>CM034151.1:882834560-884246982 GCA_019776745.2 Taxus chinensis
AAATTTAAATCAATAAAAAAATTAATTAAAATAAAAATAGAAATAAATTTAAAATTAAAAATGGATTCAAAAAAAATTAAATTACATATTAAATTCATTAGAAAATAAAATATTAAATTTACAAATATTTAAAAAATAATAAGAATATACAATATTACTAAAAATTAAAAAATTCCACAAGACTAAAAAAATAAATAAGAATTAAAAATTATTTAAAGGTTAAAGATTAATAAAAGATAAAATTAAATTAAAACTAAAAATAAAAATTATCAAAAACTAAATTATCATATTATAATCATAGTGTCATTGTTATTTTCCCAATTTTCATCATCATCAAATATCATGGTCACGTCGTTATCATCACCACCACCGTTTGATCATTTTCGTCAGTCATTATTGTCTCATAATCACAAATCATATCATTGCATATCATCATTACATATATTCTCAATCAAATCGTTATCATTAGCATCATCATATCATTTACATCTAATTTTTTAATGTTATTTCATTAGGATCATCATCGTTGTCGCGTAATTACTGTCCTCATCTTTCTCAACCCCCCAGCGTCGAGCACTATCCTTGTCGTTAGCAGTCACCACCATTTGTATGATCATCTGTCATCATTATCATCACCAACATCATTGATCATGGCAGTATCATGATCACATCAGTATTGGCGTGTGTAATCATCTACATCATCGTGAGGCTGCAGGTCGCATCATCATTCCAGAAAAGTGAGCAGCAGCAGCTCCCCCCATAAGTTTTTTACCATTAATTTCATCATCGTCATGATCATTGTTGTCTTCGTAATCATTATCATCATCATATTATCACCACCATCAACAATCATTTTCGTCATCAAAATCATCAACACCAATCGTCAAAGTTTCGTTATCATCATCATCACCGCCATCGTCGTTCTCGTCATCATCACTATCATCATCATTTTTGTTTTTACTTTTTAAATTGTAATAAATTTTAACTTTTCAAATTTCATAAATTATTATCATATTATAATTCACACCACGAATGCATTCAAAGCCTTAATATGTAAATATGTAAAGTTACGCATGTCAAATTATAAAAAAAATAACGTGGTTAACTTATGAAAGGTCAACAATATTATTGAAGCATAGTTCCAAGTTCTCTAATTTCACATGTGTTTGTTTTCCTTCCATACAAAGGCTTGTTGCATATGATCTCACAACTAATAACGATGCACTGATGAGTTTGTGAGACACCATGAAATGTAAAAGTCCTCATAGTGCATCGAATAAATTAAATTTATGCAAACATTAATTATAAATATGTAGAGATAAATACAAAATTACAAAATCAAAATGTATGGTTCCAAGTTCTCTAATTTCACATGTGTTTATTTTTCTTCCATATAAAAGCTCATCGCATATGATCTCACAGCTAATAACGATGCACTGATGAGTTTGTGAGACATGGTATGAAATGTAAAAGTTGTCATATTGCATCAAATAAATTAAATTTATACAAACGTTAACTATAAATATGTAGAAATAAATACGAAATTACAAAATCAAAATGTATATCACACGTAATTAATAAACCTCAGCGAATTTTAAATGATTCACGTTTAGAAAAATTGATCACCATATATCTAGCTGAACAAAATTACACAAAATTAAAACCAAAAATTAAAAATTATCAAAAACTAAATTATCATATTATAATCATTAGTGTCATCGTTATTCAATTTTCATCATCCATCAAATATCATTGTCATCGTCATTATCATCACCACCACTGTTGATCATTTTCGTCATCATTATTGTCTTAATAATTATGAATCATTATCATTGTCATCATCATCATCATTTTCATCATTTTCTCAATCAAATCGTTATCATCAGTGTCATCATTATCATTTCCATCTAATTTTTTATTGTTATTTTCATTATGATGATGATGATGATCATCATCATCATTGTCATCGTAATTACTGTCATCATCTTTATCAACACCACCATTGTCGATCACTATCATTGTCTTTATCATCACCACCATTGTTGATCATCGTTGTCATCATTATCATCATCAACATCATTATCATCATCATTATTGTCTTTGTAATCATACATCATTGTTATCTTCATTCTCATCATCATCTCCATAAAATCATCATCATCATTCTCATCCCCATTAAGTTTTTTTACCATAATTTTCATCATCATCATTATCATTGTTGTCTTCGTAATCATTATCATCATCATTATTATCACCACCATCAATGATCATTTTCGTCGTCATCATCATCACCACCATCGTCAATATTTTTTGTTATCATCATTATCACCTACCATCGTCGATCATCGTCATTCTCATCATCATCACCACCATCATTGATCATTGTCATCATCATTATCATCATCATTGTTGTTTTTTAATTTTTAAATTGTAATAAATTTTAATTTTTCAAATTTCATAAACTATCATCATATTATAATTCACACCACCAATGCATTCAAAGCCTTAATATTTAAATATGTAAAGTTGCGCATGTCAAATTATAAAAAAAATAACGTGGTTAACTTATGAAAGGTCAACAATATTATTGAAACATAGTTCCAAGTTCTCTAATTTCACATGTGTTTGTTTTCCTTCCATACAAAATCTCATCGCATATGATCTCACAACTAATAACGATGCACTGATGAGTTTGTGAGACACCATGAAATGTAAAAGTCCTCATAGTGCATCAAATAAATTAAATTTATGCAAACGTTAATTATAAATATGTAGAAATAAATACGAAATTACAAAATCAAAATGTATAGTTCCAAGTTCTCTAATTTCACATGTGTTTATTTTTCTTCCATACAAAAGCTCATCGCATATGATCTCACAACTAATAACGATGCACTGATGAGTTTGTGAGACATGGTATGAAATATAAAAGTCGTCATATTGCATCAAATAAATTAAATTTATACAAACGTTAACTATAAATATGTAGAAATAAATACGAAATTACAAAATCAAAATGTATATCACACGTAAATTAATAAACCTCAGTGTATTTTAAATGATTCACGTTTAGAAAAAAAAATCACAATATATCGCTGAACAAAATTACAGAAAACACACAACTATCAACATATTAGAAAAGACACATATTTAAGTATTCAAGGACGAGTGATCAATGTCGTTCCTGATGATGTTTGTTCACATTTCAACAGATGATCTTCCTCCTTCTTCCTAATAGAAAAGTATGCACCGTCCTTCATCTTAGAATAACGCTCATAAGAAAAAGGAGGACATATGCGTAATCCATCAAGAGACTTCACTCTTGATATCGCCGTGAATGTTAGCCCATGTCGCTCCCTACTGCCTATGCCGATCGTTGCTCTGTTGAGAGTGAGTCCCTGTGACTTGTGAATTGTAAGAGCCCATGACATCTTCAAAGGCACTTGTCTGCGACACCCCCTCAATACTGGAGGCACTAGTACATATTTCGGGTGACTTAAATCCCATGGGATGCCGATGTAATTCTGAAACTCCACAACAACAAATATTGGCAGATCTGGAGGCTTCGTCCCAGGGTAATACACTATGTTCTTCACTTGTCCAAGAGATCCATTAACTAAACCTGCCTCCACCCACAAATTGCACACCAACATAACATGTTGACCATTGCAAAGCAACACCTCACTCTCCAACTGGTCATCGTCGCTTTCTCCATATGTCACTCTTCTCACACGGGTTGCAACAACTCTTGCCACATGCACATTCAATTTCTTGAGCATGATCCTATTATGAAATGTCACTTGTACATTCGTCGAAAACAAATGACTGGAAGAGTCAAACATCGATATTTCCTCTGCACTAAAGCACGAATCTGTTCTGGACATCAACAACTCCCAATCTTCGATCATGGGATTCGCATTTCTCAAATTACATAGCAAGTTTCGAAACTTCACCTGATCCACACTGTCCCCTTCTTGGTGAAAAATCGTGTCGAGAGTCATGACATGAGAAAAAGATCTCCATAACTTTTTTCCCTCTGTGTTTCCTGCATACATCGGTATATCCTTTACAGGTGGGAGTTGGGCAAGATCCCCGACTAAAATTACAGACCTACCTCCAAATATGACATTCTCGTGCGAAGGGAATGCTTCTCGCAAGCAAATATCAATTTTTTTCAACAATTTTGGACCCACGAAACTCATCTCATCAATAAGAATGTATCTATAAAGTCTCATCTGCTCTTGAAATACAGCCAGTGTCTGTCTAGCCAAACATCTCATGTCACGTAATGGAATTTTCAGTGACGAATGCACCGTTGTAGCACGAATGTTGAAAGCAGAAACTCCTGTTGGTGCCAAAAGAAGAAGAGGATTCTTACCTGTCACGACACTGTTTGCCAAGACATTCTTAATGCAATTAATCAAAAAAGATTTCCCCATCCCGGCAGTACCTTGTATTATCATTCTGAGTGGAGCTTCCTCGGGGCCCTTTCTAGAATGTTTGACTATAGTTTCTAGAGCAATACGTTGTTTTCTTGACAACATGTCCACACCTGATACCGAATTGTCTGAAGAATCCACCACATTTTGCATGGATTTGTTCGTTTCTATAAAACATGCTGACGCGTCCTGTACGTCCTCGTCCTCCTCTGTATCCCAAACATGGTTCAAATCAAAATCCCGTCTTCCAAGCATATGAAGATCACTCAAATGCACATGATTGGGAGGAACAATGCCAGAAAACAACTCCCACTCATC
The DNA here is from genome assembly GCA_019776745.2 of Taxus chinensis. Lineage (NCBI taxonomy): Eukaryota > Viridiplantae > Streptophyta > Pinopsida > Cupressales > Taxaceae > Taxus > Taxus chinensis. Next base: position 882,839,318 of record CM034151.1, read on the forward strand.
CATTCCATCCACGCCAACAAAACTTTGCATCTCATCATCGTCAGTTTCATCTATGTCTTCTTCCTCCATTGCATCCTTCCGGTCAACATGCCATGCACGATACGTATTCTTAATTATCTCCCAATTTTCTAAAATTTCATCTCTAGTACAACCTATGTCCCTGTGTATATCACGAAATGGCTTATACAACAACAATTCACTCCAACAAAAGTTCTCGCGATCCTCTGATCCACTTTCAGGAACAGAGAAATACCGCGGCCACACGCGTATGATAGCAGGTGTATCCCTCGACTTCCATTTGTCTTTCTTTCTCTTCACATTAAACGACCACGATCTCGCAGCATCAATCAACGAGATGGATTCCAATTGTATTGGTCGATCTTTATATGCATCAATGAAACATGATCCACTTTCATTCTCATCAGATGTCGCAATCACCTTGCGGAAAACCTTCCTACCAACATTCAGAGTCATAAAGGCACGACTGCACTAAACCAACGGCAACTTCAATAGCATGTGACATGTCTCTTGCACCCCAATATCACGTTCCACAATTGTTTCTGTCAAAATCCTCCGATATATACATAGTGCAGACTCTTCCCCCTCCACATCATCTGATATCCTCGTCAACATATCATGAAAGCTCTCTGACCTCTTCTTTGCCTTTGAAGCATATTTTGCTATATACTTTAACACCGCGTGTCTAGAAACAACAGGCTGACAATCTATATTACCTCGCCATATGGCCAACATGTCTGAGTTGTGAAGGTTCAATCTCGCATCATTGCGAGAAGGTTCAAATCTCTTTCGACCATCTGCATCAACAAACAAATCTGAATCATCCCGGAGGTCCCACGGAACATTATAACGACAAACCATGGACGATCCCTTCTTTCTCAAACAAGACATCTCGCTACATTTAGTGTGCCTCTGCACATGGTTGACAAGTTCTTCATAGTCATAAAGTGGGTCACGCTCTAATATCTGCGAAGGCTTCATCGAGCAAGGATCTTTGTCTCTAGACCGACCGAGCATGACATTTATTTGATGGCTGTCACGGGGATTCCACGAAGTGACGTATCTATCAAAAAATGATCTCGCAGCCATTACCTGATTCTCATCTTCCCAATCCAATGTTTCCATGCATGGGCTACCAGGAACCCACATGAATCCATGGATGTGTGCAGATCCTCGATGTTGCCACTCAAACCTACAAATACCATGCCAAAAAAATGCGGCTTACAAAACCATTCGTTCACAATATTGAAAATGGATCAGATCACTGCACAAATTTAAATAAATTTCAATCGAACAGACAACTACAAACCTGTACCAATAATCCTTTGCACCAATTAGTTTTTGTATCACCTCTTCACGAAATATCTCAAATCTTTTGTGCATGTATGTCGCGACGATATGAGGATAATCTATCACATTCTCAATCCGCCACCTATACGCCCTCGAAGAATTTGAAGGAGGTTCCCCCGGCATCAACTGGTGTAAATCAAACCACTTTGGGTCTGCTACGGTAAGCGTAAAAAAAAGAGTCGGGCTACCCAATTGAACAATCATATCTGTCAGCTCACTACGACATGAGTACCAGTAAGACCTAGTCCCATGAAGTTTTGTTCCAAAACGCATCACCTGTTCTGCCAACTTATCATCATTCGCATTATTAATGTGACGACGCAAGTCTTCAATAGACATGGGAACATTGTCCTCCAAATTTCTCTTGACAAAAACAGAAGCTGTGGCCTGACTGCGGTGCCGCATTTGTCTATTATATGCACAATATCTAAATCTCGGGTGCCTTCCAAACCTATTGTCATGATACCTTATCAAATGCTTCACATAATCATGAAACTGTACTGTTCTAATCCTCGGCTACAACCATTCAACATCTCCCATAGGAAAGAGGGTCGGAAATGCCATGGAAAACATGCCCTCTGTGTTGTATTCATTTATTGGAGAAGACCCAATCAGTGGCCAATCAACAACATCGACCGACCTCAAATCCATATTTTCAACAAACAATCTGACTTCCTCCATCTCCCTTCGTGGATTAGGAAGCCTTAAAGCAAACGATGATGGATGATTATGTACATGTTCTTCTTCGACACTCACTATATCCATTGTTCCTTCTCTCCTTACGTTCTCATTGTGTATCTCAGATTCCACCCGACGAATTCTTTCTGATACATCTCCCTCTACTTCCGGGAGATCTTCTAATGCTGCGTAGTCTATCTCCACGTCTTTGTAATACCTATCGTTACGAATTTTGTAACGCAAAGCATTCAATACACGCGAGCGACTAACAATACATTCATACTCCCTCTGTCCAGCATTCTGTCTTTTCACAATAAGAATATCCACATCCTCTATTCAACGAGGAAGCAGTCTAGCAATAGAAGTTACGTCTTGGGGAAAGCAAATAGTGTGTCCACTATATTTGTACTGGCCACCACGTGCATGAGTTACATGCAATATGGGATTCACCCGCGCTATCAACATTTCTTCCACCTGCGTCAGTACACGCAACACTTCTGGTTGATCCCCGGGATCCATATTGTTCCACTTTGAATATCGATGACCACCTCATTCACACTTGCATCTCTTGCAAATAGGTCCTTCCACTGAAAGTGTCACAACTATACCAGGATATGACTCTTTGCATATACCACACATCTGAATAACTTCCAGCGCATCAATCCTTTTCAAAAATTCACGACGAGACTCGAGCATCCTATTCAATTGTACACCATAACGTGATGAGTAAAATTGTGTGTAACTTTGATTCGGGCAATTATTCACACCACTTATCGTAGGTATGTTTCGATGTCGAATGTCCTGTTCTGACTCAATATCACGCTCACCATCCCTGGGATAGTGGATGTTGTTGTTCCCTACTGAATCTGTTGCATGAAACTCCATATTCTCCCTGTTCATAGACCTCCTGCCCTCACTGTCTACATTTGCAAAAGAATCCATATAATTCATTTTCTCGGGTAAATTTTGTTCGCAAGCATTCATGTTATTCTCCAAATGCTCACGTACATCACTTTGGATCCCAACACGCAATTCACATGAACCTGATGCTCTCGGACATGTTTTATGCATTCCATTTCGCATAAGACTTCTGGATAAGACATCTCCTTGACAACCTACACGCAAATATACCGAGTCATAAATACCTAACAAACAAAAAATGCACCATCTCTGACGTCGCATCTTATTTTAATGCATAAATTTTAAAAAATATATCACAAAGAAAATTTCACCTGCACTTCGATTCACGACTGAGTTGTTTTTTTGCTGCTGCAACATTTCATCCAACATCGGATGAGGAATATCAGATATTCCAATAGAAATATCCTGCAATGAACCTCTCCCATAGCTACTTCCACTCGTTGCTACGTTTATGTATAAGAATAGCAATTCGTGAGACATTTTTAGAAAATTTTGAAAATTCACATATACATAAAATTCAAAGACATTTTGGTTAACAAAAATCTGACCAACTCCAATAGATCATAAATTCAAAACTATTGCAGGGAATCTATAAATTGGAGAATAAAAATGCACCATCCCTGACATCACAACTTATTTTGATGTATACATTTAAAAAGTATCTCACAAAGAAAATTTCACATGCAATTCGGTTCACGATCAAATTTTTGTGTTGCTGCCGTGAGATTTCATTCAACATCGGATCAGGAATATCAGATATTCCAACAAAAATATCTTGCAACGACCCTCTACCATATCTACTCCCGCTCATTCCTATATCTATGTATAGCAATTTCACCTTGTGATATATTTTATAAAATTTCAAAAAAAATAGATATACATAACATGTAAAGAGATATTGGTTAATAAGAATCCAACCAACTGCAAAAAATCATATTTTTAAAAACTTTGACAAGGAATCTATCAACTGGAGAATAGAAACACACCATCTTTGACTTCTCATATTATTTTAATGCATAATTTTTTAAAAATATATCACAAATAAACTTTCACCTGCACATCTATTCGCAACTAAGTTGTTGCGTTTCTGATGTGACATTTCATTTAACATCGGATGAGGAATATCAGATATTCCAATAGAAATATCCTATAATGACCCTCTCCCATAGCTGCAACTTCCACTATGTCCCACATTTATGGGGTTCGCATTTGTCTCAACTACAGCAGGCACAATTCTCGCATTCAAAGAGTAATCTCTATCTTTGTCTTTGACACTTCCTATCTGACCATCTCGATCTTCAAGTTGTACATTGACAGTTGGTATGACTCTTAATCTATCATACGGCGGGGAATTTTTTTCACAAGATTGTACACCTAACCTCGGTATGATGTGTAACTCTGTTCCAACATCTGAAGAGTGTAGAAGGTCTGTACCGACACCTTCAATCGAAAAATGTGTACAAAGATGACCATGTATCTCCTTCATTTTATCTTGCTCTCGAACCTGCGACTTAAGGAAACGACGGCGATCGTTGTCCCTCTGACATTTTCCAGGAGACTTTCGTTTCTTACCGCTACAAACAGCGGAATGTTCCTTTATTACCTACAACAAAAGGACACATTAAATAACATTCTTTACACATATATGAAATATTTAGTTCTTAAAAATACAGGAACAAAGACATCAAATAATACATTACACTTAACATTACACCATGAACACCAACCGTGTCATCACGTGATAACAATACATGCATCTCTTCTCCAACATAATCATTTCGGAGATATTCATTCGATGTTTCTATCCTCTCTAAAGAGGAGTTAACATTCACATTATCTAAACACACCTCCTCTATCGCATCTATTTCTCTCCTGATCCTTGAAGATGGAAAAACATCTACATTAACTTGTTGGCCTGACAAATACATATAACCTTGACCTCCCATCCCTTTCATTCTCTGTTGTTGTCGAATTTGTGACCTTCGAAAACGACGACGCTTAGCGTCCCATCGAGAATTTCCAGGTGAATCTATTTCCTCGCGTGTGTGCATGGTGGCATTCTCACTCAATGACTGCAAAACAAAAAAATTTCAACAAACAATCATCATAACACATGCAAGACATATTTTTTTCATTAAACAAGTAACAAAGACATTAAATAATAAAAAATGCAACATTACAAGATCAGTAATGGTTTCTGCGTTTCGCAACAATGAATTCCTTTCCGAGCGCGAATCCCCTACAGGATTAATCACAACATTCGATCTTCTCATTATGTCAGACATCGGAAGAGTCTTTCGCGCAACGTTACTCTCACCCGACCATTCATAACCCGTAGGAAGTATCGCATCCATAAGTCTTTCATTGTAGAATTGTGGCCCACGAAATTGGCATCGATTAACATCACTCGACGATTCTATCATCATATTATTTTTCTTTCTCGTACGAGCATGTTTTCGTTCCTCCATCATCTACAATAAAATTAAAAATTTAACATACAAAATTTTGAAAACATAATTATTATTAATTGAATAATGCACTATGCAAAACATGGATGATAAAATCTTCAACAATTAAACCAGTAATACACGTACATCAAAACGCAAAAATTACAAGACAACACATTTAATTATGTAAAATCTTCCACACAAACATGAGATACATGTAATTTTTTTCAACCAAGGGAAGAAAAAAATATTAGTCAATACTCAAATTACGTAGGCGAGAAATATTTTCACAACCAGGAATCAATGGCATGAAACTCACACCAAGAACTACATCTCTACAATCCTCTCTTGTCGGGAAATAACATCCATAACGTTCTGATGTGCACAATTTCCTAAAAGCTGGAATGCAATTTTTTCTATCCAAATCATAGAACATGTATGGGATTTGTGCATATTTACACATAAGGACGATGGATCCAACAGAACGAACAGCCACGTACCCTGGACATTTTTCGTTTATATCTCGAGAAAAATCCATCAAATATTTCCACACAAATCTAAATCCATCTTCAAACACATTCTCATCGTCACGTTCGAAACCCATCTCTTGTTCTTCACCTGAAATTGCTTCTGCATCTCGAAGCAACCACACACAAACTTCACCCATACTCACGATGCAGAACAAATTATTCTCATGCACAGCCAGACACAATGACACAACGTCACTAAAAGGAATACAACAAAAGTTTAACTTCCGATGTACAACATCCAATGAGAAAATGGTGTACTCAATTTTAGAGAAACAATTCAGCTTTTCCTTCACCCAATACATCCTCCCACCACAACATGAGGCACCAATAGGAGGAGTCACTTTAGGAACGACGGTATGTGTCGGCACTGACAACAGACTCCAACAACGAGACCTGCTACAGTAGATCTCGTACGTGAAATTTGAAGATGGAAAACATCGTAATGCAACAAATACGTACTCGTCATCATCAATATCTTCAAACAAAGAAACACATCCATCAATTCCTACGTCAATACTCCCGATTCGCATAACTCCACCCGTGAATGGATTTGCAAGAATATACTGTCGAGCTCCAAACTCATAAATGGGAAAGGATAACAAAACAAGAGATCCAATTGTCATATGTATCCTTGATCTCTTTTCAAAAGGGGCCCCACTTATGTACAAGCGTGAAAATCTTCCATCGTCGTCCAAGTACAAAGGGCCATAGAAACCCGTAACATCCCTCCATTCCCGCACCAAAAATCCAAAGCACCAAATAGTCGGATCTTCCACAATATAATACAGGTTCGATGAATCTAATATAAAGTTCCACAACTTACAAACAATCCTCATACGCATCAATTCTCTAAAAGATAAATTGGAAAATATTTTCTTCATGACATCGATTGGCAATGTGGCACGAGTTCCTGATTCCATTTCAAATAGTGCTCCTGTTATCAAATAAGAAAGTTCAGAACATCTCGTACAAAAGTGATACACAACACCACTCAAATTCATTAAAATCAAAACTGTAACATCTCAAAAAAGAATATATGTTTCTTCGTATAGCAATATGAATCACGTTCGAAGTCAAAACAACAAAAAAAATCACTATTACAAAATTACGTAGATAAGTGTTTAAATTCCATGCATACAGTTCAAGAAAAATAAAACATCGGAATTGGAATCCAATATTTTATCATGTGCGTAATTTAATACCAACATAAGGATAACAAAATACGATAAAATTAATAACTCATAAACATTAATAAACAAACACGCCTCACAAAAGTCTCCATAAACACCAACGTTTAGGGAACACCAATGTCTGAAATCAGGTCAACACTGTCAGGACCAGGCATCAGTCCCATGAAATTTCCACCAATAATTTCTTCAGAGATATCATCAAACGTAGGAAAATATACTGCACACGAATCAAAACCTGATGAAGTGCAGTGTACACACTCTCCCTTGTTCATATCATAATATAAAATAGAAGGCCCATGCTTTTTATACAACATAACAATATGTCCCATGCTCACTTCCGGCGTGTACCCATTGCAAACTTTGTTGATGTCAACTGTTGCATCTAATATATGCTCCCACAATATCTCCCACTGACACACAACAGAATCATATGTTTCTTTCAACAACCAGACACTCAATGATGAGTCATCAAGAATACATTTTACATGATTATCGTGTAACACCAAACACATACCATGTACACCAGCAAATGGAGGCACAGACACACACCATTTATTACAAAACACATCAAACGCAAACAAATTATAAACGAAGGTATCGTGATCATCAAATTCTGCATGCAACCAATATATTTTCCATCCGTTACAAACTGCATTCTGAGGCACAGGAACATCTACAGGGGCTTTTGTTACACACCAACTGTTATTGAAACTACTTTTCATATAACACGCACCACCAGACACCTCATCACAATTTTTAAGTGCAACCCATCTGTAGTTTCGAGCCAAAGCATCTCCACACAACACAAACCAACCACGTATCCCAAGTTCTATCGTTCCCAGCTTTTTTCCCTCGGATGTAAAAGGATTAAGGATGAATTCATCCAATAAATTCGTACCAAATTTCTCAGATTCCAAAAGCAGGAATGGGCCCATTGAATAGATTATTTCCTTTCTGTATGGGCTTCCGATGATCTGGGAACACAAGTGAGTTACTCTACCTCGATCATTCAAAAATAAAACGTTTATACGGTCCAAGAAGGAGTGCCACTTTTCAACTAAGAAGAAACCAAATGTTCCACGAATAAGACAACATTTTTTAAATAATGCACTTGACGGAGAAAGCATCTCATTCCATTCTTTGCAGACAAGGCGAAGACGAACCAACACAACAAAAGGAAGTCGTGGAAAAATGTGCTTAAAAGCTATTTTTGAAGGGAATCACGGTGACATTGAACGATCCATAAACACCAATAAAAAAAACCTACAAAATCAAACACACCCACATCAATATTCACATCAAACATACACTAAAATTCCATAACTACATAAAATCCATCATGCAGAACATTAATAGCTATAGAGCAGTGCAAAATTTAAACACATTTACAAACCAACTTCAAAAAATCTCCAAGAAGATTCATCATGCAAATGCACAAACAAGACTCAAAAAAGTTATATATAAACATATATCAATAAACGACAACATGCACCATAACATAAAACACAAACTACTTCAAATCAACCAAAATGTCACTACCTCAAAAACAACTATTTACATCTGTAAAAAAAGACTCATTCTATCATGTTTCCCAAAAATCTCGGTATCTCCTCGGGATTATCACCACTTTCAAGCAACCCTGAAACAGCCAAACCATTAAAGTCTTCATTCGAATGACTAAAAAAAGCATCATAAAATCCGCATCCAGAAAGTATATCCATGTATAAACCTGCAGGGCCATAATAGCAGACTAAGGTGCTCAGCTCACAATAAAGTATGGGCACAGGTGCATATTTACATATCAACATGAACCCATCGCACCAGGAAACACACTTATACCCAGGAAATCGATGCCACAACATGCCACTTTCGATCTCCATGTACTCCCAATCCGTATCAGACCAAAAAACACTGGCCTCTCCAATATCTGGATCATAACGACTCATATCGTTATTCAATTTCCACAACTGCATGCGGCTCGCATAATTGACAACACACGAAACTTGATCCTCATAAACAACAAGGCACATGGAATCAGCAGAATTTGGAGCTGGAGAATGGCCAATCTTCCATGTCTCATGAACAACATCGAGACATACAATGAAATAAGTCAAAACCTCACCGCCATATAAAACATCACCACTTTGTTCAAGATCCAAACTCAGCCAATACATTTTTCCATCGACAACAACAACATGTTTTGGAGCTTGAAGACGTGCCGGAATTACAATCGGACTCCAAACGTGACGAAGGTTACTACACATATAGAAAGATCTATCAAAAGTTTGAATCTCACTCACACCTGTAGCATGTGGATCATATCAGACGGCAATCCAATCATATCTGTACCCTGTCAAACCCTGACATATCCTAAACCATCCATTCCTCTTACCGATACGAATGTCACCCATTTTCACAAATATCCCAGTAAAAGGATTTATAATAGCATATGAACGTATGCTTCGATTTGCAGTTGTTGAAGATACACAAACCATCGATCCAATAGCACATTCAAATCTAATGTCATTCATCCCACTCAAACTGACACGTAAATATACAGCTTCACCTTCACGTGTGAAATACAAAGGGTTCAACACATTTGCCATTGTCAAGGGTCGATATAACAAAAATCCTACGCAACGATTGACGATGGTTCCACATGTAGACAAAAAATCTGAGTTGCTTAACATTGCATTCATTCTTGTGCACAATAAACGAAATCTAACAAGATTCCGAAGCGGCAACTTAGAAATAATGTAATCAAAAATCTCCGTGGGAAGATGCTTCCAAATAGTTTGATCCATTATGCCCTACTAATCTATAGACAAAATTGAACGAAGGTATTAATGACCACACAAAATCCAACACAATATAATCCAAAGCAAAGATTATTATAAAAAAATGTACAATAATATGGAAAACAATTTATTCTACAAGAATAATATGAATACACAGAAATATAATTAAATCCATCACAACAACAAATCATAAAATTTCATCGTGAATTACATCTTCTAAACATGTTTTATACGAATGCATAACATTAGATCTTCAAATCAAGTTAATTGACATTACATAAATAAAACCAAACAACAAATCATCACATCTACAAAAAAAAGTGAACAGTAATCAATTTTGTGTTAAAAGAACAAGTCTTCATTGACATCATTTTTTAAATCATTATTATTCTGGCAAGTTGTAAAAATTGGACAATGTTCCTCTCATAAATAATACAATTTAAAACACAAAAGAATCAAACGATGAAATCTCAATTGTGTATTAAAAAATAAACACTATCCATGTTCTTCAACAAAAGAAACTCGTGCCACCTGTAAAAAAATTATCAAATGCACATTTCCACATTAATCATAGCTTGAAAAAATAAAACATAGAAATGTAAATTAAATAAAATCTCGTCCACTCATGAAAATTATAAACAATACAGTCCAACCATATTTCGCGATATCTATAGAAAAACATTATGCCAAACATACACAAAATACGATGTCACGGTTTTTTCATAGAAATGTCAAACATTTACGTTTGACATTTCTTATAGAAAAACCGTATCATCACAAAAAGCATATGCTCAACATATATTGGGGAATCCCTCGTTACATTGCTTTAAAAACCTTCTTCAAAAACACGGGCTAACGTCCAAATTTGGACGTGCTAGGAGAGCATAACAGGAAATATCCCATTTGCAAATCCTAGCTCCCGGTATCGAAAAAGGCACTTGCAATGCTAGATTCCGAGTTGGATAAATATCCGCAAATGATCCCCAATGGAAATGATGTAAAAATATATATACACATACAATTATTTCTCATAAACATCACACTTAATTTTTCTATCAAATATATATTCGTCAATGTGTTCAAATTATAAATTTACAAATATTCGATTTCACAGATAGAAAGAATATGAATTTTGATTTCACAGACACAGAGAATATGAAATTCAATGTATAATATAAAAATATCATAATCAAATTATTGAATCCCTAAGAATAAATGATGAAAATACCTGGATTGCGTGTGTATATCCAACAACGAACTGCCCGCTAACTCCAAAGACTACCTTTTCAAAATATACGAATCAAATTTCAATAAAATACTATTAAAAAGATATATATCTAGATAAAGGGTGCAACCGGTATTAAATACATTATTTTAAAAATTCTTTAAAAAAATGTTCAAATGCACATTAAAACAGAGATTCCAACGCAATAAGAAATGCAAAAACCATTAAAAAAAGAGATTCCAACCTGAAAAATTGATCCTATGATGCTTTTAGATAATGAAGCTCTGGATTCCTTCACTAAATGTGTGCTGCTGAGTTGGAATCCAAGACTGTCTGCATTCAATAAAATTAAACACTTAATTTTCAAGTATCTTAAAAAGCCATTAAACCAGTGAATTTTAACGTTGTTGGCCACCTGATTTGTTACTTTTATAATCACACGATCTCCTTCCCTAGCAACTATTGCAGGCCCTGCAAAATGCCCGTTCACAGTGATGAGGCTCTTGGTATGGCAAAGATGAGTTACATTCTTCAGTTGAATCTGTAAATCAGGAAGAAAAAGATTTTAATACATTTCTACATCCTAATGATGAATCACTTCATGTAATCACATTAAGCAGTTATTAGACAATATCCAAATTTTCAACTGCTAGTCATGGTAGGAGAAGAACAATGAACAACAATTATCTGAAAAACCTCATTCAGACACACTCTGAATGCAAAAAGCTCGTATTCAAAACCATATAGAAATCAAAAAAATACGAAAGAAATTACATTAAGCAGTTCAACTCCAACTTTTCAACTGCTAGTCCAGGTTCGGGAGAACTATAATGGTAATTCAGTTTATGAATAGTTCCACTGATAGTGTGCATAATCATAGCTGGTAGAAAACTTAATTATACAGGACAAAGGTAGAAACAATGATGGGCTAAAAAAAACCCTGTGATTAAAATCCAGTATATTCACTGCCAGAAACTTATCCATATGCAATTATTTGGAAACAAAATCCAAAATCTAAAAAGATACAGAAAATTATTTGGGCATTTTTCTATCTGCCAGAATAGTTATATGCAATTATTTGGAAATTCATCAAAACTTGATAATGTATAAATTCATCAAAGACTCGATTATTATCAAGTTTTAATTCAAACCATTGCTTCATGTTTATTTTTGAAGTACTTTCGATGATGTTTAACCCGAAACAAAGAGTGAAAACAAAATTTCTCTATTTAATTCATCCATGGACCGTGAAATAGTGAAAGCATAAAATCTCTAGAATACAAAAAAGCTTTAGAAAAACTCTGAACTTGTTATATTTCACGAAGTTGTTCTTTTGATTCTTTGTTAGAGTTTAACTATACTTCAGATTTCCCTTTGTTATTTAACCCTGTACCTTCCTTCAAATTGTTGACCAACAGAAATTCCAAACTATCAAGTAAAACAGAAATCACAAGCCAGACTGAAATTTCATCTATAATTTGATCTTTCAATTTTTGCAACCTAGGACAAAAATGGCATAAAACAAAAAAGACAGAAAAGTGTACAAATGAAACCCTGGTAGAGATTCTGCATCACCGACTTGGGCTCTGTTGGGCTGCAACAGAACCCCATCCTTCCAGGGCAGTGAAACCAAATCTCAAAACAAGACAAATAAAGCAATCTCAGTGCAAGTACTTACAGAAATTTTCTATAATGAAACCATGAGAGAGTTTCAGATCTCAAAACTGTATAATAAATTGGAAAAACTGTTTCAAATATCCTGCAAAATGTAATGATATAAATAAAAGTTTTACAGCACCCAACCAGACAACTGTATTGGACTGATTTATATGAGACAACGAAGAAAAAGAAAAGAGTAATATTTCGGCACATTTAAATTATATTTACATTAATTGACTACTAATTGGCATTACAGATTTTTAAATCTGTTTACTTTGTCAAACAAGAGACTTAATAATAACCTGAATCATTGCATTAACATTTCCCGTGCACTCGATACTGTAGTCTGCTCCTCCATCAGTTATTTCTGCAATTACCTGTAAAATCAAAGCAAATTATTGAATTTATTTTGGGTATAAACAAAAAAATTAAATGCATAGATCCCTGGAAAAGATAAGGATTAGATTATAACAGTGATAATTGAGTGAACGCCATTATATATGTCATCAAAACAGCATGAAGTACCTGCTGAAGAGGTTTATGTAGGAAAGCGACAAATTACCAGTAAAATAAGATCTTTAGAGTCTCTTCAATGGCGGAACGGCTCCAGAAAAAGCACAGTGGCTCGAACTGCACCCTCTGATCTCGCATCTTCTATGAATACTAATTAGATGTAACTGCCTGCCCACCGAACTGTTTATTTTATTTATTAAGTACTTAACTGTTCATAATAATTGTTATTATTATTTATTAGGAGATTTCGGTCTGTCAAAGAGAGAGAGGGGAAATCTACAGGTAAATAGACAAACGGTTGAACCAGCTGTCAAACTATTTATTAACTAATATTTCAAACGTTTATTTTTATTTTTTTTTTTTTAATTAATGAATAATCTAACCAGCTGTCAATTATCAAATACAACAGTTGTCAATAGTTGTGTGGAAAAGGGCTGCAGGACAGGTGTCGAAATTCATTGAGTGAAGTTATATGTTAGGCGGAGGGGGAGAGATTGCCAAACAAGGTAGTTTGTTATTAAAATTGTTTGGAAAATGATCCAGATGAGAGGTGTAGAGGGAAGACTAGAGCTAAGAGGAGGAAGAGGAATGCCAAAAGATAAATTCAAGAGTAATAAAAGGGGAATTCATCAGTATTAAGACCATGTTAGGCTAAAGTGAGGGAAACCAAAAGTTTCATATGCAGAGTTCACCATCTCAAATGTTGACAATTAGCCTCAGCAAGAGAATGCCAAATTTCTTGAATAATTGGGTTCTTCCTATAATCGCTAAATCACGCACTTTGGGTATTATTTAGTCACTCACATACTACTATTCATATGATTTTTGAGTGAAGAAAGTATTAATTAACCCATGTCCTTTGGCCATTTTACTTTTCTTTCTGTTGTCACTTCCGACCTTTCGCATATACTTGCCCAATCTTTTTTTTCATTTTGCATTTATCCTATTTTTGACTTGGGTGCCCTAGGTGCCCTTATCCCCTCTGGGTCGCCCTGATCCCCTTTACACGTTACTCTCATATTTTGGGCACTTTCTAGCCATTTGAGTTTTTCATATTTTTGGTGGTCGGCCTTTTCGAGGTTAATTATGAAATTAGAACAAGAGAACCATATAAATATAAATTTATGAGACCGTAATGATGGACCAATCACTAAGCACTATTACCATCACCTAAGATTGCATCCATCAAAGGATTCTATTTCTCCATTTGAATCCATCTAGCTCCATCATAAGGGACACAAGGCTAGTTTTTTGCATCACACTTCATAGGAGGGGAGTTAATTCTATTCTATACACCATCTATTTATATTCTACATCTAATTATTGCTTGCTACTCACAAAGTGTGACTGACAAAAGAGCACCTAGGGCACGATTTACACACACTTAGAACTACATTGGGTATGAGATGTAGTGGAATGCTCAGTGATAACTCCATCCATTTAACAGCTAAGGATATTCGAACCCCCTTCATATGTATCTTTATTTTTTAGGGTTTTGATTCTTTGTCTGGGGTTTTGTAGGTGCTTTCTCCATCTATGATTTGTAGCGACATCCATTGAAGTTCAACGACATACACAAGAAAAGAAGTGAAGGAAGATAGTCACTCACTGACACATTAGAGGAGGTTCCTTGGTCATTTCTACATACCAAGGTGCCATAGGTGCCTCCTTCCCTCTCCAGGCGCCCAAATCTACTCAGACAGCTCGAATCTGCACTTTCTGGAGCTCCTGTGTGGTCTTTTCTTCATTTTATTTGTATGCTCTTCACTGCGACACAATCCCAACAAGTCTGTGAATTGGTTAAGGCCTCTCTAACCCTTCTTTGCACATTAGGAATTCACATTTCATTTACATAGTTGCTTGGGTCATTTACTTTATTTATTTAGTTGTTATTTATTGTTTTGCATAACATTAGATTAAACTAAATTAGGTTCCCATTTCCCATTTTAGTTTAATCATTTTGGTGAACCCGAACGATCAAACCCTTCCTTATCCATATGTCTTCTCTTTATCAAGTCAAGGCTCAATCATCTTATCCTTATTTTGCACCAACTAGAGTCTCTGGTATAATAAATACAGCTATTGATTTCATGGAAGTGTGTACTCAACATCCTCCTCAATTTGTTGTGCCTAGGGCTGATCCATTCAGCAATGTAGTAACTACTCATCGTACATGCCCTCCTATGGCTCCACCTGCTTCTATTCCTCCACACATCAATTCAATGACTCCTGTTGTTTCTAAGGGTTATGACATTATCGAACAACTTAAACATACACTCGTTAAGATTTCTCTTTATGACTTGTTCCATAATGTACTTGATTTTCGTCAAGCATTATAAGTAGCTCTCTGTGCCATTCATATAGAAAGTGATAATTCTACAGTGGCCTTTACACACCGCATATAGTCTCTTTGCAACTTGCAACATGTTATATCTTTCACTGATGAGGATCTATCACCTTTTGCTAAAAATAATCCATGTGCACCCTTCCTAATTACCACCTTCATTAGCACCACTTGCATCAAACAAGTACTTATTGATAACGATTTAGCCATCAACCTATGCACTCATTCTCTTTTAAAATACCTGGGCATTAATGAAAATCTAATTTTTAAGAATTGTACTCTCATCCAAGGTTATGACTCTACCACTCACACATGTTTAGGGACTCTCTCACTACACATTCAAGTTGGGCCTAAGACCATTCTCACCGACTTTTATGTTATCGATACATCATTGTAATTCAACCTCTTACTAGGAAGACCTTGGATTCAGGAAATGCAAGAAATGACATGTACTCTACACTAATGTGTCAAATTCTTGCATGATGGATATGGACATACAATTCCTGCAGACCCTGAACCCTTAAAATTTTGCCACATAGAACTTATTACTGCTATGCAAATACCTCCTGATTATGCTAAAATGGAAAATCATAGCCTAATCTGATGTTACAGGAGTAGAAAATAAATGAAATGATGCAATACAGAAATTACTCAAACAACTAAGTGAAAGATGAAACCCTATGTGAAAGAGGGGTTAGGAATTCCTTAGTTGATTCAATGAAGGTGTAACATTGTGTCATTGTGTGAACCAGGAAAATAGGAGGAGAAAATGACCACATAGAAGACTAAGAAAGTACAAGACTGAGCTCTCTGATGGGGCTAGGGAACTTGGAGAGGGGCTAGGGAGTGCCCTGGTTTGAGATCTAGGTGCCCTAGTCTATGGAAATGTTCTGGAACCCTCCTCTGAGCTGTTGTTGGATGTTCGCTTGTAGTTTCTTCCTTTCACACTAGCTTCACTGGACTACACAGTATGTCACTGGAAATCAGTGATGAAGGAGAGCCCTAAAAAACCCCAAGACAATCATCAAACCCCTAAAAATGAAATATGCACATGAAGGGGTAAGACTATCCTTAAGGGCCACAATGGTGGACTTACTAACTAAGCGTTGCACTAGATCTCAGACCCAATGTAGTTCTACATGTGTGTGTGTAAATTGTTCCCTAGGTGCTCTTGTGCCAATCACACTTTGTGAAGTAACAAGCTATAACTAGATGTAGAAATGTAATAAATGGTAGATGGAATAGAATAAACTTCCCTCTTATGCAATGTGATGCAGACAAATCAACCTTGTCCCTTATGATGGAACTAGATAGATGTAAATGGATCCTTTGATGGATGCAACCTTGGGTGATGATGGTAGTTCCTAGTGCTCGGTCCCTCATTATGGTCTCATAACTTTATATTTATATTGTTCTCTTGTTCTAATTTTTTAATTTACCCCGAAAAGGATGACTACTAAAATATGGAAAGCTGAAATAAATAGAAAGTTCCCAAAAGATGGAGGTAAAGTGGGAAAATCATTAGGGTGACCCAATACTGGTCTGGGTACCCTAGTTAGGGGTCGAATGATGCAAAATGAAAAAAATAGACTGGGCAAGTATGTGCTAAATGTCGGTAGTGATGGCTGAAAGAAAAGTAAAAAGGGAAAAGGACATGGGTTAATTAGTACTTTCTTTACTCAAAAATCGTCTGAATAGTAGTATTAGATCGGGACTAAATAATACCCAAACTACGTGATTTAGTGCCTACATTTGACCCCAATTTATTTTGGTGAGTGGAACACTTGGTAACATAAAGTAGACAAAGATGTGTACTCAATGTCCATGTAGAATGATCTAAAAAGCATGCTGAAGGACTAGACAAAAGTGTGGAGTGAAAAAAATATGGAGCACGGAAACTAAGGTGCAAAAGAGCAAAAAGTGATGAGAGTGAAACTAGGTAGAGAACGCGTGTGTAGTTGTCGATGTGTGTAATATACTTGCATGTTAGTATGAGGTGTGTGCTACTACAAAATGTTGTGGTTGTTGATGTTGTTTTTGACATTGTTGTTGACTTCTTGCTTCTCATACAAATAGACCTACAAGGAGAAGATGATCAAGTAGTCAAATACACATGTATATATGTGTAAAAATTCATGTATGTAGGAATGAAAAGACTGAAATGGAAACATGAAAAATGTAAAAGGAATATGTGCACCTGATCCATGATGAGAGAAAAGGATGTAGAAGAGGATATCTTGTAACTACAAGTTTTTTGGGTGATCTCACACCACTGTGGTAAAAAATGTGTAGGGAGAAAGCTACATTATTCTCCAACTTATATGTGCTTCCCTGAAAATGTATGAAGAGATCTCTATACTGCTTAGTTTTTTGGGTGATTTGATGCCATTGGCTAAAGTAGTGTAGAGATAAAATCGGTTGTATCCATGAACATGTAATTTCTCCCCAAATTGTTAAGGATAACCATGTCCTGTAAAATCCGTTGTGTACTAGGTTCGTGGACTGGTTTGAACCCACTCGTTATAAAACCCATAATGTCAAGGACAAAAACTAAACTGAACTATACCAGTAGTGAGCATTGTGTAGTATGTAAAACCCCAAATGATGCCCCCTCTTTGGGGGTGCATGCGACATAGAGGATAGGAGGATGCGGCCCTAAAAGAGGACTGACCACGTAAATTGTTCCCTGCGGGGGGAAGGGAATGCACTTCGTAGAAACCCAGGTGCATGCAAACAAATGGCCAACAAAACAAGTGTTAGTACAAATAAGCATGCATGTAGAAGATGAGTATAAGCTACATGACAATGTAGAAGCAACTATGCAAGGTGATAATGTAAATAACCAAGAACACAATCATGGACTGTGAAAAGCGGGTTGAAAACATGGGACATCACTCATGACGTCACAAGACATTCACGGCCATAATGGCTGCATACAAACAAACAAGTGTGCACACCAAAAAAGGGGCAATTCCCACATACAAGAGTAAAAAAAAGACAAAAAATAGCAGGAAAACATACAAATAACCATGGAAGAAAGTAATCCTTCAAAACAAATGTTCCACATGATGCATGCATTAGCATGTTAGAAATATAACCCATATATCGATAGCATGTATAACTAAGTAATGAAAAGTGCTAAGTACAAGATGAAACAATAGCACCTGTAAGAGATGAATGTGGATGCCCCAAGCAACTGTTGTAGGAATCATATAAGGTGAGCATCCATGCTGTGTGTAAGAGACCTCTGTCTGTGATCACAACTAGATAAAGGTGTGAACTCATATGTGTGTATGTAAAAGATAATGATATACAAGAGATCTAACTAGCATGCATAATAAAATGAACATGAACAAGCAAATGTAAAAAAAAGTTAAATGCAAACAAGATATGCAACATGTTGTGGATGAATGGAGTGGAATGCAATATGGATGATAGGATTCATGTGTCCCCCCCGAGTGGATGGATTTGTATGCAATGAGGTTCATTTAGTTTTCCCCCTTAGCAGTCAAGAATGAACCATAAACGAGAGTGCGTCATCAGGAAATGGTTGAAGTGTGTGTTTTTTTTAATACACTGTGATGATTGTGTATGTGTGTTAATGATATGCCACCTAATGTCAAAGTGTGCACGTGAACCTATAGCCGAAGTGTATATCACGATAATATGAGTGAAGGAGTGATGATTTAGCCTAAAGTGTATATCATTATAAGATGAATAGAGGGAGTGGTGATGTAGCCTAAAGCGTATACCACTACAAGATGAAGGAATACGTGACCATTTAGCCCATAGTGTAGGTCACTAACCTAGGAGTGTCGTATGATAAAAGATTAAATGATGAATGTGTAAGTATTATGAGGTCCATTTTATTTGTAAACCCTCGGAAGTCGAGTATGGACCGAGGAACTAGAGTGCGTCATAGGGTAGTGAGTGCAGCGCTTGTGAGGAGACGTTGTATATACGATGATGATAGATGACCATGTAAAGTGTGTGATATGTGGTGTATAGTATGTAATGCTAGATGTCTAGATAGTCTAATAGTGTGAAGATGTGCATTATGTGATATGCATGTTGAGTAGTATGTAATGCGAGACTTGTAGACAATAGGAGTATGATGAAGACTAATATGATGTATGTTGTATAGATACGTAAATTTTGAAATGATCTCGACTAAATGTAGTGTATGAAGATTCACAATGCGTAGTATGCAGTGTGTAGGGTTTATGTGTAGTATGCCCTCAACAATCAAGTGTGAACCAAATCAAAAAAGTGTGTCATCAGGTAATGATGATGCTAAAACATGTGATGGGTATGCCTATGCAAGGATATTGATGTATGACTATGTAAATATGCAAGATGTATTGATGCTAAGATGAATAGGGGGATGTGTTAGATGCTATGCCCCTCAGATTTGCCATATAAATGATCTATCCAAAAATAGTGAAGGACGAAGGTCCTCCATCCAATGCATGTGGTGACGAAAGCGTATGCCATGCTCTAGTATTGGTGGTATAGTAGATAAACATTGTGTGGGTGAATAAAGTCTATGTGCATGCGATGGATGGATATATGATGAATGTTGTGGCGTAACAAAATGTGGAGGTGATGGAGATCTAGGTGAAGCCAAGTGTGAAGGTGATGGACACCCTCATGGAATAAAATGACATGGTGACCTACATCAAGATGTAGTAACTATCCTAGGAATGGGCCGCTACCTATGCGTAGGACTAGTGGAGTGGTGAGGTCGTGTAGATAATGTGTGAGTAGGTGAACTAGGAGTAGATTATATTTTGAATAACATGGAGTGTGGTATGCTAGATGAAATATATGATGTGTTAAATACTATGCGAGGAGATGACAACCATGGGGTAGATGGAGGGATCTTGTCATAAGAGATAACCTAGTTGCTATGGAGGAATTTAAGTCAAAAATGATTCATAGAGATGATGGATTGAGACCTACGAATCTAATTGAGACCAAGTAGCATATCATAACCATAGATTGTGTTCCTAATGAGGAAAGGCACAAGTATAGTAACAGGACCAATTATAACATGTAATTTAATGAAACCATATGGTTTTTTCAGAGGGTACTCAATTTGCAATAAAGGGTACCTATTATCCAAATAACTCTCCTAGTTATTTGGATAACTTATACACATATTCTAGCTCTGAGCTATTCATTACAAGGTTGTGTTGTATATATCTTTCCCCCAGTAGATATAGAAAAGCAGGAGAATGGAGAAATCAAAGAAGCTCAAATCCCCGACATGCCCAAGGTGCACAGAAGTGGTGCACGAAAATGGATGTCGACAGGGAAAATGGTGCGCCCTTGGCGCACAGAAGTGGCGCACGACAATGGATGTCGACAGGGAAAATGGTGCGCCCTTGGCGCAAAGAAGTGGCGCACGAAAATGGATGTCGACAGGGAAAATGGTGCGCCCTTGGCGCACAGAAGTGGCGCACAACAATGGATGTCGACAGGGAAAATGGTGCATCATTGGCGCACAGAAGTGGCGCATGACAATGGATGTCGACAGGGAAAATGGTGCACCCTTGGCGCACAGAAGTGGTGCATGACACAGAGTGTCAACAGGGTAGAAATTGTGCCTTGGTGCACATAAGAAGATGTCGACACACACATGGATGCGCCTACGGCGCACCTTCAGGAGGCACAACATTTTGAGTGCTGACAGGAAGCAGACCCTGGCGCAGATATTCAGATGGTCATAACTTTTGACTGGGAGCTCGGATTCATGCAAGGTTGGACTTTTTGGAAAGCTTACGAGGTCCTCTATCCAACTACGACTGGATATCTTTAATTGGGTGAGAAAAAATTCTTAAAAATGCAAAATACAGTTCGCCACTTTTGGGTTCACTGGGGTTCTCACCTACCACCATAATGAGATAGTTAAGTGCATTCTGAAGGTGGTTGGGGTAGATTTCGAATTCCTCTCTCTTTTCTCTCTCATTATTCCTATAAATTGTAAGGAGGGGCTTATTTCTAAAGGTTGGACATTCTTGTTTTGCCCCTCCCTTCTTCTCTTTGGCAGGTGAACTTGTGGAGTTAAAACCTCCCATTTGAAACTGTAATGCAACCTTGCTTCTTGGCATTTTGCAGTGTGCTGTATCAATCTTTAGAGCAAATTAATGCATGTCTGTGGATGATTCTCAACCCTCTCTGTATTCATTTGCATCCCCATGATCTTTCACTGTGAATCTGGCTATCTGTGCATAATCTTGCATTGCATTTTAATGGTCTGTGTTTATTGGCAAGACAGATGTTCTTCATTCCTCGATGCATCACCTCTGTTAGTTTAGGTTTTATTTTATGCATCTTCTTACCCTGTCTCCTTGGAAAATTAGATTAGTTTTTTAGTAACCCCTCTACATTTTCTACTTGTGCATCTGAACAAAGGAATAGGAACCGGCCTTCATCCGGAGAGCTTTTCCGATTTCGCAAGGTCCCACACTTGGGAAAAGCTCCATGTTGTGCAATCGCACTGAGATTCTCAACCCATCGAGTTGCAGAGTCCCAAGGGTGTAGCGATTCTCCATCAATAGTTTTGGCACGCCCGGTGGGACCAAGAGGTCATTCCACAGATTTGAAGGAACCTTCAAGAAATGCGGACTTAAAAAATTGCAGGTTTTACAGTTTCAGTTTTTTCACCTTCTGGGCTGAACTTTAAAATCAGTTTTCAAGGACTTAACTTGCCCGAAACAAGTCAAAATTTCACCAAGTGATAGATCGGGGGATAATCTTCAAAAGGGTATTCTTAGATTTTTGAGATTTTGACTTTCAAAATTTCATGGTTTTTGATTTTCGGATTTCGGGTTTTCGGAAGTCTGGCATTTTTGGATTTTCGGGACTGTCATTCCAAAATCAAATTCCAAACTCTAAAATATCAAAAAATACAGGTCTTTCAAATTTCTATTTTAAATATTATCAGGTTTGGTGTGTAACTTGGAAGAATCTAGCCTTTTGAGGCTCACTTTCTAACACATCTGGTGACTCCGAAGGGGATAGAATTCAACGGTGTAGCAGCAAAGGTTGCCCAGGCATATGAGATGAATTAAAACCAGGTCCAATACTTGAGAAGAGGGGCTATTTGTCCACTTGCAACTTTCACCAGGTAGAGGAAGGAGAGGAAGAAGACCACAAAGATCACCATCTCCACCTAACAGGACTTTGTCTACACCTCCACCTGGTAGGCCTTTTCTCGCATCAACCAGAGTTCTTAGGCCAATCGTAATGGCACATCTACCACTGAATCCCTCTGTCAATTTCACGGGTAGTAGTCCACTTGCCCTAAATGCTCAGAATCAAATTCCAGTTGCAGCACTAAAGAATATACCCTATTTTACAGGAGAAAATCTTACTACTCCTATTGATCACATCCAAGATATTGCTAATGCATGTGCAATCCACGAAATAAATGAAATGGATGTTGCAGTCAAGATGTTGGCTTCATCTTTCAAAGGCAAGGCCTTACAATGGTTTAGGAGCCTTACAGCAGGGTCTATTACGAATTGGAACCAACTTTGTTCTGCTGTTTGCAGCCAATTCGGGGAGAGGGCGGACAATTTATCTTTATTGGAACAGCTGACAACAATCAAAAGGGCTCCTAACGAACAAATGGAAGATTTCAGCTTCAGATTCCAACGGACATGGGACAGGATTCCAATAGCCGTTAGACCAACCGCCGAAGGAGCATTCCTTTATTTCTTAAAAGCTATAAATTCAGACATAGCCATGATGATCCAATCAATGGGAGGGACAACGCTGTCAGGGGCCTACGACACAGCTATCAGAGTAGAGAACTGTTTGATCCAAGCTGGGAAGCTTGCACCAAGGCCACCAATGCCTCTCTATCTAGACATGGGAAATCCTACAACCAGTCAAGCACCAGAGTTGAATCCCATTCCAACTCCTAGAAATCAAAGCAATAATGAGGCATCGACTTC
The DNA here is from genome assembly GCA_019776745.2 of Taxus chinensis. Classification (NCBI taxonomy): domain Eukaryota; kingdom Viridiplantae; phylum Streptophyta; class Pinopsida; order Cupressales; family Taxaceae; genus Taxus; species Taxus chinensis. Next base: position 882,862,955 of record CM034151.1, read on the forward strand.
TTCAAATACTTCAAATAAATTGCAGGAGGTTATGAAACAGCTACAGAACCTTGGAAATGAGCTAGTGACTATCAAAAGATAGCAGGCTCAAAGTACCAGACCGTATCAGCCTCAAGCACAGTACCAAGCTATGCCCCCATACCAACAAAATAGACCACCACCTCAGGCTGCAAATCAAAACCAGAACCAAGGACAACCTCAAGCTACCAGGCCATTTCGACCGTATGATCCAAATGCAATGACGTCCTCAAGAGCTTTGGTCCCGACACAAAATAACATGGAACAAGAGTACAACTGGTGTTACCCTTGCAATCTACCTCATAATCAGTCAGCATGTTTCAATGGCGCACTAAATCAGGCCTTGATGGTGCAAACCATTGGTGTTGCTCAAGAACCAAGCCAAGAAGGGAACCAGTAGCAAGAAACGCAACAAGAAGGACCTCCAACAGAAACCACATTGGCCAATTGGCAAATGGAAGACTTATGTGGAGTTAACCAACAGCCTTTCCAAGGCGTGGCTGCCAACACACGGTCAAAGAAGAGAAGCATAGAAGAAGGACAACCGTCTAATCTAGTTGTTTCTCAACCCACTCTTACACAACAAGGGGTTAGTAGACAAAACGCAGCTACAAATGTGCAGAATCAACCTAAGGTACCTGTTGTAGCAACACATGCACCTGTTCAAGCTCCAGAAAAGGTTGCGCCAAGCAAGGGACAACAAAAGGACAATTCATCCCCTTTCAACATCATCGATCAAATGAAGAAGACACATGTGAACATTTCCATGTGGGAATCACTTGCGATCCTGGGGCAACGAGATTTATTGCAAGCTGCAATGGCTAATTGGTCTGCCACAAATGTATCAAACCAGGGATATGAGAAAGTTCTCACTAATGCAGTGCAACATGATGGGGGCCAGACAAAGAGAAATTTGAAGCCTCCACCATTCTATGTTTCATTGATTGTTGGAAACCACTTGGTACACAACTGCATGATAGATTCAGGAGCAAGTAGTTCAGTGATGCCGAAGTAAATAGCGGATCAAATGGGTTTGAAGTACGAGCCAGTGCTGAAAGGAGTAGTGCAGCTAGATGGAACGGTAGTAGGAACTATTGGAGTCATCAAGGGGTTAAGCCTAACACTACATTCATGTCCTAATGTTACAGTTCTGCAAGATGTGTCTGTGATTGACCTTCCGCCACTCTTTGCGTTGTGTCTATCAAGGGACTTCACTGCAAAAATCGGTGGATATTTATATGCAGATTGGTCACACATGATTTTTAGGACAAGGTATGGAGCTAAAGCAACAATCAGGTTAGAATCAATTACCAATTTCCATATTGAGCCTTATGTACCAGGTCCTATTAATGCAAATTTCTCAGCTTTTGATCAAGAGGAGTGTTCAAGTGATCTGGAAACAGGTACTAAGGTCGAGGGAATTCCTGATTTAACTTTGGATGAATGGGCAAACAAGAGTCATGAATTTGACCCATACAAGGAAATTGAAGAATCTGAATTGGGCGTGTATTGTATACACGAAGAAAATTCACCCATTCCCGACATCATTCAGCCTGAACAAAAGGATGAAAACAAAGTTTGGAAATTATTTTTCGATGGTTCGAGAAGCAGACAAGGTGCTGGAGGTGGTGCAATGTTGATTTCACCACAAGACATCAAATATTTTTCAGCTTTTCATTTCCAGTTTTCCTGTTCGAACAACACGGCTGAATACGAAGCATTGATTCATGGAATTCATTGGGCTAGGAAAAGGGGCATAAAGAACTTGCAGGTGTTTGGAGATAGTGAGTTGATTGTCAACCAAGTTAGGGGACAACATGCTACAAAGAATGACTTGCTGAGGAGCTACAAGAATAGGGTATGGGACCTCGTTGAGGATTTCGAAGCTTTCAACATTGTGTCCATACCCAGGAAGAAAAATGAAGCCGCAGATAGGCTCGCAGTAGTTGGAGCAACGTTTGACATGGTTTACAACATCAGAAGAGGAAAAACACAGCCACATATCCATGTGATTGTGAGGCCAGCAGTTCCAGATAATAACACAAGTTGGTAGGTGTTTGAGAACGATCAACAGATCGTCAATTTCTTACAAGAAGAGGCTGAATTCTCAGCTAGGAATCAGGACAGATTAGAGCAGCAATATGGGGATCAAGTAGTACAGCTACGGAACAAACAAGCTTCCTAAGGGTTTAATAACATTGGAGTCTATCTTCAACCCTAATGACCAGTTTCGTAAGGAAAAGGAAAACATACAAGTCAAGAGAGAAGATTCAGAACCAATTTCGGTTGGGGAAGGCAGAACACTTCAAATTGGCAAAGTGGCCACTGATCAGGAGAAATCAGATTTCATACAACTTTGCCAAGAATTTCCAGATGTCTTCGCTTGGAGCTATGAAGACTTAAGAGGATTCGATCCAAATTTGGCACAACATACCATAGAATTGGATCCAGATGCTAAGCCCATCAGGCAGAAGCAGAGACCAATCAACCCTCACATTGAGCCTCTAATGAAGAAAGAGCTAAATAAGCTAATAGAGGCAAGCATTATATTCCCGATCAAGCACTCGAGCTGGGTTGCAAACACTTGGTTCCGGTTAGGAAAAAGAGTGGAGAAATCAGGTTGTGTGTGGATTTCCGAGACCTAAACAGGGCATCTCTCAAAGATCATTACCCACTTCCTTCAATGGAAAAAATATTGCAAGTAGTATCCGGTTCAGAGAGATTCTCTCTCCTAGATGGCTACTCAGGGTACAATCAGGTAATGGTGAAAGAAGATGACCAATTCAAGACAGCTTTCACCACCAAATGGGGCACCTATGCCTACAAGAAGATGCCATTTGGGCTATCAAATGCTGGGGCCACTTTCCAAAGGGCAATGGATATGGCATTTAAGGGGTTGATCAATAAAATAGTTTTGATATATCTTGACGACATCACTGTATTCTCAAAAAATGCAACGGATCACCTCTGTCATTTGAGGCAAGTATTTCAGAGGTGTAGAAGATTTGGGGTATCATTGAATCCCAAAAAATGCATATTCTTGGCTCACGAGGGAAAACTTCTAGGCCATATTGTTTCAAAGGAGGGATTGATGATTGACCCAGAAAGAGTTGAAGCAATTTGAGCATTTCCATTGCCAAGTCACAAGAAGGCTCTTCAAAGCTTCTTGGGAAGGATCAATTTTGTCCGCAGATTTGTTCCAAATTTTGCTGCTCTTGTGAAGCCAATAACGCTGATGTTAAAGAAGAGTATGGCATTTAAGTGGACATCTGAAGGCAAGGCAAGTTTTGAGGCAATAAAAGAGGCTATATCTCAAGCTCCGACTCTCGTCAATCCTGACTTCTCCAAGGAATTTCTTGTTATATGCCTTTGGTGGTGGGGACATGATTTCTGCAATCCTGGTGCAACAAAACAAAGGAGGATTAGAACAACCAGTTGCTTTCTTCAGTCAAGGCTTGGAGGAATACGAAACTAGGTACTCTTTCATTGAAAGGCATGTCCTTGCAGTAATCAGGAGCTTAAAGAAATTCAAGCACCTAGTCTCAAACAACAAGATCCAATTATTGGTCTCTCATGTGGGAGTCAGGGACTTCCTTCTAAACAAGGATTTGAATGAGAAACGTGCAAGATGGATAACTCGTGTCATGGAATATGACATCGAGATCAAGGTCACCAAAATAGTACGTGGGAAGGGACTATGTGAGCAGCTAGCCTTGAGTCAACAAGTTGAAGCAGGTGATGAAAAAGAGGTTGTCCTAGTACTACAGGATAACCAAGAACAAGAAAATGATGATGTGCCCACTCCCTGTTGGACTCAGAATGTGATACACTTCCTACAGACAGGCCTATGCCCTCCAGAAATGAGAAAAGAAAAGATGAGGTACTTTAGATTACAAGCCATTCCATATGTGCTTGTTGGTGGTGTTTTGTTTAAGAAAGACATCAATGGAGTTCTATTGAGGTGCATTGGGACAGGCCAAATTGAGAGGGTGTTATGAGATTTTCACGATGGAGATTCTGGAGGACATTTTGCCCCACGAGTAACAGCTCTCAAGATAATGAAGGCAGGGTATTATTGGCCTACAGTGTTCAGTGACTGCTATACATGGATAAGAAAGTGTAGGAAATGTGCACTCTTCACAGGCAAAGAAAGACTAGCAGGGCTTCCATTGCACCCAATTCTGGTTGACCAACCATTTATGCAATGGGGATTGGACTTCGTCGGGGTCATCAATCCAAACTCAAGCCAAGGCCACAAGTGGATTCTCACGGCAACGGACTATTTCACCAAGTGGACCGAAGCAGTAGCACTCAAGGAAGCAAATGAGTCTAACATACTAGATTTTTATGAAGGAATAGTGACCAGGTTCGGTGTGCCGGCCACTATCATATTAGACAATGCATTGGCATTTATAGGTTCCAGGATTATAGAATGGGCTGTCAAGAATGGAATCTATTTGAGCACCTCTTCAAATTATTACCCACAGGGTAATGGACAGGCAGAGTCCACGAACAAGAATTTGCTAAAAATCATCAGAAGGACTCTGGATGAAAACCAAAGAACATGGCATACCAGGCTAAAATCAGCATTATGGGCTGACAGGATAACACCAAAGAGATCTACAGGTAATTCTCCCTACAAGTTGGTATATGGGAAAGAGGCAGTACTGCCTATATCATTGGAATTGCCAATGTTAGAGCTCATGAAGCAGTTAGAGTTATCTGAGTTCGAACCAATGGAGGCCAGGTATGCAGAGTTGATGGAATTAGAAGAAATAAAAGAACATGTAGTTCAGACGATTGAAAAGGATCAGGCCTTAGTAAAAATATGGTTTGATAAGAAAGAAAGAGCAAGGACCTTCCAGGAAGGGGACCTAGTTCTAAAATGGGATGCAGATCGAGCAAAACCAGGAAGGCATTCCAAGTTTGATGCCATTTGGAGTGGCCCCTACATGGTCACAGGATGTAAAAGTAGTAATGCCTTCCAATTGTCTACATTGGACGGAGAAGAACTCCTGATTCCGGTCAACGGAATATATCTTAAACATTGCTACTAAACAGGAAAAGGTTTACCCTTGTAAATATTAGCCTAGATTTAAATTCCTCTAAGTGCGTATGCACATTGTCTTGTTGTAGTTAGGTTTTTGTTTCCCTAAGTGCTTTGGCATAGGTTTTGTTGCTCCTAGGTTGGTTTTCTACAGTTCAGCGTGCTCTCGAGGAAGAAGTTGCGGTATCAGGATCGGGATCAGATATCAGGTTGGTTTCAGGTTACTGCTTACGACTCCATGCCCAATGGATTGCTAAAAGGCCACTAATCTTCTACCTAGCAGGCAGGTGATCCCATTAAGTCACCAAAATTGTTGTATATATCATTCCCCCAGGTAGATATAGACAAGCAGGAGAATGGAGAAATCAAAGAAGCTCAAATCCCCGACATGCCCTTGGCGCACAGAAGTGGCGCACGACAATGGATGTCGACAGGGAAAATGGTGCACCCTTGGCGCACAGAAGTGGCGCACGACAATGGATGTCGACAGGGAAAATGGTGCGCCCTTGGCGCACAGAAGTGGCGTACGAAAATGGATGTCAACAGGGAAAATGGTGCACCCTTGGCCCACAGAAGTGGTGCACGACAATGGATGTCGACAGGGAAAATGGTGCGCCCTTGGCACACAGAAGTGGCACACGACAATGGATGTCGACAGGGAAAATGGTGCGCCCTTGGTGCACAAAAGTGGCGCATGACATAGAGTGTCAACAGGGCAGAAGTTACGCCTTGGCGCACGTAAGAGGATGTCTACACACACATGGATGCGCCTATGGCGCACCTTCAGGAGGCGCAACATTTTGAGCGCTGACAAGAAGCAGACCCTGGCGCAGATATTCAGATGGCCATAAATTTTGACTGGGAGCTCGGATTCATGCAAGGTTGGACTTTTTCTAAAGCTTACGAGGTCCTCTATCCAACTACGACATGGATATATTTAATTGGGTGAGAAACAAATTCTTAAAAATTCAAAATACAGTTCGCCACTTTTGGGTTCGCTGGGGTTCTCACCTACCACCATAATGAGATAGTTAAGTGCATTCTGGAGGTGGTTGGGGCAGATTTCCAATTCCTCTCTCTTTTCTCTCTCATTCTTCCTATAAATTGTAAGGAGGGGCTTATTTCTAAAGGTTGGACATTCTTGTTTTGCCCCTCCCTTCTTCTCTTTGACAGGTGAATTTGTGGAGTTCAAACCTCCCATTTAAAACTGTAATGTAACTCTTGCCTCTTGGCATTTTGCAGTGTGCTGTATCAATCTTTAGAAAAAATTAATGCATGTCTGTGGATGATTCTCAACCCTCTCTGTATTCATTTTGCATCCTACTGATCTTTCACTGTGAATCTGGCTATCTGTGCATGATCTTACATTACATTTTAATGGTCTGTGTTTATTGGCAAGACAGGTGTTTCCAACATTCCTCGGTGCATCACCTCTGTTAGCTTAGGTTTATATTTTATGCATCTTCTCTCTCCCTATCTCCTTGGAAAGTTAGATTAGGTTTTTTGGGTAAACCCTCTGCATTTTTTACGTGTGCATCTGAACAGAGGAATAGGAGCCGGCCTTCATCCGGAGAGCTTTTCTAATTTCACAAGGTCCCACACTTGGGAAAAGCTCCATGTTGTGCAATCGCACTAAGATTCTCAACCCATCGATGTTGCAGAGTCCCAGGGGTGCAGCGATTCTCCATCAACAGGTTGCACATTCTCAAGTTCACTTGGCACATTCCCTTGGTTGCAGTTTCCCTGTGCACCACCTTTATTTTCCTCACACACCCTTGCGGGATTCCCCTTCTTCCCTTCATTTTCTTTTTCCTCTTTGTTTCCATCTTCCCCATGTGCACATCTCCCATGCATCTTCCTTCTTCCTAGTAGCTATTTATTCTGTATGCACCTTGCACTTGCTTCAATCAGCTAAGTCCTTGGCCTTCTTGCGCCCCCCCTGCACATTATCTTGTAACAGTGTCTCCTTGACCAAGCATTCTCTAGCTTGCCTCTTTTCCTCATTATCTCTTTCCTTTGCGCCTTCCTCTAATTTCTTCCGCACGCATTCCTTCACGGCCTTTTGTGTTAGGTTATCTTTAGACATGCTTGAGTGCACCACACGTAACCACTCAAAGCGCGCCAACAGGTCATCGATTCTTTGCAATAATTCAGTGGTTAAAACATGGCATAAATGTGTCTTGTGTGTGCCACGTGTCTTGTGTGTGCCGATGACTCTTAAAAACTTATGACAGCTATATATTTTTCTATAGAGCTCTGATTGATGTGCGCCTAGTCTTAATTGATAGCTGTTGACGTGGGCTATATTGATAAACATTCAAATTAAAAATTTTGGTAGATTTGGTAGGTGAGAAGTGGGAAAACATCTTTCTAAGCACTAATGAAACATATCTATTTTCTCTAACCACCTGATTTAATTTGATTTTCCCTCCTTCCTTCTTCAACACACCAAACAAACTGGGGGAAGTCCATTTGGCAGATTTCCAAGAAGATTTGTAGGCATTCAATGCTTCTTGTTGGTGGTTGCATTTCAAATTCATATTTTCCCTCCTTCTTCTCTTCTTCTTCCATTGATTCATCTATAAATGCAAGAGCTGGGCTCATTTGTTATGTTGGACACTCTGGATCCTTACATATTTTTGCCAAAAACTTCAATTTTTCTATATTTTAAGTTGTAAACCTCTAGATCTGGCTCGTGCATGTGTTTATCGGCCTCTTTAACCATTGAAACAACTTTGTGCATTTTTGGGAGTAATAAAAGCATCATTTTATGACTATTCTTTGTGCCTTTTCTTTGGCAGTGTGTGCTTGTTGTGCCATTTCACGTCCCTTGTAGTTTCTTATTTAGTTGTGTCCCATGAGAATGATTTGGTAAATACGTTTTACCTGTGCTACTCGTGTCTAGCCTCCTTTCAAGTATTTCCTTTCATTCCTACTTAGAACAGATAACATTCATCCCTCTTTTTCTGGTGTTATCACCTTTTAGTATACTTTAATTTCATGTTATCCTTCTATGACTAGTCCCTTGGCATTATTATCTTAGCTTCCTTTTCTAGCACTAGGAGTATAAATAGAAGTAGAAATAGATAGAGGAACCGACCTTCTCCAGAGATCCGTCTCAAGTGCACAAAGTCCCACAACTTGGAGATGGCTCCATTGTGATCTCAAACAGCTCGAATCTTCTAGATCTGAGACACAGGTGCAAGTTTGAAGACCAACAATATCTAATTAGAGTAAGAAGTGGAATAGAACATGTACTAATGGGCCATGATGGGCCAAATTTAGTATTATTGATGGAAACCGAACCAATATATGAATTGATTTTTAAGTGGTCAGATGTGAAATTCACATGATAATAACGGTCAAAAAATTAGATGACTGTTGGAGAAGCATCAGTATGTGCAACTAAAAAGTCAAGATCCCCTGATGCAAAAAGAGACACTGTGTGATATGTGTGATTAGTGGAAGAGTCAGATACTTTCTTATCACGTTATCAGGGTTGGTTATTAAAAATTTTGAGTTTACCCTTGTCAGTGTTTATTACAAAGTCTGTAGGCTCTAAAAACTCAAGTTGTTGCTATGAATAAGATCTTGGATGATTATGCGGAGTTTAAAACATTGATTTGTAGAATGTCCCACACATCTATGATAGTCACATCAAAATTTATCATTGTAATTCCTACCTTTTATTCACAATGAGTCTAATCTGAGTGGTGGAGGAAGTGTGATAAGATTGCTCTTAAGAAGTTGTTGTAATATGAGATGTAGGGCCATAGGAAAGTTTATAAATGCATGCCTAGGTGGTGGTGAATGAACCTTTCTAGTAGTAGTGACTGTATTGACAAAACTTTTGGTGTTGGTTGGTTGAGTTGTAGATGGATTGAATAGTGTCTTGTTTGGGAAATGAGCGGAAGATGATGATTTATCCTAATATTTAAGCTTTCCTATAAATAGAATTTTTGTGTCACGAAGCTTAAGAGTGTGACAAATTTGGTCGAATGAAGGAGAAGTCTCAAAGAGAAGACTCTTCTGAAGAGGTTGTAAAAGTTTCTGAATGAATAAATCCTAAAGCTTAGAGTTTGCTAGCACATTTGACATCTTAGCAAGATTATTTTTATATCGCAAAACATAATTGGCTAGGTGTTCATTGGAGCCATGTTTCAGTTGTATTAGTTGAGCATAAGATATTTTGGAGCCGATAGTGATAGAAAAATGAGTAATAAAAACATTGAATAGATGTGCAAATGAAGTTACTGAATGAACAAGTAGGTCATAAACCAATGCATCACATAATCATGGAGACTACATGGAAAGAATTTAGTCATAAGAATGTGATCATTAGTAAAATCAAGGTAAGCTACATGAAATGCTCTATGATGTTCATGCAGGTCACGATGCCCTTTGAAAATGAGAAGCTTAGAGGTGACAAAAATAGGAGGAAGAGGGTAACTGGAAATGGTGGTGAGAATGGAGTATGTAATAACAGGGTGGAATATAAAGATGGAGATGTTTGAGAAGTGGCCTACTACAACTTACAAATTTGTGCCTTAAGGTCCTGATAAAGAGAAGTTAAGTCTTGTGTACCAATAGATGAAACCTGTAGTGTATAAGAAACTAAAGGTGGTGTGAAGTGATTAGTAGGAGTATTGACAAAAATGAGAATAGTAGAAATAGGTGGAAGAGTATAAGTGAGCGATTGAGTGACAACATAAGTTTACATGGCCGTGAAAGTGGTAAGCTCTGCTATATGAGTAGCTTCCTCACGAGAAATGTCTAAAAGTAAGTCTAGATCTTAGGGATGTTAAGCAATTTGATCATTAATGGCCTTAAAATGTGCTTCCATAAAATCATCATGATATTGAGCCATGGCGAGAGAAGAATAAATCCAAGACAGAAGTTGGATTCATAGGACGGGTTCAGTTCAGTTTTCCATCCTTAACATTGTGGGTTATACAGTGAGTGGGTTCAAACCATTCTACGAACCCCTTACACAACAGATTTTACAGGTCATGGTTGTCATTAGCATTCTGGGAGAAAATTACAAATTAGAGGATACAATGGATTTCCTCTCTACACTACTTTAGGCAGTGGCGTTGAATCACCCAAAAAACTAGGCAATACAAAGATATGTCCATAAATTTTTAGGGAAGTAGTTATAGGTTGGAGAATAATGTAACTTTCTCCCTACACTTCTTCAGCTAGGGTGGCATAAGATCACCCAAAAAACTTTCAGTTATAGGATATCCTCTTCTACAGCCTTTTCTCTCATCATGGATCAGGTGCACATGTTCCTTTTACATTTTTAATATTTCCATTTCAATCGTTTCATTAGTATATACATGCGTTTTTACACATATATTCATGCGTATTTGACTACTTGATCATCTTCTCCTTGCATGTTCATCTGTATGAGAATAAAACAATAAAAAAATAATGACATCAACAAAAACAATATTTTGTGGTAGCACACACCTCATACTAACATGCAAGTACATTACACACATCGGTAACTACACACGCATTTCCGCCCTAGGTTCACTCTCATCTCTTTTTTCTCTTTTGCATATTTAGTTTACACGCTCCATATTTTTTGTCACTTACTGGCCTGGGCACCCCAGTTAGGGGTATAATAATGTAGAATGACAAAAATAGACTGGGTAAGTATGTGCTGAAGGTCAACAATGATGACTGAAAGAAAAGTAAAAAGGGAAAAGGACATGGGTTAATTATTAATTTCTTTACTCAAAAACCATATGAATAGTAGTATGAGACCGTGACTAAATAATACCCAAAGTGCATGATTTAGTGTCTACATATCCTACGCATCGCATTCCATATAACAGTATCGATACATATGAAATTGGTCAATCTAACACTTCATAACCTTGTTCTGTTTCTCCAAGTACTCTAGATATTTCTACTCACATCATTGCAACTATCTCACCCACTGTATCAGCTCCTATCATCACTTCTTCTCTGCCTATCGTGACACCTCCCACTTCTCCACTTAGTGTCACTCATAGTAATATACTCGATGAATTTGTACAACATGATAATGCTAACATAGATGATTCTAACAATGAAGTCGATGTCGTCAAACTTACTAATTAAGTATTAGGTCAAATAAATTTACTCATATAGATGTTGAAAAATATTATTTTGAGGAAACCTTTGCAGCCGATGGCCGAAGTGAATACAAATTTAAGACCCCTCCCTCTACTAATGTTATGATACTTTATTAGGGGTCTGTCAACACTTTAGATGTTTCTTCATCTCCTCCTACATAGTTTGCATCTCCACTGCCTTCTTTCACATGCACACTATTAATCAAAATATCCTTTTGGCATGACATCCCAGTCAATAGTACTTGTTCAGACACTCTTTACACACATGAGGGATTAAATAGGTTTGGTTTGACACTTAATGCCATCTTACCACCTATGCACTCACCTCATCTTTATCATGTTTATTGTCACATTATGGCCGCCTATGGCCTTTTTGTGTTTCATTTGAGAGTCTTCATTGCATGTGACCCTCATGCTTCTCCATTGACACTTGGGAAATCTTGTCTTGATTATTTTGGTGGTATTATAGATACCAACCACACTTCTCTTACATTTTCTAGGCCATTCGAAAATGTTTCCATCGACAATGACTCATCTCCCACTTATGCTCTGAATCTTTCTCTTTGGTATGCAAACAAATTTCCACCAACTCCTTTCACTGACGAATAATACACAATGAGTGTCTACACACTACGTCACAATGGTTCCTTTTATGATCCACCTCATTCTATTTCTTATCATGTCTCCAATGTTGCTATAGTGAGTTTTGACCCTGACAGCGATGATCCTTTAGACAATGTTACATGACTAGATTCACCACCACACATTTGGGGGGCATAACATTCACACACCCCCATCGTAGTATCAACAAACCTTTTATATTATCATTATCATACATCAAATGTTTAGCATAGGCATCGTCATCTACACTTAGTATCGTCATTACTCGATGACACACTCTTGTGCTTCGGTTCACACTTGACTGTTGAGGGAATAATACACATAAACCCCACACACTACGTAGTAGGGCACCACACATTATGTCTATTCACACATATTACACTAAATATCGCATTTTTCATACTATATCTTCAAGTCCCTTTGCATCATTCGTATTTCACCATTTGCACATCTACATGTCATACATATTCTACACACCATACTAATATTCATCACATACGTGCCACACTCCGATTTTCTATGAGTTTAGTGTTACATACTACTCATCCTACATACTACATAGCTCGCAATTCACACTATTGGTATATCTACACATATTGCATTATATACTATTCCTCACGTATTACACACATCACATGGTTGTCTCCCATCCTTTCATATACTATACACATCTACTTGTACGCATTGCACTCATTACCAAATGACACACTCTAGTCTCACGGTCCATACTGGACTGTTGAGGGTATACATAAAAAATGGACCTTGTCATACTCACACGTTCATCATTCAACCTATTATCATGTGATATCCCTAGGTTAGTGACATACACTATAGACTAAATGGTCACCTATTTCATCACCCTATAGTGGTATACGCTTTAGGCTACATCACCACTCCCTCTATTCATCTTGTAGTGATATACACTTTAGGCTACATCATCACTCCTTCGATCATATTGTTTTGATATATGCTTTGGCTATAGGGTCACACATACATCATCTCTAGGTCGCATGTCATCACAACATACATACACATTCACCACAGCATGCTACAAAGAAAACATAATTTGACCATTTCTCGATGACGTACTCTCGTTTATGATTCATTCTTGACAGTTGCAAGGGAAAATAAAATTAACCTCACTAAATAAAACTCCATTCACTCAGGGGGCAGGCATCTCCTATCATCCATCTTGTATTTCATTCCATCCATCCATGACAACTGGATATCTTGGTTTCTTTTACTCTTGCTTGCATTTGCTTGTATATGTTCACTTTACTACACACGCTAGATAGATCTATTGTATGTCATTATCTTTACCATACACACATAGTTTTTCACGTCCTTCTCTAGTTATGATCACAGATACACGTCTCTTACAGACAACATGGATGCTTAGATACTACCAATCCAATAACGACTACTAGGGGCATCTACTTTAGTATACTACAGATGTTATTTTTTCATTTTGTACTTAACACTTTACATTACTTGGTAATACACGATTTTGACATATGGGGTAAATGAGCCAAGAATGGACATATATATCATGAAATAGAGAGGTGAGAAGAGACAATAAAATGAGCCAAGAATGGACATATATATCATGAAACAGATTCTATTCCTCCAAAAGATACATGGTACATCATCAGTGGGCAAGAGGCAAGAAAATGTCATTATAGATCCATGCGAAGAGGATTAAACTCTCCATTCTACCCTAAGGAAGAAAGAGAGAGGGGGTAGAAGAGAAACAATGACAAACCCTTTGAATATGCCCCTGTATTACAATATATATGAAGAATAAGGGAGACAGGAGGGAAAAAATTGAATCCTAATTCAACCACCTTGAGATATGCATTGAATACTTCTTTGAAAGATCAACCACCCTCAATCAATGTCCCTCTCAAATCTACCTACAATCTGTTGATTTTGGCTCCCTATGTCTATTTGGCGTATAGAAGAAAGAAGAATAATGGATCAAAATATGATTTGATTATTGGAGCAAATTAGATTCTGCATTAATGGATTGAAATACATTTTCCTAATTTTCACCCACCAAATCCTACAAAAACTGATATTTTATGTTTCCATGGCGTAGAAGGTGTTGAGACATTTCCAAAAAGTCTTCTCCTGCCCAAATATGAGTTTTCAATCAAAAGATATGGCCATTTGAAGTTCCTCGGGTCGAGCGCTTAATTTTTGAGTTTGCGCATACAAGGTCCATGTGGTAACATCACACATCTTGGAGATATGGCTCCTTCCTTATGCTTTTTAAATTGCGTTAGATTGACACATGGTGGCTTCTGCGAGCTCCTCAGGCTCCCTTGTAATCACTTGAGTCTTTTCTGATGGTGGAGACACTGTGACTAACCTGAGACATGTGGTGGCTTCACGCATGTTTGAAAACTGCCCCCAAATTTTACTTTTGAAGTTACACAGTCGAGACACGTGGAGGGCTCCACGGGCTCTTGGAATTTTCAATGAAACATGTGGTACCCTCCACGGATTTTTTCATTTTCTTCGTTGTTTGGCTAAGTCCCCTTTGTTTGGTGGAACCTTAAGTCTGACCCTGGACATGTGGAGGCTTGGCACTTGTCTGAGAGACCTACTTTTGGATTTAATTTTGAAGTTGCTGATGAGGGTTGTCAATCCTCACCATTAATAATGTCAATTGAGGGCTGGTGGTTGATGGTTGTATACATTAAGAGAAGAAGATATTGGAAAGTAACTCCTTTAAACACAAACCAAATTTGCATAAAATAAAAGCACACATGCGGAAATTTAAATGCACACTTGCAGAAATGTAAACACACTTGCATAAAGGAAATCACACTTCACACTTGCAGGAATAAAACACACTTGCATAAATTGAAATTATTGAATGATAAATAAGCAAAATTAAATGAAACACCTACAGGTTTACAAGAGACTGAATTTTCATAATACGAAGATAAAAACAATACAAAAAAATGAATTAAAGATGAAATGAATAAACATAAACATAAATACAAAGATCCATCTTCCTTGGAATGAGTGGCCAACTCATTCCTTGGAAGAGGATTTAAATCATACTTTTGAGATCTTAAAGCTACAGAATATTTGAGAGGAAAGAACAGATCTTTATTTCTTGGGAGAAAAGCATTACATATCTGAGTGTGGAAGGTTACATTTATAATTTATGCGTCTAACCAAATCCTTATTTTAGAAAATACAATATGATTTTATCTTTATTCCAATCCTAACAACTAAGATCTTTATCTCCAAAAACTATGGAGAGAGATATATTATTGAAGTCAAAGTTTTATCTCACTTATTTTAGGAAGATTTGCTCCCAAATCTTCTTCTTGCTTTTTCGGTAACAAGAATCATAATGATTTTATTCCTCTACATTATTGGAAGGAGGATTTCCCTCAAAATATGATTTGGACCAAATACCTTTCTCAGATTTTCCACTTGACTTTGTTGTTTTTGACAATGGAACTTTTGACGCTTGTCTGATACGCTTTTTCCTTGGACTACAGTTCACTAAAAGTTAGATTTATCTTCATTGGTAAAACCTGTTGCAAATCTAAATGATTTTTTTGTTAAACACATTGCTATGAAAAAAAACCTCTCTCAGATTTTCTGTTTGACTTTTCTATTTTTGTTTATGGAACTTTTAGTGCTCGTCTGATACACTTTTCCTCAGACTTCAGCTCACTAAAAGTTAGATCTCTCTTCATTAGTAAAACCTGTAGCAAATCTGAATGATTTTTTTGTTAAACATATTGCTATGAATAAAAACCTCTCTCATATTTTCCATTTGATTTTTCTTTTTTTGTCTATGGAACTTTTAGTGCTTGTCTGATACACTTTTCCTCGGACTGTAGCTCACTAAAATTTAGATCCCTCTTTATTGGTAATACCGGTAGTGAATTTGAATGATTTTTTGTTAAACACATTGCTATGAACAAAAACCTCTCTCATATTTCCATTGGATTCTCTGATATTTCATAATTCCTCAAAAACTGTCAAAATTTTCTTAGTTTCGTAACTAAGCCCATGAGTTCCGGAACTAACTCTGTGAGTTCCAGAACTAACTCTATGAGTTTTGGAACTAAGCCTGCGAGTTCTGGAACTAAGCCTATGAACTTACAACAACTATAAGTTTTGCATACGATCTCGGATTGAGATGATTGTTTTTTTGAACTTGCATAATTTTTTGAGAGGAATCTGAATATGAAATCAAATTTGAGTTTAGATATACCATCCATGATCAATTCCAATTTTCTCAATACTATCATTATCTTTCCTTTATGGCCTGCATACACAAGACATTGCATCTTTTCTCAAATAATCAATAGGATTAGTCAACAAAATAGATAACAAAAATATTTCTAAAGAATGAACAAGATATATATCCTATATTGTATCTTAAGCAAACTATAAGTTCCTAGATTACATTTAAATCCACTTTCAAAGGTAACCTGGAAGGACAAAATAATGGTAATTTATGGCTAGTTTATGGCCTCGTCAGTTGTGTCGTGCTGACACTTGGCCCCTTCCACTTACATTTTATACTTAGCTGATTCGAGCCTGCCCCCCTTTCGGACTTGGGACATGCAGTGACTATGCGCTCTTCTGGGCCTCTATTTTGGTTCGCGCCTTTCGATTTGCATTGATGCGACACATGGCACCCTCCACTGGTCTATTTCTTTTTGATGGCCGATGAGACCTTTATCTGACCTCGGGATATGTGGCAAATTGGTGCTCATTTGAGGACCGCTCTTTGGACCCAACTTTTGGTGTTGCGCCGAGATGACGCATGGAGGCTTCCACTATCCTATCTAAGCTTAGACTTTTCAATGACCAACTTTGTTTCCCTTTCAAGCTTGGGACACATGGAGGCTTTACACTTATCTAGGGACCACCTTTGGCTTTGACTCTTGGAGGTGCACCATTTTGACATGCGGAGGCTTCCACTGATCCTATGTACTTAGTCATTTTGAGCCCGTGCTATCCTTTTTTGACTTTGGGATATGTGGAAACTTGGCACTTCTTTGGGGTTTCCTTTTTGGACTTAACCTTTGGATAAGCGCCGATGAGGCACGTGGAAGCTTTTGTTGATTCTTCCATACTTAACCAATTTAGGCTCACTCTGGATTGTTTGTAAATCCTGAAGACTTTAAATCTTTCTCTGCTTCTCTCCTTTGACCCTCTAGTTTCTCTGACATTGTTTTCCCTTCCCCAACCCTGCTAATCCATTTTAGTGCCTGACTGCAACCTGTTTGTTGGATTTGAAGTGTGGGCTTGTGTGACGGAGCCGTCCCTTGGATTTTTTCCTGTACATGGTCATGTTTGATCCAATTTTGTCGAGGGAAAATTGAGATAACACTAATGTGAAGGTACCATCCCTATAATTTTAAGATAAGGCTTCTCATCCCATTTTCCATGTGTTGCAACACCCTTTCAAGATTTCCACTTATGGAGTAACTTCTTTTTGGAGCTTGAGTTGTTTTTCCTTCTCTATCTCACTCTTCTTTATCTATTGTTTTCCTAGAGCCATCTGCATACAATCTTTACAAACTTGACAAATATTAGCTATAAAAACAATCTAAATATTTCCCAAATATCTCAGCACTCTGATACCAATAAATGATCCCACATCTAGCTCAATGTCTACTCAGTACCTGTTATATTCCTTAATTGCATGATCCTGATTACTTCTCACATAAATATAACGGGTATCTTTCATTAATTCTTAGCCTAAAACCTTCTTAAGATGGTGATTTTATAATATTTATACTGATATCAAACCTCTTGAGAGGTTCTCAAGACACATAATATATTTTTTGAATTCCTTTGACAACCCTTGAGAAAACAACACAGGACAGTCTTGTCCTATGCCTAATGGATCCATGACTTGACCATACTTCCTTAAAATTTCAAATGAACCTTTTATACCTAAAGAGAATAGCCTTCTTATATTATTAGACCATACATAAACGTCACTAGATGGTCTTTCTTAGGATTTGAGCAAACACAAAATATTAAAACTGTATGCAAGTATTGTTTGAGACATCAAATGACAATAAGACTAAATGGGCTTCTCTTTGACTTTTTAAAACTTAAAAAAATCTTAAATCATTTCAATAACATTATGATCACATTCTTTAGGCTCTGCATCATGTATTCATTCAATATTGATCAAACTCTTACCTCTTTGTTCGTTGTTTTAACTTCCTTACTTCTCATAATTTCTATTAAGAATATATTGATCTGCACATCGAATTAGAATCTAAAATTTTATGGACTTGGGTTTCTATATAGGATAGAGACTTGGGGGTTGGATTGCACATCTTCTCTTCTATCTTCTTGTATTCAATTATTTTCCTCTTTTGCAAATATTTCTTTACAGCTGCTTACTTGCTGCAAAATTGCCTAGCTATGGTACATGAGCTTCATAGTTAAAGTAAAAACAAGAGATATATATTTGAAAATATAATTGATAAAATCTTACAGCCTGGGAGCCTCACCGGTAAATGAGGGAGATTTATCTCATGTCTGCCTAGGTTTTCAGCTATGTAGAAAATCTAGCCAACAGTTTTTGGTGACTCTGTTGTGGAACAACAATCTTTTGCATACCAGAGCTTATCTTGCTAGTTCCCATTGAATTCTCAAACCTTGTTGAATTTCCATTCACTCTATCTATTAAGGAACAAGGGAGGAATGATAATTTTTATAGATTACAGAGAAATTTAGTTTCAATCATCCTCTTTAGGGTAGAAGTCACAGATCCAGTCTTTCACCAAGAAGAAGAGTGTAAATTCCTCTAGATCTAGATTATTTTCAGCATAGTCCGGTAGTTGGAATTATCTATCGAGTTTACTCATGAAGAAGACGTTATCAATTCATCATGCATCATCTAATTTCCCCTGTAGCACCTGTCCTATGGGGTGTAACCTTTAGACCTTTGAATCTAACTCCCCCTATGCATGATCCACCTAAAGGGACAAGAAATAATTTTCTAAAAGTCTTTGGAGATGGAAAGAAGAATCCAGATGATCACTTGGTTGTGTTCTTTATATCTTGTGGAGTACTCACTGTAGAACATGAAGATGTGTCTGTTTGGATTTTCATAGAGACTCTGCATGACTTGGCTAGAAAATGGTTCTACCAACTAGCTCTTGGCACCATAACCAACTGGGATACTATGCAAGATGCATTCCTAAAAAGATTCAAGCTAACTAAATATTCTAGTACATTGATAACTCAGCTGAAGAAGGAGCCACAAGAGCACATGTGGGATTTTATTGCAAAATTCCAAAGATTACTTTACAAAATTTTGGCATTTTCTTCTCTGAATGACGAGAATCAAAAGGTATTCTTCATCAATGATTTTCTTCCTGAAGTAATCTATCAATTGTGAAGAACACGCTCTATTGACATGTTAGTAGCCCAAAACATGGCAGTTGAAATTGAAGACGACCTCATCATGGGTGGAAAGATAAAGAGCAACACTTCTAGAGCTTAAAGTTCATCCTTTGCTACTACTTCTGATTCACTATTGCAAAATTTAGCAAATAAGATATCGCATATGAAGAAATAGATGCCTCAAATGGCTTAAGGAAACAACACTGCCCCTGCTTAGAATTTCAACAATAATCAGAACTGCATTGTTGGTTCCCAAATATTAGCAATTGAATTTTCTCCCAGAAACAACATGGAGATGGATGAAGAAGACTAGGAAGCTGATGCTGATAAACTCGAGAATGATAATTTTGTAGGTCCTACTGGAAACTCTAATATTAATTACCTAAACTACAAATTTGAACATGAATATGTGGAGCTTCTTGAAGATGATCATGTTCATGTATATGCAGTATTTACACAATCACAAACTTGCCAAACTAAGGCATTAGCCGATGAAGAAAGAAGGGGCAACCCTTTATCTTCTTCCTTAGCTCCCACAAATAATAATGCGAGTTCTTCATCTCAACTGTAAAAAGTAGCCCAGGTATCTGAATCTATACATTCTTTTGACATTATTGATCATGCTGAGAAAACTACTGTTCAAATGTTAGAAGTTGAATACTTGAGAGTATAACCTGAGTAGTTAAATAGGCTAGTTAGATATGTGCAATCACCAGGAAAATCCAATACATCAAAAGGCCTCTTACCTAAACCCAATGATACTCCTCCCCAGAAAAAAATTGCAGTTGTTAAACCCTCATTATCTTTTGAAAGAGTAGACAAATCAAAGATGCACAAGCTATTTTGGAAGCTTTTCCTGACAAAAGATTAAAGATGAAAATCTTAGTTGTAGACATTCTTATCTCTTATAGGATGTTTCTAAGCATAAAATTCTACAAAAAACTGGGAGGAGAAGTAAAGATGGATTGGTCATGTGCCCATATTCCTATAAAGGGGATTAACCATAAGATGGATCCAGAAAAGAAGTCTAAGTACACTATGAAAAAATATGAGGATCTTAGATCTCAGATTATTTTTCATGGGTCTAACCATGGTGTATACTTATTGGAAATGGATAAAGGTGTTCTAGAACCATAACTTCAATTAGAGCTAGAACTTCAACCAGATCCAAAAGCAAGAGAAAAGAAAAAAGTTTGGACGTTGGAGTTTAAAGGCACCTGTTGTTATTTTGGATCAGGAGCCGGCATTCTACTAATATCTCCATATCATGAGATATTCCCATACTCCCACAATTTGATGTTCGAGAACTCCATCAATACAACGGAGTATGAAGCATTGTTGCTAGGAATGGAACAAACTAGGAAGAAAGGAGTAAAACTCCTCAAAGCTCAAGGAGATGTTGAACTTCTAGTAAATCAAGTTCAAGGGAAAATTCAAGTAACAAGAGATAAGATGAAGCATTAGAGAGATAGAGTGATTTCTTCCACACTAGATTTTGTAGCATTCTCTATCAACTTCAATCCAACAAATCAGAATTCCAAGGTAGAATGTTTGGCAGTCACAGTTGCACTATTGAATCCGGATAGACCACCGGTCATATTTAGACAAGGAAGCTATAAAGTGGAGATATCCTAGCACCCTAAAGTCCCTGATAGTGTTGAACAGTGGCAGAATTTCAATGATGACAAACAAACATCTAAATTTCTGGAACAAGACAACTTTGGCAGGTTGTATGTTGAAGGGAGTAAATCATCACCACAACAAACAATCACAAGCAAAACTAATCCATGTTATGATGGCAGTAGTGGAATAATCCGACCAAAAGGTAATAAAATCCCAAAGGTTTAGTTTCCTTTCTGGAGAATTTCAAAAAGCATGATCAGTACATGAAGAAGAACAAAGAACATGGTGATAGTTCTTCCTTAGGAATGCAACTAGTAAATATGGGTACAAAGGAAGTGGATGAAGACTTATTTACCACAGAGAGAAGAAAAGATGAGCCACCACAGGATGAAGTGGATGATGACTTACCTAAAGTATTTGAAAAGAATGACAAAGAATGAAAATTCAAGATTGGAGACTGGGTACTCTTGTGGGACAAGAGCCATAAACTGAAGGGCATGAACGAAAAATCTGATTCACTCTGGAAAGGGCCCTTCATGATTAAGAGAGCTATTGGAATGGATACTTTCTTCTTTGCCTACCAGAATGGAATTGAGTTACCACTTCCTTTCAACAGGAAGCATTTGACCCTGTTCAGGAGTTGAGATACATGGTAAAACCTATTTGTTTATAAATAAAACTTTTGTTGTTTTCTTTTCTTTTCTTTTTATTTTCTTTTATTTTTGTGGCCTGACCCTGAACCCAATGGAAAAGAAACAAAAACAGAGATGCTGGGATCTCATCTTCACTCATTTCATTTTGACAAAGGTAAAGATGTCCTCATAAGGAGTCAACTGGTGTCCATAATTTCACCCCAAAATTTGGGACTACCCATTTAATTTTTTTAAAAAAATAATGGGTCTTTTTTGTATTTTTATTGCCTGAAGATGTCTCTATTGCGTTAAGATATTCCCAGTGAATCATATGATCCAATTTCGACAAATACCTAAATGTTAAAACTCATTTTATCCCTCCGCCATGGTTTTTCCGCGAGAGTTTTATTTAATTATTTATTAAATAAATAAAGCCCCGTTTAAAGTAAATTGTGATCCAGTTGAACCCTGTTGAATTTTTTCATGCTAGTATTCCCACATCTCAATAGGGTTTTCACCAGGAATGAATTCAAAGAAATTATCTGCAACCTCTGGCAATGTTTTTCATTTTTATTTATTTCTTTTTGTATTTTTTTTAGTTTTCTCCGCAGTCTGTCTGTATAATTCCCCTTGATCCATTCTTTGTTATGTATAGCCTGTTTAATTTCCTGGAACAACTGGAAGGAATTAGTCTCAAAAGGAAAACTTCTAACCAAAATTGATGAGTTTAAGCATAAAAAACCTCTCCTAGGAAAGTTACACTTTTTGGGATAAAACGATCTAACCTGCAATGGGATTTTTGGTAGTGACAGGAAGGTGGGAATTTCTTGTTTTCCTAGTAAGTTACTTTTTCCCATAAATACAAAATTACTTAAGATGCAATGGGAATTTTAGAGGCGGCAGAGAGGTGGGAATTTCTTACCTACCTTGTAGGGTGAAAATTCTCATTATAAAGGAAAAAATCACTTAAAGCAAGGATGTGAATTTCTTTCCTGTCTAATAGGCTAAATTTTCCCATCAAAGAGGTTTATTCACCCATCCAAGTCACATTTTAAAGAATAATTATCTTTTCCATGCAAGTTTCACTTTTTAGGAGGAATGATTTAAGCTGCAAGTGGGCATTTCGACAATGGCAAGCAGGCGGGAATATCTTACTTGCCTTGCAAGGTGAAAATTTCCATTATGAAAGTCAAATCACATAAGTGGAAGATGGGATTTTTGAAGCTACAGTGCAGGGTGGAAATTCCCATCACTTTGACTTCCTAGTTTTATCAGTTTCCCTTGCCAAAAAGTGTGACCCACCTTGGCATTAATACATATAATTAATGATATTTATTAATGATATTTTTGGCTAAGTTTGGTGCCATAATTAGAAGAAAATTCAATGCAAGTGGAAGAGCTAAAGAGAAGTCAAGGATGCATGCTAAAAATAAATAAAATAAATTCATAAAAAAGCCACCAAAAACATGCAGACTTGGGCGCCCAAATTGGATGAAGAGGCATGGATTTTAATTAATTAAATTTCCAGAAATAGGGAAAGACAATTATTAAAAATAGCATGCAGATGGTTATATAAGCATGGGACGCCATAAGGGAGAAGCAGTTAATTCCTTTTGATGAAGTTTGCAGCCTAGACAGGTTTTGACGCCTACGATTGGAATAGCCTAATCTTTGTTATTCTAAGTGTCTGCATATTGGTATAAGTGCCCAACTATTCATCAAAACTACTCATATTGGTGAAAAGAAGTTAAAATTAATGTCAAATACATTGAATATATCTTCTGAATCAGAGAAAATTACTGGATCTTCACAAATTGTTCCAATTACAAGGGATTTTGGTAGAATTAAAAGAAAAAGAGCTTAGACAAGGGTTATTCCAAGCATAATGAAGCATGATGAAAGAGAAGGATTAGCATAATCATGCATAGCTTCCAGATTTTCTAAAATCAATGATACAAACATAGGCCCTGAAACTATCACCGAATTACTCAATAGATGTAGAGTTAGAAGGACATCTCTTATGTGGGAAATTAAAATTAGTGGGATTATTCAAATTTAGTGTTTCCAGTCATAACTCAATTTCTTGAATTTGTTATGGGTTGTGCAAGGTCTTATCATTCTCTTTTGAGAACAATCTGAGATGTTGCAGGAAAGACAATAATCAGGTTGGATGTACAATTCATTAATTATTTTTTGAATATTCTGACATGACCATTGGTGATTGCAATTGGCATGCAAGATGCTGGCAAAAGATGGGAAAATGAAGAATTACATGTTCGACAAGTATATTCAATATTATAACAAAAAGAAAGTGTAGGTGTTACACCTGACAGATCTGTTTTCTTCTCTTCTTTCTTATGTTCCTGAATGAAATTTTAAGATTAAATTTATTGGTGTAAAAAACCACTACTTTAAGTTATTTGGAAAGTTTCTTTAAGACAAGCGACAGATGTGCACAACTTTGACTTAACCTCTAGATGCATGTTAGTTAGAGAGAAATTCTAGGAGAAATACTACCAGTTGTTTCCTCTATAGCTTCCACATGTTCTAGTTTAGTTGTAGTTTCCCATTTGTAATTTCCCCTATATACAAGTTATAAACAGAGGAAGAGCTTAGGGGTTAGGCATTAGAATTTGTAATCAACATTCTTGTGTTCCATTCTTTGAGCTGAAACCCTTGATATTTTTCATAAATCTAAGGAATTGAAAGGAGGCAGGTTTCCGGAAAACTTTGTGTCAATGGTGCATTTGTTTCCTACTTTTTTGTAGATCTTTGCATAAACTTTGTGTTATCAGATCTAGATTTCAAACTTTCCTTTTTTTAAATTCTATATTGTAAGATCTGTTTGTTTTATCTATGTGCATGAGACCAACTCTACAAACTATTGGTTGGATTGCACATCTTCTCTTCTTTCTTCTAGTATTCAATTATTTTCCTCTTCTGCAAATATTTCTTTACAGTTGCTTACTTGCTACAAAATTTCCTAGCTATGGTACATGAGCTTTGCAGTTAAACTAAAACCAAAAGATAGATATTAGAAAATATAATTGATAAAATATTACACGGGAGCCTCATCATTAAATGAGGGAGATTTATCTCATGAATGCTTAGGTTTTCAGTTGTGCACAAAATCTAGCCAACAGACATAGTCTCGACAAGTTTGGGAATCAACTAAGACCTCTCTAATGCTTCTTTGCACATTACCTGGTTTCACATTTTATTTACTTAATTGCTTGGGTCATTTCCTTTATTTATTTAGTTGTTATTTACTACTTTGCATAACATTATATTAACTAAATTAGGTCCCCACTTCCCATTTTAGTTTAATCACTTCCAGTTCAGGAAAATTAGCAAAAAAATCAAATTGTGTAGACCATTTATTTCCATTGAGATTATAAAAGGACATCAAAAAATTGGTATTAAGATAGTATTTAGACGGGAGAGGGTGTTGAATTAGTAAATACAAAAGCCTTGGTATGGCCGTGTTGATGGAAGATTGGTTTGGTCAACACCAATCCTTCCAAGGAGTTGAAGTGTTGTCTATTATTTTAAGGAGAATCTCAGGAGAAATTGATGATATAAGTGTGGTATAGATTAGTTTTAAGTTATGTGGGAAAATAAAATATATGTGGCAAATTATCCAAAGAAAAATTTCACTGATTGCTATTGTGCAAGGTATGTGATCCATGTGAGGGTGGTTTTTTTAAAAAAATTGAAAATGGTTCTATTAATAATTATCAATCGCACATGAAATATGTGATGGAAATGTTGAAGGGGATGCACTAAAGAATTAAAATTGAGAGAAATAAACATGGGAGGAGGAAGAGGGTGATAAAGATGGAGATTGAGGTAGGAGAAGTCTTGGATTGTGAAAAATGATAGAGGAGCCTATACAAAAGTCCTCTTTATTATGACTAGACATAAATGAAACATGTCCCCATCAATGGTAACTGATTTACGTCTAATTTTTATTTATTTTTATAGTCACTGAAGGACCTCTAATTTCCATATGTTTTGATAGGCACAATTATCAAGGCTTGTATTTGGAATAGTTTTTTAGCATAATTAATGGTTGAGGCATCAGTAAAGGAGGAAGGATTTTTTTCCCATACGCATCATTCCCTCTTCAATCATGTAGGTCATCCAAGATTACAAAAAGGGAATGTTTGAATATGAAGATAGTATTTTGGTAGATCTGTTCGAAGATCGAATTTCAGTAGGTCGTTGTGAAGATTATAATTTATTGATGAGATAAAAAAATTGAATGCACGAAAAACATTGAATACATGGATGTCAAAGGAGGATAGTTGGAAGAGGTAATAACCTGTATGTTGAGGCAAGGGGGAAATATAAACCAACATCATCTAGTTGTTTGGAGATTCGACCAATGCAATGTTTAATCACCACTATATGTGATGTGAAATGATGGGTGGGTCAAAGGAAAATGCAAACTTGATCGATCATGTCAATGGTGCAAGTAGATGCTAGATGTGAGAAAGTGTGGATCATAATGCTCAATACGTGATCCATAATGCAATACAATGTCAAGATTACTGGAGGAATAAAAATGCTTAGATTGATACATGTTGATTCCAAAACAAAATTCAAATCTATTATAGATTGAATTCGATAGGTTTAGTCAAACTTGGTGAATGTTTAATCTTCAACACTTGCATGAATCCAAACAAACCACGGGGGGGAGATGACACATTCACTTTACAAGGGTCTGAAGAGGATAATGAGCCAAGGAAGATTAAAAAATCTGTATTCCAAGGTGGAATGAGGAACATGGAACCCTTATATGGGACCTCCTTTCCTTAATGAAAAACACTCTAAAATTGTTCAAGACACGGATATGGTTGTAAGACAATAAACAAAGAACTCAAATCTGTTATAATTTGTTGGAAGATAATGATATCTATGTATTTTATTGTTATCATTACAAACCCAACAACTGATATTGTGCAATATTGTTCATAGATAATTGATAGATGTCCTTTCTTTTTTAGTGTATATATAAGTTATGGTGTTTTCTTTCATAGTATGTGTTTTTTCGATGCAATGGAGGATTTTTTATTTGTGGGTTTGTTTCTTGGGTTGGTAGGTTGATGATTGAAAGGTTCACGCTTGGGTTCTTTCCACCTTCGATGGTAATAAGTATATATACATATTGTAATGTGAGTTAACCTCATAAAAAATAGTCTAGCAAGCTTGAGAATAATGTTGTACTACATCTATTAATGCATATGGAAGGGTAACTAAATCAGTTATGTTACCTTGCCCATTAATTGTATGGTGTCACAACTCAGCCCTTACACAGCTGAAAGAAATCAATTTTGTTTAGAAAATATGGGGAAAACTGGATTTTCTATTTTTCCTTACAACATCAAGACTTTTGGAGTTTGATTATGTTCGATTTATTAGATAAGATAAAACATGAATGGAAATATGTAAAGAAAAAGATGGGGATTAAATACATGCATGTTCCACACCTCTTTCACGACTCAAACTATCCTTTCCCAATAAATATCTAATATATGTGTTCTACTAGATTACCGTTTCAATGTCACTTGCATTATTCACTTGGCTGCGATTTGTGCTTAAATGGGCCAAAATAAAAGAAATGGGGAAATTATTATAGATTCTACGTGACTACAGTTGATCTTAAATGGGGCCCTAGATTATCCTTGACATCTCACAATGGCTATCTAAAGACCATGAAAATGCAAGCATCCATAAGTGGACTGTGGGACACATTCCCGGTCTTGATATGAACTATCTTCTACATGTGTCTATAAAAGTATCTAGCACACATTATCCTTAGAATGCTTATGTTTTTTAAAACAAACTGGTCGATCAACTCAGTGACAATCAGACATGATACATAATGCTTATAGAAAGGCTCCCTACAAAATATAAACTATATGCTCTTGCAAAAATGTAATAAGCATGAGGTCATATGTCAAATTATTTTTAACTTATGATATTTACCTGCAATCTAAAGAAAGCCAAATTTCTTACCTTTTTTAAAAATAATACGTAATTATCCTAGCCACTGATCTGGTGCTCCGCTATTAGACATGGTAGTGATTGAGAGTCGGGAACCCTGGGAGGGAATAAATAACATTTGAGCGGTTTTAGTTTCTTCATAAAAATGAACTAAATTGGAGACACATTGACGTAAGTGGTTTTGATTAAGCAATTTGTATTTAGAAGACATACGTGGACGGTGAAGATTGACCCGGATTGTCAATTTCCCTACAAAATGGATGCTAGTCATCCTACTCTCTTATTGATGTCAGACAAAATAATCTCATAATCCAAAGGGGAAATGCCTTCAGCATAATAAAATTTTGAATAATTAATAATTTTCACATTGGAAATGTGCAAAATCCATGTGACAAAATTTAGAAGAAATTGGTTAACATCATCAGTATGACAATAATAATAATAGTTTATAATTTTCACTTTGAAAATGTATGAAATTCATATGATTATTAAAATATTGGCCAAATAATAAAAACAAATCTCTCAAACCAAGCCAACATTCAAGTGAAGCCCTTTCATGGCATATATTCTAAATTTTGGACATTTGTGTTATCTGTAAATCTACAAGGTGGGATTTTTTATTTTGTAAGTATTGGATATAAGAATCATATACCGACAATTGGCAAATCTTTGCAAATAAATATAATTTGAAGTATACCTAGCTATCTCTATGAGGGTTGACACGTCCCAATCAATTTAACCATTTAAAGGTGGGAAATCTGAATTCATGTTGTCAAAGTTGATACAATCTATAAAATTAAAATGTTGATATTTCGTTGACATATGAATGTCAAAAATAGTAAGGTTCAATTCAATAGGGGAAATGCCTTCTAGGTAAACATTGAACTTTAGAGATGAAATCATATAACTAGCAATCGCACGTGAGCGGTGCGATGTGAACGCCGAAAGGGGAGTGGTGAAGGAGTGGATAGTTGGTTATAGAAAGAGAGAAAGATAAGGTGTATTTGTGGGAGAGGAAATATATTTGGTTGGATATACAGAGGGTGATAAAGTGAAAGGGATGTAACAAGCTCCATTTGTAAATATATAGTTGAGTATAACACCATTGAATAAAGAAATCAACATGATTTGATCATAAAAAATAGTTATATTGATTGAATTATGTATGGGACAGTTAGTAATCCTGAATACAATAATTTTTGTACTAATGTATGTTAGTTTGTGACGGCTACTATTCGTGAATATATTGTTTTTTGTTCGAATGTATATTTTCTTATAGAGTAATATTGTGGAAAATATCAGTGTTGAACGATAAAATAAATACAAATCATATTTTAAATTTTAATAGCAACATTCCATTATTAGGAAATAGCCCAAACAATTATCTTATAGTCATCACCGATGCCCATATATATGGCCCCCATATGTAATTGCCCGACAATTATGCAAATGATTGTTCACCGCATATTTGAGGTCCATATTGTTGAAATAGAAAACAATCCACCAAATAAAAATAGTATAGAAAGCAAAAATAAGTTATGTTTCAATATACGATATGGTGTGAGAGGAAAGTAAAAATAAGACTAAAGAATTTTGCAAAAAGAATTGACAATAAGAAGCCACGAGCGACATGGTTTGGCAGTCGATTTGGAGCATCAATTTTGGTTAGTGTTTCTGACACAATATCCATGTCAATAACAAGAACAATCCCGCAGGGAATAAAAAGTGCAAAGGGAAAAAATTTAGTAATACTAAAGAGGGAGAAAAACACATCATTAATGGCAAAAGGTGAGAGTCGTACAATCCATGTTTGATCATTTTTTATTAGATCATTCGATACAATACTTGTTCGTACAAATGTTTCTTTGCATCTTAATGTTACAAATGCAATACAACCATTTTGGATTGCATTTCAATACTTTCTACAAAGGTTCAGCTAAACTAAACTTCTTCCTCTTTGATCAATCGTAGCTTGAAATGGAATTGATATATAAATCCAGCTCTAAGTTCTTGGTCACATAATCTGCAAGTATGCTGAATTGAGCTTTTCAACTGTGTCAGCTTAATCCTGACATAACTGAATGTGAAAGTGAAACTAAAGATGAAAGACATAGTGTTCATACTTCATGGGCATTTTATCTGTTTGAAGAACAAGGTATGGAAGCCTCAACTTTAAAAAGGAAACTACCTTGAACTTCACAGCAACAAGACCTTATGAATTGTCAACAATGGTACACTAGCATAAGTAACAAAAATTACCAATTGGCATGCTGAATAGAATTGTACGTCCTCCTTAAAGCATGAGATGGTGCTATGTAACTAGAGCAAGGCATTGGAATTCCAGGAAACACATCTAGGAGGGCAACCATGTGACCTAGACATCGTCGCCTTCTGACCACCAAAATTTTGGTTTCCACTAACCGGGAAGATGGGCTACTCCAATCAGGTCAGGCGGCTTTTCATAGACAACAGATTGCATACCATGTAAAAGTAGTTCCTGGGCCAAATAACTTGCTCCACACCAGACAAGTGTGTCAAAAAAATTTGTCTCGGCCATTAACAGTGATAGTATGGGTCAAATGTTGTGTCTATTGGAACAGAGCCTCCCGAGATTTGTTTGGAGGGAGTAGACCTGCTATATGGGCTACAAAATTTCTGAGAATGCACATTGCTATCTGTAGCACTGCTTTTAATAGAGATTATTGCATGAGTTTGAGTTTTGGTCATACGATAATTAGCTTCTTTGTGAGGCACTGAGTTCAATCTCCAAACAAGAGTGGCCTGAATATTGAGTACCCAGATATTGGTCACATCCACAAAGTGAGAAGCAACAGTTCCCAGGACACTCGGTGAGTCAGCTCCTAGTCTCCTGCAGGTAAGTTCCATATCACATATGAAAGGGATGAGATAGACCATAATTTTTGGCCAAGTGGGGTGGTGCCACCAATGGAAGTGACCTATCACCTATTAAGCATAAATTGTATACATTGGTTACGGAGTAATGTTTGCTTTCTTACCCTTCTCCATGATTCCTTTCCCTTCAAGTTTCACACAGGGGCCTGTATGAAAGGATATATAACTTTTACTACATCCAAGTCAGATACATACCTCTTCAAATGCAATTCCAGGAAATTGTTCTCTACAAATCTTAAATCCTCATGTCATATTTATCGGAATATTGGATGGTAGGCTTGCCAGTCTGAAGTAACATATAAGCCTAGAATAGTCCTGTGATCAGTTCATGTCACTATGGGTGTAATATCACAGATTGGAAGTGGTCTTCCTACTAATATAATGCCTCTGTATACATGGTTGACTGGCTGCATAATGGTTGAATCACGGTTAAATAATGGTTACCCATTGACCTATTTCAGATCTCTCTCTGATCCTTGTAAGCTGAAATCCGATTTTCTTATACGCTGCCAGATCTCCTTAGCTGGTTCTTACTGCAGCTTTGGCAAGTCAAAGTGTAAAAACTCAAATGCATTTTTCTTTCTTATTATATTACTCATAGACAACCATATCAAGAGGCAACACATACATCCACAACCTCCAAAATTCCATTCAGGATTTACATGCAACTGTTAGGCGAAGAGTGCTTGTAACATTAAAGAGGGATGCATGTCTTTTTTTAAAGAGCGTCCAGATCGGTGAAACACAGTTTTTGTGACTAGAATGATTTTTGAAGACCAACTTAATTAACCACAAAGAAGCCTACATTTCAGATGGGGATTCATGGTTACCTAGAAACAATTGCTATCAGATTATGAACACTCTGTTTCTTCATACTGCGCACCATTTATGTCACCAACATCAACACTTTTTTTAAGTGTCCTACATTTTTACAGATAGCGTTAGATAAAGTATTCGGTATGGACATCCTAAAGCTACCGATGTGTGGATAGGGTTTCCAACAAGTGAAGAAAAGTGAAGCCAGCATGCAGTATGACTATTTTTTTCTGAATCGTGACCCTTCTGCAACTACAGAAAGGTCAAGAAATGCAAGTCTGATTAGATATCCTAAGGAGACTGGACAGCCTTGGGTAGGGATGACACATAAACAGCTGAAGTCTTTCAAAATCCCAGAAGCCACTGAGAAGATAAAACAAGATGTCTAAATCGGGAACCTGGTCTACTGTGTAAATGCAGAGCATTATTCAGGATTTTGACATAATAAATCCCCGCGACAAACAACCTTTCACCTCTAAAGTATAACAAAGTAATGGCCCCAGAAGAATAAAAGTTTGCCAAAAGTTCTAGGATGTGAAAGAAGGCCATTGGTCCAATGGTTACAGTTGCTTGGTTCATAAAAACCTACGTTAAGGACTCTAATTCTTGTTCAGTACAAAAACCCCTGATGCCCAAAATAGAAAGTCATTGATAGCTCGAGATCATGTACATTAGATTCAAACAAATATTAGCTTAAGACTAAAAAGGAAATTTAGTGGAGTCTGGCAATTGGACAAAGTAGAATGTGGTTGAAAGTCCATTTAAAAGGGGATGTTTTTGAGATGGGTCAAGAAGGCCACCCGATGCCTCGTGCACATTTACCTTTAGAGCTTGGCATTCGGCTTATTCAGTCCTCACGATCTACCACAGGTCTGAGTAATGTGCGTTTTTTTTTTTTTTTTGTCAATTTTTTTTTTAATAATTTCAGTAACTGAGAATGTTCAGAAGAATAGATTGGTCTATTTATATTTGATCGTCCATCAGGCATGTAGATTCTTCTTTGATTATTTTACAATTTTTGCGAGTGTGAAAGGCTAATTATTGAGCGTCTGGTATGTCCACTTCCTAAGGTGACTGTGTTCTTATGTCTGATTTGGGTCATACGCTGATCTTAAACTGTATTAACACTGTGCACCTGAATAAATAATTCCTTAGTCCGTTTGATGTCTCCTGCAATTATCCAGTTGTACGGGCAACTGAGCAAGAAAGGTGAGTCACAATTAGAGAATTTCAATATTTTTAGATGTTTCTGCTTTAGATCCAGCCATGCCACTTCATCCTATGACTGAAGGTATCAATGAGTATGTGCCGATTATAATGATAGTTATTTCACCTAAAGTTGATCCACTGGTAGCTGTAATGAGCAGTTTCACTTTAGTCGCGAGGCCTATCTGATCTTATTGCATCCATTTATTCATTCTCAGTTGTAATTTACATGCAGACTATTACTTCTTTATTTATAGCCCAAAGGAAAAATTGGACGTATTACTAAAGCACATGTGAGGGTGGTTTGTTCTTTATAGAAATTGAAAATGCTTCTATTAATAATAAAAGAATTACACTGAGTCAAAACGTTAAACAAGAATAATTATGAAAGACCTCCAGCAAGGGACAGTAGTTGAGAACATAAACATTATACAAATAGCCCTCTAAAAAAAGAGGGAAAACTAAGAATCAATGTATCTGGTAGTCAATCTAGACTATTGTCGATAAAGCACTATTTGGCAGCAAAACTTGAAGACGTTCCTTTATCCTCTCGATTTGTAGCACATGCATCTAAATTTTTAATGTTGAATCGGTACATCTGCAAGCATAAAAAGGATAAAATCTGAGTTTGATAAATAGCAAAAACATTACCATTCCCAACATACAGTGGTTGGCATCGATTTTTCCAAAAATGAAAGAGGATAATCAACCAGCAAGTGTTTCAGATGACGAGGGTGGAGAGGGAAAGAATGCCAAGCAAGGCAGACTTTTTTATCAAATTTGCTGGGAAAGAGTTCTGGAAGAGAGGAGCAGATGGAAGACTAGACCTGAGAGGAGGAAGGGAAATGTCAAAAGATATGAGGGATAAATTCAAGAGTAGAATAGAAGGGGACTTCGTCAGTATTAAGACCAGGGTAGGATAAAGTGAGGGCAACCAAAAGTTTCATATGCAGAATTCACCATCCCAAACGTTGGCAATCAGCCTTAGCAAGAGAATGTCCAATTTCCTTAATAACCCATTGTAGGTCATTTTTTGCCATTGAGATTAGAAAATGACATAGACCATTTGGTATTAAGAGAGTCTTCAAGTAGGAGATGGTGTTGAATCAGTACATACAAAACCCTTGGCATGGCCATGCTGATGGTAGCTTGGTTT
This sequence comes from Taxus chinensis, assembly GCA_019776745.2. NCBI lineage: Eukaryota > Viridiplantae > Streptophyta > Pinopsida > Cupressales > Taxaceae > Taxus > Taxus chinensis. Next base: position 882,896,534 of record CM034151.1, read on the forward strand.
GGTTAGCACCAATCCTTCCAAGGGGTTGAAGGTTTGTTTGCAATTTTAAGGAGAATCTAAAGAGGAATCGGCGGTATAAGTGTGTATAGACATGGTTTAAGTTTTGTGGACAAATTAAACATATGGCACAATGGGTTCCAAGCGAACCAATTGTTAGTATTTTGATCCAAAATGTATTTAACTTTGTTAATGTCTTTCTTTGGAAAGTATTTTATTTGAATTCAAGTTGAAAAACAAGAGGATAATTATTAGATTGAATTATCTGGTTCTACCAAAGATTGGAATTGGCAATACTCAATCCAGGCCGAAGAGATCGATGGTGCCATTGAAGAAAAGGGGCCAATTCTTGCCAAGCTATCCAATTATGCCTAAGACAAAGGGACACAAAGATATAAAAAAAGGTGCTTTTAGGATTTATCTTCCCATGGAGTGGAAGTCCAAACGCCTTTATATGAAGCTTCTTAGATCCGTTCCCTGACAAGGATCTTCTAAGGATGTGATTCTTAAGTCTCCCTCGCAACCCATTTGGAAGTAAAACATTTCCCTTTTGTAATGGATAAATAATTCCAATCCCACCAACAATTTAAGGTTCGGTGCAAATTTCCTAAGAGAATATTGCCATCCGTTTCTTACTAAAATTGTTTCTCCGAAGAAAGCCCCAAATTAGGTGTGTGAGCTTCCCATAAGCTGATTTTGAAGGGAACCAATAAAATGAGTAGTACACATGGATGGGTAGAAAAATGCGATGATGACAAGTATCCTAGTAGCTATGGAGAGGAATTTACAAGATTGGTTCTCAACCTTTTCTGAATTTAATTAAGCGTCCAATCCCAAATGTCCCAACGAGAAAGCTGAATACTAAACATGATACCAGAGTATCTGGAATCTTCCCATGGGGGATGGTGTTCTAAGATGGAGGAACCAATGATAGATTTAGATGACTTTCAATGAAGATGAAATCTATTTTGTAGCTACACAACCTGGATCTGAAAATGTCACAATAAACATCACGAATTTCATGTGCATTTTCAATCTCTTGTTCATATTTCTGCAAAAAGAGGAAAGAGGCATTGACAAAATGAAAATTAAGAGCATATGAATACTTTAGAAGTGTAGTTCCTTCCAGATATTTTGGATAATGAGTTCGTTGGAGCACATAACTGAGGGCATTAACAACCATAACATACAGGAAGGGTGCAAGTGGACAACCTTGTTGAATGGAGTGTTGAAGGTCGAATTAAGACGTTATGAGGCTGCCATTAACCATGGTCCGAGCTTGCCTTTTGGTGAAGAGCATTTGAATGTGTCATCTAAAGAGGGGACCAATTCCCAACCACTCAAGCATTTTGAACATAAAATGCCAAGGAATTTGATCACATACTTTGTTGAAATCTATTTTAACCAATATTACATCTTTATCAACATCTTTAGCCCATTAGGTAGTTTTCAATGCATAAAGAATATTGTCCAATATATTTTTTGTTTTTTAAGAATTCAGTTTTCTTTGAGTGAACAATATATTAGGCTATTAGTTTAAATTTCATAGCAATGAACCACAGAAAAATGCAACAGAGGTGGAACTGGCTAGAATGAGGCACCTGGAGAGGGATCGGGGCACCCATGGGTGCCTTGGTTTGCAGAAAAGGTGGGAACCTTGTTTCGATATGATCGCTAGAGCTTGGTACTTTTTTGCCTTTGGTCATGTTTATGTCGCACTTGGGTCTCCAAGATACCTATAAACCTACAATGAAGAAAGCACCTGCAAAACCCTCAAATAAACATCAAATCAGATAAAAGAAAGATGTAAAAAGAGGGGTCATAGTGTCCTCAACCGCCATAATGGTGGACTTACAATTGAGCACTGCACTACATCTTAGACCCAATGTAGTTATGTGTGCATTAGTGCTCCTAGGTCGCCCTCATGAAAATGATGCCAAGATAATGGGCAATAGCTAGATAAAATTACAAATGTGTGGATGGAATATAATAGACTCCCCTTCCTATGCAGTTTGTATGTAGAATAATGCCCCAAATGCAATCCATTGCTTTGTGTAGATAGCTAGCCGTTGATAAGAATAGGCCGCCCATATAATGGTATTTATGTTGTGTTTATATAGGGATCTCTTGTTCGAATTCCAACACTAATGACGTGACATGCCGACTAGTACCTTGGGAGATGAGAGGAGAAATTGAAAATACCAACCTCAAATGTCAAAAACAAGACCAAACATAAAGAGGACACAGGTTCCCAGGATGGACAAGAGCGCTTGACGCTACTTTCCAGCCCTGGGTGCTAGTGTCTAGAGACAAGTGACGACAATTAAATGATAACTGATAGACATGGATCCCTGAGACCTGACCAGAATTGTGTGTATGAGTGACTAGCATTTAAAACAAATAACAATAAATACCAGCAAGACAAATAAATAGACTATGGAACGAATCATTAGTAAATACTTTTCTTACATAAGATCCATATGTATAACAACATAATTGATAGTATAATAGTAAAAGTGCATGATTTAATGTTTAAATTTTTCTCCACTTTATGTTGGTGAGTGAAATCTTGGTAACATAAAGTAGATAGAGATGCATACCTGAGAAATATGGAGAAGCACATGTTGCTGAACTACGCAAAGAGTGTAGTAGAAGTATGCGCGGGTGAGAACATATAGTGCGGTGAACCATGAATCAATGTTTTGATCCATGCGGCATGACGAGGGATGTGGGACTACTATGAGAAGCACTAAGAGAAATAGATGATGTCAATAGTGAATGATTTGAGATTGGGTGATTTTTTCGATAATGAAAATGTGACGGGGAAGGGAGTGATCAATTCATATCCTGATTGTGCACATGTATGTGTAAAAAACTAAGGATTTGATCATCTTAATGCCAAAGGAATGGTGTAGGGAGATAATTCTAGTGTCTCTCCAACTTTAACCACATCCTCAAAAGATCTAGCTGCTGCAGACATACATATATAAATTTTTTGTTGAATTTAGATCCAATTTTCAATCAAACGTGATAACCCATATAGGAGAATTATAGGAAAGGAAATCACATCTCATTGCCTCCACTCCACTGGTGCCACCAAAATGTATTTCTTCCCTATTAGGTCATCTGGAAGTATCCACAAAATTTAAAGTAATTTCCCATGTTAGGTCATCTAGGAACATGGTGATTAACTCCCAAGTTAGGTCATTTGGGAGGATAAATGTGTTGTGTTATGTTGATTTGATGAATGTGTTGGTGAAATTTGTATTGTTATGATTTGAATTTGTGTGATGATTCATTGGTTGATTATTCATGGATATGTTTTATTCTTGTTGCCCCTAGGTTAGGTCGTTAGGGGGAATTTATAAAAAGTGATGTGACATTTTGTACGATGTATGAGCAGATATTCAATAATGGCATATTTTAAGTGTAGATCGATCACATAGTGGTCTAAAGGGGAATTATAGGATGACCCCAATTGTATGCCTCCCATTTTAGAAAAAGGGGGAGTGATGATGAGAATGAATGTTGAACCGAAATAGCGTAACAATGTAATGATTAGTACAAGATGGAAATCATAAAAGGTTGTGTATAATTGGGTGTAAATAATGATGAATAGGAATAGAATGTGTGTGAAATGTGTACATTACGGTAGTAGGCAAAATTTTGAAGAGAATTTCATAAATGAGATAGAAATCAGAGTAGCTATGCTCAAGCTATGATTGAAACCGTGCGATGTGAATTAGTTGAGGGAATGAACCGTGCAGCGGATGACCATAGTAAAGTGAATAATGGAAAGTTAATTTAAATAGTAAAGTAAAAGGTGAAGGAATAACTCATTTGTATTTTGTGCGAGTGTGATAGTGAGCTCTGGGTGTGTAAGGATGCCACAAGTTAGAGCAATATGAATGAGTTGATTCGAGATGGTGGTGATGAATGTAGCGTCGCTTATGACGGTGGAGTTGGTAAGCATGATTTTTTTTTAAAAATGTTGTGATAGTAGTCATTTTGAATGAGTTTTTGTACAAAAATTTTTGTTTTTATATTTCTTGGTGTTTTAGACTTGGAAAAGAGTGGTGAAGGTGCTAATGACCTTCGGGACAAGGAGCACCCAGACATGGGCATTGGCGTACTGCTCCTAGGTGCCCCAGTCCTACTTCTAGGCACCCATGTCCAGAGAGTTTGAGATGAGTCTCAAGTGAGTAAATGTGAAAGTTAGAGTGTGTTAATGTTGTAGGTGAGTATGTTTGTATATGGATGATGCTCTAATGTTGTGTTTTTTGGTGTTTTTTGATGTGTAGAGGGATATCCATTTGAGAGAGTTTTGTGGAGGCCGTCATTTGAGTACATTTCTCGGATTGGGGTTTTCAGACGATAAGTGGGAGATGTTCTAGACTATTCTAACCTATGGAACATTGCAAGGTTTGGTGATGTGCCCCATAATATGTCTATGCTTACAACATTTATGTGAGAGGTGGTGTTAAAGATACATGTAATTTTTAATTACCTACAGGGGAGGTGACAATCACACTAGAGGATATGTATCACATACTGCGATTACCTATTATTGGAAAGAGGGTACACGTTATGGAAGTGGATGATATGCAGAGACAAATGAGGGCCAATAGGTGGTATTTTGGGGGGACTCGAGTTCCCACCGAGGCCCATATTAGCCTAGATGTTATTATGAGATTAGGGGTTCCTTAATTGTGGAATTTTATTGTCGTGGTGATAGCATCGTCGATTACAGTAGAGGGTGGTGGTGTAGGCATCTTATATATTATGTGTGACATTTGTCGTCGGATAGAGGAGGAGAGAACTAAGTATGCCTGGGCACAATGTGTATTGGTTCACATTTATACAATAATTTGTATAGGTTCCCGCAGGAGGAACATGGGGGTGGCATTGGAGCTATGACATTGTTGCATGTATGGGTTTATGAGAATATTATAGTATTGAGGCCAGTTGGCAGGCTGCGAGGAGAGTGGGATAGGCCAAATATATTTGCAGGTAGGTGGGTTGATGTATGAGTCAAGAAGATTGACACAAATACCTATAGAGCTATGTTATATCGCATAGGGATGCATTATAGAGGCCATATCGAGACTACGGAAGATGGCCAGAGGATGTAGTAAAGCTACAATGTGTACACCATACTATGTGGTTAGAGGATCAATTTCCATGGGGTGGACGAGTTATTTCAGGTTGAGCACATATCACGAATAGTTTGGCATGGCCCAAGATGTGCCCCTAAAGCCATATGTCTGAGTTAGAGATATTAGGGCAATAAGGAGGGTTAAAGTGAGACCAGGGCTCAGAGTAGGGCATCTAATACCTCTAGGGACAAATGAGGTAGATGCAGTGATAGAGCTGATAGATGTAGACGATGTGGGGTGTACAGAGGCATACCGTGTATGGTGGGCCTCACATCGGTGGGTATTTTTGTTCCATTTTTGGTGGATGCTACGGGATTAACCACCAAGAGGAGGAATATAGGGGTAGGAACCTGCCCCTGATGGATTAGCGACAGAAGTAGTGATTGAGCATGAGTATTTCTATAGTTATGTTGTATGATTTGTTATATGGATTGTGTAATGGTTATTTTTATCTAATGTGAGTTGTCTCTTATGGTTATAGGGTGATGCGTATTGGTAATTGATTATGGACACATCTATCCGTACATTGACATGAAATGTTCCCACCAACATACTCGTGGGTGGAGTCATATTAGAGAGTGTAGACGATATTGCAGGTGAGCATGCCCATTTTTTTTAAGCCAGTGGTGATGACATAAGAAATGTGTACCATGATACTTGAGCAAGAGGGATGAAGCATGAGAGGAGACATGATGAGACTAGAGAGGTGGTGCGTGGTGTTCCTCTAACACAGGATGTCTTTTATCATTTTCGTTAAGTTATAGAGTTGATTTGTGGAGCAGTTGACAGAGAATATCCTATTACATAGACAAGATAGAGAGATATAGGGGCCATAATCAACAGTGTAGGGTGAGCGGCGAGGCATCTAGTTCTAGAGCCCTTGCACTGGCAGATAGTGATAGTGATGATGATATTGATATATTTTGATGTAGGGGAGTTTCCCCTCAGCAATATGGTTTGTTGTAACTATGATTTATATATATATATATATATATATATATATATGGACCATTATCATATGTTATATTTTATGTTTATTGACTATGTGATGTGATGATAGGGTGTTAATGTATGATGTGGCGATTATTGTTATTATATTGGATGTGTGATATTGTGATGATTGGAATCCATATGTTAATATATGATGTGTTGGTGATTGTTCTTATATTTGATGCTTTGATATTGTGAATATTGTAGTTGTTGATTTGATTTTGTAATGTATAGTTGTTGATGATGATGATGATAGTGCATAGGATGATGTAGATAATGATATGTGTAATAGATTGGGAAATGTGATGAAAAGAGTGCATCGTGTATGTATGAATAACATTGTGATGAATGGTAAAGTAAAAATAATAATGTGAAAGAGTGTCCTAAATAAGATGATCGTAATAGTGTAGTGAAACATGTGTTAGTATGATGAAGAGGGGGGGAGGAGAAATAATGATGCCCCCAGTGTATAGATGATAAGGTTCATTTATATAATACCCCTCAGTAGTCAATAATGAACCATAAAGCAAGAGTGCATCATTGGGAAATGATCTAATGATGGGTGCACTAGATGAATCGATAAAGTGCATGTGAAGAGAGGTTCTTATTGTAATATATCCCTCAACAGTCATGTAAGAACTATAAGAACATGAGTGCATCATTGGGGGGTAAGGTGATAGAAATCACCTACCAAAGACCAAGCTGACATGAAGCGGTGGAAGCATGTGGAATGAAAGCAACATGAGTATATGAGCTGAACTGAATGTCATGTGGAGTGCCAATGATGGGTGAAGTGGTGGTGGGAAGACAAAAATTCAAGGGATGTGGAAGCCAATGTGTAGTAGTAACATGATGTGGCAGATGAGATGGTGCAGTGATGGATGGATGAGATGGAGAGCGCACATGAGTAATAACCTGTGGTGGTGGATGGAAAATGACCTTAGAACTAGCTAAAGGAGATAAATCAACTAGAGTAACAACACACCTATGAGGGAGTGGAGATATAGACCATTCTCATGTGAGTGAGAGCCAAAGGAAATGATGCCCTTATCTTCTAATTATTGCAAGTGATCATGAAGGGCATAACAGTCATTGTCCCTATGGCCATTGATATGGTGATAGTTGCAGTAAGGTCTATCATGTTGGCGTTGCAAGTGATGTGGTGGATGGTGTTGATTAGAAGGTAAGTGGATTAAATTATTTTTAAGAAATGCATGCAACACATCATGAGGTCTAACATGATGTGAAAAATGTAATGGTCCTCATGAAACAAGGTGTAGAAGTCTGAGGTGTATCCTCACATGGAGTAGGAGATGGAGGACGTGTAGGTAATGGAGTAGACTGAACTTGTTTACGAGGTGGAGGAGATGGAGACCATGTAGGATGATCAACAGATGGGAGAAGAGAAGAACTAGATGATGTAGTAGTAGTAGTAATAGGAGGAGGATCTATAACATGTGTAGTAATGAGATATTGTTCTAAATCAATGACCCTATATCATAAAAGCATGAATTGATTCACATGTGTCATATTGCAATCATTGTTTTAAGGGAGGAATCAAACCGTGACAGAAGATAAACTACTTCTCTAAGTCAATAGGATGGAAGACTAATTGGTGCATGCAAGCATTGAATCGTAAAATGTAATCAATGATAGGTTCGATTTTTCCCTGATGTAAGCTAGGTAGATGATCATACGTGACTTTAGGGCTGTTGTTGACTATCGAATCGATGAAGAAAAACTTCTTCCATCTCACAATAGGTACTAATAGATCCAAAGGGTAGATGCATGTACCATTAGAGTGCATCATCATATGAGACTATGGACAAAAGGATTTGAGTAATAATCAATCATTGGAATATGAATACATAGCCATACGATAATGCTTGAGATGCAAGTACGCATTTCAGTACCATCAAAACATGAAAATGTAGGCATAACAAAATCCTTAAGAAATGTTGAGTTGTGAATATTTTTGGGAATAGGATTTCCATGCAATGAATTATTATCAATGGAAGTGTAATAGGCCTTGCTTTCTAATGTGAGATATTGGACCTGAGATTGTAAGTGACCAAAAACATGCATGAGGGACAAGATATCCTAGTGAAGGAATAGCAGAGGATGGCAATAATGTGTTAAGCGGTTGTAATTTTCCATTATGAGTAATCATAGGAATATCAAGAGGAGATATAGGAGATTCTGATGCTAAGGTCACACTAGATTTTGGTGTTGAAGAATTAATAGGTGGTGAAGGACATGGAACATCCATAGAAATCAGTAGGACTAGCATCATAAACATCCATATGGGATGGATACGAGGCATTAGGAGGAGGTGAGATTTTAAAAGGAGCTGAAGTGAGAGGAGGAGATGAACTAATAGATGGAGATGAAGTGATAGGAGGAGATGAACTAATAGAAGGATATGAATCATGCATGTTATTAGATACACTCTCAGAAGAAGATGATAGTGGAGTGGGGGATTCACAATCAGTAGTATCCAAAGAAGTGGAATCATGACTATCAAGAATGTGTCATTGAAATCAAACAAAGATTCCGATAGAAGGATATCATTAAGTGTATCATAAACATAGAATGAAGGAGAGGGAGAAATAGTATGTGATGTGTCATGATGTGAAATATTTTTAGAAATAGAAGGAGTATGAGAAGCAACTATAGAATCATCCAAACTAGTAGGAGTAACAGAAGCATGCACATGTTTATTGTTATCAAGATTAAGCATGAAAACTAATAAGATCATCGTATCTAAGTTCTTATTAGAAATAACATAAGGATGGAGCATGGATAAATGAATAACAAGGTGTACAATGAGTAAAGCTCATTGGATCAGAAACAATGTCAATAGTAGAATTATCAAAGCTAGTAAGAACATTGCATTCATTAGCTAAGAGTTGTTGTTGAGTATCATCCAAAAGAGTAACATCATGATATAGGGCAGCGAGTTTAGCCATGGTTGCCTCATCATAAATAGGATTAATGCTCACATGAGGCATGACTATCCTAGTAGGAGAGAGATATCCTTATCCATTAGGATTTTAGTGGATCCTAGGGAAAATAGTTCTAAGCTACGGGTTCACCAAAATGATTCAATGAAATCTCAATATTTTATTTAAATCTAAATGCATACAACTATGATATAAATGATATGCAATAAAATATGAATGCTAAAAATTTATTTGATTTTATTAATGAAAGGAAATGAGAGGGATAAGGTACTAACCTTGACCTTTCTTACCTCGTAGTGATCTGGGACTGAGCAGTATGATGAAACAGAACACAGACTGTTGCAAAAAGGTACAGAAAAATGTAGAAAGACGTCAAACTGGCTAGACAAGGGTTCCTAGGAGATAGGGATGGGGGTTCCCAGTCCTCCCTATGGGTGCCTAAATCTAGAGAAAGGTATCAGATCTGGTTCTGAAAATGGTTGTTAGGGTTTCACACTCATTCACCTTTTTTCACCGTGTATGTCTCACTTAGGTTTCCAGAGCTGCTGTAAACCTGCAATGAAGAAAGCACCTACAAAACCCTCAAATAGACATCAAATCCTAAAAAATAAAGATGCAAAATGAGGGGTCCGACTATCCTTAGCCACCACAATGGTGGACTTACAACTGAGTGTTACACTACATCTCAGACCCAATGTAGTTTATGTGCTTGTGTGTGCAATAGTGCTCCTAGGTTGCTCCCTAGTGCCAATGACGCCAAGATAGTGGGGAAATAGCTAGATAAAAATGCAAATGTGTGGATGGAATAGAATATACTCCCTTCCTATGCAAGTGTGTATGCGGAGTAATGGCCCAAATAGTCCCTTTCTCTATGTAGATAGCTAGCCCTTGATAAGAATGGTTTCCCATATAATGGTATGTATGTTGTGTTTATATAGGGATCTCTTGTTCGAATTTCAACACTAATGACCCGACATGCCGACTAGTACCTCAGGAGATGAGAGGGAAAACCAAAAATACTCGACCTCAAATGTCAAAAATAGATCAAACATAAAGAGGACAGGGGTTCCCAGGATGGAAAAAAGTGCCTAATGGTACTATCTAGCCCTAGGTGCTAGTGTTCAGAGACAAGTGATGGAAAATGAAGTGATAACTGACAGACAAGGATCCTTGAGTACCTGACCAGAAGTATGTGTATGAGTGACCAACGTGTAAGAAAAACAACAATAAAGACCAACAAGACAAATGGATGGACTATGGAATGGGTCATCATTGAATACGTTTCTTATGTAAGATCCATATATAAAACAACACACTTGATGTATAATAATAGTAGTAAGTGTGTGATTTTGTGTCTACAGTGACTCAACAAGGAAATGATAAGAAGGAATTGATTAAATGGGATATTGAAAGGGGTTCCACACAAAATAATATTAAAAACAATTGGATGATGATTTGAAAAAATCACATCTTACCACAATGTGATAGGGGAGAAGCAATGCATGTCAAAACAAAAAATAGGTTGCTGAGAGATAAGTACATGATAAAGTATTTTAAATACCCAATCACATCCTTCTCGAAGATTGGTCAAAGTTACCAATCTCGATCCTTAAATTCCTACCATCATCTGAGCAAAGGATCGGAAAGCCCCTAACGGATTTTAAAGAAATACTAAGCCGCATGTTCAGCGATAAACCAACACATAGGGAGAGCGTTGAATTTATCATCCAAAGTTTCTATCATATTAAAGTTACCACACACCATCTAGTAAGCTAAGGGTAATTTTTCACCTAACCATTTCCATAATGTTGTTCTTTTAGAGCCATCATTAGGAGCATAAATATTAAGAATACCAAATAAAATATCATTAATTGTCATTATTACCCATACAACCCAATTTGTAGGATCTTTTCCCAAGGAGGTAATTAAGGCCAAGAATTTTGGGGCTATGGAAATGATAGCGCAACATTTTCCAATAGTGTACTGAGTACGAAAATACGAAAAATCTAGAGCAATATAAGTTAGCTTATTCTGAAGAAAGAAACCATAAATTATAATTTCGTGTAGATAAATAATATCAAGGAATATGAAACGTTGACAAGATAATCAAACATAATATTTTCAAGAGGTCTCTATAAGGCCCCTAACATTCCATGAGATAAAATTGATGAAAAATAAGACATATCAAACTACCTCTACATGTCTGGTGTCATCGAAAACTAGTCTGAATTATAAAGCTCAAAATGAATGGAGTGGCGTTTGACCCCATTATCTCCTCGCACACCATGGGACACCCCCTGAGGTGGAATGTGAGATCGTCATAGAGGAAGAGATGTTTAAGCAAGATTCTTAGTATTCTATGATCATGAACGAAAAACTAGGCTCTGTGATGGTTCGGAAGGAATCGAAACCAACGAGTGGGGTGGATTTGATCTTGACTCATCCTTATAAAAAGGGGGGGGGGGCGAGAGGGGGGTAGGTGTAACCAAAAGAGTTAGTTTCACACCATATCCCTTATTATTCCCAACTATATTCCAAGTCAAAAGATCACTTTTGGGATTGGAAACTAAGGGTTGTGTCACTAATGGCTTGGAAGGAAATAGTAGAGGGTAGTCGCAAATGTGGTGGTCCAGGGACTGACAGTGAAAGCACATTTTGGGGAGGTTGAAATAAAACACCTTTTTAGAGATACGTAAGGACCCAATTTGAATATCTAAGTGGTACCACATATCTTTCTCAAGGTCAACTTTGACACAAACTCGCTTGTTGATATGAGCATAAATAATGCTCTTTCTCATGGAATATCACCCTACCAATGGGTTTCATTAACTCTGGAAGGAAATACTAGAGATGAACGGGAAGTCCAAGAAGTTCAATCCAAACTATAATTTTCAAAGAAACCTGGGCTAGTGGGGATAAAATCAAGAGTCCACTGAGAAAGAAATAAAACGGGATTTCCTAAATACCAACAAGCCGACTTAAGGAGGAGGTCTTGGAACTGAGAAGGATCATGAAAGTAAAAGAGATAAAACCCTTTGGTGACATTATAGATACCTAAAACAAATATACCATGGAATCCCAATGGTTCTTTATCCAATTTTGAAGATAGGTTTCTAAGGCGATGCAACCAAAGAAATAAGCAATTAGGAAATTGTTACGATACCATTTGACCAAAAAATCTAAACATTCATCATAAATAACAACATCTAATGATGATTCAAAATGCATACCTCATCATAGACTTTTAGCACAAACTTTCGAGAGCACTTGGGAGCCATTTTCACCACCAATTACAACATTCATTCCAATTTAAGGAGATTTGGTCACTTATAGGCAACTCACTGCCGTAGTAGTGGGAAACTATCTGATTTCATCTATGATAGGACATAAGGGATAACCCTAGAAAGGCTAAAGGGGAATATTTCAAGCAATGGTGTATCTCAAGCGTATGTATAAAACCATACCAGATCTAAAGTCATTCTCTGATGAGCAGAGCCCGGATGGCTAATACATACTCTATTTTCATAAATAAGGTTTTTAATTTTTTTGTTATTTTTATAATTCGTGCCCCCACAATCCATAGAAATAACAATATGGTCAATTATATAATATCATTTTTCAAAATCTATGTCACAAGTTAGGTGGGCACATGTCATCTCAAGAATAGATTTGATGACATTATGAAACAAAGTCCCATCCATATAAAATCACATACCCATTATCCTATTTTCATCAAATTGTTTCATATGGAATCTATGACTCATTTTTTTGTTTTGTTATTTCATTGTCAACTTATGAAGCTCCATATTTGGGATATAATGGTAGAATCGAATGCACCAGAGCATAATGATTTTGTTTTTTTTGTCTGATTGGGAAGAATAAAGAAGAGGAGACACATTAGCAACATCCCACTGGCCATGTAGGTGATGTTCACCATGTTTCTCCTATTTCTCAGTTCCACATGGAGGATCCCCAACACCATGGATAAGGGGAAAATAAACCCCACTAAGGGCATTTTATGGGAAAACTCCATTGCTCATATATATCCTAAGAAAGTGAGTAAATTCATCCCAAAGGTCTTCTACGAGGTAGTCATTCTTACTCTGAGGATCATTTTCTTAATGTTATGCCTAATTTACAAGCATTTCTTAAATATTGTAGCTAATTCGAATCATTTACCCTAGTTGATTACTTTGTTTTTTGAGTCTTCCCTAAAATCCTATTGAAATAATGGGTTCATAACCATTGGCAACATCATGGAGTCAAGCTCGAGGGAGTGCAAGACCTTAATAAGGATTTTCCTTGTTCTATTTCAACAATGATGAGCATTACAAAACTATTATCAACTATGGTCCTTAGTTTATTTGAAACACACTAGTTGTTTTTATCTCATTAGACAAGGGACTCACAAGTTTCAAAACAAGCCAAGTTTAAAATCCCAATTTGGGTGGAATTTCTTGGGCTCCCTCTTCCCTTGTGGAGATTGGTTGAAAATTTAATCAAACCCTTGGATTGAATTATTTGTTTAGAACTGCCCAAAATTTTCAATGCTCACCCTCAAAAGCGTGTTTGTGTTGAAGTGGATTTATCCAAAGACTTGAAAGACACCATTGAAATACAAGTTGGGGAACTCATTTTTCTCAACAAGAGTTTTATATTAACTTACCTAATACCTTCTTCTGTTGTCAAGCGTATGATTTCCATACAATGTCATGAAATAAATGAGAGAGGCATGGTTCCACTAGCTCTATGGGCAATTAACTGGAGCATTCTAAAACTCAATAGCCTTTTGAGATTATTTGTTAATAATGTTGAGTTGTCTGATAATGTTTGGTGGAAGTAGGGATGTACTAAATACTAGTGCACGTAATCTAATTTCAAGATAGAATTGGTCTTCAGGCTTATTTGGTTGGGGAACCCATGGATCACAACCATAAACTCTTGGTGAGTGTGGTCCTTGAATGGTCATAGGTGAATCCTAGACTATGTTATTGAAGGCAATCCAATATTCATAAGCCTTGCAAGCCTCAATGTTTAAAGCATTGCGTTGTGAAATGTGATTAGAGTACCGTGATGGTGTTTTGAGGAAAAACATATGATGTCTAGTATCTATGTCCATGATAAGTTCAGTGCGATTCGGTAAGGGGACCCATGGATCACAGCCGTATGTTCTTTCTTGTTATGGTCCAGGAATGGTCATGTATTTATTTTTACAATTTTAATCTACGAAGCTAAATAACAAGCTAATCTAAGTAAATAAAACCTACACTATGTTTTTTTATTTTCCAATATAGAAGAAATAAATCAATAAACAACAATTTAATCTAGTTTAAACTAATCTTATTGTATTTTTTGGAACTTTATGGCTGCTACGGAAGTTGTTGAGTGGGAATGTGGGTATAAATGGGTTTAAATTGTTGTCAGAAAGGGTTAGATACTTAATAATGTAAATCACCCATGAAAGGGAGTTGGGAAGTATTGATAGGCATGTTAGATGTGATAAGGTCATACTGTCTAGATAGGGGATATGATGTTTGGGCATATTGGTTAGGGACACTAGTGGTAATCGTGATCAAAGAGGTGAGGGGAAGAGTAGTGTTTATTGTCATGTTGATTTTTGGGAGATTGTGAGGAATAAGAGTGACTATCTATGTATTTTGATGAGACAAAGGATTGGTGGAAGAGGAAGCATTATGGGATATGGAAAGTTCATTTACTGTCAATTGGGTGGTTTGGGGAGTGGTTTGGTAAGGATAAAGTTGCTGGAGTGGCAGACCATCTAAGGGAATATGATTTGATCTCCTAAGGAGATAATCTTGGAGCACTATGGGATTGGCATCCAGAATCTCTTGGAACATAGTATCACTGAGAGGGACCTTAGGAGGTCTGAAGAGTTCCGATCTAATAGATGGCTAGGTAGCAAGCGTAGATAGGATAGATTGATAATGTAAGAACAGATTGGTATCTTCTACTGTTGTAGTGTGAACAAGGTGTCCTTGGTGAGACATATTAATGAGAGGCTGAGTATCCATGAGAGAAGGATTCAAGGGCATAGGTGAGGTAACTGTTATTGTAAATATTTGAGATGAGGAACTATTTGAAGAAAAAATTTGTTCCGTTTTCTTTGTTGCAGATTGATCGATTACGGGCATGAAATAGGAGTAAGTTTTATGTAAAATAAACCAAGAAATTCAAGAAGATGGTTATTTTTATTTCTTTTTATTATTAAAATGTGGAAAATAAAAGAAGATGGATAACGAGGTACTTAGGGTAAGGTAATATATGTTAGGTTTTAAGTTTTGTTATGGCTTGGAAGTGAAATCCCAATCAGTCAACAGGGTAAGGGGATGTTTTAATGTGTGAGGTTTGGTTGGTGTGATAAAGTGTGAGATGTAGAAGGTTAACCCCTACTTAAAATATGTGAGCAATCAGGATGCAGAAAGGAAAGGTTCTTTTAAAACAAAAATGAAGAGTGATATTCAATGAGGAAATAAATAAGAACATAAAATTACGATGCAAAAAGGAGTAAATAGGGAAAAAGCAAGGAATACCTGGATAGTGCTTTTCCTATTTTTCTGCACTCTTGAGCGATGAGCGATGAGCCACAAACCCAACATGAGCAAGCAAATAAAGTGTAACCTCACGTTGCAGTGTAAGCAGAAGATAGAAAAAGCAAAGAAAAAAGTAATAAATGCAAGAGATCACCTAAAGGGTGGTCCCACCAAGTGTGCTAGGAATGTTGTAGTATTTTCTCATTCGATTCAAATTAATGAGTTAGCTACTAAAGAAAGTACAATACTCAGAAATTTTAGAGGGTTTATGTTACCTCATATGTATGATGGACGTACATGCGCACAATGGCTGATTCCGCTGTTGATTACCTGTAAATAAGATGAACTCAAAACAAGATCGATTAGATAGATTTATGTGGGGGTTTATCGAACAAAACTAGATCCAAGAAGTGAATAGCTTCCTTGTACAGATATCAACCCCTGTTTGTTTAGAAAGGATGAAATAAATCAAATATGAAAACTTTTATGTAGAGACAAGAATATATTGAATATGATAATAATTAAAATTTGATCTGAGAGATTATTTGATTGAAAAAATAATAAGTTAATGATTACCTGGTTTGGGTTGACGACAAATTGGGAAAGAGCATCTAGAACAAAAATTAAAATATGCATACCTTGCAAGATCTGGAAGTAATCTGGATACAACAAGGACTTGTGTATGCTGGAATCAACCTATAGGAGAAACTTGAGGGAGTAGAAACAAGAAGATAATAGAAAACATAAATTGGAAAGGTGGATTGGAAATCAAGACCCTGGTCGAAGGTGACCAAGGGTGCAAATAAGATAGCTCTAATGAAATAGAGTGAGATGATGGTGGTCTTAGCAGGATGAATAAGGTAAAAATACATGCTGAGACTGGAAATGGATCTAAAAGTAAAACACACATTTGCAGAGGGCCGAGATGGCAGCGACTTGATCTGGGTGATGATGATTTTAGCAGAGTGGACATGCCTGAGAAAAATTAAGCTAGAAAATCAACTTGCAAGCAAAGGAGTTGAAATAGAAGGCTCCAGAGTGATCCCTATATGTTGCAGAAACTACTCTGTACCTAAAAAATGTTATTTGCAAGAAGATAAATGAAAATATGATAAAAATATGATTAAAACTATAAACAAATAGTGATAGTCTCATGAAAGATGGTCATGAGTGATGCAAACACATATGATGGAGTTCTGAAAGGTTTGTGGCTGCCTCAAGAATTCTCAGGCATGTGAGAGAGAGTCCATAGGTTGTATGGAAGCTTGGATGTTTGTATGCATCTGTTGATTATTTCCTCTGATTATGGAAAGGAAGGATTTAGTTTTATAGGGTTGATGGTGATTGTGCTAGGTCATCACTGATTGTGAGGGAAGTTTCCCCAATGGACAATCTTTTTTCTGATTTTAAAGTGGTTTCTAGATTTTAAGAGTTGGCCGGATGATTTAAAGCATGCAAGTGAGAAGAATATGTGTCATATGTGAGTTAGAGGTAGAGATAGGTTAGAAAAAACATAGGGATGTAAAATATAAAGTCCATTAGGGAAAGGTGATGGGTAATAATTAGTTAATAGGAATTAATTATTTAATATGAATTAATTATTGTTATATGTGATGGGGTATGTGCATTTAATTAGATAAAGGGGATGAATTAAATAAGTATGTTCACAGGGGACATTAAGGGTATAGATACTGAATTTAGGTGTCTACGATGTGATGTAATGTGGTAAATAAAATAGAAATAGTAATGTTATGTAGATGAGTTAAGGGAATAAAAAATGATGCCTTGATAGATGTGTAATGAAAAGAGGTAAGATAATGGTCGTAATAGAGTGTGACTTGAACAAAGGGGGGAAGAATAAGAGTGATTTCCCCTAGTGTGAGCATGAGGTTCATTTATGAATGGCCCCTCAATAGTCAATAATGAACCACAGAACAAGATTGCATCGTCAAGAAATGGGTTTTTCATGTGTGAGTAGATGCTAGAAAAGATATGACATGAAGAACAAAGCAGAGGGTGTCAAAGGGGAGGTTCATGGATGTAGTATTCCCTCAATAGTCAAGTGTGAACCGTATCACGAGAGTGCATTATAGGGTAATGAAATGGAAAATGAATGTAATCTGTAATATATTAAGAGGTTTGCAAGGCATAGATGGAGCATGTGAAACAGTAACAGTGTGAGGGTAAGTGCCAAATTGGATGCCATAGGGAATAGATCCAAGAATATAAGGTGTGGTGGGAGGAAGTACGAAAGCAAGGGGCTTAAGAAACCAATGAGGTACTGTAGCAATACGTGAGGAATGAGAGGATGTGACTATAGGTGGATTAGATAGAGGACACGAATGGATAATGACCTTAGGAGGTGGGTGGATGACTACTTTAGATGGAGGTGAAGGACACAAGTGAACAATGGTGGAAGCTATCTTATGAGGAAGAGGAGAGAGAGAGAGATCTCACGAGAGTGAGAGTGGAAAACAATGACACCTTTATCTTCTAACTATTGTAAGTGATCACAAGGAATATAACATTCATTATCATGATGGCCATTAATGCAGTGGAAATTGTAGAAAGGGTGGACACACTAGTGGTGCAAGTAGCGAGGTGGATTATGTTGATTATAAGGTAGATATGATCCACTTATTAAGTAAGGTTCGTAGAACATCATGTAGTTTTTCATTATGTGAGAAGTGCAATGGTTCACGAGTTAGAGATGAATAAGTTTTAGGTGAATGTGGACACAGTGGAGGGGAAGGAAGATGATTATGTGAAGGTGGAGATGGGGATCGTGCAGTAGGGTCGATAGATGAAATATGGGAAGACTTAGTAGGCAAAGGGGGAATATAAGAAGTGGGAGAAGGTGTTAAGACATTATATGAAATGAGGTCCTTCTAGATTAATAAGTCTATAACATTAAATATTAAATGATTTTCATGTATCATATAATAAATTTTCCTTTAAGGGAGGAATTAAGCCATGACAAAAAATAAATTACATTTCTAAATCAATAGGATGAAACAATAACTGATGCATGTAAGAATTGAAGCGTAAAATGTAATCTACAATTGGCTCATTCTTTCCTTAATGCACAAAAGACAATCATTCATATGTAATGTTAGGACTATTGTTAGAAATAAATCATCTAATAAAAGCATCCTCTATATTATAATAAGTACTAATAGATCCATAAGGAAAACAAGTATACCATTGGAGAACATGATCAACAAAGCTAAGACAAAATTCTTTGAGTAAAAAGTAATCATTGGAATAAAATGATATGGCTAAATGTTAGTGCTTGAGATGTAAATAAAGATTTCTAACACCATCAAAATATGATAAGTTAGACACGATGAAGTCCTTTGTGGAAATGGAATTGTGAATCTTTTTTGGAATAGGATTGCCATGCAGAAAATTATTGTCAATGAAAGCATAATATGCTTTACTTTTGATGGTGAGTCTATGAAATTGAGATTGCAAAGTGCCAACAACATGCATGAGGGATATAATTTCATGTGAAGGAATGTTTGGTTAAGTGAGAGGCATATTTATGGGTTTGATCTTTCCATTATGAGTGATCACAGAAACGTTAGAAGGAGGAGTAGATGTGGAAGGACGAGAATGAGGTGGATGAAGATAAGAGGAATTTGGATGCTCTATGGGAATACTAGATGTAGGCTCAGGAGACACAATAATAGGTGTACTAGTGGTAGGAGTTGAATCATCATGAGAAACAACTTCAGAAGTAGAAGAAAGAGGAGTAGTAAATTCACATTCAACACTCTTGAGGAAGTAACATCATCACTAACATGTTCATGGTCAAAAGCATAATCAACATCACTATCGGTCATATTTTCACAAGCATCTATCTCATCAAGACTATCATCAACATAAAGAGAAGTAGTAGCAATACTAATATCAGATTTATCACCACAATCATTGGAAACATTTTCAAAAGTAGGAAGAGTAGGAGATATAGCTTTACATTCATCTCGACTATTAATAGAAGAGATATCATGCATATTTACATTTTTAACATAAGAAGTATAATTATTGATATCCATATTGTCATAGAGAAGAACATGATCAAGCAAATAATATAAAGTAATATTATCAGGTGATATAAGATGAGGATAAGAAGGTGTAACAACATGGGTGACTATGGAAGATGAGGGATAATATGAAGCAAATATTCGGTCTGGGGAGACTATGCAAATGTTAGGGGTGTCTCTAGACACAAAAATCAAGCAATTTGGGTAATTATCTAGTCCTGATTACATACTACTATTCATATGATTCCTAAGTAAGATAATTACTAATCAATCCGTGTCTTTGGCCACCTTATTTTTCTTTCTATTGCTAGTTTTAGTAGTGCACCATTACTTCCTCATTCTACATTTCTACTCTTCAATATTTGTCATCCTAACACCAACTCCCTACCTTGGACACTAGCGCCAGGTGCCCTTGTTCCCTCTGGGCACCCCTAACCCCTTTCTACTTTACTCACACTTTCTGGGTCTTTTCCAGCCATTTGAACATCTTATCTTTTTGGTAGCTGGCATTTTAGGGGTTAATTACAAAATTCAATCAAGGAATCATATAAATATAAAGTTATGTGATCATAATAAAGGACCAAGTACTAAACACTATCTATCACCACCTAAGCTCACATTCATCAAGGCATCTAAGAGCTCCATTTCATCCATCTAGGACCATCACAAGGGACACAAGGGCTTGTTTTCTATAGACACTTCATAGGAGGGGAGTTAATTTTATTCCATGCACACATTTATTACATTCTAGATCTAGCGAATTTCTCTCTATCCAAGAGTGAAACACACAAAAGAAACCTAGGGAAAAATTCCGCACACATGCACAAATAATTGCATAGGGTATGAGATGTAGTATAGTGCTTAGTTGTAAGTTCGTTATTGTGACAGATGAGGATAGTTTGACCCCTCATTTTGCATCTTTCTCTTTTTGGGATTTGATGTATATTTGAGGGTTTCATAGGTTCATTCTTCATTACATGTTTAGAGTAACCTCAAGGATCTTGGTGTGATCTCAGAGCGATCAAAGGTGATTAAAGGAGAACACATTTTCACACATCAGAGGAGGTTTTCTTAGCATTTCTATATAACTAGGTGCCCATAATAAGGACCAGGGCACCCACGGGCACGTCTATCCTTCTCCAATTGCTACAGTCTAGCCTGTTACTCCATTTCCACATTTTGTAGAGATTTGGTGTGACGGTCAGTGATTTGTATTTTTCCATTTTCCAACTCTGTGCATTCTCTAGATCTCTACAAATTAGCTCATTCTTTCTACCTTCTCCTTACAATTAGGGTTTTCAATTTACTAATTAGTTTCTTTGGGTGTAATTTATGTATTTAATTTACATTCATTTATTGCTGCTATAACATTCAGATTAGGCTCATATATGTGTGTGTGTGTGTGTGTGTGTGTGTGTATATATATATATATTAAGGGCAAATAGTTTTGAAGGGACTATACCCTGTATACAAAAGGGCTCAAAAGCCAGATAGCATAGGTGAGAGAAATAGCCCAGAGAAGGGAAAAACAGCCAACCTAAGAGGGCTCATCAGCCAGATATGACAATACATGAGAAGAAAGGATCCAAACGAACAATGATCCAAAAAGTAGCAGAAAAGATCAAAAAGCAAACAAAAGAGATGCAACATATAAAAACTCTACCAAAAAGCAGCTCCAGAACGACCAGATAACAACAACTTCACAGCCAAAAAACAACAACACATCAACCCATTACTTGATAGCCCTGTCAATCTTGGTTTTGATAGCCTGCAGTGACATGAAGAAGGCAATGACAGTGGCCTAAGAGGAGTCTTTCATATCCGCCTGAGAAATTGCAATATCCCTTTTCTCTTTGGGGCCCCAAATGATATGCAGGAGGTTCTCAACAAGTTCCAGGTCTATATATATTAGCTTAATCAGTATCAAGGCATTTAGGAATGGTGTTTTGGAAAGAAAAAAGTTTTTGGAGGACTGAGGGATCACAGTGAAGATTGCGGTAGAGACCATGGAATTTAGATTCTATAGAGGCATCATCAAAAATAGGTTGTAAGCATGTATTGACCATATTATGTTTCTGAGATGAAGACCTCTTATTAGCCATGAGGGGTTTTGGGATCCTAGGGAAAGGAATTCGAATAAGGGTGGGTTCACCAATTGATTTAATAAAAATTGTATTAAATATAATTTTAAAGTAACTGATATGATAAAATACAATAAAAATACAAGTGCTCAAGTAATAAAAAAGTATAAGAAAATAGGAGAGATAAAAAACTCGATTGATTTCCTGTGCGTTCTGGAAATGATCCTGGAAGTGTAAAATGTTTGACAGGATGAAAAATATCACAAATAGTCCCTGTGAATTTTTTGGCGTGAGAATGATTCCAAACAGGGGCTCTCGATATAGGATAGAGGCACCTGGGTGCTGGTGACTTCTTCTAAGCACTAGTGACTATGCAGAGACTCGGGGTCTACTTTCTTCTGTGTCACTAGAATTTTACTGCTAATTCTTGTTAGTTACTTGATATTCAGTCTTTGATCACCGAAGGTAACTGTAACCTAAACAAACCCTAGCTTTCTACACAACTCACTAACACATAAAATATGAACGAAATATGTAAAATGTGAAGTCATAATGACCCTAACAGTCACCCAAAGAGTGAATTTATTACCGAGTATTGCACTACATTCTAGAATTCATGTATTTATGTGTTCTTATGTGTGAAATTGTGTCCTTAGGTTTCCCTTATGCTAATGACACTGAGATAATAGGGTATAGGTAGATAATATGAAAATGTGTGATATGGAATTCAACACTTCCCATTCCTATGCAGTGTATGCATCTCAAAACTACAGTCCCTTTGATAGTAGTGATAGTATGTAGATGTGATTTCCCATTAGAATTTCCATCCAGAATAATAGTGTGTATGTTGTATATATATATGGATATCTTGTTTGAATTTCGACACTAGTGAAAAAAAAAGCTGACTATGCACCCATGATAGGGATAATAAAAACAAAACGGACAACCAAAAATTTCAAAATATGTAAAAATAATAAATAGGACATGAGTTCTTAGAATGGAAATAGGTGTTTGGGCGCTAGTGTCCAAAATGGGTAATGGTGTCATGGGACATATGATGATGGATGTGAAAAGACACACATACATGGATCACTTTGACCTGAGTAGAAGTGGATACAGAAATGACATATGTAAGGGAGAATCACAATAAAAATCAATCAAAGAGTATGGATGGACAAAGTATTATGTCACCAGTGAATGCTTTTCTTACTTAAGATCTATGTATATAACAACATACTTGACAAAATAGTAAAATAATAATATGTGCGCGATTTTGTGTCTACAGAAGGTGCCAGTAATCTTCCCGAGTACCCTAGTGATAATTAAGATATGTTCTAAATGGGTTGTGAGATGTCTTTTAGGAAGTTAGATTCAGCAAGGGTCAAAAAGGAGTCATACAAAAATTACCAACGATAATATGAATCACATGATCAGGTTAAGAAATTCCTTGAATGTGGCCTTGACCAGCACATCGAGCAATAAGATAGCCTAAGGCATTGATGGCTAAGACAAACAAGGCATGCGCTAGAGGGTACCCCTATCTGAGAGATCACGAGAGTCCAATCAAGGAGGACTTATGCCCATTGATGGTAAGGAAAATATATACATTAGAGAACAGAGTTCAGACTGCGGAGGTGAAAAATTACCCAAATACTAAGGTTGTGAACATAGCCAAAATAAATGACTATTCGATACTATCATAACCCTTTTCAAAGTTGATTTTAAGAAACAAAATTAATTACAGAGATAACTGACCCCATTCCATTCCTTCCTAGTCTGCTATAAGATTATCTAGAATATAGTGGCCTTTGACAAATCCCATCTACTCAGTATAAACAATCTTGGGTAGAAGATCAACAATATGAAGAGCTAGGGACTTAGCAAGAATTTTGTACAAAAAGTTCAATACAGTGATAGGCCTCAAACTAGTAATCTGCTTTGGATCGTGAACCTTAGGAATGAATGGATTGGAGAGCTTCATTGTGAAACAGAAGTAGGTTATGACCAACAAACAACCATGTGACTTTGTATAATTTACAAGGAATGGAATCCAATCCCAAAGACTTATCATCAGCTAGGAATAACACAACTGCATAATGCTCATCTAAAGAAAGAGGAACATTGCATTGGTCATGATCCTTGGGAAAATATTTACCAAAACCACCTTGATACATTGTTACAAGGTGTCAGCTTTCTCATTCGTAGCCTTTTCAACTTAGAAAAATAACCAATAATGCTCAACAAAGGTGTTTGAGATCTCAGGAAAATCCATGAGCCGTTGTTGAGTAACTTGAATAGCTTTGATCTATTGACGAGCATGCTTGGCCCAAAGGGATTTGAAAAATTTATACGACAATTTATCTCCCACCTTGAGCTAGTACATCCTTGAATGGATCTGCGCACCATGGCCTGAGTGATATTTCATGAGCTGAGCTATCAATAGCTTGTAATTGAAGAGTTATATATAAAGTATTGGACTCAAGAAGAACATATATCCTTATGAATTATTCATGGAGATCCAATTCCTCCCATTTATGCACTTGAACAACCTACTTACCAAACCTTAGGAGGAAATGGGTAGTGCACTGAATTACCGCTTCCCACCACTTGTTTCAGTAGGTAGCAAAAGGGGGATGTGGTGTCATGTTCCAAACTTTAGCAATAAGAGGGATCACACTCAGGTGACTTGACAAGGAAACATTATGAAGGAATTGATTAGATGTGGCTTTGAAAGGGGCCCCATGCCAAATAATCTTAAAATAAATAAGATGATGATCTAACAAAAGCACATCTAACCACACCGTGATAGTGAAGAAACCTTACATGTCAAAATAAAAAATAGTTTGCTGAGACAGTATTATGTGATCAAACCTTTTAAATACTCAATCTCATCCTTCTCGAAGATTGGTCCAAGTATACATAGATTGAGCCTTAAATTCCTACTCTCATCTGAGTAAAGGATCAAAAAGTCCCCAACGAATTTTAAAGAAATATCAATTCGCACGCTCGTCGACACACGAATGCATAGGGAGGGTGCTGAATTTATCATCCAGATGTTCTATCATATTAAATTCACCAAACAGTATCTAGTAAGATAAGGGTATGTTTTCATGTAATCATTTCCATAATTTGATTCTTTTAGAGCCATCACTAGGAGCATAAATATTAATAATACCAAATGAAAGATCATTAATTATCATTATCACCCACATATCTTGATTTGAAGGATCTTGGCCCAAGGAGGTGATTAAAGTCAAGAATTTTCGGGATATGGAAATGCTAGCACCACCTTTTCCATCAATTTGCTGAGTATGAAAATGCTAAGAATATGGAGAAATACAAGTTAGTGTATTCTGAAGCAAAAAATCATAAATTTTAATTTCCTATAGACACTTGTAATATCAAGGCAACTAAAATGATGACAAGATAATCAAATAGAATATTTGTGAGAGGGGTCTATAAGTTCCCTAACATTCCATGAGATAAAATTCATGAAAAATAAGACATATCAAACCCCCCTTCCCATCTGGTACGCCGTCCTCTGAGCCAAGAATGGTAAAATTATTCACAATCGAGATCTAGTCTAAATTAGAAAGTTCAACATGAATGGAGTGGATTTTAAACCCATTATCTCATCACAAAACATGGGACACCTCTCAATGTGGACTACAAGAGAATCATAGAGGAAGAGATGTTAAATTGAGATTCCCATTATTCATTGATCGTGAAGGAAAAACTTGTCTCTACGATGGTTTGGAAGGAATGAAAACCAATGAGCGGGGTGGATCCAATCCCGAATCATCCTTATATAGAGGGGGGAAAGAGAGCGGGTAGGCATCACCATGGGAGTGGGTTTCACAAAAAATCCCTTATTATTCCCTATTTTAGTCGAATAGTTAGTCAAAGGATCACTTTTGGGCTTGAAAACCGAGGTTTTTGTCACTATTGGCTTAGAAAGATCTAGTAGAGGAAAGTCGTGAATGTGGTGTTCTGGGCCCTAACAGCGAAAGCATGTGTTAGGGAAGTTGAAATAAACCAACTTTTGAGAGATACCTAGGGACCTAAGTTTATTATCCAGGTGGTCCAATAGATCTTTCGCAAGGTCAACTTCAACACAAAATCACTTGTTGGGACGAGTGTAAAAAAATCTCTTCCCTCATGGGATATCACTCTTCCAATGGGTTTCACTATCTATGGAAGGAAAGACCAAATATGAATGATAAGTCCAAGAAATTCCTTCCAAACTAGAATGTTCAATAAAACTTGACTGGTAGGGCTAAATTGGGAGTCCACTAACAAAGTACCAAAAGGGTATTTCCTCAATACCAACAATACACCTTAAGGAGGAGGCCTTGGAGCAGAGAAGGATCATGAAAGGAAAAGAGATAAAATGATTTGGTGAGGTTATAGATACTTGAAATCGGGATAAAATTAGAATCCCAATGGTTCTTTATCTAGTTTTGAAGGTAGGATTCTAAGGGAATGAGGCAAAAAAATAAACATTAAGGAAATTGTTATGATAGCATTTGAACACAGAGTCTAAACATTCATCAAAAATAAAAACATCTGGGGATCATTCAGAATGCATACCTCATCATATACTTTTCGAGAAAACTTCCAAGCACGCTTGGGAGCTATTTTCACCACCAGTTGCAATGGAAGGAGATTTGGCCATTTATAGGAAACTCATTGCCTTAGCGGCAAGAAAATAGCCCATTTGCAATATGATAGGACCAAAAGGAGAACCCTAGAAAGGCTAAAGTCGAACAATTCAAGAAGTGGTGTACTGCAAATGTACGCATAAAAACCTAGTAGATCCAAAATTATCTAAGTTAATGTTTTATTTATTTATTCAATAATAGTTACTAGTAGTATTGTTTTATTTATTTATTCAATAATAGCTAATAGTAGTATTTAATTACATTAATTTTTTAAATTTAATACAATATTTTGATAAATATATTTTTAAGAGCGATTTATTAGTGGTGTTCATTTTATATTAGAGTTTATTTTTTGTAGACATAAAATCATGCACTTGGGTGAATTTTTATGTCCTAGAATTATACCAACAATTGCATGATTCCAAATTGAGAAAACTAGTAATTGATATCGATCTTTGGCCACTTATCTATGTTTCTTATTTTCTATTTACTCTTCCACACCCTACAACCCAGTCATAACTTTACTTTCGTATATTTTATGACTTCAGACACCAGTGCCCAACTAGGATGCCAGTGCCTAGGCGTCCTCATCCCCTCTAGGTGCCCTCGTCCCCTCTAGGCGCCCTTGACCTATTTCCACCTTACTCCCTCTTTTTGGGAATCTTTTATCTTTTAGGCCTCTTATTTTCTTATGGGTCAGCCTTCTAGTTGTCAATTATGAAATTCAACCAAGGGAATCATATAAATACATAGCTATGTGATAAACATAAAGGACTAAGCTTTAAGCATACTATCTATTACTGAAGCTTTCATCCAAAGGTATCTAAAGCACTCAAAGGCATCCATTTAGCATCCATACAAGCGAAAAGGGACTACATTTATGCATACATATCATAGGAAGGGGAAGTTCATTCTATTCCATACACACATTTACATCTTTTAGAAAATTTATCTCACTATCTAGTGCATCTTGGACAAGGGCATCATAGAGTACCATTTT
Source organism: Taxus chinensis (assembly GCA_019776745.2). NCBI lineage: Eukaryota > Viridiplantae > Streptophyta > Pinopsida > Cupressales > Taxaceae > Taxus > Taxus chinensis. The sequence continues at coordinate 882,923,979 of CM034151.1, forward strand.
CACACACTCAAAATAACTACATAATGTTTGAGATATAGTGTAGTACTTGATCATAAGTTCACTCAGTTGGTGACCTTCGGGATCAGTTTGAATTCCCATATTACATCTTTATTTTTTGGATTTGTTGCAGTTTTGTGGGTTTACAAGTGAGCATATCTTTTATAGGTTATAGATACATCTGGTGATGAAAGTGTGGCATATAAGTGATCCACAAAAAATATCAGTGACACTATTGTAACACTCTAGAAATTAGATTTTGAGCTTATGTGTAGTCACAGGAACCTAGTAGAGGTCTCTACTACCTAGACGCCCTCACCCTAACCTAGGCACCCTAGTTTGGATTTGTTCAACCATCCCAAATTTTATAGTGCAAAGTTACAATGGTTTGACCTCTCTGTTCATTAGTTTTCCATTCGAGATCAGTTTGAGGAAAAATGCAAATCAACTAAATCCTTTCCTCTCTCTCTTACACTTAGGGTTTCATGTTTACTTATTGATTATGTCAAATTGTATCTAGCAACTATATATCATAGTGTACATTTAGTTACTATGAAATTAGGGTTTTACAAAAAGTTTATTTTTGTTAAATCTTTTTAGAGAACTCATCGCTCAAATCCCACCTCCTTTCAAGGGATTTCTTCTTATTTTTGTTACTCATAGTGGTCAGTCTGGGTATTTTGAGCATATAAAGCTTCCTTCATTTACCCATAGGGTTTCTAAATCAATGGCTGAATTTGATAACCCATTTTCTAACTCAAGGAATGTTCATCTTGAAGACATTGAAGCATCTCATAGTGAACAATCATATGATGAGCATACCAATGTTGATCAAGAATAATTAGAAAATATTACTAATTTTTGTCAATCTTTGCACGAAAATCCTACGTATCTTCCACATACTCTCCATGCTTTGGTAACTACTAAAAAACTCTCAAGATTTCACTATTATACCTCTTGTAGGTTTCTCCTTGATTGTCATGGCCTCTACACAACCCCTTCACATTCATACCTCCATTGTTATTACTATTGCTCCACTCATTCAATCCAATACTTCTAATACACAACCTAGATCTTCTTTAAATACTCTTGAAGTAGACACAAAATCAAGCACTTGGGTACATTTCTAGGTCCTAATCACATACCACTATTCATATGATTCCTAGGTGAGAAAACTAGTAATTGACATCTATCTTTGGCCTCTTTTCCGTCTTTCTTATCTCCTCTTTCGTATTGCACACTCCACAACCCATTATGATCTTTATTTCTTTATCTTTATCGACTCTGGACTCCATGGCCAAGCCAAGATGCAAACACCTAAGTGCCCTCATCCCCTTTGGGCAGCCCAGCCTCTTTGTATCTTACTTGCCTCTTTTGGGCCCCTTTTATCTTTTGGGCATAATTTTTTCTTATGGTCACCATTTTATTTGTACATTACGAAATTCAAACAAGGGAATCATATAAATAAAAATATATGTGACCATTATAGAGGACCCAAGCTCTAAGAATCTATTATCACCACCTAAGGGTGCATCCTAAGGCATTCTAAGAGTATCAAGTAATCCATCTAGTATTCACTCAAGGGAAAAGAGACTTCATTCTCTGTATAGATGCATAGGAAGGAGAAGTTCATTTTGACATCCACACATCTATCTATATTGCTACATCTAGCTACTGATCACTATCAAGTGAATCTTACAAAAGAGATTCCTAGGTCATGATTTATACACACACACATAAGAACTACATGGAGTCTGAGATGTAGTGGAACATTCATTCGTAAGTTCACTTTTTCAGTTGACTACCGGGTTTAGTACGACTCCCCATTTGCATCTTTATTTTTGTAGGATTTGATGTAGTTTGGGGTTTTAGAGTATATCATTTGTTTTGAAAGTTACAGGAGAATTTTGTGACCATCCAACGAAATACAGGTGCCCAAAAATGAAGGTTAGTGATCACCTTGCAATACAAGAAAAAATATATTGTGAGCTCTTGCATGGTCACATTTTCCTACCAGCGGTCTTTGGTACCTAGAATCCCTCACCCCAATCTAGGTACCCTAGTCCAGGGTTATCTAGAAATTACAGATTTTTTTGAGTGCGGTTGTGAAAGTCTCCTCCTCCAGTTCATCAATTTTCTAGTCTAGAACACTTCAGGGTTTCTTACAAAATCAACTAATTCTTTTATTCCCTCTCTTGCACTTAGGGTTTCAATTTTATTTTTCTTATTGCTAGTGTGAAATCAGTTCTTTATCATTTATTTATCATATGCGACTCTGCAATATCTAGGGTTTAGCATTAAGATAATATTTGTTAAGTCATTTGATTTTACTTCTTTATATTAATATTTGCATAATCAAGTTCGTCAAATTCAAATGGCTACTTCGTGTGCATCTTCATCTCTTGATTCCACCTTACTCATTCAAACTTATTTTGCACTCATCATTTCCACTTATGCGCTTCCTCCAAGCTTTGTCACTCCTAAGTTACCCACTTTTAATGGCCATGGTGACCCTCTAGAGCATCTTAGATCTTTTCATGTGGCATGTCTCGATTATGCAGATGATCATACTTTGATAGCTAATATATTTATTAGGAGCTTACAAGATTATGCCATGCATTGGTTTTATGATCTACCTATTCATTCAGTAACATCATTTACCCATTTATCTGACACTTTTCTTACACATTTTTCAATCAATATTGGTTCTAAAATATCCTATGCTCAACTTACACAAATAAAAAAAGGATCTAATGAGCATCTAGATGAATATGTATTACACTATAAGAACAATATAGCTAAGCTGGCTAATGTACTATGTTATATACCTTGGGATATGATAATATAATGTATATGGGTTGATAAATATGATGACATGTGGCACACATCCCCTTAGTTAGTTATATGGGGTCACATAGGAATTAGTTATATTGGGTAATGTGTCAACCCACATTGGGATTAGGTGTTACCCATCCATTAAGAGTAATGTATGTCTATATAAGAGAGGTGAGTATCATGTCATGGGGTATGAGTTGAGTATTCTACTTGGTAGAGGTATATTGGAGGTATCCCCCTCGAAGTGGATTCCCATCTTGGGATATTGTGGAGTTACTCCTTCCTTAAGGATGATTGTACGAGGTTTCCTTGACTTAAGGTTATTATTTTGCATATACTAAATATTTGGGCATATTGTCCCACCCATATATCTTGTTTTGTGTTATCTTCTACAAATTATTCATTTTCTATAAGCAAAGATCTTATCATACTCACAGATTCTGATTTATAATATTTTTTTGTTCAAAGTCTCTTTTCTCCTCTCCAAGAGAGTGTCATCCTTGACAACTCTCCATCATTTGATCAAATATGACATACTCTTAACTTAAACAAAACAAAACTCCCATCTATGGGAAAGCATAAATATCATGATCATAATTCATCATCTTCTAACGATTTTCAAGGAAAATCTACTTTCAACCCATCTCCTAAGCCCACTGAAGAAAAAAATCTATTAATGTTGTCTTTAGTCCTAAAAGGCTTCAATGTAAACCTCCAAAGTGTACCTTCAAAAATTTACCTTATCCTCATTTCTTATTGCCACAACTTATTGAAATTAATCTTATCCCACTTCCACCAACATTGAATCTTGATCCAACTCACCCTAAAGGCCGCAATTATGACATCTTATTCAATATCTTATTGAAAACAATGCAATCGAAGTCCCCGAGCCTTTGGCATCTAAGCTGGTCAATGAAAAAAAAAATCTCAAAATATTCAAAGATCCATTTCCTAAGCATGATAAGAAAGTTGCAAATTATTCTTCTAATTATCTATATTGTGTTATGCCTCCTCCTTCTTTGGGGCATCTTGATTTTCTAGTTACTAATACAAATGTATCTCCACCACTTATTACCTTATCTGATCACAATTATAATACTACATTTTCTTCTAATACACTACACATCAATGCTTCTATTGGAACTCATACTATTAATAACACCAAGATCAATCCATCATCTCCTATTGGTGTGTGCTCTATTGCACTTCTCATTTCCATTAACTATCCACTCTCTATAATTTCATATCCTATTCCCAAATTTTACGGTTACATCAAGATTCTAGTTACAGTTATGCCTCTCACCATTCTTGTTCCATTCCCTGTGACACCTTCAATATAAGGTTGTGACATGCTATTAAGTCTTCCTTGGCTCCTCTCCACTCAAGCTATCTTTTCTATGAACTACTTGTGTCTCAAATTCATTCACAATAGGAAATTTTTCACTCTCAAACGTGTTCCACTGTCCACACTGTTGTCTTAGCCTCATCTTTAAGATGTCCTTTCACTAGTTAGATTATGTAGGCCCTTTAGGCCTCTCAAATCTAAGGAAAATTTTACACCTAGCTCTCTTATTCACAAATGACTTACTCATTCTCATCGGTCCACTAGTCCACCTCATCGGCCTAAGTCTCCTACTTGGGAAAACCCCACAGATAGGATTTTAAAACCTCTATCACCTCCTATGGATACTTCTCATAGGTGTTCATCACCTCTTAGGTATCCTACACATCAATTCTCATCACCTCCTAGGTATCCTACATATCAGTGCTCATCACTTCCTAGGTCTTCTTCACATAGGTGTCAACCACCTCATCTTCCATCGTATGTACATCATCGTTATCATACACTACAAATCTTAGAGCATGGTCACGTGTCTTTATCTCCTTATACACCGGGTGGAGGACCCTTTCCCTTCACTTCCATCAGATAGCTTACTCATCATCATAAACTTGGGGTGCATCACACTTACTTTCCCCATCATAGCATCATTATCTATCTATCATTTTTACTATTATGCTCCATGATTCATACTTCCTATCTTTAAGCATCATTACAAAACTTGATACACATATTGTATCATCACTACCCTATGACACACTCTTTTTCTAAGATTCACACTTGCCTATTGATGGAATACTACATCCATGAACCGCACACACTACACATTTAACGTTATGTGATTCACGATACATATTTATAGAATTTCATTCTCAAACATCATACTATCCTATGATGCACTCTAGTTCCATGGTTCATACTCAATAGCTAAGGGTCCAAATGTGAAATGAACCTCACGCCATTAACTCTTCATGCTTTTTTCTTCTTGATACATCTTTTAATGATATCTCTTTCAAACCATTTCCCAATGACACACTCTTGTTATTTGGTTCATTATTTACTATTGAGGGGTATTTTATAAATGAAATTCATCTCATACATACAACTCCATTGGGGGCACACTAATCCTATCACATTCACATCTTGCATCGACCACATCACTCATACATCATTTGCATATATTGGTTGCACATACTCTTTCCTTTTTATACTTACATGTACACTTTGTTTTCCATGATAGAAGGATAATTAGTATGTCAATATATTTTCTATATACACATGCATGTTCACTTGGTCTTTAGTTTTGAATGCATAGTTTTGATAGATATTTCCACATAGCATGATGTTTAACATTGTACCTCTTATTATTCCCACCGAGGCTCCTGGGGGGCATCTACATTTACTAATCTTACATAATCACATGTACTATTGTTTTATTATATACTACTTCCTACTCTTACTAACACATTACTTATTTTATCGATACATACATGTCTTGACATACTTTCTATCTTTCTAATATGTTAGTGGGTGCTTCACGTAAAAAAATTACTTTCTAGGAATATATGCCACCATGATTTTCTGTTACACTTTGTTTGTCATTTTTTTCATTATATGTTATTATTTGCGGGATATGCCCTTTGTCTTATATGGACACTTTATGTTTTTGGCCACATCAGCCTTGATTGTCTTACAACATTCTAAGAGATGTCCCTTGTTTGAAACTCGATTTTCAAGGTCTATCTTGTCTTCTCACTTTCTTGATTGCACATTGTCTTCTACGTGCATACTACCTTTGATTACACTAACACATGTTACTAACCTTATTATTTACATGCCTTGGTTTCTACTATGCACATCTCCTCCCCTATAGGGTATCCATTTTAGCACAGTTTTAGGTCCTCTCCTTTGGACCACATGCTCCTATCAATGTCACATGAACCCAAAAAGAGGGGGGCATACATTGGGTGAATCATTAAACCCTACAAAAAATTAGAGCTACAACACAAACCTACATAGTATAAGAACAAAGTAGTCATATAGTTATAGAATGGCCCATAATCTGACTTGGGTACTAAGCACAACACAGAAACTAGTTCCCAACATAAGAAAAAATGTCCTAGGAACATATGTCCTCCCCTAGTAACGTATTATCTGGGGGCACATAAAAATTTTCTGCAAAGAAGTTGTTACAAATATATTGTGTAACATTATTAATAAATTGTAATATTATTAATGAGTTAGTACAACTCATATTAATAATATAGTTAATAGTTGTGTGTGAGTGAATTTGTTGAATAAACAACTCACATAGCTATTTTGGGTTGAGAGATATTAGGAGATAGGTTTGAGAGATTCATGGAGAGTGATATGAGGGATTGAAGATGAAGTTTGACTCCACCTTTGTAGGAGATCAAACATTATAAAATTTGGAAAGGGGTCCGAAAAGATGTTGGATTTAAAATTTGAAGTTACCATAAATTTCAGCTGGTAACTTAGATTGAGATGATATTTTTAAAAAAAAAGTGTGCTTTTTAAGCTCTTTGCATTGATAATATTAAAAATTGTAAAATAAAAATAAATAATTTTTTTTGGATGAATCACGGACTCATGTAGGGATTTTATAATTCCAATCTAACCATATCTATAAACCTATAGATAATTCTGGACTATGAATTGAGTCATTCAAAGGCTTCTATTTCCATACATGGAAGGTTAGATACTCACGTGATTCATGCATTAACCCTACCTCTCTAAACAAATATAGTAGAAGAAAATACATTTATAAGACCACACGACGTAGATGAATCAGCAATATTAGATATGTCAAGATAATCAACCTAGCAATTCGTATTATCTGGCATGAGTTTTTATCTGAATTGCCTAGACCTAGTCAATCACATATTGACCTAACAAACCCATCAAAAATGATCTGGAATAATATTGAGCATATTTTTTATGGCCACAATTAGAGAGTGTAACATTGATGTTTATTCTCGAGCACTAGTTCCTTTGTATTCAAAGTTTACCATTATATTTAAAGTATGGTGGAACATCAACATTAAGTTTCGTTCTATTTCAAATCAATTAGCTGGAAATCCCATAATATTGAAACCATTCTTCTATGATGATTTACTAAAGTGGTATTACTTAAGCAAGCATGCTCAACCCATAGCTATTCTAATGATTGTATTCACTTATGAGAAGACATGAGTGTCCGAGTCTAAAGTATTCAATTTATTGTTTCAATAGAATATAGATATACTTTTATCAAGACATCTTATTTCATCTTTACTTTACACTTCAATGTACTGGTATAAGAGTACCATATGCTAAAGGAAAATTCAAGGCTTATTTTAATGAAAACCCAACAATCCCAAGGTGCACATTAAAATTTCATAATGTCACTATTCTAATGTTACTGGACATGCTATTAAACAATGTAAGAAAAGAGCATTCTAGGTAGTCATGATGGGAGATTAGAAAGGATAAAGCTCATCATTTCTCAAGACAATGACCTTGAAATTGAATAGAAAATGCACATTCTTGCCATTTCTTTAATTAATGAAGAAACAAATGCTTATATACTCGTAATGAAAACCTTCATATGTATTAAGGTATTGAGTGCATTTTTTATAGCACAGAGGCAACAGATTCATGGATGTCAATCAACGACCTCTAATCAGTTCACCAATTATAGGGCCACATGAGTCTATGGTAGTAGAAATAGTGTGTCTCTCAATAGTGTAAGAAGTGAAAATATCATGTGTACAAAGTATATACCATACCAACCATAAGTGAATAAGATGTAAGTAACTACACATTCTTATTTCTTATTACTAAAATCTTCTTACTAAATATCTGCAACAAATGATTTCAGTAATGCCCATGTACTGAATAAGTGTAAACCTAATTACACATTGAGGGGGTGAATTGGAAGATGGTAACACAATGTTCAGATTTTACCTCAATATAACATTAATTTGATCATTATGTTCAGTAATGATTCCTAGACCATATCCCTCAAAATACAAGAAATAGTAAATTCAGATGATTTTATAGCACTTTTAGGATACAACCAGCACCCTCATTCAAAGGGTAAACATTGGTTGTCCTCTCTCAAATCATCCTTTAAAAATATATTAGGCTATTGGATGTCAACAATAAAACCATTCCTACATCTGAGGTTATTAGCTGTCCATGTAAACTACTACAACTAGGTTTTTGGCTGTCTGTACAAACACCATATAGATTATTAGCACGCAAAGTTTGAACATTTAATAAAAGGATAGTGTGATTATTTCAATAATAAAAAATTGTTCATTGTTATTATCAACGTTTTAATATGCATGATCATTTTTATTATTATCAGTGTTATTACAATAGGTTGAGAGTTAATGTTACCAAACATTATTATTCTTGTAACATCAATAATAAATTGTTATTAAAATTAATCATGACTTTCTATAACTCATATTAATAATTGGTAATTAATAGTCCTATGCGTGAGTGAAATTTTTAAGACACTAAAAGAACAATAACGTAGCTATTATTATTTAAATAGTATCATTTCAGGAGATAGGTTTGACAGATCTCATGGACTAATGATATGAGGGATTTAAGATTTTATAATAAAAAATCAACAATTCAAAAAAATATAAATCATTGTATAAATGTAAAATGTATCATTGTGAAGGACATGTTTACAAAAAAATAAGGGTGAAATATACTTTATTGTTCATTATTGAGTGTTTTTTTGAACTTTAATATTCGAGGAGTTTTCATCATAAGACTTTTCTTTATAAATATTTTGCAATGCAACTCTTTTAGGCATTTGCAGGTTTAGTCCTTTAGCAACATAATGCATTCTATCTCAAGTTGCAATTAGTACATGAAATTTTAGAACACATCAGGGACACGCCACCAACAATGGTGTTTATAGTCAAGTAAGTTAGATGCCAAACACTGATTTTAAGAAGAGACAATCTCTTGCAACCTTCCTTTTCTGCATTATGGCGTAATGATCATATAATACAAACAAGAGTTCTTAACATTTCATTTCCGATTTCAAAACTCACTTCTTAGCATTCATATCACATACAAAATGTCATACTTGGCATGAGATTTACCCTGAACAACTCTCTTTTAGCATGAAAGGGTTCACATAACACACATCTCTCCACACAGTATTTTCAGGATATAAAAAGATGATCTTCTTACACTATCTATACACCATTTGCACATTCTTCCTACTACCTATAAAATATGTACATACATGTATAGAGTTTTCACCAAAAAATGACTCTGGCTACTGCTTTCCTTATTCAAAACTATGCATCGAGTCTGTATACACGGATTTTATAATGCTATTTTCTAATAATTCCAATCACTAAACAATAGATGGGAAAGATAATTCATATACTGGACCTTTCCAAGAATATCATAATATTCAAAAGATAGGGTTGGGAATTAGATTCCATACCAAATCATTAACATACACTCAAAATATTTTTCCAAACAATGTTCCATCACATAAATTCTCAGCAATCAATAAGTCATGACAAATCAAAATGTAGACACAAAATCACACACTTGGGTACATTTCTAGGTCCTAAAGGCATACTAACATTTACATGATTCCTAAGCGAGAAAACTAGTAATTGAAAAATATCTTTGGCCTCTTGTCTTTGTTTCTTATATTATATTTGGTCTTACACACCCTACAACCCAATCATAACTTTATTTTCTTATCTTTTATGAATTTGAAAACCAGTGCCCAATAATAACATCAGTTCCCAAGCACCCTCATCCCCTCTGGGTGCCCTTTACCTCTTTCTACCTTACTCCCTCTTTTTGTGCCTCTTTTATCTTTTGGGAATCTTCTTTTCTTATGGGCCTACCTTCTAGTTTCAAATTATGAAATTCAACCAATGGAATCATATAAATACATAGCTATGTGATAAAAATAAAGGTACAAGCTCTAAACATACTATCTATCACCTAATCTTATATCCAAAGGCATCCAAATCTATCAAGGGCATCCATATCTAGAATCCACACAAGGGACAAGGGACAAAGGACTGCATTTTCTGTGTACACAACATAGGAAGGGGAATTTCATTCTATTCCATACAAACATGTACATATTTTGTTAAATCTAGCCCATTATCTAGTGCATCTTGCACAACGACATCCTAAGGCACCATTTTCACACACTCACAAGAAATTCATGGAGTCTAAGATGTAGTGAAACACTAGTTTGTAAGCTCACTCAGTTGGGTGATTGTTGGGGTCAGTCCGACTCCCCATATTGCATCTTTCTTGTTTGGATTTGATGTGGTTTTATGGGTTTTGTAGGTGAACACATATTTTTCATGCTATATGTATATCCAATTATCAAGGTGTGACATACAAGTGAACAACAATGAATATCGGTGACACTCTTATGACACTCCAAAAATCTGATTCTAAGCTCTTGCATAGTTATGGTCACCCACTAGAGGTCTCTGGTGCCTAGGCGTCCTAATATGGATTTATTCAAAAATTCCAGTGCACATTTATAATGGTCAGCCTTATCTTCTCATGATCTTTCTATCCCATATCAGTTCCTATAAAATCGCAAATCATGTAAGTCCTTTCCTCTCTCTCTCTCTCTTGCAATTATGGTTTCATGTTTACTTGTTTATTGCTTGTGTTAAATTGTATTTAGGAGCTATATATCATAGTGCACATTAAGTTACTTTTCAATTATGGTTTTATAAAATGTTTATTTTTGTTAAATCAATTTTTAAAAATTCTAAATAGATAGATATTTGTTGACAAAAACACATTTTAAAAAAAATAAAATAAATTTAAATAAATAGTTGAAAATTTCTAAACTAATCATGTTTTGAATGGACATTTAGTTTTAAATATATTTTCAATATTTAACATTTAAATCTAGTTTTATAATAGTTTACTCTTATAAATTTTATATTATCCTTTAAATCTGGAGGTTAACTATTGTGTTTTAAAAATTGTAATTAATGAAAAGAAGAGTTTTCTTCATCTTAATTTAATCATTAAATGAACTTAGAAAAAAATGTAATGCTCTCAAATTTAACATTTATTTTATTCCTATCTTAAATTTAACATTTATTTTATTTTATTGTTATTAATATTTTTTTTGAAATAACAATTAAAAATTGTAATACTTTATTATACATGTATGCACATGTTAAAGACATGATTTTGATTCTTTATCATTAGAATAAGAGAACAAGTGGACTTCCCCATCCATTGGTATTAATAATTAATTTCATTGTCATGAAATTTAAATTCATCTGATCCTTCAATACTTTCCTTGTCTAGAAAGATGAAGTAGTTGATTGTAGATGAGCTAAGTTTATAAGGGAAAGGTCCTTTGGATACTCATGTTGTTTGTATTAAGAGGTAATTTAATTATTAGAAAATTTAAATTCATCTTATCCTTCAATCCTTTCATTGTCTAGACAGATGAAGTAGTTGAATGTGGATGATCCTATTTGATAAGTTGTATTCTTTGGATTATGCATGATGTGTTTCCTATAGCTATATGGATATGTGGGGAGGTGAAAAAAATGGAATGCATATTAGAGTTTGAATTCACCACATCCTTTTGGGATAACCTTAGTTTGGATTCAAGAGTTGGAACATCAAAAGTGAACTATAGATTGTAAGGAAGGACATAGGATGACGACGATGTGAATCGATTAGATTGGTTCAGATGGTTCATGGTAGCGTTATTACAATAAGTTGTAATAATAAAAAGGTTGAGAATCACCTAGAATGATGACCTCTATGAAAAAGTTAGGGAACTTGAGCACATTAATGAAGGGTAGATGACACTGCTTGCATTTCATGAATCTATGGTTATCCAAAAAGGATTTATAAGGAATTCCAATATGCATTACATGGATGAGTGTCTTGTGTGTGACGAGACCCACTATGATAGAAAGATTAATTTTACCATTTGATTGTTGTTATGCGTCATCATAAGCTTTTATGGTAATGATAGTGGATGATAGAATTGTCTTCAAATAACCCAATCCTTTGATAAGAGTGAGGGTGAATAGGTTAACACTAGATCCATTGTAAATAAGTACACTTTTTATTTTGTTCTTGGTGATGAGTACCTTGATATACAATGGGAAATTATGAGATGGGATGACTAGTGGTGGATCATTATAGTCAAAGATGAGTTATTTTCTTGATGAGAGGTGATCCAAAATAGATTGGAGTTAAATTAGATCAATTTCAATAGGAAGAGTAGACTCCTCAAGGTATTTACAAAGGATGTCATTGTGGATAGTAGATATACTAAGAATATTCATTATCGATATTTTTTCTAGAGCCTTCTCTAGTTTATTAATGATATCATATTTTCCCTTTGGAGTGGGCATGGAATAATTTTGGATAGTTATTTTTGTTAGAGATATTGTATAGTGTGAACATTAGATATGATGAATATAATATTATCATGGATAATATTATTATAATGTGAATGTAATATTACATATAGTAAATAGTATTTACTATATGGTAATTAGTAAATTAGTAAGTTAATAATAAAATAATGAGATATTATTTTACTATCAATTTTATTATTAATGGTTGAAACCATTCGGGTAGATTGGTTTCATATGCAACCAAAGATTGTTGACAAGGTTGCAGGTAAAGACAAAGAAATTGTTATGAGAGTTGTTACTATGCATCTCCTATATAATGGAGTGCGTAGCTATGGGAAAAGTAGCATAGTTAATAGAAGAGAATTAAAGCTAAATCTATGCTCCTAAACCTATATTTTGTAACATTTGGTTTTAGGGCAGGTTCTTCTATTGATCAAATTATAGAGCAAGAGATAACAGAGCAGAAGGAAAAAGAAATTTTGGTGCATGTCTGAAGATTCTGGAACTGTGTGTTTACACATGAAAATCACCGGCGACCGATGGGAAAATGCCGATGAATGAAAGGGATATGATTCTCTGCAGATGCAGTCTCCAATGACTGGGATAAATCGTTAGTGACTTGAATAAATCTCCAACGACTATCGTCTAATCACCAGCGACCACTGTGGTCTAGTAAAAGTAATTTTTCCATTAGGTTTTTTTCATTTTTAGAAAGGGTCCGAAACGATTTTTTCAGAAAATTTAACTATCAATCTATAGATCAGTATTGTTTGAAAGGCATCATGGAAAGGAATAATCTAAACTAGATAGATAAGTTTGAAGGCCAATATTTTCACACATGGCAGCTACATATGTAGTTACGTCTCATAGAGAAGGATCTATGGGATGTGGTGAAGCCTAATTCAACTCCACCCATTGGAGGAAATGAATTGGCAAAGTGGAACGTGAAGGATCAGAGAGCCATAGGGACCATTGGATTAGGATTGTCTAAATCCTATTTGCACCATATATATTTATCAAAATCTGTAAATGACATCTGGGAGTCTCTCAACAAACTTTTTAGATCTGAGGTAGAAATAGAAAAGACATCACTAAAGCAACGTCTGTATGGATTTAAGATGGATGAGAATCTAAAAATTATTGAGCACATTAGTAAGTTTTGATCTCTCTTAAATCAACTTGTTGGAATAAAAGAACATGTAAAGGATGATGATGCTAAAGCCATCCTTCTTAATAGTATGCCTAAGAGTTATTCAAATATTATATTTACTTTGAGTAAAGTTATTATTAGTCTAGAAGAAGTGATTTCTACATTGTTAGAACAAAGCAGTCATGAAGAACATGAAGTACTATATGTAAGAAACAAACCTAGCTCCTCATCTAAGAAGGAAAAACATAAACCAAAGTAGGTTCCTTCACATGGAAAAATAAAATAATTTTATTGTAATGAGATTGGGCATGTAATAATGAACTGTAAAAAGAGATCTCAGGATCTTCTTGATGAAAAGATAGATTAGAAAGCCCTTCTTGCTGAAGTAGAAACTGATTGGGAAGCCTACTCAACTGATGAAGAACTTTGTTGTCCTAGTAACAAGGATTACCTATGGTAGACTCTTCTCTTGTTGGAGGAAGGAGGCAATGGAGGAAGGAGTAAAATCAGCGTCCTCTCATCATTCACCAATGACGGGGTCACAGACAGATGTGGTGATGTTCTATTTTAGTTGTGTGGTGTGTTTATAAACAAGGGGGTGAAACTATATTCATATTTTATTTTTAATGTGTTCACATAGACTAAAATAGTTCCTGAGTGTCTGTTTGGTGTGGAAGAAGCAAACTATACTCCTAAAAGTCTTTCACAAAAAAATCAATAAACAAGTAAACATGAAACCATAATTGTAAGAGAGAGAGAGAGGAAAGGACTTACATGATTTGTGATTTTCTAGGAATGGATATGGGATAGAAAGAAGATGAGAAGATAAGGCTGGCCATTGTACCTATGCACTGTTAAATCTGGGATTTTTGAATAAATCCATATTAGGGTGCCTAGGTTGGGGCAAGGGCGCCTAGGCATTGGAGACCTCTACTGGGCGACCAAGACTATGCAGAAGATCAAAATCAGATTTTTGGAGTGTTGTAAGAGTGTCACTAATATTCATTGTTGATCACTTTTATGTCGCACCTTGATAATTGGATATACATATAACATGCAAAATATTTGTTCCCCTACAAACCCATAAAACCGCATCAAATCCAAACAAAAAAGATGTAATATGGGGAGTTGGACTGACCCCGAAAGTCACCCAACTGAGTGAGATTACAACCAAGTGTTGCACTACATCTCAGACTTTGTGAATTTCTTGTGAGTGTGTGAAAATGGTGCCCTAGGATGCCGTTGTGCAAGATGCACTAGATAATGGGCTAGATTTAACAAAATATGTAAATGTTTTTATGGAATAGAATGAACTTCCCCTTCTTATGTTGTGTATGTAAAAAATGAAGTCCCTTGTCCCTTGTATGGATGCTAGATATGGATGCCCTTGATTGACTTGGATGCCGTTGGATATAATATTAGGTGATAGATAATATGTTTAGAGCTTGTACCTTTATTTTTATCACATAGCTATGTATTTATATGATTCCATTGGTTGAATTTCATAATTTAAAACTAGAAGGTAGGCCCATAAGAAACGAAGATTCCTAAAATATAAAAGAGGCACAAAAAGAGGGAGTAAGGTAGAAAGAGGTAAAGGTTACCCAGAGGGGATGAGGGTGCCTGGGAACTGATGTTATTGTTGGGCGCTGGTGTTCAAATTCATAAAAGATAAGAAAATAAAGTTATGACTGGGTTGTAGGGTGTGTAAGACCAAATAGAATATAAGAAACAAAGACAAGAGGCCAAAGACAATTTTCAATAACTATTTTTCTCATTTAAGAATCATGTAAATGCTAGTATGCTTTTAGGACCCAGAAATGTACCCAAGTGTGTGATTTTTTGTCTGCATTTTCCCCCACTTTATGTTATTTAGTGAATAATTAATAACATAAAGTATTTAGAATATGCATACCTTTTATTCCTATAGAGAGATATGGCGAGAGTGTGCCGAAGAGACAAGTGAAGTGTGAAGTGATAAAAATGAAGCATGGAAAGTAAGAAAGATTAAGTGACCTTAGGGGTGAAGAGTATGCATTGATTTGTACCTTTTTGTGCTTGAAATTTTGATGTAGGTATGATTATTGATGCATATTAAGGACGAAACTTCAAAATAAGATTATGGTTTCATGTTTACTTGTTTATGGCTTGTGTTAAATTGTATTTAGGAGCTATAGACCGCGTATTTTTACAGAAAAACACAAAAATCCAACTTCCGTCATGATAAATCAACATCAAATGATCAATTTTTTTTAAAAACATTATACCACGACGTAAAGCAGAGTTTCTTCTTTGTATAAATATTATTTTTCAATTTCTCAGAAAAATACAAGGTTTCAATACTATTTATTTTCTTAACTATGCCTTTTTATAGCTATTTTTTTTAGTTTAAACATGCATATCTTTTTTCGTGTATCTTTTTTTTGACTCATCAAAATTGAATAAAAAAATTTTAGGCACAAATTAGGAATAATTCTATACATATTAAAAAATAATAATCTAATTTTTGATATTTTTTGAGGTAGTTGGGGGGGGGGGGCATGGTCAAAGCTCTGTTATTTTTCAAAACATAAAATTTTTGTCCTAGAAAAATCATTAATAAAAAAATATTCTCTAAAAAAATCTAAAATAAATTCTAACCGAAACTAGATGTCCTAGCTATCTTTCTACCAAAGGGTTTTCAAACATACTAAATGGTTCTCAAAAAATGGTGGGTGCACGAAAGACACTCTATTCTGTTTTTTAACAAAAACAAGAGCACATGTTGGTATTTTAGTTGTTTGACCCACTTAAACTAATCCTTTTTCAATAAAATTTAATAGCTTAGAAACTAGACTCAAAATGCTACGATTCATATTTCTACAACATCTTCTAATTTTGAGTGTAACTATTTTGAAAAACTTGTACAAGTTAATTTTTTTTATTTTTCAGAAAAATGCGTCCACTTAAGACCCTCTTTTGGTCCCCCCCTACTTGGTGCACTTACCCTTCCATCTATTTCAACATCTCCCTTAAATCAAAAAAAATTTGCATGTAATTTTTGAAGCACATATACTGATTGGTGTTGTGCCCTTTTGTTCAATGGAACTTACAATATTCTTCCTCTAGAAACCAAAATGGTTTAAGATAATTTTCATCACAAGGTTTAGTATCTAGGAATTCAATCATATTTATTACTATGAAATTATAAAATATAGATTCTAGTGGATTTCCAAGAGGTGTATACGTCATATTTCTATAATATTATCTTGATCTACCTTATGGGGTAGTGATGTTATATGAAGTAGAAGGCTTAGGTCAAATTTGGATGGATGATTTAACAATATGGGTAAGTAGACAGAGTTGGGGGGGCCAAAATGTGGCCAGAAAAGAGATTTTAAGAAAAAAACATATGCATTTCTTAAAAGTGTGTACATTATTTAAAATTACAGGTTTTGTAATTAATGAACCAAAAAATTGTACACACAATAAATGGTATGCATTCCTGATATATGTGTTGTATATGGTGTAAGATATGTGATTCATTTATTAGTCTTTATACTTCTAATTTATTTTAGTAAATATAAGAAATTAGGGTCACTCTACACCTCATGGAACTAGTCTCACAACTTCATGAGTCATGGTTCAGGAGATAGTATTTTATAATCTAATCTAGTTAGTACATACGTATTTTTTAGGATTTTAACATCAAACCTAAAGCTTTTAGGGAAATCGATGTATTTTTCAGAAATAATATAGTCATTTTTTAGGTTTTGGGGCCTTTTGGATTGTTTATTGACATTTGTAGGAGTTTTAAATGTGTCAAAATAATATTTTAGAAACATCCCAACTCCCAAAGGTAACAACAATTGCTTGAATATATAAAATCATGAATTTTCCCATGAGCATGGAGTTAAATCCCTAATTTCATATTGGAATCATGATAGAATCATATTATGGATGAGTAACAACTTTACATGATTAGGGACCACATCTTTAAGAGGACCACTTGAAATCCTCACAATCAATAATGTAAGGGAGTGACCTTGGTTCCCATGCAGACACATGTATATTCCTTCGAGCCTTATACAACAAATTAGCAATAGTAAAGTTTGGGTAAGAAGATGATCTATCTAAGGAACCCATAATATCTTTTTTTTTTTTCAATAGAATAACAAGAGATAACTTGAAGAGTTGGAAGCTAAAAGAGTGCACCACATCAATATATTTATAACTATCAACAAAATTTAGGGTAGGAGTAGGTGGAAAATGTGCTAAATATTCCACATTTACTTTTCCTTTCCATGGAGAAATAAATTCAGGGCTTTCATCAAGGTTTGTTTGAAGAAAATTAGTTGCATTAGATCAGTTTAATGTAGGAGGAGTAGGAAAGTTGATTCAAGTGCCACATACTTCTTAAACAATAAAATCTACATCAACATTAAGAGAAATTAGTTTTAGATATCCTTTTGTGTTGTTGCTAAGACATCATTAAAATAAATTCATATATGGAGAAGACATCATTAAAATAATTCCGTGCATTATGAAAAATTTATTTGGTGAAAGTGGTAAGAGGGAGACAGTAAAATTAGAGTTTACTAGAATATTCTTATTGTCAGTTTCATGAAGAGTAAAATCCAAGCCTCATGGGACCTTTCCGTTTAGAAGAAAATAAGAAATACTTCGTTATAAATAGGAAAATAAGATATTAGACGTATGATCATGAATACTCCAATACTAATAGAAATTTCACTCAATCTAGTGACTTAAGACTAATCCAATGATTTTTATGATGGTCTACTTGTATACTCCCAACTAATAGTGATTGCACTTGATTCAACCCAAATAGAATCTTGTCTAGACTATTCATGATGACACACACACACACAGATATATATATATATATATATATATATATATATATATATATATATATATATATCCTATAAGGAGACTTTTACACACATATAATAGCTTTAGTTTATTTTCTCCTCTCCACTAAAGGTTTAAAAACCATTATTTTAATAATAAATCCCTTTCTACAAGAGAACACCGAAACTTCTCACAATACAATTCTAGGACTAAGCCTTATGGTAGAATAGAGAATCATAACATGTTTTTATCTAAAAATTAGAGTCTTGAAGTATTATAAATTAATGTATACATGATTCAAACATTCTTAAATATAATCCACACATCTAGATACCCATAATAGGAGTAAGGGTGTTGATTTTATTACAGTTACTATATTTAGGATTTGACTATTCTCATGGAACAAATACAAATTTAGGTCAATTACTAGGATGTGATGAGTGATTCTAAACCTTAGAACTATGTAGGAACTTCATTCCATTGTTAATATAGGATTAGTGAATCATGAAAAACATAACTCGATGAACTTATTTGGTATATTATTGCAACCTTGCATATTAAACTTGAAAATCTCTTTGTTCTCATTTCCCACTCCATTATAGACTCTTTTTCTTTGAATGAAAATACCCCCCATCTCTCCCTTATTGTATAAATTCAGATAGAGAAAAAAAAACACATATTTTGTTTCTGAAACCAAGGTGGTTACCAAGTTGGGTTGCACAAGAATTTACAAGTTGAATAAGGTCTAAGACCTCAACACACCAAAATTTCTCTATATACCTCTTGATTTACCTTGCATCATTTGATCCCTAAAAACTTAAAATTAATGAATATATAATATGTTTTTGGCCCTAATTGCATTAAACATTGAACATTTGGTTGAATGGATAAAGGAGAGAGGTAATTTATCCTATTTGATGATGTGTTTTGGGGTTTTTATAGACCCAAATACATCATTATTTGAAATATTTATATATATATATGGTGAAGAGAGAAGTCACCCATAGGTACATGGTCGTATGCAATAATGTTGCAATGAGGAAGGAGGTTTCCATGAATGAGGATATGGTTACTATAGACCATCAACACACATGAGATTTCACGAAGCCATATGATGAGATGGTAGAGAAAATAAAAGAGAACGGGGAGAAGATTATGTAGCTGAAGAGAAAAGGTTGTGCAAAAAAATCCCAACAAAAGGACTAAAGAGAATAAAATATTACCATGGTGCACAACTAATTGCATAAAAATGAAGACCCAATGGAAATGTGGGATAGTTTAAAGGAGTGTGAAATAAAAAAATGTTCTCCAATATGAGGAGTTGAGGAATGTGAAGATAAAGGAACACACAAAAATGTGAGAGAGTAGAAGCTAGCTAAGAGAGGCTATGTCATTAAACTGTCAAATAGAGTTGAATATAGAGAATGACCACTCTAGGATAAGTCCCTAGGAAGAACACCAAAAGTCTATGAGATATCTAGAAGAGAGTTCCAAGCTCCATAGAGTACAAATTCATGTAGATAGGTCATAAAGGCCATTGAGTGAATGAGAAGAAACCATTGAGTTTCATTCCATTGTGTTAAATCTGAAAACTTTTTCAAGTGGTCATGACCTTTTGTACCATCGTTAGTCAATTAATGTATCTAAAGAGATAATTTCAAAAAATCTGAGACCCTATTCATAGTTATTACTATGTGATGTGAATTTTAAATCAATTGGCCCCCTTAATTATATCATGCATTACATAGTTAGTTGATTGGTTCACTAAGAGAATAAATATTTATTAAATTTATCCATGTGAAACTTATTAGAATTTTATGATGTGATTTTTTAATTCATCTAGGGCTTATTAAAAATCTAGACACAAATCAATCAGTCAATTCGATTGAATTTGTAGGTGTAATTTATGATGTAGGTGTATCATGGGAAAATTGAATTTCTTACATAAGTTTTACAATATTAGTTAAGTATGGGTACACAAAAGGATGATGAGAAGTGTAAAAAACTAAGTTTTCACGTTATTATTAACAACTCTTTTGTGCATATAAGTGTTGTTGATGCATCTATTTCTTGAGCAGGCACCTTAAGGGGCCTGCTGGGAATGGGGTATGAATATACACATTGTCATTATGGGATCAAAGATAGTACATAAAGAGATGTACCACTATATAGCCCTAGCCACGCTTATTTTTCTGACTTACCCTTGATCCATGAAAGATTTACACCCCACTTGACATTATGGTTATCCTTGGTAGATGCCATCACCCATGAGTGATGGTGTCAATGTTAGGTTTTCCCCAGGATGAAACCATATCCCACAGGTGATGATGTCGAGTATATATGCACATCACACCCCGACATTTCATAGAAAAAGGAATGACATGAACGAATTCCATTTACTCTACTCTTTTCTGCCATATTCACATCTTCTCACTCTGCTCTTAGTCAATCTTTCATTTTATTTATATTGGACACTCTTCTTGGTTGTTGGATTAATTGCATGATTGGGTCATGTATAGTGAGTCTAGGATAGAAAATGTGTTCCCCTTCTCTACCCATAATGATTTTATTTCAGCATACTATTTCTCTACAAAGATAGATGCATCAAAAACCACTCCACAGGTAAGTTCTCTAACCCTTTTTATCACTTTTCATAGATTAGTTAATCTCCTTTCTCATTTCTCTTTATTACCCTAGTATTGTATATACATTGATGCTAGCTAGCATATTTCTCTTACATGATCAACTCCTTAGTTTTATTTTATTTACATTTCTATTATATATATTTTGCATTCTTGTTATATCTTTCCATTAATCCACATCTCTTCCCCATTACCCGATATCCTAGAAGGGTACCACTCTTTATCTTGACCATGGGATTTGGAAATCCTAGGTAGAATTACCATGGGGATCATTTCCCTATGGATATACGACCTTAACACTCATTTTAGTCCCTTATAAACCAATCAACTGTGTGTTGGTTCATGTATATCTCCTTTTTGTTGCCTCATACCCTTATAAAATGGAATACCTATGAGTGCAAGCCATTGAGGCACATTCTTGGCTTCCCATACATTATGGTGAACCTGATGTGAATCTTACAAACCTACTGACTCATAACAAATCATTAAAATCATCCATCTCCAATTTTGAATTCATTTTGAATCACTAAAATTTAGAAAATATCCTACCCAAACACCATCGGTTAGGGGTGATACCTTCTATTCCTGCAAATTTTTCCCTTGATGCCATTGACCCTGTTGGGTTTCAGATTTGCACTTGGAATGAAACCACAGTCAGGGGACAAACAAGACCCTCCTCTTTAATGGGAGAGGTTCCCTTATTGAAAGCAGGGGCAAAAACTATGTACAAATGCACAGTGTTTCATTCAATGGTGGTTTCCTAATATCCTGAAATGTGTTTTAAGCCTGGAAAGTTATCAATACATGAAGATAGAAGACCTTGAAGAGAGGAGGGAGGAAGAATAAGATAATACTTTCAGGGAAAAGAGATGGTAGAGAAAACCCTTATATGTATTGTGTGAATGAGATACATAGTCGAACCATCCATGTTTATAACAGACACAATTCCTAGACTCCAAGTTTTGAAGATTGTAAATACTAGAACACAAAGTTTCCAAACACACAAGGATTAGATGATTCACAGATCAGAACCAGAAGGAAAGAGAAAGTGGAAAAAACTTTTTTATTGATTTCTTCCAATTCGAAATTATAGTTCTTAAATAATAAAAATTTCAACCCTTTACAATGGCTTTGAAAGCTCCTAGTATAGCTTGCAAGAAACAGTTACAACTTCCTTGAGTAAGAAAGAAACAGTTACAACTTGTTCCAATCATCCAAGCCCTTTCGAATTCTTGAAAACGCAAAGAAACGTTAATGGCGGAAAAACTAGTTTTTTAACTATATGGCCGTTACATTATTTTACCAGCTAAAACATGGGCTATTCGATTTGCTTTTACAACTTCAAATATAGGCCACCCATGTGGGAGAAATTGATTGGAGTGGGCCTGCGAACACCTCTTGCATTCTTTGCCTTTGAAGCAGTGCTAGGTTGACACATGGAGAGCTCTACCAGTTCCTTTATACTTAGCTAATTCAGGCCAATTTCCTGCTTGACTTATGTGGACCCCTAGACATGTGGAGGGATGGCGCTCTTTTGAGTTTTAACTTTGGAAACGCCCCCTGAAGTTACGCCGAGCTGACGCGTGTCTCCTTTCGCTTGCCTTGGAATTTTCTACGGCCAACTTCATCTTCATATTTAATTTAACAACATGGAGAGATGACACTACTTGGAGACTAACCCTTTAATTTCACTTCCAAAATGGAACCATTAAGGGATGTGGAAGCTTTCGCTAACCTGCCCATACTTAGTCAATTTGAACGATCGGCTCTGTCCCTTTTTGGACGTAGGACACGTGGTGGACTGGCACAAGTTTGAGAACTACCCCCATCTTTGACTCTTGAATTTACACCAATGAGGCATGTGGCACCCTCCATTAAGCCTTCCATACTTAGCTGATTTTAGCTTATTCTGTATTCATTTTGTACCTTGGACACTTGGAAATCTTGCGCTTATTTGAGGATTGTCCCTTAGACCCTGCCCCTGGAGTTACGCCATTTGGACACGTGGAGGCTTTTGCTGAACCTTGAAATATGGCCAAACTACATCCAATCAAAGATATCCACATATTACCCGTGGATGCTGGGGAAAAATTTAATAGGGAAAATACGCCCATCATTCCTGTCTGTGGGAAGAAAATAAAAAATAAGGAAAGGAACTTCACCATACGCTCAACTTTCAAATTGTTATCCATGAACAAGAAAGCTGCAAACAATGCCAGGCTCAACGTGATTCAATACTCCAAGGTATAAACTCAAATTTTATTGAAACTTGACTTCAAAAGAGGGGAATTTTGGGGCCGACAACAGTTGGATCTTTCTGGGGATGACTTGGCTTGGAACAAAGACACAAGGCAAGATCAAGATCTACAAATAACTCTGGGGGAAAGAGTACAAGTTCTTTATCCATTAGGAAAAGGATTTGAAAGAAAATCCAATACAAGGCAATACACACAAGACGGGAAAAGAAACAAAACAAACCAAAAGGGAAGAACAGAAACAAAAAACAAAGGAACGACCCAAAACCAAAACACTATACATAATATACAGAAGGACCACCTATTCACCTAGGACTTGAACAACTTCAGATACTACTCACTATAAGGATGTGGGAGAGGAGAACCATCCATGTAATCTAGATAAAAAGAGTTCTCTTGAGAAAAATGTCTGATTCTAAAAGGACCAAGCCAAAGAGAATCAAACTTACCATGGCTTCCTCATGGCTCATGTATTTTTTCCTAAAGCAACACAATGTATCCCCACTTGGAAAACTATGGGTTTGGGTTTCTTGTCAAACAAATCCTTCACTTTCAACTGATGAGCTGATATCCTATCCACCACTTGCAAATCTTTCTTCATCAAGCTTATGAAGGTACAAAAATTCTATTATCTAAAGAGCTACTGAAACTTCAAACTTCAATGGTTTTCATTAGATGCAAGGCTAGAAATTCCACCATGACTAGCAGTTGAGATTCCACATTATAAACCACTTGGAAAGGGGCCATTCCAATTGCTCTCTTGGGTGTAATTCTATTAGCCCAAAGTGTATCATATAGCTTCTTATGCCAATTCCTTTGAGAATCATTTACAATATTTCTAACTATTCTCACCAAGTTCTTGTTTTTTGATTCTATCCTATCCATTATCTTGGGGGTAGTAGTCTGAAGAATGAGCAAGGGAGATCCCATACCCATAGTAGAAGTACATCATCTCAGGAAGAAGAAAAAGTTGGAAGCATTATCAGTCACAATTTTGTTTGGGATCCCCAAACCTGATCAATATGTTTTGTTTAATGAAGTTGCAAACTACCTCGGAGGTAGTGCTCTTGACTGGAATGGTTTCCACCCACTTGGTGAAGTACTATGTGGAAGTTAACACATGGGTATATCCAGCACTGGAAGATGGGTTAAGACTACCAATGAAATCCAATCCCCATTATTGAAAGGGCTCATCGATCACTACTAGCATTGAGTGGTAAAAACAACCAACTTAGGTCTTCCAACAAATGTTTGGAATGCTTCACATTTACCAACCCATTTTGATGCATCTCTGAATAGAGTGGGATAATAATAACCAACACTAAAGTATTTTATGAGTTGTTATAGTAGAGGAGAAATGACCTCCACAAGCCTGGTCATGAAAAAGCAGAGAACAAATTATTTTGTTACTCCTTGTTTACACACTTCAAAAACCTTCCATCTATGCCTCATTTGAATAAAGCATTCTCCCATAGCACATATTGTGCAGACCTCAGTTTGATAGCTCTCTTCTTTTTGGCACTCAAGTGAGAAGGATACTCTCTATAGGTTAGAAAGTGAGCAATGTCAACATACCATACATCTGTCAAGTTGAGGAACAAAACAACATGGACATCAAATTCATCTGTTGGGACAACTCCTTGGCATCTCCCTTAGCAATGAATTCACACAGGCCCTTACCCAAAACTAGCTTTGTTGGCCTGATATCAAGATCATACTCTTGCACATTTTCTACCCAATTACCTCTCTTGGTTCTAAATTCTTACTGAGCAAGAATGGATTTAATTATTGTATCATGCACTAGCACCAAAGAATGAGAATTAAGGATGTAAAACCTAAACTACTTGACAACTTTGACAACTACAAAAGCATGTTTCTCTATCATAGTGTACTTCAGCTGATGAGTTTTCAAGACATAACTCATGAATGCAATTGGGAGCTCATGATCTTCAGAATCATTTTGGGCTAACACAACAGCTAAGGTATTTTCAGTGGCATAACAATAGATAATGAAATCTTTGCTAAAGTCAGGGCATGCCAAGATTGGATTCTTTGCAATATCTTGTTTAATGTCATCAAATGATTTCTTCCCTTCAGAGGACCAACCAAAAGTTTTCTTCCCTTGCATCATGCGAGAAAAGCTCATAGAAAGTTCTGCAAAATTAGGGATGAATCTCCTTAGGAAATTGATCTTACCAAAGAAAGAATGGACAACTTTCTTACTTGATGGAAGAGGAATTTTCTGGATGGCCTAAATTTTCTCCAGATCAATATTGATCCCTTTCTTTGAAACAATGTGTCCCAAAAATTCCTTCTATGACATAAAACATAGACTTCTTAGGGTTTAAAGAAATACCATGATCTCTACACTTCTGTAATATTGTTTCAAGGTGTTGGAAGTGATATTTTCTGATATTGTTTCAAAAAACCAAAATCCAAGTCCATGGCCCTCTGGAAAGTAGCACCAGCATTGATGAGACCAAATGGCATCCTCTTGTATGCAAAGGTGCCCTAAGGATTAGTAAAGGCAATCTTATGTTGATCTACAATATTCACCTCTACTTGATTGTACCCTCAAGAACCCATCTAACATAGATAGCATCTCCGAGCCCGTAACAACTTGCAATACTTGGTCCATCATGGGGAGAGGATAATTGTCCTTCAAAGAACCATGATTTAGATTTTTGAAGTCCACACAGATCCAGATCTCACCATTCTTCTTCCTAACAGGCACTATATTAGCAATCCACGTTGAATAGTGGATGGGGAAGATGATCCTATCCTCCAGAAGCTTCTGTATTTCTTGGAAAATTATATCAGCTATCTTTGGATTATATTGCCTTTGCTTCTGTTTGAAAGGTTTGATCCTAGGCTTAAGAGGAATGAAATATTACATTTCTTTAGGCTAAAAAGCCTTAAGATCATCATAAGAGTAAGCCAAAACATCAAAATACCTCTTCAAAAAAATTCACCACCTTCTTTTTCTCTTCCTGAGTGCAATATTTTCCAATGTTGACCATTTTGGGATCATCAAGACTCCCAATATTCACTTTCCCAAGTCTCAACAGATTGTTGGGCTCCTTGGGAAACTTTTAGACTTCATATATCTATCATGTTTATAAAAAAGATCCTCCAAAATCACTAGCCCTTTAGGAATTTTGTTGCCTTTCAGTTTGATGCATCCATCTTTATCCATCTCTTCTTTGACATCCTATTCATTTGATGACACACACTCTCTAGGCAAATTGTCACTTCCTTCAAAGTACAGCTGATCAAAGTTGTCTAAGAGCTCCAAGAAAGAAAGTAAACTGCTAGTCATCATTAAAAACTTGCTAATTATTTGCATTGTCAGGCACACTGAGTCTATGGATAATCTCAATGGTGAATTTCTCTTAAGGGAAATCAGGGTGAGGAATCAACAAGGAACCTCAAAATAGCTAGAGAGTCATCCCTAATGTTCCTTTTCCTTGACACAACTTCAATAGAAAAAGCATCAAGGAATTTGATGGAATCCCAGACCAGATTCATATAGTGTTTCAACCTTCTGTTCTTTACCTGATAAAGGTCTCTAACTTGTTTTACAATTAGCTCGACATCTCCATTAGTAAGAAGGTTCTTCACTCCCATTTTTCCTTCGCCATGCTCAACCAAAGAATAAGGGCCTCATACTTAGTAGTATTATTAGTATTTTCAAACTAAAATTTGAAAGTAGAAAGTATGAACCTTACCCCCAGGAGAAATGAGCACTACACCAGCTCTAGAACTAGAGGAGGAACAACTTCCATCAAAATCCAAAGTCAACACACCATTAGGATCAAGCAACACTTCCTTTGGCAGAATTGTCTACTCTTGTGACATGATCATGTAGTTCCCATGCCCAATGTCTTCATACAATATTTGTGCTTTAGAATCATCTGTCTTTTGCACAATATACTCTACTTGTTTCTCAAAAAGAAGCTTCTTCATCTTCCCATTGATAGGGATCAAGGTATGTGACTAATCCATTTTGATCTCACCTCCAACATCTTTGCAAAAGTTCCTACTTAGCAATAAGCCATATGAAGGAGGGATATCAACAACCAAGATGGTAGCCAAGACCTTCTTCTTTGGTAAAGTAGCAGAAAGCTACTTGTGCATCCTTGACTCTGCCAACCAAAGGCACTTCTCTACTTTCCATGGAAATAGCAAGAACCATAAGTGCAGGTTAAGGTTAGACCCAAAGCACGAGCCACTTTTGTAGGCATTACATTATTAGATGCACCAGAATATAATGACACAATTGCTAAGATTGTGGACATCTATGAGGAGAGCCACATAGAAGGGTTTGATCTTATCATTGGGTGAAGTGAACTGCAGCCACAAGGCTTGGTTGAGGTGGAGAGGAATGAGTGGGGAAAACGCCTTTATAAGAATGGGACTAGGGTTTTAGATTTAGAATTTACAAATTTAACCATTTTGGCAAAGGCTTTAGGATGGATTTGATAGAACTCCTCCCTCATAAATGCTGAATCATGGTCTTTTAAATATGTTTTATAATGTCAAAAGATCTAGATGTGGATGTGGAATCACTAATAGGAGTTAGGAGGAGCTTTTGATCTATCAATTTTATCATTTGCTGGACAAGAATTCTCAGAAGCAAGAAGTAGATAAAGAAGGACTAACAAAGCTTACCTTTCGGGTGGAAGTAGTAGGAATAGGAGATCCTCTTCTTGTAATCACCGGGATGGTGATGGGGTACTCCTTAGATCTTTTTGCAGGTTGCACCCACTTTTTCCTTTTTATTGGTCTACTCCCAGGTCATAACAACATATGAATCACTATTCATCTTAGCCATTACATCGTCATAATCATATTTATCATCCAAAGCTTCAGTGGTGAGGAAATGAACTCGAGAACCACCAGGCTTCTCTAGTTCTTCATCAAATTCCTCTTCTTGTTCATCATAGAGCTCATTTTCTTCCTCATCATCAGGCTTAATAAATTCACAAGCAAGCATTAATAGGCACCTTGAGGGGTGGAACTTTAATAGCCAACATGGTTTGGTAAGAGGGTCAAGTGGTTCCTAGGCTGAAATTTTTTCCTTGGAACATCTTGATATGGAGCATGTTGAGCCAATTGTTTCTTAATGACAATGAGTTCATTAGCCAACTTTTGCACCAACTTTATCTACATTACCTCTAGGAAAAGGGGAAGAAGAAGGTGCTTTGGATTTGAAAGACTCCCTTTTCAGCTTCCCAGACATGATCAAGTAATCTTCCATATAATGACAAACCAATCTCTAATCAACATCCAAAGTTGCAAGATTTTCTCTCCTCAGGGCATAACTTACTTCTAGAAAATTGAGCATTCAAGAAGAAACACTTTTGAATCAGGATCAATAGGCCTAGTATTTATTGGAATATTTTTAATCAACTTGTTAAACTTGGCCACAAATTTTCTCATAGGATCATGTGGTTCTTTCTTGATTTGATAAATCTGAGCTAGCAAATAATGCACACACATATTAAGTAGGTTTGTAACGCTACTCAAATTTAGTCCTGCATAGTAGTCCAATCGATGATGGTCCCAGAAAGAAGATGGTAAAACCAATCTGCAACATTTTCTTGTAAGGTTTCCATAAAACAACCTCATAGAGACATCCTCATGTTCAACTCCAAGGACCCCACATGTAAAAATGAAGGCTGGATTGTGTTCATCAGGGTGTACTTTTCCATCACCTTTAAATTTGGGAAAATTCTTCCTGGCTACCCCCTAGGTACCTCATGCAATGGTTGAGGAAGAGCCAGAGGCCCAACTCTTTGATCCCCAAGGCTGAGGTGCTGCCATCCTTGGAAAGATTGTCTTGAAGTGGAACAGAGACACCAACAATAATTAGGGCACGGAGATTAGGGATAAGTTGGGCTTGAGGAATGTTACTACCAGAAGATCTATCTTCAACAGGAGGTGTGCTTTTGGAAATGAAATATCCTATTTCTTCTGTGTTGGAGGAAGTTGAAAACCTTGTTGATTGAAGAGTTGAAATCAAGGTATATTCAATTCCAAGAGACCTTTTACCACAAGTATATCTTAGAGTTTCGCTAGATCAAAGAAATGATCAAATTAGTTGTTCTTTTTAGAAAGGAAATTTTTTGAACAAATTCCTCCCCAGTGGAGTCTACCAAAAACTGTTGGGTTTCATATTTTCTCTTGGAATGAAACCATAGTTAGGGGGACAAGCAAGTCTCTCCTCTTTAATGGGAGAGGTTCCCTTATTGAAAGCAGCGGCAAAACCTATGTACAAATGTACAGTCTTTCATTCAATGGTGGTTTCCCAATATCTTGAAATGTGTTTTAAGCCTAGAAAGTTATCAATACATGAGGATAGTGAGGATAGAAGACCTTGAAGAGAGGAGGGAGGTAGAAGAAGACAATACTTTTAGGGAAAAGAGATGGTCAGAGAAAACCCTTATATGTACTATGTAAATGAGATATAGAGTAGAACCATCCACATTTATAACAGAAAAAATTCACAGACTCAAAGTTCTGGAGATTGTACAAACTAGAACACAAAGTTTCTAAGTACACAAGGATTAGATGATTTACAGATCAGAACCAGAAGGAAAGAGAAAGTAGAAGAAAAAGGGAAAAAACCTTTGTATTGATTTATTCCAATTTGAAATTACAGTTCCAGAATAATCAAAATTCCAACCCCTTTACAATGGCTTTGAAAGATCATGATATAGCTCACAAGAGATGGTTACAACTTCCTTGAGTAAGAAAGAAATAGTTATAACTTATTCCAATCATCCACACCCTTTCAAATTCTTGAATTTGTAAAGAAACGTTAATGGTGCAGAAAAAATAGTTTTTTAAATATACGACCCTTACATTATTTTACCATTTAAAACATGGCCCATTTTATTTTCTTTTACAACTTCAAATTTGGGCCACCCACATGGGAAAAAATTAATTGGAGCGGGCCTGTAGAATCACTTCTTACATTTTTTGTGTTTGAAACTGTCAGAGCTAAAAGGACATGTGGAGAGCTCCACCAGTTCCTTTATACTTTGTCTGATTCGGGTCTATTTCCTGCTTGACCTATGTTGACCCCTAGACACGTGGAGGGCTGGCACTCATTTGAGTTTCCATTTTAGAAGCACCCCTTAATATTTTTTCCGAGCTAACGCGTGTCTCCTTCCACCGGTCTTGGACTTTTCAACGACCAAATCTGTCTTCCTCATTGAATTTAACCACATGGTGAGCTGGCGTTACTTGGAGACTGACCCTTTGATTTCACTTCTGAATTGGCACTCGTTAAAGCACATGGAGGCTTTCGCCAACCTACCAAAACTTATTCAATTTTACCATGATCGGCCCTATCCCCTTTTTAGGATGTAGGACACATGGAGGACTGGCGCACAGTTTGAGAAATGCCCCTCGTCTTTGACTCTTAAAGCTATGGACCGATGAGGCACATGTCGCCATCCACTAAGCATTCCATACTTAGCCGATTTTAGCTTATTTTTTCTTGATTTTGTACTTGGGACACCCCAGAAATCTTGCACTTATTTGAGGACTGTCCCTTGGACCCTTCCCCTAGAGTTGCACCATTTGGACATGTGGAGGCTTCTGCTGAACCTTGAAATATGACCAAACCACATCCAATCAAAGATATTCATGTATTACCTGCATGGATGCTGGAGAAAAATTTAACGAGGAAAATACGCTTGTCATTCCCAACTGTGGGAAGAAAATAAAAAAATAAGGAAAGGAACTTCACCATACACCCAACTTTCAAATTGTTCTCCATGAACAAGAAAACTACAAACAATTCCAGGCTCGATGCATGATTCAATACTCCAAGGTATAGACTCAAAAAATTTCAAAAATTGACTTCAAAAGAGGGAAATTTTGGGGTGGGCAAAAGACCCCTACGTAATTTTTTTGCATGGAAGACAAGATCAATAATTCTAACTTCAGGACCTTCTCTCATCTAGATCATAATTTTTTTATTGAGTATCTAGGAATATGATCTTATGATTTAATTTTGCAGACATTTTCTGAAGCCCTTCACCCTAAAACTAAATCCCCCTTTTCCATAGATTTTTTTATCGTAGGAGTCCCTATAAAAAAACCCCCCACCCACCACAATGGCCTATTTGAGGAGGAGGAAGATGAAAATAAAAATAACAACACTTTTGATCACCGTCATAAGATTCAGAAATTCTACATGCAATTTCCTCAGTACAAAGATGAATCAGAAGAAATGATCAGTAAATATCTTCTTAAATTCATCTCTAAACACCTTGATGATAGGGAATTAAAAGAGAAAGGTCCTAAAGGAGGTGCATTTGAAAATACCCGCAATTATGATCCTACCAACCTTATCCTCCAACTCATTGATAGGACGAACCAACAAAAAGTTGCTACTACAACTTTATTCCTTTAAATTCAAGCCACAGTGGCTCAGCAAGTCAATCACTCTACAACAAGCTCTTTGGGCACCACACCCCCTCCTTTACCAAATGGGCCTAATGGGGTGTCCATCACCCAATCCCCTATCCATAAAAAATTGCTAAGAGCAGTCCAAAAAGAGACTATATGACCTTACATTTCTAGCATGAATATTGGGGATATTACTCCTTCCATCTCCTATGAAGGGTCCAATGATCCCTCCCTTCACATTAAAGACTTTGGAAACCTTTATAATGAGTGGATTAGATCCAATTCGTACGTTGCCACAAAGCTCTTAGCTAAAGCCCTCATTGGGTACGCTTTGGGTTGGAATCATACCTTACCTCCTAACTCCATCGTTGAGCTAGAGTCTGCGGTGACAGCCTTAGTGAATGAGTTTCAATATCATGACTTATCTAATATTAACATTAATGCCTTCATGAATTTCAGTATCACGACTTACTTGAGATTTTCATTAATTCCTTTTAAGTAATTAAGTACTTTGGAACATACCTTAACAATGTAAGCTTCCTTTTTTATCTTATTGGCATGAAGTGATGAAGGTTTAGTGCATGACATATTTAAATACTTAAATGATAATGCATGCCTCTTATAACATTATGCCTAAAAATTATCACTATGTATACATGGTTGACATTCTTGTTTATGTTGGTGTATGCCACGATATGAGATAGCCTACATAGTCTTAGAGATATCAAATAAATTAATCTCAAATTGTACTACTAATAGAAATGGCCTTACGTTGACATTGTATAAGTGAGGGACAATTATGAAGTTATTTCCATAGATAAAATAGGCTATAACTTTTCAATGTAAATATGCAACCACAAAACTATGAGAAATATTAGTATACTTTTGTGGCTATGTGACCTACCTCGATAAAATACCTAGCCCTTTTCAAGAATGATAAAATAACATGAAATACAACGTCCAAAATGATACACGAAATATATACCTAGAAAAAGGAAAATAATTGTAGAAGGTCATTCTCCTCCCACAAGTATCCAATTTTAAATATTTTTACGATCAGAAAGAGGACTTTGAGAGATTTATGAAAAGTATCATAGTGTGGATTCTGAAAAATATCAAGGAATATTTCGTGATTAGAAGTTGACCCCATGGGATTAGATTCATCTTTATGAATTTGCTTTTACCTTTGAAAAATCTGCAAACAATGCATGCGCAAGAAAGGGAAAAAATGTTTGAAAACCCAATAAGAATGAAGGGACATGGGAGTCTTATTTTATTTTTTTAAGTTGCATAGAAGATTGAGATGGATATGGGTGCAAATTGCATAAAGAGTTAAGATGATAAGGGTCCAATGTGCATTGGAGATACAAATGATATGTGGATTTGATTACAAAAATTTGGTGTATGAATGAAGTGTTTTCATGATATTTTATGTGACTGGGAGAGGATAATCAAATGGGTGACATGTCTTTAATCAACCTTATTTTATTTTTTAGTTAGTTTTATGGGATTCTTTAATTTTTAATTATTATTATATTTTATATTGTTTTTGTATTTTTGTAATTTATGCGACCATGGAGGTTCATTTTCTAGCAGCTATAGTTGAATATTTTAAGGAAAATCAAAATTTTATCATCAACTTACCAATTAAACATGTAGTGAATGTGTCTGGATGGTGTAGAAACGATAATGGCTGTGTGGATGTGTTTTCTTGGTTAGTATAGTGTGCATAAGAATATGGGAATATGTTTGAACATGTCCTAAAACAATTATTAAGAACTTTCAAGTATGTTTTGACTGCCACCATGTAACAAGTTTATCTCTAGGATTATTGCAAGACAAATTTTTGTGAGAGATGAAAATTAGTTCCATCATTTCAAAAAAGGACAATGTTCTTGTAGATTAATGGTAATGTTATTGAAAAAATATTTAAATATAGGTTGGTAGTACAATAAGGTACAATTTGTTAGACGTGCAGTGATAAATAAGGGATAAGGTTGTATTTGCAGTTTCTAAAAGACTTATTTTGCCTAAGCATTTGAAGATCTAGACCATGTGCTTGAAGTAATAAAACAAGACATATAATATACAATGTGCATCATTGCCTATATATATTGAGAGGGTGTTTGTTAAATCCTTGTTTTATATTATCATGGAGGTGTTAAGATGTTGACTTGTTTATAGAAAACTAGTGTATATCGGGGTTGCCAAACTAGAAGAAGTGGAGATAAGGAAAAATAAAAAGGAATGGTATCCATAAAGAAATGGAATGATGATAAGGGCTCACAATTAATACAATGCT
Source organism: Taxus chinensis (assembly GCA_019776745.2). NCBI lineage: Eukaryota > Viridiplantae > Streptophyta > Pinopsida > Cupressales > Taxaceae > Taxus > Taxus chinensis. Next base: position 882,958,200 of record CM034151.1, read on the forward strand.
TCGAGATGATGGAGCATCTCTTAGGAGTACTTTACACCAACCTTCTTTATTGTGTATGGTCCATTTTTCTAAACTAGTAATTATATTATACTTATCTTATGTTAGATATGTCAATTAAGATTGAATTACGTATAGAAAATCATAAATGCTTCTGTGTTTCATCATATTTATGATTAGAGAAATTGTGATGTTGTTTCACATCCCTTTTCTAGGAATGTAATATATTTGTGAAATTATAGTCAAAAGTTTATTGTTAGAGAATTTGTGATGTTGTTTCACATCTATTTTATAAGAATATAATATATTTGTGAAATTGTAGTCAAAAGTTTTTAATGTTGTTTCACATCTATTTCTAAAGGATCTAGAATGTTTATGAAACTAATAAGGTCCAAACAACTTTCTCTTACTTCCAAAATATATAAAATTATATATAAAATTAAAAATATTGCTGAAACATAATTGAATTTGCATGTTAATAAAAAACCTTAACACACTATCACATTGAGATGAAACTTGTGCAAGTGCTCGTTTTAATATGAACATTTTATTCACGAGTCAACATTATCTCCTTATCAAGACAAATTTTGTTAACTTAATTCTTCATGTGATTATACATTCAAAAAATTTATATACGATTTTGATGGTTTCTTCATAAATATAAATATAAATATAAATAATATTTGTATTTGTAATTGTGTGTAGATATTTTGAAGTTATTATGGTCCATCGCCATTGAAATCTCGAGTCACGATAACATTCGATTAGTTTCATTCAAAATAAGATTGTTTTGTTATTCTCTCACTTAGAAGTTTGATTTGCAATTGTGACCAATTCTGTTATGAGCAGAGAAGGAATATCATAATAAGAAAACAAACACACGCATGGTAATGCTATTTATTCTTGTAGAAATGTAAATACAACACCAAAATCATAAATCAAACACACAGAATAACACACTAAACAAGAAAATGGACATAAGAGGGGATCATTAATGCCCTTTCTGTTCCTCCTTGTTATGATGCCCTGGAAGCTTCTCTTTTATCTTGTCCAGCAGCCCCTCTTTCTTCTCGCCCTGCGCATGTTCATGTTCTTCACCTTCTTTCTTGTGCCCTCCACCAAGCTTCTCCTTCAGCCCTCCCTTCTTTTTCTTCTTCTTCTCTCCCTTTTCTCCCCCTTCCTCATCACTAGACTGCGCATCATTTCATCCATAAATACTGTCAACAGGTCTGTAGAAATGAAATAAAATTAAACAAAAGAAGCTGGGAATTGAGGTTTATAAAAACTTACAGAGCTTGAAGAAGAATTGTTTGTGGGATGATGAAGTTTTTCTATCAAATTCCCTTCTTTGATCTCCTCCATCACACTTTCGTGTGCTTTCTTTTCACCTTCACCCTGGCACTCTGGTGGAGGTGGACCATATTCCGGAACTTCTTCAGGAGTGGGATGCTGCTCATGTGTCTCCTCTTCTTTCTTCTTCCCGAAGCCAAACAACCCATGATCTTGATGCTCTGGTGCATTTGAGTCTGCCATTACAATCCAAATATGGAGCTTCACAAATCAACAATGCAATAAAATTTACATAAACGTTTCACAAATTACAGTGAAAATATTTGGATGGAAATGGAAGGATGAGGAAGTAAATATATAGGAATGGAGGATGCGCTTTCGACGCTGACGTCAAACAAATCTGGTGTGACAGGTGTACCTCATTTCTTTACAAAGATAGATGGGGTGACCCACAATAAATTTTTCTCGGAGTCGTGGCCCTTAAATATATGTCGTTTAATGCCGACCAAAAATGTTTAACGTTGGACACGCTTAACCATAGATAAGAATGGGAAACAAAATATTAGAATCACACTTTATTTAATTTTGGAGACAAATGGCATCTCTGCGTGGGTGGCATTTAATTTTACTTAATTATGCCTAAAGGAGTTCTCCTTATGGTAAAGAGTATGCGGTCGTTCACATCACGAACTTAAATTTGACAGGCGTATTTTGGACATTTTCGACACATGGTTAAATTTGATTGACGACCGTTTAAAAATTATTGTCACTTTTTTTTGTTTGCATGCTTTGAATGGGCTATTGTTATTTATGAACTTTAAGGGTGTTTTTTGTGAAGAAGTTGCATGGTGAATGTCGACAGGTAAAGTTGGGCAAGAGACGATCGAGAGCGTCGCAGAGGGCACCCACCACGCTGCTCACTACTGACATTTCCAATTTCTGGGGTCATGGTGTAGCCGTTCACAGGGCCTCCCATAATCACCTTACGCCTCGCTCCGCAGGTTTTATATTTAAAGTTATTTTTTCCTTTACAAATTCAGTTTTAGGGTTTCTGTTTCAAGAATTCGACGGCATATGTGTCTGCGTGGCATTGCATTGTGGGAACCAGTTTTGGTTATTTCGTTACTTTCTCTGTGGGACGATTTATGTGTTTCTCCATTGACAAAGTTTTGGTTCTTCTCTAATTACCGTAAAATAGGTATGAGGAGGGGGGCGCCTTTGTTAAATCTATGAAGCTGTTTTTCTTTTAAAGATTTTGGTAGGCTTGTATTACTTTTTAATGTTGTTGGAATATCATGTGGGTATAGGATCCCAATGATTGCATACCCACGTATTCGTTTGGTATAGTTTCTTTTGTTTTTTCATTGCAAGAAACATTAAGGGGGTTTTCATAGGTAAGATTGGTGCCAAATTGGAGTAACTTGTCAATTGTCACATAGCAGAGACAATAATTGGTGCCTCATTTGTAGAGGTATACACATTCATGTCCTTTTTTTGCCTGGAAAATACCAGAATACATAATATCTGTGTTTGTAGGCAAAAATATTTAAGAAATACTTGTTTGTTTCTTTTTGAGTTTGTGTGTATTGTTTATTGCCTCGAAAAAATTCAAGGTTTGATATATATGCTAGCCTTTACCTACAGGTTACACTCATATACTTTTTGTTTGGGTTTCTACATATGATACATGTTTGTAACAAGTTTCAATGGGTGTGCACATGAAGTGTTTATACAAAGATCCTGATTGCGTGGGTTAGCAAGTTGTTTATCAGCAGGTGTTTACAACATCTCTGGCAATGAAAATTCTTTCAAAGATAGGGGATAAAACCTTTTTCGTAGCTGTGGTAAGCCTTGAATCTAGTGGTTTTATTTCCATGTGTGAGGTTCTACATGGGAGTTAAGTGCAATTTCATAGAGCAATTCAACTTTTTTGGTGCTAGAAAAAATAGGAGGGTTAAGCGTTGATTAGTTAAATAATTTGTTGATGTTGGTGGAACCTTTTGGGTTGTACATATTGGGCTCTTTTTTTAATAAAATTTATACATATTGTGTTGTTAGAATGAAACAATATATTAGAATGAATGATGTTTTCATTTTCGTACTGATTCGAGCATATCACCAGAAACAATGCACGAACTGTCACTTAAGTAACTTCACTCTTCACCAAATAAGTAGCTGAGTCCAAATGTAATCTTCATGCACACGAAAGAGGATAGTGCAAAGTTTTTGGAGACCGAGGACATATCTCTGTGGGTGGCATTTAATTTAATTTAATTTCATTTAATTTAGATACTAGCAATCGTACGTGAAGTGTACGATGGAAATGCCGAAGGGGATGGAGTGAAGAATGAAAAAATGAGGAATTGAAAAAGAGAGAAAAGATGAGGGGTGATCAAGAAGGGGTTAGATGGAGAGGGGGACATTGTGTTCCAGTGTATGGTCTATATCTTGCACGTATAATTCATGGTGGTGTAATATGAATTTAAAGAGGTCAAACTAACAAAAGAGGACATTTCAAAAAGTTCCATGTTTCAAACCCAACTAAAATGATTGCTTGTTAAAGCCCTTCGTAGCGTCCCTTTCTGATTAAAGATGGTGTAATTGTCATGAAACAAGAGATGCACGAATAGTCATCAATAATTGAGTTCCTACAATGATAGGCCAAACATGTATGGTGTGCAAATGTTGTATATTGAGACTCCATTAATCACGTGAGTGCAATTTGAGCCTATAGTGCCGAAAATTAAAAAATGACGAAAATTCAATATGTTAGAAGGTCAAAACCCAACCACAATGCTCTTTTCATTAAAACTTTGTAGTCAAGGTTTTTTTAGTTCTAATCCTCAGTAAATACAAGTCTAATTGTAGGAAAATAGGCAATGCACGAAGAAGCATTAATAATTGAACCCCTCCAGTGAGCAACAATAGAACACCAAATAACACAATATTTCAGAATAATTATCTCAATATGAAATTATAATAGCTTCGCCACTTCGAGGGGGCAACCTCCAAACCATATAATGAGGCTCAAATGCTCAAATGATAATGAAATACTACCTACAATCCCCTATATATACTATTCATATGCTATGGCCATCACCAAGGTCGACCTATTAAGCATGAGAAAGTATAAATGATATAATAAAATGAAATGGTAAGCCACAAGTCAGCTACTCATATCCTAATACAAGCAATAGGTTAAGAGCATAGCATGCCCTTCCCCTTCATACTAACATTGTCCTCAACATTGAATAATCTTGGATGTTGCTGCAGAAAACCTTCATCCTCCCAAGTTGCATCTTCTATGCTCAGATTCTTCCACTTGATCAAATATTCCTTAATGTCTCTGGTTCTTAGCCTCTTAGTACGTGTTTGTAGAATCTTCTCTGGCTCCAAAATGATTCTTCCTTCCTCATCAAGTTATGGTAACTCTGTCTGGGCTTCAAATTTCTTTCCAATAACCTTCTTCAGGCATGAAACATGGAATACTAGGTGTATGTGTGAAGATGGAGGCAACTCTAGTTTATAAGCAACACTGCCAATTTTCTGTAGAATCTGATAAGGGCCATAATATTTAGGAGCAAGTTTTTTGTCCTTTTTCTGTTGCTTTAGGAACATCTATTTGTAAGGCTGGAGACATACAAAAACCCAGTCGCCAATTTCAAAATGTCTTTCACTACGGTGTTGATCTGCTTGTTGTTTCATCATGTTTTGTGCTAATGCTAAATTCTCCTTCAAACTAGCCAAAACATGTTCTTGATGTTGAATGTGTTCCTCAACATCTCTGACCTTAGTTTGCACCCTCAAGGAAGAAGTGATAGAAGGTGGATGGTAACCATATAATGTTTAAAATGGGGTCATTTGAGAAGAGGTATGAAAAGATATGTTATACCACCATTCTTCAATTGGTAGCCATTTAATCAAGCTTTCCTGCTTATCTGATACAAAACAATGTAGATACCCCTCTAAGCATTTGTTGACCACTTCCGTTTTCCTATCAGTTCGAGGATGATAAGATGAAATGTGAGCTAGCTGAGTACCCAAAAATGAAAATAATTCCGTCCAAAAATTACTTGTGAAAATAGGATCATGATCACTTACAATTATCTTTGGGGTTCCATGTAGCCTTTGAACTATCTCGAAAAAAATAGTCGCGACTGTGTTGGCTGCAAATGGATGTGATAGGGCACAAAAATGGGCATATTTTGTGAGCCTATCCACAATCACGAAAATAACATTCTTACCCTCTGAACAAGGCAATCCGGTGATGAAATCCATAGATACCTCCTCCCATCTTTGGCTAGGAATTGGTAAGGGTTACAACAGACCTGGTGTATTAATTGTTTCCCCTTTGTTTTGTTGGAATACTAAACACTCTGCTACAAAATTTTGTACATCCCCCTTGAGTCCTTCCCAAAATAATTCTCTTTTTATTCTATGATATGTCTTCAAAAACACAGAGTGTCCTCCAACAGGTGAGATGTGTAGCTCTACAAGAATCTTATGCTTCAACTCAAATCTTTACTCCAGTATAACATGTCCTTGTACCATAGGGCATTACCTTTCCACTCAAATTTGTTAGATGTCATAGATCCTTGATTGATATTCTATATTAGAGACTGTGTATCCTTGTCTTGATCCCATTCCAATCTTGCTTCATCCACCCAATCGATCATCAACATGGACATTCCACATAATAAGGCATCTATGGATGTATCCCTTCTGGACAATGCATCAACTGCTACATTTTCTTTACCCTTTTTGTATATGATTTCAAAATCATAACCCAACATTTTTGTTACCCACTTTTTTTGTTCCTCAGATGATAACCTTTGTTCTAAAAAGTATTTAAGACTATCATGATCATTTTTTACCTTGAAGTGTCTACCCATGAGATAGGGCCTCCATTACTTGACCGCATGAAGAATAGCCATCATTTATTTTGCATAGACAGGTTTGAGCATATATTTTCCTTTGAATTGATGACTCTTAAATGCAATTGGTCTTCCTTTCTGAATTAGAACTAATCCCAATCCCGATCCTGAAGCGTCACATTCAACAATGAAGTTTTTTGAGAAGTTGGGAGTCACCAAAACTAGGGTGTTGCACATGGCTACCTTCGGCTGCTCAAAGGATTTAGTGGCTACGTCTGTCCAATGGAAGGCATCCTTCTGTAGCAATGCAGTGAGTGGGGTTGCTATTCTACCATATCCCCGCACAAATCGTCTGTAGTACTATGTTAGTCCTAGGAACCCACAAAGATTTTTCAGACTTTTGGGCCTTGGCCATTCCACCATAGCTTTGATCTTCTGAGGATCAACTTTGACACCTTCATGGGATACAATGTGACCCAAGTACTCTACCTCTTGTACACCAAAAGAACATTTGGATGGATTTGTATAGAGAGTATGTTTCTCCAAAACTTCCAACACTTTATTTACATGTTGTAAGTGTTCTTCCCATGTTTTACTGTAAATCAATATGTCATCAAAGAAAACTAATACAAATTTCCTTAAAAATGGCCTAAAAACAGTGTTCATCAAGCTTTCAAAGGTTGAGGGCGCATTTGTAAGACCAAAAGGCATTACCAAAAACTCATAATGGCCCTCATGAGTCTTGAAATCCATTTTATGAACATCTTCCTCTTTTATTCTAATTTGATGGTACCCTGAACGAAGATCTAATTTTGTGAAATAAATAGGATCGTGCAATTCATCAAGTAAATCTTCAATTACTGGAATAGGAAACTTATCTTTGATGGTGTACTTGTTGAGTTCTCGGTAATTTGGACACATCCTCTATGTTTCATCCTTCTTACGTACCATGACCACTGGTGAAGAATATGCACTCGGGCTATGCCTGATGATACTTTCCTTCAACATTTCCTCAACCATTTTCTTGATTTCACTTTTCTGGGAATATGGGTATCTATATGGTCTGATGTTAGGTGTTTGGCTCCATGGAATCAAATGAATGTCATGATCATGATCCCTAACTAGTGGTAGTCCCTTTGGAATTGCATCAAAAACAAATGAGTGAGCATCAACAATCATTTGAAGATCAGGTGGAATTGAACACTTTGTATTTTGTACTTCTATGGAAAATAACTTTTCTATAAATCCATCTACTCCTTTTGTGAGAACCTTTTACATCTGATGAGAGATAATAATATGTGGAGACTTAGCTACCATCCCATTCAATTGTATTGTCCTTCCATTTGAATGAAACCACATGAAAAATTCTTGGAAATACATCTCTATAGTACCTAAGGTTGTGATCCATTGGACACCCAAAAAAATATCTGCCCCTCCCATAGAAATAACAAACATAAGTGAGTCTAACATGTAGTCTCCCATGAAAAGCTTCATACTATGGCACTTTCCTATGCACTTGACTATCCCACCATCCACAATCATAACTTGCATTTCTGGAGCTGTGTAAATAAAAAAATTGAGGTGGGCAGCTAACTTACTATTTATGAAGTTATGAGTACTCCCCGAGTCAATCAAAACCGTCACCTTCTAATTTTTGAGATAGCCAATAACCTTGAGTGTTTTAGGAGTACTAATACCTGACAATGCATGACAAGAAATTGTAGTTTGGCAATCCTCTACTTCATCATCTACTGGTTCCTCAGCCTCTCCTATAATTTCAGCTTCCTCATCATCCTCATTACCTCCGTCAATATAGAACAAATTATTCTCAACACATTTGTGTCCCAGTCCATAACTACTATCACAGTTAAAACAAAATCCTTTTGCTCTCTTTTCTTCTGTTTATTGAGGAGTCATTCTAATTGGCCTAACAAATGAAGGGGAAGAGATACTATGGTCTCTGGTGTTAATGAAAGTCGGCCTCCTACTACAAAGAAATTTTTCCTCTGTTCAATGTGCCATGATAATAGAATAAGAAATCTTGAGTGGATTAAACATACCTACCTCATGCTCAATGTGGTCCTTAAGACCCCCAAGAAACTGGTGATTTAGATTCTCTTCTGGAATATTCTCCACCCTTAAGGATAGGTTCTGGAATTTATGCACATAATATTTGACTGATCCTGTTTTTCGTAAATTTGTTAATTGACTAAAGTAGTTCTCTGAAACACTGAAACTATAGTGCAATTGTAACTCCTCGGTAAAAATTGTCCAAGTGACACCGAGACCATTATTCTGCCTCTGAGAACATAACCATCGATACCAAAAAAATTGGTCTGGTTCAAGATACAGGGATGCCAATGTCACATTTTATCCTGATGGTGTTTGATGTAACTCAAATAATTTCTCCATTTGATTTATCCAATTCAGGGGATCCTTACCATCAAATTTGTGCATATCCACTTTCGACATCATGTTTCATGGTTGTGAATAAGTTAGATTCTGATTGGGTTGGAAAAGTGGTCCTACATGGTTCTTTTTTCCATGATTTTGAACTGAAGATCCTCCTTGGTTGATATGGGATGGATTTGGGCCATACTGTTTACCCTTTACATGTTGCATGATATCATCCAACCGCTGATTGATTTGTTCTATGTCTCCTTTAGAGGCCATCTCAGATTGTACATTTCATAGTTCAATACTCAAGTTGGCTCACCTTATAATCAAACTGAGGTAAAACCTAATGCTGAGGAATCTGTATTTACCTCTTCTAACTCCATCTCTTCAAAGTGACATTACCCCCAGTCATTAGACTTAGAGAGTTCTATTCCAAATGGGAACCGAATTCTTTTTTGCAGTTCGTGGCAGAAGCAACTGCCATGAAGTCAAACCATTGGAGCAGAAAAAGAGTGTAATTGAGCAGACAATAACAACCCCAACATGATAACAAAATAGAGAATATACTAATACTATGTTTGGGAAGCAGATTTCTGAGCATGTAAAGAACGGTAGAGAAACATGTTTACAAATTGCAAACTAAAAAGCGAGATAATGAAAGGAACCTAAATTATGCTATTGACTTGTAAGGAACCATGGACAACCAACCATCAGTCTGCAAATTTTTAAGGGAATCTTACTTCATTATGTTTCAAAGCTATTGGTCAGATAATGATGACTCCCACCAAGATAATTCTGGATCGCTATAAATCTCAAGAAACAGGAAGATGAGGTTTTTTTGCCCTAATTTTGGCCCAGATCGCAAGTGTAATACCGCTTAGATATATTGACAATGTACTGTTATCAAGTTTCAGATTCATGAGCAACAATAGGGAAGGCCATATCCATCACACACGTATCGTGATGGAGGGAACCAATGATCTGAACTATGCAGACCTATAACAGCATCGACAGTTCGAGTGGGCAACCACTGTGCTAAAACCGAGTATAAATTACACATTATTCTGTAAGGATCAAAAGTCTAATGTCACAATACATACCTACAACCCCTTGTCAGTATGTCACTTTTTTATTTTTTTTATTTGCCATCACTCAAGACCGAAAAAAAAAGCATAAGAATGTATAAATCGTATTTTATAAAAATGCTATGAAATTATGCTCCACAAATCTGGCTACTCATACTTTTTACACAAGTAATAGATTAAGGGCGTAGCAAATTCACTTTCATATCAAATTGCACTTCGATAGCGTACATTTTTAGATTTATTGAATGGTGAAATCGTCATCCAAACAAGAGATGCACGAATAGTCAACCCATAATTGATTTCTTGCAATGGTAACCCAACACAAGAATGGTGTGTGAATGTTGTACAATGAGAATCCATTAATCACGTGAGTGCAAAATGGAGCCTCATAGTAGGGGAAATAATTTATTATTGTACAAAAGTTCAATATGTATAAGTAGACCTAGAACCCTTACTACAATGCTCTTAGCATTCACATGACTTGTTTATGTCGATAGGTTCCCCAACTTTAAGAACCATAAACAAATGGGAATGTAACCTACAAATCCATATATGCTAGGATTAAGTAGTAGCAATGCACTGAAGGATGGAGTATACATGGATGTTGGAGGACATTTGGCATCCTCTCAATGACTAGTCACCTACGAGTGGTAGGTATATGTTATTTCATGGATTGAGCTTGACAAACCTAATTGTTTATGTTTTTTCTTAGCCTCATTTTATGTGCCACACAATCGTGATCCTGGTTCTAGTGTGCGTTGTTTTTTCAATAAAGATACCACCATCATTTTTCATGTATTATGGAGTTTCCTGAATGAAGGAAATTGTGAGGATGCATGAACAATCACTAAGTAGCGCTTGAGCCCTTCTAGTAAAGGGTTATTGGAAATACGAGAAACCGCTGAAGTGTATAGTTGAGGCTCCTAGGTGGACCTCCAGGCTATTATGGTGAGACTGTATTTCAGTAAAACCATATAAGGTTCGTGGTAATCAATGGTGTTTGAACTGTTAGAAACCACTGAGGTGTTCATCAAGATTGAAAGATGCCGAGGTGAACTAGTGAGTTTTTATGGTACATCCTTTGGGGAAAAACCAAAGGTGTTACCACATGACCAATTGTAAGACCCTAATAATGTCGACATGCCATCTTTCATTAGGTGAGATAGGCTACAGGTATAGTGTAATAAACTAGTTTAGCTCGGATGTTTGGAATTTAAGGGGGCTTACACCATTAATATTTTGGAAATGGATGATGTTTGTAACTGATTAGAATACACAAAGTAATCAATGGAAAGATGGAGATGAAATAGTGAAAATTATTACCATGCATGTATCGCAGTTTCTTTTGGTTGATCAAATCTGTCCATGACCATACCAGCTATCCCTTATCTATTGTTCCATTCCAGTACCTCAATCTCACTTGTGAATAAATTCACATGAGTGTTATCTCTGTATATTCATAGGGGCCAATGCAATGGTCAATGTCCAATTATGCTTAAGACATCATTACTTCTAATGTAAATAGCTCCATCTTTGTTTTCATTAAGATTTATGTTCCTCCCTATTTTCCCTAGATAAGTCATAAACTTCTGGGAAGTTGGAAATAAAAAAGTGAGAAATAAATTCCTCCTTTTTTTTATATCTTTCATTCATGGTTTATTTCATTGTTTCCCTTAAATATTTTCCATGTCAACACTAGGTATTACAATCCCTAGACATCCAAAATTAAAGCAATGTAGAACTTGATCTCTTCTTTTGTAGGCTTGTTTAGCCAAATTGTATTAGGTCAGGCTTGAGACTAAAAAATTGTGTACCTATTTTGTTATCTCTCAAATCACCCCTTGCAATAGACTCATCTTATATTCCCATATAGGATAGGGTAATTTGAATTGAAGTTATAGTTCATAATTAGGAGGGTAGATTATGAGCCATTAATGCATCCAGGATAATCAGAAGATCAATTAATTTCACAAGGGTTTCTTCACTGCCGAGAAAATATTGAACTTGTATGTGTGAGTTTAAACATCCACATGAAAAAATATGAGTTCAAGCATTTAACAATTAATACTTCCTGCATTATTTTTCCCAAAAATAGATGGGACACGTGTACATATATTCCCAATTTCATTCTAAAATTCATCCTAGTGATTTTGAATGAATTACTCTTTCGCAAAAGAGTGATATGATTGAGATATTACTTTATTAAGGCCATTGATGCCACCAATCCTAGAACAGGTTTGGCTAAGGAGAATGATTTTAAAGTAACTCAAAATGAATCTATAAAATCTAAGTGAGGATTTAATTTCCATGATTTGGCCCCAAGTTTCAGTGAGGGTCATGTATCCAATTTCATAATTACATAAAGTTTCAACATCCTATTGCTTACGATTATTCATTGCACTATTGTTTGTAACGACTGTCTCAATTATGGTTAGGGTCAATCAAATCGTAATTCGGAAGACCTGGGTTTAGTTGCCAGCTTGTTTTTTCACTGGAACATTCCTTTCTAGTACACCTTACTAACATGCTCCAAAAGTTTGAATTGCACCCTAAATATAATATCACTAGATATGGACCCTGATGATATATAACTTTAGTAAAATTACCCAAGGATAATTTTAGTAACTCCTCTTATCCTTGGTTGATCAAATATTACATGTTCTCCTCTCCTATTTGTCAATGAGTTTTATATTTATTTAAGGATTTAATTTCAAAAAGGTTGTAGGTACTATATCTGTATAATTTGTGAAGACCATTTTTCATATCTCAAAATAATATGTGATTTGACAAACCCAAAGCTTACCATGAATACACATACAATGATATCTAGACCAAAAACATATCGTCTTTCTATATTTCAAATATATTTGTATTTACCACTCAAAGATAGTCCCTGATGATGAATTATGTAACATAAAGTGACAGATAAGACCAACCTAATTTAAAAAATGCTTAAGAGATTCAATAACGTAGTATCCCTAACATTGATAACCACAAAGAATCCTTTGTGTAGATTCCACATGTATGGTTTACTATACCAAGGGGTTAAAATCAGATGGTTGTCACTTTAATGTCTCCATTATGCCCACCATTTCTAGTCTAGCACAAATTTACTTGAATTTTTTTCAAACAATTCTAATGTGTGATGTAAGAAATATCCTGCGTAATACATATTACCATCATGTTTTATATAGATTTCCCTCCATGGGCAAATTACGATAATTATACATTAAAAAATATTTAAACCAAAAATCAATCTCTTATACTATTTTATGATGTAATGTATAAGAATACTTTGATTTGATTATTGTTGAATGACAATGGATTAAAAAATTGATTGCCGGATGGCACTAAAAATTGTTTGATAGGTATAAGTGGACATCAAAATCCCAAATCCTCTGTTTACAAGTTCACCAACAAGATTGGTGAACTCGGAAGCCTTGTGTAGTTCAGATATATGAAATCACATATAGTAGACCAACTAGTGATCAAATCATCACGACATGGTCAGAGGGTTTCACAACTAAATTACATCACGTAATGGCCTGATAAATCTATTCATGCGGCCAATCAACTAAAGCTGAACCAAAATAATCTAAAAAGTTTCAAGAAAAACTTGTTGGATCTGGAAAAAATTTCATTAACATTTGTCACAGAGATGCCCAAAAATCGAATTTGTTGAAAAATTCAAGGTCTTTTATCATAATGATGTTATACATAACTGATGAACTAAGATCCGTTAAGGCAAATAATTGGAATCTGTGCACATAATTGAGGAGGCAATGGGCATTAGTTGAAAGTACATTTCTGTCCAAATGGAGAATAGAGATGGGCCATAGAGTAGATTTTTAAATTACAATCTAAACATTAGACAAAATTCACTAAATTGGTGAAAGTATCGTATGACAAAATATTCAGATGTAATTATTTTTAGAACTTATCAGATAGATAAGACATCAGGCACATAAAATAACAAATTACAGACATAAAAAAAATATTTAAGCCAAATAAAGACATATGTATGTGTGTAATTCAAATTATTCCTTTCTTCTGGAACCTCCTTCCAATCTTCCTTGTCTGAACTACATCTCATTTAAAATCAGATCTCTGAATGTGTTATATAACAACAATTACTCTTGCCTCTATATAAAATAGATGGATTTCATCTAAAAAAAGAATGCACGACTCTAAAACAGAGCACTCCTAAAACCATAGCATTCTTGTTTCTAAAAATAGTGCATGTTGAAAAAGCTTAATTAATTTATTTCTATTTATCCTAAAATATACGAAAAACAGGTAAGAAAAAATAGAGACTATATAAAAATATTAAAGCATGATCTTACGGATACATGAAAAAAATTAAACTGATGTTTTACTTTTCTAAAAAATAGGATAGAGTGAAAATTCAAGACTTTACATGCTTTTTCCAACACTTCCCCTTAATTTTGACCTTCCAAGAATTTTATTATTCTGGAGTTGAGTATGTGACTTACGGAGCTAACATATTCTCTGATCAAAAACTCCCAAACTAACTTCTCAAATATCTCAAAAACTTCCTTTCCCCAAAGATTTTCATAAAAATATTAGCAAACTAGTCTTCGGATCTATGCAAAATTCAAGAAAAAATTCTTTGTTGTTAAACCAACTCCTTGATAAAGTGATACCTTGTGTCTATATGCTTGTCTCCTCTTGTGAAAAACATGTTTTTTGGATAATGTTATTGCTAAACTTGTTATCACAAATTTTTTTATGTAACATCCTCTTGATTCTGTCTCAAATCTGTCAATACTTTTCCTTATCCAAACAACTTCACATGTTACTCATGCCTCTTCTACATAATCTTTTTTCTGCTGATGATAATGTGGCAATGGGTTTCTTCTTTGATGCCCAAGAAGCCACTCCTATTCCAAAGTGAAAATCACTAGCTAGATGTACTCTTTCATGTCATCTATACTACCATGACACTGGTCAATGTCTGTATAACCTAAGAGTTTGAACTCACCTGATGTTGACTATAAAATTTCATGATTCTTTGTTCCACATACATACCTCAAAATCCATTTTCCAGCTTACCAATGTGAATCATTTACATGATTCCATGAACATTGATATGAGACTCGCACTATACACAATATCAAGCCTTGTGGCTGTCAAATATATGAGACTTGCAACAAACCTTTTTAACAATGTTTGAATCCATAAATGATTTGTTGTCCTCTTTTTTTAACTTCAAAATTACTGCAACTAGGTTTTGGCATCGTCTGGTTTACATTTCAACATGTTAAATCTATTCAAAATATCTTTAACATGCTTTGCCTTGTGAAATAAAAAACTCCAGCTTCTGATTGTTGAACTTCAATGCCCAAAAAATAGTGCATGAGGCCTAGATAAGTCATCTCAATTATTTCTTCATGGCTGATTTGAATGAATCTATGTAGATAGATTTCCAGTGAATGATTAAATCATCCACATATAAACAAACAATCATAATTTTACAGGTTTCTTCATTTATATTGATGTATAAGGTAGGCTCACTGCTGCTCCTACTGAAGTCATTATGTATCAAATAAGAATCAATCTTGTTGTACCACAGCTCTAGGTGCTTTCTTAAGACCATAGAGTGATTTTTTCAACCTGTATACCTTTCCTTATTACCTTCAATCTCATAACCTTCTGGATATTCACATAAACTTACTTCTTCAAGAAAACCATTCAAAAATGTTGATTTTACATCCATCTGATAAATAGGCCATTTTTTTGAGTTGTAATTGCTAAAACCATTCTTACCATGTCCAAACTTGCTACTTGGTGCAAAGTATTTCATTGTAATACTACTCAATATTGTTGTGTAAAACCTCTTACAACCAACCTTGCTTTATGTTTCTATACCTTTTCCATCATCAATATATTTGGTCTTATAGACCCACTTCACTCCTATCACATCCTTTCCTTTTATAAGATTTACCAACTCCCATAGTTTGATTCTTCTCTATGGCACTCTATCTCATCATCCATGGCATGAGCCAAAATCTTCATTATTTAGAGCCTCTTCAAAACACACTAGATCCGCAGCTTGCAGAAACAATGTGTTGGAAAATTAGAAAAAAAAATTAGGGTGTGTCAAAATTATAATTAGATCTCATTTAAAGCACTACGACAAAAAAATTCATTGTAATAGACTATCTATTGATAATTTGGTTTGAATTGATTTAAATGGACTAGACCAAGATTGCTTGTATTAAAGGAGTTGATTATTCGTGTTCTTTTTTGAGTCTCTTGCATAGGTTGAGGATTCCTAAAACCTTGTAGACCTCCTACCTTTGGAAGGAATTGTAGCTTGTGTTATGAACTTGAGGTGCAATGTCCTAAGAGAGGAAGAAGGTATTGTTATGATCAATACATTGTCGTGCTCTATGCTTTTCATCCATCCATATCATCTTGTGGAATTAGATTGTTGTTACATTAACTATTTTTTCTTTAAATACTCTCATCCTCATGTCTCATTTTCAACAAATTGTATATCATCTAAAAACTAAAACATTGATTAATGACCTATGCACTACAACAAGGGGGGTATCAATAGAGACATAAGTTAGACAAAAAACTATAAGCTTTGTATGTCTCTGAATTCCTCCCCCACCCCAATATGCACTAATAATCCTTTGTTGTCTAACTTTTTACTTAGATTATCAAGCGACACGTGCGTATTGCCACAGCAAGACAAATAATTTACTACACCATGAGAAACATCGTGTTTCGCAGATCTTAGTCCAGGCATGAGGTATGAGGAACCCTAAGTATGGTGATCACCAATTATATTGTCAAGGAAACTAAAGTTGATGCATGCTTAAGCACTAGTTGTATACTTCTGATGCCCACTACTCATTTGAATGATTATTCTCCTAAATGGATAACTCCTCCGCCATTCTCCATGATGTCTTCTTATTATTGTCTGTAATTTCACAGCATTCTGTTCACGTATACCTAGAAGTAAACTGCTTGTGTATACCATGATATTTAAAGCATAAAAGTTCATTTAGGCAATGGGATCATACAAACCTCCTTTGTATGTCCACAAAACTTTCATGTAGTACCCCACTATGACTTTTCCAATAAAGCACTTGAAATATTGAAATATATCAAAATCATCTGATTTGTGTCAATCAAAACAGGTCCATCAATGAATGTCATAGAAGCTCATGAGTAACCTCCCAGTGAGAAATCTAGGTAGCATTGGAGCACATACCAAGCAACAAAAAACAAATACAAAGAAAAGGTAGGAAAACAATTTTTCTTAAGAAGTTTTGCCAACTTGTTGAAGGACTCTCTATGTTGCTCCCACCTTGGAAATACAACCTTCGCGAATGACTAAATCTGGTTTCTGAATCGAAAGAAAACCTTTCATGAAAGTTTCTTCTAGATGGACCTTTATTCCATCCACGGAAGTTGAATATGACTAATGCATGAGTCATTGTCATAGCCCAAGAATTCATCTTTTTCAAGCTGATGAAAATCTGATTCAATCTTCGTAGCACCTGACTGATCTACAGCCTGAAACTCCGGATGTGGATGCTCATACTCTTCAAAGGAAACATTTGGTGTCGAACTCATCTCCAAGTAATGCGTAGTAAATCGCATGAGTTGTCCATTAAGGATCTATCCATGATCACAAATTCGTTAGTATCCCACCCATGTCAACTGTGTATCTCCTTTGGTCACCAATTGACCAATGCTCATAAGATTGTGCTTCAAACCTCTATCGGTAATTCCCATCCATGCACAAGTATGAACCTCCCCTCTGTGTAGCTGTCGACTTGGGGATTCATCGTGGTGCCTTTGGTGGTATCAATGTATTCTGCCTCTCTAGGGTAACTTCTATCTATACCTGAACTCATCCAAATTCCAGAAAATAAATCTAAGTTCCCCGACATGTGATTACAACAACTAGAATCCAAATACCTTTTCATGCCCCAGGACTCACCTTGCTGATCATTGTACAGGAAATAGGTGATGGTTAGGAAGTATTTCCTTGCATGCAGTTTCCATGGCAGCTTGAAGTAGAGCTCCTTATCCTCATTCTGACGATGCATCATCCATTTGATCATATCTAATTTTTCTCCCATTCAGAGGCACGGTGCATCCATAGAATCTTGCAATAGTTCTACTGCACATATGACTTACCCTATCTATAATTTTTGCAATAAATTACGGATGATTTTCACCTCAATATGACTATGCTCCCCTCTTGCCCTCCAATGAGTCTGATGGACCGTTATTGTGTCCTCTAGATGAACTATCTTCCTCTGAACCTCTAGAGCTGAAGATTCACACAAAATCGACTAGAGACCAATCTGGCACATGATTTATTGGTTACCTGTGATCAAAAAGCTATAATGTACATCTACATGTGCCCTACCTATCAACATCTATTCATGAAAAATTAGTGATGCATGAAACTCTTGAATTTGAAACTGACTGAGCATCCTTAGTTTCTTCAATCAACAACTACCAAAGGATCAAATTTTACAAGAAAAATTCTAACCAATTCGTGAGGCATCATCTTGCTCCTCAATCGATTGGAGGCGTAAAATAAGTATTTCCATTAAAACAACAGAGCACCCTGAAAAGTGTCATTGATACATTTTCAAACTCATCCTGCGAAGTAAAAAAAGCTTAGCTGTTTTTACCTTTCTCCTTGACAGTTTCGTGACGTGAAGCTTGCAAGCACATTTCCCCACACCAATTTCTGCTTCATTAGCTAATGCCAATGTTGGGTAGGATGCTTTCACTCCTGCTTGGCCTGACCAAGGAAGGGAAAGATATTTTCCGTCTTTCTTTCTTACTTCCTGTCAAATTGATTTATTCTAGGGATTATCAAACTGTGGTTTGACATCTTTCAAGTATGGATAGAGCTTAACTAGTTCCTGTATGATGGAAAAGTGACAGATGAGCATGGAATCTACAAGTAAATCTTCCTCACACCTGACCTCCTGAGGTCGTGCCGAGACAGCTGGTGGGGATGGAATACACGTGGGGTGTAGATAAACTAGTTAGGTAATCTTATGTCTTCAACACACAATAATGGGATTTGTGAATCTAAGGCAAAGAAGTCCCTCCTAACCTGAACCGATGTGATAAATCATTCGGCAAGAATAGCTGCTCGAAGGCTCCAATCAATATCGAGCTCTATCGTGATCTGATGTATGGGTTGTGGGATACGTGGAAGATGACTTGTGGGTGCTTCGTATATATCTCCCGATAAGGTCATGAAAAATGGAATGGTTAAATATGCAGTGGACCTTTTGGTGTTTTATGGACGATTCTCTGGTCTAGTCCAGAAATCTTTAGCTTGATTAGATGCTGCGTTTAATAATGATAATTGTGTGATAATGTCTGGAGGGAGTGGAGAGGATCTAAATACTAATGTTTGCAAACCAGCGTCAACGTCAGATTGATTTGTAGGCCCGTTGGGTTGTGGGATATGTGGATCACAACCATAAGTTTGTGGTTATTGTGGACCTCCTATGGTCATATGGATATCTATCAAGGCAATATATAGTTTGTCTAATTTGACCAGAACGTGTGTTCTTTTTCATCTTCTATTTTTAATCCCCTTAACCGTGAGCTGATTTCTTGTAGGTCTGTTGTTGTTCAGAAGACCTAAATGAAGAGATTTTGGTCTATGTCATTTATTACTGCAACAGTATTTGGTTGAGGCACGATTGGCTCAAAAACATATTCCCTGGGCTCCCTAGGTCCCGTGATTGTCATAAAAGATCAATATAAGCCTAACTGAAATGAAATAAACTAACTCTGTGAGATATATCTACAACATATATATATACTCTTCTATTTTGTATTTTTGATAAGATTTTGAATGGATTTGAAAGAGCAACTAATCTAATATATTAAGAAAATGACAACTAATCTAATAACAAAATTAAAACAAACAAAGTAGCCCGGTGTAGCTACTTGCCTGTGCAGTTGTGAGTTTTATCCTAAATAACTAGATAGCTGATTAACTTAATTGAAAGATTCTCGATCCTACCTCAGAAGTGAGGAATGAATCATAGTTTCTCAGAAACTATCAATCCCCATAGCTTCCCTGGCAATATCGAGAATGAAACTTAACTGAAATGAAATATTTCACAACTCTATTTGATATATTTTAACTAAAACTTTGACAGATAAAACTTGGAATTTATAGAACAGTGGTGAATCCAGTAGTGTATGACTTTTTCCTCTCAGAATGATCTCCTCATTCCTTCGTGTTCACATGAAACTAGAAGAGCGTGTATAAGCTAGCATCAACAGAAGAAGGTATTTGAACAATGGAAGCTTTGGATATAGACCAAATATAATGCGAGTAGGAGAGGGACAATGCAAGAGAAAGAGCTTGGCATATGTAATTGCTAGTGGAATTTATTGCAGGAATACAACACAAGTGTACTGAGAGATTCTAGAATCTACCTTCTGTGAAGAACACAACCTGCAACTCTAATGGATGCAATCTATAATTAACACTACTCTGCTCTAAAGTAATTTATATGGACAACAATGAACAAGAATGAAGCAAGAAGATTGAATGGCTTCTTAAAAGCAAAGGAAAAACTAGCATGGATGCAAACATGAAACAAAATGAGCTCTAAACAAGAAATTGAAAGACTAAACAATGGAAAATGAGAAGTTGAGAGGTAGTTTTAAGGGGCCATTTACTTAAAAACAAGCTGGCTATTTATAGATTTCACATTCACCCAAAGGTGATTCCCATTAGAACTCTTTTACCATTAAACAATGGAGAAACACTATTCTAGGGGACATAAAACATTAATACAAGCCAAGGCGGTGGAGAAAAGCCAGTAAAAGTTGAAAATTACCCAAGTCGTGATTAGAAGAACATGCTAGAAAATGCGTGAAGGACCACTGCCCTGAGTAAGGTGGCGGTTACAGGACCGCCACCCTGCCAGGGCAGTGGTTTCGTCACTAAAGGGAAAAAAGATAAGAAATGAAGGGAAGAGGAATAAATCAAAGCACAAGGAACAAGGATAAAGCACTTGGGATGCTAACATATACTCTATGATCTTTTCTGGATTTGAACACCTTACGAGGTGACCTGTATCATAATTGAGGCATGTGTAACATCGTTCCGGTGGTACAGTACCCTACAATTTTGGGTACGTACATATTGCCCCCTCAGAGAAGCATTTTAGCCATGAAGAGGTGTAAAATGATGGGTCCAAGTATAGCGGTCCCAAAATTGGAAGTTAGAAATTATACCTGACACACCTATGTGTCGAAATGTCGCCATCCGAGTTCCTGCTACCTGTAAAATGGAAAGAAGACTCAAGTGCAGATAGATAAAATAAATTAAAAATTTAAAACTAAATAAGTATGAAATAAGGACTTACCATTTGTGTGGGGATGAGAACTTACCTCCATTGGCACTCTAAACCTACAAAAGGGGCACTCGAAAATGCATCAAAACACTATATATATATATATATATATATATATATATATATATATATATAATGGGACCATTTTCCTATTCATTTTCACATGTTGATTTGATATTTTTTCAGCTCTGGGACCCATGGTGACGATTTTCAATAAGAGTATAGTCAAAACGTTCGTATCAAGATAGCGATCATGCCACCGCGAGTAGATCCTTGACCCGTGAGATCTGAGGTTAGTTCTTCTTGATTTAACGTTTTTGCACCCAATATGTAAAAATGATGAAAATTTTGTCATGTGGGGGTTGTTTTTAGAAATGTCAGTTTTAAATGTGTCTCTTAGGGGGCCTAATGGGTAGGCTTTTGTTTTAGTCAAAATGGTCATTTTTTTAGCATTTTAGGGCATGTGACCCGTTTTTAAACGCAGGACAGAATCGCCGCCCCGAGCAAGGCGGCGGTTCTCTTCAGAATGTTAAGATAACATTAATTTTTAGTTTATTTTATCATTTCTAGCATTCTCATTTTCTTTAATGATTTTTTAAATTATTTTTTCAATGCAATCTTGATACTAACTTGCTCCTTTTTGCATGTTTTTGTGTGTTTTGAAGAAGGAAGAGTACATTAGATGGAGCCGAGAGAGAGAGAGAGAGTGATTGGCTTCCAGTAGTGCTAGATGCACTCTCTCAAGATGAGCAGGATACTCTTCAGAGGGAAAGTATATTGAGGATCGCATGGGTCCCCCATGTTACACCTGCCAGTCAATAATGTGTGACTTATTTTCTTACTGGGATACATATTGGAACACTTTCTGATTTCCAGGTGTCAGGGGTGAGTGGAATATCACCTTAGAGGATATCTACCACATTTTGGGCGTCCTGATTATTGGGAGGAGACTTCATTTGATATAGCAGTATCCAAAGCTCAGGTGACTCAGTGGGCCACTTATATGGGAGACGTAGTTGTCTCCACTAGTTCGAAGAAGGGGGTGAAGGTCTGTTCTATTCCTGGCTTGCCCATCCCTTTGATTCGTCAGGATATTATGGGTATCCTTGCTTCGAGATTGATCAGAGACAAGGGAGGGGATATATTTCTTTACTGTTGGGCCCCCATCATCGCACAAATTGAGGCACATGGTTAGATCTATGCTTGGGGAGCCGATATACTTGGGACCACCTATCATGACTTATACAGGGTGGCTCGTTTACAAGGATAGTCGTTGAGCCATCTAACCTTGGTTATGAGCTAGGTCTATGAGCGTATCATCCCTTATGGGAGAGGTATGGAGGTGGTAGATCCCAAAGCTGTGAGGGCAGCTAGATGGACAGAGATGACGGTGCTTAGAGCACCCCACTAGCTAGTTACTTCCCTGAATACTGAGGATATGGAGGCCACACCTTATCAGGCCATGGTAGGGTTGTGGGGCGAGGAGACCTTCACTTTGATTTCCTGCTCTACTATAGGGAAGCTTGTGGACATAATGGGGAAGGTAGAGACACACCCCTTTGATCGAGTGCCTCAACAGTTCAGCCTTACTTACGTTGATATGCTTCCGCCAGTGGTGCTATTGTTCAGATCAGTTTGGGAGGCTAAGGGCGGCCCTAGGGGCCGGGGTTGGACTGTTGTTACTCTTGGCATCCCGATTGCAGCCAGGAGGGGGGTACGCGCCCGAGAAAGATTCAGTGCTCCTCAGGTACCTTTACTTCGGATTGCCGCCAGTTTTGCACATATCAGTGATGACCCTATTGATATAGACTCTGAGTCTGAGGAGTTCACAGGGGGAGAGATGGAGGAGGATACTGAGGACATGGATTTCAGCAAGTCGGGTGGGGGAGATGATAACGACCCCGAGTGGCATGACACTCAGGAGATGTTACAGGCCGAGAGGGCAGAGCAGAGCGCGGAGAGGGTGACTCTAGTCTCATAGGAGTTGCCTTCTCAGGACTTAGGCGGAGAGGATGAGTCCGTGGTAGGATGCTATGTTGCCCCAGACATAGGAGGAGGACTTCAGTCAGCGGCGGCATCTGTGGCTAGCGTTGATCCTAGAGATCCCACTTGGAGGCCTGGAGATCTGAGTGAGTTGTCACTCTTCTTTTAATATTTTTTTTTAGCTAAGATTGCCTTAGTTGCTATCTCTCCTTTTATTCATCCTTGGTTTCATATTTTGATTATTTTCTAATTTGTTTTTCTCCTTTGCTTGTAGAGACTGCTGATGAGTGGTGAGACTTGATTCACTGGGTATGTACTGATACCCTAATGCTCCCCATGGAGAAGACTCATGCCGAGCTATCCACGGATGCAGGGGACCCTTCAGCAGCTGGTTGGCATACTGATGTTTTTGCCCCCATTTGGCATGTGGCCAAGATGGTGACTTCCCTCCATATTTAGTTAGCCAGGTATAGGACTGCAAAGAACCTAATGAGGAGCCACTCTCATAGCGAGGCTACAGCTACCATTTGGGACCGTGAGCCCTCAGTGCACTTAGAGCACTGGCATAGCCGGAGTCCTAGACGTGGTCGTGCACCTTCTGAGGGATCCCATAGGGATTGAGAGGCCACTTGGCTCTTTTTGTAGTGACTCTTGCTAGATTGTTTTATACGACCATTTTGTATTTTCTAGGCTCATTGATCATTTTGACCATGCCTAGCACATGATGGCATTGTACATAAACCTGATTATATATATATATATATATATATATTCATCTCTTTTTAGATCTAGATCTCTTTGTACCTAGAATTTTGTGATTCATTTTCACATGTATACTAGATGTTTATAAAATTTTGTTTTTATGTGCTTTTCAGAATGTATGTAATGGAAAAAATATATCATAAATGCTTTCTTTTTGTATTTCATGATGCTAATGCATGATGATGTGGACACTATGTGATCTTGAACTTTAGTTTCTATAAGAAATTTTCCGGTACTTCATATCGTTTTGACAAAATGTGATGATGAATTGGTATGATGAGCAGATGTACTTGCCCCACTCCTAACTCCATGCAACTAGTAAGATGTGATGACTCACCACCGAGAGCTAGAAAGGGCACAAGCTATGAGGTGTGTTGAAATGGTAATGATGGGAGATAGATAAAGAGTTGGTGGAACCAAACTAGGATGCTAAAAACCTATCTTACTCAAGTGACTCCATAGTTTAGAATGTGACTTGCTTTGCAGTTTATCCAGACTTAGATCCGTAGATGGCCAATTGGTTGAGAAAATATAGTTCTTAGGGTTTTGAACTCTCCTAGAATTTTGGACATCTGATTCATTTATTTTGACTCAAGATTTCAAAAGTTTGTTTGGATTATTTGCTTATGTCTTTTGACATTTTCTGTCAAGCAGACCCCCCACACCTTGCCCCATGCTACTAGTAGGAAGCATGGGCTTATCACCATGGACAAGGCATAGGCGAGTAAAGGCATTTCCATCCTTTCCCAATCCTATGTCACTAGTAAGAGATGTAAGCTCATCACTGAAGGTTGGTAGGGAAAGGAAATGTGTAAAAGTAAAATTTTCTGTTTGATCTATATTTGACTTACTTACTTGAGCAAAATGTCAGTATGTTCTTATTTCCAAAGAGATATATACGCGGGATAGATGTGACACCATGAAGCTTCTAGAATAGACCATAGGCAAGAAACCTACCGTAGGAAGAAACCAAAAGTGAGAACAAGCATGCAGGCCTTGGTATGGCTACCATTAAGACTTTGTCATATATAGCTCTAATTGATGAAATGATTCTGAAACAGTTGATGATGTTATGAAAATGAAGAAGTATGATTTGAATGCTCCTGTCAATACCATCAGAAGTTTGTAATGAATTTCTTAAGAATAAGTCCCTTGATCACCAAATTTTACAAAACGAGTGAACAAAATGAACCTATCTAAATGAATATGTAATGTAGGTATAATTATACAAATAGTGCCGATGCTTCATGCTTAAAATAGTTTAAGGTGCAAGGAATTGACTGATTCACTAAATTCCTCACCCTCCAGTGTGCACAAGAGATACACACCATTTCCATAGTCCTTCGTGACTCGATATGGGCCTAACCACTTGGGCCGAAACTTTCTTCCTTCACCGATTTTCTTATCGATCCAGCTGTCTAGTCTTAGAACTAGATCTCCTTCATATATTTCTCGCTCATAGACCTTTTTGTTATACTACCGGCACATCCGGTTAGCATAGGCTCTATGATGCTATTTGGCATTTAACCTGGCCTCGTCTAGGCTTTCTAGTTGGGAGATGATTGCCTCCCTATAAGCTTCTTCATCTAGAATCCCTTGTAGCGAGAGACTAGGTATTTCAACCTCAAGCGGGAGAACTGCTTCTGCCTCGAATACCAGTGAGAAATGAGTTGCTCCTATTGGTGTTCTTATTGAGGTTTGGTGGGCCCACAAGGCCGGATATAATTTTAAATTCCAATCTCGTTTGTTTTCTTTTACTATTTTGAGGAGAATAAATTTCAACGTTTTCTTTGTCGCTTTAGCCTACCCGTTGGCTTGAGGGTAGTAAAGAGAGGCCATGTGATGGTTTATTTTGAAATTGCTACATAGCTCAAAAACCTCATCATTTTTAAAGGACATGCCCTTATCAGAGATAATGACTTGTGGGACACCATACCTACAGATAATTTGGTTTAAAATGAATTTGGCGATCACTGAACCTGGTATGGTGGTGAGAGGCATGGCCTCTACCCATTTGGTGAAATATTATGTGGCTGTGACTATAAAATTATGGCCATCGGTTGATGAGGGAGAGAATTTCCCTATCAATTCCAGATCCCATGTGGAGAAGGGCCATTGAGTCGCTATTGGTTGCAGGGATTATGTTGGCATGTGAGTCTCGTGAGAGAATTCTTAGCATTTATGGCACTTACGTACAAAGTCCAATACGTCATGTTTGAGAGTGGGCTAAAAATAGCCCATCCGATGTATTTTGCGAGTGGTGGCGTGACCACCGAAGTGGCCCCCACATATCCCACTGTGGGATTCATGAAGAATCTTCTTGGCTTATTTTGTGTCGACACATCTTAAAAGCATGTCGTCGAAGGCTCTGCGATAGAGCACTTGGTCTAAAACAACATATTTAGTGGTAATAATGCGTAACCGCCTTCTTTGTTGTGGTGTGGCACTTTCCAGGTATGTATGGTCCATGATAAAATTGATGATATCTATATACCAGGGACATGTAGAGATGGGGGGTCTAGTTTCAACAAAGAATACACATTCATCGAGAAAGTCTAGCTCTACTAGTTCACCTCCTTCTAGTGGATTGTCAGCTAACCAATTTGAAATGATTTTTCCTTTGATGGATTTTTGGTTTACGAATGTTAACTCAAATTCTCCCATTAGGGTTATGAAATGGCTAGCTTTTCTAGATAAAGATCCTTGTGTAAGAAATGTTCATAAATAGCTTTTCTTTACAATGACCCTTGTTTCCTGGTTTAACATATAATGTCTCAAGCATTTTGTTGAAAAAATTATGGCAAGGCATTCTCTCCCTGTCTGTGTGTAACGTGTTTCATAATCGAGCAATGCTCAACTAATGAAATAGATTACGTATTCTCGTTTGTCATCGTCTTCTTGAGCTAGCATGCAGGCCAGCGAGACGTGAGTGGCTCATGAGTATAGGATTAAAGGGAAGCCTGGTTTGGGAGGCATTAGTGTGGGTGGTGACAACAAGAAGTGCTTAACTGCTTCGAAGGCTTCATTACAATCTTCAGTACAATCGATGCTATAATATTTCTTGAGTAGATTGTTGATTAGATGAATGGTAAAGCTTAAATCTGGGATGAACCTTCAGATTGCATCGAGTTTCCCGAGAAATGTCCTGATTCCAGATTCGTTCAAAGGTGGGATCATTTCAAGAACAACCCGTATTTTGGCTGGATCAACATCAATCCCTTGTGAAGATATAATGTATCCTAGAAGTTTTCCTCCTGTTACACCGAAAATGCACTTCTCTTGATTTAATGTGACACCATACTCAATTAGTCATGAGAGGATGATATGGAGCACATTCGGATGATCAGAGCATTTCTTGGCCTTGATCAGAGTGTGGTATTAGGAAAAGATCAACTATAGGGTGAGCAAGGTGTAGCTCCGCATAGGTGTTTAGATATTCGAGAGCGACTTTATCACTATCAACATAATGTAAGATAGGAGATTCATTCTCAGCTGCATGTGTTAGCAGAGTGTTTGTTGACATTTTCTTCACCAATGGTTCAGTACGAAGTGATACTTTGAAACTTGTATCTTCCAACTCATTACTTGGGGTAAAATGTGAATCTGAGGTTGCTATTGAATCTATAAGAAGGTTCTATTCTCATGGGATTGCCTCAATGGATATGAAGTAGAATCTTTTGCTTAGATCTAATACTGTTGTTTTATAGAGCTGTAAGTGCTCAGCTCTAGTCTCATATACTTCAGAGACCTGGTTTCCAACTAACTATGAGTCTCCTAACACTCTGATGTCATTAACACCAATCCTTTTGGTTATGATGAGGCCAAGGAGGAGGGATTTGTATGCAGCGCCGTTGTTTGTACATTCAAAGTTCAACTTAAAAGCAAAAGGTAGGATTTTTCCCTCAAGAGAAGTAAAGATTACGCTTGCCCTGGCTCCATAGCGACATCTAGCTCCATTGAAATGGAGAGTCCAATATTTACTAGGAAAAATGGATGTTGGGACATTCTTTGCATCTGTTTCTTCTGTTTTGGTTACTTCTATCATGCAAAGTTCCTCTGCTGGAAGAGAACCAACTCCTAGGGTGCATTCCATACTTGCGGAGTCAAATGGTAGGAATATTGGTAGATCTTGTTCTAGTAATTCAACAAAAATTGTAGTGGTTCCTAATGACACTATGTCTACAATGTTAGCTTCATTCTTGAGGGCTGGGATGCTCTTGACTAAGTTCGTAAGTTCTAGTTCTATTGTAGGTATTAATTTTTCTTCTGGTTTTGATTCAATTGGTTTGTTAAGTTGGTTTGTTGGGAGTTCAAACTCAAAGTGAATGCCTGGTATTTTCTTCAGGTCTGCTAGGTGTATGTCAAATGGTTTTGGGTCACCTTTTGCTATGAATATCTTTCCTAAGTGTAACAATCTTATTTCCTGGAATAATGCAGAGGGAATTGCTTTCATGCGATGTATCCATGGTCAACCGAGGATCATATTATAGTTGGTTTCCCGATCTATACTATAAAACTCGGTGACGATTGTTTTGGGTCCTAAGGTGACTGGTAATATTATAGTCCCAATTGAAGTAGCCTTAAGGCTATCATAACCTCTTAGCGTATTTATTGTTGTGGAACAGTTTGTTTTGCCATATCCTAGATTTTGAAGGAAAGAGAAGGGGACAATGTTAACTGCTGCCCCATTGTCCACCATTGCACATTTAATGTAATTATTGTAAACCCACGCCTATAAATGCAAGGCTGGATCGCAACTACATGTAATTTCAACATCTATTGGAATTTTGTTTATGTCGAATATAAACTCGGTATCCCTATTTGGCTGCCCTGGAGGGTGGATATCGAAGTCTATATGGTTTACTTGTGTTTTGGGAGGTGGAGTGATATTAATTAAATGACCTAGACCTAGTGCTTCTAACAGAGCAACCCTATGGGTAGGAGAGTTTTTCAACAAGTCCAAAAAGGAGATGTGAGAGAAGGTCTTTGTTAAGTCATTAATTAAATCGTAACCACCTACGGGTTTTACCGGTATTTGTTGAACGTTATCTGGTTCTAGTGGATAGATTGGATTTTGTTGAGAAGAATATTATCGTGTCCTTGTTATGGCTTCTACATGCAGCTCAATATCTAATTCCACTAGACCAACTATCTTGGTTCATGGTTGATTTCCTAATTGTGGCGCAACAGGTGGATTTAGTGAAGTTGAGGCTTCAAGATCATTATTTCCTGTCATTACACCTTTGTTCGTCCCATTTGGATTTAATTTATTATTGTTATTTTGATTTGGAAGTGGATCATTAAAGATCTTAAGAGGTGCGTTTTGAGGGGAGACTGCCCCTGTGAAATTTTTTGTGATAGGAGTTATAGAATCTATTAAGAACATATCTATGAAGAGTTGTCTTTGTTCTTTTGGCAGACGTTGCATGAACTTATTGTAATTACGGAAAGTCCTAGTGTCATGGCCTTGAATTTTGTGGAAACCAAAATATGAGTTAGGATTATAACTCTTAGGTTGTTGGTTTGGCTCATGTTGTGGTCCAAAACTCTGATTGAACTGTTGACTATTAGGATTAAAGTTTTGCGTTTGTTGTCTTTGGTTTTAGTTTTGATATCTAGTTGAGTTTTGACTTGGACCCTATGTTTGGATCTGACGTTGTTGTTGTTGTTGTCGTTGTTGCTGTTGGGGATGATTAAAATCTACTGCATTGATTGTTGGGGTAAAATTGTTGTTTCGTTGATTGTTAACTGGTGGTGGAACATTTATAGCGTTTTCTTTTTTTTCTTGGTCAGTCACTCCATCTGTTGTCACCCCACGGTTTTTGTTAAGGATTTTAGGTTCTTGATTGGAATTTGTGGTAGAACAAGTCATAGTGTTTTGGTTTGGGATGATTAACCTCCCATTTGTTCCATATGTCTTGCAACCACTGTCTATCGTAGCTTGATCTATTCGGAGAGCGCTCGCGAGCACTTCATCATAAGTTCTTAGTGGGAACTTTTGGACTTCTTCCTTTATCTCTCTGCTGAGAGAATGAAGGAATAAATTACATAGTTCCATCTGATCCATGTTTGGAGCGCTTGCTGAAGAATAGAGGATTGTACGCCATCTTTGGATGAAATAAGTGATAGATTCATTATGTTCTTCCTTAATATGCAAGAATTCCTTGATTCCTATTCTCAACAATTTGTTCATGTCAAACACCTTGATGAACTCTGAAATGAGTTGTTTAAATGAATGTATTGAGGCTTCAAGTATTCTGTAATACCAATCGAGGGCGATACCCTCTAACATTTTGGGGAATATTTTAGCAACAACTCCATCCCAAGGGAGTAATTCTCGAATGGCCGTGGCATAGGCCTTAATATGTGCATTTGGGTCTCCCTCTCCTTTTTACTTGGGTAGATCGGGGAGAGGTCTTGGAAGCATGATGCTTCGTATAGTGAAGTCTAAAGGTTATTTTAAATATTCTGAATAAGTCCCTATCGCATAGGTTTCGACCATTGATGGCGCTTGCTGAGAGGGTGGAGGTGGAATGGGTTGTTGATATGGCATAGCATATGTGTTTACAAGGGAATAAGGAAATCCCTTTGGTTGAGCAAACTTGCTACGAGAAGAGAACATATCTCCCTATGGTGATTTGGAATACATGTTTAAGTATAGAGGAGCATTTCTTAGGAATGGATTGTTTTGTACTAAACCGGGAGGTATCATATTTTCCACTGGAGCGGCATTAGAAAATGCGGTTCTAGTTAGCGTTTGTTGTGAATATTGAGGAGGCATGCCAAACGTTCCTGTTCTTGTGAGGAGGTCTACTTGGATAGGATGATGTGGAGGATTGGAAGTTCGTGCCTGCATGAATTGTGAATTTTGACTTGCTTGAGCAAGTTCCAACCCTCTAACCTTCTCGACTAAGGCTGAGATGACCTCGTTTGGTGAAGACATGGTATTTTGCCTTATTGGTGTTTGTTGTATACCTTGAGATTGTATAGGCATATGGTACCCAGCTATGAATTGATTGGTGCCCCACCAAATTTCACTGAGGGCATTTCCTATAGGTGGAGGGATGAGGGTGTTTTCTTAGAATGAGACCTCGAGTTGTATTTGCAAACCTCCTATATGTGGGTACATAATTTAAGAGCAGTGTTCACTCCTAGCATATTGTGTTAAGTATTCATCATCTAAAACAAGGTATGGATTTGATTGTCTACTGATTTGCAGTCTAAGAAACACCTGAGGAGATGAACCAAATTCTCCAGTGAGCGTCGTGTTGTTCGATCCTGAAGGCTATGTTTGTTGCATTTGAGTGAGCAGATCCAACTCCTCTATTTAGAAAGAAGAACTATATCTAGTCCTTCGAGGTAGAGTTTGTGTTCAGAACTAGTTAGTTGAATAGTTGTCACCCCATGCTGAGAGTGAGGGTGATGGTTGTCTATTCAGTTGATCATAGTATGCTTCAAGACCTAGGAGAGGTCTGCCATATGCATCAAATCTTGACATATTTGGGGGTATATGAATACCTGCAGAATAATGGGAAGAAGTGAAGATGTATAAAACTGAAAGAAGAGTGTGAAAGTGAAGAAATTGTTCCGTCAATATTAGGTTCACCAATCTTGGGGGTGAAGCTGATGTGAAGAATAATGAGGTAGGTAAGATGAAACAATTGTTTGTTCACGTTGGGTTCACCAATTTTGTTGGTGAAGCCGATGTGAAGGCTAATGAGGTGGAAAAGATGAAAAGTATACTAATTGGAAGAACAAGTAGAAATAAGACTCCGAACCAGAAGGTAGGAAGGTTCACGTTGGGTTCACCAATTTTGTACGATGGAAAAGTGAAATGCAAACATGGGAATCTACAAGTAACTCTTCCTCACACCCGACCTCCCGAGGTCATGCCGAGACAACTGGTGGGGATGGAATACATGCGGGGTACAGATAAGCTAGTTGGGTAATCTTATGTTTTCAGCATGCAATGGCGGGATCTGCGAATCTAAAGCAAAGAAGGCCCTCCTAACCTGAACCGGTGTGATAGATCGTTTAGCGAGGATAGCTGCTAGAAGGCTCCAATCAATATCGAGCTCTATTTTTATCCAATATATGGATTGTGGAACATATGGAAGATAACCTATGGGTGCTTTGTATATGTCTCCCGATAAGGTCATGAAAAATTGAATGGTTAAATATGCAGTGGATCTTTTGGTGTTTTATGCACGATTCTCTGGTCTACTCCAGAAATCTTTAGCTTGATTAGCTGCTACATTTAATAATGATAATTGTGTGATAATGTCTGGCGGGAGTGAAGAGGATCTAAATACTAATGTTTGTAAACAAGCGTCAACGTCAGATTGATTTTTAGGCCCATTGGGTTGTGGGACCTGTGGATCACAACCGTAAGTTTTTGGTTGTTGTGGACCTCCTATGGTCATATAGATATCTATCAAGGAAATCTATAGTTTGTCTGATTTGACCAGAACGTGTGTGCTTTGTTGTCTTCTATGTTTAATCCCCTTAACTGTGAGTTGATTTCTTGTAGGTTTGTTGTTGTTCGGAAGACCTGCATTCTGAGATTTTGGTCTATGTCAGTTATTGTTGCAACAGTATTTGATTGAGGCACGATTGGCTCACAAACGTATTCCTTAGGCTCCCTAGGTCCCGTGATTGTCATACAAGATCAATATAAGCCTAACTAAAATGAAATAAACTAACAATGTGAGATATATCTACAACATATATATATATATATATATATATATATACTCTTCTATTTTGTATTTTTGATAAGATTTTGAATGGAATTGAAAGAGCAACTAATCTAATATATTCAGAAAATGAAAACTAATCTAATAACAAAATTAAAATAAACAAGGTAGCTCGGTGTAGCTACTTACCTATGCAGTTGTGAGTTTTATCCTAAATAACTAGATAGCTAATTAACTTAATTGAAATATTCTTGATCCTACCTCAGAAGTGAGGAATGAATCATAGTTTCTCAGAAACTATCAATCCCCACAGCTTCCCTGGCAATATTGAGAATGAAACTTAACTGAAATGAAATATTTCACTACTTTATTTGATATATTTTAACTAGAACTTTGACAGATAAAACTTGGAATTTGCAAAACAGTGGCGAATCCAGTAGTGTATAAATTTTTCCCCTTAGAATGATCTCCTCATTCCTTCGTGTTCATGTGAATCTAGAAGAGAGTGTATATGCTAGCATCAATAGAAGAAGGTATTCGAACAATGGCAACTTTGGATATAGACCGAATATAATGTGAGTAGGAGAGGGACAACACAAGAGACAGAGCTTGACATATGCAATTCCTAGCGGGATTTATTACGGGAATACAACAAAAGTGTACCGAGAGATTCTAGAATCTACCTTCTATGAAGAAAACAACATGCAACTCTAATGGATGTAATCTATAACTGACACTACTCTTCTCTAAACTAATTTGTATAGACAACAATGAACAAGACTGAAGCAAGAAGATCGAATGGCTTCTTAAAAGTAAAGGAAAAACTAGCATGGATGCAAACATGAAACAAAATGAGCTCTAAACAAGAAATTGATAGACTAAACAATGGAAAATGAGAAGTTGACAGGTAGTTTTGAGGGGCCATTTGCTTGAAAACAAGCTGGCTATTTATAGATTTCACATTCACCCAAAGGTGATTTCCATTAGAACTCCTTTACCATTAAACAATGGAGAAACACTATTCTAGGGGACATAAAACATTAATACAAGCCAAGGCGGTGGAGAAAAGCCGATAAAAGTTGAAAATTACACAAGTCATGATTAGAAGAATGTGCTGGAAAATGCGTGAAGGACCGCCACCTTGCCAGGGCGGTGGTTTCATCACTAAAGGGAAAAAAGCTAAGAAATGAAGGGCAGAGGAATAAAACAAAGCACAAGGAACAAGGATAAAGCACTTGGGATGCTAACATATACTCTGCGAGCTTTTCTGGATCTGAACACCTTGCGAGGTGACCTATATCATCATTGGGGCATATGTAACATTGGGATGCTAACATATACTCTGCGAGCTTTTCTGGATACGTACAGTACCCATTCTCTACAATTTCCCTCACATATTGGTATCTGAATAGTACCTTAATTATTAATGACCAATACTCGTAATTCTTTCCTATAAATTCTGGTGTCTACAGACTGAATATAGAAGCCATAATGTATTGTCAATTAGAAATTTGCTGAAAAAAAATCCACGCTTTGATACTAATTTGTAGAATTTAGGCACATAAAATAACAACTAACACAAATAAAATAAAAAATTACAAATAAAACATATTATTGCAAATTCAGATTAGCACTTTTGTGCATATATTGTTTATTCCTTGTCAGAGCTTCGGCTCAATACAATCTCTCTGAATGTGTTATATAAAAAAAAACTTACAATTGCCTCTAATAAATAGATGGCTTTCATCTACCAATAAAACACTCCACTCTCTTAAAATTAGCACATGCTTTTGTGTAATACAAAGCTTTTGATTTATTTGCTTTGTCATCTTTTCCTAAAAGTAGGAATCTAAAAGAAAACTATCTAAAATTTAAAAGCATGTAAAAATAAAAAAGTTTTTTTATTTTTCTATGGGAAAAATTAAACTCTTTTTTCTAACATATAAATCACTGTGAATTCAACCTTTCATAACTAAATTACATCACATAATGCTCCCATAAACTTCATACGGCCACCACTAAAGTGAAAGAAAATTATTGTTTCAAGATACACTCGCGTCTTATATAGCTACATTAACATTTGTCACAGTGATGCCCAAAAAGAGAGTCATTGATAACTCAAGGTCTTTTACATAATATTCAAACAAAATTGATGAATTGAAAATGAAATAATGAGTCTGGCATTATAACAGCAAGCATTGGTTGAAAGTCCATTTCTATCCAAAAAAGAATTGTGTGGGCCACATGCTATCTGTATTCAATCTAAATTTTGAAAAGTTCAATTAATTTGCAAGTATCATAAGACAAAATAGTCAGGTATAAGATTCCACGAGTTTGAAAATTTACAAAGGGAAAGAGAATATTGAGATAGGTTTAAGGAAATATAAAGAAAATCCTTTTTGCAATAACAATAATAAAACCCGTATTCTTAAATATATATATATATATATATATATATATATATATATATATATATATATATATATATATTTTGAATAGTTGAAATAAGGATAATTATTCATTGTATTAAAACATGGAATCATAAAAAAGTGTGAAAAATAATTTTAATGGTTAATATAATATAACATCTTATTCATTAAAAAAAATATTGAGCCAAGAATGCGCTGAAATAGATTACATAAACAGCAATCTAAGTGAGAATTTTAGATTTAAACACAAAAAGAAATGTATTCAAGTAAAATCTATGTTTTTACGCAAGATTTAAAAGAAGTCACATTCTTTGTAATATTTAAGATGAAGATGTTGAGACTAATTCGAAACTTACCATACAACATAGTTTCCAAAACACTTTCCAAGTTGGAGCTAGTAGAGAACGTGCAGGCCACCAGCCGGATAGACCTCCAATACCAGACACGAATGTTGGGACGTGTGAGATGTGTGTAGAGCATAGGAAGAAGACACTGGTCCAAAATTTCCAAAATAGCTCTCCATTTTCACTCTATGCAACTAGACAACCCCATTTTATTCATGACCTTCAACACAAAACAACACCCTCAATATCAATAAGATTTTAAATACTCTCTCAGGTTGCCCAAGTTCGCATTGTCTCGGCTACTCATATGTTCTGACCCCTCCATTGAGGAGTCAATTTCCCCTTAGATATGCCCATCAAATCCCAAAACCATACCACAAAAAAACTCTGGATAACGACAAAGAATATGAATATTACACATATTACAAAGCTTTTGATTTATTTGCTTTATCTTCTTTTCCTAAAAGTAGGAATCTAAAAGCGAACTATCTAAAAGTTAAAAGCATGTAAAAAACAAACTGTTTTTTATTTTTCTAGGGGAAAAATTAAACTCTTTTTTCTAACAAATAAATCCCTGCGAATTCAACCTTTCTGAACTAAACTAAACCACATAATGGCCCCATAAACTTTATACGGCCACCACTAAAGTGAAAGAAAATTATTGTTTCAACATACACTCGCATATTATATACCTACATTAGCATTTGTTAGAATGATGCCCAAAAAGAGAGTCATTGATAACTCAAGGTCTTTTACATAATATTCAAACAAAATTGATGAACTGAAAATGAAATAATGAGTTTGGCATTATAACAATGGGCATTGGTTGATAGTCCATTTCCATCCAAAAAAGAATTATGTGGGCCACATGCAATCTATATTCAATCTAAATTTTGAAAAGTTCAATTAATTTGCAAGTATCATATGACAAAATAGGCAGACCATAAGATTCCACAAGTTTGCAACTTTACAAAGAGAAAGAGAAGATTGAGTTAGGTTTAAGGAAATATAAAGAAAATCCTTTTTACAATAAAAATAACATAACCTGTATTCTTAAATATATATAAATTTTTTTTGAATAGTTGAAATAAGGATAATTATTCATTGTATTGAAACATGGAATCATAAAAAAGTGTGAAAAATAATTTTACTGGTTAATATAATATAAGATCTTATTCATTAAAAAAAATATTTAGCCAAGAATGCGCTGAAATAGATTACATAAACATCAATCTAAGTGAGAATTTTAGCTTTAAACACAAAAAGCAATGTATTTAAGTAAAAGTTATGTTTTTATGCAAGATTTAAAAGAAGTCACATTTTTTGTAATATTTAAGATGATGATGTTGAGACTGATTCGAAACTTACCATACAACATAGTTTCCAAAACACTTTCCCAGTTGGAGCTAGCAGATAACGTGCAGGCCACCAGCCGGATAGACCCCCATTACCAGACACGAATGTTGGGACGTATTAGATGGGTGTAGAGCATAGGAAAAAATTGATGGTCCAACATTTCCAATATAGCTCTCCATCTTCACTCTATGCAACTAAACAACTCCATTTTATTCATGACCTTCAACACAAAACAACACCCTCAATATCAATAAGTTTTTAAATACTCTCTCAGGTTGCCCAAGTTCATACTGTTTCAGCTGCTCCTATGTTTTGACCCCTCCATTGAGAAGTCAATTTCCCCTTAGATATCCCCATCAAATCCCAAAACCATACCGCGAAAATACTATGGATAATGATGAAGAAGATGAATATTATGCATATTACATCCCTGTCAAGAGACGCGGGTTAATGGAAACTCAAAAAATCTTATAGAGAAAAGGAAAGGATTCTCTAGACGTAGAGCAACAAAACAAGGCGGCCGACGCAAAACCTAGCTTGCTTGTTAAAGCCTCACAAGTCAAAAAAGATTTGCTCCAAATAAGCCCCACAAAGTAGATTTTATGACAGGAAAAATAAATCATAGAAAGGCTTTCCGACTGTAAAACCTCAATGTCCGTTAGGGAACTCACCAAGGAAATTCAACATCACGAGCCCATAGTGACTGCTTGGAAACCACCTACAGCAATCCGTCGCATGACAGAGACAGAATGCGATGCCGTCAAAAAACAACGACATATTCTAGTTGAAGGTGAGCATATTCCTAAATGCATTGTGCATCCGATGTCTATACTGAAAAAGCATAAGGAAAAAATCATTGTGCAACCGATACTTATATTGAAGAAGCTTAAGACGAAAGGGATTGTGTATCCGATGCCTATATAGGTTCAAGAATTGTTGGTGATACTTTTTGGACGTGATATGAAAAAGATTGTTGTTATCATTTTTTTTATTGCTACAGAACTTGCAGATCAACAGATGGAGGTTCACCCATATGGGTGTCGACGTATGGCATATTTTGGGCCATAGATGTCCTGCCATATGCTAGAGACCCTAAGGTCTTTCCCATTGTAACAAACACTTTTCATAATTATTTAAGATAGCATATTTTAATTCTATAATGAATTGGGTCACTTTAAATAGGAGGGTTAAGGGTAGATTAGTTAAATAATTGGCAGATGTTGGTGGAACCTTTTGGGTTGTACATATTGGGCTCTTTTTTTAATAAAATTTGTACATATTGTGTTGTTAGAATGAAACAATATATTAGAATGAATGATGTTTTCATTTTCGTACTGATTTGAGCATATCGCAAGAAACAACGCACAGAGTGTCACTTAAGTAACTTCATTCTTCGCCAAATAAGTAGCTAAATACAAATGTGATCTTCATGGACACAAAAGAGGACATGTGCAATTCTTTTGGAGACTGAGGACATATCTGTGTGGTTGGCATTTAATTTAATTTCATTTAATTTAGATACTAGCAATCGTACATGAAGTGTGTGATGGAAATGCCGAAGGGGATGGAGTTAAGAGTGAAAAAATGAGTAATTGAAATAGAGAGAAAAGATGAGGGGTGATCAAGAAGGGGTTGGATGGAGAGGGAGGACATTGTGTTCCAGTGTATGGTTTATATCTTGCACGTATAATTCACAGTTGTGCAATATGCATTTAAAGAGGTCAAACTAACAAATGAGGAAATTTGAAAAAGTTCCATGTTTCAAACCCAACTGAAATGATTTCTTGTTAGATCATTTCATAGCATCCCTTTTTAATTTAAAGATGGTGTAATTGTCATGAAACAAGAGATGCACGAATAGTCATCAATAATTGATTTCCTGCAATGGTAGGCCAAACATGTATGGTGTGTGAATGTTGTATATTGAGACTCCATTAATCACATGAGTGCAATTTGAGCCTATAGTGCCGAAAATTAAAAAACGATGAAAATTCAATATGTTAGAAGGTCAAAACCTAACCACATTTCTCTTTTCATTAAAACTTTGTAGTTAAGGTTTTTTTAGTTCTAATCCTGAGTAAATACAACTCTAATTGTAGGAAAATAGGCAATGCATGAAGAAGCATTAATAGTTGAACCCCTTCAATGAGCAACAATAGAACACCAAATAACACAATATTTCAGAATAATGATCTCAATATATGCAATTATAATAGCTTCGCCACTTCAAGGGGGCAACCTCAAAACCATATAATGAGACTCAAATGCTCAAATGATAATGAAATACTACCTACAATCCCCTATATATACTATTCATATGCTATGGCCATCACCAAGGTCGACCTATTAAGCATGAGAAAGTATAAATGATATAATAAAATGATATCGTAAGCCACAAGTCAGCTACTCATATCCTAATACAAACAATAGGTTAAGGGTGTAGCATGCCCTTCCCCTTCAAACCAACGTTTCTCTCAATGTTTAATAATCTTGGATGTTGCTTCAGAAAACCTTCATCCTCCCAAGTTGCATCTTCTATGCTCAGATTCTTCCACTTGATCAGATATTCCTTAATGTCTCTAGTTCTTAGCCTCTTAGTACGTGTTTGCAGAATCTTCTCTGGCTCCAAAATGATTCTTCCTTCCTCGTCAAGTTATGGTAAATCTATCTGGGCTTCAAATTTCTTTCCAAAAACCTTCTTCAGGCATGAAACATGGAATAATGGGTGTATGTGTGAAGATGGAGGCAACTCTAGTTTATAAGCAACACTGCCAATTTTCTGTAGAATCTGATAAGGGCCATAATATTTAGGAGCAAGTTTGTTGTCCTTTTTCTATTTCTTTAAGGGCATCTATTTGTAATGTTGGAGATGTACAAAAACCCAATCACCAATTTCAAAGTGTCTTTCACTACGGTGTTGATCTGCTTGTTGTTTCATCATGTTTTGTGTTAATGCTAAATTATCCTTCAAACTAGCCAAAACATGTTATTGATGTTGAATGTGTTCCTCAACATCTCTGACCTTAATTTGCACCATTAAGGAAGAAGTGATAGAATGTGGATGGTAACCACTTAATTCCAAAAATGGTGTCATTTGAGAAGAGCTATGAAAAGATGTGTTATACCACCATTCTATAAGTGGTAGCCATTTAATCCATCTTTTCTACTTATCTCATACAAAACAATGCAGATGCCCCTTTAAGCATTTGTTGACCACTTCCATTTTCTAATCAGTTTGAGGATGATAAGATGAAATTTG
The DNA here is from genome assembly GCA_019776745.2 of Taxus chinensis. NCBI lineage: Eukaryota > Viridiplantae > Streptophyta > Pinopsida > Cupressales > Taxaceae > Taxus > Taxus chinensis. The sequence continues at coordinate 882,998,068 of CM034151.1, forward strand.
AGCTATCTGAGTACCCAAACATGAAAATAATTTCATCCAAAAATTACTTGTGAAAATAGGATCACGATCACTTACAATTATCTTTAGGGTTGCATGTATCCTTTGAACTGTCTCCAAAGAAATAGCTGTGACTATACTGAATGCAAATAGATGTGATAGGGCACAAAAATGGGCATATTTTTTTAGCCTATCCACAATCACCAAAATAACATTCTTACCCTATGAACAAGGTAATCTGGTGATGAAATCCATGGAGACTTCCTCCCATCTCTAGGTTAGGAATTGGTAAGGGTTGCAACAGACCTAGTGTCCTAATTGTTTCCCCTTTATTTGTTAGCACACCAAACACTCTGATACAAAATTTTGTACATCACCCTTGAGTCCTTCCCAAAAGAATTCTCTTTTTATTCTATGATATTTTTTTAAAAACCCATAATGTCCTGCAATAGGTGAGGCATGTAGCTCTGTAAGAATCTTATGCTTCAACTCAGAATATTTACTCAAGTATAACAAGTCCTTGTACCATAGCGCATCACCTTTCCACTCAAAGTTGTTAGATGTTAGAGATCCTTGATATTTTGTATTATATATTGTGTATCCTTGTTCTGATCCCATTCCAATCTTACATCATCCACCCAATCGGCCTTCAACATGGACATTCCACATAGTAAGACATTTGCGGATGTATCCCTTCTGGAAAACGCATCAGCTACTACATTTTATTTACCCTTTTTGTATATGATTTAAAAATCATAACCCAAAATTTTTGTTACCCACTTTTTTTGTTCCTCAAATGACAACCTTTGCTTCAAAAATTATTTAAGGACTATCATGATCATTTTTTACCTTGAAGTGTCTACCCATGAGATAGGCCTTCATTGCTTAACCGCATGAAGAATAACCATCATTTCTTTCTCATATATAGGTTTGAGCAGATCTTTTCCTTTGAATTGAAAACACTCGAATGCAATTGGTCTTCCTTCCAACATTAGAACTACTACCAATCTTGATCCTAAAGTGTCACATTCAACAATGAAGGTTTTTAAGAAATTAGGAGTAGCCAAAACTGGAGTGTTGCACATGGCTGTCCTTTAGCTTCTCAAAGGATTTAGTGGCTACATCTGTCCAATGGAAGGCATCCTTCTTTAGAAATCCAGTGAGTGGGGCTGCTATTCTACCATATCCCCTCACAAATCTTCTGTAGTACCCTGTTAGTCCTAGGAACCCATGAATATTTTTGAGAGTTTTGGGCCTTGGCCATTCCACCATAGCTTTGATATTCTGAGGATCAACTTTGACGCCTTCATGGGATATAATGTGACCCAAGTACTCTACCTCTTGTACACCAAAAGAACATTTGATGGTCTTTGCATAGAGAGTATGTTTCTCCAAAACTTCCAACACTTTATTTACATGTTGTAAGTGTTCTTCCCATGTCTTACTGTAAATCATATGTCATCAAAGAAAACTAATACAAATTTCCTTTAAAATGGCCTAAAAACAATGTTCATCAAGCTTTGAAAGGTTGATGGGCGTGCATTTGTAAGACCAAAAGGCATTACCAAAAACTCATAATGGCCCTCATGAGTCCTGAAAGCCGTTTTATGAACATCTTCCTCTATTATTCTAATTTGATGGTACCCCAAATGAAGATCTAATTTTGTGAAATAAATAGCATCATGCAATTCATCAAGTAAATCATCAATTACTGGAATAGGAAACTTATCTTTGATGGTGTACTTGTTGAGTTCTCGGTAATCTGGACACATCCTCCATGTTTCATCCTTCTTACGTACCATGACCACTGGTGAAGAATATGCACTCTGGCTATGCCTGATGATACCTGCCTTCAACATTTCCTGTACCATTTTCTCGATCTCACTTTTCTAGGAATATGGGTATCTGTATGGTCTGATGTTAGGTGTTTGGCTCCCTAGAATCAACTGAATGGAATGATCATGATCCCTAACTGGTGGTATTCCCTTTGGAATTGCATTAAAAACAGATGAGTGAGCATCAACAATCTTTTGAAGATCGGGTGGCATTGAAGACTCTATATTTTGTACTTCTATGGAAAATAACTTTGCTATAAATCCATCTACTCCTTTTCTGAGAACCTTCTGCATCTGATGAGAGCTAATAATCTGTGGAGACTTAGCTACCATCCCATTCAATTGTATTGTCCTTCCATCTGAATGAAATTGCATGAACAATTCTTGGAAATTCATCTCTATAGTACCTAAGGTTGTGAGCCATTGGACACCCAAAACAATATCTTTCCCTCCCATAGAAATAACAAACATAGGTGAGTCTAACATGTAGTCTCCCATGGAAAGCTTGATACTATGGCACTTTCCTGTGCACTTGACTGTCCCACCATCCACAATCATAACTTGCATTTCTGGAGCTGGGTAAATAAAACAATTGAGGTGGGCAACTAACTTACTATTTATGAAGTTATGAGTACTCCTCGAGTCAATCAACACCATCACCTTTATATTTTTTGAGATAGCCAATAACCTTGAGTGTTTGAGGAGTACTAATACCTGACAATGCATGGCAAGAAATTATAGGTTGGTGATCCTCTACTTCATCTTCTACTGGTTCCTCAACCTCTCCTATAATTTCAGCTTCCTCGTCATCCTCATTACCTCCTTCAATATAGAACAACTTCTTCTCAGCACATTTATGTCTCGGTCCATATTTGCTATCACAGTTAAAACATAATCCTTTTGCTCTCTTTTCTTCCATTTGTTGAGGAGTCAGTCTAATTGGCCTAGTAAATGAAGGGGAAGAGATACTACGGTCTCTGGTGTTAATGAAAGGTGGCCTCCTACTACAAAGAACTTTTTCCTCTGCATCGACGTGCCATGATAATAGAATCAGAAAGCTTGAGTGGATTAAACATACGTACCTCATGCTCGATGTGGTCCTTAAGACCCCCAAGAAACAGGTCATTCAGATTCTCTTCTGGAATATTCTCCACCCTTAAGGATAGGTTCTAGAATTGATGCACATAATCTTTGACTGATCCTGTTTTCGTAACTTTGCTAATTGACTAAAGTAGTTCTCTGAAACACTGTAACTATAGTGCAATTGCTAACTCCTCGGTAAAAATTGTCCAAGTGACACTGAGACCATTCTTCTGCCTCTGAGCACATAACCATCGATACCAAACAAATTGGTCTGGTTCAAGATACAGGGATGCCAATGTCACCTTTTGTCCTGATGGTGTTTGATGTAACTCAAAGAAGTTCTCCATTTGATTTATCCAATTCAGTGGATCCTTCCCATCAAATTTGTGCATATCCAATTTCTAGGCATCATGTTCCGTGGGTGTGAATAAGTTGTGGAGCCTGTTTTCATGTATGAACAGTGTTGAATATTTGTATCACTAAGAGTACTGTACACTTTTCATTTATCCTTTATTATTTATTACTCACTGATATGGAGAGCTGAGAGCCTTGATGAATCAATGCAAGTAGATGCTACAAGAAGTGGGAGTAAGCCATGGATGAGGAGCATCTAGGCTCTCATGGAAAACCAAACATGGGATTTGGTAAAGCTACCCTAAGGATAAAAAAAGCATTACAGAAAAAATGAGTGTTCAGAGTGAAAGAGGAAGGAAGGAATCTGAAAAGATACAAGGCTCGATTGGTGGTCAAGGGGTTTACACAATAAATCAAGGACCATTAGATTTTGATGCAGATTTTTTCTCCTGTAGTAAAAATGACTTCTATTAGAAATGTTCTAGGAATAGTTGCAGCAAATGACATGCACTTAGAGATTTAGGGTTTTGATGTACAGACATGCATTCCTTGCTCCATGGTGATTTGGAGGAAAACTATATATGTAGCAGCCAGAAGGGCTATGAGGTAAAAGGTAAAGAGGAGATGGTTGCAAACTGCAGAAGAGCTTGTATAGCTTGAAAAAGCTCCACGTCAATGGTATAACTCAAATTTGACAGCTTCATGATGGAGCAAGGTTATATTAGATGTCATTCTGACCATATGCGTGTATACAAAGAATAATTTGAGGATGATTAGTTATATTATCCTTTGTTTGTATGTGGATGACATGTTGGTTGCAGGTAAAAACATGCAGGAAATAAGTGATTTTACTCAAGAAGTTTTTACTAACAAATCGCTTTGCTATGAAGGATTTGGGGGCAAGAAAAAAGATCCTTGGTATGAGGATATCTCGCAGATAAAGGAATGAAAGCTAACTTTATCTCAGTTAAGAGTACATTAAGAAAGGTCTTGGAGAGGTTTATTATGCAGGATGCTAAACCAGTTGGGACTTCTCTCGCAATCCATTTGAAGTTATCAAAGGAACATTGTCCTAAGATAGAATCAGGAGAGAAACCGGATGCGTCCAGGTACCTTACTCATCAGTGGTTGGTAGTTGGATGTATGCCATGGTGTGCACTAGGCCTGATATTGCCCATGCAGTGGGATCGGTTTGAAGATTAATGAAAAATCCAGGTAGAGATCACTGCGTAGGTAATAACAGTGGATCCAAAGGTATTTGAGAGGGAGCGTGGGGAAAATTTTGTGCTACACGGATCAAACACCACTTTTTGTGGTTATGTAGATTCAGATATGGCCTGGAGATGTAGACAGTAGGAGGAGCACAATAGGTTATGTTTACACTGTAGGTGGAACAACAGTAAGTTGGATTTCACGACTACAGAAGTTGGTGGCTTGGGTCAACCATGTAGGCTGGTATCGTTGCTGCCACAAAGGAAAGAAATGGAAATCATTTTCTTACAACAATTACTTGAGTTGGGGCATAAGCTAAGAGGAAGGAAATTTTCATAGTGATAGTCAGAGTGTTATACACCTAGCTAAGGAACGTGTCCTGGTGGTCTACTCTCAAGGACGAACCATATACAGTTAAGGTACCATTTCATCAGGACAACTTTGGGAGGAAAGATCACTTGAAGCTAGAGAAGATTCATACCAGCTCAAAATCTTACAAACATGATCACCAAGGTGGTCACAAGGGATCAAAACCGAAGCTGAGTTCAGCGTTTGGTATGGTCTTCACAGAAACTAGTGAAGTTCCCACTAAGCTTGTACTCAGAGGAAAAATTAGTCTCAAAGTGGGAGATTGTTAGGTTGTGGAGCTTGTTTGGAATGTGTGAAAGTGTTGAAGATTGTACACTAAGCGTATCTGTACACTTTTCATGTAAATTTTTTTAGGCCTTAAAACGTGGATATATTGGGAGATGTGATTTGCGAAACATATGGGTAGGATTTTTCCATAGGTTTATGGGACGGTTTTTTGCCCATGGTTTTTTTACCAACAGTTTTGTAAAACTACTTAAGTAGTGGTCTATTTATATGGTTTTATGCATATGATAGTTGATGAAAAACTGACAGATGTGCTTTGAATTCAGGTATTTTTGTAGAGTTTATTGAGCATAGCTCCAAACAGATGTGGGTAATGTCTTGAGAGACTGGTGGCTTGTAATAGGATCTGAGCAATTTTTTGATTCTTGGTGGATGTATCCCAAATTGGGTGAACCATGTTCTAAATACTACCCTTTGGAGTGTTGTGTTATTTTATTCTGCACTTTTATTTGAGATATTTAATATTTTTTGTGTATTAGTCTCTATTGTTGCGATTCTGTGAGGGATTATTCCGCATCATGTTATCCCTTATGGTTCCTAACATGAATAAGTTGGATTTTGGATTGGGCTGGAAAAGTGATCCAAACATGGTTATTTTGTCCATGATTTTGAACTGAATATCCTCCTTGGTTGATATGGGGTGGATTTGGGCCATACTGTTTACCCTTTTACATGTTGCATGATATCACCCTTTTACATGTTGCATGATATCATCCAACCGCAGATTGATTTGGTCTATGTCTCCTTTAGAGGCCATCTCAGATTGTACATTTCGCAGCTCATACTCAAGTTGGCTCACCTTATGATCAACTGAGGTAAACCCTAGTGCTGAGGAATCTATATTTACCCCTTATGAATCCATCTCTTCAATCACTACCCCATCTTTAATCTGGGGTTTTACCTGGAGTGACTGGATTCTTTTTTGCTCTTGTGGAAGGCCCCATCATGATGTCAAACCTTAGGGTTTAGGGTTTTGATATAATTTTGGTTGAATAGGAAAAAACAAAGAGAAGATACTAATACTATTTTTTTGAGAGCTTTCCCAAAATGTAAAGAACTCTGAAAATATTCCACAAATTTAGGTCTAGGGAGCGATTTTATGAATAAACCTAAATTTGCAATAACTTTTGCAAAATAAATCAAAAAAGTCTAAAATTTTTAGGGAATTTTACTTGAAATGTTTTGCAACTCTAGTAAAAATATATCCCACCAATTCGCTGTGGTTCACAATATATGGTGGAAACAAAAAATTAGGGTTTTTGCCCTAATTTTGGCTCAGATCACAGCTCTGATACCACTTGTAATGAAATTACTTGTATAATTCAGATTATGAGCAGACAATAGAACACCAAATAACACAATATTTCAGAATAATGATCTCAATATGCAATTAGAATAGCTTCGCCACTTCGAGGGGGCAACCTCCAAACCATATAATAAGACTCAAATGCTCAAATGATAATGAACTACTACCTGCAATCCCATATATATACTATTCATATGTTATGGCCATCACCAAGGCCGACATAATAAGCATGAGAAAGTATAAAGGATATAATAAAATGATATGGTAAGCCACAAGTTGGCTACTATGAAACAAGAGATGCACAAATAGTCATCAATAATTGATTTCTTTCATTGGTAGGAAAAACATGTATGGTGTGTGAATGTTGTATATTGAGACTCCATTAATCACGTGAGTGCAATTTGAGCCTATAGTGTCAAAACTTAAAAAATGAGGAAAATTCAATATGTTAGAAGGTCAAAACCCAACCACATTGCTCTTTTCATTATAACTTTGTAGTCAAGGTTTTTATAGTTCTAATCCTAAGTAAATACAAGTCTAATTGTAGGAAAATAGGCAATGCACGAAGAAGCATTAATAATTGAACCCCTCTAGTGACTAGTCATATGAGTGGCAGGTATATGTTATTTCCTAGTTGAGCTTAGAAAACCTAATTGAAATGTTTTTTCTTAGCCTTAATATGTGCCACACAATCCGATCCTTTTAGATCCATAGAAATCTTGAAGAGATACCACCACCAATTATATGTATTGCGAAGTTTTCTACTATAAATTGTTAATGCATGAACAATCATTAATAATTGAGCCCCTCTAGTAACTAGTCGTACGAGCACAAGGTATATTTTATCTCCTAGTGGAGCTCGGCTATTTTCTAATTTTATTTTTTTACACCATTAAGGTTCTGGAATGAATGGTGTTTGAATTGTTAGAAAACACCAAGACATAAATTGAAAGATGGAAATGAAATAGTGAAAATTAACTACATGCATGAATCACACATTTTTCACGTGTCAAATTATAAGACCCTGATAATATCAGTTATCTTTGATTAGTCATACAAGCAACATGTATATTTTATCTTCTAGTCGAGTTCGGTTTTTTTAATTTTATTTTTTTACACCATTAATCTTTTTGAATGGACAATGTTTGAATTGTTAGAATACATGAAAAAATCAATGTAAAGATGGAAATGAAATAGTGAAAATTATAACCATGCATGTATCGCACCTTCTCTACTGATCAAATTATAAGACCTTACCAATATCATTTATCTATGTTCTATTTTAGTGTCTCAATCTCACTTGTATTATTCACATGAGTGCAATTTGTAATTATAGGGGCCAAAAAAATGGTGAAAATCCAGCATGTTTAAACGTCGAAACCCTAATGTGAATGTTGTCAAAGTTTTCAATAAGATAACGTTTGATTTTCTAGATAAGACATAAACATTAATGGGAAGTTGGAAATAAAAAAGTGAGAAATAAATACTTGCATGTTCTGCATATTTTCCATGGTTTAAATTGTAGCACTTAAATAATTCATGTTATTATGAGGGAAACCATCCCTAAACATCTTTATTTTAACACCGAGAAATCATCTCCACAATCAGGCATTACCAAAATCTAGGAGCCAGGCATAAACTACAAATTGCATACCATCGAATCTCTCAAATGAATTTCCAATAAAATCATCTTCTATTCACATTAATAGGGTAGTATGCATTTGTTATATGCACAACAAGGAGGGTGGAATGAGCCATCACTGACTTGGCCAACCAAATCTCAGAAATGGATAAGACTTCTTCACTGCTAACAAAAGATTAATGCATGGTGAGTTCTGCATGAAAAAATTCTAACCACTAACATATCCTGAAAGAGTGTCCTGAATATTTGTCCCAACTATTCCTGGGATGTGAAAAACATTCCCAACCCATTTTTCACCTATTATTTTGCTCAATATATTTGAAAGGGGTGGAATTGGCTCTACTTTTTGGCCATTTGCCACCAATCCTATAATAGATCACTGAAAAGGTATACAACAAGAAATTATTAAAATCTAATAAAGAATATGCATGATTTGACCCCAAGTTTCACACAGAGGCATGTATGAAAGGACATTGACTCGGACACATCCTTGCTTACAAATTCAAGCTCAATTGTAGGTAACGACTCTCTTAATAAACCCAATCAACCCAATGTAACTTGAAAGACTTGATTTACTGCCAGCTAGCACATACCTGGAACATTCCTTTCAGTACACCCCACTATATGCTCCAAAGATTAAAAGTGCACCCCAAACAACACCTCTGAACATGGACCTTGAAAATGTATAACTTAAAAAAATTACCCAAGGAAAATCCAGACTCCTCTTATCCTTGGTTGCTTTTCTCCATCAGGGAGAAAATTAAAAAGTAAATGAAAAGCTCAAAAACAGAAAGAGAACCAATCAAAAACACATACATACAAACCCAAAATACCATTAACCACATACAACAACAGACCAAAAATAGAGCATTCAAAAAATATGCATGACCTTGCAAAGAGAGTCCAGATCACAAAATATGTAACATAAAATGACACATAAGACCAACTTAATTTAAAAAATGAAAACAAGAGTGACATATCCCTAACATTGATAACCACAAAGAATCCTCCATGGAGATGAGGTTTATGGTTTCCTATACCAAGTACCATCAGACGTGTCACTCTATTTCTCCATTATGCCCACCATTTCTGTCTAGCACAAATTTATTTAATGTCTTCATTCTTTTTGTATGTAAGATAAATCCTCCGTAATACATAAAAAAAATATGCATAAAATTTCCCTCCATGGGCACACTATGACAACATGGAATATGACTATTTTTTTCCCAATCAGACCCTTTACTACTAAATATGAAAAAAAGCAAGTCTGATTTTAAATTTTAAGGAGACTGGATAGTCTTTACTCGAGATGGCACACAAACAATAAAGTCTTTCAAAATCCCAAATCCTCTGAGAAAATAAAACAAGAGTGAAAATCGGAAACCTTGTTTACTGTGAAAATGAAAGCACATAAAGATTCTGCTATAAATCCCCACAAATTCAACCTTTCACAACTAAAGTAAATCACGTAATGGCCCCATAAAATTCATGTGGCCACCACTAAAGTGAAATAAAATTATTTTTTCAAGATACACTGGCATCTTATATAGCTACGTTAACATTTGTCACAGAGATGCCCAAAAATAGAGTCATTGATAACTCAAGGTCTTTTACATAATATTTAAACAGAATTGATGAGCTAAAAACAAAACAATGAGTCTGGCATTTTAACAATGGGCATTAGTTGAAAGTCCATTTCTATCCAAAAAAGAATTGTGTGGGCCACCTGTAATCTGTGTTCAATCTAAATTTTGAAAAATTCAATTAATTTACAAGTATCATATGACAAAATAGTCAGGTGTAAGATTCTACAACTTGTCAGGTGTAGAAATTAGGCAAATAAAACTAACGATCTAACAGAAATAAAATAAAATAATATTGCAAATAAAAAAAAGTATTGAAAAACTTCAAATCAGCACTTCTTGTGCATATATATCTTCTTTCCTTATCATAGCTTTCATCTCAATCCAATCTCTGTGAATGTGTTATATCAATACACTTACAGTTGCTTTATATTTTATAGATGGTATTTCATCTAACAATAGAACACTCAACTCTCCTAAAATTAGAACATGTTTTTATAAAATAAAAAGCTATCATCTACAAATAACACATTTTTTTTCATGCAAACAAAGCTATTTGTTTTATTTTAGGAACATCCTATTTAAAAATAGTGCCATGCATGAATTACAACTAACTTGATTCATGGAAATGCAACTTTATTGTTTAAAATTTTTTCCTAAAACATAGAAGCGGGGATAACAATGTTGGGAGAAAGTATATATTTATAACACTCCCCCTTAATTTCGACATTCCATACTTTTATTATTTTGGAGCTGAGTGTGCACTCTTCTAGATTTAACATATTCTTGCTCACGAATTCCCAAAAAACTTGTCAAATACTCAAAAACTTCATTACCCAAAGCCTTTCATAAAAATATCAGCAAACTGATCTTCAGATCTGCAAAATTCAAGACAAATTACGTTATTGTTAACCGAATCCCTCTAATAAAATGATACCTTGTTTCAATATCTGCGTTGCTCCTCTTTTGAAAAAAAATGATTTTTTGACAATGCTATTGGTGAATTATTATCACAAAAAAATTATGTGTAGCATCCTTCTTGATTCTATCTCACATCTTTCAACAACTCTTCTCATCCAAAAACAGCCTGACATGATGCTCTTGTTGTTGCTACATACTTTACTTCTGCTAAAGAAAGTATGATTATGGGTTGCTTCTTATGATTGCCCAAGAAACTAAACCTGTTCCCGAGTGAAAAAACATAGTCATATGTGCTCTTTATTTTGTCATCTATACTTCTAACATTATCACTATCTGTATAAACTCTGATTTTGAACTCATCTGAAGTGGAATACAAAATTCTACAATTCTTAGTTCCACATACATACCTTAAAATACATTCTGCAGGTTTCCAATGTGAATCTTTTGTAGATTCCATTAACCTTGAGACAAGACTCACCCCATACATAATATCCAGGCCCTGTGGCCATCAAATACATGAGACTTCGAACTATCTTGTTAAACAATGTTGGATCCACAAATAATCTCCACTATCATGTTTTATTAACTTTAAACCTACTACAACTGGTGTTTGGCGCTGAAGCTTGCAATTCCACATGTTCAATCTCTTTAAAACATCACTATCATACCTACTTTTTGAAATAAAAACTCCATATTGTGATTTGTTCAATTTCAATACACCAAAAAATAATGTATAAAACCTAAATTTTTCTTCTCAACTTATTTATTCATGGTTGATTTGAATGAATCTATAGATAGATTTCTAGCAATGATTAAATAATCCAAATATACACAAACAGATCAAAATTTTTACCTTGCTCATTTGATCTTGATATATAAGCTAGGATCATTGATTCTCTTATTGAAACCATTCTATATCAAATAAGAATCAATCTTGTTATACCAAGATCTAGGTGCTTTGTTTGAGACCAGAGAGCACTTTTTGACAACCTGTATACCTTTCCTTCATGACCTTCAATCTCATAACCTTTTAGCTGATTCACATAAACTTCTTCTTCAAGAAAACCATTCAAGAATGCTGATTTTACATCCATCTGATAAATAGGCCATTTTTTTTGAGTTGTAAATTGCTAAAACCATTCTTATTGCATGTCCAAACGTGCTATCGGGTGCAAATGGTCTCGTTGTAATCTACTCCATATTGTTGTGAAAAACCTCTTGAAACCAACCTTTCTTTATATTTTTGTACTTTACCATCAACAAGTATATTTGGTCTTGTAGACCCACTTCACTCCTATCACGTCCTTTCCTTCTGGAAGATCTACCAATTCCCATGTCTGATTCTTCTCTATGGCATCTATCTCATCATCCATGGCTTGAACCCAAACTTCATTATTTATAGCCTCTTCAAAGTATACTGGATCTGCAGCTTGAGAAAAAAATTCCAAAAATTGAAAAAGCAGTTAGTTGTATCAACATTATAAATCTCACTAAGAGTCCTTGTTTTCCACTGCAAAGGGATATCTAGATGGTGGATGTTTTGTACTGAAGGAGTTTGCTTCTAGGTGTTCTTTGTGGTGTCTGTTGCATGGCTGAAGATGACTGAAAATCTTAAGAGATACCTCCTAGATGTAGATGGAGGTGTAGCTTGTGCTAAAAATTGTGGTGCATGTCCAAGATTCGAAGAAGATACAATACCTTTCTACTCTATGACTTTCATCTGTCATATCATCATGAGGAATAATACTTCTGCTACACTGATGGATTTTTGAATACTTCCATCCTCATGCCTCATTTTCAACAAACTATACATCTCTGTCGATTATGACCTTTTTGGTAACTGGATTAAACAACTTGTAATCTTTTTTATTCTCTGAATATCCAAATAAATATGCACTTTTCTCCTTTATTGTCTAACTTATTCCTTAGCTCATCAAGGCACATTTGTGTATGCCACACAACTGAAGATTCTAAAATGAGAAACATTGTGTTTCTCTTAGTTCAAGCTTGTTGAGGAACCATGTTTCGAACAATTTTCATTGGACACCTGTTTATGATGTAAACAACAGTTGTTACCACTTCTTCCCAATACTCATTTGAAAGATGCTTTTGCCTTCATCATACTTCTCGCCATCTCCATGATGGTTCTATTCTTCCTCTCTACCACACCATTTTGTTGTGGTGTATACCTTGGTAGTAAAATTCTTGTGTATACCATGATATTTGTAAAAATTCATAAAAGCACTGGAAACATACTCACCTCCTCTGTCTGTCCTAAAGAACTTTGATGTAGTACCCAATTTACTTTTCCAATAAAGTCTTGAACTACTGAAATATATCAAAAGCATCTTATTTGTGTCTCAAAAAGTACACCCATGTCTTCCTTGTATAGTCATCAATGAATGTCATAAAATATGAGCAACCTCCAATAGAAGTTGTTTTCATTGGTCCGCATAAATTTGAATGAAAAATTTTAAGTGGTGCACTTATTCTTTTTGTTTTGAAAAATGGGAAGGACTCTCTGTGTTTCTTCCCCAAAATACAATCGTCACAAACTCTATCTAGTTTTTGAATCAAAGGCAAGCCTTTCACCATATTTTTTCTGTGTAATAAATTCAAACCACTAAATTTTAACATGACCAAACCTGAGATGTCATAGCCATGATTCATCTTTTTCAACTGATTGAAAAGTATGATTCAATCTCCTTAGCTCCAGATTGATTTGTAGTATGAACTCCGGATGTGGTTGGTATAATCTTCAAAGGAAACATTCTGTTGCTTGTCATCTTCACTTTAGCAATCACCTAGGTACTTTGAAGCTTTATCCATGATCACACATTCATTGTCTTCAATGTAAACTTTGTATCCCTTTTGTACTAATTGACCCAATGCTCATAAGATTATGCTTCAAACCTGCAACATAATAAACATCACTGTATAATATTTTGCTCCCCCTTTTTAGTTAGAATGTTGATTGTTCCTTTTCCTTTTATAGTCACTTTATTATTATTCCCAAGGGTAATTTCTGTCTTTACTGACTCATCCAAATTAGAAAATAAATCAAAGTTACATGACATGTGATTACTACAACCAAAATCCAAATACCCATACATCACTAGGACTCTCTTGTGATATATTACACTTAATAGGTGATGCTTCAGCAATCTTTGTGCATGTAATAAACATGCAGCTTAAAGTAGAGCTCCCAACCTGATTTTGATTCTGTTTATTTTTATCATACTGACTTTTTCTTGCATTCAAAAGCATAATGCCCATATCTCTTGCAATAGTGACACTGCACATGTGATTTATCCTCTCTCTGACTTGAAAAATGATTATGATTGTGCTCTTGACTATGTCCTCTTCCACTTGAGTTTTATGGACCGATGTTGCCTCCTCTAGATGAACTTCTTCCTCTACCTATAGCAGATGAAATTTTCTCTTCCTCTTCCATGAGTTCCTGATACTTGTGATGAAAAAGTCTTGATCTATAACTACATGTGATCTATTCAACCTCTATTCATGATTTATTAGTGATGCATGACAACTCATCAATTAAAAACTAATTTAGATCCTTAGTTTCTTCAATAGTAACTACCAAAGGATCAAATTTTGCAAGAAAACTTCTAAGTAATTTTTCAATAATAATTTCTATCCTCAATAGTTTCACCATGAGATTTTATTTGATTGAATAAACCAAGTACAAAAGTAAATAACTTCTAAGGAATCTAAATCTTTCATTGACATATTTTCAAAATCTCTACGAAGTAACTGTAGCTTAGCTAGTTTTACTTTCTCTTTACCTTGATACGCAACCTAGAGTGTTTCCCACACAATTTGTGCTTTATTGGCTACTACCACTCTGGGTAGGATGCTTTCATGCATGGCTTGATGAATGAAGAAAAGAATTTTTCCATCTTTCTTTCTTAATTCCTTCAACGTGTCTTTCTCTTCCTGTGAGAGTGTGTTATATGTTGCTGAATCTATGGGCTCTTTGTACCCATTCTCTACAATTTCCCACACATCTTGGGATCTGAATAGTACCTTAATGGTTAATGACCAATACTCATAATTTGTTCCTATAAATTGTGGTGTTTGCAGACCGGATATAGAAGCCATAACCTATTTTCAAGTAGAAACCTGTTGAAAAAAAATCCATGCTTTGATACCAATTTGTAGAAATTAGGCACATAAAATAACAACTAACACAAATACAATAAAAAATTGTAAATAAAACATATTATTGCAAATTCAGATTAGCACTTATGTGCATATATTGTTTCTTCCTTGTCAGAGCTTCAGGTCAATACAATCTCTCTGAATGTGTTATATAAAAACACTTACAATTGCCTCTAATAAATAGATGGCTTTCATCTAACAATAAAACACTCCACTCTCCTAAAATTAGCATATGCTTTTGTGTAATACAAAGCTTTTGATTTATTTGCTTTATCATCTTTTCCTAAAAGTAGGAATCTAAAAGCGAACTATCTAAAATTTAAAAGCATGTAATAAACAAAAAAAATATATTTTTCTAGGGGAAAAATTAAACTCTTTTTTATAACATATAAATCCGCGTGAATTCAACATTTCAGAACTAAAGTACATCACATAATGGCCCCATAAACTTCATAAGGCCACCACTAAAGTGAAAGAAAATTATTGTTTCAAGATACACTCGCGTCTTATATAGCTACGTTAACATTTGTCACAGTGATGCCCAAAAAGAGAGTCATTGATAACTCAAGGTCTTTTACATAATATTCAAAAAAATTTGATGAACTGAAAATGAAATATTGAGTCCGGCATTATAACAATGGGCATTGGTTGAAAGTCCATTTCCATCCAAAAAAGAATTGTGTGGACCACATGCAATCTGTATTCAATCTAAATTTTGAAAAGTTCAATTAATTTGCAAGTATCATATGATTTTAATGTGTTGAAAACTTGAAATCTCAAGATGGGATCAAAGTAGACTCACTTGAACATTGAGAAAGCTTGGTCACCTGATATGTTATCTAGAATAGGCTCAAACATGAACATGTCCTGTGACATTGATAAGTATACTCAATGATTTCTAAAACTCCAAATATAGCATGAAAATCCTATTGTTTATCCTCCTTGGGAATATTGCTCGGGATATATACAATATTATGCGGTATTTCTATATTTGTTTTTTCTTAGTTTCAAACTCTACAAACAACTCAAATAATTAGATATAATTTTATAATAAAGTACAAAATTGATCTCCCACTCTCCATTGAGTGATATCACCACACTACATATCAGAAATTTAATAATGGCTTATGTACTTATCCCCTTATGAGTGAAGTGTATTTACTACACTCTTGGTATTATATGCTCAATCAATGCAACTATGAGTAATCAAATGTAACTAGGATAATCCTTCTCTTGGCACAAAATACTTTGCATCATGTAAATTTAGACCTGTATCTATTGCATATTAGATTTTAACTCATGGAATACTCTTACAATATTTAAGATGTGTATAGTATTTGCGAATAGTTATCTCTAAGGTGTGCCTTATATATAGTGTATGAAAGTAAAATTTAAGGTTATTATTTATATATGAGACTCTTCATTGAAATTCATGCACAAGACAAACCGGAAGTCACATCTAAGGTGACCTAATAAAAGTGACCAAATAGAGAAAAAGACCCTTTTTCCCAAGAAGGATAGGTTCAAGCAAGGAGGAAGGTTTGACTGTAAATCTAACATATATCACTAAACTTTTCGATACTTCAAATTAATCAATCATGAGCAAAGGGTAAGGATGTTTATAGAGGCGGACTAGGTATATTAAACAATATTGAAGTGGTATTTAGAGTTTTAACATGAAAAATAAAAGTGACTATAGTGGTATAATGGAAATTGAAAGGGGAAATGTGTAACAAAAAAGTTAAATATGTGCTTCTACTCAAAATTTTCTAAAAGGTGCCAAAATTGATGTTTCCAAATGCCTCATATGAAAAATAAGGTTATTAAACTCCTTACTTTAGATTTATCTCATGGAATAATGGTAATAGAAAGGGGAAATGTGTATCACAAGAGTCAAATGTTTTATTTAAAATAATATTTTTGTAAAAAGTAAATGGATGTAGACTGTGTGAAGCCAGACTCCTTAAGTATCCCCCACCCTATACCAAAAGAGGATTTCTAGATGGGAAAGACAAATAAGTGGAGATTTATTAAAAATATGTATTTTTAAGTATACATGAATATATACTAATCGTAAAGAACAATAAAGAGTAGTATAATACGAGAAACAAAAATAAAAAATAGAATTTAGAAGTTGAATGATGTAATGAATATGTTCGTTCTATGCAAATGGTTAAAAAATGGAAGCAGGAATATTCAAAATAACTAATCAGTGAAATTGTAAGTTATTAAAATCCATGTTTGAATACATATTGCAACTATAAATTAAACATTTAAGGTCTCCAACACAAGAAGAAGAAAATCAATATAAGGGGAAGTCATATATACTAAGTGTCATTCAAATGTTATTAAGGACATGTAGTTAGTCACAATATTATATATTCATTCAAGAAATTCATTCCTATAGAGTTATAACCTTCATTCCATGAAAAAAAATTGTGATAAAAACTTGCGTAGAAACCTTTTATCAATTTATGTGATGCACCAATGCCACTTAAATAGTTTTAACATTGGTTATAATGAAATACAAAATTGTATATCTTTTGACAACATAGTCTTGCCAATACCCTTAAAAACTAATGTCATTTGTTATTCTAAGTATTTTAGAAAATAGAAAAAATATGATTGCCATTGCTAAGATTTGGTGAGAAAATGATTCTAATTTTCTATACATGAGATAGACACTCTACCCTATCATACATGAGAAATTGTTTTAGGACATATCTTACATTAATTAATAGCATCTGGTTTCACTTTAGGGGACACTCTACCAAGACCACACATTCTTGAGTTAAGAACAATGATTAATCTATAAGATGGTCCTTTAAAAAGATTTAGTTAATAATATTAACTTCTATTAACTTATTAGTGATCCATAATATATTTATGTGAGTTTATTATAATGTATTGTGTAAGTTGTTTGCTTTGTTTAAACAACTTACGTAAATAATATTAGAGAGATAAATAGGGATTTTTTGTTGAGTTGGTTCAACAAATTTTCTATGTCAAGTGATAAGTTTTAGGATGTCATTATGGAATCCTTAATTATAGAAGCTCATCTCCCTATATGTATGCATTTTTTTGATTGAATCAAATGAACGAAGAAGGTTATTATGTTTCTTTGGCTTGCAATTTGATCTAAAATTACAGTATGCCATATTCATTGGGGGAGAAACTAATAGAATATATATCTTGTAGTCCAGTGATAAAAAAAATATGGGTTATGGTTAAGAAATATTAGTTGTTTCGCTCAATATGTGTGTATTCAAGTTCCTTTGTAAGCACTAGTTTGGCATTATCAATATTCAAGTATCCTTAAGTTGTAACTTATGTTTTTCTCCACATGGGTTTTTTTTTGGCATATGTTGCTAGAGTATGAGATTATAACTTGTATGATAAGTACAAAACACACTAGGATCTACGTAAAATTTATGGGCAGAGGGTTGTGAACACAATTCAATATGGAGTGGACAAAGGCCAAGTTTTCTAAGTTTAAGAAGAGAGTTAACTAAGGGACTACTTACTAGTCTTGGGTTTGAACCACAAACTAGCTCATCAAACTTATTCTAACTTGACTATTCACAATATAATTAAGTGTGAATTTCAAATGCAGGTAGAAATCATTTTGTCAAACATTTCACAGAGGAAGGTCACTTGTTGAATGCATCAGAGCCAAATCTCCATAAACATAAAATAACATGTATATAAGCGAACATCAATGGCACAAGAAAAAATGTTTTTTAGAGGTTTCTTCACCTTTGAAGTCCTTGTATTGCAGCTTCTAGGTTGTTTGTTTGTAACCGCCCTTCATATGAGTAAGAAAAGGGGATCATCAGATCACAATGTGTTCTCATGGTCCTTAATCAAGAGGTTTCTAACATGTAAGGGTGACAACAATGAGGTACATGACCCCTTAAGAGAAGTAAAGAAGTCAGCCAAGAATAAGTGTTACCACAATATAGGATGTTATTATTGCTCAGGGTCCTTGTGTAATTTGAGGGATATCATGCATGGAAACTCAAAAGTTATGCACATGCCTAAAACTTCCCCTAAAAGTTCTTCAAGGTCATCTTAGGAGATAGTCATGTATGAAAACAACAGAGTCTCCATGGGATCAAACACTAGGTCTCTGGCTTCACCAAAACCTGCACAGTTCGTAGTGCAAGAAGCTCAGGGGTCTTTCAGAGGAGTCCATACAAAGAAATTCTCAGGTTGTTACAAATGTCATGTTGTTGTAGACCCATTTGAGAGCACTTCAAGGGATTCCTCTCTCAAAACTACTATTTATGCATGTCCAATATGTGGGGAGATCTTTAGCAAGTCTGAGGCCCTTGAGCGGCATCGGGCCTTAAAACATGCAAGTGATTATATTGTCTTACATTAACATGACAAATACACTTTTGATAAAATAAGTACGGTTAGGCATGGGATTAATCAGGATACATTCATTTTGATTATAGGCATGGGATAACTAGATGGGATAGAGTTATTGGTATGAACATTGGTATGAACACTGGTAGATGCATTCAATTACGGAATGACCATGAATCTACAAAACCATGAATCTACGAAATAATATGAACATTTAGATGGGATAGGGGATTTGAAACTTATGGTAGAATAGAGAGAAACGCAAAAATGTTGTCCTTTACAACAAACTCCTCCAACCCACAAACAATATAATGATGGCTCCCTTCAGCGACAGACTCCTTCCTCCCTTCGGCTTCCTCAAAAACACAAACGTAGGGTTTCCACTGTGGTCTTGTTCTTTCCCCCTCGTTATCTGGTTTTGTGTCTGGCTTCCCTCTCCTTGTTTCTTGATGCGGGATTGGAAATGATTCAAAGGAGGGGGTATGATTCATTGGCGCGGGGGGAGTGGGGGCATAAACATTAATAATTCAAAATTAAACAACTAGCGTCCAGGTCACTTCCTCCACATCATTCAATCTTCCTCCCCCATACACATCAACGAAGCCTCGGTTGTGTGGTCCCCACACATGTTTCCGACGTGACGTCAAGATTTTGGGTGAACATGTGGAATGGTCCATAAGAACCATGGCAATAAGGGGCAGCATACATAAATACAAATTGAGTGGAGGGTAGCCGACCGCTGTATAAACTACGTGGACCTCACCTTCCTTGCAATTGATTTTATTGTTGTTGGAATCTCTTACACTTCCCTTTATATCTTCACCACGCAACCATGTGCAATCTACGATTTATCAAACATATTATTCCGCGCACGCAAATGCATCTGCGGCCGCGTTTGTTGGTTTTATTCAATAAAAAAATGACCTTTTTACTTTACAACTGTTCTTACAACTACTCGACTCCCAAACCATTGACTTCTCTTACGTACCGCTCTAAAACCGTTAAAATTTCATTTTCTACCCCTGTAAGTAAGTTTTTAAATATGATACAAATTGTCATTCTAATACATGATCCACAGAAATTGCAATACTGTTATTACTGTCCAATCTCGATCTTATCCTATCATTTTTCGAATTATGTGTCACCGATTAAGTGGGCACGTGTCAGCTGAAGAATGGATCTGTCGGCAGACCGCAACAGCGTCTCATCCCTATAAATTCACAACTACATCCTCCCATTTTCATCGAACTGTTTCATCTGTAATCTGACAGTCATTTCTGCCTTTGTTATTTACGTTCTTCATTTGTTAAGCTCCATATAATGGCGGACTCGAATGCAGCAGAGCATCAGGATCGTGCGCTGTTTGGTCTGTTTGGGAAGAAGAAAGAAGAGGAGACACATCAGCAGCATCCCGCTGGCCACGTAGGCGATGTTCACCACGCTACCCCTGTTTCTCAGGTCCACGTGGAGGAACCCAAACACCATGGCCAAGAGGAAAAGAAACCCCACGAAGGGGGTTTGATGGGAAAACTCCATCGCTCAAACAGCTCGTCTTCCAGCTCTGTAAGTTAATATAAATCTCAATGCACATCTTCTTTTCTGTAAGTTTATTTCATTTGTACAGATCTGATGACAGCATTTATGAATGGGATCATGCACAGTCTAGCGATGAGGAAGGAGGAGAAAAGGGAGAGAAGAAGAAGAAAAAGAAGGGAGGGCTGAAGGAGAAGCTTGGTGGAGGGCACAAGAAAGAAGGGGAAGAACATGCGCAGGGCGAGAAGAAAGAGGGGCTGCTGGACAAGATAAAAGATAAGCTTCCAGGGCACCATAACAAGGAGGAACAGAAGGGGCATTAATGATCATCTCTTATGTCCACTTTCTTTGTTTACTGTGTTCTTTTGTGTGTTTGGGTATATGCTGATCTTACTGTATTTACACTCCCACCAGACTAAATAATAACAGTGTGTTTATGTTTCCTTCTTCGTTATTGTTTTTCAATTTTCTGAGCACGAATTGATCCAAGTTTTAAATAGAGAGAATAAGAAAATAATAAAATGTTATTCAAGATCGAACAATACAGTTAATCCAATGACTGAAGCTATCAATGAGTATGGGCCAATTATAATGATGGTCGTCATCTATAGACAAAGGAGGTCGGTTCCAATGTTGTTGACTGGTAGCAGTAATGAGCAGTTTCACTTTATTTGTGGGCCTATCTTATCTTTTTCATCATTTATGCATTCTCAATTTTAATTTAATTCATACATAAATGTGCCGTGAATTGCCCAAAGGAAATTTTCGCCTATTACTATGGTGCAAGGGAAGCACATGTGGGGGTGGTTAGTTCTTTATTCAAGTTGAAAATGGTTCTATTAATAATAAAAGAATATGCGAGTCAAAACTTTAAATAAGAATAATTATGAGGACCCTAGCAAAAGACAGGTCAAGATCATTACGATTATACAAAAAAATTATAAAAGAAAGAGAAAACTAAGAATCATTGTTGTTGATAATCATGGTTGTTAGCATAAATTACCGTTTGGTAGCAGTACTTAAATGCGCTCTTTAATCTTATCGATTGTATCACACGGATCTTTTATGTTGAATTGATATATATGCAAACATAAAGAGGAACAAAATATGAGTTTGCTAAATAGCAAGAATAGTGTCATTTCTCAATGTACAATTGAACAATTTTTTTTCAAATATGAAAGAGGATACTCGATCAATAAGCATTCCAAATGATATTGAGTGTGGAGGGGGAGAGATTGCCATGCAAAACATTTTTTTTATTGAAACTGTTGGGGAAAAGTTTTGGATGAGAGGTGTGAAGGGAAGACTAGCCCTGAGAGGAAGAAGGGAAATGCCAGAAGATATGAGGGATAAATTCAAGAGTAGAATAGAAGGGGAATTCATTGGAATTAAGACCAGGTTAGGATAACTTGAAGGCAACCAGAAGTTTCATATGCATAATTCACCATCCCAAATGTTGACAATTAGCCTCAACAAGAGAATGTCCAATTTCCTGAATAACCCATTGTAGGTCATTTGTTGCCATTGAGATTAGAAAAGGACATAGACCATTTGGTGTTAAGAGAGTCTTCAGGTAGGAGATGGTGTTGAATCAGTACATACAAAACCCTTGGCATGGCCGTGTTGATGGTAACTTGGTTTGGTCAGCACCAATCCTTCCAAGGGGTTGAAGGGTTGTTTTCAATTTTAAGGAGAATCTCAGGAGAAATTGGCGGTAGAAGTGTGGTATAGACATGTTTTATATTTTGTGGACAAATTAACCATACGGCACAATAGGTTCCAAATGAACCAACTGCTAGTATTTTGATCCCAAACGTCTTTAACTTTGTTAATGTCTTTCTTTGCAAAGGATTTTATTTGAATTCAAGTTGGACAATTATTAGATTGAATTATCTTGTTCTACCAAAGATTGGAATTGGCAATACTCAATCCACGTTGAAAAGATTGATGGTGCCATTGAAGAAAAGGGGCTAATCCCTGCCAAGCTATCCAATTATGCCTAAGAGAAACGGACACAAAGATATCAAAAAAAGGTGCTCTTAGGATTTATCTTCACATGGAGTGGAAGTCCAAACACCTTTATATGAAGCTTCTTGGATGCGTTCCTTGACAATGATCTTCTAAGGATGTGATTCTTAAGTGTCCCTCGCAACCCATTTGGACGTAAAACATTTCCCTTTTTGTAATGGATAAATAATTCCAATCCCACCAACAATTTTAGATTCGATGCAAAGTTCCTAAGAGAATATTGCCATCCGTTTCTCACTAAAATTGTTGCTCCGTAGAAAGCCCCAGACTAGGTGTGTGAGCTTGCCCTAAGTGGATTTTGAAGAGAACCAATAAGAAGAGTAGGATGCATGGATGGGTAGAAAAATGTGATAATGACAAGTCACTACAACAAACAACCTTTTTTTACCACAATCATTCCACAATATTGCCATAATTTAGAAGAATTGTAGAATCTTGTAGAATCTCTATGAAAATTTCGTTTGGTCATTCCTAAATATTGTAGATATTCTACAATTTACATATAGTGATAGTAATTAGTAGAAAAGTCATAATTCTATCTATTCTTCATAGAAAAACAACAATTTTAATAATATAGAGCTAAAATTGATCATAAAATGATATTAATACTAAAATTTAATATTAAATAATTTTGAAATACCATGTTAATATATATAAAATATGATTGAAATCTAACTATATTAAAATATGTTCAGTCTACTATATGTTAAAAAGTAGAATATAATTTTATGTTAAAATATTTTTTTATTATTTATGTAATTATAAATATTTCTCTAAACATAGCCCTTTCTTTTAAAATTAATAAATGTATAATTAAAATTCCTTTTTAACCACAATTTTTCCCCTAAAAGTTCATAATTTAGAAGAATTGTAGAAAAATCGTGGCATCTCCATGAAAATTTCATTACTTATTTTAGGTATTGTGGATATTTCACAATTTACATGCATTGATAATAATGCGTATAAAATCCACAATATTTCAAAATTAAAGTTAAAATTTATCTTAAAATTTAGTTACCAAGTTACAACTAGTATAAATTTATAATAATATTAAAATTCCATATTCAGTCATTTGAAAATACCATTTTATATATATTTTTATATGTTTTAAACAAAATCAATTATAATATTATAAAAATTTAATTGTATAAAAATATATAATTATTATAATATATTTTTAAATTAATTTAAGAAAATGTTATCTTAAATATATACTAAATATTATATATTTCAAAAACTAACTTGAACTTATCACGAAAGTATTATAATTCCATTAATTTTTTTAAAAATACATAAAATTTGGTATAGGTAATTTATGACAAACTTAAAAGAAAGTAATTTAAATGTTGTTACTAACACATTAATAGTTGTTTAAAAAATATTCTGCATTCCTAGAAATACTATACGTGGAAATTTTAATAAGAATCCAAAAAATCTTTCAAAATGGTAAAACTACCATAAAATATATGTGCAGAAATGGATTTTTTTACTCTCACTAAAAAATTCTAAGAATTAGGAAACAACCTTCTAGCTCCACGTGGTTTAGTTTCGTGCGATGTATGTGGGTTAATTAATATATTAAATATCTTAACCTCATTACTACCATGCAATGTTTGCACGTGGAGTGCATCACTATACCTGCACCATAATCATTCCCAAGATATATGGTAAATCATTAATGATTAACTGCAATGAGTTGAGTGGATACATTTTATTGTTACAGAATGATATATTCAAGGTTCTTAAATACCCCAAAGATCCACAATTTTTGGGCATATTTTCAACGGATTCCCTACTCATGATATGATAGGGAGTATTCACCGTATGTGGAAGTTAATATAAATGTGAAGGATAGTTTCCTATGACTTGCCGAATGTTGACATATCATTAAGAAATAGCACAAGTTGGGAGGCAACAAACACTAACGTTCATGCCATCTTGTTCCTTTTTGAACAAAGGTGGCATTGATATAGAGATTGGTGGTTGTGTTGCAACGATGAAAGGAAACAACATCCCTTCATGGTTGTCTCCTAAATGTAACTTTATACCAGCAAGAACTCAAGGGAATGTGAACGGTGGAGGGATCCAATTGCAGTATGTTCATTACAGGGTAAGAAAAAATACCTTCAACAACGTCTCTCCTGTTGGTCTTTATAGAAACATTAACAATGTCAAGGGTAACACCATTTATAATATCCTTTATTCTAAATAATTCTATTTTTGGCTTGGTTTGATGATAATTTGATAACAGTTATTACAAACATTTTTAGGTTCAATTAATTGTTTTGAATGCTAATATGAGATGCCAAGAATGGAGAGAGAGTTTGTAATGTGATGCCTAAAATGGATAGTATGTATCATAAGCCATGAGCTCCTATCGAGACCACGATGGACCTCATTTGATTTCTGTAATCGCATTATCATGAATGGTTACTATACACAATCTTGCATGCATGTGGGTGGTGCAGATTTTCTCGACTATGTAAGCCAGGGAAATGTGATAGTGAGAGGGAGTGTGGATTCAAAAATAGGATGGAAATATGATGATCGAGAAAGAGGAAACTAATATTTTAAAATTTTCCCATGCAAAGAAAGATTTGAAGGGCATTCAAAAGAAAGAAATACAATGTTTCTCCACACAATATCATTAAAGCAAGCTGCTCCTTTCATTTGTCATCTCTAATTTTTAAAAGTACAATTGTCTCACAAATATTTTGTATGTGTGTAAGACAAAGTTATTTACTCTAGGGTTTTATAAAGACGAATAATGAAAAAATGGGAAATATTTCAAAATCAAATGAAAAGAGTCAAACATTAATTTGTTTATAAGATTTTTTTGGTAAACATATTTACTATTAGAAAGAATATTTTTATTTTGTGAACATGAATTTCTTACAGAATTAATTCTTTCATTTTCTTAATACAAGAATCATCACAACTATTCTTGGGAGGAGATGATATTTTTGAAAGAGATGATATAACTATTCATAGCTGAAGATAATGCAACAACAAATGAACAAAATTGTTTGGAAGGATATGAATAGCAATAGTTATTGGAGTAAATTTAGTTTTTATTAAAGTGTTCTAAGGATTCAAAAACAATAATGATTAAGAATTATTTGAATGTTATATTTATTTGACAATATTAGAGGAAAGTTTTAAAATATAATTATGTCTACACTTTCAATAATAAATAAAATATATTTTCTTAATATGCATATGATGTTTTTCAAGTTGGTATTTTATTATTTTTGATATTTTGATATTTTTTATTATATACTTAAATAATTCTTTGAAATTATAAATGAGTGCATACTTAGAGGAAACTAATTATTTTGATTTTTAAATAGTTTTATGTAGATCATATATAATATGAATAGTAAACATTTTTTCTTAACATATTATTTGATATATAAAAATGAAATATAATCTAGAAATATATTTCCATGTAATAATAAAATTATATATTTGTGTGTGTTTTAAATGTAGATAATCCACAAAAATAATTATTTAAATGAATATTAAATTAGTTGTTAATAGTAACTTTTCTACATATTTTTAAAAGATAATTTCACAATTAATTATTGTGGCAATCAAATGGTAGCTTCCACCTACAAGTTTTATGTGGTAACGACAATCGTAGAAAAAAAATGTTGAAATTTTCACAAATATAACATTGATGAGAGATACAAAATTTTAAATTGTAGAATTTCTATAAAGATTGAATCTATAGAAAAACAACATTTTGGTGAAATTTGTGGAATACTAACATAAATAAAATTCGTAGAAATGTTACAAAAAATCACAAAATGTGGACAATGTACAATTAAAAATTGGAGCTTAGCTATAAATGTTATTAATTGTGGACCATCAACAATATAATGAGTTGTGGAAAAACTACAATAATATATCTAAGTGTAGATTTTCAACACTTCCAATGCCACAATTTTATTTTTTGGAATACTACATAACCACAAAAATATTGTTGAAAAATTGTGGTCAAAAGATCTAATATATTGTAGTGAGTATCCTAGTAGCTATGGAGAGGAATTTACATGATTGGTTTTCAACCTTTTCTGAATTTAATTGAGCACCCAATCCCAAATGTCCCAACGAGAACGCTGAATACCAAACATGATACCAAGGTATATGGGAATCTTCCCATGGGGAATGGTGTTCCAAGATGGAGGAATCCATGATAGATTTAGATGACTTTTAATGAAGACAACTTCTATTTTGTAGCTACACAACTTGTGTATGAGAATGTCACAATATACATCAAGAATTTCATGTGCATTTTCAATCTCTTGTTCATATTTCTACAAAAAGAGGAAAGAGGCATTGATATTATGAAAAATTAAGAGCATATGAATACTTTAGAAGAGTAGTTCCTTCCAGATCTTTTGGATAATGAGTTCATTGGAGCACATAATTGAGGGCATTAACAAACACGACATACAGGAAAGGTGCGAGTGGACAACCTTGTTGAATGGAGCGTTGAAGGTCGAACTAAGACGTTGTGAGGATGCCATTAACCATGGTCTGAGCTTGCCTTTTGGTGAAGAGCATTTGAATGTGTCATCTAAAGAGGGGACCAATTCCCAACCACTCAATCATTATGAGAATAAACTGCCAAGGAATTTGATCACATACTTTGTTGAAATCTATTTTAACCAATATTGCATCTTGATCAACATCTTTAGCTCATTGGGTGGTTTCCGATGCATAAAGAATATTGTCCAAGATATTTTTGTTTTTTAAGAATCCATTTTTCTTTGAGTGAACAATATCATTATGCTATCGGTTTAAATTACATAAAAACGAACTGCAAACAAATGCAACAGAGGTGGAACTGGCTAGAATGAGTCCCCTGGAGAGGGATCGTGGCGCCCATGGGCATCTTGGTCTACAGAAAAGGTCAAAAACTTGTTTCGATATAGTCGTTAGAGCTTCACACTTATTCACCTTTGGTCATGTTTATGTCGCACTTGGGTCGCCGAGATACCTATAAACCTGCAATGAATAAAGCACCTGCAAAGCCCTCAAATAAACATCAAATCCTAAAAAATAAAGATGGAAAATGAGGGGTCAAACTGTCCTCAACTGCCATAATGGTGGACTTACAACTGAACACTACACTACATCTCAAACCCAATGTAGTTATGTGTGATTGTGTGTGTAATAGTGCTCCTAGGTTGCCCTCATGCCAATGATGCCAAGATAACAGGCGATAGCTAGATAAAATTGTAAATGTGTGGATGGAATAGAATAGACTCCCCTTCCTATGTAGTGTGTATGTAGAATAATGCCCCGAATGCAGTCCATTGCTCTGTGTAGATAGCTAGCCCTTGATAAGAATAGTCTGCCCATATAATGGTATATATGTTGCATTTATATAAGGATCTCTTGTTCGAATTCCAGCACTAATGATGCGACATATCGACTAGTAACTCGAGAGATGAGAGGGAAAACCAAAAAGATTGACCTCAAATGTCAAAAATAAAATCAAACATAAAGAGCATAGGGGTTCCCATGATGGACAAGAGTGCATGATGTTAGTGTCCAACCTTGGGTGATAGTGTCTAGAGATAAGTGACGACAAATGAGTGATAACTAATAGAGAAGGATCCCTGAGGCCTGAGAAAAATTGTGTGTATGAGTGACCAACGTGTAAGAAAAAAAACAATAAAGACCAACAAGACAAATAGATGGACTATGGAATGGGTGATCAGTGAATACTTTTCTTACGCAAGATCCATTTATAAAACAACATACTTGACAGTATAATAATAGTAAGTGCTTGATTTTGTGTCTACATTTTACCCCACTTTATGTTGGTGAGCAAAAGCTTAGTAAGATAATGTAGATAGAGACATACCTGAGAAGTCTGGAGATCCCATGTCATTGAAGTACCCAAATAATGTGGTAGAAGTACATGCCGAGTGAGAAAATATAGCGCGAAGAACCATCGATCATCGTGTTGATCCATGCTGTGTGACGATGTTTGTGGGACCATTATAAGAAGCACTAAGAAAAATAGATGATGTCGATAGTGAATGATTGGAGATTGGGTGATTTTGCCGCTAATAGAAATGTGACGGGGAAGGGAATAATCAATTCTAACCCGGATTATGCATATGTATGTGTGAAAAACTAAGGATTTGGGCATCTTACTGCCAGAGGAAGGGTATAGGGAGAGAAGTATAGTGTCTCTCTAACTTTAACCACATCCTCAAAAGATCTAGCCACTATAGACGAACATAGATCAAATTTTGCTGATTTTGGATCTAATTTTTTATCAAACTGATAAACCATATAGGAGCAGTATAGGAAAGGCAATGATGTCTCATTCATCCCACTCCAAGGGTATTACTGTAATGTGTGTGGTGGATTCCATGTTAGGTCATCTAGAAGCAATCAGGAAATTTAGAATAACTTTACATGTTAGGTCATCTGGGAAAGTGGTGATGTAACTCCCAAGTTAGGTCATTTGAGAGAATAAATGTGTTGTGTTGTGTCGATTTGATGAATGTGTTGGTGAAATTTGTAGTTGGGTAAGTGCACCAAGATGGTGGATAATTAAGTAGACATAAAAACATGAAATTAAGGTACCACGAGTGCGGTTTATAAACCGTGCTCGCCAGTTTGCAAACCACGATCGCGGTCCTCTGAGACCAAAAAAAAGACCCGCGACTCCTAATTTTCCCTCATTTTTCCTTTCTAACCGCGATTTCTTCTAGACCTTTGTCACTCGCACTTTGAATACCCCCTAAAAATTACTCTTCGGACTTGTGGATTGTGATAGTTTTCAACCATGCCACCAAGACAAAGAGGTAAGCCCTCGATTTTGATCAATTTTTTTACATTTTAGGTTATTTTTTGTGATTTTCATGGGTTTTTCAATTTTTTGTTTATGTATACAATTTTTTTGTTTTATCAGTTGCTCGGCGAGCTCATAATCCTGCAAACCATCAAAATAATTCCTCAAAACCCTCTAAACATCCTCGAAAAACCCTCCTCCAAACATTCCGCAAAACCCTCCTCCAAACATAGATCCACCTCCTGTGGCTCCTTCTGTCCCCACAGAACCAACAGGAACACAAGCTGATATCGTTGGAAAAATCTGACAAAATAAAATTACCATTGAGAACCTTATTCAGAATATAAGACAAAATCATGCCACAAATCCATCCCGCATGACTTTAGCCAACACATTGCAAACATTGATTGGTGAAGTTGACTCCACAACCAACAAAATAGATAGATGGAATACCTTTAGAGGTGATTGTAGGCAGTGGTATGCAAATAAATTATCCCATGTGGCCGTAAAAGACAAAAAAAATGGAAAAGACCGCATTTGTGCATTATTTACTGACCCAAGAACCAATGCCCCCCTGCAGTTACTTGCAAACGGTTCCCAATCCATTGGTGCCACAATGAACCAAATCAAGAACAATTTTTGGGACCAATGGTGGATGGTTTTTGATTATTCACCATGTAACAACAATGAGGTTCCCCTCTATTTTTTGAAGAAATTATATTGCGAGTTCATGCTTAATGAGGTCCCAAATTATTTTGACTTTTCTAATTTTTATGGGCGAGGTGGTGGCTCTGCACAGAGTAGACCTGGTGCACACGTAGGTCAACCAAGGATCCCCCATGCCCCAAAACCCCCACTGCCTTCAGTTATCCCTCCTATAGTGAAGGAGGTTATGGAGATTGACACACTACATGCATTGAGGGAGCTCACTGACACTCTGATCCTAGCATAGTGAGTCAGATTGCATCTAGTGATGTTGGTGGAGGCGCCAGTTCTAGTGCACCACACCACTGTGGATCATGTGGTGCTGTATGCACTACGGGTAAGACATCATTTGTTGGATCACATGATTTCTTTTCTCTAGATGAGATGATGGCGGATGTTTTTGGAACTGGTGCAACGGATCTTAGTCTTTCACAGGTAAATGTCAAATAAATATATATATATATACAATAGTTTAATTCATGTTTGATTATTTTAATATATATGTATTTCATTGTACGTTATGTACATACATATAAAAACTAATTTTCCTCCATTTGCAACTTTGTGAAGTGTTTTATAGAAAATTTATGAGACATTTTAGTCAATGATATTTTCCTTTGCATGCTCGTAATTTTCAAAAACATCCATTAAGTAGTTTTGTAAGCTTTGCATACTACTTGAAGTGTATGTTAATGCCATTTTGAAGTGTGAAAGCCCATCAAATAACATATGAAGTGATTTTCTTGAGTTCTTTAGCAATCACTGCATAGTGTTTTGTGTAGTCATAGGTCCTTGAAATGTTGGTGTATCACCTATTTTACATGAATATGCCCATGATATAAATTTTTCTAATCAGTATGATTACCCTTATAATCATTGTGTTTAGGAATAGGGATACGTTGATTTTTCAAAAAGATATATAGGTTATGAGAATAATTTCATGCCTAACAATGATTTTGATAGAAAGCATCAGAGGCTGCAACAGACATGTCAATATGTCAAGGAAAAAATAAAAAAATTATAGGTATTAGAGGATAATAAGCATAAGGTGGAGGAACCCTATCAAAAGGATGTTCCCACTTATCTTCCTTGTCAACCATATGAGCCTAGTTTTAGATTCCAAGCTCTCTCAATGTATTTATTTCCACTCCCTCTCCTCCACATGAAAATTTTGCACCTTTCCCCTTTGCAAAATCATTGCAAAATATGTTTTAGACCTAACCCACCCCTCCTCTCACATTCCCAAGCCTAATTTTTGAAGGGGACGACTAGAAAATCATTCAAGGAGGGAAGCCTAGTAAAGTAACCAAAATCGATGAATTCATGAAAAATTTACAAGATTGGGTTTCAAAATTTGAATCCAATTAGATTAAATAGTTGGAAAAAGAGTGCAAGAAAGATGTAAATGTTTCCAAGTAGCTTAATGAATATAATTATAAAACAAAGGTTAGATGAAATTTTTTTTTCTTTCTCTTGAGGTAAAATGTAGAGATAATGATATCAATGAGAAAAAAGAGGTTTGCAAAAATCGGATAAGTAATTTTGACATTATATCATGTCATAGTAAAGGAATTTTTTTAGAAATAGTTGATAATTTGAATGTGTCTGATTTAGAGAATAATAATGTTCTAACCATGCATGAAAATATTCCTATTAGTGATCATAATTCATATTTGAGTAAGGAACATTTTTAAAAGAAATCTGAGGAGCAATCAACTTCTATGTATAGAGTTTTC
Organism: Taxus chinensis; assembly: GCA_019776745.2. Taxonomy (NCBI): domain Eukaryota; kingdom Viridiplantae; phylum Streptophyta; class Pinopsida; order Cupressales; family Taxaceae; genus Taxus; species Taxus chinensis. The sequence continues at coordinate 883,030,027 of CM034151.1, forward strand.
TTATGATCTGAATAACCATGATTTCATCTTGGCAGACTTTTCGTTGGATGAGGATATTGATAAGAATGAAGAAGATGAAGCAAAACACAACTTATATCAACTTCCAAAATGCCACACGGAAAAGGAATCTATAAAAGAAAATCAAACTCAAAGGGTTCCTTTCTTAGCAATGAATAATAAAAAAGTGTTTTTGATCACTAAGGTCATCTATGGGAGAGAGAAAGAAAGGTTTCCAACTGAGAAAGACGATATAGATGAATGCAAAGATCCTCGCTATCCTTCCTGTCTAGATATTGCTGCACTTCTATAAGGATGTTGTGATTTACCAAGAACATAAATTTTTAAAGTTATGGAATGAGATAAAAAAGAAGATTTAAAGAAGGATGAGGTTGATTTTTCAAGCATCATGGTGGATCAAAATGAGAAAAGAGATGATGAAACCATTGATGAACCAGTCATCATGGAAGAGATAAAACTGATAAAGAAAAATATCAAATTTCCTATCAGCTTCCAAGCATGCTCAAGAATGAAGGAAATGTGTCAATCAACTCCATTCTTGAAATTGTATATAAAAAAGAATGGAAAAATAGAAGTATAAAACCTTGTCCAATCATGAACTTGGATGGATTGGAATCGAAATCAATGTTGTCATTAGTTGTGCTTAAGTTAGAGCACAAGAAAGAGCTTCATGTTCTCAAAATTCATCACCAAGAGCCTATTCTTGATTCAAGAAAGGTATTTATCTTCTTCCGGTGTAATGTTTTTAGAAAACCAAAGGTGTATTTCACATTTTCACTTTTTCCATGTGATCTAGTTGTCAAGTTGATCTCATGGTCTCATTTTATGAGAAAGGGATGCTATTTCTCTCTGCCTATATCAAGATTTGTTTATATTCTCATTTCAATTACTTAGAGAAGGTTAATGTAGGTTTGTTTATTTCATAATAAGTTCTTGTGCACACTCTATATGCTTACCCTTGGAGCATGTATGATTTTTTAGCCTTGATAGGAGTTTTATCTTTCCTCTAAGTGCATTTTTTCATATATTGTAGTTGATATTTTTCTGTTAGTTTGGATGATTTTTAGTCTTGATCATATTTTCTTTGCCATTGAGAACTCTTGTTCTAGCTTACACGAAGGGTTTCATGGCTGGTAAAGACCAGATCAGAGGGTTCTTTCTATGCAGGGTTGTGTTTGACCAATTTTATTGGGGGGAAAAATTGAGATAAAAATTTGGCGACTCATGGGGACATCTTCATGCTAGATGAAGAGACCAATATCTTTGAAACATCCATTGGGCGTGGAGTCAAGAATGATATCCTGATACTAATGCTTTTTGCTTTGAAATTTCTCCCCAGTTTCCTGCATCCTGCAGACCCCGAACTCACCCCACTACGGCTTTACCTGTTCATGAGAATGGACTATCTCGAATCTGATTTTAGTTCTCTACATTTGTATTTTATTTGAAACTAGAAACTGTTATAGGAAACTATGGGTTTTTCTGTCGTGAATACTAAAGGGCATGACCTCTGCACCTCCAGAGCAATATGAACAAAACTTATGTACAAATAAAAATATCCTACATGCCTCAAATGAGACATGAAGAGTGTGCACAAGTACTTCTTCTGCTGAAAACATAATCTACTCCTACTCCTATACTAACCCAAACAAATAAAAGCTTAAAAAAACCCTGCCACAGGCAGGGAGAAATAGCTTCCCTTTCTCAAAAGGGACATCCATGCGAATGATTTGATGGTGAATATGGCTACTTGTATGAGTGAAAAACTAACCTTAAGCCGATCCTCCACCCATATCATCAAGGTATCAATAGGAAACAAGACAAATACCTCTTCACTCTACTACTCACTTGGTTCCCAAAGGTATTAATTTTGATCCTTGGCACTTTGAGGCTCTCCCTCATGCTTAGAAGCAAGCATGACTGGTTTTGGCTTCTCTCTTGGCTCTGATGAAGTCAAGTACCTGATAGGGCATGGTCTGGTCCTTTGAAATTTCCCACTGCTTTGATTTGTAAATCCAAAAATGGAGTCTTCTTATAGAATTTCTTAGATGGGTGATGTGAGAGGGATGATAGCCTCATACTCTTTCCCTTCCTCTAGAGTAGGTGTGACTTTTAGAAGATCAAAATATTCCAACTTTGATTCAAGAGGCATGTTCCAAACTATAGGTTGTGCTTGCACGTTCTCTTCCATGACATCGGGTTCTTGTGGTTGAAGAATGAATGATGGGGGAGAAAATATTGCAATTTCAACTTACTCCTTATCAAAACATTCTTTTGAGTCTGATAGGAAATACAAATCTTTACTATCCTGCTATAGCAAGGTCTCTCCCTCTTGCATGGTGATCTTAAAATCTTTGCTATTTTCACCATACGAAGCTTCATCTTCAAACATAAAGCTAGTGAGTTTAAGATCTTCTAAAAAATCAGACTTTTGGAGAGGTTGAATGGGAGAGGGGTGTGTAATTTATTATGCAACCGGCTCATGATTCAATGCCCCTGAATCTATCTTGGTCACCTCCATATGCTCCTCTTTAACTAGACTTAGAGATAGTTGTTCTTATTCCATATTGACTGATTGTGCAACTTGGATTAGATCAACATCCTCTTCAGACAATGTGCCATTATGGAAACTACATTTAGAGCAAACAAATTGCTTATCTTCTCCTTATTTTTCTTGTTCTTCTTCAAACTCATCCTTAGCCACCACTTGCTCTTCAACCTTGACCTCCTTTGTTGGCTTAACCATCAAGGGGATCTTTGTAAACCTAAACCTGGTAACCCAACACTTCAGATCTTCTAACATTTCTTCTATGTTGGGTTTCTCTTCTTGCTGTTCTCCTTGACTGAATTCTTAAGTATCTTCCCAACATGGACTTGGGAAAGTGAGAGGAGTGGTAGGTTGGAATTCAACCAGTTTTTCTATTTTTTGTGGTGGAGAGGGAAGTGGAACTTATTGTTTGTTTGGAGGGAATGAATTCTTGGGAGGGAAAAGGGTGGAGGAACTAAGGTGGGATGAAATATCAGGGGATGGAGAAGAGAAATCAACACTTGGGGTAGTGACTGAGGGGCTTGACTCTTGACACTGCTGAAATGATAAAGCTTGAAAAAGAGAAAATGAAGGATAAGGAGCTGGTGACTGAATTACCTATTGACAACGTTGTATCACACTTTTCTCATATGCCTCAATATATCTCAATCCATTATGTAAGTTGAGGTAGCATTTCAACCATGAAGTCAAGCTTCTCCTGAGGGCTCTAATGTCTTGGAAAAGGGCCTCCCAAAAGACAAAGTGCCCTGAAACCAATCATGAATGCCTTCATTTGTGCTATAGATGTAGAATCCATCATGCTAACCTCCATCCCTTGAATCTTCTCCAGCAGATCAACACTTTCCGTGTAACTGTTATCATCATATGTATCTGTACGATGGAAAAGTGACAAGTGAGCGTGGGAATCTACAAGTACCCTTTCCTCGTACCTGAATTTCGAGGTCGTTGTCGAGACAGCCGGTGAATGTTTGAATGTGAATGGATATGTATAAGCTAATCAGGTAATTTTAAATCCTCAACGCGCAATAATGGAATCTATGAATCTAAGGTGAAGAAGGCCCTCCTAACCTGGATTGGTGTAATGGATTTTTTAGATATAATGGCTGTTCGGAGGATCCAATCGATGTTGAGCTCTGCCTAGATCCTATTTCTTGGTTGTTGGATACATGGGAAGTGACTTGTGGGAGCTTCATATATATCTCCAGATAAGGTCATGAAATTAGTGGTAGGTCATTTTAGTGGGTTTTGTGGTTAGCTATGGGTGGTTTTCTGGTCTAGCCCAGAAAATATTGGATTGATTAGTTTCTATGTTTAATACGGAAAACTATGCTATAATATCTGGTGGGAGTGGTGAAGATCTAAACACCAGCGTTCGAAATTCGGTGTCAATATTTGACTGATTTGTAGGCCGGTTGGGTTGTGGGACTTGGGGATCACAATCGTGAGTTTGTGGTTGTTGTGGACCTGTTATGGTCATGTGAAGAATCAATCCCTTCTCCCAACTATCCAGTAATTGTATGCCTTTTCAGCCTCTACGTTTAGAACTAGAAGTTGTATGATTTTCTCAGAGTACCTAACAGGTGTTCTGGAAACTTGGATACGTAAGCTAGTATCTACATCAATGAGGAGGTCTCCTTGTGTGAGGATGCGTAACCAAATGATCGCAACCAAATGCTTGTTCTTGTTTGAACCCTTGCACGGTCATTCAGGTGTTTTATCAAGGCAATCTATAATTTGGATGGTTTGACCAGAAGTTGTAAGCTTTGTCATCTTCAATATTTAATCCTCTCAGTTGTTCACTAATTGCTTGTAAGTTTGTTGTTGCTCAAAAGACCTGTATCCTAAGGTCTTGATCTATATCAGCTAAGGTCATGGGTAAATTTGGATGAGGTATTATGGGTTCAAATATATACTCTCTAGGCTCTCTAGGTCCTGTGATTTTCATATAAAGATGATTCAACCTCCAACTAACATTAAATAAACTGATTACAAAAGAGGTATTTACACTATGCAAGCATCCTGCTATTTTTGTATTTTTTCAATGGCGTATTTCAATGAAATTGAAGAGCAGCTACTCTAGTATATTTATAAAATGGACAATTAATATAAAAACAAAATGAAAAAAAACAAAGTAGCCTGGTATGGCTATTTGGCTGTGCAATTGTGATTTTATCCTAAATATCTAAGCAACTAAATATATTAATTTGAAAGACTCTCGATCCTACCTCAGAAGTGAGGAATGAATCACAGTTTCTCAGAAAATATCAATCCCCACAACTTCCCTGGTGATACCAAGAGCAACTTTTAACTGAAATGAAATAATTCACTACTTTATTTGATATGTTGTAACTAGAACTTTGATAGCTCAAACTTGGTGTTTATAGAATAGTGGTAAATCTAGTTGTGTGTGATTTCATCCGTTTAGTGTGATCACCTTGTTCCTTCGTGTCCTCATGAATCCAAAAAGTGTGTATATGATAGCATCAATAGAAGATAGCGTTCAAACAATGGCAGCTTTGGATATAGACCGAATACAATGCGAGTAGGAGACGGATAGCACAAGTGAACAGAGCTTGACTATGTAATTCCTAGTGGGATTTATTGTGGGAATACAACACAAGTGTACCGAGAGTTTCAGAAGCTATTCTTGTGACAAAACAAAACCTACAACTTTAATGGATTCTAGTCTAAAATGAAGCTATTCTATGTTTAAACTGACTGTATGCAGTAGCAATGAAACAAGACTTGAAACAAGAAGATGATATGACCTCCAAAATACCAACAATGGAAGAAAAACATGAAACTAATAACATTATTCTAAGCGAAGAAATTGAAAAAAAACATGAACAAGAGAATTGAGAGGATGAGGGGCCATTTGCTTGAAAACAAGCTGGCTATTTATAACCAATGCATTTACCAGAGGGTAACTCCCATTTGATCTCTTTTACTATAAACAAAGGAAAAACACTATTCCCAGGGAGCATAAAACATTAATGCAAGCCAAAGTGGTTGAAGAAAGCATGTAAATTTCCAAGATTTATTTTGACGCAATCATCGGAAGAATCTGGAAAATGTGAACAAAACCACCACCCTATGCAGGGCGGCGGTTACGGGACCGCCACCTGTCCTAGGTGGCAGGTCATGGGACCGCCACCTTGGTAGGGCGGCAGTTCCGTCACTGAAGACAAAAATGCAAGAAGAAAGGGGAAAAAGGGGTTAAAACAAAGCATGCAGAGGCTGAGTGGGGCATGTGGGATACAAGTGTATACTTGGCGAGCCTTTTCTGGATTCTGAACACCTTGCAAGGAGACCTGTATCATCATTGGGGCATGTGTAACATCGTTCTCGGTGGTGCAGTACCCTATAATTTTGGGTACGTACATATTGCCCCCCTCGGAGAAGTGTTTTAGCCATGAAGAGGCGTAAAATGGTGGATCTGAGTATGGCGGTCCCTCGAAATGGGGAGTTAGGAGTTATACCTGACACGTCTGTGTGCTGGAAAGTCACCATCCAAGATTCCCACTACCTACAAAAAATGAAAAAGGGGACTCAAGTGCAGATAGATAAAACAAATTGAGAAATAAGGCTGAATTGATAAGAAAAGAGGACTTACCATCTATGCGAGGTTTAGAACTTACCTCCATCAGCGCTCCAACCCTGTGAAAGACATTCAAAATCAAATTAAGAGGGCTATATATATAAAATGAAGTCATTTTACTATTCATTTACACGGATTGATTTGATAGATTTTTTTGAGCTCTGGGACCCACGGTGATGGTTTTCAATGAGAGTATAGTCAAAACGTTCATGGTGAGATAGTGATCATGCCTCCGAGAGTGGAACATCGACCCGCGAAGTCTCAGGTTAGTTCTTCTCGATTTATCATTTTTAAACCTAAAATGTAGAAATGATAAAATCTTTCCCTTGGGGGGATCATTTTTGAAAATGTTAGTTTTAAATGTGTCTTTAGGGGGGCGCCCATAGGGTAGGTTTCTTTTTTTTGTTAAAAGGGGTGTTTTTGCTTGTTTTTAAGCATTTTTTAGGGCTTACGGCCCATTTGGTTTTGTGGGACAGGACCGCCGCCCTGTGCAGGGTGGCGGTTACGGGACCACCACCTTAGAAGGTGGTGGTTATGGAACCGCCACTCTGCACAGGGTGATGGTCCATGACAGAGGACCAAAATAATACAAAATTTTAGCTTATTTTTACATGTTCAACATTTTTACGTGTTTTTACTAGTTTTTCCAACTTGGATTTTAGTACTAACTTACTCCTTTTTGTGTTTTTGGGTGTATGCAGAAGGAGGAGTACATTAGATGGAGCCGAGAGAGGGAGTGTGATTGGCTCTTGGTAGTGTTGGAGGCACTCTCCCAGGCAGAGCGGGATACTCTCCAGAGGGCTGGTATATGGAGGATTGCACAGGTTCCTCATGTTGCACCTGCCAGTCACATATTGTGTGACTTGTTCTCATATTGGGATGTGGATCAGAACACCTTCTGATTGCCAGGAGTTAGGGGTGAGTGGTCTATCACCCTGGAGGATGTTTACCGTATACTGGGGGTTCTGATCCTTGGGCGGTGGCTGTCTCTTAAGACAACAGTATCTAGATCATAGGTGGTTCAATGGGCCACCTATATGGGAGATGCGGTTGTATCGATGGGGTCGAAGAAGGGTGTGAGGATCCACTCTATTATTGAGTCAGACATTCCCTTGCTTCGCAAGGCCATCATGGGCATCCTTGCATCTAGACTGATTGGGGATAAGGGAGGGGACACCCTCTTATATTGTTGGGCCCCTATTATTACACAGATTGAGGGCCATGGATGTGTCTATGCTTGGGGAGTAGATATCCTCGGGACTACCTACCATGACTTATACAGGGTAGTCCATTTACAGGGGCAGTCACTGAGCCACCCGACTCTTGTCATGAGTTGGGTGTATGAGCATATTCACCCCATATGGGAGAGGTGTAGAGGTGGAGGATCCTAGGGCCGTCAGGGCAGCGAGGTGGACGGGGATGATAGTTCTCAGAGCACCCCACCAGCCAGTGGCTTCCCTGACTACTACAGACATGGAGGCCACTCCTTATCAGGCCATGGCAGGGGTATGGGGAGAGGAGACCATTCACTTTGATTTCCTATCAGACCACTAGCCAGTTAATAGACAGGGCAGGGAAGCTGGAGATACACCCCTTTGACAGAGTTCCATACAGTTTGGCCTCCCCTATAGTGACATGCTTCCTTTAGTGATGCCAGTGTATAGATCTATCTGTGAGGCTCGGGGAGGTCCTAGAGGCCGGGGTTGGACTATTGTTACTCTTGGTACTCCTATTGTGGCTAGGAGGGTGGTACATGCATGAGGGAGAGCTGGTGCTCCTCAGGCACCCTTACTTCGGATTACCTGCTGGTCCCGCTCATAGCAGTGATGAGCCCATTGACGTGGACTCCGAGTCTGAGGAGTTCACTGTGGGGAGAGACCGAGGAGGAGACAGAGGACATGGAGATCAATGAGACAACAGATGGTGGGGGGATGATAGTGATCTTGAGTGGCATGATACCCAGGAGATCCTGTAGGCTAAGAGGGCGGAGCGGAGCACAGAGAGGGTGACTCTGGTTTCAGAGGAGTTACTCTCTCGGGACCTAGGTGGAGATGGTGAGTCTGTTGCAGGCTGTCACATTTGCCCCAGATGTGGGAGAGGGGCACCAGTCAGTGGCGGTGTCAGTGGCAGGGCATGGATCCTAGAGATCCTTCTTGGAGGCCTGGTGATCCTAGTGAGTTGTCACTCTTCTCCTGACATTTGTTTTAGTTAGAATTGTCTTAGTTTGTTATTTCTTTTTGTTTTGTTTACTCTTGGTTCTATCATTGATCATTTTCTAACTTGTTTTCTCCTTTGTTTGTAGTGACTTCTGATGAGTGGTGAGACTTGATTCGTCGAGTGTGTACTGATACCTTGCTTCTCCCCTTGGAGAAGACTCGTGCTGAGCTTTCTGTGGACGTGGGGGAGCCCTCAACAGCTGGTAGGCACACTGATGTTTTTGCCTCTGTCTGGTATGTGGCAAAGATCATGACTTCTCTCATGCACAGAGGTAGCTGGATATAGGACAGTCGAGCACCTGATGAGGAGGAGCCATTCTTGTAGCGAGATGGCAGCTACCGGGCATGACCGTGAGCCCTCAGTGCATTCAGAGTGCCGGCGTAGCTGGAGTCCTAGGCATGGCCCGCGCACCCTCTGAGGGATCCCATAGGGATTGAGAGACTATTTTTGTAGTATTTTACCAGATGTCTATACAAGTGTGTTTTTTGTACTTTTCGGGCTCATTGAGCATTTTGACCATGCCTAGTGCATGATGAAACATTGTATACGAAACCTGATTTGTATATATATATATATATATATATATATATATATCTTTTTGGATCTAGACTCTTGGCATCTTGAATTTTGTGACTCATTTCCACATGTGTATTTAGATGCCTTTTAGAATACTGTTTTCATGTTTTCAGAATGTATGCAATGGATAACAAATGATAGTAGATAGAATATTTTACTCTGTATGTTTTTGTAATGCTGATATGAGATGATACTAACATATGGTAGTACTGAACTTTTGAACTCTTTGGGAAATGTTTGTAATTTCTTCTTATGTTGGCAAAACGTGATGAATGCATAGTGATAAAGAGATGAACTTGCCCCAATCCCAAATCCACGCAACTAGTAAGATGCGAGGGCTCAACACCAAGAGTTAGGAAGGGCACAAGTTGTATGAGTTTGACTGAATGGAATGATGAGAGATAGACAAACTAGTAACAAGAACCAAATTTGGACCTACACACCACCCTACTCAGAACTACTACCACGCTTAGAAGGCCACTTACTTTCCAGTTTATCTAGACTTAGATTCATAAATGGAAACCTGGTTGACAAAATCTGGTTTTGAGGATTTGATCTCTTTGGAATTTGGATATTTGTTTTTTCTCTTAATAGAATTTGATTTGTGTTTTTAGCATACCAAGATTTGTTCATTTGTGTGACTGGACCCCCCACACCCTGCCTCATGCCACTAGTAAGAAGCATGGGTTTGTCACCAAAGGCAGGATATAGGCGAGTAAGGGCACTTCTTTCCTTTCCCAACCTCACACCACCAGTAAGAGATGTGGGCTTATCACCGAAGGTTGATGGGGCAAAGAAGTGTGTAAAATAAAATATTTTGTTTACTTGGTGCTTTTGATTTCATTTGATTTTGACATTTCTGATCTATGACTTTGGGATATCCTTTCATTCCAAGAGATTTAAGAGGGATAGATGTGACACCAAGAAGCTTCTAGAACAGACCGTAGGCAAGGACAACTTCACCTAGTAGAAAGAAAGAGCAAAGCCAAGTATGCAGGCCTTGGTATGGTTTTCGTCAATGTTTGTCTGTCGAATTTGATGAGAAGATTTGAAAATAGTTGATGATGCTTGAAGAGATGTGATATGAATGCTTTTGCCAATATTTTCAGAAATTTGTAACAGATTGTTTTAAGAGTAAGCTCCTGGACTACCATTTTTACGAAATGGACAGAATGAAGCAGCTAAAAGACTAATGCAATGTAAGTAGCTATAATGTACAAGTAATGACTTTGATGTTTTATGCGTAAAACCGCTTAAGATGCAAGGAATTGATAGTTTCACCGAATTCCTCACCTTCTAGTGTGCACAAGAGATATGCACCGTTTCTGTAGTCCTTCATGACTCGGTATGGGCCCAACCATTTGGGCTAGAACTTTCTTCCTTCACTGGTTTTTCTTATTGATCTGGTTGTCTAGTCTTAGAACTAAATCTCCTTCATATATTTCTCACTCATAGAACTTTTTTGTTGTACTACCGGCACATCTGGTCAGCATAGGCTCTGTGCCGTTGTTCGGCATTTAACCTGGCCTCGTCAAGGCTTTCTAGTTGAGAGAGGCATGCCTCCCTATAAGCTTCTTCATCCAGAATCCCTTGTAATGAGATGCAGAGACTGGGTATTTCAACCTCAAGTGGGAGAACTGCTTCTGCTCCGAATACCAGTGAGAAAGGAGTTGCTCCTGTTGGTGTTCTTATTGAGGTTCGATGGGCCCACAAGGCCGGATATAGTTTTAAATGCCAATCTCGCTTGTTCTCCTTGACTATTTTGAGGAGAATAGCTTTTAACATTTTGTTTATCGCTTCAGCCTGCCCATTGGCTTGAGGGTAGTAAAGAGAGGCCGTGTGTGATGGTTTATCTTGAACTTTACTACATAACTCACGGACTTCATCATTTTTAAAGGAAGTGCCATTATCTGAGATAATGACTTGTGGGACACCATACCTATGCAGATAATTTGGTTCAGAATGAATTTGGCAATTACCGAACCTGGTACGGTGGTGAGAGGCATGGCCTCCACCCATTTGGTAAAATATTCATGGCTGTAATTATAAAATTATGGCCATCGGTTGATGAGGGAGAGAATTTCCCTATCAAGTCTAGACCCCACGTGGAGAAGGGCCACGGAGTCGCTATTGGTTGTAGGGATTGTGCTGGCATGTGAATCTCGTGAGAGAATTCTTGGCATTTGTGGCACTTACGTACAAATTCCACTGCGTCATGCTTGAGAGTGGGCCAAAAATAGCCCATCCAATGTATTTTATGAGTGGTGGCATGACCACCGAAGTGGCCTCCACATATCCCACTGTGGGATTCATGAAGAATCTTCTTGGATTCTTCTATGTCGACGCATCTTAGAAGCATGCCGTCAAAGGCTCTACGATAGAGTACCTATGGTCTAAAACAACATATTTAGTGGTAATAATGTGTAACCGCCTTCTTTGTTGTGACGTGGCACCTTCTGGGTATGTATGGTCCATGATAAAATTGATGATATCAGTATACCAGGGACATGTAGAGATGGGGGGCCTGGTTTCGACGAAGTATACACACTCATTGGAAAGTCTAGATTTACCAGCTCGCCTCCATCTAGTGGATTGTCAGCTAACCAGTCTACAATGATTTGTCCCTTAATAGATTTCTGGTTCACGAATGTTAACTCAAATTCTCCCATTAAGGTTATGAAACGGCCAACCTTTTTAGATAAAGATCCTTGTGTGAGAAATGTTCGTAAATGGTCTGTCTTTACAATGACCCTTGTTTCCTATGGTTTAACATGTAATGTCTCAAACGTTTTGTTGCAAAAATTATGGCAAGGCATTCTCTCTCTGCCTATGTGTAACGTGTTTCATAATCGAGCAATGTTCGGCTAATGAAATAGACCGCGCGTTCTCATTTATCATTGTCTTCTTGAGCCACCATGCAGGCTAGCGAGACATGAGTGGCTCATGAGTATAGGATCAAAGGGTGGTCTGGTTTTGGGAGGCATTAGCGTGGGTGGAGACAAACAAGAAGCATTTAACTGCTTCGAAGGCCTTGTTGCATTCTTCAGTCCAATCAATGCTATAATATTTCTTCAATAGATTGTTGATTGGATGAATGAAAAAACTTAAATCTGGGATGAACCTTCGGATTGCACCAAGTTTCCCAAGAAATGACCCGATTCTAGACTCGTCCGATGGTGGGATATTTTGAGAACATCCCATATTTTGGCTGGATCAACATCAATCCCTCATGAAGATATAATGTAGCCCAAAAGTTTGCCTCCTGTCACACCAAACACGCACACTTCTCTGGATTTAATGTGATGCCATATTCGATTAGTCATGAGAGGATGATACAGAGCACTTCTGGATGATCACAATGTTTCTTGGCTTTGGCCAACAAGTCATCCACATAGGATTCCACAATTTTATGGATAAGATCATGGAATATATAAGTCATTGCCAGCTGATACATAGTGCGTCGGGGTTCTTAAGACCAAATGGCATGACAACATAGCAATATGTTCCCCAGGGAGTTATGAATGTGGTTTTGGCTTGATCCTGTTCTGATATTTTAATCTGATTGTACCCTGAGAACCCATCCATGAGGGACAATAGTTCAAATCCAGTTGTTTCATCAATGATAACGTCAATGGATGGTAATGGGAAATCATCCTTGGGACAAGCTTTGTTAATATCCTGAAAATCTATGCAAATGCGTATCTTCCCATTCTTTTTGAGAACAGGGATGATATTAGATACCCATTGTGAATAGTCAACGGGTTTGATGAATCCCACTTGGAGAATTTTTATTACTTCCTCTTTTACCATGAGAGCCACTTTTGGCTTCATTGGTCTTGACTTCTATTTATATTGGCTTCGCATCTAGTTTAGTGACAAGATTATGTACCGCGACTTGTGGTGCAATGCCCGTCATTTCTTTATAGTTAAATGAAAAATCCTTTTGATGTTCTTTAAGGATTTGGGTGTGTATTTCTATCTCCTCCGGAGTTAACAAGGATCCCAACTTCAAAATTCTTGGTTCTTCCTCCGTTCCAATGTTTATGTCAATGGTTTCTTCTATCAAAGAAGCGTTACCTTCTTCAAATTCAGGTGGGGATGGAGGTGGCTCTAAGCTTTCTCTATTTTATATTTCATAGATATTGAGATCCTTCTGTGGAGGAGACTCTACTGTGGGATTTCCAAAGTAGGAAGAGGAATGTGGTATTAGGGAAAGATCAACTTTACAGTGAGTAAGGTGTAGCTTTGCATAGACGTTTAGATATTCAAGAATGACTCTATCATCATCAAAGAGACCCATGGATAGAAAAATCATCCTTAACTTCTCCATGAGTTAGGAGTGAGTTTTTTGGTATTTTACGCACTAATGGTATGGTACGAAGTGATACCGTGAAATTTGTATCCTCCAACTCGTTGTTTCGGGTGAAACGGGAAGCTAAGGTTGCTATTGAGTCTGTTAGAAGGTTCTACTCTTGCATGGAATTGCTTCAAATGATATGAAGTTAAATTCCCTACTTAGATCTAATATTGATTGTTTTATAGAGCTGTAAGTGCTTCAACTCTAGTTTCATATACCTCAGATACTTGGTTTGTAACCAATTGTAAGTCTCCTAGTACTCTAATGTTGTCGACACCCATTCTTTTAGCTAGAATGAGACCAAGGAGGAGAGCTTCGTACTCAGCCCTGTTGTTTGTACATTCAAATTTTAATTTAAAGGCAAAAGGTAGGATCTTTCCCTCAGGTGAAGTAAAGATGAACACCGCCCCAACTCCAAAGCGACATCTAGCTCCATCGAAGTTGAGAGTCCAATATTTGTTTGGAAAAATTGACGTTGGGATATTTTTCATACATATTTCTTTTGGTTCAGTTACCTATACCATAAAAACTTCATCTGATGGAAGATAAGCGATTCCCAGGGTGTGTCCTATACCCATGAAATCAAATGGTAGGAGAATAGGTAAGTCTTTCTCCAACAACTTGATGATTTTTGCGGTAGTCCCTAGTGACATTTTTTTAATAGCATTGGTCTCACTTTTGAGTACTGGAACGTCTTCAGCTGGAATTGGAATTTCTAATTCAGTGGTGGGTATCAACTTTTCTTTCAGTTGTGAATTAGTTGGTCTGACAAGATGATTTGTTGGGAGTTCAACCTCGAAGTGAACACCTAGTCTTTTCTTCAAATCAGCCAGGTGTATATCGAAGGGTTTTGGGTCACCTTGTACCATGAATATTTTCCCTAAGTGTAGAAATCTTATTTCTTGGAATAGCGTGGAAGGGATTGCCTTCATGCAGTGTATCTATGGCCGACCAAGGATCATATTATAATTCATTTCTTGATCAATAATATAAAACTCGGTGAGAACCGTATTGGGTCCTAAAGTGACTAGTAAAACTATGGTTCCAATCGAAGTGGCTCTGAGGCTATCATAACCTCTTAGCGTATTTCACGTTGTGGAATAGTTTGTCTCTCCATATCCTAGCTTTTGAAGGAAATTGAAGGGGACTATGTTGATTGCTGCCCCATCGTCGACCATTGCACATTTAACATAATTATTGTAGACCCAAACTTGTAAATGTAAAGTTGGGTCACCTCTCCATGTAATTTCAGCATCTGTTGGCATTTTGCTTATATCGAATATAAATTCAGTATCCCTATTCGGTTGCCACAAAGGATAAACGTCAAAATCCATATGGTTTACTTGCGTTTCTAGAGGAGTGATGTTGACTAAATGGTCAAGGACTAATGCTTCTAAGAGGGTAGCCCTATGGGCGGGAGAGTTTTTTTAAAAATCCAAGAAGGAGATGTGTGAGAAGGTTTTAGTTAAATCATTAATCAGATCATAGGCACCTATAGGTTTTACCAATGTTTGTTGAGTGCTGTCTGGCTCTAATGAAAAACTTGGAGCTGGTTGAGAAGAATAATCCCGTGTTCTTGTTATGGTTTCTACGGGTAGCTTGTCATCTAACTCCACTAAACCAACTATCTTAGTTTGAGGTTGAATTCCTAATTGGGGTGCGACTGGTGGATTTAATGAAGTTGAAGCTTCATGATCATTGTTTCCTGTCATGACACCCTTATTTGTTCCGTTAGAATCTAACATGTTATTTTTAGAATGGTTTGGGAGTGGGTCATTGAAGATCTTGAGGGATGCATTTTGAGGGGAAACTGCCCCTGCATAAGTGTTTGGCGTGGGTACTACAGAATTTGCTAAAAACATATCTATAAAGAGTTGTTTTTGATATTCTAGCAAACGCTGCATGAATTTATTGTATTCACAAAAAGTCCTAGTATCGTGGCCTTGAATTTTGTGGAAGCCACAATATAGATTGGGATTGTAATTTCGAGGTTGTTGATTTAAAACCTATTGTGGTCTGAAATTCTGATAAGGTTGCTAGTTTTTAGAGTTAAAATTTTGAGGCTGTTGCCTTTGGTTTTGACTCTGATACCCGGTTGGGTTTTAATTTGGACTTTGTGTTTGGACTTGTCATTGTTGTTGTTATTGTCGTGGTGGACTATTAAAATCCACCATGTTGATTGTTGGGGTAAAATTATTATTTCGCTAATTATTAACAGGTGGCAAAATGTTTACAACATTTTCCCTTTTAGCTTGGTCAGTTACTCCATTTGTTGTAATGCCGCGGTTTTTGTTAAGGATCTTAGGTCCTTGATTAGCATTCCCAGCATTAGGATAGGCCATGGTGTTTTGATTGGGAGTGGTTAATTTCTCGTTTGTCCCATATGTCTTACGACCACTATCAATCGCTCCTTGGTCGATTCGGAGAGCACTTTCGACTACTTCATCATAAGTTCTTAGTGGGAACTTCTGAACTTCTTCCTTTATCTCTCTATTGAGTGAATTAAGGAATAAATCACATAGTTCCATTTGATCCATATTTGGAGCACTTGCTGATGAATAGAGAACCGTACGCCATATTTGGATAAAATGAGCGGCAGATTCATTATGTTCTTTTTTGATATGTAAGAAATCCCTTATTCCCGTTCTTAACAATTTGTTCATGTCGAAAGATTTGATGAATTATGACACGAGTTGTTTAAACGAGTGTATCGAAGCTTCAGGTATTCTGTAATACTAATCAAGGGAAAAAACTTCTAGGGTCTTAGGGAATATTTTAGCGACAACCCTGTCCCAAGGGAGTAACTCCCATATGGCTATGGCATAGGCCTTAATGTGTGCATTTGGGCCCCCTTCCCCTTTGTATTTGGGAAAATCAGGAAGAGGTCTCGGAAGCATAACACTTAATATGGTGAAGTCTAGGGGTTATTTTAAATATTCCGAATAAGTCCCTACTGTGTAGGCCTCAACCATCGATGGGGCTTGCTGAGGGGGTTGAGGTGGAATGGGTTGTTGCTATGGCATAGTATATGTGTTTGTAGGGACATGAGGGAATCCCTATGGTTGAATGAACATCCCGGGAGAAGAGAACATGTCTCCTTGTGGTGATTTTGAATAGATGTTTAAATAAGGAGGAGCATTGTTATGGCATAGGTTGTTTGGTGCCAAGCCGGGAGGTGTCATGTTTTCAATTGGAGCGGTGTTTGAAAACGCTATCCTAGTTGGCGTTTGCTATGGATAATTATAAGGATTTTGAGGAGGCATGCCCAATGTGCTTGTTCTTATAAGGAGGTCAACTTGACTAGGGTGATACAGAGGGTTGGGGATTCCTGCTTGCCAAAAATATGAATTTTGGTTTGCTTGAGCAAGTTCTAGCCCTCTAACCTTCTCAGCTAAGGCTAAAATGACTTCCATCGGTGAAGATGTAGTGCTTTGCCTTAAGGGTGTTTGTTGTATAGCTTGAGGTTGTAAGGGGGTATGATACCCTGCTATGAATTGGTCGTTGCCTTGCCAAGCTTCACTGAGGGTATTTCCCATAGGTGGAGGAATGGGGGTGTTCTCCTAGAATATGGTATCAGACTGTATTTGTAAACTCCCTATACGTGGATACATGTTTTGGAAGCGTTGTTTGCTTTTAGCGAAGCGTGCTAAGTACTCTTCATCCAAAAAGGGGAGTGGGTCTGATTGTTTACTGATCTGTGGTCTGAACAAGACTCAAGGAGATGAAGTGGATTCTCTAGTAAACGTCATATTGTTAGAACCTAATGGATTTGGCTGTTGTGTTTGTGTAAACTGATCAAACTCCTCAATTCGGAATGAAGAACTAGAACTAGTTCTGTGAGGGGGAGTTTGAGATGACAAGTAATTACTCGAATAGTTATCAGCCCATGTAGAAAGTGAGGGTGATGATTGTATATTTGTTTGACTCTAGTTTACTTTGAGACCTGAGAGAGGTCTACCATATGCATCATATCCCGACATATTCGGGGGGTATATGAATACCTACAGAATAATGGAAAAGAGCGAAGGTGGTTAGAAGAAATGAAAACAGAAAGAGGAATATTAGTTTGTTTCACTTCAGGTTCACCAATTTTGTACAATGGAAAAAGTAACATGCAAGCATGGGAATCTACAAGTACCTCCTCCTCGTACACGACCTCTTGAGGTTGTGTCGAGATAGCTTGTGAATGTTGAATGTGGATAGATATGTATAAGCTAATCGGGTAATCTTAAATCCTCAATTTGTAATAATGGAATCTGTGAATCTAAGGAGAAGAAGGCCCTCCTAACATGGATTGGTGTAATGGATTGTTTAGATATAATGGCTGCTTAGAGGCTCCAATCGATGTCGAGCTCTGCCGAGATCCTATTTCTTGGTTGTTGGATACGTGGGAAGTGACCTATGGGAGCTTCATATATATCTCCAGAAAAGGTCATGAAAGTAGTGGTAGGTTGTTTAGTGGATTCTGTGGTTAGTTATGGGTGGTTTTCTGGTCTAGCCCAGAAAATATTGGATTGATTTTCTTCTATACTTAATACGGAAAAATGTGCTATAATATCTGGCAGGAGTGTTGAAGATCTAAACACCAACGTTCGCAAGCCGATGTCAATAATTGACTGATTTGTAGGCCCGTTGGGTTATGGGATTTGGAGATCACAACCGTGAGTTCGTGGTTGTTGTGGACCTATTATGATCATGTGAAGAATCAATCCCTTCTTCCGACTATCCAATAATCGTATGCCTTTTCAGCTTCTACGTTTAGAACTAGAAGTTGTATGATTTTCTCTGAGTACCTAACAGGTGTTCTGGAAACTTGGATACGTAAGCTAGTGTCTATATCAATGAGGATGTCTCCTGCATTAGGCTGTAGAACCAAAGGATCGCAACCAAATGTTTGGTCTCATTCGAACCCTTGCACAGTCATTCAGGTGTTTTATCAAGGCAATCTATAATCCGGATGGTTTGACCAGAATGTGTAAGCTTTGTCATCTTCGATATTTAATCCTCTCAGTTGTTCGCTAATTACTTGCAGGTTTGTTGTTGCTAGAAAGAATTGTATCCTAAGGTCCTAATCTATATCAGCTAAAGTCGTGGGTAAATCTGGTTGAGGTACTATAGGTTCAAATATATATTTTCTAGGCTCTCTAGGTCCTCTGATTGTCATACAAAATGATTCAAATTTTAACTAACATTTAATAAACTGATTACAAAAGAGGTATTTACACTATGCAAGCATCTTGCTATTTTTGTATTTTTTAATGACGTATTTCAATGAAATTGAAGAGTAGCTACTCTAGTATATTTATAAAATGGACAACTAATCTAGAAACAGAATGAAAACAAACAAAGTAGCCTGATATGGCTATTTTCCTATGCAATTGTGATATTATACTAAATATCTAACTAAATATATTAAATTTAAATACTCTCAAGTCTACCTCAGAAGTGAGGAATGAATCACAGTTTCTCAGAAAATATCAATCCCCATAGCTTCCCTGGCGATATTGAGAACACGATTTTGACTTAAATAAAATAATTCACTACTCTATTTGATATGTTGTAACTAGAACTTTGATAGCTCAAACCTGGCATTTACAGAATAGTGGTAAATCTAGTTGTGTGTGATTTCATCCCCTCAGTGTGATCTTCTCATTCCTTCGTGTCCTCGTGAATCTAGAAAGTGTGTATATGATAGTATCAATAGAAGATAGCAATCAAACAATGGCAACTTTGGATATAGACTGAATATAATGCGAGTATGAGAGGGATAACGCAAGTGAACAGAGCTTGACTATGCACTTCCTAGCGGGATTTATTGCGGGAATACAACACAAGTGTACCGAGAGTTTCTGAAATTATCCTTGTGACAAAACAAAACCTGCAACTTTAATAGATTCTAGACTAGAAATGAAGCTATCCTATGTTTAAATTGATCGTATGTAGTAGCAATGAAACAAGACTTGAAACAAGAAGATGATATGACCTCTAAAATGCCAACAATGGAAGCAAAACATGAAACTTAACAGAAGTCTAAGGAAGGAATTGAAAAACCGAACAAGAGAATTGAGAGGATGAGGGGCCATTTGCTTGAAAACAAGCTGGCTATTTATAACCAATGCATTTACAAGAGGGTAACTCCTATTTGATCTCTTTTACTATAAACAAAGGAAAAAAACTATTCCCAGGGGGCATAAAACATTAATGCAAGCCAAAGTGGTTGAAGAAAGCTTGTAAAATCCAAGATTTACGTTCGACGTGATCATCGGAGGAATCTGGAAAACGCGAACAAAACTGCCACCCTTTGCAGGGTGGCGGTCATGGTACTGCCTCTCAGGAAAGGCAGCAGTTCTGTCATTGAAGAGAAAAATGTAAGAAGAAAGGGGAAAAAAGGGAGAAACCAAGCATGTGGAGGCTGAGCGGGGTATGTGGGATACAAGTGTATACTTTGCAAGCCTTTCTGGATTTCGAACACCTTGTAAGGAGACCTGTATCGTCATTGGGGCATGTGTAACATCATTCTGGTGGTGCAGTACCCTACAATTTTGGGTACATACAGGAACCAAACCGACTGCACAGACACATCTGAGTGGCCTGGTGAATTCTAGAGGAGGCTTCGTTTTGGTGAGCGACAATGTCGTTGCTTCTGGGCTACCTCGTTTGGGTAGATTCCCTCAAGAGCCCTGAGACCATAAAATTATTCAACTTCAACGGGTGACTATGTAGACTCCGTGGCACCTAGAGACATCTCGTCTAATCCTACGCCTCGATGTAAGGACCCTCTACAATAGCCTGTCTCAGTTTTTTTCTTCTCCAATCACTACTCTCACTGTCCTATTGTTTGCAAATGCACCAAATAGTGTAGTTTGAGCCGGTGTAAGGTTGTCAAATAGTATATTTTACAAACAGTGGGTTGTGGCACCGGACGACTGTGCACACGTGTAGGGATGGTATTGTAAACACTTAGGGAGGTTTCTTTTTGGTTCTCTAAGCTTCAGGTCCTAGTGGGCTACCTCCTCCGGAGCCAAGAACCCCCTCCATAGGTACATAAATAATTGTTAATTACTTCTCTTTTCTTGTAAAACAATGAAAGCTTCTTTTAGCTTCGAGAATTTATAATTCTCTACTAACAGTTCCAACCACGTGAAGGTGGAAGATTTTCTGGCACCATTAACCTGAATATAAAAGTCTTAGTCAAAGAAATTTAAGTTTCAAATCAAATCCATACAAGATATATACAAAATACACAAATTTAATAAAATATATGAACTTAAATTTATCTAACTAAAATTTTTATATATACCAAAGAAATTATATATACCAGACATGAGTATTGTAAATTCATTGCAATAAACCATTAGAATCAGATATATTCTGAATAGCGGACAAGATTGCTTCATGATTTGACTCTCGAACCTTCCAAAGAATCTTGTTATTAGGCCTTCCTCGATATCTATAAAGCTGAATATTTGTCACTAGAACTATATGTGAATATAAGAGTATTTTCTTGTGTGTTTCAAAGTCTTCAAACACCCAAAAAGAGGATTTTTTTATGGATATTGCCAAAGCCAAGTTCCAATAACTACCACTAACCCTGTAGTGTACTTAATATCTTCGCCATCTATAACAAGAGAAGTCAACTTCTTTCTTTCCTCGATGCAATGACATAAGAAATAGTCTGTTCCTTCTTCATTATCTTCTGTCGCAATTACTGCAAACACATGTCCTACAAAAAAACAAAGGTTGAACAACTCAAATTTAAATTGTACATATTAAAATTTCAATGGACATAACTCAATACAAAAATTAAATAAATAACCATAAATACCTTGTCACACCAAAATCAAAATTTTGTCAAAGTCCTTAGATGTTGCAACTTCATCTGCAGAAACAAGTCGTAATGCTTGTGGAGGTTGATAACTAGGAAGTAGAGTTAGAGGCCTACAAATCCATATATCCACCCATTCTTGTGAATCACACTCAACAATGACAAATTCGATACAAGATTCATGAAAACATGCCAAATTTCTTGTCCATGTACGGCCCACGAAGTAGCGTCATAAGATACAAAATGAGTGCATATCACTGGACCCAGTGAGTGTCATACAATCCTCGTAGTTAGTAATTTGTTGTTCCTCTATCAACAAAAAATATCTATGAACTGTGGAATTTTCTTGAGAACCTCAGGCTATGTTGTCAATACACCATTCCACTATTCTCTTTGCATCTTTTAATTTAGTACCATCTTTGTACTTCAACTCTTCTCTTGCAAGAGCTCTTTTCACAGATGCCCCTACACCGTCATGCTCTCCTTTTCCATGTCCATCCTCAATGAAAATCCAAATATGTTGCACACCCATCTTGACATGCATTCTGCTCATTCAATAAAACATTCATGCATTCTTAAACTGAGACGTGTAACTATCTGACCATATATAATGTTGTTTGAAGTGGATGTCCCTATCAGACAAGTTTCCATAAAATAACTAGAAACACCCTTGCACAAATTCAATAGAATGAGTACGATCATCACTGATATAAAAGTGGTACTCTCTTAAAATTTTTCACTCATTCTCTATATTGTTAGGAGAATGTATAAATGCTATATGCACAAAAATTACAACTTGTACTGAGTTGTAATATTGTGATTGAACCTCCATTTGTGGTTGCAATGTGTAATTCTTTGACAAAATCAACTACTGAAACAATAGTACCAATAGGAAATTTTTCTTTACATAGCTTGAAATATTCATCCAACCATCAAGCTCTATGTGTATGCCTAGCATACTCATAAACAATTTCATCCTTAAATTTTTCTCAAAAATTAGAAAAACAGAGCATTTGTTCTGTAACTAGCTCACACCATTTTAGACTCTTTTCCATCTTTTAACTGGTATGTAATTGATTTATATTTATCAAAATCAACTAAATTATGTCCTATTGTCACCTTTAATTTTCTCATGGATGTAACTTTCCAATTTAGGTAATTCACCACATGTACTACAACTTCCATCTAAACAATTCTGACTTTAAAAAAATTGTCCAACTTCTTTTTCACAAAATATAGTAGGAATGAAATCCCTGGAAGATATTGGTGGAACTTGAACACCACATTCCAATAACATAGTTTTAGAATGTAAAATTAGAATGAATATGTAAAAATTTAGCATAATGCATCGCAAATTCAACATGTTGCCTACAACAACAAGTGGTGCGAGCATGGTTGATTTTCACATAAAATGGTTTCAACATTTCAAAAAGACATTGACTAATTTTAATTTCCATATTCTCTTGTTCAAACTTATGAAAAAATTGAGTTTGAGTCATATCTAAGAAATGCTTTAGATGTGGTTCACGATTAGTAGAACCAACTCTCCATTTTATAACATCTCTTGTATTAGGTGAAACTCTAGTGTTATCATGTCAAAATTAAATAATAACTTCTCTTATAGCATCAGAATTATTTTTGTCCTTACGCGGTGCTCTAGCAGAAAATACCCAAAAATCGGCATTATTGAGTGATTGAAGGATATTACGTCTTTCAATTGCTTTCATTCGAGTTTTTCGATTAACTTGCAACATTTGACTTGTTTACATAATCAAACGTTATTTTTTATTGATTCACTTACAACACTAGTAGCAAGTACACGACGCACAATATTACTATCCCTAGTGCGTCTCTTGACACCAACAGTGTGATATGCATCATGAAGGTTTTCAACAATTGTAGAGGTTTGACCACGTATATTAGATGTTGTCAATCCTAAGGTGTTTAATGTAGGTCTCATTT
Organism: Taxus chinensis; assembly: GCA_019776745.2. Lineage (NCBI taxonomy): Eukaryota > Viridiplantae > Streptophyta > Pinopsida > Cupressales > Taxaceae > Taxus > Taxus chinensis. The sequence continues at coordinate 883,053,128 of CM034151.1, forward strand.
TATTCAATTTCATCAAACTAACCAACAACTGACATCTTTGGGAATCATTTAAAATTTCAAAATGATTATCCCAAATTTCAGTGGCTTTTCTTCTGATTTTCATTCAGAAAGTTTGTCACACATTGGTTTCAAAATGTTTTCATCAATTTCAATAAAATAATTAGGTTTCTTACAGTAAAATCCTAGGAGGTGTTTTTGTCAAATTTTTCTTGTCTACAATTTCAACCTGAATTTCTTTATTCACATTTTCATTGTCTCCTTCAATTTCAACATTTGCTACATCACGAGTATTTAATTCTTCTTCAACATTGACAGTAAAAACATCTTCATCACGAGTATTTAATTGAACTTCAACATTGACAGTAGAAACATTACCTGGTTCCTCATTGCTTACAATAGTAGGGGTTGAAGATGAACCTCTTCTTGATTCACGAAGATTCCACATTCACTCAGCATTTTGAAATCTATTTTGGCCTCTAATTCGTTTGGTGTTTTTTTACTTAATGACTTCCTTTTTTGACTTCGTTTCTTGTCTACCCATGATGTTTTACTTCTGGTGATAAGAAAAACATGTAGAAAATGATAGAATTTCACAGTAATTCGTACGGTAAAGTCAAACAGTAAAAATCACATGGTAATTAGAACATTGGGATGTGTATAAATATGATTTATAAACCGTGATCGCGCTTTATAAACCGTGATCGTGGTTTATAAAGCGTGCGGTTGTGGTTCTGTATTTAAAAAACCCATGATCGTGGTTTATAAACCGTGATTGCGCTTCTTTCTATATCATCAAATCCGAACCTAAGGCTCGGGAAATCTTTGTTTTTGCCCCAACCAAAGCTATGAAAGGTCATTATGAAGTGTAAAGGGTCAAAAAACTTCAAATTTTCTCTTCCATAGACTTGAACCATGCTAAAAAACTGAAAACATTTCACAAAAATGGTGCCATCGTATAGGGGAGACTATTAGCTTCGTAGAAATATTGATTTTAAAGTGAATAGAATAAGATAAATATCATTTTATAATTTTTTACTAACAATAGGTCTTTAAGACATTTTTTTCCATGAATGTTCATGTCTACGTTTAAGACTGCAACTTTTGTTTCGCTTATCAAAATGTGATAAAACTTATACCATCCCAAGCGTGGAGAAATTCTATACACGTTAAAAAAAATATTTGATTTCGATATTTTTTGATATAGTTATGGCGGGCAAACGGAAAGCGCTCCATTTTCTAAATCTTTTTAGACCACTTTCACGGAAAAAATCATTAAAAAAAATATTACTCAAAAAAATACAAAATAAAATCCATCCCAAGATAGAAAACTACATCTAACTTTTCACCAAAGGAAAAAAATATAACAAGATTTGGTCATCCAAATCACGGGCAAATGGACTACAATCTTATAGGTTTTTTCAAAAACAAAAACCAAGTCATATAATTTTAAGTGTTTAATATAGCTAAACTTGTCCATTTTTTAAAAAAATTAGTATTTTAGAAACTAGATTCCGAGATGCTACGATTCATATTTATATAAATTTTTCTAATTTTGAGTGCGTGTATTGCTAATAATCCCTACAAGTTGAGATTTCATTGTTTTTTTGCAATATGACGTCCACTTATGACCCCTTTTTTGTCCACCAACTTGGTGCACTTACCCATTTTTGTGAGTCTGAATGTCTCGTGATTGGTTAAATATAAACTTGATCACACACAGGTAGAGATGGTTACACTTGGTTACCCTAGGTTAGTGTCATTACTGTGTAATCACCAGTAAGTGATGTAAATCATGTTATACTGTGTATATGTAAATGTTTGATCATGGTGTGCCAGCAATCCTAACAATCTCCCACATAATGGAGATAAATTGCTGAATTACTAGGATGACCCCATATTACTATGTACATCACTATCGGTGAAACAGGTAGTGATGATGAGAACGTGCTGAGATGATGGTGATTGTGTAATGATGTAATGATGAGTATCTGATGGAAATAAAATCAGGAATGTTATGTATAACCAGTCTAACTAATGGTGAACCAAGTAAGATAATGTGTGTGAAACCTGTGTAACTTACCATAGTACTTGAAATTCTTAAGCTACTACTGCATGTGTGATAAACATTGGAGCTAGGTATGCTCAAGATATGACCAAAACCATGCAATGCTGAATTAGTTGAGAGAATGAATGCGGCACCATGACTTCCCTAGTAAAGTGAATAATGGAAAGCTACTATAAATAGCAGTGTAAAAATTGAATCAGGAAACCATTTGTATTTTGTGTGAGTGTTATAGTGAACTGTAAGTGTATATGATTCCAACCATCTAGAACAACATGATTCCATGTAACCATTTGAGATGGTGGCGACGGATGTGGCATCACGCACAAGTTCAAACCTGATAAGCGTGTTTTGATCTTCGAAAAATGATGTTGGTGTTAGATAACCCACATTTTGATGTTTTTTTGTGAAAAAATGTGTTTTTGAATTTCTCAACGTTTTAAACCTAGAATCAAGCAGTAATAAAGGCACTAATGACCTTCGGTGCAGATGGGAGCACCCAGACATAGGTGCAACTGTCCTACTCCTTCCTATTTCTGGGTGCCCTAGTCCTACTTTTGGACGCCTATGTCTATCAGAGCATGAGTAACATAGTAACCTAGAGTGATGTAAATGTTTAAATTTTTTTATGTATATTGATGTCATAGGTGGTTTATTTGTAGTATGGATCATAGCTCTATCCATGTGTTTTTTGTTATTATTTTGTGGTATGCAGAGGGATATCACATTCGAGATCAGTTTCCATAGTGGATAAACATACCATTTGAGTACATTTCTCCGGATTGCGGTTATCAGATAATGAGTGGAATGTTTCTAGATCGAAGTTGGCCTATGATAAATCAAGGAAAGGGGATGTGCCTCATAATATGCCTATGCTTACACCTCATTATGTGAGAGGTGTTGTGTAGACCACTGATGCATGTTTTGGTTACCTACATGGGAGATGACAATCACACTAGAGGATGTGTATCACATACTATCACTTTCTTATTATTGGTGAGAGGGTATAGGTTATGGAAGTGGATGTTATCCAGAGGCAGATGAGAGATATAGGTGATATTTTGCGGGGGACTGCAAGTCCCTATCGAAGCCCATATTAGATTAGATGCTTTATTATGAGATTGGGTGTTCTGCGTAATTACTAGAAATTTATTGTCATGGTGATAGCGTCATCGATTGCATTATAGTGAAGGGTGGTGGTATAGGCATCTTATATAAGATGCATGATATCTACCGCTGGATAGAGGAGGAAGAGAACTAGGTAATCCTGGGCATGATGTGTATTGGCCCCTTGTATAGATATCTATTATATTTACACAGAAGGAGCATGGGGGTGGTATTGGCAATATGAAATTGTTGCATGTATGAACCTATGAGAATATAACAATATTGAGGGAATTTATCGGTGGACCGCAATGAGAGTGGGCTAGACCAGATACACTACAGGTAGGTGGGTTGGTATCACGGGGGCAAGAATATGAACATAGCACTATAGAGTTATGAAATAGATCACATGGGTCTAAAGGCCATTATATGGAGGCCTTACCAAGACTATCAAAGGATGGCTTAGAGGATGTAATAGAGATATGATGTGTATTTTGAACTATGTGGTTAGAGGATTACTTTCCAAGGGTGGCCAAGATATTTTAGGTTGAGTGTGTTTCATGAATTTTCATGGCCCAAGATGTGCCCCCATCCATATGTATTGTTAGAGCTATTAGAGCACTAAGGAGGGTTGGAAGAGTAGGGCCCATAATAGGATATTCATAGTACCTCTAGGGCCATATGAGGAAGATTCGGTGATAAATACATAGATGCAGATGATGTCATGGAGTGTATAGAGGTATACCATGCATGGTGGCCTCACATCGGTGGGTATTTGTTTCCAATTTTAGCAGATAACCAAGCACTGCCAGGAGGAGGAGTAGAGGTGCAAGCACCTGCCCCTGATGGAGTAGTGGCATCAATAACATAGAGTGAGTATTCATATAGTTAAGTTTATGATTTTTTAGTTGGTTGTAATGGCCATTGTTGCTTCTAATGCATTGTTCTTATGGATTATATGTGATGCGTATTGGTCATTAATTATGGACACATCTATCCACACATTACACAGAATGTGCCCACCGAATACTCGCGGGTGGAGGTATGTTAGAGCATGGGTAGATGATATTATGGGTGAACATGCCCATTTGTTTGATCCTAATGCGATATCAGCAATGACATGTACCATGCTACTGAGATGAGAGGGATGAGGCGCGAGAGGAGACACGATGAGCTAGAGAGGCGGCGGGTGGTGGTCCTCTAGCATAGGATGCATTTTCATCATTTTGTTGAGTTACAGAGTCGGTTTACGGAGGTTTCGACAGAGAACATCCTATTGTGGAGATAGATAGAGATATATAGGGGCCCCGATCAACAACGTAGGGTGAGCGGTGAGGCTTCTAGTTCTAGAGCTCTTGCATTGTAGATAGTGATAAGGATGATGAGATATGATATATTTTGATGTAGCTGATGTATTGGGAAGTTTTCCCCAGTGATAGGGTTTATTATAACTATGATTTTGACACATATATATATATATATATATATATGGATCATTGGCATTATGTTGTATTTGTATTTATTGACTATGCAATGTATGATTTTGTGTGCATATGTTAATGTATGATATGTCAATTATTATTATTATATTTGTATGTGATATGTGATGATTGGGATTCATTTGTTAATATATGATGTGTTGATGATTTGTTATTGTATTGGAGTTTTGATGTGGTGAATATTGTCGTGATGATTTGATTTAATATGTATAGTTGATGATGATGAGTAATGATAATTATGATTAATGTGATGAATAAGATGATAATATAATGGGATGTGTATTGTACAAGTGAATTGTATGTTGTAATAACATTGTAATGACTGTAAAGTAAAAAATGAATAATATGAAAGAGTATGTGAATAAGATGGTCCTACGTAGTGTAGTTAAGCATGTTAGTATGATGAAGAGGGGGGAGGAGAATAACAATTCCCCCTAGTGTGTAGATGATAAGGTTCATTTATATAAGACCCCTCAGCAATCAAGAATGAACCATGAAGCAAGAGTACTGTCATTGGGAAATGATTGGATAATGTGCGCTAGATGAATATCGATGAAAGCACATGAAGAGAGGTTATTATTGTAACATATCCCTCAACATTCATGTCAGAACTATAAGAACATGAAGTGCATCATCGGGGGGTAAGGTGATAGAGAATCACCTACCAAAAACCAAGCCGACGTGAAGCAGTGGAAGCATGTGGAATAAAGCAACATGAGTGTATGAGCCGAACTGAATGTCATGTGAGTGGCACCAATGATGGGTGAAGTGGTAGTGGGAAGCATAAATGTCAAGGGCTATGGAACCCAATGTGTAGTAATAGCATGACACAATAGATGAGATGGTGCAATAATGGATGGATGAGATGGAGAGTGCACATGAGTAATAACCTATGATTGTGGATGGAAAATGACCTTAGAACTAGATGAAAGGAGATAACTCAACTAGAGTAATAACACACCTACATGAGAGAGTGAAGATATAGACTACTCATGTGAGTGAGAACCAAAGGAAATGATGCCCTTATATTCTAATTGCTTGCAAGTGATCATAAAGGGGCATAACAATCATTATCACTATGGCGATTGATACGATGATAGTTTTAATAAGGTATATACATTGGCGTTGCAAGACAATGAGGTGGATGATGTTGATTAGAAGGTAAGCAGATTAAATTTGTCAAGAAAACATGCAACACATCATGGGGTCTAGACATGATGTGAAAAGTGTAATGGTCCTCATGAAAAAGGTGTAGAAGTCTGAGGTGTATCCTGATGTGGAGGAGGAGATGGAGGATGTGTAGGTAATGGAGTAGACTAAACTTTACTTATGAGGTGGAGGAGATGGAGACTGTGTAGGATGCTCAATAGATGGGAGTGGAGAAGAACTAGATGATGTAGCAGTAGTAGTAATAGGAGGAGGATTGATAACATGTGCAGCAATGAGATATTTTTTAAATCAATGACCCTATAGCATAAAAGTGTGAATGATTCACATGTGTCATATTGCAATCATTTTTTTAAGGGAGGAATCAAACCATGACAAAAGATAAATTACTTCTCTAATTCAATAGGATGAAATATTAATTGGTGCATGCAAGGATTAAAATCACAAAATGTAATCAATGATAGGTTCAATTTTTCCTTGATGTAAGATAGGTAGATGATCATATGTGACTCTAGGGCCATTGTTGACTATGAATCGATGAAGGAAAACTTCTTCCATCTCACAATAGGTACTAATAGATCTAAAGGGTAGATGGGTGTACCATTGGAGAGCATCATCTATGAGACTATGGAGAAAGGATTTAAGTAATAATCGATCATTGGAATATGAAGCCACAGCCATACAATAATGCTTAAGATGTAAGTATGGATTTCAAGTACCATCAAAACATGAAAATGTAGGCATAACAAAATCCTTAGGAAATGTTGAGTTGTGAATATATTTTGGAAATAGGGTTTCCATGTAAAGGAATTATTATCAATGGAAGTGTAATAGGCCTTGCTTTCTAATGTGAGATATCGGACCTAGAGACTATAAGTGACCAACAACATGCATGAAGGATAAGATATCCTATGAATGAATAGCAGAGGATGGCAATAATGTGTTAAGTGGTTGGAATTTTCCATTATGAGTAATCATAGGAATATCAAGAGGAGATATAGAGATTCCGATGCTAAGGGAACACTAGATGTTGGTGCTTAAGAAGTAATAGGTGGTGAATGACATGGAACATCCATAGAAATAGTAGGACTAGCATCATAAACATTTGTAGGAGATGGGGATGAGGTGGTAGGAGGAGGTGAACTAATAGAAGGAGATGAAGTGAGAGGAGATGAACTAATAGATGGACATGAAGTGATAGGAGTGAGATGAACTTATAGAAGGATATGACTCATGCATGTTATTATATACCCTCAAAGAAGAATATAATAGCGGAATGTGGTATTCACAATTAGTAGTATAAAAATAAGTGGAATCATGACTATTAAGAGTTTCACTGAAATCAAATCATCAACATATCATGGAGGGGGAGTGGAAATTAAGCATGTGATGCATTATGAGAAACATTTTCAGGAGATTGGAAGGAGTATGAGATGTGTCAACTGATGTGAAATCATCCTAACTAAGTGAATGAAGAAACTATACAATCATACACACTAGTTTATTTTCATCCTATTTTTTAGATAAAACATCATCATCAATATTAAGGATAAAACTTAATAATATCATCATCTAAAGTTCTCAGTAGAAATAGAAGAAGGTGGAGTATGATTGATTGATATAAAAAGGACTACAACCAGATAAAGTCTTGTCAGGTCAGATACAATGTCCCAATAATAGAATGATCAAAGCAATGTAGGAACATTGCATTCATTATCTAATAGTTGTCCTTCGAGTATCATCTAGAAGAATAGTGTTACGATATAGAGTAGATGAGATTTTAGCTATGGTTACTTAATCATAAATAGGATTAATGCTCACATGAGGCATGTCTATCCTATGAGGAGAATAACTATTATTATCCATTAGGGTTTTAGTGGATCATAAGGGAAAGGATATCTAAGCTACAGGTTCACCAAAATGATTTAATAAAATCTAAATATTTTATTAAAATATGAATGCAAAGATCTATTATAACTGATATACAATGAAATACAGGTGTTAGGAAATTTTATTTGATTTGATTATACAAGAAAATGCAAGAGATACGGTACTTACCTCACTTTCGCTTGTCCCAAAGTATTTCTAAACTAGAGAATATGATAGAACTGGAGTACAGATTATCACAATGAGCCTCATAAAAATTCAGAGGAGGTAGAAATGCCTAGACACATGCACATGGGAACCTAGGGGCACCTAAGACCTCTATGGGGGCACTGGAGTCTCCAGAAAGGATCAGAACCTGGTTCTGATACTATAGCTAGGGATTCAAACTTGTTCACCTTTGATCATATGTATGTCACACTTAGATCTCCAAGGTACCTATCAAACCAACATAAAAATATCCTCCTATAAAACCCTAAAAAACATCAAATCCTAAAAAATAAAGATGCAAAATGAGGGGTCAGACTATGCTCGGTGTTCAACTAGTGAACTTACAACTGAGTGTTGTACTACATCTCAGGCCTAATGTAGCTTTATGTTCTTGCGTGTGCAATAGTGATCCTAGGTCACCTTCGTGCCAATGACGCCAAGATAATAGGAGGTAGCTAGATACAATGCAAATGTGTGGATGGAATAAAATGAACTCCCCTTCCTATGTAGTGTGTATGAAGAGTAATGTGCCTAAATACAGTCCCTTGAGATATGTAGAAATATAGCCCTTGATAATAATTTTATTCCCTTATAATGGTATGTATGTTATATTTATATAGGGATCTCGTGCTTTAATTTTGAACCTAATGACCCAACATGCTGACTAGTACCTCAAGATATGAGTGGGAAAACCAAAAATACCAACCTCAAATATCAAAAATAAGATCAAACATAAAGAGGATAGGGGTGCCTAGGATGCAAAAGAGCACCTGATGTTACTATCTAGCCCTAGGTGTTAGTGTTCAAAGACAAGTGACGGAAAATGAGTGATAAATGACAGATAAGGATCCCTAAGGCTTGACCAGAATTGTGTGTATGAGCGACTAGCATGCAAGAAAAACAACAATAAATACCAACAAGACAATGGATGGACTATGGAATGGGTCATCAATGAATACTTTACTTCCTTAAGATCCATATATAAAACAACATACTTGACGTATAATTATATTAGTAAGTGTGTGATTTTGTGTCTACAGTGACTTAGCAAGGAAATGATAAGAAGGAATTGATTAAATGGGACGTTGAAAGGGGTTCCACAAAAAATAATATTAAAAAAAATTGGATGATGATTTGAAAAAATCACATCTAACCACAATGTGATAGGGGAGAAGCAATGGATGTCAAAATTAAAAATAAGCTCCTGAGAGAGAAGTACATGATCAAAAATTTTAAATACCTGATCACATCCTTCTCAAATATTGGTCAAAGTATACCAAGCTTGATCCTTAAATTCCTACTATCATCTGAGCAAAGGATCGGAAATCTCCTAACATGTTTTAAAGAAATACCAAGCCACATGCTCAGCGATAAACCAACACATTGGGAGGGCGTTGAATTTATCATCCAAAATTTCTCTCATATTAAAGTCACCACACACCATCCAGTAAGTTAAGGGAAAGTTTTCACCTAACCATTTCCATAATGGTGTTCTTTTAGAGCCATCATTAGGAGCATAAATATTAAGAATACCAAATAAAATATCATTAATTGTCATTATCACCCATATGACCCGATTTAAAGGATCTTGGTCCAAGGAGGTGATTATGGCCAAGACTTTTGGGGTTATGGAAATGATAGCACAATATATTCCATCAATGTACTGAGTATGAAAATGTGAAAAAAGCTAGAGCAATACAAGTTAGCTTATTCTGAAGAAAAAAACTACAAATTATAATTTCGTGTGGATAAATAATATCAAGGAAGCTGAAACGCTGGCAAGATAATTGAATAGAATATTTTTGAGAGGGATCTATAAGGCCTTTAACATTCTACGATATAAAATTATTGAAAAATAAGACATATCAAACTACCTCTATGAGTCTAGTGCCATCCTCTGAGCCAATAATGGAAAAATTATTAGCAAGCGAGATCTAGTTTGAATTATAAAGCTCAACATAAATGGAGTGGTGTTTGACCCCATTATCTCCTCACACACCATGGGACACCTCCTAAGGTGAAATGCAAGAGTGTCATAGAGGAAGATATGTTTAAGCGAGATTCCTAGTATTCTATGATCGTGAAGGAAAAACCTAAGTCTTTGATGGTTTGGAAGGAATAAAAACTGACAAGCGGCATGGATCCGATCCTGACTCATCCTTAGAAAAAGGGCGGGGATGAGAGTGGGTAGGTGTCACCACAAGATTTGGTTTCACACCAGATCCTTTATTATTCCCAACTGTATTCCAACCATCAATCGACATATCACTTTTGGGCTTGGAAACTAAGGGTTGCGTCACTAATGGCTTAGAAGGAAATATTAGAGGAGAGTCATGAATGTAGTGTTCTAGGGCTTGACATGAAATAATGTTTTGGGGAGGTTAAAATAAACCACCTTTTAAGAGATACGTAAGGACCAATTTGAATATCTAGGTGGTACTGCAGATCTTTCATGAGGTCAACTTCGACACAAACTCACTTGTTGAGACGAGCGTAAAAATGCTCTTTCTCATGGAATATCATCCTACTAATGGGTTTCACTATCTCTGGAAGGAAATACTAGAGATGAATGGGAAGTCCAGGAAGTTCAATCCAAACTATAATTTTCAAAGAAACCTAGTTAGTGGGGATAAAATCAAGAGTCTAATGAGAAAGAACTAAAACGGTATTTCCTAAATACCAAAAAGCTGAATTAAGGAGGAGGGTTTGGAACTGAGAAGGATCACAAAATTAAAAGAGATAAAAACCTTTGATAATGTTACAGATACCTAAAACTAGGATACTATTGGAATACCAATGGTTCTTTATCCAATTCTAAATATAGGATTTTGAGGGAATGCAACCAAATAAATAAGAAATAAGGAAATTGTTATAATACCATTTGACCACAAAGTCTAAACATTCATCATAAATAACAACATATAAGGATAATTCAGAATGCATACCTCATGGTAGAATTTCGGCACAAACTTCCGAGAGCGCTTGGGAGCCATTTTCACCACCAATTGCAACATTCGTGTCAATGAAAGGAGAGTTAGTCACTTATAGGCAACTCAATGCCTTAGGGGTGGGAAAATAGCCAATTTAATCTATGATATGACTAAAGGGATAACCCTAGAAAGGCTAAAGGGAAATAGTTTAAGAAACGGTGTATATCAAGCGTATGTATAAAACCATACCAGATATGAAGTCGTTCTCTAATGAGAATAGCCTAGATGGCTAATACATACTCTATTTTCATAAATAAGATTTTTATTTTTATTTGTTATTCTAATAATTCATTCCCCCACGGTCCATAGAAATAAAAATATGTTCAATTATATCGTATCATTTTTCAAAATCTATGTCACAAGTTAGGTGGGCACATGTCAACTCAAGAATAGATTTGACAACTTCAAGAAACAATTTCCCATCCCTATAAAATCACATCCACATCCTCCCATTTTCATCAAAATGTTTCATATGGAATCTATGACTCATTTCTTAATTTTGCTATTGCATTGTCAAATTATGAAGCTTCGTATTTGGAATATAATGGTAGACTCAAATGCACCAGAGCATAAAAATTATGTACTGTTTGGTCTTCTTGGAAGAATAAAGAAGAGGAGACACATTGGAAACATCCCACTAGCCATGTAGGTGATGTTCACCCTATTTCCCCTATTTCTTAGGTCCACGTGGAGGATCCCCAACACCATGGATAAGGGAAAAAGAAACCCCACCAAGGGGGTTTATGGGAAAAATCCATCACTCAAATAGATCCTAAGAAAGTTAGGAAATTCATCCTGAAGGTATTCTACGAGGTAATCATTCTAAATATGAGACTCCTTTTCCTAATGTTGTGCCTAATTTATAAGAATTTATTAAATATTGTCACTAGTTCGAATCATTTACCCTAGTTGGGTACGTTGTTTGCCAAGTCTTCCCTAAAATCCTATTGAAATAATGGGCTCATAACCATTGGTAACATCATGGAGTCAAGCTCGAGGAAGAGCAAGAATTTACTAAGGGATTTTCCTTGTTCCATTTCAACAATGATGAACATTATAAATTCATTATCAACTATGGTCCTTGGTTTATTTGAAACACACTAGTTTTTTTTTCTCATTACAAGTGACTCCCAAGTTTAAGAACAAGCCAAGTTTAAAATCCCAGTTTGGGTGGAATTTCTTTGGCTCCCTCTCCCTTTGTGGAGATTGGTTGAAAATTTAATCAAACCCTTGGATTGACTTATTTGTCTAGAACTGCCAAAAAATTTCAATGCTTGCACTCAAAAGCATGTTTGTGTTGAAGTGGATTTATCCAAAGACCTGAAAGACACCATTGAAATACAAGTTGGGGAACTCATTTTTCTCAACAAGTTCTCTACATTAAATTACCTAATACCTACTTCTGTTTGTCAAGCATCTTATTTCTAGAAAAATTCATAAAATAAATGAGAGATGTGCATGGTTTCTAATAACTCTATGGGTGATTGATTGGATTAGTCCAAAACTCAGCAACCTTTCGAGATTATTTGTCAAGAACATTGAGTTGTCTGATAATGTTTGGTGGAAGTAGGGATGCACTAAATACTAGTGCACGTAATCTAGTGTCAAGATCTAATTGGTCTTCGGGGCCCGTTCGGTTAGGGAACCAATGGATCACAACCATAAACTCTTGGTGATTGTGGTCCTTGAATGTTCATATGTGAATCCTAGTACTTTGTTGTTGGGGGTAGTCCAATATTCATAATCATTTTCAGCATTGATGTTTAAAGCATTGAGTTGTACAATGCGATTAGATTATTGTGATGGTGTTTTGAGGACAGACATATGATTTCTCAGTATGTATGTTCGTGAGAAGTTCAAGCTTTTCCGGTATGGGGGCCCTTAGATCACAACCGTATGTTCTTTCTTACTGTGGTCTAGGAATGGTCATGTATTTATTTTTGTAATTTTAATCTACTAAGGTAAATAACAAGCTAATCTAAGTGAATAAAAGCTACACTATGTTTTTGTATTTTCTAGTATAGAAGAAATAAAGCAATAAACAACAATCTAATCTAGTTCAAACTAATCTTTTTGAATTTTCTGGAACTTTATGGCTGCTGTGGAAATTGGTGAGTAGGAATGTGGGTATGAATGGGTTGAAACTGTTGTAAAAAAGGGTTAGATACTGAATAATGTAAAGCACCCGTGAAAGGGAGTTGTGAAGTATTAACATTGCATGCTAGATGTGAGAAGGTCATACTGTCTGGATAGGGGATATGATGTTTTGGGCATATTGGTTCAAGACACTAGTGACAATAGTGATTGACGAAGTGAGGGGAAGAGTAGCATTTATTTTCATGTTTATTGGTGGGAGATTGTGAGGAATAAGAGTGACTATCTAGGTAGTTTGATGATATGAAGGATTGGTGAAAGAGAAAGTAATATGGGCTATGAAAAGTTCATTTACTGCTAATTGGGTGGTTTGGGGAAATGGTCTGGTAACGATAAAGTTACTAGAGTGATGGACCATCTAAGGGAATTTTATTTGATCTCCTAAGGAGATAATCTTGGAGCTCTACGGGATTGGCATTGAGAAGCTCTTAGAACATAGTATCACTGAGAGGGACATTAGGAGGTCTGAAGGGTTCCGATCTAATAGATGGCTGGGTAGTAGGCCTAGATAGGATAAATTAATAATGTAAGAATGGATTGGTCTATTCTACGGTTATAGTGTGAAAAATGGGTCCTTGGTGAGACATATTAATGAGAGGCTGAGTATCCATGAGAGAAGGATTCAAGGGCACAAATGAGATAACTTTTGTTGTAAATATTTTAGATGAGGAACTATTTGAAGAAACATTTTGTTCCATTTTCTTTGTTGCAGATCAAGTGATTACGGGTATAAAATAGGAGCAAGTTTTATGTTAAATAAACCAAGGAAGTCAAGAAGACAATTATTTTTATGTCTTTTGATTATTAAAATGTGAAAAATAAAAGAGGATGGATAGCGAGGTACTTAGGGCAAGGTAATCTATGTTTGGTTTCAAGTTTTGTTATGGCTTGGAAAGTCTTAGGTGGATTCATATTGGGTGATGAAATCCCAATCACTTAACTGGGTAAGGGGATGTTTTGATGTGTGATTTTAGATGTGTGCGGTTTGGTTATGTGTGATAAAGTGTGAGATGGAGAAGGTTAACCCCTACTTAAAGTATGTGAGCAAGCAGGATGCAGAAAATAAAGGTTCTTTTAAAACCAAAATGAAGTGTGATATTCAATGAGGAAATAGATAAGAACAAAAAATGTGATGAGAAAAGGAGAAAATAGGGAAAAATCAAGAAATACTTGGATAGTGATTTTCCTATTTTTCTGCACTCTTGAGCGATGAGCGATCCAGGCCACAAACCCAACATGAGAAAGCAATAAAGTGGAACCTCACACTGCATTCTAAGAAGAAGATATAAAAATAAAAGACAAAAGCAATAAATTCAAGAGATCACCTAATGGGTTGTCCCACCAGGCGTGCCTGGAATGTTATAGTATTTTCTCATTTATTTCAAATTAAAAATTTAGCTACTAAAGAAAGTACACAACTCAGAAATGTTGGAGGGTTTATGTTACCTTAGATGCATGATAGATGTACAAGCACACAATGGCTGATTCAACTACTTATTACCTACAAATAAGATGAACTCAAAACAAGATTGATTACATAGATTTATGCAGGGGTTTCTCTAATAAAGTCAGATCCAAGAAGTGAATAGCTTCCTTTTACAGATGTCAACCCCCATTTTTTTTGAAAGGGTGAAATAAAACAAATACGATAGATATTATACAAAGACAAGAATATATTGAATCTGATAATAATTAAAATCTAATTTGAGAGCTGATTTTATTGAAACAACAATAAGTTAATGATTACCTGGTTTGGATCGATAACAACCTAGGCAAGAGAATATGGAAAAAGTAAAATATGCAGACCTTGCAATATCTGGAAGTAATTTGGACACAACAAGGTCTTGTGTATGCTGGAATCAACCTATAGGAGAAAACTGAGGGAATAGAAATGAGAAGATAACATAAAACAAAAATTAGAAAGGTGGATTAGAAATCAAGACCCTAGTCGAAGGTGACCAAGGGTGCAAATAAACTACCTCTAATGCAATAGAGGGACATTATGGTGGTCTTAGTAGACTGAATAAGGTATAAAATACATAAAAATACTGGAAATGAATATGGAAGTAAAAAACACATTTGTAGAGGGTCCGAGCCAGCGGTGACCTGATCTGGGAAACGACGATTCTAGATGAGTGGACATGGCTGAGAAAAAGTAATCTAGAAAATAAACTTACAAGCAAAGGAGCTGAAATAGAAGGCTGTAGAGTGATCCTTAGATGTTTTTTTATTAAGGGAAAATAGTTTTGAAGGTACTATACCCTATATACAAAAGGGATCAAAAGCCAGATAACAAAGGAGAGAGAAATAGCCCAGAGAAGGGAAAAACGACCAACCGAAGAGGGCTCAACAGCCAAATATGACAATACAAGTGAAGAAAGGATCCATAAGAACAATGATCCAAGAAGAAGCAGAAAAGATAAAAAAACAACCAAAAGAGAAACATCATAAAAAACTCCGCCAAAAAGCAGCTCCAGAACTGCCAAATAACAGCAACTTCACAGCCAAAAAACAACAACACAACAACCTGTTACTTGATAGCCTTGTCAATCTTGGTCTTGATAGCTTGCAGCGACATGAAGAAGGCAATGGCAGTGGCCTGAGAGGGGTCCTTCATATCCACCTGAGAAATTGCAATATCCCTTTTCTCTTTAGTGCCCCAAATGTCCTCATTAATCCCACTTAAATTACAGACACTACGAACATGCTGTTCAATGAAATTATAAATGCTTTTAAGGGAAAATAATATGCAATCATTGCGACTTTTTGCATTCCCCATTCTGTCATCCAAGGACTGTAAATTTTTGAAGACCTCAGCAATAACCCCCTCATCATCATCACTTTGAAGAATTCCTTTTCCTTTAGCTCTTTCCATAGTTTTAATAGTCCCTTTGAGCTCTTGTATCTCCTTTTCTAACCTGTCAACTCTTTCCATCAAATCCTCTTCCTTGGGGTCCTCCCTCGGAGTACTGATATACAGGAGGTTCTCAGCCAGCTCCAGGTCTTTGTGGCTTCTTAGTACCCAGTGGGAATCATGGATTTTAACTTTTATGCTCTTGCTTTTCTTGCTGGAAGCAGTAGCTTCAATCTTCCTTTTCAGCAGGGGGAGTGGAAGCGGTGCGAGTAGGTGGAGGTATTGAGGGAGAAGGTGGGGCAGGATTCATGGGGGGGTAGCTAGAACAGTGGCGATGGATCAGGAGGATAAGTCCCTGGTGTAAAGGGACAGCCCTAGAGTGGATCTGAACTTCCCTTACCACCATCCTTGCAAGCTCAGCAAAAGGCTAAGGAATCGACGCCACCTTGATGCCAGCAGTCACGAATTCAAGGTTCTCGCTATCATCCAAAAACTTCTTGGTCTCAACCTCCCTGTCCACCTTCTTACTGAAGAATTTGGTTCCTTCTAGGCTGAGGCCTGTGATCTAGGCGATGAGCTCTTCAGTGATTTGAATCTCCATGTTAATGTATTTGACAATCCGATTCTTCCAACCCTGAGCGAATCTGATAGAAATGTCTTGGTAAAATCCTTGAATCCTTTCAATGAAATTAGATAGGCCCCCGATCTAAAGGTGATTCCATAGCACCGTATTCTCTTTCCACGCCAGATTGTGGGTTGGTTCAATTTTGCAAGGCGGACCCCCCATGTTTCCTCTGTTCCTTTTCCTGTTCTCAACGGTAAAAATGTTCTCACTATGCAGGACAGGCAGAGCTCTAATGTTGGTTTTTGAATCTTTCCTTTCCATGAAAGCAGGTTTAATTATTATGACACACTTGTAATTATTTCCCCACTCCTCGGCTTTCCTCCTATGCCTAAAAATGATGACAGTCCATCTCACACATATCACATCAATCATCCATATCTTATGCGATGTCATCATATTGTACTTGAGGTTCTGCACTTTAACGTCCAAATTACAGCCGTTAGTGCTGATTTTCACGGCCATGTATATCATTGATTATGGCTTTATTGATTTGAGTGGGTAGACCGTCCCCCCTAAGCCAAGTTTGAAAGGTATTAGTAACACCAAGGTTAGCCAACCTGTCAGCGACCCTATTTCCTTCCCGATAGGTGTGGGTGAATTTAACATTCTTAAAGCTCTTGCATATATCAATAGCTTCCCCAATGAAATCTCTTATAGACCAGCTAGGGTTCTGCTTTTTGTTTAAAAGATTGATGATATTAAGAGAATTGCCTTCAATTATAATATTCAGAATATTACAATCTCTGGCAAGTCTTATACCCCAAAGAGTCGCCAGGGCTTCAGAGTAATGATTAGTCTGCCTGCCCATTCTTCCAGAAAAAGTAGCAACAAAACCGCCTCTTTGATCTCTGATAACTCCCCCTCCTCCAGAGTCTCCCGGATTGCCTTTTGAGGCACCATCAAAATTTACCTTGTGCCAATCAGTGGGAGGCTTAATCCATCGGACTGTGTTTCTATCAATACCATTGTTACTCTTATTGACAGTGTCAATATTCCAATCAGTCAGGATGTATTCTTCCTCCTCAGGGTAAAGCCTATTTTTAGGAGGTTTAAATCTAACAATATTATCTTGCATGGCAATGATAATTTCCTTGTAAACTTTGTTACATGCCTTTCTATTGTTTCTGAAAATGTTATCATTACGTGCCTTCCAAAATCTCCACATAGTGTGGGGTAAAACAAGTTGCCACAATCTTTTCACCACACAGTGCTTAAACGGAGAGTCCCATTGTTCCCAGGCCTGAAGATAGGTAAGGGGAAAAATCCATCTCTGATTAAACTTTGCAAAAACAAGCTGCCAAATTTTGGAAGCAAATTCACAATGGAGGAATAAATGCTTTATATCTTCTGCCTCTTTCTGACACATGCAACATCTATTCGGCATGATGAATCCCTTCTTGATGAGGTTGTCATTAGTTAGGATCTTGCCATTAATGATAAGCCACTAAAATAAGTTCACTCTAGGGGTTAACTTCGGTAGCCACAGCTTGTGCCACTTAATTTCACTTTCCATTGATACAAAGAAAGAATTATATCCTGATTTAATAGAGTATTCCCCATCAAAAGAATCTTTCCAGATAAGTTCATCCTTAAGATTTTGATTACTTATAAGGATTAGTGAAAGTTGACTCTGTAACGATGAAACCTCAGCCTGTACATTATCATTCTCCACTTTTAGTTGTTTCCATTTTCTTTTGTTTCCATCCCTCTCAATGTACCCCTGGATTATGTGCCCATACTTTGTAATTAAGTTGTTTTTAATGTGGTCATAAGCAGAAATCTAGTTAGAATCAGTCCACTTATCTGTTCAGAAGTTTATGTTTTTCCCATCCCCAAGCTTCCAGCTACATCCCTGAGAAAGAATGTGTCTGCTGCGAAGAAGGTTGTTCCAAAAAATAGAACCACTCGGAAGAGACTGATCATATATAAAGGAAATCTTGTTTTGATTTGAAAGATATTTGATCTTAACCAACTCTGTCCAAGGCTTGTGCTCTTTTATAAGCCTCCAACCTAATTTTGCAATAAGTGCAGCACTCATATGTTTAATATCTTTGATGTTTAACCCCCAAAGTCTCTTAGGTTTACATACCTACTCCCAAGTCACAAGATGATATCTGAATCTTTCCTCAGTACCATGCCATAAGAAGTGCTTTTGAATCTTTTCAATACTGTTCATCACTGCTGCAGGTATGCTGAATATTGACATGATGTAAATAGGCAAGTTTTGGAGCGTGCTTTTAACCAATAGGCACTTGCCTGCACTTAAAAGTACAGATCCTTTCCAGCCAGCCAAATTTCTTTGAAATCTCTTAAAAAGGTTATTCCAAACCTCCACAGAAATCTTACCAGTACTTAAAGGTAAACCTAAGTAAGTAGCTAGAAGAGAATTAATAGTGCATCCTAGAATATTAGCAATCTTTCTTTGCCTTTCCAAAGGAGTGTTGAAGAAATAAATAGAGATTTTGTCAAAATTAACTTTTTTTCCCGAGGCTTCCTCCTAAAATCTAAGGATTGTTTTGATAGCCTTTGCCTCAATGATTGAGGCCATCAGGAGAAGCAGAGTGTCATCAGCAAACTATTGGTGTGAGGAGATTTGATTGCCAGAAGTTGGAGAAAATCATTTTATCATGCCAATACTAATAGCCTTGGAAATAGATCTACTTAAACTGTCAGCCATAATAATGAATAATAGAGGGGAAATTGGGTTGCCTTGCTGGATACCTCTATTGTTGGCAAAAAAACCCACAGGCTCTCCATTAACTACCATTGAGAATCTAGATGTAGAGATACAAGAGTGAATGATTTTTCTGAATTTGATTTGAAAACCAAACTTGGATAAGACCTCATCCATGAACCTCTAGGAGACTCTGTCAAAAGATTTATGCATGTCTAGCTTGATAGCCATCCCCGCCTTTTTACTTTTATCCATAGAATGAATAGTTTCATGAACCATGATAATTCCATCTTGAATAATTCTTCCCTTGATGAATCCACTCTGTTGTTGTGAAATGATCTCCATATGAATAGGTTGCATCCTAGTGGTGAGAATCTTTGTGAAAATCCTATATATAACATTGACTAAACCTGAAATCTTTGAAGTCCTTTGCATCCAACTTTTTTAGGGCAAGCACAATGTGTGTATTATTTAGTTCTTTAATGAGATTTCCCGTTATGTAAAACTCATTAATAGCTTTCAAGAGATCTTCAGAGCATATTTCCCAACGTCTTTGGTAAAAGTTAGCTGAAAAGCCATCTGGACTTGGAGCCTTATCTCCTTCTAAAGTAAAAACAACCTTTTTTAATTCCTCAATGGTTACAGATTTTGAAAGACTTTTAAATTTCTCAGCAGGTATCAAATTATTAGGAATGGAGTCTAGGAGGAAAGAGCCCGCTTGCTCATTGTATGAGTTATGCTCAGTGAGGAGATTCTTGTAAAAATTGAGTGCTTCTATTTTGACATCCTCTGGATTCTTAGTAATGTTTCCATTGCCTTTAGCAACCTCAGATATAATGTTGCAAGCTCTATGTTTGAGGGCTGTCAAATGATTTTTTTTTGTATTTCTGTCGCCTGCTTTAAGCCAAAGTGCTCTAGACTTCATTCTCCAAAAGGATTCTTCATGACTGTTTATATTATGCAGATCTGAGAGGAGTTTTTTCCTGCTGATCATCCTCTAGAGACATACCTTTCATGGAAACATTTAGCTCAAGCTCTTCTAGCTGTTGCTTAAGATCTTTCTTCTTTTCAAAAATGTTTCCAAAAACCTCTTTATTCCAAATTCTAATATTTTGTTTAACATTCTTCAATTTCTGCAGAAGCCTGTATTGGGCCATCCCTGTGCCTTCCCAATACCACCACTCTTTAATTCTATCTAGAATATCTTCATGTTCGAGCCACATTTTCTCAAATTTGAAGTTGCCATGAAAAGGTTTTGTCCAATTGAAGAAATTTAGGAAAATTGGATTATGATCAGAGCCTGTTCTGGGGAGAGAAGAGAGATGAAAATTATGATCCAGAATCCAATTAGCAGAAATAAGAGCTCTGTCAAGTTCAACCTAGATTAATTTCTCCCCAAATCTTCTATTGGACCAGGTAAATTGATTGCCATGAAGCTCTAAGTCCATAAGATTAAGAGTCGAAATGAAGCCAGCAAATTCTTCCATACCAAGGGAGAATTCAGAGCTCCCCCCAAATTTTTCTCCCGGATTCAAAGGAGTATTGAAGTATCCCATAACCAACCAGCTCATGTTTTCAACATTGTTTTGGAATAAGGTTAACTCTTTCCATATATTTCTTTTACCAGTAGCAGTATTGGGTGCGTAAATATTAGACAGAATCCATCTTTGATTATTTTCAAGACTTTTAAAAATAATAGCTAAAATGTTCTGAGTGGAGGAGAGTACATTACCATTAAAAATCCTGGTGTCCCAAAAGATCACTAAGCCTCCAGAAGCCCCTTGAGAATCAATAGCAGCAAAGGCAGCGTTCTCCTAGAAATACCTTTTACATTCTTCAACTACCTTACTTTTCATTTTAGTTTCCTGGATAATAAGGATGCTGGGTCTGTTTGATCTTTTAATTTCCTTTAGCATTCTTTGCTTAGGCCCTCCATTGAGGCCTCTGACATTCCAAGAAATAACCTTCATTAAAAAAAATTTGGAGATGCATTTTCCGGATGGTTCAAAATTCTTTTTGTACCATCTGTAATTTATTTTTTAGTCTCTTTTTCTCTTGCTTCTCTCTTTGATAGCCTGCCTTTTCTATATGTGACTACAACATTTGCAGTTCTTTTGGCAGTGGCCCTTGTGATTCTTGAGGTGGAAGCTTCCCAACTTCCAATCTACTTCTTTTTATCACTATGAAGTGATTCCGGACTTTCTTCCAGACTTTTTAGACCTCTTTTCTTTCTTCTCACTAAGGTAAATCCCTCATTATCACAGTTTGGTATATTTTCCTTGTTATTGGGGCTAATTTTCCCATCCTCTTTTCCTGTGACAATATCCGTCTGTTTATCCAGAATAGAAGCTAGCTCCTCCATATCATTATCCTCTTTATCATGATTTAGATCTCGTGTAATGAAATCTAGATCCTATATTACTTTTCCTTTTCTCATTTTGAGTTTCTCCAGAGAGCTGGTTCTATTTATCAGCTCTTGATGAGCAATGATTTTTTCCATCTCTTCTTCCATATGAGAAAGAGAAATGATAACTTTTTCATTTTCTTAATCAACCATCATACTCAAATTTACCGGATTTGGTGTCAAAGTGTTCATTGCTGAATCCACTGACATCTCCCTTTTGCTTTCTACCTCTTTCGGACCTAGATCGATTTCCTGTTGAGTCTCAACTAGTTTTTTGGTCTCCATAGTTTTCTATAAACCGGTGGCCTCTTTGTCTTAAAACCTTTTTTCCTTTCTTTTAACCTAGAATGCCTCTACAAACATCTATTTCTAGTAGCTGGATCACTTAGCGGCTCTTTATCAGCCTTATCTGCCTGTTTCTACCTTTGAGCTTCAGATGAATCTGGGATTATTTCCATCTTTTGAATAGTTTGTTCAGGGCATTTGCTGGAAAAGTGGCCTAATTTATGGCATTTGCTACATCTTATTTGGAAAGCTTCATATTCTATTTGTTGTTTCCAAACTCCAAATTTGGACTGCAGAATAATGTGATCAGGAAGCTCTTGATCCATTTCAGTAGAGACACAGAACCTAGCAAATGCCAGTCTTGACCTATTTCTCATGGGCCCATCCAGTCCAATAGGTGAGCCAATCAATTTGGCTACATGTATGAGGATTTCATCATCCCATAAATGCAGGGGTAGTCCTAGGAGTCTACACCAGATGGGTATGGCATGAATGTTCTCAACAAATGGATTGAATCCAGGATACCATTTTTTTAGAAATAGTCCCATATTACGCAGACACCAGGGACCACCCAACAAGACCGAGTCAAGATCAGCTTGAAGATTAAAACGGGCCAGAAAAAAACCTTTTGCCATGGTGGTGATGATCAAATCCCCTTTTGGTTTCCATCTACGAATGGCCCATTTTCTGATTATATCCACATTGGGTCGTGACCCCAAAAATTTTCCGACAAGGGCCAGATTGGTTTTCTCCAGTGCCCTATGCAGACATCTGTCAGTTACCTATAAGTGGGTCACCCCTTCAGCATCTTTTGTACTTTTGAAAATCATATCACATGCCGGCTGAGGTCCCACATTTTTGTCAATAGGAATCTTCACAACATCCACCCAGGCTCTAGATCCAAAACTACCACCAATGGTCGATGCTTTCTCTTTTACCGATGCTTTAGCAGCTATTACGTAGTCCTTTGAAAGGCATTCAGTAGCCAGAGCTACTGAAACCATGCTTTCAAAACCCTCTTACAGCCCGCCCGCATTTTCAAACTCGCAGCCCACCTGCATTTTCAAAACTATATATATCAGACACTGCTTTGTACCTAAAAAATGTTATTCGTAAGAAAAGACATGACAATATGATAAAAATATGATTAAAACAATACAAAAACAATGATAGTCTCACAAAATATGGTCGTGAGTGATGTAAACATGTCTGATGGAGTTATGAAAGGTCTATGGATTCTTCAGGAATGATCAAGCACATGAGAGAGATTCCACAGGTCACATGGGAGCTTGGATGTTTGTATTCATCTGTTGATTGTTTTCTGTTATTATGGAAAGGAAGGATTTAATTTTATAGGGTTGACGATGACTGGGCTATTGTTTGGTTAAGTGAGAGGCATATTTATGGGTTTTATCTTGCCATTTTGAGTGATCATGGAAAAATTAGGAGTAGATGTGGAAGGAGGAGAATGAGGTGGAGCAGGAGATGAGGAACATGGATTTTCTATGGGAATAATAGATGTAGGCTCAGGAGACACAATAAGAGGTGTATTAGTGGTAGGAGTTGAATCATCATGAGAAACAACTTCAAAAGTAGAAGAAAGAGGAGTAGTAAATTCACATTCAATAGTCTTGAGGAAGTAACATCATCACTAACATGTTCATGATCAAAAGCATAATCAACATCACTATCAATCATATTTTCACAAGAAAGTATCTCCTCAAGACTATCATCAACATAAAGAGAAGTAGTAAGAGTACTAATATCAGATTTATCACTACAATCATTGGAAATATTTTCAAAAGTAGGAAGAGTAGGAGATATATATTTAAATTCATATCAAATACTAATAGAATAGGCATCATGCATATTTAAATTTTCAACATAAGAAGCATAATTATTGATATCCATATTGTCACGAACAAGAAGATGATCACGAAAAGAATCTAAAGAAATATTATCATGTGCTATAAGATGAGGATAAGAAGGTTTAGCAACATGGGTGAATATGGAAGATGAGGGAGAACATGAAGTAAAGATTTGGTCTGGAGAGACAATGCAAATGTTAGGGGTGTCTCTAGACACAAAATCAAGAAATTTGGGTAATTATCTAGTCTTGATTACATACTACTATTCATATTATTCCTAAGTAAGAAAAGTACTAATCAACCCATGTCTTTGGCCACCTTGCTTTGATTTTTGTTGCTACTTTCAGTATTGCGCCATTACTTTCTTAGTATTCATTTCTACTCTTCAGTATTTCTCATCCTAGACACCAACACCTACCATGGACACTAGTGCCAGGTGCCCTTGTTACTTTTGGGAACCCCTGAGCCCTTTCTACTTTACTCACACTTTTTGGCTCATTTCTATCCATTTGACTATCTTATCTTTTTGGTAGTTGGAATTTAAGGGGTTAATTATGAAATTCAAGCAAGAGTATCATATAAAGATAAAGCTATGTGATCCTAATAAAGGACCAAGTACTAAGCACTATCTATCACCACCTAAGGTCACATCCATCAAGGCATATAAGAGCTCCATTGCATCCATCTAGGACCATCACATAGGACACAAGCGCTAGTTTTCTATAGACACTTCATAGGAGGGAAGTTCATTCTATTCCATTCACACATTTATTACATTCTGCATCCAACGAATTTCTCGCTTAGCGTGAAATACACAAGAGCAACCTAGGGCACAATTCCATGCACACACACAAATCATTACATAGGTTATGAGATGTAGTGTAGTGCTTTGTTGTAAGTTCACTATTGTGACAGTTGAGGATAGTCTAACCCCTCATTTTGCATCTTTCTCTTTTTGGGATTTGATGTCTATTTGAGGGTTTCATAGGTTCATTATTCATTGTAAGTTTTCAACGACCTCAGGGATCTTGTTGTTATATTATAGTGATCAAAAGATACTAAAGGAGAACACCTTGTGACGCATCAAAGGAGGTTCTATTAGCATTTCCACAGAACTAGGTTCCCATAATAAGGACCAGGGTGCCTACGGGTTCCTCTATCCCTCTCTAGGTGCTGCAGTCTATCAAGTTCCTCCATTTTTTCATTTTCTAGAGCTTTAGTGTGATGATCAGTGGTTTGTATTTTCTAGTTTTCCAACTCTATGCATTCTCCAGAACTCTACAAATTAGCTCAGTTTTTCTACCCTCTCCTTAAAATTAGGGTTTTCACTTTATTACTTAGTTTCTTTCGGTGAAATTTATGTATTTAATTTTTATTCATTTACTGCATCTATAACATTCAGATTAGGCTCATATATATATATATATATATATATATATATTAGCTTAATCAATGTCAAGGCCAATAGGAATGGTTTTTTGGAAAGAAAGAATTTTTTGGATGACTGAGGGATCACAATGAGGATTGTGGTAGAGACCATGGAATTCATATTCTACAGAGGTATCATCAAAAATAGGTTGCAATCATGTATCGACCATATTATGTTTCGAAGATGAAGACATTTTTTAGCCATGTAGTCACTTTTACACCACTAAGAACAAGGGAACCTCATGTGCGCCGGCCTATCACCCAGTGGGCATTGGGCGCTCACCCGAGGCACGTGAGAGGGAGTCGAGTCTCTCTTTTATGTGAGTCTAGTGGAAGGCATAGTTCATGATCCTAACTTAGTAATTTAATAGAAATGAAGAGCTATAGAGCCCAGGATGACTTCTACACCCTTGCAGTCATAATAGAAACAAAGCGCGCAACAGAAATAATAGAACCAAGAGTTGTAAATCCACTAATATACTTAACCATTCAAGTGAGGTCTAGGATTATACAAGATCAAAAGTAGAGTAAAAACATGTAGATAATATAGAAGGAGATCTTAATGTAAACATTATGGTAGCCTTATCATATTATTCAGATTCTTGCTATAAAGTATCACAGAGGGGAAGACCATAGTCATTTACCATCTTTGGATTCATACATGTATTCCCACAAAACAAAAATTTCATTCCCAATTTTCCCCCATTACATCCTTACTGGAATTTTTTACCCATTTTCATCCCATAGTTCTCACAGTAATTCTACAGAGCTCTGCTACCTCACTTCTCTCTCTCTTCTTTGCGAAGGGCATGTGAGAGTTCTAACAAACTCCTCTGCAGCCTCAGATCTGGCCCCAAGTGTCAAGGTATGGGTCAACCCAGGCACATGCCTCTCCATGTCATGATTAACTTTTTTGGATCTTCCTATCGCAAGGTATATTCCCCTCCAGGACACCCTGTCGCCAGGCTAGAACCTTATCCAAATGAAACACGTTCTTCATGTGTCCTACCCAAAAAGGCCAAAAATGGCTAAGTCCTGAATTGTTCTTCACGCAGCGCACGCGCCCTGGGTTCTCCAAGAATCCTTTTGAACTCTACCTTGTGTGCCTTAACTTGCGTGCTTTCTCCAGCCATGTGCACCTACGCACCCTTAAGATCTGGAAGCTATGATAGGGGCCCAACAAGCCATGAGGGTTTTTGGGATCCTAGGACAAGGAATTCAAATAAGGGAGGGTTCACCAATTAATTTAATAAAAAATGTATTAAATATAATTTTAGAGTAACTGATATGATAAAATAAAATAAAAATACAAATGCTAAGCACTCAAGCAATACAAAAGTATAAGAAAATAGGAGAGATAAAATATTTGACTGATTTCCTGTGTGATCTAGAAATGAGCTGGGAAGTGTAAAATGTTAGACAAGATGAAAAAAAAAAATCACAATTACTCCCTGTGAATTTTAGGACCTGAGAATGATTCCAGATAAGGGCTCTCGATACAGGATAGAGGTATCTGGGTTCTCGTGAGTTCTTCTAGGCATTGGTGACTATGCAGAGACTCGGGATCTACTTTCTTCTATGTCACTAGGATTTCACTGTTAATTCTTGTTAGTTACTTTATATTCAGTATTTGATCATCGAAGGTACCTGTAACCTAAAAAAAAACCCTAGCTACCTACACAAGCTCACAAACACATCAAATGTGAATGAAATATGTAAAATGTGAAGTCAGAATGACCCCGACGGTCACCTGAAGAGTGAAATTATTACCGAGTGTTGCACTACATTCCAAACTTCATGTATTTATGTGTTCTTATTTTTGAAATAGTCTCCTTAGGTTTCCATTGCACTAATGACGTTGAGATAACATGATGTAGCTAGATAAGACGCAAATGTGTGATATGGAATTCAACACTTCCCATTCCTATGCAGTGTATGCATCCCAAAACTATAGTCCCTTTGATGGTAGTGATAGTATGTAGATGTGATTTCCGCTTAGAATTGCCATCCAAAATAATAGTGTGTATGTTACGTATATATATGGATCCCTTGTTTGAATTTCGACACTAGTGAAAAAAAGTATGACCATGCACACACGATACGGATAATAAAAACAAAAAGGATAACCAAAAATATCAAAATATGTAAAAAAAATAAATAGGACATGAGTGCTCAGAATGGAAACAAGTGCTTGGGTGCTAGTGTCTAGAATGGGTACTGGTGTCGTGGGATAAATGATGATGGATGTGACAAGACACATAGAAAGGGATCACTGTGAGCTGAGTAGAAGTAGATAAAAAAATTAAATATTCAATGGAGAATCATAATAAAAATCAATCAAATAGTATGGATGGAAAAGTTATTGTGTCACTAGTGAATACTTTTCTTACTTAAGATCATGTATATAATAACATACTTGACGACATAGTAAAATAGTAGTATGTGCGTGATTTTTTCTACAGAATGTGCCAAAAATCTTGACAGGTACCCTGGTGATAATTAAGGTATGTTTTAAATGGTTTGTGAGATGTCTTTCAGAAGTCATATTTAGCAAGGGTCAAAAAGGAGTCATCAACAAAATGACCATTAATAAGATGATCACATGATTAGGTTAAACAATTCCCCGAATGTGGCCTTGACCAACATATCAAGCAATAACATTGCCTAAGGAATTGATGGCTAAGACAAACAAGGCATGTACTAGAGGGAACCTGTCGACACTAAAATTTTCTTCCGTAATTTCTATTTCATTAATGTATGTATTAGGAATAGGATGTTGTTAAGTATAATTAGTAGTAGCGTCTGATAGAAGATAACGGCGCCGTCAGTACGGTGCCACCAATAATGTGGAATACGGTAACAGTCAAAGTACAATAGGAATGTTGTAAAAAGTAAATATTTGTCGGAAGTGGTCCGGTAATGTTAAAATGTCAAAGTTTGGGTAATTAGAGAAGTAGGGTCTACATGATTAGGAATTAGAAATATTATATTGGTAATAAGGACAATGAGTGAGGTCATAAATATTTTGTGTATTTTATTTGTAAAAAGTCTAAAAATGTGGAACCCATGTAAAATGATAAGGTTTATCTTATCTTAAAAGATAAGCTTACATGTACAGATAAGAGTTAAGGTATGGAATATGATTCGTCAGAGTGGATTTCTTATCCTATCTTAGAGATAAGATGGATAAGCCTAGAATTTCTATAAATAGAGAGGCCCACCCCCCTCATTTAGCATAGAAGGAAGTAGTGAGAAATATTGTAGGAAGTGTTCAAAGGAAGCCATCAGTTTAAAGGTGTGTTGAAGAAGCCATTAAGAGGTGTAATTGTAAAGTTTCTCCCATAGTCTTGGTGAAAGGCAAGTGAAGTCAATAACACTTGAAGTTCCTCATGGGTGAGATTGTAAAACAATTTCATTTTAATATTATAATTTACTTTGATATTTCAGATTTTTCATCATTCCATCTTATCATAGTCGATGGTATTCTTGTGTTATGTTGTTGTTTTGTTTCCAGATTACATCCACCAAACTAAAGGCTGTGCATTAGTGAATAATCATAGCACGAGGAGTTCCCGGTGAAGAATTATCATAGTGCCGGATTGGTGATGACAAACCCCTATCTGAGAGATCATAAGAGTCTAATCAAGGAGGACTTATGCCTATTGATGGTAAGGAAAAGATATTCATTTGAGAACAAAGTTCAGACCGCCAAGGTGAAAAATTACCCAAATACTAAGGTTGTGAGTATAACCAAAATAAATGACTATTCGATACTATCATAAGCCTTTTCAAAGTTGATTTTGAGAAACAAAAATAGTTATAGAGATAATTGACCCCATTCCATTCCTTCCTAGTCTGCTATAAGATTAATCAAAATTTAGCAGCCTTTGACAAATCCCATCTACTCAATACAAACAATCTTAGGTAGAAGATCAACAATACGAAGAGCTAGGGACTTAACAAGAATTTTATACAAAACGTTCAATAAGGTGACTATACGATAGAAAATCAACACGTGACCTTCTTTGCACCCAAACTACCAAGGTCTTACCGAGACATCCGATGTGGAATTTAAATGGGAGTGAAAGTGATGGCAATGATCAAGCTAACTAGGCAACCTTATGTCCTAGACATGCAATACTAGAATCTACAAATCTAAGGCAAAGAATGCTCTCCTAAATTGAAGGGGTGTGATGGTATGGTCTGATATGATAGCTACTCGGAGACTCCAATCAATGTCTAGTTCTACCAAGATTCTATTGATTGGTTACAGGATACTTGGAAAGTAACCGAAAGGTGCCTCGTATGGGTTTCCAGACAAGGTAATGGAAATTGAGACAAGAGGTGTAGTGGAGTTGCACTAAGGGTAATTTTTTTGTCTTGTCTAGAAATTATTAGCCTGATTGGAGCTGCTATAGTCAACAATGAAATCTGTGTAATAATAATAGGCGGCAGCAGTGAAGATATGAATACCAATGTGTGTAAACTAGTGTCAATATTTATGTGACTAGCAAGCCCGTTGGGTTGCGGGACCTGTGGATCACAACCAAAGACTTGTGGGGGATGTGGCCTTTGGATGGTTATGCATGCAATCAAACCCTATTTCCAGGAATAATCCAAAAGTCGTAGGCTTGATTAACAACTATGTTCAATGTATCTAACTATCGTATTTTCTCAGCATATGTTGTAGGTGTGCGTAAGACTGTTAAACACAAAATTGTGTCGATGTCAGTTATTAGCTCTGGCTCATTGGGTTGTGGGACCAGGGGATCACAACTATAATTCTTTTCCTGTTATGGACCGTTGATGGTCATGCAAGATGAATTGATTTGTTTTCAGTAAATAAACTATCTATCAAAGGAAATCTAACCTATATTTTTGGTGTTTTCTCAATATATAGAACAAAGCAGTGAAACAAGCTATTATATGGAAATTAAATGTTTTTGTTCTTTTCTAAATTTTTAGAAAATGCATCTAATCTAATGAAAAAATTAAATACAAACAATTATCCAAACGTAGCTAACTATTTGTGCAAATGTGTAAATCTAAATCTAAAAATTTATTCGAATTGAATCAAAATCCTTAAAAACCTACCTCAGAAGTGAAGAACAAATCACAACTCTAATAGAGCTATTGTTCCCCACAACTTCCCTAGTAATGTTGAAGAGAGAAATTCCTATTGATTTGTCTACTTGAAATTATCTAGCTAATTGAAATGAATTGTTTCTCTACTCTATTTGATATGCAATTGAAATTAACAATTCGTAATTGATAATTTGATAAAAAAAAACAAACAAATACACAACTCCAACTTGGAAGAGCAAGAACCTTGACAAATCCAGTAGTATCAATATCTGTCCCCTCAGTTCTTTTCTTTCATTCTCTGAGTGTCCAGGTGATTCCAAAGGATTAGAAATGCAAAGAACAACAACAGGAGGATGGTGCTTGAAACAATGACAACTTTGAAGTAATCTAGACGCAATGCAAGTAGAAGAGAGATAGCACAAGAGATTTGCGCTTGGCTATGCAATTCCTGGCAAGATTATGACAGCAATACAATACAAGATACACCAAATTCTCAGGCATTTTGCTTGAATACAAGCATGGAATATATAGGAATGGAGGCTAGGATGTTACTTCATGCACAAGGCAAGAAGAAGCAGTTTCAACTAATTAAATCTCATTTAAAATAGAAGAAACAAGGAGAACTAAGCAAACAAAGCTATTTTTAGCCAATTCGGCTCAAAGATGCATGCAAAAAGAAAACTTAAGTAAACCATCGCATGTTCAAAACATGCATGAAGAATCTGGAAAAAGTGGGTAGGATCGCCGCCCTACTCAGGGTGGAGGTTTCAGGACCACTGCCCATGCAGGGTGGCGGTTTGCGAACTGCCGCCTAGGCAGGGTGGCGGTCCTATCACTAAAGGCCAAAACAAGCATAGAAAGAAATGGGGAGATGGAAAAATGCATGGAAAAGTTAAGTAAGGATATTGAGGATACAAATATATACTGTGAATGGGTTTTTAGAGCTCGAACACCTTTTAGAAAGGATTTTGAATAATCATTGGGGAATTTTATAACCATTCTCCTGACAATGTAGCACGTGTAATTTTGGCTACGTAAATATTTCCCCCTCGAAGAAGCGTCTTAGCCATGAAAAGGCATAAAACATGGATTTTGAGTATGGCATTCCTGAAACAGGGAGTTAGAAGCTATACCTGACATGCCCGTGTGTCGAACCGTCATTGTCCAAGTTCCTACTTCCTGCAAGAAGAAGAAGAGAATCAAGTGTAGATAGATAAAATATTTGGAAAATAAACACTAGACCAAAGTGATAAGAGGAGGACTTACTATCTGTGCGGGGATGTAGAAATATACTTGCGCCAATGCTCCATCCCTGTAAACACATGCACTCAAAATGAGTTAAAGATAATATATATATCGAAATAGATTCATTTTTTAAATTCATTTGTGCATTGTTGATTTGGTGAAATTAGATCTCTAGACATATGTTAATTGTTTCTGACATGGATATAGCCGAAACAACCGTTGCGAGATAGAGATCTTGCCTCCACAAGTAGGAAATCAACCAATGCATTCCTAGGTTAGTTATTTCATCTTTCGTCTTTTTGTGCCCTAGATGTTAAAATGTTGAAAAATTCACCTAGGGGGGACATTTTCAAATTTTCTTGTTTCAAATGAGTCCTTAGGGGGGGCACCCATAGGGCATTCTTTTATTTTTCTAGAAATGGTAAATTTTCCTATTTTTGGGATTTTTTGGGGTTAAGGGCATGTTTTGAGAAATCAGGTCAGAACCGCCGCCCAGGAAAGGGTGGTGGTCATGGGACCACCGCCCTGCTAGGGTGGCAGTTCTGAACAAAATGTCTAAAATGAAACTTAACTTTATTTTTTTTGTGTTTTCAATGTTTTTCTATGTTTTTGATAAGCTTATCATGTGATGTACGTTACTAACTTGCTTTTTAATTTTATGTTTTGGTGAATGTAGAAGAATGTGGAATACATACATTGGAGTAGAGAGAGAGTGTGATTGGCTCCCTGGGATTCTAGATCAGCTGACCCAGGCTAAGACAAATCTTCTATGGCGAGCGGGCATCTAGTGAATAGCACGGGTGCCCCATATTTCTCCTATTAGTCACATTCTGTGTGACATATTATCTTACTGGGATGCAACCCCGGAACACCTTCCGATTTCCAGGCATTAGGGGTGAGTGGACTATCACTCTGGAGGATGTATAACGCATCCTTAGACTGCCAGTACTTGGTAGGAGGCTGACATTGGAGATAACGGGGCCCAAGGCCATGATGAAATAGTGGGCCACATATATGGGAGATGCCATTATCTCATCTGGCTCAAAGAAGGGAATGAAGGTTTGGTCCATTGCTATTGCTCCCATTCCTATCCTTCAGAGAGCCATCATGGGTATCTTGTCTTCAAGACTAGTCGGGGACAAGGGAGGTGATACACTTTTATACTGTTGGGCCCCCATCATTGCACATATTGAGGCTCATGGCCATAAGTATGTTTGGGGAGCAGATATTCTGGGGACCACATACCATGATTTGTACAATTTTTTTAGATTACAAGGACAATCTTTGAGCCACCCTACTCTGGTTATGAGTTGGGTCTATGAGTATTTCATCCCCTATGGTAGGGGGGTACTAGTATCAAATCCAAAGGCTGTTCAGGTAGCTAGATGGAAAAACATGTTAGTGCTCCGGACACCTCATCAGTCAGTGGCCTCCTTGACTACAACATACATGACTACCACACCCTACTAGGACATGGCAAGGGTATGGGGTAAGGAGGTTACAAAGATGGTAGCTTTCTCTTCCACGAGTCAGTTAGTTAACAGAGTTGGGAGAGTAGAGATTCACCCATTTGACCGAGTACCTCAGAATTTTTGTCTTCCATACCCTATCATGCTTCCTCCAGTGGAGCCTATTTACAGGACTATTCGGGAGGCACAGAGGGGTCCCAGAGGGGATCCTGGTAGGATGGTTGTTACTCTTGGTGTGCCTATTGTAGTTAGGCATGTAGTCCAGGCTTGACAGGTAGCTGGTGCCCCTCGAGTACCCTTACTTCTGATTTGGGTGACTCCTGCTCATAGTGGGGAGGAGGATGAGCTGATTGATTTGGACTCCGAATATGAGGAGGATGCAGGATATGATACGGAGGGGGAGTTGGTCAGAGAGGAGGATGAGGGGGAAAGAGCTTTAGGGGGAGTGAAGAATGAACCTGAGTGGTATGATACTTAGGAGATCCTCAGAGCAGTGCATAAGGAGGCGAGCACAGAGCAAGAGACAATAGTCTTGAAGGAGAGATTGGGAGGTGATGATGAATCTGTGATTAGACAACGTCATACCTCCAGATTTGGTGAGGCTCCGCAGCCACCAGCAGCACTAATAGCAACATCCACTGATCCCACATGGATGCCTAGGGACCCGAGTATGTTTGATACTCCTTTCTCAAAATTTTCTATAGATTTTCGTATGTTTAGCTTAGCATTCTCCTTTTTATTTACGTTTTATGATTTTCTAGCTCACTATCTCTTTTTTTTTTTGTTCTCTTCTGCAGCATCTACACACGAGTGGTGAGATATTATTCATCGGGTATGCATGGACACCATATTAATCCCCTTGGGGGACACCTGAGCTGAGTTGACTAATCATTCAAGACATCCCTTAGCCGCCAGCTAACATATCATCGTGTTCGCTCCCCGTCTCGAAGGTGGTGGAGATAGTGACTTCCCTTCATAACCAGGTAGCTAGGTATGAGACTATTGAGCATCTGAGGAGGTGGAGCCTATCTCACAGTAAGGCTATGTGTAGCGGGCACCACCACGAGCACTCACACCATTCAATCTATTCTTAGCGTCGTCACAGCCGTAGCATGATCCCTAGATGCGGTCGTGCACCATTTAAGGCAACATTTTTGACATTAAATGATTTTTTTGTATATTTCAGGCTCATTGCAAGTGTTTTGACCATGCCTCACACATGATGACATTATATACAAAATCGATCTACTACGATATATACAAACTCTATTTTTGGTTTGGTATTCCACTGTATCCGAGTTGACTCTCTTTTGGCTTATCTCTCATGTGTACTCTAGATGTTAAGAAATTCCTCTTTTCTATACTTTTCAAGATGTATGCAGTGGATGTGAATGATAAAAAAATGATTTCTTTTTGTATTTTATGCTGCTAATATATGACTATGCAAACACAAAATGTGATCTTAAACTTAGCTTCTTTTGTAATCTTCGGCACTTCATATTGTCTCGATAAAATGTGATGATATAATGATACAATAAATAGATGTACTTGCCCCACTCCTAACCCCACACAACTAGTAAGATGCGAGGGATCAATAACAAGAGCTAGAAAGGGCACAAGTTATGAAAATTGTTAAATGATAGCGATGAGAGAAAGACAGAGGTTTGACAAAACCAAATTGGGACGCTACAACCCTACTCTACTCAAGCTACTTCATAGTTTAGAATGTGAATTTCTTTACATTTTATATAGACTTGGATCTGTAGATGGCCACCTGGTTGAAAATCTGGTTTTAGGGTTTTAAACTCTTCTTGGAATTTTGGACATCTAACTCACTTTGTTTTTTATTTATGATTTCACAATTTTTGACTAATTTGTAACTTTCAAGTTTATCAAAGAGACCCCCTACGCCTTGCCCCATGCTACCAGTAGTGTTGCCCAATCAAAATTCCCCCTGCTCTAAAGAAGGTGAACTTTCGAAATTTTGAGTTTAAGTGTCTTTTCTGTCAAGCTGGTAGTATGAAAAAGTCATGAAATTGAAAAAAATCTATGTTTTGGGTCATTTTGTATGTATTTCGGGCCTGTTGGACATTTTTGTCCCGCGTGTCCCAAGTTTCGAAGTGCGCTCTGTTCCCTGATCGGCTGAAATCCCTGAAGTTGTTCCATTTTCGGGCCTGTCGGAGCTTTTCGTCCCAAGTGTCCCAAACTTAACGTGTGAGCTGTTCAACTTTCGGCTGAAACACCCAAACCGCATACTTCGCTCTTTCATGTTCCAAGTGTCCCAAACTTTTCGTGCGAGTTGTTCCATTTTCACCCGAACTGGCTGAGTTGCGTCCTTCGGAACTTTTTGTCCCAAATGTCCCAAAGTTAAAAAGTGCAAGTTGTTCCACTTTCGGCCGAAACACCCGAGTCGCGTACTTCGGAACTTTTTGTCCCAAATGTCCCAAGTCAGATTGTGCAAATTATTCCATTTTCGACCGATTCACCTGAACCGCATTCTTCGCAGCGTTTTCATCCCAGATGTCCCAAAATGCATTTGTGCGTCTTCTCCTTGCTTCGCCTGAATCGGCCGAGCCGCGTGTTTCGTGTATTCGCGTCTCACCTGTCCCAAACAAACCAAATGCCATTCATACTTAGTTTTTCCCGCTCTAACCCGAATATGCTATTTTTTCAAACTGATAGATATGAATTTAATGCGCACTGATCACCCCTTCTCTCTCCTAAACGGCTATATAACGAGCAAGCCACCTTTGCAATTCTTACATTGTTTCCATGTTACCCTTGCTCGAACCCTTGCAACTTAATTCCCTGCGCGTGTATCCCTTTTCTCTGTAATTCCTCCCCGAATTTAAGTTATGGCTCTGATACTATCAATATGAAGACCAAATCCCAAGGACAAGCAGATGAGAACATTTTACTGGCAAGAAAAGTTTTCAATGATGTAAAGGACAATCTGTCAAAGTCCTGGGTCTACAGTGTGGAGTAGAAGATCAAAGTCCTGGAAAACGTTTGGGAGAACTGAAGGACAGCTGGCAGAAGGATGAAGTTTTCAAGACACTGGTCATCTCTGCTTTCAAAGACATACGCTGTCATCTTTAGGATGAGAATTCTGAGACATAGCTGAGGTGTTAAAGAATTTCAGGCAGCGGATTCTGAAGTCAGTGGGTCCCTCCCAGTGACTGGCCACCTGTCCTCTTCTCCTCATTCTTTTCTCTTCTTCCATTTCTTTTGCCGTTTTCTTTGTAATGAGTTGAGGTACTGCGATTGGCAGTTCTTAATATTCTTTAGTTAAAAGAAATGGTTACGAAGAGTAACTGATTTGCAAGCTATATAATGGCCTTCTTTACGCCATTCAGAAAGAAGGAAGAACTTGGCATATTTTCTGAAAGTGTAAATAGATCATAAAGAAATCAATACAGAAGGACTTTCCATTCTTTGTCTATCTGATCTCTGTTATTCCTAAGCTTTCATTTATTTTCTTTGCGAAGATCATTTGTCTCAAGTTTATTAGTCTTGCCGATTGCATACTCTTCGACTTTGCAAGCACGGTGATCTTGTATAACCAAGAAGGAACTTTGTGTCCTTGATTAATGAATCTGTGTTATGTTAAGAAATTTTTTGTTCTAACAGATGTTATTTATAGAACTTTGTGTCTTTGAATTCCATCTTATTTACCCGACACGAATGATCTTGTTCTAAATTCACTGTAACTTCGCATACATAAAGAATTATTCTGCTATCTATAATTCTGCATGTTTCCTTTCTGCTTTTTCTCATCTTCCCATTCCTCTGTCCTTTTGTACTTGAACATCTTCATTAAAAACACTTTCGTAATATCCAAGTTTAACCAGAAAATAATGTTTTGTACATTTGTAAATAATTTCATTTCTGAATAAGGGAACCTCTCCCATTAAAGAGGAGGGACTTCTTGTCCCCTGACTATTTCTCTTCTTAAAAGTCCTATTTGAAGACCAAAAAGTAGGAAGCATGGGATCATCACCATGGAAAAGTAACATACGAGTAAGGGCATTTCCCTCCTTTCCCAACCCTACATCACTAGTAAGAGACACAGGCTCAACACCGAAGGTTGGTAGGGTAGAGAGTGTAAACATAATTTTTTTTGTGGATTTGCATTTGACTTACTTATTTGGTAAAAATGTTTAGTTTGCTCTTATTTCCAAGGATATGTATGTGGGATAGATGTGACACCATGAAGCTTCTAGAACAGACCATGAAAAAAAGACGCCTAACCTAAGAAGAGAACAAAATTAGAACCAAGTGTTCAGGCCTTGGTATGGTTACCCAAAAAACTTTGTCTTGTCTTTTTTGGATTGATAAATGATTCAGAAACAGTTGATGATATTATGAAGGTTTTAAGAGACATGATTTTTATTTTTTTCCAATATTTTTGGAAGTTTTTAGGAATTGCTATAAGAATAAGCTCCTTGATCACACTTTTTACAAAAGGAACAGATAGATGAAAATGTAATGCAGATGTAATAATGTACATATAAAATGCTGTTGGATCATGCGTAGTATCTCTTTAGGTGAAGAGAGTTTACGGATTCAATAAAATCCTCACCTTCTAGAGTACACAAGTGGAATGATCCATTTTTGTAGTCTTCCACTACTCGATATGGACCTAATAACCTAGGTCTAAACTTCCTTCCCTCACCGGTTTTCTTGTCTATCTAACTATCAAGTCTCAATACCAAATATCCTTCATATATATCATGCTCATATATCTTATTATTGTATTTCTGAGCGATACGGTCAGTGTAAACATTATGCCATTTTTTAGCATTCAGTATAGCCTCGTCAAGAATTTATAACTAGGAGACTCATGCTTCTTGATAACCCTCCTCTTCCAGGATCCCATGTAGTGAAATGCGGGAGACTAGGTATTTCGACTTCAAGTGGCAAAATTGATTCAACACCAAATACTAAGGAAAAGGGGGTTGCCTCCATTGGTGATCTAACCGACGTTTGGTAGGCCCACAAGGACGAAAAAATCTTTAGGTGCCAATCTCGTTTATTCTCCTTAACGGTTTTTAGGAGAATGGACTTTAAAGTCTTATTGGTAGCCTCAGCTTGCCCATTAGCCTGAGGGTAGTAGAGAGAAGCCGTGTGATGGACTTATTTTAAACTTCGTACAAAATTCATGCACCTCGTCATTTTTGAAAGATGTGCCATTATCAGAAATAATGACCTGTGACAACCCATACCTAAAAATGATATGGTTCAAGATGAACTTAGCGATTATAGATCCAGGTACAGTGGTAAAGGGCATGGATTCTACCCACTTGGTAAAGTATTCTGTGGCCGGTGATTATGAAATTATGGCCATCTGTTGATGAGGGAGAGAACTTCCCTATCAAATCCAGGCCCCATGTGGAGAAGGGCCATGGGGTTGTGATTAGCTGCAAAGCTTGTGCCAGTATGTGAATCTCATGGGAGAATTCTTGACATTTGTTCAAAAAATCTACTGTGTCATGTTCCAAGGTGGGCTAGAAATAGCCCATCCAATGAATCTTCCAGGTAGTGGAATGGCACCAAAGTGACCTCCACATACCCCATTATGTGACTCATAAAGAATCTTTTTGGATTCTTCAATGTTGACACACCTTAACAATATTCCATAAAAGGCTTTGTAGTAGAGCACTTGTTCCAAAATAATGTAATTAGCGGAAATGACGTGTAACCACTTGGTTTGTTGTGATATTTCCCCTTCTAGGTATGTATGGTGCATGATGAAGTTGATAATATCAGTATAGTAGGGACATATAGAGATAGGAGGTCTGGTTTCGATGAACTATACACACTCATCGAGAAAGTCCAGATCTACCAAATCACCAAATCCAATGGATTGTCAGCTAATTAGTCTGCAATAATTTGGCCCTTAACGGATTTTTTATTTACAAACGTAAAATCAAACTCACCCATTAATGTTATAAAATGCTCAACCTTTTTAGACAAGGATCCCTGGATGAGGAATGTTCGTAAGTGGTCAATCTTGACAATGATCCTTATTTCTTGATTGAGCATATAATGCCTTAAATGCTTTGTTGAAAAAACTATGGCAAGGCATTATTTTTATGCCTGCGTGTAGCATGTCTCATAATCAAGTAGTGTTTGAATAATGAAGTAAACTACACGTTCCCATTTATCGTCATCCTCTTGAGCCAACATGCATGCTAGAGAAACATACATAGCTCATGAATATAAGATCAAAGGGTGATCTGATCTAGGTAGAATTAGCGTAGGAGGGGAAAGCATGAATCATTTAATTGCATTGAAGGCCTCATTACATTCTTTCATCCAATTAATGCTATAATCATTTTTCAACAAATTGTTGATTGGATGAATGAAGAAGGTCAAGTCAGGGAAAAATCTTCGGATTGCACCAATTTTCCCAAGAAAATATCTAATACTAGACTTGTCTGATGATAGAACCATTTTTAACACAGCCCAGATTTTGGCCGGGTCAACATCAATCCCTCATGAAGATATAATGTAACCCATAAGCTTACCTCCTGTTACACCGAATACACATTTCTCTGGATTTAACGTGACACCATACTTAATTAAGTGTGAGAGGATGATGCGAAGCACTTCAGGGTGATCACAACACTTCCTGGACTTGGCCAATAGGTCATCTATGTAAGATTCCACAATCTTATGAATAAGATCATGGAATATGTAGCTCATTTCTCGTTGATAAGTAGCACCATGGTTCTTAAGACCAAATGAAATAATGACATAAAAATAAGTTCTCCAAAGAGTTATGAATGTAGTTTTAGCTTGATCCTCCGTGGATATTTTGATTTGATTATATCCCGAAAAACCCATCCATGAGAGATAACAACTCAAATCCAGCTGTTGCATCAACGATAACATCAATGGATGGTAGCAGGAAATCATCCTTGGAACAAACCTTGTTAATGTCCCTGAAGCCTATGTAAATATGAATCTTTCCATTCTTTTTTAGAACAGGGACAATGTTAGATACCCATTATGAATAATCGTCTGGCTTGATAAATCCTACCTAGAGAAGATTCATTACTTCTTCTTTTACCATAAGGGCCACCTTTGGCTTCATAGGTCTTGACTTTTGCTTAATTGGTTTGGCATCTAGCTTGGTTATGAGATTGTGAACCATGATGTGTGGAAAAATTCCCATCATTTCCTTATAACTAAACACAAAGGGTTTTTTATGTTCCTTGAGAATTTGGGTATGAATTTCTACTTCGTCAGGAGTTAAAGAGGACCCTAGTTTTAAGATTTTTGGCTCCTCCTCCATTCCAATGTTTATATCAATCATTCCCTCGATTAAGGAGGCATTTCCCTCCTCAAGCCCAAGCAGGGCTGGAGGTAACTCCAAGTCCCCTTCATCTTCTACCTCATAAATCTCCAGATATTTCCCCAGAGAGGACTCAATCATGGGATTTGCAAAATAAGAAGAGGAACCTGGAATTAGGGAAAGGTCTACCTCGTGACAGGTAATATGAAGTTCCACCAAAGTGTTTAAATAACTTAAAGTTGACTCATTCCTATCAACAGGGTCTGAAGAGTCGAATTGATCCTCAACCTCCACGTATGTCAACATTGATGCTACTAGCGCTTTGTGAATCAAGCATTCAGCATAGATTGAAACTGTGAAGTTGGTGTCCTCTAAGTTAGTACTTGGGGTGAAGTGTGAGGCAGAAGTTGCTATAGAGTGTATCAGAAGGTTCTATTCATGTGGGATGGCCTTGATTGATATAAATTCAAACCCCTTTTGTTAGGCCCAACACAACTATTTTGTAGAGTTGTAGGTGTTTATCCCTAGTCTCGTACACCTCAGATATCTAATTTACAACTAGCTTTGAGTCGCACAACACCCTAATATAGAGGATGCCCATTCTCTTATCTATATTGAGACCTAATAGGAGAGCTTCATACTTAGCACCATTTTTTGTGCATTCGAAATTCAATTTGAAAGCAAAAGATAAAATCCTTCCTTCGGGAAAAGTAAGGATAACACCTGCCTTGGTGCCAAAGTGACACTTGGCTCCATCAAAATGGAGATTCCAAAAACTACTCGGAAAGATGGATGTTGATTCACCCTTTTTATGTTCTCCTTTTACCTTGGTTACCTCCACCATACAAATCTCATCTAATGGAAGAGAACCAAGTCCCAAGGCATGTCTCATACCCATGGAATCAAAGGGGATAAGGATAGTCAAATCATTTTATAATAGCTTGACAATCTTTGTTATAGTTCCTAATGATACTATCTCTACAACAATGTTTTCATCCTTAACCGCTGGAATACCCTTGATCAAACCCATAACGTCTAACTCCATTATGGGAACCAAATTTTCTTTTGGTATTGCACTTACTGGTTTGTTTAACTGGTTTGCAGGAAGTTTGAATTCGGAGTGGACCCTTGGATTTTTCTTCAAGTTGGCCAAATGTATATCAAAGGGTTCTAGATCACCTTAAGTGAAAAATAATTTCCCTAAATGAAAGAATCTAACCTCTTGGAATAGAGTAGAGGGTATCAATTTCATGCGGTGAATCCAAGGATGGCCAAGGATCATATTATAGTTGGTTTCCTCATCTATAATATAAAACTCAGTGAGTACCGTGTTGGGCCCAAGAGTAACTAGTAATACTATAGTTCCGATTGAGGTTGCCTTGAGGCTATAATAACCCCTCAATGAGTTTCACGGCAAAGAGAAATTAGTCTCCCCATATCCTAACTTATGAAGGAAAGAGAAGGGGACTATGTTAACCACTGCCCCATCATCAATCATTATGCATTTCACGTAGTTTTTGTAGATCCAAACCTATAAAAACAAGGTCGGATTGCCTCTATGAGCTATTTCAACATCCGTAGGCATCTTGCTTATGTCAAATACAAACCCAATGTCCCTTTCAGGTTTCCCTAGAGGGAAAATGTTAAAGTCTATATGGTTTATTTGTGCCTTTTTTGGAGGGGTAACATTAACCAAATGGCCGAGACCTAGCGCTTCCAAAAGAGCGGCTCGATGAGTAGGGGAATTCTTTAGTAGATCCAAAAAGGAAATGTGTGAAAAGGTCTTGGTTAGATCGCTGATCAAATCATAAGCTCCTGCTGGATTTCTTAGCGTGTTATGAGAATTATCTGATACAATTGGATAAATTAGGATTGGATGTGAAGAATAGTCTTTAGCTCTTGTTGAGGCATTAATTTGGGTTTCAGCGTCTAACTCAACCAAGCCTATGATCTTTGTTTGCTGGCGACCATCCAAAGGCAGTGCCACCTATGGGTTTGATGAAGTTGAGGCTTCACGATCATGAGTCCTTATTACAATACCTTTATTCAAACCATTGGGATCCAGTCTACCATCCTTTGGGCGCATGGGTAGAGGATTGTTGAAGATCCCCAATGGTGTGTTTTGTGGAGACACTAGTCCCATGTAGTCGTTTTGACTGGGTGCAGTTGGGTTTTCCAAAAATATTTTAATAAATAACTATCTTTGGTCTTTTGGAAAATGCTACAAAAACTTATTACAATTGTGACAAGTTCTTGTGTCATGCCCATGGGCCCAATGGAAACCATAATACAAGTCAGGATTGTAATCCCAAGGCCTTTGGTTTGTTCCTTGTTATGGTCTGAAATTACGGTTGTTGT
The DNA here is from genome assembly GCA_019776745.2 of Taxus chinensis. NCBI lineage: Eukaryota > Viridiplantae > Streptophyta > Pinopsida > Cupressales > Taxaceae > Taxus > Taxus chinensis. The sequence goes on from CM034151.1 coordinate 883,095,793, forward strand.
TTGGTTGTTGAATCTTATGATTAACACTTTGGAACCCTTTCCCTTGATTCTAGAATTGGTTGAGGTATTGACTAGGGCTTGGGGTCGGCATTTTCCTCTGTTGTTGAGGTTTTGGCTATTGTTGGGGATGATTAAAATCCATAGAATTTACCGAGGGTGAGAAAGTGTTGTTTCTCTGATTGTTTCCATTATTGTTGTTTTTATTTGTAGCACATGTACTGGTAGGATTAACAACATTAGGATTTTTGGGATGGTCATTCACACTGTTAGTCATGACTCCATGATTCTTAGTAAGGATATTTTGTCCTTGATTGTTATTTGTGTTGTTCGAGTAACTGAGAGTGCTTTGAGTAGGAGTGAGTAACTTCCCATTTTCTCCATAGGCCTTACAACCACTATCAATGGCCACTTGGTCGATCCAAAGAGCACCTTCTAGTACCTCTTCATAGCTTCTTAGCAGGAATTTTTGAGCCTCTTCCTTCATCTCTCTATTGAGAGAGTGAAGGAACAAGTCACAAAGTTCTGTTTGATCCATGTTTGGAGCACTTGCAAAAGAGTAGAGAAAATTTCGCCACCTTTGAATGAAGTGGGCTGCAATTCATTATGTTCTTGTTTGATATGAAGGAATTCCTTGATTCCTATTCGTAAAAGTTTGTTCATATCAAAATCTTTGATAAAATCTGATATGAGTTGTTTGAATGAGCGTATTGAAGTTTCTAGTATCCTATAAGATCAGTCGAGAGAAATACCTTCTAGTGTCTTAGGGAAAATATTTGAAATGACTGGATCCCATGGGTGAAGCTCTGGAATGGATGTTGCATAAGCCTTGATGTGGGCATTAGGATTGTCCTCCCCTTTGAACTTCAGGATATCAGGAAAGGGTCTCTGGAGCATGACTACCCAAATTGATAAATCTAGGGGTTCCTTGAGATATTCATAATAAGTCCCCATTGCATATGTTTCCACCATTGAAGACCATTTTTGGGGAGGTGGGGGCTGCATTGGTTTTTGAAATGGGACAACATAGAAATTTTGTGGGGTGTATGACATCCCTTGCGATTGTCCATATGGACCTAGGTAGGTGTACATGTCCCCCTGTGGGGATTTAGAATACATGTGTACATAGGGGGGTTGCTTACCTTGATATGGCATTGAAGGCGTGAAGCCAGGGAACATTGCATTTCTGCCTGATATGGAATTTGAGAATGTACTTCCAGCTGATGCCTATTGTAGATATCCATACGTGGCTTGGGGTGCATACCCAAGGTGCCCATCCCTATGAGCAGATCTCCAAGATTTTGAATATTCATGTAAACTGGAGGATTCTATGTAGTGGGGATTTTCCCATAATTCTGTGGGTAGGAAGGAGTCTGTGCTTTCCATGCACATGAATTATGTGTATTTTGGGCAAGCACTAACTCCTTGACTTTATCAACCAAATCTGAAATGATATCGCCCATTGACGGGGTGGTACCTTGCTTAGGTACCTCTGGTTGAACCCTTGAAGGTTGTTGAGGAGTATGGTATCTTGCTATGAAATGTTCATGATGTTGCCACCCCTGATTGGTTGTATTGTTAGTTGGTGGTGGGGTAGTGTTATTGTTTTGAAAAAGGGCATCACCTTTTCCTTGTAACCTATCAAAAGATTGGTTCATTTTTTGGAATTTTTTTTCACTCCTAGCATACCATGCTAAATACTCCTAACCGAGATGGGGGAGTTGATCGGATTGTATGGTAATGGGCTGCTGAAACAATACTTGAGGAGATGAACTCGTTTCACCAGTGAATGCCATGTTATTTGAACTTGATTGTTCAAGGGGATAAGTATGAGTGACCTGATCTAGTTCTTCAATGCGTACAGAAGAACCAACATTGGTTCCATAAAGCAGAGGGTTTTGAGTGGATGAGCGGTTGTCTTCCCATGTCAAAATTGAAGGTGATTGTTGAGGGATATTTGATTGGTAATGGTACATGTCGAAACCTAGGATGGGCCGACCGTACTCATCATATCCTGACATATTCGGGGGGTATAAGAATACCCGCAAAATAAAGGATAGACGAAGAAAGTGGAAACGCTTAGAGACCTGTCCAATTCACATTGGGTTCACCAATTTGTATGATATAAAATCAACACATGACCTTCTTCACACTCGACCTCCCGAGGATGTGCCGAGACAACCAGTGTGGAATTGAAATGGGAGCGAAGTTGATGACGATGATCAAGATAATTAGGAAACCTTATGTCTCCAACACGTAATACTGGAATCTGTGAATCTAAGGAAAAGAATGCTCTCCTAAAATGAAGGGGTGTGATGGTATGGTCCGATATGATATCTACTCGGAGACTCCAATCGATGTCTCGTTCTACCGAGATTCTATTGATTGGTCGTGGAATACATGGAAAGTAACCTACAGGTGCCTCATATGGGTTTCCAGACAAGGTCATGGAAATTGAGACAAGAGGTGTAGTGGAGCTGCAGGAACTAAGGGAAAATTTTTGGTCTTGTCAAGAAAGTCTTAGCCTGATCGGCTGCTATATTCAACAATGAAAGTTGTGTAATAATATCAGGCGAAAGCGATGAAGATATGAATACCAATGTGCTTAAACTACTGTCAATATCTATCTGACTAGTAGGCCCATTGGGTTCTGGGACTTGTGGATCACATCTAAAGACTTGTGGGGGATGTGGCCCTTGGATGGTCATGCATGAAATCAAACCTTATTTCCAGGAACAATCCAAAAGTCATAGGCTTGATTAGCAGCTATGTTCAATGTATCTAACTATCTTATTCTCTCAGTGTATGTTGTAGGTGTCCGTAAGACTGTTAAACGCAAACTTGGGTCAATGTCAGTTATTAGCTCTGGCCCATTGGGTTGTGGGACCAGGGGATCACAACTGTAATTCTTTTCCTGTTGTGGACCATTGATGGTCATGCAAGATGAATTGATTTGTTTTCAGTAAATAAACTATCTATCAAAGGAAATCTAACCTATATTTTTGGTGTTTTCTCAATATATAGAACAAAGCAGTGAAACAAGCTATTCTATGGAAAGTAAATGTTTTTTTTCTTTTCTAACTTTTCAGACAATGCATCTAATCTAATGAACAAATTAAATACAAATAATTAGTCGGATGTAGCTAACTATTTGTGCAAATGTGTGAATCTAAATCTAAAAATCTATTCTAATTGAATAAAAATCCTTCCAACCCTACCTCAGAAGAGAAGAACAAATCACAACTCTAACAAAGCTATTGTTCCCCACAACTTCCCTGGAAATGTTGAAGAGAGAATTTCTTATTGATTTAATCTACTTCAAATTATCTAGCTACTTGAAATTAACTATTTCTCTAGTCTATTTGATATTTAATTGAAATTAAGAATTCATAATTGACAATTTGATAAACAAAGCAAAAAAATACACAACTCCAACCTGGAATAGAAAGAACCTTGACAAATCTAGTAGTATCAGTATTTGTCCCCTCATTTCTTGTCTTTCGTTCTCTGAGTGTTCATGTGAGTCGAAAGGATTGGCAATGTAAAGAACATCAAAAAGAGGATGGTGCTTGATCAATGACAACTTGGAAGCAATATGGACACAATGCAAGTAGAAGAGAGATAGCACAAGAGATTTGAGCTTGGCTATGCAATTCCTAACAAGATTATGGCAGCAAAACAATAAAATATACACAAAATTCTCAAGCCTTTTCTTGAATACAAGCATGGAATATATAGGAATGGAGGCTATGAGGTTACTTCATGCACAAGGCAAGAATAAGTAGTTCCAACTAATTAAATCTCATTTACAATAGAAGAAGCAAGGAGAACCAAGCAAAAAAAGCTATTTTTAGCCAATTCAACTCACATATGCATGCAAAAAGAAAACTTAAGTGAACCGTTGCATGTTTAAAACATGCGTGAAGAATCTGGAAAAATTGGATAGGACCCCTAACCTACGCAGGGTGGCAGTTTCAGGACCGCCGCCTAGGTAGGGAAGTGGTTTGCAAACCACCACCTAGGTAGAGCGGTGGTCCTGGCACTAAAGGCCAAAACAAGCACATAAAGAAACAGGGAGATGGAAAAATGCATGGAAAAGTTAAGTAAGGCTATCTAGGCTACAAATATTTACTATGAATGGGTTTTTGGAGCTCAAACACCTACTCAAAAGGATTTTGAATCATCATTGGGGAATTTTGTAACCATTCTCCCAACAATGTAACACATGTAATTTTGGGCGCGTACAATGCCATGCCTCAAACTAGTAATTTGCTTTGGATCGCGAGCCTTAGGAATGAATTTAATGTTTCCTTGATTGATGAAAATCCCAAGAGAATTGGATTGGAGAGCTTCATTATAGACCTGAAGTAGGTTAGGTGCCACTTTTTAGAATTCGTAAGGAAAGAAATCCAATCCCAGAAACTTATAATCAGTAAGGAATAACACAAGTGCATACTACTCATCTAAAGAAAGAGGAACATTTCATCGGTCATGATCCTTGGGAATAATATTTACCAAAACCACCTTGATACATTATTACAAGGTTTCAGCTGGGGAATTCATAACCTTTTCAACTTAGAAAACTAACCAACAATGCTCAACAAAGGCGTTTGAGATCTCAGGAAAATCCATGGGCCGTTTTTGAGTAAGTTGAATAGCTTTGATCTATTGACGAGCATGCTTAGTCCAAAGGGATTTGAAAAATTTCTTCGATGCTTTGTCTCCCACCTTGAGCTAGTACATCCTTGAATGGATCTGTGCACCACGACTTGAGTGAGATTCCATGAGTTGAGCTTATGTTGAGTATCAACAGCTGGTAACTTAAGAGTTATATAGAAAGGATTGGACTCAATAAGAAGATATATCCTTAATAATTCTTTGTGTAGAGACAATTCCACCCATTTATGCACTTGAACAACCTACTTACCAAACCTTAGGAGGAAACAAATAGTGCATTGAATTACCGCTTCACACCACTTGTTACAGTTGGTAGCAAAAGGGGGACGTGGTGCCATGTTCCAAACATTAGCAATAAATAGGACCACACCTGGGTGACTCAAAAAGGAAACATTAAGAAGGAATTGATTAGATGGGAATTTGAAATGGGCCCCATGCCAAATAATCTTAAAAGAAATGAGATGATGATCTAACAAAAGCACATCTGACCAGACCATGATAGGGAAGAAACCTTGCATGTCAAAATACAAAATCGTGTGCTAAAACAGACATACATGATCAAAATTTTTAAATAATCGATCGAATCCTTCTCAAATATTGGTCCAAGTATACCAAGATTAAGACTTAAATTCCTACTCTCATATGAGCAAAAGATCAAAAAGTCCCCAATGAATTTTAAAGAAATACCAATTCTCATGCTCGCCAACACACGAATACATAAGGAGGGTTCTGAATTTATCATCTGGATGTTCTATCATATTAAAGTCACCACATACTAGCCAATAAGCTAAGGGTAAGTTCTCACCTAACAATTTCCATATTTTTTTTCTTTCAAAGCCATCACTAGGAGCATAAATATTAATAATACCAAATGAAAGATCATTAATTATCATTATCACCCACATAGCCCAATTTGAAGGATCTTGGCCTAAGGAGGTGATTAAAGCCAAGAATTTTAGGGATATGGAAATGCTAGTGCCATCTTTGCCATCAATGTGCTGAGTATGAAAATGCTAAAAATATGGAGTAATAAAAGTTAGTGTATTCTGAAGTAAAAAAACCATATATTTTAATTTCCTGTAGACAAGTAATATCAAGAAAGCTAAAATGATGACAAGATAATCAAATTTTTTTTTGCAAGAGTGATCTTTAAGGTCCTTAACATTCCATGAGATAAAATTCATGAAAAATGAGACATATCAAACCCCCCTGCCCATCTGGTACACAATCCGCCGAGCCAAAAATAGAAAAATTATTGACAACCGGGATCTAGTCTAAATTAGAAAGTTCAACATGAATGGAGTGGAGTTTGAACCCATTATCTCATCGTACACCATGGGACACCTCTCAATGTGGACTACGAGAGCATCACAAAGGAAGAGATGTTAAAGTGAGATCCCCATTATTCATTGATCGTGAAGGAAAATCTTGGGTTTGTGATGGTTTGAAAGGAATGGAAACTGATAAGTGAGGTGGATACGATCCTAAACCATCCTTGTACAGAGGGGGAAAGAGAGGGCTAGGAATCACCATTGGAGTGAGTTTCACAGCAAATCCCTTATTATTCCTAGTTGTATTCCAACCGTCAGTCAGAGGATCACATTTGGGCTTGAAAATCAAGGGTTGCATCACTACCTAGCTTGGAACAAGCTAGCAGAGGAAAGTCGTGAATGTGGTGTTCCGGGGCCTGACAACGAAAGCATGTGTTGGGGAGGTTTGAGTAAACCAAATTTTGAGAGATACCTAGGGAACTAAATTTATTATCCAGGTGGTCTCGCAGATCTTTCGCGAGGTTAAATTTGACACAATCTCACTTGTTAGGATGAGTGTAAAAAAAATCTCTTGATCATGGCATATCAACCTCTCAATGGGTTTCACTATCTATGGAAGGAAATACTAGAGATGAATGATAAGTCCAAGAAGTTCCATCCAAACTAGAATTTTCAACAAAACCTACCTAGTGGGGCTAAAATTGGGAGTCCACTAAGAAAGCACTAAAAGGGTATTTCCTAAATACCAACAATATACCTTAACAAGGAGGGCTTGAATCAGAGAAGGATCATGAAAGGAAAAGAGATAAAACCATTTGGTGAGGGTACATATACCTAAAACTAGGATACCATTGGAATCCCAATGGTTCTTTATCTAGTTCTGAAGGTAGGATTTTGAGGGAATGAGGCACCAAAAATAAACATTAAAGAAATTGTTATGATACCATTTGACCACAGGGTCTAAAAATTCATAAGAAATAACATCATCCGGGGATGATTCAAAATGCATACCTCATCACATAATTTTGGAACAAACTTCCAAGCATGCTTGGGAGCCATTTTCACCACCAGTTGCAACAATCGTTGAAATGGAAGGAAATTTGGCCATTTTTAGGAAACTGACAGCCTTAGCAGCAAGAAAATAGCCCATTTACAATATAATAGGACCAAAGGGAGAACCCTAGAAAGGCTAAAGGGGAACAGTTCGAGAAGCGGTGTATCGTAAATGTACACATAAAAACCTAGTAGATCCAAAGTTGTCTAAGTTAATGTTTTATTTATTTACTCAATAATAGTTAATAGTAGTATTGTTTTATTTATTTATTCAATAATAGCTAATAGTAGTATTTAATCATATTAATTTTTCTTATTTAAAAAAATATTATGATAAATATATTTTTAATCAAGATTTATTAGTGGTGTTCATTTTATATTAGAGTTTCATTTTTGTAGACAAAATCATGCACTTTGGTGAATTTTTATGTCCTAAAATCATACCAATAGTTGCATGATTCCTAAGTGAGAAACCTAGTAATTAAGAGCGATATTTGGCCTCTTGTCCGTGTTTCTTATTTTCTATTTGGTCTTACACACACTACAACCTAGTCAAAACTTTACTTTCTTATCTTTTATGACTTCAAACACTAGTGCCCAGGTTCCCTCGTCCCCTTTAGGCTCCCTTGACTTATTTCTACCTTTCTCCCTCTTTTTGGCGTCTTTTATCTTTTAGGCCTCTTATTTTCTTATGGGTCGGCCTTCCAGTTGTCAATTATGAAATTGAACCAGGGGATTCATATAAATACATAGCTATTTGATCAAAATAAAGGACCAAGCTTTAAACATACTATCTATTACCGAAGCTTGCATCCAAAGGTATCCAAAGCATCAAAGGCATCCATCAATCATCCATAAAAGTGACAAGGGACTGCATTTTATGCATACATAGCATAGGAAAGGGAATTTCATTCTATTCCATACACACATTTACATCTTATAGAAATTCTAGCTCACTATCTAGTGCATATTGAAGAAGGGCATCCTAGGGTACCATTTTCACACACTCACAAGAACTACATAACATCTGAGATATAGTGTAGTACTCGATAGTGAGTTTTCTTAGTTGGTAACTATACGTACCCAAAATTGTAAGGTACTATACTACCGGAACAACGTGACAAGTGCCTCAATGATGATACAGGTCTCCTCGCAAGGTGTTCGGGATCCAGAAAAGCTCTCTGAGTGTGTGTTAACATCCTGCATGCCCTGCTTAGCCCCCGCATGCTTTTTTTTTCTCTTTTCCCCTCTTTTCTTGGCCTTTTGCTCTTCAGTGATGAAACTACCGCACTGCATGGCCGGTAGTCTCGTGACCGCTGCCCTGATTAGGGCGGCGGTCCTGTAACCACCACCCTGCTCAAAGCGGCGGTCCTTTACGCATTTTCTAGAAAGTGTTTTAACATGACTCACGTAAAAATCAACGTTTCACCAGCTTTCCTTGCCGACTTGGGATTGCATTTATGTTTTTGGTCCCCTGGAATAGTGTTTGGCCATTGTTTATAGTTTTAGAGTTCAGTTTGGTTTTGATCTTTGGGTGAATGAAAAGCTATAAATAAATGGCTTGTGCTCAAACAAATGATCTACCCCTCATTCACTTCTCATTTCCTCATTTCAGTAGTTCAGTCTTTCATTTTGCTTAGAGTTCATAGTTTAGTTCATTACATGCTTAGTTAGTATTGTTTTACTGTTGGTAAGCCACATATCCAGCTTATGCAAGCAGTGTTGTTGTTTTATCCAATCCATTGGAGTAGAATAGCTTAGGAAGCCATTAAAGTTGTAGGTTTTGCTCCTCAAACAGGATAGTTTCAGGTTCTAGATGCTTTATGTTGCATGACTCACAATAAATCTCGCTAGGAATTGCATAAGCCAAGCTCTGTACTCTTGCGCTATCCCTCTCCTACTCGCATTATATTCAATCTGCATTCTGAGCTGCCTTTGTCCCAAAATCTATTTCCTATTGATGCTAGCATTACATGCTTTTCTGGATTCACGTGAACACAAAGGAATGAGGAGATCACACTGAGGGGACAAGATCACACACACCATTGGATTCGCCACTATTCTGCAAAATCCAGGTTCTAGCTTTCAAAGTTCTAAGTTAGAAATATATCAAATAGAATAGATAATCACTTCTTTTAAGTTAAGTTTTCTTTTGATATTGCCAGGGAAGCTATGGGGATTGATAGTTTCTGAGAAAATATGATTCATTCCTCACTTCTGAGGTAGGATCGAAAGTCTGGAAAATAGATTAAGCAAGTTATTTCATTATTTAGAATAGATCTACAAATTACACATGAAAATAACTACACTCGGTTATTTTTTTTGTTTTAAATTATTATTTAGTTGTCATTTCTAGATATTTTAAATAGTTACTTTCTTAAAATCATATAATTCATCAGAAAATACAAAAATAGAGGAATCATATATGCTATAGATATATTTCACATAGTTAAATTTCATTTTACTACAGTTCGTTCATATTGTTGCTTCTGCATGACAATCACGGGACCTAGAGAGCCAAGAGAATACATATTCGAGCCAATCGTGCCTCAACCCAACCTCGTCAGAGTAATAGTTGACATAGACCAGAACCTTAGAATACAAGTCTTCCAAACAACAATAGATTTACGACTGATCAACTCTCAGTTGAGAGGGTTAAATATAGAAGACGACCAAGCACACACGTTTTGGTCAAATCAATCGAACTACAGATTACCCTATGCAAAAATTCACATGACTGTAGAAGGGTTCAAAAGAGAACAAACCTTTGGTTGTGATCCTTTGGTCCCACAGCCAGATGCAGGAGACACTCTTCTAGATATAGATACCAGTCTAAGAATCCAGGTTGCATGAACGCCTGTGAGGTACTCTGAGAAGATCGCGTAGTTATTAATCCTAAATATAGAAGCTGAGAAAGCATATGATTATTGGATGCTAGGGATTAGGACTTGATTTCGTACATGACCATAGCAGGACCGCAATAACCAAGAGTCTATGGTTGTGATCCACAAATCCCACAACCTAATGAATCCATAAGTCAATCAGATATAGACACTGGCCTACACATATTAGTATTCAGATCTACCCCACTTCCACCCACCATCGTCGAATAGCTATCCTTACTAGATATAGCGGCTAACAAAGCTAGAGAATTCTAGACTAGGCTAGAGAATCGTCCGTAGAGTCGATTATATTCATCACCCACCATATGACCTTATCTGGAGACATACACGAAACTATCCCAGGTCATTTTCCATGTATTCCATAACCCATAGATTGAATCACGCCAAAGCTCGATATTGATTGGAGTCTTCGAGCAGTCATCCTTTCCGTTTGATCTATCACACCAGTTTAGGTTAGAAGAGCCTTCTTTGCCTTAGATTCATAAATTCCACTAGTGCGCATTGAAGACATTAGATTGCCTAACTAGTCTGTTTGCATCCCACACATATTCCATCCCCACCGGCTGTCTCGGCATGACCTCGGGAGGTCGGGTACACAGAAGAGTTACTTGTAGATTCCCATGCTCGCTTGTCACTTTTCTGGCGTACAAAATTGGTGAACCCGACGTGAACGAACAACTGTTTCACCTTCTCTTTGAGAAGTTTTATCTTATCTCATCTACCTTCACTCCTCCCCATTATTCTGTGGGTATTCATATACCCCCCGAATATGTCAGGATTCGATGCATATGGCAAACCCCTCTTGAGTCTTGAGGCATACTATGCCCAAGAGAATAGGCAATCATCACCATCACTCTCGATATGGGGTGACAACTACTCAATTAATCAGTTGTCAACACAAACTCCAAGAATCAGATATAATTCATCTTTTCAAACTAAGGAGTTAGATCAACCCCCTCGAAAAAAACAAACAGAGCCTTCCGGCTCGAATAATATGATGTTTACCGGAGAATCTGGTTCATCTCCTCAGATGCTACTTAGACCACAAATTAGTAGACAATCAGACCCATACCTGGTCTTAGATGATGAACAGTCAATACGTTATCCTAGGAGTGAATAGCACTCTCAGGGTATGTACCCACCTATAGGAGGTTTACATACACAACTTGAGGTTTCTTTTCGAGAATGTACCTCCATACCACGTCATATAGAAAATTCCCTTGGGGAAACTTGGTAGGACACTGATCAGTTCATAACAGGATATCATAGACCTATACAAAACCATGGTATACAACAAATGCCACCAAGGCAGAATATCATGACTTCACCAAATGAAGTCATTTCAACATTAGTAGAAAAAGTGAGAGGGTTAGAACTTGCCCAAGCAAGTCAAAATTTGCAATTCGTGCAAACAGGGGGTTCCAATCCTCCACGCTATCCTAGCCAAGTAGATCTCCTCACAAGAGTAGGCACGTTAGGTATTCCTCCTCAGTATCCACAACAAACGCCAACTAGGCCCATCATCTCTAACACCATTCCTCCCGGTCTAGTATCAAACAATCCATTCCTAGACAATACCCCTTCATACTTAAACATGTACTCCAAATCACCACAAGGAGATATGTTCTCCTCTCCCGGTATTTTTTCTCAAACACAGGGACTTCCTTATGCCCCTACCAACGCATACGCTGTGCCATATCAACAACCCACCCCACCACCACTCCCTCAGCAACCACCATCAATGGTTGAAACCTATGCAATAGGGACTTATTCAGAATATTTAAAAGAGCCCTTAGAATTCACCATACGAAGTGTCATGCTTCCAAGACCTCTTCCTGATTTACCCAAGTTCAAAGGTGAGGGAGATCCAAACACACATATCAAGGCTTACGCTACAGCCATATGAGAATTACTCCCTTGGGATGGGGTCGTTGCTAAAATATTCCCCAAAACCTTGGAAGGCATTGCTCTCGACTGGTATTATAGAATACCCGAGGCTTCTATACATTCATTTAAACAACTCGTATCAGAGTTCATTAAGGCATTTGACATGAACAAACTGTTAAGAATAGGAATCAGGGAGTTCTTACACATCAAACATGAACACAATGAATCTATCACCCATTTCATCCAGAGGTGGTGTACAGTTCTTTATTCCTCATCAAGTGCTCCAAATATGGATCAAATGGAACTATGCAATTTATTCCTTCATTCTCTCAGTAGAGAGGTGAAGGAAGAAGTCCAGAAGTTCCCACTAAGAACTTATGATGAAGTACTTGAGAGCACTCTTCGAAAAGATCAAGCAGCAATTGATAGTGGCCATAAAACATATGGAGAAAACGGGAGGTTAATCACCTCCAGCCAGAACATTACAACTACCATGAATGTCAATCAAGGACCCAAAATCCTTAACAAAAATCAGGGTGTAACAACTGATGGAGTAACCGATCAGCCCAAGAAGGTAAATGTTGTCAATACTCCATCACAAACAAACAACTAAGGAAACAACAACTTTACCCTGACGATCAATACAGTGGATTTTAACCATCCACAACAACAACAACAATGGCAAAATCCCACACAGGGTCTAAGCCAGAACTCATTTGGTTATCAATACCAAAATCAAAGACAGAAACAACAAATGCCAAACTTTAATCCTAATAGGCAATAGTTTGATCACAGTTTTAGGCCACAATATACACCAAACCAACAAACCAAGAATTACAATCCCAATTCATATTGTGGTTTCCACAAGATTTGAGGTCATGATACTAGAACGTGTCGTGACTACAATAAATTCATGCAATGTTTTCAAGAAGAACAAAGACAGTTCTTCACAGATTTGTTTTTGGCAAATCTCGTGTCACCACCACCAAGCACGCTCGCAGGGATAGTTTCCCCTCAGAATTCTCCCCTCAAGATCTTTAAAGATCCACTCCCAAATCATGATAATAATAGACTAAATCCAACTGGGACGAACAAGGGTGCAATGACGGGAAATAATGATCATGAAACCTCAACTTCACTAAATCCATCAATTGCGCCATAATTAGGAAATCAGTCGAGACCCAAGATAGTCAGTTTGGTAGAACTAGACACTAAACTACCTATCGAAGCTATAACAAGAACACGAGAGTATTTCTCTCAACCAAGCCCAAGTCATCTGCCAGAAACAGAAAAGAGTCAACAAATAGTAGAAAAACCCGTAGGTGCCTATGATTTAATTAATGACCTAACAAAAACCTTCTCACACATTTCATTTTTAGACTTACTAAAAAACTCTCCTACCCACAGAGCTGCTCTTTTAGAAGCATTAGGTTTAGGTCATCTAATTAACATCACTCCACCTCCTGAGACACAAGTAAGCCATGTAGATTTTGATATCCACCCTCCGGGGCAGCCAGACAAGGATGTCGAATTCATATTCAAAATAAGTAAAATGCCTACAGATGCTAAGATCACACGCCGAGGTGATCCATCCTTACACTTACAAGTATGGGTTTATAATAACTACGTAAAACGGGAAATGGTTGACGATGGGGCCACAGTTAACATAGTCCCCTTCTCTTTCCTCAAAAAACTAGGATATGGGGAAACAAACTGTTCCACCACTCGAAATACATTGAGAGGCTATGATAGCCTTAAATCCACTTTGATAGGAACCATAATACTACCGGTCACCTTAGGACCCAAAAAAATCCTGACTGAGTTTTATATTATAGATCGGGAAACTAATTATAATATGATCCTTGGCTGATCCTCGGCCGACCATGGATACACCGAATGAAGGCAATCCCTTTTACGTTATTCCAAGAAGTAAGATTATTGTATCTAGGAAAGGTGTTTGTAGCCAAAGGTGATCCAAAACCTTTCGATATACACCTAGCTAACTTAAAGAAAAGACCAGGTGTGCACTCAGAATTTGAACTTCCAACAAACCAACTTAATAAACCCACTGACGCAAAACCAGAGGAGAAATTGGTACCTACAACGGATCTTGAAACTATCAGCATAACCAAAACAACCCCAACCCCCAAAGATAAGGCTAACACTATAGAAACGGTATCATTAGGGACTACTGCAAAAATCGTTGAGTTAATAGAACAAGATTTACCAATGTTCTTACCATTTGATTCAGTAGGCATAGGATATTCCCTAGGTGTTGGTTCCCTTCCAGCAGAAGATCTCTGCATGGTATAAGTGGAGTGTGCAAACACAGCCGATACCCCAACATCTATACTCCCAGCTAAGTATTGGACTCTCCATTTTGATGGAGCTAAATGCCGTTATGGAGCGGGGGATGGTGTAATTCTTACTTCACCTGAAGAAAAAGTCCTGCCATTTTCCTTTAAGCTAAATTTTGAATGCACAAACAACGGCGTTGAGTACGAAGCCCTCCTCCTTGGCCTCACCTTAGCCAAAAGAATTGGCGTTGATAACATCAGAGTCTTAGGAGACTCGCAATTAGTGACAAACCAAGTTTCTGAAGTATACGAAACCAAAGACGAACACTTGCAGCTTTACAAAAAAGTTGTATTAGATTTAAGCAAGGCGTTTAACTTTATATCCATTGAAGCAATCCCGCGAGAGAAAAATCTTCTCGCTGATTCAATAACAACTTCAGCATCGCGTTTTACTCCAAGCAATGAGTTAGAGGATACCCATTTCACAGTATCCATTCGTGATGAACCATTGATAAAAACAATGACAAATCCCCTTTTAAACAGAAGTGAATCTACCATTCTGGATCATGTTAATAGTGATGTGGCTGCTTTGGATTACTTAAACGCCTATGCGGCATTACATCTCTCGTATCATATGCTAGATTTGTCCCTAATTCCACATGCGTCTTCCTACTTCGGAAATCCCATAATGGATTTTCCCTCACAAATGGAACCTAGCATATACGCAGTAGAAAATAGGGATGATTTGGATTTACCCCCAGCACCGCCTGAGTTTGAAGAGGGTAACACCTCTTTGATAGAAGAAACAATCGATGTCAACATTGGAACGGAGGATGAACCAAGAATTTTAAAACTAGGATCATCCTTAACCCCAAAAGAAGTAGAAATACATACTCAGATCCTCAAATAACATCAGAAGGTGTTTGCATTTAATTATAAAGAGATGACAGGTGTCGCACCCCACATCGTGGTACACAACCTCGTCACTAAGTTTGATGCAAAGCCAGTCAAACAAAAATCAAGACCCATGAAACCCAAGGTAGCTCTCATGGTGAAGGAGGAGGTAATAAAACTCCTCCAAGTAGGATTTATCAAACCAGTCGACTATTCCCAATGGGTATCTAATATCGTCCCCATTCTCAAGAAGAATGGAAAGATACGCATCTGCATAGATTTCTGAGACATCAACAAAGCATGTCCTAAGGACGACTTCCCATTGCCATCTATTGATGTCATTGTTTATGCAACTGCTGGGTTTGAAATTTTGTCTCTCATGGATGGATTCTCAGGATACAATCAAATCAAAATATCTGAGCAAGATCAAGCTAAAACCATGTTTATAACTCCTTGGGGAACCTATTGCTACACTGTTATGCCATTCAGTCTCAAAAATGCTGGTGCTACATAGCAGTGGGCTATGACATATATATTTCACGATCTAATCCATAAAATCATGGAATCCTATGTAGATGACTTGTTGGCTAAGGCCAAGAAGCGTTGTGACCATCCAGAAGTACTCTGCGTCATTCTTTCACGCCTAATAGAATACGGAGTCACACTAAATCCAGAAAAATGCGTCTTTGGCATAACAGGAGGGAAGCTCCTAGGTTACATCATATCATCACGAGGGATAGATGTTGATCCAACCAAAATTTGGGCTGTCCTCGAAATGGTACCACCTTTGAATGAATCTGGAATTAGGTCATTTCTCAGAAAACTGGGTGCAATCCGGAGATTTATCCCGGACTTAAGCTTCGCCATTCATCCAATCAACAATTTACTCAAGAAGGATTACAGCATTGATTGGACCGAAGACTACAATGAAGCCTTTGATGCAATTAAGCGTTTCCTGTTATCACCACCTACGCTAATGCCACCTAAGCTAGATCGCCCATTAATTTTATATTCATGAGCTACCAATGTCTCGTTGGCCTGTATGTTGGCCCAAGAAGACGATGACAAGAGGGAACGCGTAATTTATTTCATTAGTCGAACATTACTTGACTATGAAACACGTTATACACAGGCAGAACGAGAATGCCTTGCCATAGTCTTTGCTACTAAACGCTTAAGACACTATATGCTCAACCAAGAAACAAGGGTCATGGTAAAAACGGACCACTTAAGAACTTTCCTCACACAAGGATCCTTGTCTAAAAAGGCTGGGAATTTTATAACCTTAATGGGGGAATTCGAATTAACATTTGTGAATCAGAAGTTAGTTAAAGGACAAATCATCGTAGATTGGTTAGCTGATAACCCATTAAATGGAGGTGATTTAGTAGATTTAGACTTTCCAGATGAGTGCGTATACTACATCAAAACCTGACCTTCTATCTCTAAGTGTCCCTGCTACGCTGATATCATTAATTATATCATGGACCATACATACCCAGAAGGAGTTACACCACAACAAAGAAGACGGTTACGTATTATTGCAGCCAAATACGTCATCATAGAGCAAGTACTCTACCGAAAAGCATTCGATGGAATGCTCCTAAGATGTGTCGACACAGAAGAATCCAAGAAGATTCTCCATGAATCCCATAGTGGAATATGTGGAGGCCACTTCAGTGGCCATGCCACCGCTCGAAAAATACATCGAATGGGATATTTCTGGCCCACTCTAGAACATGACGCAATAGAGTTTGTACGAAGGTGTCATAAGTGCCAAGAATTCTCCCATGAGATCCACATGCCGACACAAGCTCTGCAACCAATCGCTACTCCATGGCCCTTTTCTACATGGGGTTTAGACTTAATAGGGAAATTTTGTCCCTCATCCACAGATGGCCATAATTTTATAATCACGGCCACTGAATATTTTACCAAATGGGTAGAGGCTATGCCTCTTACTACTGTACCTGGTTCTGTAATCGCCAAGTTCATTTTGAACCAAATCATTTGTAGGTACGGTATCCCGCAAATCATTATCTCTGATAATGGAACTTCTTTTAAGAATGAAGAGGTTCGCGAGCTATGCAATAAATTTAAGATAAGCCATCATACGGCTTCCTTGTATTACCCTCAAGCCAATGGACAGGCTGAAGCGACAAACAAGACATTGAAAGCCATTCTCCTTAAAACGGTAAAAGAAAACAAATGAGATTGGCACTTGAAGTTATATCCGGCCTTGTGGGCCCACCAAACCTCAATAAGAACACCAATGGGAGCCACTCCTTTTTCATTAGTGTTTGGGGAAGAGGTAGTTCTCCCACTCGAAGTTGAAATACCCAGTCTCCGCATTTCATTACAAGGGATTCTGGATGAAGACGCTTACAGAGAAGCACGTCTTTTCCAACTAGAAATCCTAGATGAAACTAGGTTAGATGCTGAATAGTGACATAGAATCTATGCTGACCGGATGTGCCGACAGTACAACAAGAAGGTCTATAAACGTGACATATACGAAGGTGATCTAGTTTTAAGGCTAGACAGCTGGATTGACAAGAAGACTGGCGAAGGAA
This sequence comes from Taxus chinensis, assembly GCA_019776745.2. Classification (NCBI taxonomy): domain Eukaryota; kingdom Viridiplantae; phylum Streptophyta; class Pinopsida; order Cupressales; family Taxaceae; genus Taxus; species Taxus chinensis. Next base: position 883,113,345 of record CM034151.1, read on the forward strand.
GGAAATTCTGGCCGAAATGGTTGGGCCCATATTGAGTCATGAAAGACTACGAAAACGGTGCATACCTCTTATGTACGCTAGAAGGTGAGGAATTTCGCGAAACAGTCAATTCCCTGCACCTCAAGTGGTTCTACGCATAAACGGCTAGCACTATTTATATATATTTACATTGCATCTTCATATAGATTAAGATCATTTTGTCCGCTTGTCTCTTACATAAATTGTGATCAAGGAATTCTATTCTTGAAGAAATTCATTACAAACTCATGTTGTTGTTGGCATAAACTCTTTAATCATACCTCTCCATTTTCATGATGTCATCAAATTATCTCGGAATCATTTTATCAAATAAAGCTAGATATGACAAAGTCTTAAAGGTAACCATACCAAGATCTGCAAGTTTATTCTCGCTTTGATTTCTTCTTAGGGTAGGTGTCTTGCCTATGGTCTGTTCTAGAAGCTTCATGGCGTCACATCTATCCCATATGTATATCTCTTTGAAAATAAGCACATATTGACGTTTTACTCAAGAAAACAAGTCAAAAAGTGATTAAACAGAAAATATTAATTTTACACATTTCCTTGCCCCACCAACCTTCGGTGATGAGCTTGCGTCTCTTACTAGTGACGTAGGGTTGGGAAAGGATGGAAATGCCCTTACTCGCCTATGCTTTGCCCACAGTTTTAAACCCACGCTTCTTACTAGTAGCATGGGGCAAACTGTAGGGGGCCCTCTTGACAAATAAATGCAAATGGTCATACACAAACAATTCAAACTTTGAAACTTTGAGTCAAAAATAAATGAATCAGATGCTCAAAATTCCAAAAGAGTTAAAATCCTAAAAACCTAGATTTTGTCTACTATGTGGCCATCTATGGATCTAAGTCTAGATAAACCGCAAAGTAGGTTGCATTCTAAACTATGAAGTCACTCGGGCAGAGTAAGCTTGTAGCTTCCAATTTGGTTCCACCAAAGCTTTTTCTATCTTTCATCACTATCATTTCAGCTACACCTCGCAACTTATGCGCTTTCTAGCTCTCGGTGATGAGCCCTCGCATATTACTAGTTGCGTGGAGTTAGGAGTGGTGCAAGTTTATCTGTTCATCATACTGGTTTGTATTCATCACTCTACAAAACAAACATTAGGTACCCAAAATTGCTTACAGAATATAAGATTCAAAATCACATTATATCTACATATATCAGCATCATGAAATACACAAAAGGAAATAAACGTTTGCATCATTTGTTCTCCATTGCATACATTCTGAAAAGCGTATAAACGTACATCATAGCATACATGAGGTAAATTGGAAATAGAAAGGAAACTATGAGTGCCAAGATTTTGATCCAAAATAAATACGTATATATAAAATGATCAATGTTTATATACAATGCCATCATGCACTAAGCATGGTCAAAACGCTCAAAGAGCCCGTGATATACAAAAGAATATATAAAACAAAATCTACGAGAGCCAAGTGGCCTCTCAGTCCCTACACAACCCCTCCAAAGGTGCATGTCCACGCCTAGGACTTTGGCTACGTCAGCACTCTGAATGTACAGAGGGCTCAGGATCCCGAGGAGCAGTCGCAGTCTCACCACGAGAATGGACTCCTCATAAAACGCTCAGCCATCCTATACCCCGCTAGCTTGGTGTGAAGGGTCGATACCATCCTGGCCACATGCCAGACTAGAGCAAAGACGTCGGTATGCCTACTGGCTACTGAAGGCTCCCCAGAATCTACAGACAGCTCTTCAAGCGTCCTATCTATGGGGATCATTAGGGAATCAGTACATACCCTGCGGATCAAATCCTACCACTCATCAACAGTCTCTACAAACGAAGGAGAAAATGAGTTAGAAACCAAACAAGAAATTAGGAGATACAAGATTGCAACTAAGGAGAGCCTAAAAATAAACATTAAAAAGGAGAAAGGGTAACTTACTTCAGATCACCAGGCCTCCAGGATGGGTCGCTGGGGATTCGGCACCTACCGCGGATGTCGTTACTGACTGAGGGGCTGCTCCTATGGCAGGAGCAACGTGTCACCCCGCAACAGACTCATCCTCTCCACCATGGCCCTGGGAGAGTGGCTCCTCTGAAACTAGAGTATCCCTCTCCGCGCTCTGCTCAGCCCTCTCTGCCTGCATGATATCCTGAGTGTTATGCCACTCAGGATCACTATCATCGGTCTCCTCCTCTGTTCCTCCCTCTGTGAACTCCTCAGACTTGGAGTCAATATCAATAGGGTCATCGCTACTATGAGCAGGACCCGCAGCAATCTGAAGCAAAGGTGCCTGAGGTGCACCGGCTCTCCCTCTAGCACGTACTATCCTCCTAGCAGCAATGGGAATGCTAGGAGTAACCACTGTCCAAACCTCAGCCTCTAGGCCCCCCTCTGGCTTCATGAACTGATCTGTAGACTGGCGCCACTGGGGGGAAGCATACCCGTATATGGTAGGCCAAACTGCTGAGGAACCTGGCCCTCTGAAGTCTGTCCTCCTCGTCCTATGAGAGGGCATCTAGTACCACTGGGTAGCCAATCACACTCCCTCTCTCTACTCCATCGGATGTACTCCTCTCTCGCCTACATACACGCAAAAAGCACATCAAAACGAAGTAAGTTAGCATCCAGGCAATACTGAGAAAGTCATAAAAGCACATAGAAATGCTAGAAATACAAACACAATCTAGCACAAAGCAGCTTCCTTTTGCATTCTGTGCTACAATACCACCGCCCTGAGCAGGGAGGTAATCATTGTCCAACCGCAGCCTTCAAGGCGGCGGTCGTGTAACCCTCTGGCCTCACGTAGGACGGCGATCATGTAGATCGGCGCCACTGGGCGGGGCGGAAGTCGTGGTCCGGAAACCTACGTGGGTAGGCCAAACTGCTGAGGAACCCGGCCTAAAGGGGTGCAAAAAATGACTCATCCCACGCTATCAACAGAGCCTGCCCTGTAGGTGCCCCCCTAGGTGGATCAAGGTAAGAGTCTAGCCTCGCCCCATATACCACCGCCATAGTCTGAGTACAGTGTTGCCTCCATGTCGGCAGTAGTCAAGGGGAGAAAAACAATAAACTAATGAGGTGCTCTAAGCACTGTGATCATGTGAGGTCCATCTAGCTGCCGCTAACAGCTCCAGGATCATGCCACCTCCACTACCCCTGCCATAGGGAATGAAATGACTCATAAACCCAACGCATGACTACCGTCACCGTCGGGTCCCAGAGCTCAATGACTGCAACCTGTAAATCAGGACCACCCTGTATAGATCGAATAGGTAGGTGGTCCCAAGAATTTCTTCTCCCCATAGCGTATATCCGACCGTGCCCCTCTATAGGAGAAGATTTGGGTTTAGAAATGGAAGAGACATTGGAAGACTTCACTTAGGATTTCAGGAGTCCTCTTACTTGTTACAGGATCAGGATCCTAACACTACAGACTTCATGGAAGATGGTAAGTGGGGATCCTCGACTGATCCCTTTTATTTTTCGGAGTCGCCATAGGAGGATCATCAACCTATCTGTTTCTTACTACAGAAGTGGAGGGAGATTCTCTTTTCATTTAGTAATGTAGAATGAGTGAATACCACGCATGAGAAACTAGGCGCATCTTCTTCATAACACTCCAGACGTACTCAGGTATAAATTCTGATTTATGCATCATTCTCGGGACTGCCATCACTTTCTAAGAAACCACCACCTTCACTTTCTTGTTCAAGCTCTTCTTCATCTTCTTGAAATCTGTAACGCTATGTTCGATGGGTGGCAGTCTCTATACATACCCAAAATTATAAGGTATTGTACTACCGAGAACAACGTGACAAGTGCCCCAATGATGATACAGGTCTCCTCGCAAGGTGTTCAGAATCCGGAAAAGATCTCCAAGTATGCGTTAACATCCCGCATGCCCTCGCTTAGCCCCCACATCCTTTATTTTTCCTTTTTCCCCTCTTTTCTTGGCCTTTTGGTCTTCAGTGATGAAACCGCCACCCTGTATGGGTGGCGGTCTCGTGATCGCTGCCCTGATCAGGGTGGTGATCCTGTAACCGCAACCTTGCTCAAAGCGGCAGTCCTTTACACATTTTCTAGAAAGTGTTTTAACGTGACTCATGTAAAAATCAACGATTTCACCAGCTTTTCTTTGCCACCTTGGGTTTGCATTTATGTTTTTGGTCCCCTAGAATAGTGCGTGGCCATTGTTTATTGTTTAAGAGTTCAGTTTGGTTTTGATCTTTGGGTGAATGAAAAGCTATAAATAAATGGTTTGTGCACAAACAAAGGGACTGGCCTCTCATCTTTTGCTTTTCATCCTCCTCATTTTCCATAGCTCAGTTTATTATTTTGCTTAGAAGCCATAGTTTTCAATTCTTTTGCATGTTTAGTTAGCATTGTTCAGCTGTTGGTAAGCCACATACCCATCTTGTGCAGGCAATATTGTTATTTCACCCAATCCATTGGAGTAAAATAGCTTAGGAAAGCCATTAAAAGTTGTGCAGGTTTTAGATCCTCAAAATAGAATAGTTTCAGGTTCTGGACGCTTTATGTTGCATGACCCACAATAAATCCTGCTAGGAATTGCATAAGCCAACCTCTGTACTCTTGCGTTATTCCTCTCCTACTCGCATTGTATTCAATCTGTATTCTGAGCTGCCTTTGACCCAACATCTACTTCTGTTGATGCTAGCATTACACACTTTTCTGGATTCACGTGAACACGAAGGAACGAAGAAATCACACTGAGGGGACAAGATAATACACACCATTGGATCCGCCACTGTTCTTCAGAATCCAGGTTCTAGCTTTCAAAGTTCTAAAGTTATAAATATATCAAATAGAGTAGATAATCACTTCCTTTCAGTTAAGTTTACTTTTGATATTGCCAGGGAAGATGTGGGGATTGATAGTTTCTGAGAAACTGTGATTCATTCCTCACTTCTGAGGTAGGATTGAAAGTCTGACAAATAGATTAAGCAAGTTATTTCATTATTTAGAATAGATCTACAAATTGCACAGACAAATAGCTACACTCGGTTATTTTGTTTGTTTTAAGTTTTATCTTAGTTGTCAAATTCTAGATACATTTAAATAGCTGCTTACTTGCAATTCTTAAAAGTTTCTCAGAAAATACAAAAATAGAAGTTATATATATATGTTTTAGGTTTACTCCACGTAGTTAAAATGTTGCTTTGTTGCAGTTAGATTTACATTATTCATTTTGTATGACAATCACGGGACCCAAGGAGCCTAGGGAATACGTATTTGAGCCAATTTTGCCTCAACCCAATCTTGTCATGGCAATAGTTGACATAGATCAAAATCTCAGGATCCAAATCTTCCAAACAACAACAGATTTACGACAGATCAGCTCTCAGATTGAGGGGATTGAATATAGAGGACGACCAAGCACACACGTTTTGGTCAAATCAACCAAATTACAGATTACCCTAGGCAAACATACATATGACTATAGAAGGGTTCAAAAGAGAACAAACCTTTGGTTGTGATCCTTTGGTCCCCCAGCCAGATGCAGGAGACACTCTTCTAGATATATATACTAGCCTAAGAATCCAAGTTGCAAGAACGCCTGTGAGGTACTCTGAGAAGATCACGCAGTTATTGATCCTAAATATAGAAGCTGAGAAAGCATATGATTATTAGATACTAGGGATCAAGACTTGATTTCATACATCACGATAGCAGGACCGTAACAACCAAGAGTCTACGGTTGTGATCCACAAATCCCGCAACCTAACAAATCCATAATTTAATCAGACATAGACACTGGCCTACGTATATTAGTATTCAGATCTACTCCACTTCCACCTACCATCGTTGAACAATTATCCTTATTAGATATAGCGGCTAACAAAGCTAGAGAATTCTGGACTAGGCCAGAGAATCGTCCGTAGAGTCGATTGTATTTATTATCCACCATATGACCTTATTTGGAGACATACACGAAACTATCCCAGGTCATTTTCCACATATTCCACAACCCATAGATTGAATCACGCCAGAGCTCAATATTGATTGGAGCCTTTGAGTAGTCATCCTTTCTGATCGATCTATCACACCAGTTCAGGTTAGAAGGGCCTTCTTTGCCTTAGATTCACAAATTCCACTAGTGCGTATTGAAGACATTAGATTGCCTAACTAGTCTGTCTGCATCCCACACATATTCCATCCCCACCGGCTGTCTCGGCATGACCTCGGGAGGTTGGGTACACGGAAGAGTTACCTATAGATTCCTACGCTCACTTGTCACTTTTCCAGCGTACAGTAACCATCGGGGTCAATATGAATTCCCATATTGCATCTTTATTTTTTGGATTTGATGCGGTTTTGTGGGTTTACAGGTGAACATCTATTTTGCAGGTTATAGGTACATCTAGTGATCAAAGTGTGGTATATAAATGACTAACGATGAATATCAATGACACTATTGTGACACTCTAGAAATTATATTTTGAGCTCTTGCGTAGTCACAGGAACCTAGTAGAGGTCTTTGGTACCTAGATTCCATCACCCTAACCTAGGCACCCTATTCTAGATTTGTTTGACTGTCCAAATTTTATAGTGCAAAGTTACGAGAATTTGAACTCTCTGTTCATTAGTTTTCCAGCTGAGATTAGTTCAAGGAAAAGAAAAAATAAGCTATGTCCTTTCCTCTCTCTCTGTCTCTCTTACATTTAGGGTTTTATGTTTACTTATTGATTGTGTCAAATTATATCTTGCAGCTGTATATAATAGTGTACATTCAGTTACTATGTAATTAGGGTTTTACAAAAAGTTTATTTTTGTTAAATCTTTTTAGTGAACCCTTTGCTCAAATCCTGCCTCCTTTCTAGGGATTTATTCTTAGGCTTGTTACTCATAGTGGTCATTCTAGGTATTTTTAGCATATAAATCTTCCTCCATTTACTCGTAGGGTTTCTAAATCAATGGTTGAATATGATAACCCGTTTGCTAACTCAAGGTATGTTCATCTCGAAGATATTAAAGCATCTCATAGCTAACAATCATATGATGAGAATACCAATGTTGATCAAGAATAATTAGACAAGCTTACTAATTTTTATCAATCTTTGCATGAAAATCCTATGTATCTTCCACATATTCTTCATGCTTTGCTAACTACTAAAAAAATCTTGATATGTCACTTCTATATCTCTTGTAGGTTTCTCCTTGGTTGTCATGGCCTCTACACAACCCCTTCACATTCATACCTCCATTGCTATTACTACCGCTCCACTTATTCAACCCAATGCTTCTAATACACAACTTAGATCTTCTTTAAATACTCTTAATGTAGACATAAAATTAGGCACTTGGGTCCATTTCTAGGTCCTAATCACATAACACTATTCATCTGATTCATAAGTGAGAAAACTAGTAATTGACAGGTATATTTGGCCTCTTTTCCGTCTTTCTTGTCTCATATTTGGTATTGCACACCCCACAACCCATTCTGATATTCATTTCTTTATCTTTATTGACTCTAGACACCATGTCCAAGCCAAGATGCCAATGCCTATGTGCCCTCATCCTCTTTGGGCACCGCCGACGTCTTTGTATCTTACTCGCCCCTTTTGGGCCCCTTTTATCTTTTGTGCATATTTTTTTCTTATGGGTCGGCATTTTATTTGTACATTATGAAATTCAAATAAGGGAATCATATAAATACAAAGCTATGTGACTATAATAGAGGACCCAAGCTCTAAGAATCTATTATCACCACTTAAGGGTGCATCCAAAGGCATTCTAAGAGTATCAAGGAATCCATCTAGTATTCACTCAAGGTAAAAGGGATTGCATTCTCTGCATACATACATAGGAAGGAGAAGTTTATTTTGACATCCACACATCTATCTAGATTGCTACATCTAGCTATTGATCACTATCAAGTGAATCTTACAAAAGAGCTTCCTAGGTCATGATTTATACACACACACACAAGAACTACGTGGAGTTTGAGATGTAGTGTAATGTTTGGTCATAAGTTCACTTTGTCGGGTGATCATTGGGGTTAGTCAAACTCCGCATTGGCATCTTTACTTTTTAGGATTTGATGTAGTTGGGGGTTTTAGAGGATAACATTTGTTTTTCAGGTTATAGGAAAATTATGTGATCATCCAACGACATACAGGTGACCAAAAAAAGAAGGTTAGTGATCACCTTGCAACACAAAAAAAAATATTGTGAACTCTTGCGTGGTCATAGGAACGTACCAGTGGTCTCTATTTCCTAGATGCCCTTGCCCCAATCTAGGTGCCCTAGTATAGGCTCATCAAGAATTACACATTTTCTTAGTGTGGTTGTGAAAGTATCCTCCTCCTCGTCATCGGTTTTCCAGTCTAGAACACTTCAAGATTTATTGCAAAATCAACTAATTCTTTTATTCCCTCTCTTGCACTTAGGGTTTCAATTTTATTTTCCTTATTGCTTTTTTCAAATCAATGCTTTAGCATTTATTTATCATATGTGACTCTACAATATCTAGGGTTTAGTATTAATATAATATTTGTTAAATCACCTGATTTAACTTCTTTATATCAAGATCTGCAGAATCAATTTCGTCAACTTCAAATGGCTACTTCTTGTGCATATCCATCTCTTAATTCCACCTTACTCATTCAAAATCATTTCACACTCGCCATTTCCACTTATGTGCTTCCTCCAAACTTCGTCACTCTTAAGTTTCCCACTTTTAATGGCCATGGTGACCCTCTAGAGCATCTTAGATCTTTTTATGTGCCATGTCTTGATTATGCAGATGATCATACTTTGCTAGCTAATCTATTTCCTATGAGCTTACAAGATTACACCATGCATTGGTTTTACGATCTACCTATTCATTCAGTAACATCATTTACCATTTTATTCAACACTTTTCTCACACATTTTTGAATCATTATTAGTTCTAAAATATCATATGCTCAACTTGCACAAATCAAAAAAGGATCTAATGAGCATCTAGATGAATATGTATTACACTATAAGAACAATCTAGCTAAGATGGCCAATGTACTCTACTATGTACCTTGGGATATGATAATATAATGTATATGGGTTGATGAAGATTTTGACATGTGGCACACATCCCCTTAGTTAGTTATATGGGGTCACATAGGAATTAGTTATATTGGGTAATGAGTCGACCTACATTGAGATTAGCTGTTACCCATCCATTAAGAGTAATGTATGTCTATATAAGGGAGGTGAGTATCATGTCATGTGGTATGAGTTGAGTATTCTACTTGGTATAGGTATATTGGAGGTTTCCACCTCGAAGTGTATTCCAATCTTGGGATATTGTGGAGTTACTCCTTCCTTAAGGAGTATTGTATGGTGTTGCCCTACCTTAAGCATATTATTTTTCATATACTAAATATTTGGGAATCTTGGCCCACCCATATCTCTTGTTTTGTTTTATCTTCAACAAATTTCATTTTCTATATGCAAAGATCTTATCAAGTGGTATAAAAGTGTCGATTTTGGCAAAAATTGGGTCCAAACCCTAATTTTAGAGATTCATCTATATTTTGAAATCGAAAGTGAAATTTTTCTCATTTTTTTACCACACTTGAGAAAGGGTCTCAGAAATCTACAATTGAAATTTTAAAAAACTTCGAGGTGTTTTATGGAAGTTATTACATTCTTAGGGTTTCACCAAAATTTGTTTCATAGGCCAATTTTTTTGGAATTAATTTTCTAAAGTTTTACCATCATTGCAACTCCCCTTCAGGAAGCTATGGTACAAATTTCAGATTTTTTTGATCTGGTTTGAAGAAGATATTGAGATTTTTAAATTTTTACATAAAATTCAGCCTATAGGTTGCAAATTTCCATCTTTCTTTTATTATTTTACATATTCAAAAAGATCTAACATTTTTAGCAGGGGTTACTTCTTTGTGGTTTTAGATTGGAGGCCTAATTATATAGGAAATCATCAGGGAAAATATTGGTCAAAGGAGCAAGGTTGTGAAAATTAAAACCCTAATTTCTGTGCATTATGGATATACCAATTTTCGATAGCAATGGGGAAATCACACTTAGCAAGGAAAAAATTAATTTAAAATTGGATCATGAAGATGAAGTTGAAGATGGAGAAGAAGGGAATAAGGATGAATTATAAGGAGAGGATGAATAAAATGATGAAAAAATCAAAAATAATTTATCTACTCAAGAGAAAAAAGAAATAGAAAACAACTTGGAAGAAGAAAATAAAGTGGAGGAAAAAATTGATAAGGTTGAGCATACTAAGGTTATACCATATAGACACCCACATAATTGTGAGAGGAAAAAAACATGGAGAAATTCTAGGACACATGAGGGAAACAATCTATATGGATATACATGAATCAGAGGAGTAATAATTTTGGCTATAAATGGAATCAATGGAATAGTAATTATATGACATAGAATCACATGAATAATAATTATGGATATGTATGGATGCTGAGGAGGAACACATATGGACCAGGATGGAATCAGATGAGCCCACTGGAATATGGAATTAGGTTTGGAGCAACATCACCCACTAGGATTTCATATGGGTGGTTGGATGATCGAACATGGCAACAAATGTGCAATAATTTAAAGCACACTCATTATATGGATTTTTCTTATGTTTTGAGGATGAAACATGTCATAGAGGGAGGAAATGCTATGTACCTTGGGATATGATAATATAATGTATATGGGTTGATGGAGATGCCAAAATTTAGCACACATCCCCTTAGTTAGTTATATGGGGTCACATCAAAATTAGTTATATTGGGTAATGTGTCAGCCTACATTGCAATTATGTGTTACCCATTGATTAAGAGTAATGTATGTCTATATAAGGGAGGTTAGTATCATGTCATGGGGTATGAGTTGATTATTCTACTTGGTATAGGTATATTGGAGGTTTCCCCCTTGAAGTGGATTCCCATCTTGGGATATTGTGGAGTTACTCCTTCCTTAAGGAGTGTTGTATGGTGTTGCCCTACCTTAAGGGTATTATTTTGAATATAATAAATATTTGGGAATCTTGGCCCACCCATATCTCTTGTTTTGTGTTATCTTCTACAAATTATTCATTTCTATAAGCAAATATCTTATCATACTCGCAAATTCTTATTTATAATATATTTTTGTTTAAAGTCTCTTATCTCCTCTCCAAGAGAGTTTCGTCTTTGAGACCTCTCCATCATTTGATAGACTATGCCATACTCTTAACTTACATAAAATAAAACTCCTCTCTATGGGAAAGCATAAATATCATGATCATGTCTCATCATCTTCTAACCAGTTTCAAGGAAAATCTACTTTTAAGCCATCTCCTAAGCCCGCAGAAGAAAAAACTACTATTAATGTTGTCTTTAGTCCTGAAAAGCTTCAATGGCAATGTCCAAAGTGTACCTTCAAAAAATTACCTTATGTTCCTAATTTCTTATTGCCACAACTTATCGAAAGCAATCTTATTCCACTTCCACCAACATCGAAACTTGATTCATCTCACCCTAAAGGTTACAATTATGACGTCTTATTCAATATCTTATTTAAAAAAATGCAACCGAACTCCCTGAACCTTCGACATCTAAGTTGGTCAATGAAAACCAAAAGCTAAAAATATTCAAAGATCCATTTCCAAAGCATGATAAAAAATATGTAGATTCTTCTTCTAATTATATATATATATATTATATTGTGTTATGCCTCATCCTTCTTTAGGGCCTCTTGATTTTCTAGTTGCTAATAAAGATGCATCTCCACCACTTATTACCTTATCTGATCACAATTATCATGCTACATTTTATTATAATACACTGCACATCAATGCTTATATTAGACCTCATAATGTTAATAACACCAAGATCAATCCATCAGCTCCTATTGGTGTGTTCTCTATTGTACTCTCTTCGTTTCCATCAACTATTCACTCTCTAAAATTTCATATCGTTATTCCTAAATTTTATGATTACATCAAGCTTCTAGTTATAGTTAGGCATCTCATCATGCTTGTGACATTCACTGTGACACCTTCAATAGAAGGTTGTGACATTCTCTTAAGTCTTCCTTGGCTCCTCTCCACTCAAGATATATTTTCTATGAAATACTTGTGTCTCAAATTCATTCACAATAGGAAATTTGTCACTCTCAAACGTGTTCCACCATCCACACCGTTTCCCTAGCCTCCTCTTAAGGATGTCCTTTCACTATTTAGAGTATGTAGGCCCTTTAGGCCTCTCAAATCTAAGGAAAATTTTACACCTAGATCTCTTATTCACACATGACCTACTCATTCTCATCAGTCCAATATTCCACCTCGTCGGCCTAAGTCCCCTACTCATGAAACCCCCTCACATAGGATTTTATAACATCTATCACCTCCTATGGCTACTTTTCATAGGCGTTAATCAATTCCTAGGTCTTCATCACATAGGTGTTAACCACCTTGGCTTCCATTACATGTACATCATCGGTCTCATACGCTACCGATCTTAGATCATGGTCACACATCTTTATCTCCTTATGCACCGGGTGGAGAACCCTTTCCCTTCACTTTCATCAGATAGCTTACTCATCATCATACACTTGGGGTGAATCAAACTTACTTTCCCCCATCGTAGCATCATTAGTTGTCTATCATTTCTACTATTACACTCCATGCTTCACACTTCCTATCTTTAAACATCATTACAAAACTTGATACACATATTGTATCATCACTACCCTATGAAAAACTCTTTTTCTAAGGTTCACACTTGCTTATTGAGGGAATAATACATCCATGAACCACACACACTAAACATTTAATGTTCTATGATTCATGATACATCTTTATAGAATTCCATTCTCAAACATCATACTATCCTATGACGCATTCTAGTTCCACGGTTCATACTCGACAACTGAGGGTCTAAATATGACATGAGCTTCACACCTTTCACTTTTCACACTTTTTTCTTCTTGATTTATCTTTCCATCATATCTCTTTAAAACCATTTCCCAATGACACACTCTTGTTATATGGTTCATTATTTATTGTTGAGGGGTCTTTTATAAATGAACTTCATCTCATACATACAACTCCGCTGGGGGCACACTACTCCTATCACATTCACATATTACATATCACCACATCACTCATACATCATTTGCATATCTTGGTTGCACATACTCTTCCTTTTTTATACTTACATGTACACTTTGTTTTCCATGATAGAAGGATAATTAGATGTAAATATATTTTCTATATACACATGCACGTTCACTTTTTCTTTAGTTGTGAATGAGGAATATTGATAGATATTTCCACGTAGCATGATGTTTGGCACTGTACCTCTTATTAGTTCCACCGAGGCTTCAAGGGGCATCTACATTTACTAATCTTACATAATCACATGTACTATTGTTTTATTATATACTAATTCCTACTCTTAATAACACGTTACTTATTTTATCGATACATACATGTCTTGACATACTTTATATCTTTCTAATATGTTAACGGCTGCTTCATGTACAACATTTTCTTTGCACGAATATATGCCACCATGATTTTTTGTTACATTTTTCTTATCATTGTTTTCATTACATGTTATTGTTTACGGGATATGCCCTTTGTCTTATATGCACACTGTATGCTTTTGGATACATCATCCTTGATTGTCTTGCGATAGTCTGAGCAATGTCCCTTGTTTGAAACTCACTTTTCATGGTCTATCTTGTCTTCTTAATTTCTTGATTGCACATTTTTTTCTACTTGAATACTAGCTTTGATTACACTAACACATGTTACTAGCCTTTTTTTTGCATGTGCCTTAGTTTCTACAATGCACATCCCCTCCCCCTATATGGTAACCATTTTAGCATAGTTTCAGGTCTTATCCTTTGGACCACATGCTCCTATCAATGTCACATGAACCCAAAAGGAGGGGGAGCATACATTGGGTGAATCAGTAACCCTTACAACATATTAGAGCTACAATACATAACTGCATAGTATAAGAAAAAAGTAGTCATACAGTTACAGAACGACCCAGAATCTAACTTGGATCCTCAGCATAACACATAGACTAGCACCCAAAATAAGACAAAATATCCTATGAGCTCGTTTCCTTCCCTAGAAACCTATTACCTAGGGGTACATAAAAAAATTCTCAAAGAAGCACAATCTACAAAAATCCACAAAGCAATTTTTCATTTACAAGCATAGTCCTCTAGTAGCAGAATGCATTCTATCTCCATTTCAATTAGTACAACTAAGAAAAAATCAGGGACACACCATCTGCAGTGGTGTTTATCGGGAAGCATTCATGGAAGGAGAGTAACACTAGACCTCTCTCCAAAACAAAATTTTGTTATGGCGTTAGATCACCCAAAAACGTCGTGTTTCGCGTGAGATTTTCTAAAAAAATTGCACTTGGCATGAGATCACCACAAAAAAATCATTCTTTCTATGATATTTCCCAAAAAAATCACTTTCGCCATGATATTTCCCAATTAAATCACTCTACACAGTATTTTCAGGACATTTTCTATCCTTTACACTTGTATACATCAGGTGCACACTTTCCTTTTACACACTTTTACATAAATTTACAAAGTTTTCATAATACATGAATTTGACTACTCTTTTGATCTTATTTGTAGGTTCATCCTTAATACGCATCAAGAATCATACCTACATCAAAATTTCAAGCACAAAAAGGTAAAAATCAACGCATAATCTTCACCCCTAAGGTCACTTAATCTTTCTTACTTTCCACGCTTCATTTTTATCACTTCACACTCCACTTTTCTCTTTGGCACACTCTTACCATCACTCTCTACAAGAATAAAAGGTATGCATCTTATAACTACTTTATGTTATTAATTATTCACTAAACAACATAAAGTGGGGGAAAATGTTGACAAAAAATCATGCACTTGGGTACATTTCTAGGTCTTAAAAGCATACTAACATTTACATGATTCCGAAGCGAGAAAAATAGTAATTGAAAACTATATTTGGCCTCTTATCTATGTTTCCTATATTCTATTTGGTCTTACACACCCTATAACCCAGTCATAACTTTACTTTCTTATCTTTTATGACTTTTAACACCAGGGTCCAGCCAAAATGTCAGTTCCCAGGTGCCCTCATCCCCTATGGGCGCCCTTTACCTCTTTCTACATTACTCTCTCTTTTTGTGCCTCTTTTATCTTTTGGGAATCTTATTTTCTTATGGGCCTACCTTCCAGTTGTAAATTATGAAATTAAACCAATGGAATCATATAAATACATATGTGTGTGATAAAAATAAAGGTACAATCTCTAAACATATTATCTATCACCTAAGCTTATATCCAAAGGCATCCAAATCACTCAAGGGAATCCAGATCTAGCATCCATACAAGGGACAAGGGAATAGATTTTCTACATACACAACATAGGAAGGGGAGGTTCATTCTATTCCATACAAAAATTTATGTATCTCATTAAATCTAGCCTGATATCTAGTGCATCTTGCACATGGGCATCCTAGGGAACCATTTTCACACACTACTAAGAAATCCATGGAGTCTGAGATGTAGTACAATGCTTGGTTGTAAGCTCACTCAGTTGGGTGACCGTCGGGGTTAGTTTAACTCCCCATATTGCATCTTTCTTGTTTGGATTTGATGCGGTTTTATGGGTTTTGTATGTGAACATATATTTTGCATGTTACATGTACATCCAATAATCAAGGTGCAACATAAAAGTGAACAACAAATATTAGTGATACTCTTGCGACACTCCAAAAATCTGATTCTGAGCTCCTACGTAGTCATGGTCACCCAGTAGAGGTATCCAGTGCCTAGGTGCCCTCACCCCAACCTAGGAACCCTAATATGGCTTTATTCAAAAACCCCAGATTTTACATTGCACAATTACAATGGTCTGCCTTATATTTTCATCATCTTTCTAGCCCATATCAGTTCCTAGAAATATACAAATCATGTAAGTCCTTTCCTCTCTCTCTCTCTCTCTCTCTTGTAATTATGGTTTCACATTTACTTGTTTATTGCTTGTGTCAAATTGTAATTAGGAGCTATATATCATAGTGTACATTAAGTTACTTTGCAATTATGGTTTTATAAAATGTTTATTTTTGTTAAATTAGTTTTTAAAAATTTTAAATAGATAGATATTTGTTGACAGAAACACATTTTTTTAAAAAAAATTAAAAAATTTAAATAAATAGTTGAAAAATTCTAAACTAATCATATTTTGAATGGACATTTAGTTTTAAATATATTTTCAAGATTCAACATTTAAATATAGTTTTATAATAGTTTACTCTTATAAATTTTATATTACCCTTTGAAAACGGAGGTTAACTATTGTGTTTTACAAGTTGTAATTAATGAAAAGAAGAGTTTTCTTCATCCTAATTAAATAATTGAATGAACTTAGAAAAAATGTAATGCTCTCAAATTTAACGTTTATTTTATTTTATTTTTATTACGATTTTTTTGGAAATATCAATTAAAAATTGTAATACTTTATCATACATGTATGCACATGTTAAAGACACAATTTTTATTCTTTATCGTTATTCTTAGAGGAAAAGTGGACTTCCCCATCCACTAGTATTAAGAAGTAATTTCATTATCAGGAGATTTAAATTCATCTAATCCTTCAATACTTTCCTTATCTAGACAGATGCAGTAGTTGATTGTAGATGAGCTGAGTTGATAAGGGAAAGATCCTTGGTTCATAGGAATAGGAAATGTCCTTTGGATACTCATGTTGTTGATATTAACTGGTAATTTAATTATTAGACAATTTAAATTCATCTGATCCTTCCATCCTTTCCTTGTCTAGATAGATGAAGTAGTTGAATGTGGATGATCTCATTTGATAAGTTGTATTCTTTGGATTATGCACGATGTGTTTCCTGTAGCTATATGGATATGTGGGGAGGTGAAACAAATTAAATGAATCTTGGAGTTTGAATTCACCACGTCCTTTTCGGATAACCTTAGTTTGGAATCAAGAGTTGGAGCATCAAAAGTGAACTGGAGATCATAAGGAAGGACATAGGATGATGATGATGTGATTAGATTAGGGTGGTTGGAATGTTTCATTGTGGATTTCTCCCAATAAGTTTTTATAATGAAAATTTAAAAATCACCTAGAATGGTGACCTCCATGAAAACATTAGGGAACTTGAGCACATTAATGAAGGGTAGATGACACTTCTTGCATTTCATGAATTTGTGGTCATCCTAAAAGTATTTTATAAGGAATGCCAATGTGCATTACATGGATGGCTACCTGGTGTGTGAGGAGACCCACTATGATAAGAAGATTAACTTTACCATTTGATTGTCGTTATGCGCCATCATAAGCTTTAATGGAAATGATAGTGGATGATAAAATTTTCTTGAAATAACCCAGTATTTTGATAAGAGTGAGGGTGAATAGGTTAACACTATAACCATTGTAAATAAGTACACATTTTATTTTATTCTTGGTGATGGGTACCTTGATATACAATGGTAAATTATGAGATGGATCGACTAGTAGTGGATCATTATAGTCAAAGATGAGTTATTTTCTTGATGAGAGGTGATCCACAAGAGATTGGAATTAAATTAGATCAATTTCAATAGGAAGAGTATACTCCTCAAGGTCTTTACAAATGATGTCATTATGGATAATTTTTTCTAGAGCCTTCTCTAGTTTATTAATGATATCATATTTTCCCTTTAGAGTGGGCATGGAATAGTTTTGAATAGTTATTTTAGGTGGAGCTATCATAATTATAACCTTGTTACCATGTGTGGTAACATTGCACTTAGGTGATAGTGTTTTGATTGAGATGGAAGGACAACTTTGTGGGGTAGATATCTCTGAAGACTTACCCTTGATTTTTACAAAGATGATGTGGTGGTTAATGTAGCCGACCAAAGAGTCATAATCAAAATGTGTCCTCTTGTAGTTGATGTGGTTGGTTTGGGAGGATTGACATTGACCTTGTTGTTTGGGTTTTTAATTTTTGTGATTCTTGGGAAATATGTCCTGATAGATCTCCAACTATTGATTTTCAGATGTGGAAGATTCTTCATCTATTTCAACATCTCCCTTATCAATAATGTTTTGCACATAATTTTTGAAGCACATATACTGATTGGTGTTGTGCCCTTTGGTTGAATGGAACTTACAATATTATTCCTCCAAAAACCAAAATGGTTTAGGATAATTTTCATCATAAGGTTTAGGATCTAGGAATTCAATCATATTTATTACTAGGAAATTACAAAATATAGATTCCAGTGTCTTTCCAAGAGGTGTATACGTCATTTTTCTATAATATTATCTTGATCTCCCTTGTGGGGTAGTGATGCTATATGAAGTAAAAGGCTTAGGTCAAATTTGGATGGATGGTTTAACAATATGGGTAAATAGACAGAGTTGGGGGGCCAAAATGTGGCCAAAAATTTGATTTTTAGAAAAAGGCGTATGAATTTCATAAAAGTGCGTATGTTCTTTAAAATTATAGGTTTTGTAATTAACGAACCAAAATTTTGTACACACAATAAATGGTATGCATTCCTGATATATGTGTTGTATATGGTGTAATATATGTGTTTGTGGAAGTTATTTATTTACTAAATAAATTGTTAAAGTTTAAATTTATTTATTTATTAGTCTTTATACTTTTAATTTATTTTAGTAAATATAAGAAATTAGGGTCACTCTGCACCTTATGGAACTAGTCTCACAACTTCATGAGTCATGGTTTAGGAGACAGTATTTCTTAATCTAATCTAGTTACTACATACATATTTTTGAGGATTTTAACATCCAAGCTAAAGATCTTAGGGAAATCGATGTCTTTCTGGGAAATAATATAGTCATTTTTAAGGGTTTTGTGCCTTTTGGATTGTTTAATGACATTTGTAGGATTTTTAGATGTGTCAAAATAATATTTTGCAAACGTTACAACTCCCAAAGGTAGCGACAATTGCTTGAATATATAGAATCATGAAGTTTCCCATGAGCATGGAGTTAAAGCCCTAGTTTCATCTTGGAATCATGATAGAATCATATTATGGATGAGTATTTACTTTACACGATTAGGGAACGCATATTTAAGAGGAAAACTTGAGAAATCCTCACAATCAATAATGTAAGGGAGTGACCTTGGTTACCATGCAGGCACATGTATAGTCCTTTGATCCTTATAGTATAAATTAGCAATAATAAGGTTTGGGTAAGAATATGATCTATCTAAGGAACCCATAATATCTTCATTTTTTCAATAGAATTTAACAAGAGAAAACTTGAAGAGTTGGAAGCTAAAAGAGTGCATAACATCAATATCTTTATAACTATCAACAAAAGTTAGGGTAGGAGTAGGTGGAAAATGTGCAAAATATTCCACATATACCTTTCCTTTCCATGGAGAAATAAATTCAGGACTTTCATCAAGATTTGTTTTAAGAAAATTAGTTGCATTAGATCAGTTTAATGTAGGAGGAGTAGGAAAGTTGATTCAAGTGCCACATACTTCATAAACAATAAAATATACATCAACATTAAGAGAAATTATTTTTTAGATATCCTTTTGTGTTGTTGCCAAGACACCATTTAAATAAATTCATATATGGAGAATACATCATTAAAATAATTTCGTGCATTATGAAAAAGTAATTTGGTGAAAGTGGTAATAGGGAGATAGTAAATTAGAGTTTACTAGAATATTCTTATCATCGGTTTCACGAAGAGTAAAATCCAAGCCTCATGGGAACTTTCCCTTTAGAAGAAAATAAGAAATACTCAGTTATGAATAGGAAAATATATTAGACCTATGATCATGAATACTCCAACACTAATAGAAATTTCACTCAATCATTTGAATCTAATGATTTTTATGACGGTCTAATTGTATACTCCCAACTAATAGTGATTGCACTTAATTTAACCCAAATAAATTCTTGTACTGGACTATACATTCTTTAATAGATTTAGTTTATTTTTTTCTCTCCACTAAAGGTTTCCATTCTTTCAATATTAAATCCCTTTCTACATGGGAACACCGAAACTTCTCACAATACAATTCTAGGACTAATCCTTATGGTAGAATAGAGAATCATAACAGGGTTTTATCTAAAAATTAGAGTCTTGGAGTATTATAAATTAATTTATACATGATTGAAACCTTCTTAAACATAATCCACACATCTAGATACCCATAATATGAGTAAGGGTGTTAATTTTATTACGGTTACTATATTTAGGATTTGACTATTCTCATGGAATAAATACAGAGTTAGGTAAATTACTAGGATGTGATGAGTGATTCTAAACCTTGGAACTATGCAAGAACTTCATTCCATTTTTAATAAAGGATTACTGAATCATGAACAACACAACTCTATGAACTTCTTTGGTATATTATTGCAACCTTGCATATAAAACTTGAAAAGCTTTTATTTTTTTTTGCATTTCCTACTCCATTATAGACTCTTTTTCTTCAAATGAAAATACCCCATCATCTCTCCCTTATTGTATAAATTCAGATAGAGAAAACAAAACACATATTTTGTTTCTCAAACCAAGGTGGTTACCATGCTTGGGTTGCACAAGAATTTACAAGATGAATAAGGTCTAAGACCTCAACACACCAACAATTATCTATATACCTCTTGATTTACCTTGCATCATTTGATCCCTACAAACTTAAAATTTATGAATATATAATATGTTTTTGGCCCTAATTGCATTAAACACTAAACATTTGGTTGATTGGCTCAAGGAGAGAGGTAATTTACCCTATTTGAGTCATATGAACTTAATTCTAATGATGTGATGAGATTTAGGGATTAGTTGGTCTCAATACATTCAAAAAAATTAAATCAAATATGACTATATGATGTGTTTTAGGGTTTTTATGGACCCCAAATACATCATTATCTAAAATATTTAGATATATATGGTGAAGAGAGAAGTCACCCATAGGTACATGGTTGTACGCAAGAATGTTGCAATGAGGAAGGAGGTTTCCATGATGGAGGATATGGTCACTATAGACCATCAAAACACATGAGATTGCACGAAGCCATATGATGAGGTGGTAGAGAAAAAAAAAGAGAAGGGGGAGAATATTATGTAGCCGAAGAACAAAGGTTGTGCAAAAAAATCCCAACAAAAGGACTAGAGCGAATAAAATATTACCATGGTGCACAACTAAGTGCATAAAAAAGAAGACCCCAGTAGAAAGGTGTGAGAGTTTAAAGGAGTGTGTAATAAAAAAACGTGCTCCAATATGAGGAGTTGAGGAATGTGAAGATAAAGGAACACACAACAATGTGAGAGAGTAGAAAATACCTGAGAGAGGCTATGCCATTATATAGTCAATTAGAGTTGAGTATAGAAAATGACCACTCTAGGATAAGTCCCTAGGAAGAACACTAAAAGTATATGAGATCTCTAGAAGACAGTTCCAAGCTCCATAGAGTACAACTACATGTAGATAGGTCATAAAGGCCATTGAGTGAATGAGAAGAAACCATTGAGTTTCATTCCACTGTGTTAAATCTGAAAAAAATTTCAAGTGGTCACGACCTTTCATACCATCATTAGTCAATTAATGTATCTAAAGAGATAATTTCAAAAAAATTGAGACCCTATTCATAGTTATTACTATGTGATGTGAATTTAAAATCAATTGGACCCCCTTATTATATCATGCATTACATAGTTAGTTGATTGGTTCACTAAGAGAAGAAATATTTATTAAATTTATCCATGTGAAACTTATTGGAATTTTATGATGTGATTTTTTACTTCATCTAGGGCTTATTAAAACTCTAGACACGAATCAATCTGTCAATTCGATTGAATTTGAAGATGTAATTTATGATGCAGGTGTATCATGGGCGAATTGAATTTCTTGCATAAGTTTTACAATATTAGTTAAGTATGGGTACTGTTGGTTGCTCAAACGTGCACCCGCGTCTCGGATCTTGGAAGGGCCAAGGTGTTTGAGATCACAATGGAACCGTCCCCAAGTTGTGGGACCTTGTGTACTTAGGATGGATCTCTGGAGAAGGTCGGTTCTTCTATCTATTTCTACTACTACAGTTACTCCTAGTGCGATAAGGGAAAACTAAGCTAATAATACAAACAATCCACTGCTACATCAATCCACATGGCAATGACATAGTTCTTCTGGAAAGCAACCAAGTTCTCAT
This sequence comes from Taxus chinensis, assembly GCA_019776745.2. Classification (NCBI taxonomy): domain Eukaryota; kingdom Viridiplantae; phylum Streptophyta; class Pinopsida; order Cupressales; family Taxaceae; genus Taxus; species Taxus chinensis. The sequence continues at coordinate 883,135,569 of CM034151.1, forward strand.
CTAAAGTGGGTACAAAGAACTATCAAGGACTCACATTTGCAAAAACTCCCAGATACATCATCCGGAGTCAAAACAAGGATACAAACAAGAAATGAGGTAAAATTTTCTCTCATGAGTTCACTAATGAATAGCTCCGAGCCAGATAATGTTAGTGAAGCACTCAATCAAACTCAGTGGAAGGAAGCCATGGATACATAATATGATTCACTCATTAAAAAAAAACATGGGAACTTGTCGATCTACCTATAGGAAAGAAACCCATAGGCTGCAAATGGGTTTTCAAGACAAAATATAAGGCAGATGGATCCATCGACAAACATAAAGCACGACTTGTAGAAAAAGGATATGCTCAGAAAGAAGGCATCAACTATGAAGAAACCTTTGCACCCACTGCGAAGATGAAGACCATCAGAGTAGTTTGCACACTTGCAACACAGAAAGGATAGAGACTTCAATAGATGGACATCAAGAGTGCTTTCCTAAACGGTGATCTAAAAGAAGAAGTATACATGACCCAACCTGAAGAATTTGTTGATAAAGAGCAGCCTAAGAAGGTATGTCATCTCATCAAATCACTTTACGGACTGAAACAAGCTCCCAGGGCATGGTATATCAAGATCAATGATTATCTTTTGCAGCATGGGTTCACTCATAGCCCCTCAAATTTGAATTTGTATATAAAGAAGGTAGGAAAAGAAATTGTAATTCTAGTTGTATATGTAGATGATCTTGTGATCACTAGCAGTTCAGAAGATCAGGTTGATATTGTAAAGAATGATCTAAAAAGAACCTTCAACATGAAAGATTTGGGGCTACTACATTACTGTCTTGGCTTAGAGATATGGCAAAAGGAGCATCACATTTTCATCTCCCAGACAAAGTACGCCAAGACACTCCTGGAAAAGTATAGAATGTCTGACAGTAAACCTATATCCACTCCCATGGAAAAAGGCTTGCAACTTTCAAGATTCCAGGACTCACCTCAAGTATATGCTACTCTCTACAGGAAATTTGTTGGAGGGCTCATTTATTTGACATATACTAGACCAGATCTCTATTATGTTGTCAGATATCTTTCCAGGTTCATGCAGGAGCCAAAGAAATGTCACTAGAATGTAGCAAAGAATGTTTTGAGATATGTCTGAGGAACAACTAATTATGGTTTGGAATATAAGAAGAATGATCAATTCTTCTTACAGGGATATGTCGAGTCGGACCACGCTGGATCTTTTGATGACAGGAAGTCAACTACAGGATACATATTTCATCTCAGATCTGGACCTATCTCATGGATAAGAAAGAAAAAAAATGTTGTTTCTATCTCATCCACAGAGGCAGAATATCACGCCACACGAGGAGCTATGTGCGAAGTGATATGGATACGTTACATTTTGGCTGACTTGGGAATTCCTGAAAAATAGTCACCTATTCTCTATTGCGACAATCTGAGTGTGTTGAAGCTTGTGCAGAATCCAGTCTTTCATGAACGAATAAAGCATATTGAAATTGATTTCCATTTCATTCGAGAGCACATCTTGAACCATCAAATTCAGCTCTAGTACTATCCTACTGAAGCACAAGTTTCCGACATTCTCACTAAATCCCTTAGAAAAGTGAAATTGGAATTTTTAAGGGGTCACATTTGCAAGAATAATGTAATAAGGGGGGAATGTGAGCATACGTTGAATAATCTATATTTTTAGAAGAGTATGTTCTATTCTATGCCTTTATTTTCTCCTTTTAGGTGTATTACACTATTCTCTCCTTCTATTTTGTAACCTCTTCATCCATTTAGGGGAGTCTTGTTCAATTCCATACGTATAAATAATGTACGTGAGTCATTTGTTCAATAGAATAATATGAGATAATATATCTCTATTATTTCTCCTCCTTTACTGCCTCATATTTATCACCTACCAGATCCACCAAAAATTTGAATTTAAATGTCTAGAACTGTAGCTGATGTCAGCAGCTCTTTGATAAGTCCATGCAGGAGCCAATTTGAGCTTTGTAGCAAAAGATACGGTTTTCAGAAGATGTCAAATTTGTCGATGCACGTAAAACATGTGGCATGTGCGGATTGGCTGAAATGATGGACAAATGTGCAAATATTTGGCGTTTCTGCCATGTTTCATTCACTGATTTGTTCTAAGGATTTTGCACACTATTGGCGCACTTTGAATGGTTGGGCATGGCACACTCAAGAATTTTAGAAGATGACCTAGCATAGAAGGGCACAAAATAGGGCATGAGGAAAGGGTGCATAGAAGAAAATAGAGGAAAGCGCAAAAGGACGCGTGTGCGACACATGTGGGGAAATGAGGAAAACTGGTGAGCAGGGAACACATGGTCAAAACAAAACTATTACAAAGTAATGGGCATGGTGCACAAGAGGGCCAGTGACTTCACTGATTGAAGCAAGTGTGAGATGTGTGTGTGGGGTGAAGAAGATGCTTAGGAAGAAAGTGAATGCGCAGGAGGTAGGCACAAGGGAGGAGTGTAAAACAGAGGAAAAGGAAAGTGGAAGGAGAGAACATGAAGCACGCAAGGACTCGTGAGGAAAGTAATGGGCGCTAGGGGAAAACTGCAACCAAGGCAATTGTGCCAACTGAACTTGAGTGCGCACAACCTTCAATGAGGAGCTGAGAGCCAAAATATCTATACAAGCTACCCAAATAACTATGGGAGTTATTTGGATAACATGTACACAAAAGGATGATGATAATTGTATAAACCTAAGTTTTCATGTTATTATTAACAACTCTTTTGTCCATATAAGTGTTGTTGATGCATCTATTTATCTAGCGGGCACCTTAAGGGGCCTGTTGGGAATGGGGTATGAATATACACATTGTCATTATGGGATCAAATATAGTACACAAAGAGATGTACCGCTATATAGCCCTAGCCACAGTTATTTCGCTGACTTACCCTTGGCCCATGAAACATTTACACCTCACTTGACATTATGGTTATCCTTGGCTGATTCCATCACCCATGACTCATGGTGTTGGTGTTATGTTTTCCATTGGATGAAACCATATCCCACAGGTGATGATGTCAGGTATATATGCACATCAAACCCTAACATTTCATAGAAAAAGGAATGATATGAACAAATAACCATTTACTCATCTCTTTTGTGCCATATTCACATCTTCTCACTCTACTCTATGAAGGGTCCAATGATCCCTCCCTTCACATTAAGGACTTTGGAAACCTCTTATAATGAATGGATCAGATCCAATTGCATACGTTTCCACCAAGGTATATAGCTAAATCTTACACTGGGGATGCTTTGGATTGGTATCATACCTTACCTCCTAACTCCATAATTGAGCTAGAGTCCTTGGTGACAACCTTAGTGAATGAATTTCAATATCACGACTTACCTGAGAATAACATTAATTCCTTCATGAATTTTAGTATCATGACTTACCTGAGAATTTCATTGATGCCTTTTAAGTAATTAAGTACTTTGGAACAGACCCTAACAATGTAAGCTTCCCTTTTTTATTTTATTCGCATGAATTGATGAAGGTTTAATGCATGAAGGATTTAAATACTTTAATGATAATTCATGCCTCTTATAACATTATGCCTAAAACTTATCATTATGTCTACATGGTTGACATTCTTGGTCATGTTGGTGTGTGCCAAGATATGAGATAGCCTACAGAGTCTTAAAGAAATCAAATTTTTCCAAAAGGACTAGTGCTGAGAAGTGGACATCACACTTTCCACGCATATTATCTGAATATGATGGAACTTATTAAATATTATGAATGAATTTCCTTGTTGGGAATGCTTGTTTCCATTCTAATTGTACCACCTCTAACATTTTTGGATGAAGTTAATAAACTTCAAAAGCTTCTGCCTCCTCTGTCTCATGTCGACAAAGAGTATCTGCTTCTAAATTCTTCTTTCTCTTCTTATAAATGATTTCAAAGAGCTACCTGAGCTTTTTGGTTTCCAATTTTTGTCTCTCTTCAAATGAAAATTTTCACCCCAAGTCCCGCTGGCCCATAACTTGAGTTTTATGAGGAGTTAGGAGGACTCTTTATATCAATGGAAAGGTGTGGAAATTTCCTATCCAATGGGAATGATTTAGGGAAATTTTGAATGCATTAAGTGTGAGAAAAATCAAGTTGAATCTTTAAGTCTGTTAGAGAGTGAGTATGGTTAGGAATTACCCTTTGAACCTTATTGAACCTTCTAACCCCTAATTTTGGACCTTGTGACCTCTAATAATTGTTAATAAAATAAAATTATGTTATAGTTGATTAGAACTATTCTGGAACTTGTTAGTGACAGTTATTGCCTTATAACCTGGTTGTAGATTCTCTTAACAAATAAATCTTAGTCCATAATTTTCCTAACTAATCCTAGGTTGTTTCTTGGGTCTCAAGTGGGTTTTTTTAATGAGCGTTACAATTTTATAGTGCCTATTGCTAGCTATCTTAAGGAAACTCTAAAATTTATCATCAACTTGCCAATTAAACATGCAGTGAATGTGTTTGTTTGGGTAAAACATGTAATGGTTGCGTGGATGTGTTTTCTTGGTGACTATTGGGTGCATAAGAATATGGGAATATGATTAAACATGCCCTAACATAACTATTAAGGAATTTTAAGTATGTTCTGATTGCAACCCTACAACAAGTTTCTCTCTAAGATGGTTGCAAGACAATGTTTTTGTGAGATATGAAAATTAGTTCCATCATTTCCAAAAAGGAAAATATTCCTGTAGGTTAATGGAAACGCTAGGTGAAACAATATGTAAATATAGGTTGCTAGTGCAATAAGGTACAATTCATTAGGCGTGCAGTGATAAATAAGGGATGAGGTTACATTTTTCAGTTTCTGAAAGAGTTATTTTGCCTAAACATTTGAAGATCTAAACCATGTGCTTGAATTAATAAAATGAGACATATAGTATACAATGTGCATCATTGCCTTTATTTACTGAGAGGATGTTTGTTAAATCCTTGTTTTATATTATCACGGAGGTGTTAAGACATTGAACAATTTTTAGAAAACTAGTGTATATCAGGGTTGCCAAGCTAGAGGAAGTGTTGAAAAGGAAAAATAGAAAAGAATGGTATCCTGAAAGAAATGGAAAAATGATAAGAGCTTACAATAATACAATGGTTCGAGATGATGGAGCATCTCTTAGTGGTACTTTACACCAATCTTCATTATTTTGTATGGTCCATTTTTTTAAAGTAATTGTTTTATACTTCTCTTATGTTAGATATGCCAATTAAGATTAAACTACATATTCAAGATTATTTATAGAAAATCACAAATGCTCATGTATTTCATGATAGTTATGATTAGAGAATTTGTGATTTTCTATACATAATCTTTTACCATGTTCTCTCGCATGGAGAATTGGCTACTCTCCCCCAAATGGCCAGATCTTTTACTATCTTCTCTCGCACGGACAATCTTGGCCTTTAGAGGACTTCAATATATAATGTAAACCAACACGGAAGCGACAGTGCATAAATGACGGATTCCTCACTCTTGGCCCACAAACAAAGATCAAGTGCCTATTACCAGTCAAAGAAGATGGGAAACCACCTGTATTTGTGTGTAGATATTTGCCATTGAAATCTTGAGTCATGATAACATTCGACTAGTTTCATCCGAAATAAGATTGTTTCGTTATTCTCTCACTTACAAGTTTGATTTGCAAGTGTGACAATTCCGTTATGAGCAGAGTGGGACTATCGTAACAAGAAAACGAACATACGTATTGTATTGTTATTTATTCTTGTAGAAATGTCAATACAACACACATAATAACACACTGAACAAGAAAATGGACATACGAGGGGATCACTAATGCCCCTTCTGTTCCTCCTTGTCATGGCCTGGAAGCTTATCTTTTATCTTGTCCAGCAGCCCCTCTTTCTTCTCGCCCTGCGCATGTTCTTCACCTTCTTTCTTGTGCCCTCCACCAAGCTTCTCCTTCAGCCCTCCCTTCTTCTTCTTCTTCTCTCCCTTTTCTCCCCCTTCCTCATCACTAGACTGTGCATCATTTCATCCATAAATACTGTCAACAGGTCTGTACAAATGAAATAAAATTAAACAAAAGAAGTTGGGAATTGAGGTTTATAAAAACTTACAGAGCTTGAAGAAGAATTGTTTGTGGGGTGATGAAGTTTTTCTATCAAATTCCCTTCTTTGATCTCCTCCATCACACTTTCGTGTGCTTTCTTTTCACCTTCACCCTGGCACTCTGGTGGAGGTGGACCATATTCCGGAACTTCTTCAGGAGTGGGATGCTGCTCATGTGTCTCCTCTTCTTTCTTCTTCCCGAAGCCAAAGAGCCCACGATCCTGATGTTCTGGTGCATTTGAGTCCGCCATTACAATCCAAATATGGAGCTTCACAAATCAACAATGCAATAAACTTGACATAAACGTTTCACAGAAAACAGTGAAATGCTTGGATGGAAATGGAAGGATGCGGAAGTGAATATATAGGAATGGAAGACGCGCTTTCGACGCTGACGTCAAATAAATCTGGTGTGACAGCTGTACCTCATTTCTTTAAAAGATAGATGGGGTGACCCACAATAAAGTTTGCTCGAGTCGTGGCCGTTAAATATATGTCGTTTAATGCCGACCAAAAACGTTTAACGTTGGAGACGGTCGTTTAAACATTATTGTCGATTTTTTTGTTTGCATGTTTTGAATGGGCTATTGTTATCTATGAATTTAAGGGTGTTTTTTGTGACGCAGTTGCATGCTGAATGGCGATGGGTAAAGTGGGCAAGAGACGATTGAGAGTGTCGCAGAGGGCACCCACCACGCTGCTCACTACCGACATTTCCAATTTCAGAGCCATGGTGCAGCCATTCACAAGTCTCCCCCAATGCTCCGCACCTCACTTCGTCGGTTTTATATTTAAAGTTATTTTTTCCTTTACAAATTCAGTTTTAGGGTTTCTGTTTCAAGAATTCGACGGGGCATATGTGTCGGCATGGCATTGCATTGTGGGAACCAGTTTTGGTTTTTACTTTCTTTGTGGGAGGATTTATGTATTTCTCCATTGATAAAGTTTTGGTTCTTCTCGAATTACCGTAAAATAGGTATAAGGAGGGGGGCACCATTGTTAAATCTATGAAGCTATTTTTCTTGTAAAGATTTTGGCAGGCTTGTATTACTTTTTAATGTTGTCAGAATATCATGTGGGTACAGGATCCCGGTGACTGCATACCCACCTATTCGTTTGGTATAGTTTCTGTTGTTTTTTCATTGCAAGAAACATTAAGGGGGTTTTCATAAGTAAGATTGGGGCCAGATTGGAGTAACTTGTCAACTGTCGCATATCAGAGACAATAATGGGTGCCTCGTTGGTAGAGGTATGCACATTCATGTCCTTTTTTTCCTGGAAAATACCAAAATACAACATTTCTGTGTTTGTAGGCAAAAATATTTAAGAAATACTTGTTTGTTTCTTTTTGGGTTTGTGCGTATTGTTTATTGCCTCGAAAAAAAATCAAGGTTTGATACATATGATAGCCTTGACCTACAGGTTACACTCATATACGTTTTGTTTAGGTTTCTACATATGATACATGTTTGTAACAAGTTTGAATGTGTGTGCGCATGAAGTGTTTATACAAAGATCATGATTGTGTGGGTCTGCACGTTGTTTATTTGCAGGTGTTTACAACATCTTTGGCTATGAAAATTCTTGTAGAGATAGGGGAAAAACCCTTTTTGGTAGCTATGGTAAGCCTCAAATCTAGTTGTTTTATTTCCATGTGCGAGGTTGTACATGGGAGTTTGGTGCAATTTAATAGAGCAATTGGACTTGTTTGGTGCTGGAAAAAATAGGAGGGTTAAGGGTAGATTAATTAAATAGTTGGCTGATATTGGTGGAACCTTTTGGGTTGTACATATTGGGCTCTTTTTTAAATAAAATTTGTACATATTGTGTTGTTAGAATGAAACAAAATATTAGGATGAATGTTGTTTTCATTTTCATACTGGTTCGAGCATATTACTAGAAACAATACATAGATTGTCACTTAAGTAACTCCACTCCTCGCCAAATAAGTAGCTAAATCGAAATGTGACCTTCATGCACATGAGAGAGGATAGGTGCAGAATTCTTGGATACAGAGGGCATATCAGAGTGGGTGGCATTTAAATTAATTTAATATAGATACTAGCAATCATACATGAAGTGTACGATGGAAACACCAAAGAATATGTGAGTTAAGAATGAAAAAAGGAGGAAGTGAAATGGAGGGAAAGAGATGACAGGTGATCAAGAAGGGGTTTGATGGAGAGATAGGAAATTGTGTTTCTAATGTATGGTCTATATCTTACACTTATTATTCATGGGTGATGCAATATGTGTTTAAAGAGAAAAAACCAACAAATGGGGAAATTTGATGAATTTCCATGTTTGTGACCCAACTGAAATGAATGCTTGTTGGAGCATTTTGTAGCTTCCCTTTTTTAGTTTAAATATGGTGCAATTTTTATGAACATAGGAGATGCACGAATAGTCATCAATAACTGAGTTCCTATAATGGTAGGACCAAACATGTATGGTGTGCGAATGTTGTATATTGAGACTCCATTAATCACGTGAGTGCAATTTGAGCCTAAAGTGCTAAAAATAAATAAAAAATGCAGATAAAATTCAATATGTCAGAAGGTCAAAACCCAACCACATTGCTCTTTTCATTAAAACATTGTAGTCAAGTTTTTTTAGTTCTAATCCTGAGTAAATACAAGTATAATTGTAGGAAAATAGACAATGCACAAAGAAGCATTAATAATTCAAACCCTCCAATGATTAGTCATATGAACGAAAAGGTATATGTTATCTCCTAGTTGAGCTTCGGTATTTCGAAACCTAATTGAAATGTATTGTTTCTTAGCCTCAATATGCATGCCACACAAGATCTGATCCTTTTAGATCCATGGCAAATCTTGAAGAGATACCACCACCAATTACATTTATTACGGATTTTTCTATTATAAATCATTAATGCATGAAGAAGCATTAATAATTGAGCCCCTCTAGTGAATAGTCGCATAAGCACAAGGTATATTTTATCTCCTAGTGGAGCTCGGCTATTTTCTAATTTTATTTTTTTACACCATTAAGGTTTGGAATAGATCGGTGTTTGAATTGTTAGAAAACACCAAGACATAAATGGAAAGATGGAAATGAAATAGTGAAAATTAACTACATGCATGAATCACACATTTTCCACGTGTCAAATTGTAAGGCCCTAATAATATCAGTTATCTTTGATTATCATACAAGCAACATGTATATTTTATCTCCTAGTTCCGAGCTCAGATTTTTTAATTCTATTTTTTTACACCATTAAGGTTTTTGAATGGACAATGTTTGAACTGTTAGAATAACATGAAGACATCAATGGAAAGATGGAAATGAAATAGTGAAAATTATAATCATGCATGTATTTGTGGTGACATGTCTATATCCAGCCACTTTATCAAATTGTAAGACCCTACCAATAAATTTATCAGAAATATGTTCCATGTGAGTGTCTCAATCTCATAATCGAGTTCACATTATTCACGTGAGTGCAATTTGTACACTTATAGGGGCCAAAAAAAAATGTGAAAATCCAACATTTTTCCATGTTGAAACCCTAATTGAAATCGTTGTCAAAGTTGATCGGAACTTCAAGATCAAATTTTCTAGAGACACCACTAAGCTACATCTTATTATGGGGTTTTCTATTATAAAAAAGTGAGAAATAAATACTATGTTTTGTTCTACCATCTATTTCATGGTTGTTAGACATAAGTTCTTCTAGCTTTTAAATAATGCCTTCTATAAAAAATGTTAGGAAATAGACCATCCCTAGACATCTTGATTTTAACAACCGAGAAATCCATGGGTCCACAATCACGTGATTAGCTTCCCCAAACAACTTGGAGGCGGGCATGAAAGGATACGATATTGCTCTACCATCGAATATCTCAAACGAAAGTTTCATATTAGACTCCATCTTCTATTCAGATTACAACAGGGAACTCTTCATACCCTAGTATTTTTATGTAAACAAAGTTAGGAGGGTACTGCAATGCATCCATCACTGCTTTGGCCAACACAAATGGAGCTCATCAATGGTCCCCACAAATCTTGCTTTACATCCAAATAACAAAATGTTTGATTTGCAGAGAAGAGATCTGCATGAAATAATTCTAACCACTGAATATATTGTAAAAGAGTGTCCTGAATACTTGTCCCAACTGTTCCATGTGAAACATATTCTTCATTAACCCAAGTTAACTATTATTGATCATTTTTTTGTTTGCATGATTTGAATGGGCTATTGCATTTATGAATTAAAATCCATTTGTTTTTTTTAGCAGTAAAATGTAAAATGACGACTTTTGCATCCCACTCCGTTAGCCAAGAGATGATGGTGAGAGAATTGTATAGAGACCTCCATGCTGCTCATGTGACTGCATTTCCAATTTCTAATAGTCTGAAAATAAAAACATGACAAAAATTCAATATTTCGAGGCCTCAACACCCAAACCACCTTGTGCCTTTTCCATTAAAATTTTGTAGTTAAAGTTATTTTTTCCTTTAGGCTAAATTCAATTAATTAGGAAAATTTGTTCTCAATGAATTGACAAAGCATTAATAATTGCATACCCATTGCAATTAGTGGTGAACCAATTATGGTTTCCCACTTCGTTACTTTCTCGGAGTATTTGTAAACTCTAATGACAAATGTTTTGGTTTTAGCCTCTAATTATGTGCCAAATAGATATGATCCTTTTAGCATCCATTGTTTAAGCTCTAAGAAGACTATTTTTCTTTTACATTATTATGGCAGGCTTGTTCTACTTTGCATTAATCAGGAGAGAAGTTGTCTAGTGAATATCATGCTGGGTACAGGATCCCGGTGATTGCATACCCACCTATTTATTTGAGCTATATTTTCTAATTTTATTTTTTTATTGCAAGAACCATTAAGGGGGTTTTTAGGTAAATTGGTACCAAATTGGAGAACTTTCTAGATTTTCACATAGTACATACAATGGAAAGGTGGAAATGAATTAGTAGAGGTATACACATACATGAATCACACTTTTTTGGGTGTCAAATTGTAAGATACCTAATAATGTCAGTTATCTTCTGATTGTTCATGTAGGCAAAAATATTTTATCTACTATGCTTGTTTCTTTTTTTAATTTGTATTGTTTATTACACCGATTAAATTTTTAATTGTCGATGTTTGAATTGTTAGAAAATATGAAGACTTCAATGGACAAGTTGGAAATGAAATAGTGAAAATTCTAATCATGCATGTATTCTATGAGCATATAGCCCCCCTTTATAATTGTAATCTAACGAAGTTTAAATGGGTGGAAATATGGAAGTGTTCATGTACAATAGATCCTGATAATGTGGGTCTCACATTGTTTCATTTGTAAGTGTTTACATTTACACTATAAAAATGCCTTTAAAAAATGGAAACTATAAATACATTCCATAGTTGCGGTAAACCCGAATTGTGGTTCTCGTTTCTTGATCTGAGGTCCTTCAAGAGTTCATGTGCAAGCTTAAAGAGACAACTACTTGACTACATTTATTATGGGGTTTTCTGGATTATAAATAGGATTAATGAAAAATAATTGGCTATTTTGGTGCACCATCTTTTCATGTTGTATGTTAGACATCTTTTTCTAATATAATTTGGAAAATGCCTTCTGTGTAGAAAAATAAAATATTAAAAATAGTTGAATCTGCCACTGTTTTAATGAATTTTTCATCCATGATTCGACTCATATCACGTGACCTTTAGCTGGACCCTGTCACTTAAGTAACTGGACAACATGAAAGGATAATCGAAATTGATTTTCTATCGCACATGCTAGAGGACATGTGCAAATTTAATACTGAGACTCCATACAGTTTCATCATTGTTGACATAAACAAATCTAATTTGATTTACTTTAATTTCATTTAATTTAGATACTAGCTTTTTTACGTGATTTGTACGATGGAAACGCCAAAAGGATGTTTGGGAACACAAATGAGCCATCAATGGTAGACCCGAATCAAGATGATTTGCATCAAAATTGATGGAAGGGAGGAATGGTTGTTGCATTTGGTCAAAGAAGGATTGCACGTAATTAATCATTCTAACTATGCATTTAGTGGGAGGTCAAACTAAAAAATATGAAATCCTTAGAAAAATTCCATGTAACAAACCCAACCATGACATGATTCATTGTTAATGGAGTTGGAATGTCCCATTTAAAGTTTAAATATGGTTTGTTTGTCATAAAATTAAAACGAAATTCATCAATTTTCATACCTGCAATTAGGCCAAACATGTATGGTGTGCGAATGTTGTATATTGAGACTCCATTAATCACGTGAGTGCAATTTGAGCCTATAGTGCTGAAAATTAAAAAATGATGAAAATTCAATATGTCAGAAGGTCAAAACCCAACCACATTTCTCTTTTCATTAAAACATTGTAGTCAAGTTTTTTTAGTTCTAATCCTGAGTAAATACAAGTGTAATTGTAGGAAAATAGGCAATGCATGAAGAAGCATTAATAATTGAACCCCTCTAGTGAGCAACAATAGAACACCAAATAAGACAATATTTCAGAATAATGATCTCAATATGCAATTATAATAGCTTCGCCACTTCGAGGGGGAAACCTCCAAACCATATAATGAGACTTAAATGCTCAAATGATAATGAAATACTACCTATAATCCCCTATATATATTATTCATATGCTATGGCCATCACCAAGGTCAACCTATCAAGCATGAGAAAGTATACATGATATAATAAAATGATATGGTAAGCCACAAGTCAGCTACTCATATCCTAATACAAACAATAGGTTAAGGGCGTAGCATGCCCTTCCCCTTCAAACCAACATTTTCCTCAATGTTGAATAATATTGGATGTTGCTGCAAAATACCTTCATCCTCCCAAGTTGCATCTTCTATGCTCAGATTCTTCCACTTCATCAAATATTCCTTAATGTCTCTGGTTCTTAGCCTCTTAGTACATGTTTGCAAAATCTTCTCTGGCTCCAAAATGATTCTTCCTTCCTCATCAAGTTATGGTAACTCTGTTTGGGCTTGAAATTTCTTTCCAATAACCTTCTTTAGGCATGAAACATGGAATGCTAGGTGTATGTGTGAAGATGGAGGCAACTCTAGTTTATAAGCAACACTGCCAATTTTTTGTAGAATCTGATAAGGGCCATAATATTTAGGAGAGAGTTTGTTGTCCTTTTTCTATTGCTTTAAGGACATCTATTTGTAAGTCTGGAGACGTAAAAAAACCCAATCACCAATTTCAAAATGTATTTCACTACGGTGTTGATCTGCTTGTTGTTTCATCATGTTTTGTGTTAATGCTAAATTCTCCTTCAAACTAGCCAAAACCTGTTGTTGATGTTGAATGTGTTCCTCAAAATCTCTGACCTTAGCTTGCACCCTCAAGGAAGAAGTGATAGAAGGTGGATGGTAACCATCTAATGCTAAAAACGGGGTCATTTGAGAAGAGGTATGAAAAGATGTGTTATACCACCATTTTGCAAGTGGTAGCCATTTAATCCACCTTTCCTACTTATCTGATACAAAATAATGTAGATAACCCTCTAAGCATTTGTTGACCACTTCTGTTTTCTAATTAGTTTGAGGATGATAAGATGAAATGTGAGCTAGCTAAGTACCCAAACATGGAAATAATTCCGTCCAAAAATTACTTGTGAAAATAGGATCACGATCACTTACAATTATCTTTGGGGTTCCATGTAGCCTTTGAACTATCTCTAAAAAAAATTTATGACTGTACTAGCTGCAAATGGATGTGATAGGGCACAAAAATGGGCATATTTTTTGAGCCTATCCACCATCACAAAAATAAAATTCTTACCCTCTGAACAAGGCAATCTGGTGATGAAATCCATGGAGACCTCCTCCCATCTCTGGCTAGGAATTGGTAAGGGTTGCAACAAACCTTGTGTCTTAATTGTTTCCCCTTTGTTCTGTTGGCATACTAAACATTATGATACAATATTTTATACATCCCCCTTGAGTCCTTCCCAAAATAGTTCTCTTTTCATTCTATGATATGTCTTCAAAAACCAAGAGTGTCCTCCAACAGGTGAAGCATGTAGCTCTGCAAGAATCTTATGCTTCAACTCAGAATCTTTACTCAAGTATAACATGTCCTTGTACCATAGGGCATTACATTTCCACTCAAATTTTTTAGATTTCATAGATCATTGTTTGATATTCTTTATTAGAGATTGTGCATCCTTTTCTTGGTCCCATTCCAATCTCGCTTCATCCACTCAATCGGCCATCAACATGGACATTCCATATAGTAAGGCATCTGCGGATGTATCCCTTCTGGAAAATGCATCAGCTACTACATTTTATTTACCATTTTTGTATATGATTTCAAAATCATAAGTTAACATTTTTGTTACCCACTTTTTTTGTTCCTCAAATGATAACCTTTGCTTCATTGTTTACCTTGAAGTGTCTACCCATGAGATAGGGCCTCCATTGCTTAAACGCATGAAGAATAGCCATCATTGCTTTCTCATAGACAAGTTTGAGAAGATAGTTTCCTTTGAATTGGTGACTCTCAATTGCAATTGGTCTTCCTTTCTGCATTAGAAATGCTCCCAATCCCGATCCTGAAGTGTCACATTCAACAATGAATTTTTTTGTGAAGTTGGGAGTCACCAAAACTAGGGTGCTACACATGGCTTCCTTTAGCTACTCAAAGAATTTAGTGGCTACGTCTGTCCAATGGAAGGTATCCTTCTTTAGCAATGCAGTGAGTGGGGTTACTATTCTACCATATCCCCTCACAAATCATCTGTAGTACCATGTTAATCCTAGGAACCCACAAATATTTTTGAGAATTTTGGGCCTTGGACATTCCACCATAGCTTTGATCTTCTGAGGATCAACTTTGATGCCTTCATGGGATACAATGTGACCCAAGTACTCTACCTCTTGTACACCAAAAGAACATTTGGATGGCTTTGCATAGAGAGTATGTTTCTCCAAAATTTCCAACACTTTATTTACATGTTGTAAGTGTTCTTTCCATGTCTTACTATAAATCAATATGTCATCAATGAAAACTAATACAAATTTCCTTTAAAATGGTGTAAAAACAATGTTCGTCAAGCTTTGAAAAGTTGACGGCACATTTGTAAGACTAAAAGGCATTACCAAAAACTCATAATGGCCCTCATGAGTCCTGAAAGCCATTTTATGAACATATTCCTCTTTTATTCTAATTTGATGGTACTCCAAACGAAGATCTATTTTTTTGAAATAAATATCACCATGCAATTCATCAAGTAAATCATCAATCACTAGAATAGGAAAATTATCTTTAATGGTGTACTTGTTGAGTTCTTGGTAATCTAGACACATCCTCTATGTTTCATCCTTCTTACGCACCATGACCACTGGTGAAGAATATGCACTCTGGATATGCCTGATGATACCTTCCTTCAACATTTCCTCAACCATTTTCTCAATCTCACTTTTCTAGGAATATGGGTATTTGTATGGTCTGATGTTAGGTATTTGGCTCCCTGGAATCAAATGAATGGCATGATCATGATCCCTAACTAGTGGTAGTCCCTTCGGAATTGCATCAAAAATAGATGAGTGAGCATCAACAATCTTTTGAAGATTGGGTGGCATTGAAGACTCTGTATTTGTACTTCTATGGAAAATAACTTTTCTATAAATCCATCTACTCCTTTTATGAGAAACTTCCACATCTGATGAGAGCTAATAATATGTGAGACTTAGCTACCATCCCATTCAATTGTATTGTCCTTCCATTTGAATGAAATCGCATGAAAAATTATTGGAAATTCATCTTTATAGTACCTAAGGTTGTGAGCCATTGAACACCCAAAACAATATTTTCCCCTCCTATAGAAATAACAAACATAGGTGAGTCTAACATGTAGTCTCCCATGGAAATCTTGATACTATGGCACTTTCCTGTGCACTTGACTGTCCCACCATCCGCAATCATAACTTGCATTTCTGGAGCTGTGTAAATAAAACAATTGAGGTGGGCAACTAACTTACTATTTATGAAGTTATGAGTACTCCCTGAGTCAATAAAAACCATCACCTTCTATTTTTTAAGATAGCCAATAACCTTGACTGTTTAAGGAGTACTAATACCTGATAATGCATGGAAAGAAATTGTACATTGGTGATCCTCTACTTCATCGTCTACTAGTTCCTCAGCCTCTCCTATAATTTCAGCTTCCTCATCATCCTCATTACCTCCGTCAATATAGAACAACTTCTTCTCATCACATTTGTGTTCTGGTCCATAGTCTCTATCATAGTTAAAACATAATCCTTTTTCTCTCTTTTCTTCCATTTTTTGAGGAGTCAGTCTAATTGGCCTAGCAAATGAAAGGGAAGAGATACTATGGTCTCTGGTGTTAATGAAATTTGGCCTCCTACTACAAAGAAAATTTTCCTCTGTTCGATGTGCCATGTGTTGTCCACTCAAAATTCCCCCTACTCTGAAGAAGGTGAACTTTCGAAATTTCGAGTTTAAGTGTCTTTTCTGTCAAGCTGGTAGTAGGAGAAAAGTCATGAAATTGAAAAAATCTATGTTTTTGGTCATTTTGTATGTATTTCGGGCCTGTCGGACATTTTTGTCCCACCTGTCCCAAGTTTAAAAGTGCGCTCTGTTCCCCGATCGGCCGAAATCCCCGAAGTTGTTCCATTTTCGGGCCTGTCGGAACTTTTCGTCCCAACTGTCCCAAGTTCAAAAGTGTGCTCTGTTCCCCGATCGGCTGAAATCCCCGAACCACGTACTTCGTTCTTTCATGTTCCAAGTGTCCCAAACTTTCCGTGCGAGCTGTTCCATTTTCGCCCAAACCGGCCGAGTCACGTCCTTCGAAACTGTTTGTCCCAAATGTCCCAAAGTTCAAAAGTGCGAGTTGTTCCAATTTCGGCCGAAACACCCAAGTCGCATACTTCGAAACTTTTTGTCCCAAATGTCCCAAGTCAGATTGTGCAAACTGTTCCATTTTCAGCCGATTCACTCAAACCGCGTCCTTAGCACGTTTTCGTCCCAGATGTCCCAAAATGCATTTGTGCGTCTTCTCCTTGCTTCGCCTGAATCGGCCGAGCCACGTGTTTCACGCATTCGCATCTCACATGTCCCAAATGAACCAAATTCCATCCATACTTAGTTTTTCCCGCCCTACCCGAATATGCTGTTTTTCAAACTAAATATGAATTTAAGTTGCGGCTCTGATACTATCAATCTGAAGACCAAATTCCAAGGACAGCTGGCAGAAGGATGAAGTTTTCAAGACACTGGTCATCTCTGTTTTCAAAGACATACGCTGTCATCTTTAGGATGAGACTTCTGAGACATTGCTGAGGCGTTAAAAGAATTTCAGGCAGCGGATTCTGAAGTCAGTGGGTCCCTCCAAGTGACTGGCCACCTGTCTTCTTCTCCTCATTCTTTTCTCTTCTTCCATTTCTTTTGCCGTTTTCTTTGTAATGGGTTGAGGTACTGTGATAGGTGGTCTTTAACTGTTCTTGGTTAAAGAAATGGTTACGAAGAGTAACTGATTTGTAAGTTATATAATGGCCTTCTTCACGCCATTCGAAGGAGGAAGAACTTGGCATATTTTCTGAAAGTGTAAATAGATCATAAAGAAATCAATACAGAAGGGCTTTCCATTCTTTGTCTATCTGATCTCTATCATTCCTAAGCTTTCATTTATTTTCTTTGCGAAGATCATTTGTCTCAAGTTTATTAGTCTTGCTGATTACATACTCTTCGACTTTGCAAGCACGGTGATCTTGTATAACCAAGAAGGAGCTTTGTATCCTTGATTAATGAATATGTTTTATGTTAAGAAACTTTGTGTTCTAGCAGATGTTATTTACAGAACTTTGTGTCTTTGAATTCCATCTTATTTATCCGACACGAATGATCTTGTTCTAAATTCACTGTAACTTCGCATACATAAAGAATTATTCTGTTATCTATAATTTTTCATGTTGCCTTTCCACTTTTTCTCGTCTTCCCATTCCTCTATCCTTTTGTACTTGAACATCCTCATTGAAAAACTTTCGTAATATCCAAGTTCAACCAGAAAATAATGTTTTGTACATTTGTAAATAAGTTCGTTTCTGAATAAGGGAAGCTCTCCCATTAAAGAGGAGGGACTTCTTGTCCCCTGATTGTTGCTCTTCTTAAAAGTCCTATTTGACGACCAACACCATGATAATAGAATAATAAATCTTGAGTGGATTAAACATACGTACCTCATTCTTGATGTGATCCTTAAGACCCCCAAGAAACAGGTCATTTAGATTCTCTTCTAGAAATTCTCCACCCTTAAGAATAGGTTATGGAATTGATGCACATAATCTTTGACTGATCTTGTTTTCTGTAACTTTGTTAATTGACTAAAGTAGTTCTCTGAAACAATGGAACTATAGTGCAATTGCAACTCCTCGGTAAAAATTGTCTAAGTGACACCGAGACCATTCTTCTTCCTCTGAGAACATAACCATCGATACCAAAAAAATTGGTCTGGTTCAAGATATAGGGATACCAATGTCACCTTTTATCCTGATGGTGTTTGATGTAACTCAAATAAGTTCTCCATTTTATTTATCCAATTTAGGGGATCCTTACCATCAAATTTGTGCATATCCACTTTTGACATCATGTTCCATGGTTGCGAATAAGTTGGATTTTGATTGGGTTGGAAAATCGATCCAACATGGTTATTTTTTCCATGATTTTGAACTGAAGATACTCCTTGGTTGATATGGGGTGGATTTTGGCCATACTATTTACCCTTTACATGTTGCATGATATCATCCAACCACTGATTGATTTGTTCTATGTCTCCTTTAGAGGCCATCTCAAATTGTACATTTCATAGCTCATACTCAAGTTGGCTCACCATATGATCAACTGAGGTTAAACCTAGTGTTGAGGAATCTGTATTTACCCCTTCTGAATCCATCTCTTCAATCACTACCCCATCTTTATCTGGGGTTTTACCCAAAGTAACTGAATTCTTTTTTCTCTTGTGGAAGGCCCCGCCGTGATGTCAAACCTTAGGGTTTAGGTTTTCGATAAAAATTCATATGAATAGGAAACAACATAGAGAATATACTAATACTATGTTTTTGAGATATTTTAAAGAACTTGAAAACATTCCACAATTTGCACCCTAGGGAGCAATTTTATGAAAAAACCTAAATTTGTAATAAAATTTGTAAAATAAATTTAAAAAGTCTAAAAGTTTCAGGGAACCTTACTTGAAATGTTTCAAAACTCTGGTAAAAATATATCCCACCAATTTTTTCTAGTTCACAATATATGTCGAAAACAAAAAAATTAGGGTTTTTGCCCTAATTTTGGCCCAGATCACAGGTTTGATACCACTTGTAGTTAAATTACTTGTATAATTCAGATTATGAGAAACAATAGAACGCCAAATAACACAATATTTTATAATAATGATCTCAATATGTAATTATAATAGCTTCGTCACTTCGAGGGGGCAACCTCCAAACCATATAATAAGACTCAAATGCTCAAATGATAATGAAATACTACCTACAATCTCGTATATATACTATTCATATGCTATGGCCATCACCAAGGCCGACCTAATAAGCATGAGAAAGTATAAATTATATAATAAAATGATATGGTAAGTCACAATTCGGCTACTTATATCCTAATACAAGCAATAGGTTAAGGCCGTAACAAAATGATTACTTGTTAGAGCACTTCGTAGCATCCATTTTTAATTTAAAGATGGTGTAATTGTCATGAAACAAGAGATGCAAAAATAGTCATCAATAATTGAGTTTGTGCAATGGTAGGACAAACATGTATGGTGTGTGAATGTTGTATATTGAGACTCCATTAATCATGTGAGTGCAATTTGAGCCTATAGTGTTGAAAATTAAAAAATGATGAAAATTCAATATGTTAGAAGGTCAAAACCCAACCACATTGCTCTTTTCATTAAAACTTTGTAGTCAAGTTTTTTTTAGTTCTAATCCTGAGTAAATACAATTCTAATTGTAGGAAAATAGGCAATGCACGAAGAAACAGTAATAATTGAACCCCTCCAGTGACTAGTCATATGAGTGGCAGGTATATGTTATTTCCTAGTTGAGCTTGACAAACCTAATTGAAATATTTTTTCTTAGCCTCAATATGTGCCACACAATCCGATCCTTTTAGATCCATGGAAATATCGAAGAGATACCACCACCAATAATATGTATTACGGAGTTTTCTATTATAAATTGTTAATGCATGAACAATCATTAATAATTAAGCCCCTCTAGTGAATATTCGTATGAGCGCAAGGTATATTTTATCTCCTAGTGGAGCTCAGCTATTTTCTAGTTTTATTTTTTACACCATAAAGGTTCTGGAATGAATGTTGTTTGAATTGTTAGAAAACACCAAGACATAAATTGAAAGATGGAAATGAAATAGTGAAAATTAACTACATGCATGAATCACACATTTTCCACTTGTCAAATTGTAAGACCCTAATAATATCAATTATCTTTGATTAGTCATACAAGCAACACATATATTTTATCTTCTAGTCGAGCTCGACTTTTTTAAATTTTTTTTTTTACACCATTAATCTTTTTGAATGGAAAATGTTTGAACTGTTAGAATACACAAAAACATCAATGTAAAGATGGAAATGAAATAGTGAAAATTATAACCATGCATGTATCGCACCTTCTCTACTGATCAAATTGTAAGACCTTACCAATATCATTTATCTATGTTCCATTTTAGTGTCTCAATATCACTTATATTATTCACATGAGTGCAGTTTGTAATTATAGGGGCCAAAAAAATGGTGAAAATACAACATGTTTAAATGTTGAAACCCTAATGTGAATGTTGTCAAAGTTTTCAATAAGATAACGTTTGATTTTGTAGATAAGACATAAACATTAATGGGAAGTTGGAAATAAAAAAGTGAGAAATAAATACCTGCATGTTATGCATCTTTTCCATGGTTTAAATTGTAGCACTTAAATAATTCATGTTATTAGGAGGGAAACCATCCCTAAATATCTTGATTTTAACACCGAGAAATCATCTCCACAGTCGGGCATTACCAAAATCTAGGAGGCAGGCATAAACTACAAATTGCATACCATCGAATCTCTCAAATAACTTTCCAATAGACTCATCTTCTATTCACATTAACAAGTTAATACGCATTAGTTATATACACAATGAGGAGGGTGGAATGAGCCATCGCTGATTTGGCCAACCAAATCTCAGAAATGGACAAGGCTTCTTCACTGCTGAAAAAAGATTAGTGCATGGTGAGTTCTGCATGAATAAATTCTAACCACTAACAATATCCTAAAAGAGTGTTCTGAATATTTATCCCAACTGTTCCTGGGATGTGAAAAATATTCCCAACCCATTTTTCACCCATCATTTTTCTCAATATATTTGAAAGGGGTGAAATTGGCTCTGCTTTTTGGCCATTTGCCACCAATCCTAGAACAAATCACCGAAAAGGTATACAATGGGAAATGATTAAAATCTAATAAAGAATATGCATAATTTGGCCCCAAGTTTCACACAGGGGCATGTATGAAAGGAAATTGACTTGGACACATCCTAGCTTACAAATTCAAGCTCAATTGTAGGTAACGACTCTCTCAATAAACCAAATCAACCCAATGAAACTCAGAAGACCTGATTTACTACCAGCTAGCACATACCTGGAACATTCCTTTCAGTACTACCCACTATATGCTCCAAAGATTAAAAGTGCACCCCAAATAATGCCTCTGAACATGGACCCTGAAAATGTATAACTTTAAAACAATTAACCAAGGAAAATCTAGACTCCTCTTATCCTTGGTTGATCTGATATGATATGCTCCTCTCCTTGGTTGTTTTTCTCCATCAGGGATAAAATTAAAAAGTAAATTCAAATCTCAAAAACAGAAAGAGAACCAATCAAAAACACATACATACAAACCCAAAATACCATTAAACACATACAACAAAAGACCAAAAACAGAGCATTCAAAAAATATATAAGACCTTGCAAAGAGAGTCCAAATCATGAAATATGTAACATAAAATGACACATAAGACCAACTTAATAAAAAAAACAAAAACAAGAGAGACATATCCCTAACATTGATAACCACAAAGAATCCTCCATGGATATGGGGTTTATGGTTTTCTATACTAAGTACCATCAGACGTGTCACTCTATTTCTCCATTATGCCCACCATTTCTGTCTAGCACAAATTTATTTAATGTCTTCATTCTTTTTGTATGTAAGAAAAATCCTCCGTAATACATAAAAAAATGTCCATAAAATTTCCCTCCATGGGCACACTACGACAACATACAGTATGACTAATTTTTTTCCCAATCAGACCCTTTACTACTAAATATGTAAAAGAGCAAGTCTGATTTGAAATTTTAAGGAGACTGGATAGTCTTGAGCCGGGATGGCACACAAACAATAAATTCTTTCAAAATCCCAAATCCTCTGAGAAAATAAAACAAGAGTGAAAATCGGAAACCTTGTTTACTGTGAAAATGAAATCACATAAAGATTCTACTATAAATCCCCACAAATTCAACCTTTCACAACTAAAGTAAATCACGTAATGGCTCCATAAAATTCATGCGGCCACCACTAAAGTGAAATAAAATTATTGTTTCAAGATACACTGACATATTATATAGCTACGTTAACATTTGTCACAGAGATGCCCAAAAATAGAGTCATTGATAACTCAAGGTCGTTTACATTATATTTAAACAGAATCGATGAACTAAAAATGAAACAATGAGTCTAGCATTTTAACAATGGGCATTAGTTGAAAGTCCATTTCTATCCAAAAAAGAATTGTGTGGGCCACCTGTAATCTGTGTTCAATCTAAATTTTGAAAAATTCAATTAATTTACAAGTATCATATGAAAAATAATGTTCAATCTAAATTTTGAAAAATTCAATTAATTTACAAGTATCATATGAAAAAATAGTCAGGTGTAAGATTCTACAACTTGTCAGGTGTAGAAATTAAGCACATAAAATAACAACTAACAGACATAAAATAAATAATTACAAATAAAACATATTATTAAAAATTCAGATCAACACTTTTGTGAATATATTTCTTCTTCCTTGTTATAGCTTCGGCTCAATACAATCTCTTTGAATGTGTTATATATAAACAATTACAATTGCCTCTAATAAATAAATGGCTTTCATCTAACAATAAAACACTCCACTCTCCTAAAATTAGCACACAATTTTGTGCAATACAAAGCTTTTGATTTATTTTCTTTATTAGCTTTTCCTAAAAGTAGGAATCTAAAAGAGAACTATCTAAAAATTGAAAACATGTGAAAATAAATTACTTTTTACTTTTCCAAGGAAAAATTAAACTTTTTTTTAACAATTCCCCTTAATTTTGACCTTCAAAATTTTATTCTTCTAGAGCTGAATGTGCACTTACAAATCTGACATATTTCTGATTACAAATTCCCAAACAACTTCTCAAAGTGTCAAAAACTGCATTTCCCAAATCTTTCGTAACAATATCCACAAACTAATCTTTGGATCTATAAAATTCAAGACAAATTTCCTTGTTGTTAACCATCTCCATGATGAAGTGATACCTCGTGTCTATGTGCTTGCTCCTCTTGTGAAAAACATGATTTTTGGATAATGTTATTGTTGATTTGTTGTCACAAAAATTTTGTGTAGTGTACTCTTGATTATGCCTCAAATATTTCAATACTCTTCTCATCCAAACAACCTAACATGCTACTACATACTCTGATTCTGCTGAAGATAGTGTGACTATGGGATTCTTCTTCGATCTCCATGAAATTACACTTGTTACAAAGTGAAAAGACTAGCCGGATGTACTCTTTCTTTTATCAATACATCTGACATTGTCACTGTCTGTGTAACCTATGATTTTGAACTCATATGATGTTGAATACAAAATTTCATGATTTTTAGTTCCATATACATACCTCAAAATCCTTTTTCCAGCTTGCTAATGTGAATCTTTTGGAGATTCCATGAACCTTGAGATGAGGCTCACAACCATGCATAATATCTGGCCTTATGACCATCAAATACATGAGACTTCCAACTAGCCTTTTGAACAATGTTGAATCTATAAATGATTCGTTGTCATATTTTCTTAACTTCAAACCTACTACAACAGGTGTTGGCATCGTCTTGTAATTCAACATGTTAAATATCTTCAAAACATCATTTCTAAAAGCATACCTTGCTTGTGAAATAAAAACTCCATCTTCTGATTGTTGAACTTCAATGCCCAAAAATTAGTGCATGAGGCCTAGATCTATCATCTCAAATTATTTCTTCATAACTGATTTGAATGAATCTGTAGATAGATTTCCAGTGATGATTAAAATCATCCACATATAAATAAAAAATCAAAATTTCACCTTTCTCGTTGATCTTGATGTAGAAGGTAGGTTCACTGCTGCTCCTACTAAAATCATTATGTATCAAATAAGAATCAATCATGTTGTACCAAGCTCTAGTGCTTGCTTGAGACCATAGAGTGTTTTTTTCAACCTGTATACCTTTCCTTCATGAAATTCAATCTCATAACCTTCTAGCTGATTCACATAAAGTTCTTCTTCAAGAAAACCATTCAAGAATGCTGATTTTACATCCATATGATAAATAGGTCATTTATTTTGAGATGCATTTGCTAAAACCATTCTTCGCATGTCTAAACGTGCTACAGGTGCAAATGTCTTGTTGTAATGTACTCCATATTATTGTGAAAAACCTCTTGCAACCAAACTTGCTTTCTGTTTCTCTACTTTATCATCAGAAGTATATTTGGTCTTGTAGACCCACTTCACTCCTATCATGTCCTTTCCTTCTGGAAGATCTACCAATTCCCATTTTTGATTCTTCTCTATGGCGTCTATCTCATCATCCATGGCTTGAACCCAAACTTCATTATTTATAGCCTCTTCAAAGTATATTGGATTTGCAGCTTGAGAAAAAAATGCCAACAACTAAAAAATTGTTAGATGTATCAACATTATAAATCTCACTAAGAATCCTTATTTTCCGCTGCAAAGGGGTATCTATTGATGGACAATTTTGTATTAGAAGGAGATGCTTTTGGTGTTCTTTGTGGTGTCTGTTGCATGGTTGAAGATGACTGAAATCTTGGAGATATCCTAGATGTAGATGAAGGTGTAGCTTGTGCTAGAACTTATGGTGCATGTCCAAGATTCGAAGAAGATACAATACCTTACTGCTCTATGATTTTTTCTGTCATAGCATCATAAGGAATAATTGCTGTTACACTGATGGATTTTTAAATACTTCCATCTCATGCCTCATTTTCAACAAACTATACATCTATGTTGATTATGACCTTTCTGGTAACTGGAATAAACAAATTGTAACCTTTTGTATTCTCTGAATATCGAATAAATATGCTTTTTTCTTCTTTGTTGTCTAACTTCTTCCTTAGCTTATCAAGCACACCGTGCGTATGCCACACAAATGAAGATTATAAAATGAGAAACACTGTGTTTCCTCTTAGTCCAAGCTTGTTGAGGAACCATGTTTCGAACAATTTTCGTTGGACCACCTGTTTATGATGTAAACAACAGTTGTTACTTCTTCTGCCCAATAGTCATTTGAAAGATGCTTTTCCTTCATCATAATTCTCGCCATCTCCATGATGGTTCTATTATTTCTCTCTGCCACACACCATTCTGTTGCAGTGTATACCTAGAAAGTAAACTGCTTATGTATACCATGATATTTGCAAAAATTCATAAAATAAATGGAAACATACTCACACTCCTCTGTATGTCCTCAAAACTTTGATGTAGTACCCCACTTTACTTTTCCAATAAAGCCTTGAACTGCTGAAATATATCAAAAGCATCTGATTTGTGTCTCAAAAAGGTCATCAATGAATGTCATAAAATATGAGCAACCTCCAATAGAATTTGTTTAGCATCGTTCCACATAAATCTAAATGAACAATTTCAAGTGGTGCACTTGTTTTTTTTTGTTTTGCCAACTAGGAAGGACTCTCTATGTTGCTTCCCCTAAATACAACCTTCACAAACTCTATCTGGTTTCTAAATCGAAGGAAAACCTTTCACCATATTTTTTTCTATGTAATAAATTCAAACCACCAAAGTTTAAATGACCAAACCTGAGATTCCATAGCCACGATTCATATTTTTCAACTGACTGAAAAGCTGATTCAATCTTCGTAGCTCTTGACTGATCTATAACATGAACTCCGGATGTGGATGGTATAATCTTCAAAGGAAACATTTTTTTTGGTTTTCATCTTCGCTTTAATAATCACGACACGGGTACTTTGAGCTTTATCCACGATCACACATTCGTTGTATTAAATGTAAACTTTGTATCCCTTTTGTACAAATTGACCAATGCTCATAAGATTGTGCTTCAAACCTGGAACATAATAAACATCATGCATAATATTTTCTCTCCCCCTTTTTAGTTAGAATGTTGATTGTTCCTTTTCCTTTTACAATCAATGTATTATTATTCCCAAGGGTAACTTCTATCTTTACTGACTCATCCAAATTAGAAAATAAATCTAAGTTACCTGACATGTGATTACTTACAAACCAAAATCCAAATACCACACATCACTAGGACTCCCTTGTGATATTTTACACTCAATAGGTGATGCTTTGGAAATATTTGTGCATGCAATAAACATAGAGCTTGAAGTAGAGCTCGTAACCTGATTTTGATTCTGCTTGTTTTGATCATACTACTTTTTCTTACATTCATAAGCACGGTGCCCATATCTCTTGCAATAGTGACACTGCACATGTGACTTATCTTGTCTCTGACCTGAAAAATGATTATGATTTTTCTCTTGACTATGTCCTCTTGCACTTTATTTTGATGGACCGTTGTTGTGTCCTCTAGATGAACTTCTTCCTCTGCCTCTAGCGATGAAATTTCCTCTTCCTCTTCCATGATTTCTTGATACCTGTGATGAAAAAGCTTGATCTACAACTACATGTGATCTATTCAACCTCTATTCATGATTTATTAGTGATGCATGCAACTCATCAATTTGAAACTGACTTAGATCCTTAGTTTCTTCAATAACAACCTACCAAAGGATCAAATTTTACAGGAAAAATTCTAACCAATTTTTCAATAATCATTTTGTCCTCAATAGTTTCACCGTGAGATTTGATTTGATTGACTCTACGGAATCTGAATCTTTCATTGATATATTTTAAAAATATCTACGAAGTAATTGTAGCTTAGTTGTTTTTACTTTCTCTTTACATTCATACGTAACTTGGAGAGTTTCCCACACAATTTGTGCTTTATTCGCTGTTAGCCAATTTGGGTAGGATGCTTTCATGCATGGCTTGATGAATGAAGAAAAGAATTTTTTTTGTCTTTCTTTCTTAATTCCTTCAAAGTGTCTTTCTCTGCCTATTAGAGTGTGTTTATATGTTGTCTGCATCTACGGGCTCTGTGTACCCATTCTCTACATATTTCCCACACATCTTGGGATTTGAATAGTACCTTAATGGTTAATGACCAATACTCGTAATTCTTTCCTATAAATTGCGGTGTCTGCAGACCGGATATAGAAGCCATAACCTATTGTCAATTAGAAACCCGCTGAAAAAAAATCCACACTTTGATACCAATTTGTAGAAATTAGGCACATAAAATAACAACTAACACAAATAAAATAAAAAATTACAAATAAAACATATTATTGCAAATTTTAGATTAGCACTTTTGTGCATATATTGTTTATTCCTTGTCAGAGCTTCGGCTCAATACAATCTCTTTGAATGTGTTATATAAAAACACTTACAATTGCCTGTAATAAATAGATGGCTTTCATCTAACAATAAAAACACTCCACTCTCCTAAAATTAGCACATGCTTTTGTGTAATACAAAGCTTTTGATTTATTTGCTTTATCATCTTTTCCTAAAAGTAGGAATCTAAAAGCGAACTATCTAAAATTTAAAAGCATGTAATAAATAAAATAAGTTTTCTTATTTTTCTAGGGGCAAAATTAAACTCTTTTTTTCTAACATATAAACCCCCGTGAATTCAAAAAGTACATCACATAATGCCCCCCATAAACTTCATACGGCCACCACTAAAGTGAAAGAAAATTATTGTTTCAAGATACACTCGCGTCTTATATAGCTACGTTACACATTTGTCACAATGATGCCCAAAAAGAGAGTCATTGATAACTCAAGGTCTTTTACATAATATTCAAACACAAAATTGATGAACTGAAAATGAAATAATGAGTCTGGCATTATAACAGCAGGCATTGGTTGAAAGTCCATTTCCATCCAAAAAAGAACTGTGTGGGCCACATGCTATCTGTATTCAATCTAAATTTTGAAAAGTTCAATTAATTTGCAAGTATCATAAGACAAAATAGTCAGACCATAAGATTCCACGAGTTTGCAACTTTACAAAGGGAAACAAAATATTGAGATAGGTTTAAGGAAATATAAAGAAAATCCTTTTTTGCAATAAAAATAACAAAACCCGTATTCTTAAATATATATAAAATTTGTTTGAATAGTTGAAACTAAGGATAATTATTCATTGTATTGAAACATGGAATCATAAAAAAGTGTGAAAAATAATGTTACTAGGTTAATATAAAATAAGATCTTATTCATTAAAAAAAATATTGAGCCAAGAATGCGCTGAAATAGATTACATAAACATCAATCTAAGTGAGAATTTTAGATTTAAACACAAAAAGCAATGTATTCAAGTAAAATCTATGTTTTTACGCAAGATTTAAAAGAAGTCACATTCTTTGTAATATTTAAGATGACGATGATGAGACTGATTCGAAACTTACCATACAACATAGTTTCCAAAACACTTTCCCAGATTGGAGCTAGTAGAGAATGTGCAGGCCACCAGCCGGATAGACCTCCATTACCAGACACGAATGTTGGGACGTGTGAGATGGGCGTAGAGCGTTAGGAAGAAGGCACTGGGCCAACATTTCCAAAATAGCTCTCCATTTTCACTCTATGCAGCTAGACAACCCCATTTTATTCATGACCTTCAACACAAAACAACACCCTCAATATCAATAAGTTTTTAAATACTCTCTCAGGTTGCCCAAGTTCGCACTGTCTCGGCTGCTCCTATGTTCTGACCCCTCCATTGAGGAGTCAATTTACCCTTAGATATCCCCGCTGAATCCCAAAACCATACTGTAAAAAAACTCTGGATAACGACGAAGAAGATGAAGATTACGCATATTACAAAGCTTTTGATTTATTTGCTTTATCATCTTTTCTTAAAAGCAAGAATCTAAAAGTGAACTATCTAAAAGTTAAAAGCATGTAAAAAACAAACTGTTTTTTATTTTTCTGGGGGACAAAATTAAACGCTTTTTTTCTAATAGATAAATCCCTACGAATTCAACCTTTCCGAACTAAAGTAAACCACATAATGGCACCATAAACTTCATACGACCACCACTAAAGTGAAAGAAAATTATTGTATCAACATAATGGCGTATTGTGGGCCATCGATGTCCTGCCCTCTGTTAGAGACCCGAAGGTCTTTCCCATTGTAACAAACACCTTTCATAATTATTTAAGATAGCATATTTTAATTCTATAATGAATTGGGTCACTTCAATAAAAATAATAAAGTCAAAGTTGAACGGTATTTACGCCGGAAGACGTTTTTCAAACCAGACCGAGTGTTTGCAGCTGACACACGCTACCAAATAAAGAGTACCGATTAAAATGGTCGTTGACGTCCTGCATCATTTCAGCCGTCCACCTGGCTTAATAAATCCCAACGTAACCTGAACAACATAAAGGTACCTAAGTAAGCAAAATTAAAATGCGAATATAGCAAGTGAAGCAGTGAAGAACAGGGACAGATGGACAATACTAAAAAATCTCCAAACTCCACAATTCTGCGTAATGTACGTAAACAGTGGGCTTCCGGATCCAATTCATAATTTCATTCAAATCTTAACAAATTTTCCTCTTATTAAATTCGATAGCCAACAGGCTGTAGAAGCTATTCCTCCACAAATACCTCTGTATTTTAGAGGATATAATTCAGATTTTAAAATTGGGCAAAATCAATTTATATGCCAGTCTAATACTCACCTCACCCACAAACATATCATTCCGCGTTAGTATCTAAATGCATTTGTCGGTTTTATTCAATCAAAAAATGACTTTTTCACTTTACAACTCTTCTTCCGAAACCCACCGTGTCTCTTGTGTACCGCTCCAGAACCGTTAAAAATTCATTTTAAAAACAAATTAGCATTGTTATTTATATTGATTGTGCAACCGACTTATATACTTCGGTGACCCTGTCTCTTACGTACCGCTCTCGATCTTAAATAAGTTTTTAAATACAAATTGCAATACTGTTATTACTGTCCAATCTCGATCTTATCCTATCATTTTTCGAAATATGTGTCACCGACTAGGTGAGCACGTGTCAGCTGAAGAATGGATCTGTCGGCAGACCGCAGCAGCGTCTCATCCCTATAAATTCACGTTCCCATCGTCCCATTTTCATCGAACTGTTTCGTCTGCAATCTCACAGTCATTTGTAATTACGTTCTTCATTTGTGAAGCTCCATATAATGGCGGACTCGAATGCACCAGAGCATCAGGATCGTGCGCTGTTTGGTCTGTTTGGGAAGAAGAAAGAAGAGGAGCCACATCAGCAGCATCCCGCTGGCCACGTAGGCGATGTTCACCACGCTGCCCCTGTTTCTCAGGTCCACGTGGACGAACCCAAACACCATGGCCAAGAGGAAAAGAAACCCCACGAAGGGGGTTTGATGGGAAAACTCCATCGCTCAAACAGTTCTTCTTCCAGCTCTGTATGTTTATATAAATCTCGCTCCACATCTTATTCTCTGTAAGTTTATTTCATTTGTATAGATCTGATGACAGCATTTATGGATGGGATCATGCACAGTCTAGCGATGAGGAAGGAGGCAGGGCCGAATAAAAGGTTGAGAGCGACCTAGGCAGTAGTTTGAGTGGACGCCCTCCTCAAAAATTTAGCTAATAAATTTTTTCCATAAAGTAAATAAATAAAATATGTCTATATTCTTTTATTTTTAAATCTACATGATGGTCATAATAAAATAATAATAAAAATATATTAAAAAATTATCACATAAGTATGACAAATATTTTGTAGATGGAAAACATTAATCGTAGCGGTTGCTCAGAATGCAAAAAATTTAATATTTTATACAATACTTCTTACAGGTCTGATTTAGCCATATCAAGTAGGTGACAGTAACTGTACCTGAAATAAAGCACCATTTCTTTACAAAGAAACAAAAACGTTTATGTAGCTCCCATGGTTTTGTGAAGAGTCGTATTTGGACCAGGCCTACAAATTCCTCCATAAGAAAATAATAGAAATTTTCCCCAAAAAATTAAGAATAGAAAATAAATTACTTTTTTCCTTCAATTATACTCACCTCTACTAGATACACCAGTGACATTATAAAAAATACATTAACCTTTTTCTAGAACAAACTGCACACCTACATAATCTAGAGCTACATCAGAAAATGGGTAACAATACCAACAAAATCATATGTGCTTATACATATGTGATATTTTCTTTTACTTGCAAAAATATTACAAAAATTTTTTATGTGTATGTGTGAAATTTATGTTACTATACAATAATATCTATGAATGGGTTGATCAATATTAAATCTTCACATAAATTATTTTAAAGTTAAGTTCTAAAATTAACTGACAAAAAGAAAATTTTTAGATTCAGGCGCCCCCTGATTGTTGACGCCCTAGGCAACTGCCTAGTTTTCCTAAGGCTTAATCCCCCTTTGGAAGGAGGAGAAAAGGGAGAGAAGAAGAAGAAAAAGAAGGGAGAGCTGAAGGAGAAGTTTGGTGGAGGGCACAAGAAAGAAGGGGAAGAACATGCGCAGGGCGAGAAGAAAGAGGGGTTGCTGGACAAGATAAAAGATAAGCTTCCAGGGCACCATAACAAGGAGGAACAAAAGGGGCATTAATGATCATCTCTTATGTCCACTTTCTTTGTTTACTGTGTTCTTCTGTGTGTTTGGGTATATGCTGATCTTATTGTATTTACACTCCCACCAGACTAAATAATAACAGTGTGTTTATGTTTCCTTCTTCGTTATTGTTTTTCAATTTTTTGAGCACGAATTGATCCAAGTTTTAAATAGAGAGAATAAAAAAACAATAAAATGTTATTCAAGATCCAACAATACAATTAATCCAATGACTGAAGCTATCAATGAGTATGGGCCAATTATAATGATGGTCGTCATCTATAGACAAAGGAAGTCGGTTCCAATGTTGTTGACTGGTAGCAGTAATGAGCAGTTTCACTTTATTTGTGGGCCTATCTTATCTTTTTCATCATTTATGCATTCTCAGTTTTAATTTAATTCAGGCATTACTGTGCAGTAAATTGCCCAAAGGAAAATTTCAACGATTGTTGTAGTGCAAGGGAAGCACATGTGAGGGTGGTTTGTTTTTTATTCAAATTGAAAATGGTTCTATTAATAATAAAAGAATGTGCGAGTCAAAACTTTAAATAACAATAATTATGAGGACCCCAGCAAGGGACAGGTCAAGATCATTAGCATTATACAAAAAAAATTATAAAAGAAAGAGAACTAAGAACCATTGTTGTTGATAATCATGGCTATTGGCATAAATTACCGTTTGGTAGCAGCACTTAAATCCACTCTTTTATCTTATCAATTGCATCACACGGATCTTTTATGTTGAATTGATATATATGTAAACATAAAGAGGAACAAAATATGAGTTTGCTAAATAGCAGGGATAGTGCCATTTCTTAATGTACAATTGTTGGCAACATTTTTTTTTTTCAAATATGAAAGAGGATACTCAATTGATAAGCATTCCAAATGATATTGAATGTGGAGTGGGATAGATTGCCATGCAAAACATTTTTTGTATTGAAACTGTTGGGAACAAGTTCCGGATGAGAGGTCTAGAGGGAAGACTAGACCTGAGAGGAGGAAGGGAAATGCCAAAAGATATGAGCGATAAATTCAAGAGTAGAATAGAAGGGGAATTCGTCAAAATTAAGACCAAGTTAGGATAAAGTGAGGGAAACCATAAGTTTCATATGCGTAATCCACCATCCCAAACGTTGACAATTAGCCTCATCAAGAGAATGTCCAATTTCTTGAATAACCCATTGTAGGTCATTTGTTGCCGTTGAGATTAAATAAGAACATAGACCATTTGGTATTAAGAGAGTCTTCAGGCAGGAGATGGTGTTGAATCAGTACATATAAAACCCTTTGCATGGATGTGTTGATGGTAACTTGGTTTGGTCAGCACCAATCCTTCCAAGGGGTTGAAGGGTTGTTTTCAATTTTAAGGAAAATCTTAGGAGGAATCAGCGGTATAAGTGTGGTATAGACATGTTTTAAGTATTGTGGACAAATTAAACATATGGCACAATAGGTTCCAAGCAAACCAACTGTTAGTATTTTGATCCCAAATGTCTTTAACTTTGTAAATGTCTTTCTTTGCAAAGGATTTTATTTGAATTCAAGTTGGACAACAAGGGGACAATTATTAGATTGAATTATCTTGCTCTACCAAATATTGGAATTGGCAATACTCAATCCACATTGAAGAGATTGATGGTGCCATTGAAGAAAAGGAGCCAATTCCTGCTAAGCTATCTAATTATGCCTAAGAGAAAGGGACATACAGATATCAAAAAAAGTTGCTCTTAGGATTTATCTTCCCATGGAGTGGAAGTCCAAACACCTTTATATGAAGCTTCTTGGATTCGTTCCCTGACAAGGATCTTCTAAGGATGTGATTCTTAAGTGTCCCTCACAACCCATTGGGATATAAAACATTTCCCTTTTTGTAATGGATAAATAATTCCAATCCCACCAACAATTTTAGGTTCGGTGCAAAGTTCCTAAGAGAATATTGCCATTTGTTTCTTACAAAAATTGTTTCTCCGAAGAAAGCCCCATACTAGGTGTGAGCTTTCCATAAGAAGATTTTAAAGGGAACCAATAAGAAGAGTAGTACACATGAATGGGTAGAAAATGTGATAGTGACTAGTATCTTAGTAGCTATGGAGAGGAATTTACAAGATTGGTTTTCAACATTTTCTGAATTTAATTGAGCGCCCAATCCCAAATGTCCCAACAAGAAAGCTGAATACCAAACATGATACCAGAGTATGTGGGAATCTTCCCATGGGGGATGGTGTTCCAAGATGGAGGAATCCATGATAGATTTAGAAGAATTTTAATGAAGACGACTTCTATTTTGTAGCTACACAACTTGGATATGAAAATGTAACAATAAACATCAAGAATTTCATGTGCATTTTCAATCTCTTGTTCATATTTCTGCAAAAAAGAGGAAAGCGGCATTGAAAAAATGAAAATTAAGAGCATATGAATACTTTAGAAGAGTAGTTCCTTCTAGATATTTTGGATAATGAGTTCGTTGGAGCACATAACTTAGGGCATTAACAACTAGGACATACAAGAAGGGTGCGAGTGGAAAAATTTGTTGAATGGAGCGTTGAAGGTCGAATTAAGATGTTGTGACGCTGCCATTAACCATGGTCTGAGCTTGCCTTTTGGTGAAGAGCGTTTGAATGTGTCATCTAAAGAGGGGACCAATTCCCAACCACTCAAGAATTTTGAGAATAAACTACCAGAGGAAGGGTATAGGGAGAGAAATATAGTGTCTCTCCAACTTCAACCACATCCTCAAAATATCTATCCACTGCAGATGGGCACAGATCAAATTTTGGTTGATTTTGGATTGAATTTTTGATCAAACATGATAACCCATATAGGAGTAGTATAGGAAAGGCAATGATGTCTCATTCACCCCACTCCCAGGGTATTGTTGCAATGTGTGTGGTGGCTTTCATGTTAGGTCATCTAGAAGCAATCGCAAAATGTAAAATAGCTTCACATGTTAGGTCATCTGGGAAAGTGGTGATGCAACTCCCAAGTTAGGTCATTTGAGAGGATACATGCATTGTGTTGTGTCAATTTGATGAATGTGTTGGTGAAATTTGTATATTTTTGAGTTGAATGTGTGTGATTGATTTATTAATTGATTACTTATGGAGATATTTTATTCTCGTTTCACCTAGGTTAGGTCATTAGGGGAAATCACTAGAAAGTGATGTGACATGTTGTACGGTGTATACGTAAATGTTTGATAATGGTGTGTTAGCAATATATATTTTTCACATAATGGACTAAGGGGAATTATAGGATGACCCCAATTGTATGCACCCCTTTTGGTGAAAGGGGTAGTGATGATGAGAACAAATGCTGAGACAAAAGTGATCGTGTAATGATGTAATGATGAGTATGTGATGGATATAAAAAAATGTTATGTATATTGAGTGTAAATGATGGTGAATAGGAATATAGTGTGTGTGAAATGTGTAAGTTATGGTAGTAGGTTAAATTCTTAAGAGAATACTGCAAATGAGATAAAACTTGGAGTAGGTATGCTCAATATATGATCATAACCGTGTGATGTGAATTAATTGAGAGAATTAACGTGACGAATGACCTAGTAAAGTGAATAATGGAAAGTTACTATAAATGGTAGTGTAAAAAGTGAATAAGAAACTCATTTGTCTTTTGTGTGAGAATGATAGTGAGATATGAGTGTGCGAGGATGCCATAAATAAGAGCAGCATGACCGAGTCGATTCAAGATGGTGGCGACGATTGTGGTGTCACATACGATGGCGGAGTTGGTAAGCATGATTTTTGTTTCAAAAAATGTGGTGATATTAGTCATTGTGAATGGATTTTTGTGAAATTTGTATTTTTTAATTTCTTAGCATTTTAGACCTAGATAAGAGCAGTAAAGGCACTAATGACCTTCGAGATAGGAGCACCCGAACATGAGTGTTGGTGTCCTGCTCTTAGGCGCCCTAGTCTTGCTTCTAGGCGCCCATGTCCAGAGAGTGTGAGTTGAGTCTAGAGTGATGTAAATGAAAAATTTAATGTGTTTTGATGTCATAGGTGAGAATATTTGAGTATGGATCATGCTCTATCGTTGTGTTTGTTGTTTGTTTTTGGTGTGGAGAGGGATATCCATTCAAGATAGTTTTCTAGTGGATTTCATTTGAGTACATTGCTCAGATTGGGGTTGTCAGACGATGAGTGGGATGTTTTGGACTATTCTGGCCTACGTCACATTTCAAGGATGGGGGATGTGCCCCATAATATGCCTATGCTTACACCTCTATGTGAGAGGTGGTGTGCAGATACTTGCACCTTTTACTTACTTACAAGTGACAATCACACTAGAGGATGTGTATCGTATACTACGATTACCTATTGTTGGAAAGATGGTACATGTTATGGAAGTGGATGATATCCAGAGATAGATGAGGGATAATAGGTGGTATTTTGTGGGGACTCAAGTTCCTACCAAGGCCCATATTATATTAGATACTATTATGAGATCAAGGGGTTCTACGATTGTAGAATTTTATTGTCATGGCGATAGTGTCGTCGATTGCAGTGGAGGGTGGTGGTATAGGCATCTTATATAAGATGCATGATATCTACCGTCAGATAGAGGAGGAGAGCACTAGGTATTCCTGGGCATGATGTGTATTGGACCACTTGTATAGAGATCTATATAGATTTACATAGGAGGAGCATGGGGTTTCCATTGGAAATATGAAATTGTTGCATGTATGAGCCTACGAGCATATAGAAGTATTGAGGGCATTGGGTGGGACGCGATGAGAGTGGGCTAGACCAGATACATTTTCAGGTAGGTGGGTTGGTATATGGGGCAGGAATATGAACACATACACTTATAGAGCTATGCTAGATCACATGTGGCCATAGGCCATTATATGGAGGCCATACTGAGACTATGGAGGATGCCCAGAGGATGTAATAGAGATACGACGTGTACGTTGTACTTGATAGACACTCCAAAAGATAGAATGTATTGCTATCTATTTTAAAGAATACAGAGCACGCCTTTATATAGGCCGATAGGGAAGAGCCAGTGAGGAAAAAACAGTTATACAACTGTCCACTAACAAAAACTAACACACAAATACTAACACAAATGTATTAATTTTCTAACATTCCCCCCCTTAATACATTGCTCTTACAAATGTACCCCCTAAATAAATCAAACTTCACCTTGCCGAGAGGCTTGGTGAGAATATCTGCAATCTGAGAATCAGTAGGGTAGTACTGGAGCTGAATTTGGTGGTTCAAGACCTGTTCACGAATGTAGTGACATTCGACCCTCAATATGCTTTGTTCGTTCATGGAAAACAGGATTCTTCACAAGCTTCAACACACCTTGATTGTCGCAGTGAATGATGGGAGGTTTCTCTTCAGGAATCCCTATATCTGCAAGAATGCGACGTAACCAAATTGCTTCGCACACAGCTCCTCGTGCAGCGCGGTATTCAGCCTCAGTGGATGAGAGAGCAACAACAGTTTGCTTCTTGCTGATCCACGAGATAGGTCCAGATCCGAGATGAAAAAACATATCCTGAAGTGGATTTCCTGTCATCAACGGATCCTGCATAGTCCGAGTCTGTATATCCCTGTAAGAAGAACTGAGTGTTCTTCTGATACTCCAGACCAAAGTCAACTGTACCTCGGACATATCTCAACACATGCTTTGCTGCTATCCAATGACATTTCTTCGGCCTCCTGCATAAATCTGGCGAGATAGCTCACAGCCAAAGCAAAGATCTGGTCTGGTATAAGTCAAGTAAATGAGACTCCCCACAAGCTTCCTGTAGTGAGTGCCATCTACCTGTGGTGAATCCTGGAATCTAGATAGTTGCAAACCTTTTTCCATAGGTGTGGACATTGGTTTACAATCTGACATTCCATACTTTTCCAGGAGTGTCTTGGCATATTTCATCTGGGAGACGAAGATATGATTCTTCTTCTGCCATATCTCTAAGCCAAGACAATAGTGAAGTAGCCCCAAATCAGTCATGTCGAAGGATTTCTTCAGATCATTCTTTACATCATCTACAAGATTGTCAGAACTTCCTGTGATCACAAGATCATCTACGTACAAAACCAGAATGACAATCTCTGTTCCTACCTTCTTGATATACAAATTTGTATCTGAGGGGCTACGAGTGAATCCATGCTGCAATAGGTGATCATCAATTTTTATATACCATGCCCTAGGTGCTTGTTTAAGTCCATAAAGAGACTTTATCAGACGACATACCTTGTGTGGTTGATGCTCGTCTACAAACCCTTCAGGTTGGGCCATGTACACTTCTTCTTGTAGATCACCATTTAGAAAAGCACTCTTGACATCCATCTGCTGAAGTTTCCATCCATTTTGTGCTGCCAGTGCACATACAACTCTGATGGTTTTGATCTTCGCAGTGGGTGCAAAGGTCTCGTCATAGTCAATTCCTTCTTGCTGAGCATAACCCTTTGCAACAAGTCGTGCTTTGTGTTTTTCGATTGAAACCATCTGCCTTATATTTTGTTTTGAAAATCCATTTGCAGCCAATGGATTTCTTACCTGGAGGT
This sequence comes from Taxus chinensis, assembly GCA_019776745.2. Lineage (NCBI taxonomy): Eukaryota > Viridiplantae > Streptophyta > Pinopsida > Cupressales > Taxaceae > Taxus > Taxus chinensis. The sequence continues at coordinate 883,174,344 of CM034151.1, forward strand.
AGATCGACAAGTTCCCACGTCCGATTCTGAATCAGGGAATCATATTCAGCATCCATAGCCTATTTCCACTGTGGTTGGTCTAATGCCTCACGAACAGTGTCAGGTTCGGTGCTCTCAACAACTGAACTCATGAGTGCAAAATTTACCTCATGTCTAGCTTGACTTCATGTTTTAACTCCCGTAGAAGTACCAGGAAGTGAGTTCAGGTGTGCATCCTTGATAGTACTCTAGACCCATTTCAGACGTTGGTGCTGCTGATGTGAAGATGTGTTTTCCAGTGTGCCAAGATCAACGAACAAGTCTCCACTCAGCTCTTCTTCTCTCTGAGAAGAATCATCTTGCTCATCATCTGGATGTGTGAGTAATCTATGTGACGAGGTCGGTACTGGATCTCCATTGTGTGGCAGGGAGTCAAAGGATGACTCATCACATACCACATCTCGACTCTCGTAGATCTTCTTCGTCTCAGGATCCATGAGACGATATGCCTTTGAGGTAGTACTATACCCCAAGAAAATACATGGCAGTGTCTTTGGATCGATCTTCTTCCTTCTCTTATCTGGAACATGCATATATGCAATACAACCAAAAACTCTCCAATGATGAATAGAAGGTTTACGACCAGTCCATACCTCTTCCGGTGTCTTGTTCTGCAAGATCTTCGTGGGTGCCCGGTTGAGTAAATACACTGTTGTCTGGACTACTTCTGCCAAAAACTGATCCTCCAACTTGGCGGTCGAAAGCATACAACGAGCCATCTCCATGACAGTCCTGTTGTGGCACTCGGAAATCCTGTTCTGTTGGGGCGTATAGGGAGTAGTCAAATGTTGCTGAATGCCATGCTACTTCAGGTATGCTAAGAACTTCTTTGACACAAATTTCCCCCCTCGATCTGAGTGGTGGAGAAGAAGAGGCTTCCCAGACTGCCTGGTGGCTTGCTGGTAGAAGGTCTAGAAATTTGCAAGTGCCTCACTCTTCTTCCGAAGGAAATATACCCACTTTTTCCGTGAGTAATCATCAATGATGAGCTGAAAGTACGCAAAACCTTGAAAGCTAGCTGGTAGGGGTCCGCATAGATCAGTGTGAACGACCTGAAGAGGCTCTGTAGAATGATAAGAGCTCTGTTTGAGTGGACCTCTATGTTGTTTGCCCGCAAGACATCCTGAGCAAACAGGTAAGGAATGGGAGAGTGGAGGAAGCCCTCTTACAATTTCCTTCGCACTGAGTTGGTGCAGAGCCCCGACAGAAAGATGACCATATCGAAAGTGCCAAAGTGTAGTGGACTCTGCCGTTGATGCAGAGAGAGCAACACTAGATGAAGTGACCGCATCCAGTGCAAATAGACGGCCTTTCAGAAATGCTTGAGCAATGACTGACTCTCCCTGGGAAATGATGCAGGACTTGACCCCTTTCTCAACAAAGAATTCAACCTGCATTCTATGGTTAAGAAGTTGACTTACAGACAAAAGATTTGAAGTCAAACCTGGAACATAGAGCACCTTTGTGAGTGTACATCTTCGTGTTCCAAGAGGAATGATGACATCACCAATCCCTGCTGCAATATACTCTTGATTGTCTGCAATGGTGATCCGATCTCTAGTGGGCCGGTCACTCAGAGTATGAAACAACTTCTTGTTGCCAGTCATGTGTTTGTTGGCACCTGAATCAATCAACCAGACATCTTCTGATGGCTGCGAAGTCTGTGAGACTAGAAAAATGTCAGACTGAGTCGTATCTGGTACCTCTTCATCGGAGGTGGCATCCTACTGAGCAGCAATGTGGCCCTTCTGTCTCTGATTACGAGCATGCCATCGAGATTTCTTGGAATATCCTCGGCCAGAAGTGCTCTCTTCGCCAGAATTTCCATACTTGCGACTGTTGTAATAACAGTTCGCAGTCGTGTGTGTATCCGTGGAGAAAATGTGGCACCATTGATCCGCCTTGTGATTATGTTGCTTCTGGGGTGGCCGCTGTGGTGGCCGCTATGAAGATGGCTGCTGAGCATGTTGCTTCTGATTCTGGGGGGCTGATTGCCCTTTCCGAGGCTTATGTTTTTGCCTCGTGATGAGAGCCTTGTCATCGAAGGCTTCTTATACATTTTGCATGGCTTCTTCCTGCTGGAGATAATTCACCAGGGTTGCAAAACTCACCTCCTGTTGAGTGATTGTCAACGTGGTGATCAGTGTCTGAAACCTGGAAGGAAGAGCTCACAGGGTGAGCAGGACTAGCAACTTTTTTTCCATTGGTTCACCGAGTGCAGAGAGTTCTGCACGTAACTCAGCTACACGCCGCAAGAAGGCTTCTACTGATTCGCCATCATGCATACTCATCGTATGAAGCTTTGCCTGAAGTTGCAACTTTCTCATCAAATTCTTAGCTTCGTAGATGGTACACAATGTGCTCCATGCCTGAGAAGAAGCAGTTGCTTCCCGAATGTATGGCTGCACCTCATCAGAAATACTGAGGGTGATGAGCATTAGTGCTTTCGCATCAGCCTTTTCATATTTTTCCAATAGATCATCGTCTGTGGGAGGGGCGTCTTTGCCAGAGACAATCCCCCAAAGATCTTCGAATTGAAGAATCGTCCACATTTTGGTTTTCCATGCGGCGAAAATTTGGCCCTTTCAAGAGTTGGGCATCGGATAGCAATATTTGTGGAGCAGACATTTTCAAAAACTCAAAAATGTATTTTATTTATTTATTTATTTTTCAAAAATGGCTACAATGCTTACTGAAGGAATCTGTCCCGAAGATGGGCTCTATAGGCTCGTGCAGTGAGACATCGACGCTCCTGTGGGCGTTCTATTTCGCGTTCATCATCTGCATCATAACCACGTTCAAGTTCTGCACGAATCCGCCATGCTTGACATCGAACGTCGAACCAAAAGTATTCCAACAGTCCTCGGCGCACAATCTCGTCAAAGAGAATGTTCCCAGTGTTGTGTAGCTCGTTGACCAAGGAAAAGAACAGCCCAGTGGTGTCTTCATTGTCATTCAATGCCCAAATATTTGGTGCATTGCTTGCGGTGCTTTGTGCATCCGAAAACTGAGACATAAACCCACACACAGTTTTGTAATTTCCCGAATTTGCATACACATACAGGGGTTTCACGTTGGGTTCACCTCCACGCCAGCAAGTGCACGAGTCTCCCTTGGTCGTTCCAATGCACAGCAAATGCTCCCCACGTTTCTCCAAAGCAGACAGAGGATAGCAAACAAATATTTTGCTCCCCACGTTTCTTAACCAGCAAAGAACAACAAACATGTTTGGGGCACAGCAAGTTGAGTCTCCTCACGTTCCAGTCTCCTGCACGCATAGGCTCAGCACTCCTTCATGCATGCACAGCAAAAAACGGGACAGGCACAGGTTCTCCTTCACTCCTTCACGCACCAGTCTCCTCCATGCACTGCAAAAATGGGATAGTTTCACACCAGCAAAGAACTCTCCACGCACTGTAAAAATGGGATAGTTTTGCACCAGCAAAGAACTCTCCATGCACTGCAAAAACGCGGGACAGGCACTCAAACTTTTCTCTTCACGAACTCCACGCGCAGACCTGTTGCTCTTCTCTACGCACAGCACGAACTTGCTCTGATACCAATAATAGAGCTCCAAATGAATTGTTTATATTGCTTTCTCATTCAATGATGTAGAGCTCATGCCATTATATAGCCAGAGAGGGAGGCAGCTGTGAGAAAAACGGTTATACAACTGTTCTTTAACAGGAATAACACAAATGTATTAATTTGCTAACAGTACTATGTGGTTAGAGTTTCAATTTCCAAGGGTGGCCAAGTTATTTTAGGTTGAGCGGGTTTCATGGTAATTTGGCATGGCCCACGACGTGCCCCGAGAGCCATATGTATGGGTTAGAGCTATTATGGCACTAAGGAGGGTTGGAGTGAGACTAGGGCCCACAATAGGACATATAGTACCTTCAGGGCCAGATGAGGAAGATTTGGTAATAAATACAATAGATGTAGACAATGTAGGCTGTATAGAGGCATACCATGCATGATGGGCCTCACATCAATGGGTATTTATTTCCTATTTTAGCGGATGTGGCAGGGTTATAACCAGAAGGAGTAGTAGAGGCACAAGCACCTGCCCTCGATGGATTAGCGGAAGAAATAATGGAGTGTGAGTATTTGTATAGTTAAGTTGTATGATTTTTTAGTTGGTCTTGTAATGGCCATTGTTATCTAATGTGCTGTTATTATGGTTATATGTGATGCATATTGGTCATTAACTGTGAAAACATCTATCCGCACATTGACGCAGAATGTTCCCACCGACATACTCACGGGTGGAGGCATGTTAGAGCATGTAAATGATATTGTAGGCGAACATTCCCATTTGTTTGATCCACTTGCAATATCAGTAACGATGTGTACCGTGCTGTTGGATGAGAGCGATGAAGCGCAAGAGGACACATGATGAGATATAGAGGTGGTGGGTGGTGGTCCTCTAGCATAGGATGCATTTTTTCATTTTGTTGAGTTACAAAGTCGGTTTGCGGAGTATATGACAGAGAATACCCTATTGCGGAGATAGATATAGAGATATAGGGGACGTGATCAATGATGTAGGGTGAGTGGCGAGGCTTCTAGTTCAAGAGTTCTTTTATTGAAAGATAGTAATAAGGATGATGAGATTTTATATATTTTGATGTGTTGAGGTAGGGGAGTTTCCCCCTAGTGATAGGGTTTATTGTAACTATGATTTTGACCGATATATATATATATATATATATATATATATATCTATATATATATATATATATATATATATATATATATATATATGTATGTATGTATGTATGTATGTAGTATGTATGTATATATATATGTATATATGTATGTGTATATATATGTATGTATGTATGTATATCATAATATCACACATCGAATATACATACATACATACATATATATATATATATACATATATATATATATGTGTGTAGATATATATATATATATATATAATATATATATATATATATATATGTATATGTATATGTATATATATATATAACATATACATATATATGTATATATGTATATATATATATATACATGTATATATACATATAATGTATATATATATATACATATATATGTATATATATATATATGTATGTATGTATGTATGTATATTCGATGTGTGATATTATGATATACATACATACATACATATATATACACATACATATAGACAGATACTACCATACATACAGACATACACACACACACACACACACAACACACACACCACACACACACACACACACACACACACACACACACATATAGCTAGTATATATATATCGGTCAAAATCATAGTTAAATAAACCCTTCACTAGGGGGACACTCTCCCTACCTAAACACAATCAAAAATATATAAAATCTTCATATCCTTACATATATATAAATACATACATATAATAATAGATATATATATACATATATATATATGATATATATATATATTAGATATATATATATATATAGAGGTATGTATGTATATATATATATATATATATAAGATGTATGTATTGGAGTAGTAGGTAGGTAGGTTGTATGTATGTATGTATAGATATAGTAATAATATACATACATACATAAAGAGAGCCATACATACAGACATATATATATGAGATATATTATATAGAGATATATATATATCTATAACATATACATATACAATTACATTTACATATACATATAATATACATATACATATATGGACCATTGGAATTTGTTGTTATATTTTTTGTTTATTGACTATGCAATGTGATGATTGTGTGTGCATATGTTAATGTATGATATGTCGATTATTATTATTATATTCGATGTGTGATATTGTGATGATTGGGATTCATATGTTAATATATGATGTGTTGACGATTGTTATTATATTGGATGTTTCGATGTGGTGAATATTGTCATGATGATTTCATTTAATAATGTATAGTTGTTGATGATGATTAATGATAGTATAATGATTATGTGCCAAATAAGATGTATGTAATATAATTGGGATGTGTGATAGATAAAAGAGTGCATTTTATGTATGAATAACATTGTGATGACTGGTAAAGTAAAAATGAATAATGTGAAATAGTATGTGAATAAGATGATCACAAGAGTGTAGTGAAGCATGTGTTAGTATGATGAAGAGGGGGGGAGGAAAATAACAATGCCCCCCAGTGTATAGATGGGAAGGTTCATTTATATAATACCCCTCAACAATCAAGAATGAACCATGAAGTAAGAGTACACCATTGGGAAGTGAAATGATTTGGTGCACTAGATGAATCAATAAAGCATGTAAAGATAGGTTCTTATTGTAGCAGACACCTTAACAGTCATGTCATAACTATAAGAACACAAGTGCATCATTGGGGGGTAAGGTGAAAAAAATCACCTACCAAAAACAAAGCCGACGTGAAGTAGTGGAGGCATGTGGAATTAAAGTAGCATGAGTGACACTAATGATGGGTGAAGTGGCGATGGGAAGCTTAAATGTCGAGGGTTGTGGAACCCAATGTGTAGTAATAACATGATGCGGTAGATGAGATGGTGCAACAATAGATGGATGAGATTGAGAGTGCACATGTGTAATAACCTATGGCGGTGGATGGAAAATGACCTTAGAAATAGATGAAGGAGATAACTCAATCGGAGTAGCAGTATGCATACGAGGGAGTTAAGATATAGACCACTCATGTGAGTGAGATCCAAAGGAAATGATTCCCTTATTTTCTAATTATTGCAAGTGATTATGAAGGGCATAATAGTCGTTATCACTATGGCGATTGATACGATGGTAGTTGCACTAAGGTTTATTACATTGGCGTTGCAAGCGATGTGGTGGATTGTGTTGATTAGAAGGTAAACTGATTAAATGCTTGTTAAGAAAAGCATGCAACACATCATGGGGTCTAGCGTGATACAAAAAATGTAATGGTCCTCATGAAATAGGCATAGAAGTTTGAGGTGTATCCTGATGCGGAGTAGGAGATGGAGGATGTGTAGGTAATGGAGTAGACTGAACTTTTTTATGAGGTGGAGGAGATGGAGACTGTGTAGGATGCTCAACATATGGGAGAAGAGAATAACTATATGATGTAATCATAGTAATAATAGGAGGAAGATTGATAACATATGTAGTAATGAGATCTTGTTCTAAATCAATGACACTATATCATAAAAGTGTGAATGATTCACATGTTTCATATTGCAATCTTTTTGTTAAGGGAGGAATCAAACTGCGAAAAAAGATAAACTACTTCTCTAAGTCAATATGATGAAATACTAATTGGTGCATACAAGTATTGAATTGTAAAATGTAATTAATGATAGGTTCGATTTTTCCCTGATGTAAGCTAGGTAGATGATCATACGTGACTTTAGGGCCATTGTTGACTATGAATCGACGAATAAAAACTTCTTCCATATCACAATAGGTACTAATAGATCTAAAAGGAAGATGTGTGTACCATTGGAGAGCGTCATTTGTGAGACTATGGAGAAAGGATTTAAGTAATAATCAATCATTAGAATATGAAGCCATAGCCATATGATAGTGTTTGATATGCAAGTAGGGATTTCAAAAACCATCAAAACCTAAAAATGTAGGCATAACAAAATCCTTAGGAAATGCTGAGATGTGACTATTTTTTGGAATAGTATTTCCATGCAAGGAATTAGTATCAATGGAAGTGTAATAGTCCTTGATTTCTAATGTGAGATATTGTACCTGATACTTTAAGTGACCAACAACATGCATGAGGGAAAAAATATCCTATGAGGGAATAACAGAGGATGGCAATAACGTGTTAAGTGGTTGGAATTTTCCATAATGAGTAATCATAGGAATATCAAGAGGAGATATAGGAGATTTCGATGCTAAGGTAACACTAGATGTTGGTGCCGAAGAAGTAATAGGTGGTGAAGGACATGGAACATCCATAGAAATAATAGGACTAGCATCAGAAACATCCATAGGAGATGGGGATGAGGCGGTAGGACGAGGTCAACTAATAGAAGGAGATGAAGTGAGAGGAGATGAACTAATAGATGGAGATGAAGTTATAGGAGGAGATGAAATTATAGAAGGAGACGACTCATGCATGTTATTATATACACTCGTAGAAGAATATAATAGTGGAATGGGGGATTCACAATTATTAGTATACAAAGAAGTGGAATCATGACTATTAAGCGTTTCATTGAAATCAAACAAAGATTCATATAGAAGGATATCATTAAGCATGTCATCAACATAGAATTAAGGATAGGGATAAATAGTATGTGATGTGTCAATGATGTGAAATATTTTTATAAGTGTGAGAAGAAATTGTACAATCATCCGAACTAGTACGAGTAACATAAGTATGCACATGTTTATTATCATCAAGACCAAGAATGAAATTAATAATAGAACCATCTAAGTTTTCATTAGAAATTTCATAAGGAGGGGTGTAGGTAACTATATAATAAGGTGTACAATGAGTAAAGCTCATCAGATCAGAGAAAAATCCAATGGTAGAATTTTCAAAGATAGTAGGCATATTGCATTCATTCGCTAAGAGTTGTTGTTGAGTATCATCCGAAAGAGTAACATCACAATATAGGGTAGTGAGCTCAACAATAGTTTATTCATCATAAATGGGATTTATACACACATGAGGCATGACTATCAAAGAAGGAGAAGAACTATCCTTATCCATTAGGGTTTTATTGGATCCTAGGGAAAATAGTTCTAAGCTACGGGTTCACCAAAATGATTCAATAAAATCTAAATATTTTATTTAAATCTAAATGTAAAACTATGATATAAATGATATGCAATAAAATATGAATGCTAATCAAATTATTTGATTTTATTAATGAAAGGAAATGATAGGGATAATGTACTTACCCTGACTTTTCTTACGTCGCAATGACCTAGGAATGATAAGTTTTATGAAACATAATAACAGACCATCACAATGAACCACAAAAAAATGCAACAAAAATGGAACTAGCTAGACAAAGGTGACTGAAGAGGGATGTGAGTTCCTGTGGCGCCATGGTCTATAAAAAAGGTTAGAACCTAATTCTGATATGGTCGCTAGGGCTTCACACTTATTCACCTTTGGTCACGTGTATGTCTCACTTAAGTCACCGAGATTCCTGTAAACTTACAACGAAGAAAGTGCCTGCAAAACCCTCCTAAAAACTAAAGATGCAAAATTTGGGGTTGGATTGTCCTCACCCTTCACAATGGTGGACTTACAACTGAGTGTTGCACTACATCTCAGACCCAATGTAGTTCTATGTGCTTATGTGTGTAATAGTGCTCGTAGGTTGCGCTTGCGCCAATGATGCCAAGATAGCGTGTAATAACTAGATAAAAATGCAAATGTGTGGATGTAATATAATATAATCCCCTTCTTATGTAGTGTGAATGCAAAATAATGGCCGAAATGTAGTCCCTTACTCTATGTAGATAGTTAGTGCTTGATAAGAATATTCATCCCATATAATGGTATATATGTTGTGTTTATATAGGGATCTCTTATTCAAATTTCAACACTAATGACCCGACATGCCGACTAGTACCTCATGACATGAGAGGGAAAACCAAAAATACCGACCTTAAATGTCAAAACTAATATCAAACATAAAGAGGACAGGGGTTCCTATGATGGAAAAGAGTGTTTGGTGCTACTATCTATCCCTAGGCGCTAGTGTTCAGAGACAAGTGACATAAAATGAGTGATAACTGACAGATAAGGATCCCTAAGGCCTGACCATAAATGTGTGTATGAGTGACTAGCATGCAAGAAAAAGAACAATAAAGACCAACAAGAAAATGGATGGACTATGGAATGGGCCATCATTGAATACTTTAATTACTTAAGATCCATATATAAAACAACATACTTGACATATAATAATATTAGCAAGTGTGTGATTTTGTGTCTACAATGACTCGACAAGGAAATGATAAGAAGGAATTGATTAAATGAGACATTGAAAGGGGTTCCACAAAAAATAATATTAAAAAAAATCAGATGATGATTTGAAAAAATCACATCTAACCACAATGTGATAGGGGAGAAGCAATGCATGTAAAAATAAAAAATATGCTCCTGAGAGAGAAGTCCATGATCAAAAATTTTAAATACCCAATCTCATCCTTCTTGAATATTGGTCAAAGTATACCAAGTTTGATTGTTAAATTCCTACCATCATCTGAGCAAAGGATCGGAAAGCCCCTAATGGATTTTAAAGAAATACCAAGCCGCATGCTTTGCGATAAACTAGCGCATTGGGAGGGCGCTGAATTTATCATCCAAAATTTCTGTCATATTAAAGTCAGCACACACCATCCAGTAAGTTAATGGTAAGTTGTCACCTAACCATTTCCATAATGGTGTTCTTTTAGAGCCATCATTAGGATCATAAATATTAAGAATACCAAATAAAATATCATTAGTGGTCATTATCACCCATACGACCCGATTTGAAGGATCTTGGCCCAAGGAGGTGATTAAGACCAAGCATTTTGAGGCTATGGAAATAATAGCACAATATTTTACATCAATATTTTCTAACAATCTACAAGATAAAATTGTTGAAAAATAAGCCATATCAAACTACCTCTACATGTCTGGTGCCATCCTCTGAGCCAATAATGGACAAATTATTATCAAGTGGGATCTAGTCTTAATTATAAAGCTCAACATAAATGGAGTGGCGTTTGACCCCATTATCTCCTTGCTCCCCATGGGACACCTCCTGAGGTGGAATGTGAGAGTGTCACAGAGGAAGAGATGTTTAAGTGAGATTCTTAGTATTCTATGATTGTGACGGAAAAACTTAGCTCTGCGATGGTTTGGAAGGAATCAAAACCGATGAGCGGCGTGGATCCAATCTTGAATCATCCTTAGAAAAAGGTGGGGGTGAGAGGGGGTAGGTGTCATCAAAATATTTGGTTTCACACTAGATTCCTTATTATTCCCAACTTTATTCCAACCATTAGTCGACATATCACTTTTGGGCTTGGAAATTAAGGGTTGTGTTACTAATGGCTTGGAAGGAAATATCAGAGGAAAGTCACGAATGCAGAGTTCTAGGAATTGATAGTGAAATCATGTTTTTGGGAGGTTGAAATAAACCACCTTTTTAGAGATCTGTAAATACCCAATTTGAATATCTAGGTGGTACCAGAGATCTTTCGCGAGGTCAACTTCAACACTAACTCACTTGTTGAGATGAGCGTAAAAAATTCTCTTTCTCATGGAATATCGCCCTACTAATGAGTTTCAGAATCATTGGAAGGAAATACTAGAGATGAATGGGAAGTCCAGGAAGTTCAATCCAAACTATAATTTTAAAATAAATCTTGTTAGTGGGGATAAAATCAAGAGTCTAATTAGAAAGAACTAATACGGTATTTCCTAAATACCAAAAATCTAAATTAAGGAGGAGGGCTTGGAAATGAGAAGTCTTATGAAATTAAAAGAGATAAAACCCTTTGATGATGTTATAGATACCTAAAAATAGGATACCAATGGAATCCCAATGGCTCTTTAGCTAATTCTGAAGATAGACTTTTGAGGGAATGAAGCCAAAGAAATAAGCAATAAGGAAATTGTTATGATACCATTTGGCCACAAAGTATAAACATTCATCATAAATAACAAATTCTGAGGATGATTTAGAATGCATACCTCGTGGTAGAATTTTGGCACAAACTTCCAAGAGTGCTTGGGAGCCATTTTCACCACCAATTGCAACATTCGTTTCAATGGAAGGAGAGTTGGTCATTTATAGGAAACTCACTGCCTTAGCGGTGGGAAAATAATCAATTTAATCTATGATAGGAACGAAGGGATAACCCTAGAAAGGCTAAAGGGGAATAGTTCAAGAAATGGTGTATATCAAGTGTATGCATAAAACCATACTAGATCTGAAGTCTTTCTTTGATGAGCAGAGCCCATATGGATAATACATACTCTATTTTCATAAATAAAGTTTTTAATTTTTTTGTTATTCTAATAATTCATCCCCCCACGGTCCATAGAAAAAACAATATGGTCAACTATATCATATCATTTTTCAAAATCTATATCACAAGTTAGGTGGTCACATGTCAGCTCAAGAATAGATTTGACAACATCATGAAACAACGTCCCATCCCTATAAAATCACATCCACATCCTCCCATTTTCATCAAACTATTTCATATAGAATCTATGACTCATTTTTTCTTTTGTTCTTGCATTTAGAATATAATGGCATACTCGAACACCAAAGCATGAAGATTGTGTACTGTTTGGTCTTCTTGGGAAGAATAAAGAAGAGGAGACACATTGGCAACATCCCACTGGCCATATAGGTGATGTTCACCATGTTTCCCCTATTTCTTAGGTCAACATGGAGGATCCCCAACACCATTGATAAGGGAAAAATAAACCCCACCAAGGATTTTTATGGGAAAACTCCATCACTCAAACAGATCCTAAGAAAGTGAGGAAATTCATCCCGAAGGTATTCTACGAGGTAATCATTCTAACTCTGAGACTCCTTTTCCTGATGTTGTGCCTAATTTACAAGCATTTCTTAATTATGGTCACTAGTTCAAATCATTTACCCTAGTTTGGTACTTTTTTTCCGAGTCTTCCCTAAAATCCTATTGAAATAATGGGTTCATAACCATTGGCAGCATCATGGAGTCAAGCTCGAGGAAGTGCAAGACCTTACTAAGGGATTTTCCTTGTTCCATTTCAACAATGATGAGCATTACAAATCCATTGTCAACTATGGTGCTTTGTTTATTTGAAACAAACTAGTTGTTTTTCTCATTACAAGGGACTCCCAAGTTTCAAAACAAGCCAAGTTTAAAATCCCAGTTTGAGTGGAATTTCTTGGGCTCCCTCTCCCTTTGTGGAGATTGGTTGAAAATTTAATCAAACCCTTGGATTGACTTATTGTTTAGAACTATCCAAAGTTTTCAATGCTCACCCTAAAAAGCATGTTTGTGTTGAAGTGGATTTATCCAAAGACCTAAAAGACACCGCTGAAATACAAGTTGGGGAACTCATTTTTCTCAACAAGTGCTTTAAATTAACTTACCTAATACCTGCTTCTAGTTATCAAGCATCTGATTTCTAGAACAAAGTCATAAAATAAATGACAGAGGTGTGGTTCTACTAGCTCTATGGGTGATTGACTGGAGCAGTCCAAAACTCAGCAACCTTTTAAGATTCTTTGTCAAGAATGTTGAGTTGGTCTAATAATGTCTAGAGGAAGTAGGGATGTACTAAATACTAGTGCATGTAATCCAATGTCAAGATCTGATTGGTCTTCAGGCCTGTTTGGGTGGGGAACCCATAGATCACAACTATAAACTCTTGGGGATTGTGGTCCTTGAATGGTCATATGTGAATCCAAGATTCTATTGTTGTGGGCAGTCCAGTATTCATAAGCCTTGTCATCATCGAAGTTTAAAGTGTTGAGTTGTACAATGTGATTATATTATTGTGATGGTGTTTTGAGGAAAAACACATGATGTTTATTATCTATGTTCGTGAGAAGTTTGGGCATGTGCGGTAGGGTGACCCGTGGATCACAAACATATTCTTTCTTGCTTGTTGCGTTATAGGAATGGTCATGTATTTATTTTTGCAATTTTAATCTATGAAGGTAAATAACAACCTAATCTAAGTAAATAAAAGCTACACTATATTTTTGTATTTTCCAGTATAGAAGAAATAAAGCAATAAACAACAATCTAATCTAATTTAAACTAATATTTTTGTATTTTCTAGAACTTTATGGCTATTGTGGGAAATTGTTAAGTGGGAAAGTGGGTATGAATGGGTTGAAACTGTTATCAGAAAGGGTTAAATACTGAGTAATGTAAATCACCCGTGAAAGGGAGTTGGGAAGTATTGACAGGCATGCTAGATGTGAGAAGGTCATACTGTCCAGATAGGGGGTATGATGTTTGGGCATATTGGCTAGGGAAACTAGTGGCAATAGTGATCGAAGAGGTGAGGGGAAGGTTAGTATTGATTTTTGTTGTTGATTGGTGGGATATTGTGAGGAATAGGAGTGAATATCTAAGTAGTTTGATGAGACGAAGTATTGGTGGAAGAGAAAGTAATATGGGCTATGAAAAGTTCATTTACTGCCAATTGGGTGGTTTGGGGAATGATCTGGTAAGGATAAACTTACTAGAGTGGCATGGACCATCTAAGGGAATTTGATTTGATCTCCTAAGGAGATAATCTTGGAGTGCTACGGGATTGGCATCAAGAATATCTTAGAACATAGTATCACCGAGAGGAACCTTAGGAGGTCCGATGGGTTCTGATCTAATACAAGGCTGGGTAGCAGGCCTAGACAGGATAAATTGATAACGTAAGAATGGATTGGTCTCTTCTATGGGTTATAGTGTGAACAAGGGGTCCTTGGTGAGACATATTAATGAGAGGCTGAGTATCCATGAGAGAAGGACTCAAGAGCACAGAGGAGGTAACTATTGTTGTAAATATTTAAGATGAGGAACTATTTGAAAGAAACGTTTTGTTCCATTTTCTTTGTTGTAGATCGAGTGATTATGAGCATGAAATAGGAGAAATTTTTATGTTAAATAAACTAAGGAAGTTAAGAAGATGATTATATTTATGTATTTTGATTATTAAAATGTGAAAAATAAAATAGGATGGATAACGATGGTACTTAGGGAAAATTAATCTTATATTTGGTTTCAAGTTTTGTTATGGCTTGGAAAGTCTTAGGTGGATTCTTGTCGGGGTGATGAAATCCCAATCACTTAATTGGGTGAGGGGATGTTTTTATGTGTTATTTTAGATGTCTGAGGTTTGGTTGTGTTTGATAAAGTGTGAGATGCAGAAGGTTAACCCCTACTTAAACTATGTGAACAAGCAGGATGCAAAAAAGAAAGGTTCTTTTTAAACCAAAATGAACTGTGATATTCAATGAGGAAATAGATAAGAATAAAAAAATGTGATGCAAAAAGGAGAAAATAGGGAAAAATACAGAAATACTTGGATAGCGCTTTTCCTATTTTTCTGCACTCTTGAGTGATGAGCGATCCAAGCCACAAACCCAACATGAGCAAACAATAAAGTGGAACCTCACACTGCATTGTAAGCAAAAGATAGAAAAAGAAAATACAAAAGAAATAAATGCGAGAGATCAACTAATGGATTGTCCCACCGGGTGAATACCTGGAATGTTGTAGTATTTTCTCATTCATTTCAAATTAATGAGTTATCTACTAAAGAAAGTACACAACTTAGAAATGTTGGAGGGTTTATTTTACCTTAGATGTAAGATAGATGTACAGGCGCACAATGGATGAACTCAAATACTTATTACCTGTAAATAAGATGAACTCAAAACAAGATCGATTAGATAGATTTATGCGGGGGTTTCTCGAACAAAGTCAGATGTAAGAAGTGAATAAATTCCTTTTGACAGATGTCAACCCCCGTTTGTTTAGAAAGGGTGAAATAAAAAAAAATACAACATATATTATGAAAAGAAAAGAATATATTGAATCTGATAATAATTAAAATCTGATTTGAGAGTTGATTTGACTAAAACAACAATAAGTTAATGATTACCTAGTTTGGGTTGACAATGACCTGGGCAAGAGGATCTGGAACAACAAGTAAAATATGTAGACCTTACAAGATATGGAAGTAATCTGGATACAACAAGGTCTTGTGTATGTTGGAATCAACCTATAGGAGAAACATGAGGGATTAGAAATGAGAAGATAACATAAAATAGAAATTAGAAAGGTGGATTGGAAATCAAGACCCTAGTCGAAGGTGACCAAGGGTGTAAATAAGCTATCTCTGATGCAATAGAGGGACATGATGGTGGTATCAATAGACTGAATAAGGTATAAAATACATACAAAGAATGGAAATGGATCTGGAAGTTAAAAAAAAAAAAACATTTGTAGAAGGGCCGAGCCAACGGTGACCTGATCTGGGCGATGATGATTGTAGCTTGAGCAGACATGGCCGAGAAAAGGTAAGCTAGAAAATCAACCTATAAGAAAAGGAGCTGAAATAGAAGGCTGCAGAGTGATCCGTAGATGTTGCATAAACTTCTCATGTACCTAAACCATGTTATCCGCAAGAAAATAAATGACAATATGATAAAAATATGATTAAAACAATACAAAAACAATGATAGTGTCACAAAAGATGGTTGCGAGTGATGTAAACACATTTGATGGAGTTATGAAAGGTTTGTGGCTTCTTCAACAATGCTTAAAGGACACGTGAGAGAGATTCCATAGGTCACATGGAATCTTGGATGTTTGTATGCATCTATTGATTGTTGTCTCTTATTATGGAAAGGAAGCATTCAGTTTTATTGGGTTGATGACGACTGTGCTATTGTTTGGTTAAGTGAGAGGCATATTTATGGGTTTTATCTTGCCATTGTGAGTGATCATGGAAACATTAGAAGGATAATTATATGTGGAAGGAGGATAATGAGGTGGAGGAGGATAAGAGGAACACAAATGTTCTATGGGAATACTATATGTAGGCTTAGGAGACACAATAAGAGGTGTACTAGTGGTAGGAGTTGAATCATCATGAGAAACAACTTCAGAAGTATAAGAAAGAGGAGTAGTAAATTCATAGTCAGCAGTCTTAGGAAGTAACATCATCACCAACATGTTCATGATCAAAAGCATAATCAACATCACTATCAGTCATATTTTCACAAGAAAGTATCTCCTCAAGACTATCATCAACATAAAGAGAAGTAGTAGGGAGTACTAATATAAGATTTATCACTGCAATCATTAGAAACATTTTCAAAAGTAGGAAGAGTAGGAGATATAGCTTTACATTCATCTCGAATACTAATAGAAGAGGCATCATGCATATTTACATTTTCAACATAAGAAGTATAATTATTGATATCCATATTATCACAAACAAGAACATGATCAAGCAAAGAATCTAAAGCAATATTATCATGTGCTATAAGATGAGGATAAGAAGGTGCAACAACATGGGTGAATATGGAAGATGAGGGGAGAACATGAAGTAAATATTTGGTCTAGGGAGACTATGAAAATGTTAGGGGTGTCTCTAGACACAAAACCAAACAATTTGGGTAATTATCTAATCTTGATTACATACTACTATTCATATGATTCCTAAGTAAGAAAATTACTAATCAACCCATGTATTTGGGCCACCTTGTTTTGCCTTTTGTTGCTTCTTTCAGTATTACACCACCAATTTCTCAGTATTCCTTTCTACTCTTCAGTATTTCTCATCCTAGACACCAACGCTTACCTTGGACACCAGTGTCAAGCACCCTTGTTCCTTTTGGGAACCCCTGACCCCTTTCTACTTTACTCACTCTTTTTGGGTCCTTTCTAGTTGTTTGACTATCTTATCTTTTTGTTAGTTGGCATTTAAGGGGTTGATTATGAAATTCAAGCAAGAGAATCATATAAATATAAATTTAAGTGATCATAATAAAGGACCAACTACTAAGCACTATCTATCACCACATAAGGTCACATCCATCAAGGCATATAAGAGCTCCATTGCATCCACCTAGGACTCATCACAAGGGACACAAGGGCTGGTTTTCTGTAGACACTTCATAGGAGGGAAGTTCATTCTATTCCATGCATACATTTATTACATTCTACATCTAACGACTTTCTTGTTATCCAAGCGCGAAACACACAAGAGAAACCTAGGGCACAATTCTTCACAAACACACAAATAATTACATAGGGTATGAGATGTAGTATAGTGCTCTATTGTAAGTTAAATATTGTGACAATTGAGGATAATATGACCCCTCATTTTGCATCTTTCTCTTTTTCAGATTTGATGTCTATTTGAGGGTTTCATAGGTTCATTCTTCATTGCAGGTTTTCAATGACCTCAGGGATCTTGGTTTGATCTTATATCGATCAAAAGATACTAAAGAATAAAAACTTGTGACACATCAAAGGAGGTTTTATTAGCATTTCCGCAGAACTGGGAGCCCATAATAAGGACCAAGGTGCCCAACGGGCGCCTCTATCCCTCTCCAGGCGTTTGCAGTCTATCATGTTCCTCCATTTTTTTCATTTTTTAAAGCTTTGGTATGATGATCAGTGCTTTTTATTTTCTAGTTTTCCAACTCTGTGCATTCTCCAGAACTTTACGAATTAGCTTAGTCTTTCTACCCTCTCCTTACAATTAGGGTTTTCAATTTATTACTTAGTTTCTTTGGGTGTAATCTTTGTATTTTATTTTTATTCATTTACCGTGTCTATAACATTGAGATTATAGATATATATATATATATATATATATATATATATATATATATATATATAATATATATATATATATATATATATATAGTATATATATATATATACACTATATACTATATATAATATATATATATATATATAATCTTAATCAGTGTCATGGCCAATAGGAATGGTGTTTTGGAAAGAAAGAAGTTTTTGGATGACTTAGGGATCACAATGAGGATTGTGGTAGAGACCTTGGAATTCATATTCTATAGAGGTATCATCAAAAATAGGTTGCAATCATGTATCGACCATATTATGTTTCGGAGATGAAGACCTATTTTTAGCCATGAGGGTTTTTGGGATCCTAGGACAAGGAATTCGAATAAGGGAGGTTTCACCAATTGATTTAATAAAAATTGTATTCAATATAATTTTAGAGTAACTGATATGATAAAATACAATAAAAATACAAATGCTAAGCACTCAAGAAATACAAAAGTATAAGAAAATAGGAGAGATAAAATAATTGATTGATTTCCTGTGTGATCTAGAAATGAGCTGGAAAGTGTAAAATGTTAGAAAAGATCCAAAAAAAATCACAACTCCCTGTGAATTTTAGGACCTAAGAATGATTCTAGATAGGGGCTCTCGATACATGATAGAGGTGCCTTGGTGCTGGTGAATTCTTCTAGGCATTGGTGACTATGCAGAGACTCGGGATCTGCTTTCTTCTATGTCACTACCTGATTTCACTGCTAATTCTTGTTAGTTACTTGATATTCAATCTTTGATCATTGAAGGTACCTGTAACCTAAAAAAACCCTAGCTACCTACACAAGATCACAAACACATCAAATGTGAATGAAATATGTAAAATGTGAAGTTAGAATGACCCCGATGGTCACCCGAAGAGTGAAATTATTATCGAGTGTTGCACTACATTCCAGACATCATGTATTTCTGTGTTCTTATTTTTGAAAGAGTGTCCTTAGGTTTCCATTCCACTAATGACGTTGAGATAACATGATGTAGCTAGATAAAATGCAAATGTGTGATATGGAATTCAACACTTCCCATTCCTATGCAGTGTATGCATCCCAAAACTATAGTCCCTTTGATGGTAGTGATAGTATGTAGATGTGATTTCCCCTTAGAATTTCCATCCAAAATAATAGTGTGTATGTTGTGTATATATATGGATCTCTTGTTTGAATTTTGACACTAGTGAAAAAAGGATGACTATGCACACATGATAAGGATAATAAAAACAAAAAGGACAACATAAAATGTCAAAATATGTAAAAAGAATAAAAAGGACATGAATGCTTAGAATGGAAACAAGTGCTTGTGTGCTAGTGTCCAGAATGGGTTCTGGTGTCATGGGATAAATGATGATGGATGTGAAAAGACACATCAGACAGTGGATCACTGTGACCTGAGTAGAAGTAGATACAAAAATGAACATATGTAAGGGAGAATCACAATAAAAATCAATCAAAGAGTATGGATGGACAAAGTATTGTGTCACTAGTGAATAGTTTTCTTACTTAAGATCTATGTATATAATAACATACTTGACGACATAGTAAAATAGTAGTATGTGTGTGATTTTGTGTCTACAGAAGGTGCCAAAAATATTGACAGGTACCTTGGTGATAATTAAGGTATGTTCTAAATGGGTTGTGAGATGTCTTTCAGAAGTCAGATTCAGAAAGGGTCAAAAAGGAGTCATAACAAAATGACCATTAATAAGATGAATCACACGATCAGGTTAAACAATTCCCTGAATGTGGCCTTGACCAACACATCGAGCAATAAGATAGCCTAAGACATCGATGGCTAAGAAAACAAGGAATGCACTAGAGGGCACCCATGTCTGAGAGATCAGAAGAGTCCAATCAAGGAGGACTTATGCCTATTGATGGTAAGGAAAAGATATGCATTTGAGAACAGAGTTCAAACTGCCGAGGTGAAAACTACCCAAATACTAAGGTTGTGAGTATAAACAAAATAAATGACTATTTGATACTATCATAAGCCTTTTCAAAGTTGATTTTGAGAAACAAAAATAATTATAGAGATAACTGACCCCATTCCATTCCTTCATAGTCTGCTATAAGATTATCAATAATTTAGCGGCCTTTAACAAATCCCATCTACTTAGTACAAGAAATCTTGGGTAGAAGATCAACAATACGAAGAGCCAGGGACTTAGCAAATTTTTTCTAAAAAACGTTCAATAAGGTGAGTGGCCTCAAAATAGTAATTTTCTCTGGATTACGAGCATTAGGAATGAATTTAATGTTTCCTTGATTGATGAAAATTCCAAGAGAATTGGAGTGGAGAGATTCATTATAGACCTGAAGTAGGTTGGGACCAAATAACAAGCATGTCACTTTGTAGAATTCGCAACGAAAGAAATCCAATCCCAGAGACTTATCATCAGCTAGGAATAACATAACTGCATAGTGCTCATCTAAAGAAAGAGGAACATTGCATCAGTCATGATCCTTGTGAAAAATATTTACTAGAACCACCTCGATAAATTGTTACAAGGTGTCAGCTCACTCATTTGCAACCTTTTAAACTTAGAAAACTAACCGATAATGCTCAACAAAGGCATTTGAGATCTCAAGAAAATCCATGAGCCGTTGTTGAGTAACTTGAATATATTTGATCTATTGATGAGCATGCTTGGTCCAAAGGGATTTGAAAATGTTCTTCAATGATTTTTGTCCCACCTTGAGCCAATACATCCTTGAATGGATCTACACATCACCACGACTTGAGTGAGATTTCATGAGTTGAGCTTGTGTTAAGTATCAACAGCTCGTAACTGAAGAGTTATATAGAAAGGATTGGAATCAATAATAATATATATCCTTATGAATTCTTTGTGTAGAGCCAAGAGAGCCCATTTATGCACTAAAAAAACCTACTTACCAAACCTTAGGAGGAAACGGGTAGTGCACTGAATTACCACTTCCCACCACTCGTTTCAGGTGGTATCAAAAGGGGGAGGTGGTGCCATGTTCCAAACTTTAGAAATAAGCGAGACCACACCTAGGTGAATCAACAAGGAAACATTAAGAAGTAATTAATTAGATGGGAATTTTAAATGGGCCCCATGCCAAATAATCTTAAAAGAAATTAGATGATGATCCAACAAAACACATCTGACCACACCATGATAGGGAAGAAACCTTGCATGTCAAAATACAAAATAGTCTACTGAGATAGAAGTGCATGATCAAACCATTTAAATACTCGATTGAATCCTTCTCAAATATTGGTTCAAGTATACCAAGATTGAGACTTAAATTCCTACTCTCGTTTGAGCAAAGAGTCAAAAAGTCCCCAATGAATTTTAAAGAAATACCAATTTGCACGCTCGCCGACACACGAATGCATAGGGAGGGTGATGAATTTATCATCTAGATGTTCTATCATATTAAAGTCACCACACACTAGCTAGTAAGCTAAGGGTAATTTCTCACCTAACCATTTCCATAATTTTGTTCGTTCAGAGCCATCACTAGGAGCATAAATATTAAGAATACCAAATGAAAGATCATTAATTATCATTGTCACCCACATAGCCCGATTTGAAAGATCTTGGCCCAAGGAGGTGATTAAAGCCAAGAATTTAAGGGATATGGAAATGATAGCACCATATTTTCCATTAATGTGCTAAGTATGAAAATGCTAAAAATATGGAGCAATACAAGTTAGTGTATTCTGAAGAAAAAAACCATAAATTTTAATTTCTTGTAGACAAACAATATCAAGGCAGCTAAAACGATGGTAAGATAATTAAAAAAAATATTTGTGAGAGGGATCTGTAAGGTCCCTAGCATTCCATGAGATAAAATTTAGGAATAAATAAGACATATCAAACCTTCCCTGCCCATTTGGTACACAATTCTCTGAGCCAAAAATGGCAAAATTTTTCACAACTGGGATCTAGTCTAAATTAGAAAGTTCAACATGAATGGAGCTGAGTTTGAACTGATTATCTCATCACACACTATGGGAAACCTATCAATGTGGACTACGAGAGCATCACAAAGGAATATATTTTAAAGTGAGATTACCATTATTCATTGATCGATGAAGGAAAAACCTAGCTTTGTGATGGTTTGGAAGGAATGGAAACTGATAAGTGGCGTGGATCCGATCCCGAATCATCCTTATATAGAGGGGGTAAAGAGAGGGGGTAGGTGTCACCATTGGAGTGAGTTTCACACAAAATCCCTTATTATTCCCCGCTGTAGTCCAACTGTCAATCAGAGGATCACATTTGGGCTTGAAAACTGAGGTTTGCATCACTACTAGCTTGGAACAAGCTAGCAGAGGAAAGTCACAAATGTGATGTTCCAGGGCCTGACAAGTGAAATCATGTGTTGGGGAGATTGAAGTAAACCACATTTTGAGAGATGCCTATGGACCTAAATTTATTATCCAGATGGTCCTGCAGATCTTTCCCTAAGTCAACTTCGACACAAACTCGCTTGTTAGGACGAGTGTAAAAAAAATGTCTTGATCATGGCATATCACCCTCCCAATGGGTTTCACCATCTATGGAAGGAAATACCAGAGATGAATGATAAGTCCAAGAAGTTCCATCTAAACTAGAATGTTCAACGAAACCTAGCTAGTGGGGCTAAAATTGGGAGTCCACTAAGAAAGCACTAAAAGGGTATTTCCTAAATACCATCAATATACCTTAAGGAGGATAGGCTTGGATCAAAGAAGGATCATGAAAGGAAAAGAGATAAAACCATTTGGTGAGGGTATGAATACATGAAACTAGGATACCGTTAGAATCCCAAAGGTTCTTTATCTAGTTCTGAAGTTATGATTATAAGGGAATAAGGCAACAAAAATAAACATTAAGGAAATTTTTACGATACCATTTGACCACAGGGTCTAAACATTCATTAGAAATAACAACATCCGGGGATGATTCAAAATACATACCTCATCATATGCTTTTGGAACAAACTTCCAAGCATGTTTTGGAGCCATTTTCACCACCAGTTGCAACATTCGTTGTAATGGAAGGAGATTTGGCCATTTATAGGAAACTCACCACCTTAGCAGCAGGAAAATAGCCCATTTACAATATGATAGGAACAACGGGAGAACCCTAGAAAGGGTAAAGGGGAACAGTTCAAGAAGCGGTGTATCTTAAATGTATGCATAAAAACCTAGTAGATCTGAAGTCGTCTAAGTTAATTTTTTATTTATTTATTCAATAATAGTTAATAATAGTATTGTTTCATTTATTTATTCAATAATATCTAATAGAAATATTTAATTATATTAATTTTTTAATTTAAAACAATATTATGATAAATGCATTTTTAAGTGAGATTTATTAGTGGTGTTCACTTTATATTATATTTTCATTTTTGTAGACATAAAATCATACATTTGGGTGAATTTTTATGTCCTAAAATCATACCAAGAGTTGCATCATTCCTAAGTGAGAAAACTATTAATTGTGAGCAATATTTGGTCTCTTGTCTTTGTTTCTTATTTTCTATTTGAAATTACACACCCTACAACCCAGTCAAAACTTTACTTTCTTATCTTTTATGACTTCAGACACCAATGCCCAACCAGGACACCAACACCTAGACGCCCTTGACCTATTTCCACTTTTCTCCCTCTTTTTGGCCTCTTTTTATATTTTGGGCCTCTTATTTTCTTATGGGTCAGCCTTCCAGTTGTCAATTATGAAATTAAACCAAGGGAAACATATAAATACATAGCTATGTGATCAAAATGAAGGACCAAGCTTTAAACATATTATCTTTTACCGAAGCTTGCATCCAAAGGTATCCAAAGCACTCAAAGGCATCTATCAAACATCCATACAAGCAATAAGGGACTGCATTTTATGCATACATAGCATCGGAAGGGGAATTTCATTCTATTTCATACACACATTTACGTATTTTAGAAAGCTTTATATCTAGTGCATATTGCACAAGGGCATCCTAGGGTATAATTTTCACATACTCACAAGAACTACATAAAATATGAGATATAGTGTAGTACTTGGTCGTAAGTTCACTCAGTTGGTGACCGTTGGGGTCAGTATGAATTCCCATATTGCATCTTTATTTTTTGGATTTGATGCAGTTTTGTGGGGTTATAGGTGAACATCTATTTTGTAGGTTATAGGTACATCTAGTGATCAAAGTGCAACATATAAGCAACCAACAATGAATATCAATGACACTAGTGTGACACTCTAGAAATTAGATTTTGAGCTCCTGCACAGTCACTGGAACCTAGTAGAGGTCTCTAGTATGTAGACACCCTCACCCTAACCTAGGCACCCTAGTTTGGATTTGTTCGACTGTCCCAAATTTTATAGTGCACAATTACGACGGTTTGACCTCTCGATTCATTAGTTTTCCAGCCGAGATAAGTTTGAGGAAAAGCACAAATAAGCTTTGTCCTTTCCTCTCTCTCTTACATTTAGGGTTTCATGTTTACTTACTTATTGATTGTGTCAAATTATATCTAGCAGCTGTATATCATAGTGTACATTCAGTTACTATGTAATTAGGGTTTTATAAAAAAGTTTATTTTTGTTAAATATTTTTTAGTGAATCTAATATTCACTCAAATCCCACCTCCTTTCTAGGGATGAAAATTCTTATCTCTTGTTACTCGTAGTGGTCAGTCTAGGTATTTTGAGCATATAACCCTTCATCCATTTACCCATAGGGTTTCTAAATCAATGGTTGAATCTGATAGCCTAGTTTACTAACTCAAGGAATGTTCATCTCAAAGACATTAAAGCATCTCATAGCTAACAATCATATGATGAAAATACCAATGTTGATCAAGAATAATTAGACAAGCTTAGTAATTTCTTTTCAATCTTTGCACCAAAAATCCTGAATGTATCTTTCGCATATTCTCCATGCTTTGCTAGCTACTAAAAAAATATCAATTACTGTTGCTTCTATACCTCTCGTAAGTTTCTCCTTGGCTGTTGTAGCCTCTACACAACCCATTCAAATTCATACCTCCATTGCTATTACTACCGCTTCACTCATTCGACCTAATTATTCTAATACAAAACCTGGATCTTCTTTTAATACTCTTGATGTAGACATTAAATCAGGCACTTAGGGACATTTCTAGGTCCTAATCAAATACCACTATTAATATGATTCATAAGTGATTCTAAAACTAGTAACTGACATGTATCTTTGGCCTCTTTTCCGTCTTTCTTGTCTCATCTTTGTTATTGCACACCCTGCAACCCATTTTGATATTTTATTGACTCTAGACACCGGGGCCGATCCCCAAGACGCCAATGCCTAGGCACCCTCATTCTCTTTGGTCACCCCCAACCTCTTTGTATCTTACTCGCCCCTTTTGGGCCCCTTTTATCTTTTGTGCATCTTGAATTCTTATGGGTCAGAATTTTATTTGTTACATTATGAAATTCAAACAAGGGAATCCTATGAAATACAAAGCTATGCGACCATAATAGAGGCCCTAAGATCTAAGAATCTAGTGAAGCTAGGAAAAATACACTACTAACAAGGAAGTAAAATACCAATAATCATACCTCCTCCTTTGCGTTCCGTAGAAAACCTCAGAATGGGATAGGAAACTTGGATTGAGCCCTGATTGTGTGATATGTAGGTGTTTTTCTTCAAGACAGAGAAAGACAATTCAACCCAAAGCAAAAACGATCCTCTTACTTTGCACCAGATGGGATAAAGGTTTATGAGGCTATTTGGGCATTAGGACAAGGCAAAAGGATGTTCTTTGCTCAAATGATGTAAAAAATTATATATGGCATTCAAGCGTATTCTCCGTGTGTTTAGAGGGGAGGGGTAAGGTTGTATTTATAGCTTGGGGGAGTGATTAACTTAGATTAATTTAAGTAATCATGGTTTGAAAATGTGGGCAATGGATTAAGCAATGCAGTTTGAAAATTGGGCAAGACCAGGTGAGTGGTATGCAACCAATGTGGGCAACATTATAATCATTGAAAATTACGAAGAATGGGTGAGGATTTGAATTATATTTTTAATTCATAAGTGGAGGATTTTAGGTGAGTGGGGACCATGAATGGTGGGTGAGGATTTGAATTTGAATTTTTAATTCAATATTTAGAAAAACATGGAGAATAATGACATATGGTGAGGATTGGGTTTTTTTTAATTTTGAAATGGATAATTAATAAATTATATTTGATTAATTTCAAGTGTATTTTTGTGGGAAATGAGGAAGGGGAATTAATTGATTTAGGATAGATGTGAAATTAGGGAGTCTACATTTGTTCCTCTTTAGAAGGGTACTATGAAAGTAGTGTCCTTTCAAAGAAAATAGATGGGATGGGGGAAGAATTCAATCTACTTTTCTTAAGAAAAAGATAGAGCAAATGTTTGTTGGGGAGAATAGAAAGTGGTGAGTGACGGATTTCATAGTATCCTCCAAGACAAAAAATTCATGAGAAGATGTGATTATGGATACATGTGGTGATGCCCCCTCGAGAGGACTGAGCAGAATTGAATATACGATAGAATTTGAAAAGAAGAGAAATGAATTCTACGGAGAAGAGTGATGATAATGGAATGGAAGAGACTAGAATGACCACATGTGGCAAATGGAGAAAAGATTCAATCGGCCTTGAATGCTAGGTGTGAGGGTGTGTGGGAAAGAGAAAAGGGAATGGATAGGATTGGGGGTTGATTACAAGAATAGTAAGGGAGATAGGGGAGGGGAAAAAAAGGAATGAAAGAGGTAGAAATAAGAGAGAGGGATGATACCGGAAGAAGGGAATGATGAAGGAAAATCAAGGAAAAAATAAGAAAATGACAGAGTAGAGTGTGAAGGGATAAAATAGAGTGATGTGCAAAATGAAGGAAGCAATAGAGATAGTAAAGCCAGGGATGTGTGAAAGTGAAACAAATGATAGAGCTGAATAAAGCAGGAAATGGGAAAGGATAAATAAGAAGGAGAAAATGAGGTGGGAGTAGGGGGTGAAATGGATGAAAATGGAAATAGGACGAAAGAAGAAGTAGAATGGAGAAAAAAAGGAAACTATGAGGGGCTAAGGAAAGTGTGAAAAAAAAAGAGAAAAGAAAAGAAACTGTGTTATATAGAATGAACTAGAAAAGGTAGGGGTGGTAGAAAAAATGAGAAGTGGTTAGAAGAAACGTGAAAATTAGGTGAGAGGAAAGGAAGATAGAATGAATACAAGGAGAATTTATTAGAAGGAATCGTGTCATTGCGAGGAAGACCAAGGAAAATAATATGGAATAAACCATATGGAGATGCATGTGGATGGTGGTATGAGAAAAAGACAGGACAACGTTGAATAGCCAGGTTATCGATGGGGAAGTAAGGAGGCTTCGTGATGGAAAAAGGGGAAGCCAAGATGATATAGGGGAAGGGAAATAAGACGGGGGGTGGGAGAGAGAAGAGGATAACAAAGAAAATGATGTAGAAGGAAGGGAATACAAAAATGGGGTGATAAGTGGAAAGGGAACAATATAAGGAATGTTTAGAGAAGAAAGAGGGGAGGAATGACATCGATTGTAAAATATGCGGAGATTCATGAAATGAGGATACTAGGATGATGAGAAAATAGAAAAAGGATGTATGACGAAGATAGTAAAGATATTGAAGAGGGCGAAGAGAAGATGGAGAGACGGGTAAGAAGCGACAAGAAAGAGTGGGATTGAAGGAAAAGCAATAGAAGAGAAAAGAGAATGGGGGATAGAAGAGGCAATGCTCAATGAGGGGATGCTAGGGAAATCCCCCTTACAATGATTGGTGGGGAAGGGTGAGAGAAAAAATGAAGAAAAGGAGGAAGCTAATGAGGATTAGAAAGGGTATGACAAACAAAGGGACATTAGGGAAAGCCCTTTTACAATGAGTGGTGGGCTTAGAGGAGGGAAGGAATGAAGGGAAACTCTAGAAGGTTCAAGGGAGTGAATGAGGTCATGTGGAGTGACTGGATTGATATTTTTAGGGAAATCCTATTTACAATTATTAGCGCGGGAATATGAGATGATGATGAAAGAATGATAGAGGAATGTTAACAATAATGGCGAATGCATGTGTGGGTAGAAATGTGGGGGGAATTTGAGAAGATGAAGTGGAAAGAGTAAACAAAATGGGATGGATGAGTTGGGACTAGGTGAAAGCGAGGAGACGATGCGGGTGATGATCTATGAATGAGGTGAGGATGAAGAACCAAGACATGAAAAGAATGGGAAGAAATGGTATGAAGGATGATGGATCAAGATGGGAAAAATGGGGGAAAAGAACGTGATTGTAGGCGGAAGAGATTAGATGTATGTTGTAAGAGGATATGTGAAGACAAGATAATAGTAGGAGGAAAAAGTGGGTAGTAGGAGATACTAGGTGGAAGAAGCGATCAACAAAGTGAACGAAGAATGAGGCAGAGGAGAAGTTCACGATGACAAGTTAAGTGTAGGGAGGACCCTGACATAAGATTCGAATTCATGTGACAGAAGTGGTTAAGTAAGATTTCCAAGCGAGTGAAATCTGGAGATGACAAGTGGTCAAGTGAGAAGTGGTGTTTGTAAGAATCGAAAAGGAGGTGAAAGGATGTGATAATGGGGATTCGCCAAGAAAAAGTGAATGGTGAAGGGTGCGTAGTGATGGGGAAAGGCAAGGAGACAAATCATCCTTAAGAAGGACTCTTAAGTGAGATCGCTATGCCGAGTCAGTGGTTAAATAAGATTGCCAACAGAGGAGGGTGATAGTGGTGGTAAAAATATGTGATGATGCCGACATTTTCAAGAGGAATGATGGACTGGTAAATTAATCTAAGCTAGAGTCACTGGGCTTAGTGCTATAAATGACAACCTGTACCCGTTCCCTCTAAGAGAATCACGGAGAATAAGCTTGAATGCCATGTTGCTGGAGAGGTTTCATTGCATCACTTTGAGAAAAGAACAGGGATTTTACCTCGTCCTAATGCCCAGAATAGTCTCAAAATGATATTTTTTCCATCTGGTGCAATGGTAGGTTGAGGATCGTTGATCACGATGAGAGGCCTTGCTCCGTCTATAAGATGGGAAAAACACCTACATGGGATGGGGGAAGGCAATCAGAGCAGCTCAATCCTTAAGTTTCCTAGCCCATTCTGTAGGTTTGCCATGTAGAACACGAAGGAGGATGGTATAAGTAAGATTGCCAAGCTGAGGAAGAAGAAGGATGATGTTAGAATTGGTGGGAATAGGGTATGACAAAATGAACTGAAGGGGAAACCTCAAGTGAATTTTCCATACTACGAGAGCGTGTAAGTAGGATGACCATGCATAAAACAGATTTGGGGAAGGATGAGAAAAGAGTGAGTGAGGTATGCCTGAGTGGTATATGATATATGAGATGAGGTGATAATAAGAAAGAAAGGAAACAAAGGAGTGTAACATGAATGGATGAAGGAATATATGTCAGTGGAGGTTGGAGAGTGTGAGGGAAATCCTTAATTGGGATGCCCGTGTGGTGAGAGTAATGATGCGGGAATGCGAAGCAGAAGAGGTGGAATGGGAAGATGTGTTTGGTGGTGGTGGTTGTTTGATGAGAGGGGAGGTGGTGAAGAAGCTTCTACAATGGGAAGATCTTAGGGAGAGAGTAAACCTCCATCGAGGATCCCATATAAAAGAGGTTACTAAGTAAGATTGTCAAGCGAGAAGCAGAAGGGGGAAAGGAAAGAATACAAATGGGTAAGAGGGGACATGAATGATGAGAAAGGTAATATGGGTATAAGCGGCGGAGGAGTAAAAATGAGGAGTGAGGATCAATGGATCAAATATATGGTGATCATGGTGGGGGAGAAGGAGCTGTTGGATAGTGAATGGTACTTGAGAAAGATTGTCAAGTAGGATTTGCAAAATACAACGATGATCAAGTAGGATTCCCAAACTGGGGAATGTAATAGTATGGGTGAATGGATGGGGTGCAAAGTAAGATGTTAATCATGCAGAAAGATACTCACGTGACGAAAATCATCTTAATTTTAATATAGCACATAATATGATGCATCGTGATATAAAAGATCAAGATGACTAGACTGTAATATGCATGATAGTATAGACAGGGGCCATAAAAAAGGTTTGATGCCCCAATATGATATGCAAATGGAAGATAGCATATACAGAGGCCACCAAGAAAGTATGATGCCCCAGTACGACATGCAATCCGATAACGTAAGAATATTAGAGATAACACCAGGATACATAAAATCAAGATGCCCCCTGTAATATATCAAGATGCAAGAAAGTAAATAATAATTTACAACTAATAATGCAACACAAGAACTAATAAACATGTCCCTAACATGTTCTATAGTGATGATTGATTGGATGTGCCCCCAAGCAGGGGTACGAGGACATAGTAAAGTATTGGGTCATTTTCCTCAAACAAGGAAACAATGAGAGCTAATGTTTTTTAGATTTTTGATTTTCCCCATATTTTTGACTTTTTGAGGATTCACGATTCTTGAGGAGAAGTGTTTTTAGTTTGAATTTGGTAGTCATAAGGTTTTTGATTGGATCATTCACTGTTTTTGGGGATTTTCAAATAGTTCAAAGGTTAAATTGTGTTTTTGGTTATTTTAGAGTTTTTGACGAGTTCTAATTTTTTTTTGGATTTTGGACGATTGTTTCTAATGTTTTTGGGTTTATATATATATATTTTCTAATGTTTTTTGGATTTTTGATGATTTTCAAATGTTTTTTGGATTTTTTTGACGATTTTCAAATGTTTTTGGATTTTTGACGATTTTCAAATGTTTTTTGTTTGACGATTCTTGTTAATGGTTTTGGATTTTTGATGATTATGTGTAATGTTTTTAGATTTTTGATGAGTATTTCTAATGTGTTTGGATTTTTGACGAATTCTAATTTTTTTGTTGGATTTTGGATGATGGTTTTTGATATTTTTGGGTTTTTGACAATTTTTCAAATGTTTTTAGATTTTTGGATTTTTACACTGTTTTTAGATTTTTGACGATTTTCAAATGTTTTTGGGACTTTTTTGACGATTTTCAAATGTTTTTGGATTTTTGACGATAATTTTACACTATTTTTGGATTTTTGACGATTTTCAAATGTTTTTAGATTTTTGACAATTTTCAAATTTTTGTTGGATTTTTAGATTGTTTCTAATGTTTTTTGGATTTTTGACAATATTCAAATGTTTTTAGATTTTTGGATTTTTACATTGTTTTTAGATTTTTGACGATTTTCAAATTGTTTGTAGATTTTTACATTGTGATTGGCAATTTATGGACCAAAATTGTAGACTTATTTTTGAGAGGTGATAAACCAAGATATTATCCATATGTACCGTGTTCCGTGTTGTAACTTATGCTCAGAATAACACAAATTAGATCTTTCCATTGGCAGGATATGGTGGTGATGATATGATGAAAAGAATTCCAGCTCTATTCTTGACTCCACACAATTTTTAGTAAGATGTGTGGGCTCATCACTTTTTTGAGAATCAAGAATGACGGATTTTTTTTGAGGTAGATAATGAATATAGAGACAAATGCTAACAAAAATCCCTTTGGGAAATTGTGACTCCATTCTTCATAATGTTTTTGGTACTGAACATTGTTTTTAGTTTCAAAAATGGCTTTCACTTTATGAGTCACATGCTAGACTTAGACAGTTATGTGGCCTGTAACTGATTGATAAGATATGAGGTTAAGGGATAGTTCTCTCTTCACTTAGGCATCTAAATTACATGTTTGACGCAGGATTCTATAATTTATAAGCACTATAACAATTTTGTATTTTTCATAAATGAATCCCTATGCCTTGCCCCATGCTACTAGTGAGAAGCAAGGGCTCATCACTTGAAGGCATCTAAAATATAGGATTCTATGAGTGAACTCCCTTTTTGTATATATTTTTGTTTTGTTTTGTTTTGCTTATATATATTTTATATTTTGTGAATATTTTGCAATGTTTTTATGCTTGTATGAGAATGACCCTTTACGCTTTGCCCCATGCCACTTGTAAGAGGCAAGGGTTTATCACCGAAGACAAGATGTAGACGAGTAAGGGCACCTTCCTCCATTCCCAGTCTCACACTACCAGTAAGAAGTGTGGGTTCAACACCAAAGACTATGAAGGACGAAAGATGTGACAATGAATTATTCATAAGTTATTGAATTGATGGATTTTTTTACAATAGTGCTTTTTATTTGGGAAGAAACGTCTGCCCCCAATCTCAGCCCCACACGACTAGTAGGACGCGAGGGTTCAACACCGAATACTAAGATGGACGACCAAATGAACTGGGTAACGAAGTTTAGAGCTTTGTTATGAAATAGAGAATGTATTTGAAGGGAATATATTACCATCAGTAAGCTTCTAGGTATGACCATAGAGGAAAGTGACTGAAAATGGAAGAAGTATGACACTCACAAACTTAATAGGATTTATACTAGCACTTGTCTCATGATGATAATTATGAAGATGTGATTTTGATAAAGAAAATATCTGCCAATGGAAATGAATAAATTTAAATTATTCAGAGATGAGCAAGACAAAAGGAACAATGTACATGTTGTATCCTGGAATAGTGAACATCTCAAGGATAAAATTTCTTTAAATGAACTACATTCATTGGTTCATCAAGATCTTGACCATCTTTAGTGGCCAATTTATAGGCTCCAGAGCCAAATTTAGCTTTGATTACATAGGGTCCTAACCAATTAGGCTCAAATTTTCTTTGTTTTTCTCATTCTTTAGTGGTATTATTTTTAATTTCTTTTAAAACGAGGTCACCAATTTCAAATTCTCTGGGTCTTACCTTTTTATGATAACTACGTTACAGTCGGTTTTGATATACTTGAAGATGATTAAGAGCATTAAGTCAATTTTCATCAAGAAGCTCAAGCTCTTAAAGCCGTGACTATTGGTATTCATCCTCATTAATTACATCTTTAAGGGAGATCCTCAAGGATGGGAGTTCTATCTCAATAGGTAAAATGGCTTCACAACTATAAACAAGGGAAAATGGGGTGGCTCCGGTAGGCGTGCGGTAAGATGTACGGTAAGCCCAAAGAGTGGGGTAAATTTGAGTATGTCAATTACGTCCATGGGTGTTGAAAATATTTTCCATGATGGATTTTAAGGTCTTATTGGTTGCTTCCATTTG
Source organism: Taxus chinensis (assembly GCA_019776745.2). NCBI lineage: Eukaryota > Viridiplantae > Streptophyta > Pinopsida > Cupressales > Taxaceae > Taxus > Taxus chinensis. Next base: position 883,207,870 of record CM034151.1, read on the forward strand.
ACCATTGCCCTGAGGGTAGTATGGAGTGGACCATTTAAATTTGATGTGAAAACATTTGGCTAGGTATTTTACATCCTGGTTTTTAAATGATTTGTCATTATCTGCAACCAGAGCGGATGGAATACCAAATCGAAAAATGAGATTATTAAAAATGAATTTGGATATTTGGCTACCGGTAACATAAGTGAGAGGCATAGCTTCTACCCATTTAGTGAAGTAATCAGTAGCGGTAATGATGAACTTATGTCCATCGAAAGATGTTGGTCTAATTTTACCAATGAGGTCAACTCCCCATTGAGAGAAGGGCCATGGTGTGGTTATCGATTGTAATGCCTGGGAAGGTGCATGGATAATATTTCCATGCTTTTAACATGCTTGACAATATTTGACAAAATGACATGTGTAACTTTCCATGGTGGGCCAATAATATCCAACTCACAAGATTTTCTTGGCTAAGGCGATACCATTTGTGTGTGCTCCACAGATATTAGAATGGACTTCAGCTAAGACACTGGAGGATTCTTCCTGATTAAGACATTGCAGTAGGGTGCCATCATATCCTCGTTTATAAAGAGTTTCTGCTAAAATTGTATAACGAGAAGCACATTGTGTTAAAGCACGTTTATGCATTGGTTTCATGTCGGAAGGAAATGTTTTATCACGAATGAAGGTATAAAGATCGTGGTACCAAGGGTTATTTGGACCCACGATCTCACATACCATAGTGTTTTCAGGAAGATCATAGGTAGACATTAAGAGATGTTCGACAAGAAAATGTGCCTGGGGTTGACTAGATGTGATTTCTAATAGGGATCTGATGGTTGCCATAGCGTCGGCAGATTTATTACGAATTATGGGAATTTGATCAAAGCTAATTAATCGAAAATATCTTCGAAGACTATCAACTATGCATTTATATGGGATAAGTTTTTCATCCTTGACCTGGTATTCATTAGTAACTTGCTTGATGATAAGTAAAGAATCACCAAATATAGCTAATTCTGTAAGATTCCAAGATATAGCCAATTTTAATCCTATGATGAAAGCTTCATATTCTACGATATTATTAGTACATGGGAATGCTAAGTGAAATGATTTGGGGATAAGATGTCCGCTGGGTGTGATAAGAAAAATACCAGCCCTTGAGCCATGGAGATTACAAGATCCATCAAAAAATAGAGCCCAAGTTGATGTGATGTTTATGTGTAGAATATCTTCATCAGGAAAAGAGAACTGAAGTGGTTCTGTACCAGGAAGGGGTGCCTCGACAAGTTGGTTGGAAAGGGCTTGTCTGTTAATTGCTTTCTGCGGAACAAATTCGACATCAAATTCACTAAGTAATATTCTTCTCGTGAGAATGGGTCTGGACAACAAATACTTGAGAGGATCAATTATGGAAATCAACTTAGTTGTGTGATTGAGCAAGTAATGATGTAACTTATGGAATGAAAAGGTGACCTTTAAGCATACTTTTTTTTATTTGGAAATAACGTACTTCATGCTCAATAAGTGTTTGACTAAGGTAATTACAGCCTGTTCTTTTCCTTGATCATTATGTTGTGCTAGTAGAGATCCTATGGCATTTTCAGTGCTAGATGTATAAAGATACATGGATTTATAGACAACTGGTGACATAAGAACAAGTGGACTAGAGAGGTATTCTTTTAACTTAGCAAAAGAGTCTTGCCAATCGTGGTTCTAGTGAAAGTGTGCATCTTTCTTGAGAAACTGATTAAAGTGATGACACTTGTCAGCCAACTGTGATATGAAATGCCTAATAGATTTTATCTTTCCCTAAAGACTGCGTAATTATTTTAGGTTTTTAGGAGGAGGAATTTCCATAATGGCTTTGAATTTGGTAGGATCCACTTCTATGCTTCTTCGCGAGACAATAAACCCTAATAATTTACCAGAGGTTACTCTGAACATACATTTCTTTGGGTTAAGATGAACCTTATACTCACGTAATCTATCGAAAATTCATCTCAACACACTTGGATGCCCAATTCATGTTTTAGATTTTGCTAATATATCATCAACATAATCTTCCATGATATCATGTAACATGTCATGGAAGATGACAGTCATTGCTTGTTGATAGGTGGCACCAACATTTTTCAAGCCGAAAGGCATGACCTTATAACAGAAGGTGCCCCATGGTGTAGTAAACACCATTTTATGTTGATCTCCTTTAGTAATATGTATTTGATTGTAACCAGAGAACCCATCCATTAAGGAGAGCATTTCATGGCCTGCTATAGAATCAATAATCATGTCTATATTTGGTAAGGGAAAGTCATCTTTGGGACAAGCCTTGTTGATGTCATGGAAGTCTATGCATATTCTGATGCCGGGAGTTTTCTTGGTGACGGGAACTATGTTAGATATCTATGCCGAATATTCAATAGGTTTGATAAAGTCAGCTTCTAAGAGTTTCTCGATTTCGGCTTTGACAAACAATGCAACTTGGGGATGCATTTTGTGTAATTTTTACTTTACAGGTTTTACATCTAGATGTACCACAAGATGGTGTACTACAGGAGATGGGTCCAGGCCTGACATGTCCTTATATGTCCATGCAAATATATCTTGGAATTAAATAAGGAGTGTTTTGAATTCCATGCATTCTTGGTCAGATAGACTAATGCCAATTTGTAAAAATTTTGGCTGTTTAGTGGTGCCAATGTTTATGTCTTTTGTTTCTTCTACAAGCATTTTAGATGTATCCTTGTCAGAGAACGATGCTAATGGTTGATGTAGGTCATCAGTGTCGGGTGTTTGTTGGAACTTTTTGTTGACATGTTTGGTGGATAGGGTGGTAGTGAGGTTTTGACTATGGGAAATCCTCTGTTTGCATTTTTGATCCAAATTTTATGAGGGTGAAGGATCTGAATATTTTATCTCTTCACCAAAATAGTTTGATTCATTTAAATTGATTTCAAATCCTTTTCTATGGTTGGAAGTAGGGATTTGGTTGTGAGTTCAAAGAAATTATTTGATGGCTTCATCATTTTGGAACATGTCCATAGCCACATGATGTGGTTGGCCATGGTCTATGAGACTCATATGTGTAGGCTCAAATTGATGACATTAATAGATAAATGTTCAAAGGAAATATGTGTTTCAGTGGGGTCCTTAAAAAGACTACATGGAGGCTTGATGTCATTATTAGAACTGGTGTCATCATTGTCACTTTAAATTATTATGGGAGCAACATCAAACACCTTGAAACCTAGACCATGTTTACTGTGATGTTGTGTGTAATTTATCAGGTCTAAATGACCTTGTTCATTTGGACTGATTCCTTTACCCTTCCATCGCATGTTTTTCATTATTCGGTGAGCTTTGGTTAATTGAGGGGACTCGTAACATGGAGCAAATTTGTCATTATATAACCAAGATCCTAAAGAACTTGGAATATATTCGTTGTTAAGATAACCAAACTTTTTCCAAACTGACTATCCCATTTGGTAAGTGGGATGGATTCTCAAATGTGGAGTGTTAGGTTTGCCATAGCTATGTGGGGATTTGGTGATATAAAAAGAGTCTGCCATCTTTTGAAATTGATAATCACAGCATCCGTGTCAATGACTTTAATTGTGTGAGATGGGGAACCAATAGGTATCTCATGTGGTGGGGAAGTTAGTTTGGTAGTCTTAAAAGATGAAGAGAATGGGTTATAAGAAGAAGGGGGTGGATTGAAGGATGAAGGTTGGTTATTCACAGGAGGAGGTATCTTAATAGAAGAGGTGTGGTTGGATGAAGAAGATTAGCTAGGTGAAGAAGAAGATGGTGTGGTGGAAGAATAATTGTTGCTAGAAGAAGAAGCTTGATTAGTGGAAGAAGATGATTGATTAGTGGGAGGAGGACTGGTGGAAGATGTTTGACTAGCGGAAGATAATGGATTGGAAAATGTGTTTTGGTTAAGAGATGATGGTGCTGAGAGCATTGTTAGGGAGTGTATCAAGATCAATGCATGTTTCATCAGGGATTATGCGAGGTGGAGCATATTTATTTGTTGATGGACAATAGTGATCATGTCGATACCGTCCTTCGAGGAATCTACAATACTCAAAAGGTTAGGGATCTGTCACGTAATGTAAATTCCTTGTCCAAATGAGGAAACTTAATGCATTGGTGGAATGTTGATGGGACGACTTTCATGGCATGAGTCCATGGTCGGCCGACAGAGAATGTTATATGCAACTTCTACATCTACCACATGACAAAACCGTGTCTAAGGTGACAGGTCCAACTTAGAGAGGCAACGTGATTGTGCCTTCAAACTTTCTTTCGCTATTATCATACCCACGAATGGTTATGATATTTGTTTTGTAAATCATTTTCATTGTAACCTAGACAACGTAAAAGTTTCATGGAACAAATATTTAATGTTGATCCATTGTCGATTAAGATGCGCTTGATTTTACGATGAGTTATATAACCCTCGACGTATAAAGAATGATTATTAGTGATGTTGGGATTAAGCAGGTCAGTGGGACCAAAGGATAAAAATAGGATTGGGGACTGTAAGATGTGCAATTAAAGCCTAGAATTGTTGGTGAATTGATGTCCTCAGGGACAATAGCATTATTCAATGTGTTGCATAAGGAAGCATTGTAGTGCGGGAGAAGAATTAAGTAGTTCCATGATTAAAATTTGTGTTGCAGTCTTCTCTAATTATTTGACAATATTAATTGACGACGTACATTGTGGAGAGGAATTGGCAGTAGAATTAGATGGTGGATTAGGAAGGTGGTGTCGGGGACGAAGTGGCATATTTTTTTGTTGTAGGGACCCACATTTTTTTCTGTCTAGTGGTGATCGCATAGTCAGTTTTGATCTTTATAGTTGCTACTAAGTCTTGGTCATAAATCTATGGTCGAGATGACTGAGTCATACTCGACATTGCTTGATGATTGACCCTTATCTTTTGAATTGTTATCATGGTTAGGGAACATATTTTTGAACATGTGAAGTTTTTCATTAGGTGTTTTTTTCTTAGAAGTATTTTTAAACTTCTATATCTCCACGTTCAATCAGGTCTTGGACGTAATGGCAGAGTTGCATGCATTGATCTGTGGAGTGCCCTTTTATGCGATGGTAATCACAATATTCATTGTCTTTTATACCAATTTGGTTTGGGTTTTCCTTCTTCGAAGGGTCTGAAAATGGGATATGTAATCATGTTAGCATTTTCCAAATGATGAAAGACACTAGATAGACTTCTCTGAGAGGAGTGAAATCTCTTTGTCGATCCTGAGAAGGAACTTCCTTTCTAGGGATAATATGATTGGTTGTTTAGATTTTAATGTTTTGGTGGGATGGTTTTGGACATTTCTAACATGTCGAGAATCAGTAATGCCATCATTGATGATATTTCGATTCCGGTTAAAGAATTTAGATTTGTCCTAGTTCTGAGGAGTGTCTTGATAAGGTTGGTCTCTAAAGGGTGCTTTAAGTAAGCCCTTAGAAATAAGGGCTTTTTCGATTTGTGTCTCATTTTCAATGACTTCTTCGAAACTATTCAGAAAATGCATTTGCATGTGGAATGATAATTCAATATTGAGATTAGGGAAAAAATACTAACTAGTTGTCTCTTGGGTACTGAGCAGGGGAATCAACTTGTAATTCTGCGCCATCGTTGTAAAAAGGAGGCAAAATTTTTGTTTGGCCTTTGCCTAGTGTTCCAGAGATCAAGCATGGCTATTTTTGAGTCTAGGTTATAGGAAAAATGTTTGAAATATTTCTCCGATAAGTACTGCAAATTTCGTGACCGAACCCTTTGGGCAGATGGAAAAACTAGTCTAAAGCATGTCCTCCTAAACTTTGGGGGAATAATCGTAAAAGGTACGTGTCTTGATAGGCAACTTCCTGACATTGCATGTAAAATTACTTGACATGTTCATGGGGGTCGCCTTTGCTTTTGTATTTATCAAACTTAGGGATTTCGAAGGATGACGGAAATGTTAATCGTGATATCTCTGTATCAAATGGATAAGGACATAATTCTTCAAAGTTGAATTGTTTTGATTGTTTTTGTAGTCCTTGAATGGTGTCTTTCATAATTTTCCATTCTTGTGTGAATGGAGAAGTAGGGGAAAGTTTATCAAACATGTCGTGAGTATAGGAATCTAGATTGAGGTCTTTTAATCTTTCAACTCTAGTCATTTCTTCCTCAGGTTTCTTTGTTAAGTCTTGGATTTTAGTGAATAATTCTTTGGTTGAAGAACCATTTGGATTGTGTGGTATTTCGTTGTGATAACTTGATTCACCATTGTCGATGAGTTTGTTTAAATTTTCCGTCCTGAAGTCAGGGGGTAGTTTTTCCCCCATGGCTAGGATGTGTAACATATATGCATTTTTGTTTTGTTCTATCACCCTATTGACTTGTTCTTGTTCTTCATTGGTGAGTTCTGGTTGTGCGATGTCGTTATTTTCATGATTGTGACTGCGAGTGAATACCATGATGTAATGTGTCTGATTAAGCTGAAAAGTGGGTAGGAATTTTGAACAAGTGTGAGGAAATGAGAACTCGATTATTTTGGATTTAGCTCGAATAAGATCATGATGACTAATAAGGAGAGTAACTCAAACAAGTTATCTCAATATGATGATGATGTAACTCGAGACGAGTTATTATAGGATTTGTTTCATGTTGTGTAGATTTGGCTTAAACAAGCTCTGGACTATTGATGGGGAGAGTAACTTGAACAGGTTAATTGTGATATGGTTGTGATATAACTCAAAATGAGTTATGAAAGGATCTGTGTTGGCTGTGATTTGGATAACACTATGGTGGATAGAATAATGAGTGAACTCAAACAAGTCACCCAATATTAGTTTGATATAGCTGGAAACAAGCTATGAAGGATGTTTTTACAATTGACGATATGGGGAGTGAATGTTAGTCACTCAATATCAGTTGGATATAGCCGAAGACAAGCTATGACAGATGTATTATTGGATAAAGCAAGCTAATGAAATTGGTGCGATGTTTTGGTCTGTGTTGCTGGATTGTTTGGATGTTTTCACTTGGTATTGAATTGGTCGAGAATTGATTTGTTTGTGGAACAAAACTAGGATCTGAAATTTTTACAATGAACACATTGATATCAGCCAAGTTTTATGATAAAACAATGCTAAACAATTTTGTTTTCAAACAACAAGCAATCATGTGGATTCAATTTTTTTGGCTTATGAGGTAAATTCTTTAGGAATGATCATTGTTTCATGCAATCATACACATATGCTGTGAAATGGTGGATGCACGCACTTATTACTCCAAGATTATGCATCCTCCGATATATCCTAGTCTTGATATACCTAATTCTGTATGGAGAAAAAATTGGTACGGGGAGCCCTTAGAGCACTAGAGGAGACTCACCAATTCTTACTTTCCTGTTTCAGAGTGAATCACCACGTCTAGAACAAGTTTGTGAAATGGTGGAAGGTGATGGAGGGATGAATGTGTATGGTGTCCTTATAACTCCCCGAAGATTTACAAGGATGATGCCCAGGCTTTGTTGTTATAGCTATTTAGGCATGACTCGCATGCACTGCATGACAACATTACCTGTAAGTGAAGAGAAGGGGTGAGGTAAATACTGAACGCTTTGATGAGACTAGGTCTCAAAGTGCAATGCAGATGCAAATGCTGTTGGTGTGTGACAGTCAAGTCCACATCAATGATGTAGCTTTGGTGGTGATGAAATCCACCTCGTCTACGTGAAAAAAAAAAATGATAAAGTGATTAAACGCAAGGTTCTTTCCAACTTTAAATAACTCACTAGCAAAAAATAATTACGTACCTGAGCGTACTTTGTTTTTTGGTTTCAAAAATTTTCTTTGAATGGTGGTATTTTTGCAAGATTTTTTTTTTTTGTTTTGTTTTTGTTTTTGAAAATATTCCAGCAACGTGGTTCTACAGAAAATAAATTAGTAGTTATCTTGCAAACAAAATGTTAGAAAATTTATCATTGGCTGTTTTTTATTTTCCAGATCGCTCGAAGGCGCAGGAAAAGAGCATACACAACCAATGACCAAAAAATATTAATAATATGGCAAAGGAAAATAATTATTGAAATGACAGTTAGAAAACAAAGCTAGAGGATCCTACAATGTTAGAACAAGAAACTAAAAAATTGTGACCGTTTCTGATTTTCCAGGTCGCTCCGAAGGCGCAAGAAAAGAGCATACGCGGATATAATTTGAAATAGATTTATTTATTTATTTAAATGTTAATAATTATTGTAATTAATTATGATTGTGAAATAGCGATAATTATTATTTTCACAAAAAAGAAAAACGATGAAAGAAGAGTGTGAAAACGTTACCTAGAAGTGTTGTCGTGGAAAATTGAAATGTAAGGCAAAAAATTAAAAATTAAAAAAAAAAATGTTTTGCAGAGCCCAGGTGGTCTCATATTTCTAATTTCCAAGATCACTTTTGAAGTGTGAGGAAAGAGCATACGTGTGAGGTTGTTACGTGAAATAAAATAAAAAATAAAATAAAAAAACTATCATTTTGTTGTTTTTTGTTAAAAAGATAGGTGTTAGAAGAAATGAAACTAAAAAATTTCTGTAAGTCTAAATCAAATTTTTTTTTTTCCATTGCATAGATATTTTTGATACATTTCTGTTAAAAAAATGAAGTCATTCCGAGTTTGGGAGAAAAAGTTATGGCTTCCAGAAGATGGGCTACGGTGGCACTCTGAATGAAAATTTTAAACGTGAGAAAAACATCTTGGGAGCTAGTTTTTTTTTATTTTCTGACTTCTGTACTTCACCTGAGGAGCTAAAATTTAGACAACAAGGTTAAAAAAAAACAATAAACAAAAATAAAGAGTTAGATCACAAAATGATTGACTAAAATAAAATAAAATAAAATGATTAACTTCCTACAAAGCAGTTATTTTAGCAAAAGTAAATAAATAAATGCATTTTCCGGATTGGTTGTCCCACGACAATAAGATGATAAACTAATGGCTAGTTTATGTGTTTCTACAGATGACGAGTAAATAGCAAAATCAAAACTAGGAACTAAACACCAAGCATCGAGGAGATCAAAGACAGGATGAACTTCATAGTTTCATTGTTGCTATAACCTGCACATACACCACAAGACACCACACAACAAAAACACTACCCAAAGCGTGAAGGTTAACCAAAGAATACCATAAGAAATAGAAAACAAAATAATAACGAACAATAATAAACAAAGAATAGATAAAACTAGTAATTGAGAAATTAATGGTAACAGATCAAAAGAAACTGGGCGTGCCATAATGTAAGCTAGGAAAAACACACTACTAACAAGGAAGTAAAATACCAATAATCATACCTCCTCCTTCGCGTTCCGTAGCAAACCTCAGAATGGGATAGGAAAATTGGATTGAGCCCTGATTGTGTGATATGTAGGTGTTTTTATTTAATATGGAGCAAGACCTTCCTGCAACAATGATCCTCTTACTTTGCACCAGATGGGAAAAAGGATTATGAGGCTATTTGGGCATTAGGATGAGGTAAAATGATGTTCTTTGCTAAAAGGATGCAAGATACTTAGATATGGCATTCAAGCTTATTCTCCGTGTGTTTAGAGGGGAGGGGGGGTAAGCTTGTATTTATAGCTTGGGGGAGTGATTAACTTAGAGTAATTTAAGTAATCATGGTTTGAAAATGTGGGCAAGATTAAGTGAGTGGTTTGAAAATGTGGGCAAGATTAAGTGAGTGGTTTGAAAATGTGGGAAATATTAGATGAGTGGGGGCCACGAAGAATGGGTGAGGATTTGAATTATATTTTTAATTCATAAGTGGAGGATTTTAGGTGAGTGGGGACCACGAAGGGTGGGTGAGGATTTGAATTTGAATTTTTAATTCAATAGTAGAAAAACATGGAGAATAATGACATGTGGTGAGGATTGGGTTATTGTTTGGATTTTGAAATGGATAATTAATTAAATTATATTTGATTAATTCGAAGTGTATTTTTGTGGGAAATGAGGAAGGGGAATTAATTGATTTAGGATAGATGTGAAATTAGGGTGTCTACATCTAGTATCACCACCTAAGGGTGCATCCAAAGGCATTATAAGAGTATCAAGGAATCCATATAGTATTCACTCAAGGCCAAAGGGACTGCATTATCTACATACATACATAGGAAGGAGAAGTTCATTTTGACATCCACACATCTATCTAGATTGCTACATATAGCTATTCATCACTATCAAGTGAATCTTACAAAAGAACTTCCTAGGTCATGATTTATACACACACACACATACACACACAAAAAAACTACTACATGGAGTCTGAGATATAGTGTAACATTCGGTCACAAGTTCACTTTGGTGGGTGACCTTCGAGGATTAGTCAGACTCCCCCTTTACATCTTTCTTTTTTAGGATTTGATGTAGTTTGGGGTTTTAGAGGATATCATTTGTTTTACAGGTTACATGAAAATTATGTGATCATCCAATGACATACAGGTGACCAAAAATGAATGTTAGTGATCACCTTGCAACACAAAAAATATATATTGTGAACTCTTGTGCTGGTCACAGGCACATACCAGTGGTATTTTATGCCTAGACGCCCTTGCCCCAATCTAGGTGCCCTAGTCCAGGATCATCCATAAATTACACATTTTTTTGTGAGTGGTTGTTAAAGTCTCCTCCTCATGTTCATTGGTTTTCTAGTCTAGAACACTTCAAGATTTATTGCAAAATCAGATAATTCTTTTTATTCCCTCTCTTGCACTTAGGGTTTCAATTTTCCTTTCCTTATTGCTTTTGTTAAATTAGTGCTTTAGCATTTATTTATCATATGTGACTCTGCAATATTTAGGGTTTAGTATTAATATAATATTTGTTAAATCACCTTATTTATCTTATTTATATCAAGATCTGCAGAATCAAGTTCATCAACTTCAAATGGATACTTCTTGTGCATCTCCATCTCTTAATTCCACCTTACTCATTCAAAATTGTTTCATACTCACCATTTCCACTTATTCCCTTCCTCCAAACTACGTCACTCCTAAGTTTCCCACTTTTAATGGCCATGGTGACCCTCTAAAGCATCTTAGATATTTTCATGTGGCATGTCTCAATTATACAAATGATCATACTTTGCTAGCTAATCTATTTCCTATGAGCGTACAAGAATACACCATGCATTGGTTTTACAATCTACCTATTCATTCGGTAACATCATTTACCCATTTATTCGATGCAATTTTCTCAAACATATTTTTCAATCAATATCGGTTCTAAAATATCCTATGCTTAACTTGCACAAATACAAAAAGGATCTAATGAGCATCTAGATGAATATGTATTACACTATAAGAACAATCTAGCTAAGATGGCCAATGTACTCTACTATGTACCTTGGGATATGATAATATAATGCATATGGGTTGATAGAGATTCTGACATGTGGCACACATCCCCTTAATTAGTTATATGGGGTCACATAGGAATTAGTTATATTGGGTAATGCGTCGGCCTAGATTGGGATTAGGTGTTACCCATCCATTAAGAGTAATGTGTGTCTATATAAGGGAGGTGAGTATCATGTCATGGGGTATGAGTTGAGTATTCTACTTTGTATAGGTATATTGGAGGTTTCCCCCTTGAAGTGTATTCCCATCTTGGGATATTGTGGAGTTACTCCTTCCTTAAGGAGAATTATATGGCGTTGCCCTACCTTAAGCATATTATTTTGCATATACTAAATATTTGGGAATCTTGGCCCGCCCATATCTCTTATTTTGTGTTATCTTAAACAAATTATTCATTTTCTGATATGCAAATATCTTATCAAGTGGTATCAAAGCATAGATTTTGGCAAAAATTGGGTCCAAACCCTAATTTTAGAGATTCATCTATATTTTGAAATCAGAAATGTTTTTTTTTCTCAAGTTTTTTACCACACTTGCGAAAGGGTCTCAGAAATCTACAATCCAAATTTTAAAAAACTTCAAGGTGTTTTGTGGAAGTTATTACATTCTTTAGGTTTCACCCAAATTTGTTTCATAGACCAGAATTTTTTAGAATTAATTTTCTAAAGTTTTACCAGAATTGCAACTCCCCTTCAGGAAGCTATGGTAAAATTTTCAGAATTTTTTGATCTAGTCTGAAGAAGATATTGAGAGTTTTAAAGTTTTACATAAAATTTGGCCTACATGTTGCAAATTCCCATCTTTCTTTTATTATTTTACATATTAAGAAAGCTCTCACAATTTTAGCAGGGGTTACTTATTTTTGGTTTCATATTGGAGGCCTAATTATATACGAAATCATCAACTCAAATATTGGTCAAAGGAGCAAGGTTGTGAAACCCTAATTTCTGTGCATCATGGATATACCAATTTTCTATGGCAATGGGGAAATTGATGCAAAAAAATGGTCATTACAATTTAAGAAAATGTATTTTTAATTTTTTCTAGTACATGTTAGTTTTTATCTTCATCTTGATGGGAAAGCACGACATTGGTATTATTATTTGGATATAGATATGTTGGATTGGGATTGGCAGGAAATGAAAGATATTTTCCTAGCTAAATGGGAAACAAAAAAGAAACATAATTTTTTTAAAGAAGAATAAGAAGAAGAGGAGGAAGAATTTTATGATGAAAAGGATATGCATGATTTAGAAGGGGAGACAACATATCAAGGTACGAGCTCAAATAGTGCATCTCCAAGGAAGGAAGCTTCAATATTTCATTTTGAAGGGTGCATCCAAAGGGAAAAGGTAATTATTTTCATTAACCCGTTCAACAAATATAACTTCATAAATATGGATATAGCTCAACATCTACATGTTAAAACAAAGCATATCAAGGAATCTCAAATGGATGGTAAGTAGATTCAAGTTTTTGAAGATTTAAAGTTTTCTATGGATAAATATGTTTTACATTCAGATTTTTATGCTTTAGATATGGATGGGATGGATATTTTTCTTGGATATCCTTGGTTAAAGACATTGGGAACAATCAATATTAATGTGGAAAGGAAATTCATGAAATTATGATACAAGAGAAAGAAAATTACATTGCAAGATATCACACTTAGCAAGGAAAAAAGTAATTTTAAAATTGGATCATGAAAACAAAGTTGAAGATGGAGAAGAAGGGAATAACGATGAATTATAAGGAGAGGATGAAGAACATGATGAAAAAATCAAAAATAATTTCTCTACTCAAGAGAAAAAATAAATAGAAAATAAATTAGAAGAATAAAATAAAGTGGAGGAAAAGATTGATAAGGTTGAGCATACTAAGGTTGTACCATATAGACACATACATCATCATTGCCAGAGGAAACAATTATGGAGAAATGCTAGGATACATGAGGGCAACAATCTATATGGATATACAGGGAATTGGAGGAGTAATGATTTTGGCTATAGACGGAATCAATGGAATAATAATTATATGACATGGAATCACATGAATAATAATTATGGATATGTATGGATGCCGAGGAGAAACACATATTGACCAAGATGGAATTAGATGAGCACAATGGAATATGGAATTAGGTTTGGAGCAGCATCACCCACTAGGATTTCATATGGGTGGCTGGATGATTGAGCGTGACAACATGTGTGTAATAATTTAAAACACACTCATTATATGGATTTTTCTTATGTTTCGAGGATGAAACGTGTCATAGAGGGAGGAAATGCTATGTACCCTTGGGATATGATAACATAATGTATATGGGTTGATGGAGATGTCTACATGTGGCACACATCCCCTTAGTTAGTTATATGGGGTCACATAGGAATTAGTTATATTGGGCAATGTGTCATCCTACAGTGGGATTATGTGTTAGCCATCGATTAAGAGTAATGTATGTCTATACAAGGGAGGTGAGTATCATGTCATGGGGTATGAGTTGAGTATTCTACTTGGTAGAGGTATATTGGAGGTGTCCCCCTCGAAGTGGATTCCCATCTTGGGATATATTGTGGAGTTACTCCTTCCTCAAGGAGAATTGTATGGTGTTGCCCTACCTTAAGGGTATTATTTTGCATATACTAAATATTTGGGAATCTTGGCCAACCCATATCTCTTATTTTGTGTTATATTCTAAAAAATATTCATTTTCTATAAGAAAAGATCTTATCATACTCACAAATTCTTATTTATAAGATATTTTTGTTCAAAGTATCTTATCTCCTCTCCAAGAGAGTGTCATCTTTAAGACCTCTCCATCATTTGATCAACTATGCCATACTCTTAACTTACACAAAATAAAAATCATCTCTATGGGAAAGCGTAAATATCATGATCATGTTTCATCATCTTCTAACCAGTTTAAAGGAAAATATTCTTTCAATCCATCTCCTGAAGCCCACTGAAGAGAAAACAACTATTAATGTTGTCTTTAGTCCTAAAAAGCTTCAATGAAAACCTCAAAATTGTACCTTCACAAAGTTACCTTAATCTCATCATTTCTTATTGCCACAACTTATCGAAATAAATCTTTTTCCACTTCCACTAACATTGAAACTTGATCCATCTCACCATAAAGGCTGCAATTATGACATCTTATTCAATATATTATTGACAACAATGCAATCGAACTCCCCGAGCCTTCAACATCTAAGTTGGTCAATGAAAACCAAAAGCTCAAAATATTCAAAGATCCATTTCCTAAGCATGATAAAAAAGATGTCGATTCTTCTTCTAATTATATATATTGTGTTATGCCTCCTCCTTCTTTAGGGCCTCTTGATTTTCTAGTTGCTAATACAGATGCATCTCCACCACTTATTACCTTATCTGATCACAATTATCATGCTACATTTTATTCTAATACATTGTACATCAATGATTATATTGGACCTCATATTGTTAATAACACCAAGATCAATCCATCAGCTCCTATTGGTGTGTTCTCTATTGTACTCCTCATTTCCATCAACTATTCACTCTCTGAAATTTCATATCCTTTTCCCAAATTTTATGATTACATCAACCTTCTAGTTACATTTAGGCATCTCATCATGCTTGTGACATTCATCTGTGACACCTTCAATAGAAGGTTGTGACATTCTCTTAAGTCTTCCTTGGCTCCTCTCCACTCAAGATATCTTTTCTATGAAATACTTGTGTCTCAAATTCATTCACAATAGGAAAGTTATCACTCTCAAAGGTGTTCTACCATTCACACCATTTCCCTAGCCTCCTCTTTAGGATGTCCTTTCACTAATTAGAGTATGTAGGCCCTTTAGGCTTCTCAATTCTAAGGAAAATTTTACACCTAGCTCTCCTATTCACACATGACCTAATCATTCTCATCGGTTCACTAATCCACCTCATCAGCCTAAGTCCCTTACTCAAGAAACCCCCTCACATAGGATTTTACAACGTCTATCACCTCCTATGGCTACTTCTCATAGAATTCCATCACCTCCTAGGTCTCCTACACATCAATTCTCATCACCTCCTAGGTATCCTACACATCGGTGCTCATCACTTCCTAGGTCTTCTTCACATAGGTGTTAACCACCTTGGCTTCCATTGCATGTACATCATCAGTCTCGTGCACTACCGATCTTAGAGCATGGTCACACATCTTTATATCCTTATGCACCGGGTGGAGGACCCTTTCCCTTCACTTTCATTGGATAACTTACTCATCATAATACACTTGGGGTGCACCACACTTTCTTTCTCCCATCGTAGCATCATTATCTATTTATCATTTCTACTATTACGCTCCATGCTTCATACTTCATGTCTTTAAACATCATTTCAAAACTTGATACACATATTATATCATCACTATGCTATGACACACTCTTTTTCTAAGGTTCACACTTTCCTGTTGAGGGAATAATACATCCATGAACCACACACACTGCATATTTAACATTATGTGATTCACGATAAATATTTATAGAATTCCATTCTCAAACATCATACTATCCTATGACGCACTCTATTTCCATGGTTCATACTCGAAAACTGAGGGTCTAAATCTGAAATGAACCTCATGCCTTTCACTTTTCACACTTTGTGCTTCTTGATTTATCTTTCCATCATATCTCTTTCAAACCATTTCTCAATGACACACTCTTGTTATATGGTTCATTCTTTACTGTTGAGGGGTCTTATATAAATGAACTTCATCTCATACATACAACTCCGCTAGGGGAACACTACTCCTATCACATTCACTTCTTACATATCACCACATCACTCATACATCATTTGCATATCTTGGTTGCACATACTCTTTCTTTTTTATACTTACATGTGCACTTTATTTTCCATGATAGAAGGATAATTAGTATGTCAATATATTTTCTATATACACATGCACGTTCACTTGGTCTTTAGTTGTGAATGAGGAATTTTGATAGATATTTCCATGTAGCATGATGTTTGGAATTGTACCTCTTATTAGTCCCACCTTTGCTTCAGGGGGTATCTATATTTACTAATCTTACATAATCACATGTATTATTATTTTATTATATGCTACTTCCTACTCTTAATAACACATTACCTATTTTATCGATACATACACGTCTTGACATACTTTCTATCTTTCTAAAATGTTAACGGGTGCTTCATGTACAACATTTGATTTGCACGAATATATGCCACCATGATTTTCTGTTACACTTTGCTTGTCATTGTTTTCATTATATGTTATTGTTTGCAGGACATGCCCTTTGTCTTATATGAACATTGTACGCTTTTGGCCACATCGGCCTTGATTGTCTTGGGACATTCTGAGAAATGTCCCTTGTTTGAAACCTGATTTTCACGGTCTATCTTGTCTTCTTATTTTCTTGATTGCACATTGTCTTCTACTTGCATAATATATTTGATTACAATAACACATGTTACTAGCCTTATTTTTTGCATGCGCCTTATTTTCTTCTATGCACATCCCCTCCCCCTATAGGGTATCCATTTCAGCACAGTTTCATTCCCTCACCTTTGAACCACATGCTCCTATCAATGTCACATGAACCAAAAAGGAGGGGGGCTTACATTGGGTGAATCATTAACCCCTACAATAGATTAGAGCTACAATACATACCTACACAGTATAAGAACAAAGTAGTCATACAGTTATAGAACGTGCCAAAATCTAACTTGGATCCTTAGCACAACACATAAACCAACACCTAAAATAAGACAAAATCTCCTAGGAACTTGTGTCCTCTTCCTAGAAACCTATTACCTGGGGGCACATAAAAAATTTGCTCAGAGAAGCACAATCTACAAAAATCTACAAAGCAATTTTCCATTTACAGGCATAGTCCTCTAGTAGCAGAATGCATTCTATCTCCATTTCAATCAATACAACTCAGAAAAAATTAGGGACACACCATCTACAGTGGTGTTTATCGGGAAGCAGTCATAGAAGGAGTGTAACACTAGACCTCTTTCCCCAACAATATTATGTTATGGTGTTAGATCACCCAAAAAACTCTTGTTTCACATGAGAGTTTCCAAAAAACTCACACTTGGCATGAGATTTCCACAAAAAAATCATTCTTGGAATAAGATTTCCCAAAAAACTAACTTTTGGCATGATATTTCCCAAAAAACTCACTCTACACAGTATTTTCAGGACATTTTCTTTCATTTACACTTCTATACATCAGGTGCACACTTTCCTTTTACACACTTTTACATACATTTACAAAGTTTTCATAATACATGACTTTGACTACTCTTTTGATCTTATTTTATAGGTTGATCCTTAATATGCATCAAGAATCATACCTACATCAAAATTTCAATCAAAAAAAGGTACAAATCAGCGCATAATATTCACCCCTTAAGGTCACTTAATCTTTCTTACTTTCCTTCCATGCTTCATTTTTATCACTTCACACTTCACTTGTCTCTTCGGCATGCTCTCACCATCACTCTCTACAAGAATAAAAGGTATGCATCTTATAAATACTTTATGTTATTAATTATTCACTAAAAAACATAAAGTGGGGGAAAATGTAGACAAAAAATCATGCACTTGGGTACATTTCTAGGTCCTAAAAGCATACTAGCATTTACATGATTCCTAAGCGAGAAAAATAGTAATAGAAAAACTATCTTTGGCCTCTTGTCTATATTTCTTATATTATATTTGGTCTTACACACCCTACAACCCAGTCATAACTTTACTTTCTTATCTTTTATGACTTTAAACACCAGTGTCCAACAAAAACGTTAGTTCCCCAGGTTCCCTCATCCCATGTGGGTGCCCTTTACCTCTTTCTACCTGTACTCCCTCTTTTTGTACCTCTTTTATCTTTTGGGAATCTTATTTTCTTATGGGCCTACCTTCCATTTGTAAATTATGAAATTAAACCAATGGAATCATATAAATACATATCTATGTGGATAAAAATAAAGGTAAAATCTCTAAACATACTATCTATCACCTAAGCTTATATCCAAATGAATCCAAAACACTCAAGGGCATCCAAATCTAGCATCCATACAAGGGACAAGGGACTGCATTTTCTGTATACACAACGTAGGAGGGGGAAGTTCATTCAATTCCACACAAAACATTTACGTATTTCGTTAAATCTAAGCCTGATATCTAGTGCATCTTGAACAAGGACATCATAGGGAACCATTTTCACACACTAACAAGAAATTCATGGAGTCTAAGATGTAGTACAATGCTTGATTGTAAGCTTACTCAGTTGGGTGACCGTCGGGGTCACTTTAACTCCCCATATTATATTTTTTATTCTTTGGATTTGATGTGGTTTTATGGGTTTTGTAGGTGAACATATATTTTATATGTTACATGTACATCCAATGATCAAGGTGCGACATAAAAGTGAACAACAACAAATATTAGTGACACTATTGTGACACTCCAAAAATCTGATTTTGAGCTCCTGTGTAGTCATGGTCACCCAATAGAGGTCTCCAGGTGCCTAGGTGCCCTCACCCCCAACCTAGGCACCATAATATGGCTTTGAAGTAGTTGAATGTGGATGATCTTATTTGATAAGTTGTATTCTTTGGATTATGCACGATGTGTTTCCTGTAGCTTTATGGATATGTGGGGAGGTGAAAAAAAAAATGCATCTTGGAGTTTTAATTCAGCACATCCTTTTGGGATAACCTTAGTTTGGATTCAAGAGTTCGAACATCAAAAGTGAATTGGAGATTGTAAGGAAGGACATAAGATGATGATGATGTGATTAGATTAGGGTGGTTGGAATGGTTCATGGTGGTGTTCTTCCAATAAGTTGTAATAAGGAAAATATTGAGAATCACCTAGAATGGTGACCTCCATGAAAAAGTTAGGGAACTTGACCACATTAGTGAAGGGTAGATGACACTACTTGCATTTCATGAATCTATGATCATCATAAAATGATTTTATAAGGAATGCCAATGTGCATTACATGGATGAGTGTTTGGTGTGTGATGAGACCCACTATGATAAGATGATTAATTTTTCCATTTGATTGTCGTTATGTGTCATCATAAGATTTTATGGTAATGATAGTGGATGGTAAAATTGTCTTCAAATAACCCAGTATTTTGATAAGAGTGAGGGTGAATAGGTTAACAATAGAACCATTGTAAATAAGTACACATTTTATTTTATTCTTGGTGATGAGGACCTTGATATACAATGGGAAATTATGAGATGGACCAACTAGTAGTGGATCATTATAGTCAAAGATGAGTTATTTTCTTGATGAGAGGTGATCCAAAAGAGATTGGAATTAAATTAGATAAATTTCAATAGGAAGAGTATACTCCTCAAGGTCTTTACAAAGGATGTCATTGTGGATAGTATATATATTAAGAATATACATTATCAACTTTTTTTCTAGAGCCTTCTCTATGTTATTAATGATATCATATTTTCCCTTTAGAGTGGGCATGAAATAATTTTGAATAGTTATTTTAGGTGGAGCTATTGAATTTGTAACCTTGTTACCATGTGTGGTAACATTGCACTTAGGTGATAGTGTTTTGATTGAGATGGAAGGACAACTTTGTGGGGTAGATATCTCTGAAGACTTAACTTTGAATTTTACAAAGATGATATTGTGGTTAATGTAGCTGACCAAAGAGTCATAATCAAAATGTGTCCTCTTGTAGTTGATGTGGTTGGTTTCAGAGGATTGAAACTGACCTTGTTGTTCGGGGTTTGAATTTTCATGATTCTTGGGAAATATATCCTGATAGATACCTAACTATTTATTTTCAGATGTGGAATATTCTTCATCTATTTCAACATCTCCCTTATCAATAATGTTTTGCACGTAATTTTTGAAGCACATATATTGATTGGTGTTGTGCCCTTTGGTTCAATGGAACTTACAATATTATTCCTCCAGAAACCAAAATGGTTTAGGATAATTTTCATCACAAGGTTTAGTATCTAGGAATTCAATTATATTTATTACTAGGAAATTACAAAATATAGATTCTATTGGATTTCCAAGAGGTGTATACATCATATTTCTATAATATTATCTTGATCTAACTTGTGGGGTAGTTATGTTATATGAAGTAGAAGGCTCGGGTAAAATTTGGATGGATGATTTAACAATATGGGTAAATAGACATAGTAGGGGGGCCAAAATGTGGATAGAAAATTGATTTTAAGAAAAAGGCGTATGAATTTTGTAAAAGTACGCACGTTCTTTAAAATTATAGGTTTTTTAATTAACGAACCAAAATTTTGTACACATGATAAATGGTATGCATTCCTGATATATGGGTTGTATATGGTGTAACATATGTGTTTGTGGAAGTTATTTATTTACTAAAATAATTATTAAAGTTTAAATTTTTCATTTATTACTCTTTATACTTTTAATTTATTTTAGTAAATATAAGATATTAGGGTCACTTTGCACCTTATGGAACTAGTCTCACAACTTCATGAGTCACGGTTTAGGAGATAGTATTTCATAATCTAATCTAGTAAGTAAATACATATTTTTCAAGATTTTAACATCCAACCTAAAGATTTTAGGGCAATCGATGTCTTTTTGGGAAATAATATAGTCATTTTAAAGGTTTTGGTGCCTTTTGGATTGTTTTCTGACATTTGTGGGAGTTTTAGATGTGTCAAAATAATATTTTACAAACGTCACAACTCCCAAAGGTAGCGACAATTGCTTGAATATATAGAATCATGAAGTTTCCCATGAGCATGGAGTTAAAGCCCTAATTTCATCTTGGAATCATGATAGAATCATATTATGGATGAGTAATTACTTTACACGATTAGGGGAACGCATATTTAAGAGGAAAACTTGAGAAATCCTCACAATCAATAATGTAAGGGAGTGACCTTGGTTACCATGCAGGCACATGTATAGTCCTTTGAGCCTTATAATATAAATTAGCAATAGTAATGTTTTCGTAAGAATATGATCTATCTAAGGAACCCATAATATCTTCATTTTTTCAATAGACATTTAATAAGTAGAAAACTTGAAGACAATTGGAAGCTAAAAGAGTCACATAACATCAAATCTTTTATAACTATGGGCAACAAAAGTTAGGGTAGTGAGTAGGTGGAAAATGTGTAAAATATTCCACATATACTTTTCCTTTCCATGGAAAAATAAATTCCGGACTTTCATCAAGATTTTTTTTAAGAAAATTAGTTGCATTAGATCAATTTAATGTAGGAGGAGTAGGAAAGTTGATTCAAGTGCCACATACTTCATAAACAATGACAAATCTACATCAACATTAAGAGAAATTATTTTTAAATATCCTTTTGTGTTGTTGCCAAGATACCATTGAAATAAATTCATATATGGAGAAGACATCATTAAAATAATTTTGTGCATTATGAAAAAGTAATTCGGTGAAAGTGGTAAGAGGGAGATAGTAAATTAGAGTTTACTAGAATATTCTTATCATCGGTTTCACGAAGAGTAAAATCCAAGCCTCGCCTGGGAACTTTCCCTTTAGAAGAAAATAAGAAATACTCAGTTATGAATAGGAAAATAAGATATTAGACCTATGATCATGAATACTCCAAAACTAATAGAAATTTCACTCAATCTAGTGACTTAAGACTAATGTAATGATTTTAATGATGGTCTACTTGTATACTCCCAACTAATAGTGATTGTACTTAATTCAACCTCAAATAAAGTCTTGTACTGGACTATACAAGATGATATATATATATATATATATATATATATATATATATATATATATATATAAGGAGAACTTTTACACACATATAATAGCTTTAGTTTATTTTCCTCCTCTCCACTAAAGGTACTTAAAAACGTATTTTTTTAATATTAAATCCCTTTCTACATGGGAACACTGAAACTTCTCACAATTAAATTCTAGGACTAAGCCCTTATGGCAGAATAAAGAATCATAACAGGGTTTTATCTAAAAATTAGAGGCATTTGGAGTATTATAAATTAATATATCACATGATTGAAAACTTCTTAAACATAATCCACACATCTAGATACCCATAATAGGAGTAAGGGTGTTAATTTTATTATGTGTTACTATATTCAAGATTTGACTATTCTCATGGAACAAAATACAGAGTGTTAGGTAAATTAATAGGATGTGATGTAGTGATTCTAAACCATGGAACTATGCAGGAACTTCATTCCATTGTTAATATAGGATTACTGAATCATGAACAACACAACTCTATGAAAATATCGCTTTTTTAATATATTATTACAACCTTGCATATAAAACTGAATTATGCAGACTCTGAGATATTCATTTCCAACTCCATTATAGACTCTTTTTCTTTGAATGAAAATCCACCATCATCTCTCTCCCTTATTGTATAAATTCAGATAGAGAAACAAACACACACATTTTGTTTCTCAAACCAAGGTGGTTACCAAGTTGGGTTGCACAAGAATTTATAAGTTGAATAATGTCTAAGACCTCAACACACCAAAAATTATCTATATACCTCTTGATTTACCTTGCATCATTTGATCCCTAAAAACTTATAATTTATGAATACATAGTATGTTTTTGGCCCTAATTGCATTAAACACTAAACATATTGGTTGATTGGCTCAAGGAGAGAGGTAATTTACCCTATTTGAGTCATATGAACTTAATTCTAATGATGTGATGACATTTAGGGATTAGTTGGTCTCAATACAAATCAAAACATTAAATCAAATATGACTATATGATGTGTTTTGGGGTTTTTATGGACCCCAAATACATCATTATCTAAAATATTTAGATATATATGGTAAAGAGAGAAGTCACCCATTGGTCCATGGTTCCTACAGAAGAATGTTGCAATGAGGAAGGAGGTTTCCATGATGGAGGATATGCTCACTATAGACCATCAAACACATGAGATTACACGAAGCCATATGAATGAGGTGGTAGAGAAAAAAAAAAGAGAAGGGGGAGATTATTATGTAGCTTAAAGAACAAAGGTTGTGAAAAAAAATCCCAAGAAAAAGGACTAGAGCGAATAAAATATTACCATGGTGAAAAACTAAGTGCATAAAAAGAATCACCCCAGTGGAAAGGTGGGAGAGTTTATAGGAGTGTGTAATAAAAAACGTGCTCCAATATGAGGAGTTGAGGAATGTGAAGATAAAGGAACACACAACAATGTGAGAGAGTAGAAGCTACTTGAGAGAGGCTATGCCATTATACAATCAATTAGAGTTGAGTATATAAAATGACCACTCTAGGATAAGTTCCTAGGAAGAACACTAAAAGTCTATGAGATCTCTAGAAGAGAGTTCCAAGCTCCATAGAGTACAACTACATGTAGATAGGTCATAAAGGCCATTGAGTGAATGAGAATAAACCATTGAGTTTCATTCCACTGTGTTAAATATGAAATGCTTTTTCATGTGGTCACGACCTTTTGTTCCATGCATTAGTCAATTAATGTAATCTAAAAGAGATAATTTCAAAACAATTGAGACCCTATTCATAGTTATTACTATGTGATGTGAATTTCAAATCAATTGGTCCCCCTTTATTATATCATGCATTACATATTTAGTTGATTGCTTCACTAAGAGAACTAAATATTTAGTAAATTTATCCATATGAAACTTATGTGGAATTTTATGATGTGATTTTTTACTTCATCCAGGGCTTATTAAAACTCTAGAAACAAATCAATCTGTCAATTCGATTGAATTTGAAGATGTAATTTATGATGCAGGTGTATCATGGGGGAATTGCTATTTCTTGCATAAGTTTTACGAATATTAGTTAAGTATGGGGTTGCGACTGTTGGTTACTCAAACGTGCACCCGCGTCTTAGAATCTTGGAAGGGCCGAGGTTTTTGAGATCACAATGGAACCATCCCCAAGTTGTGGGACCTTGTGCGCTAGGGATGGATCTCCAGAGAAGGTTGGTTTCCTCTATCTATTTCTACTGCTATGTGCTACTCCTAGTGCTAGAAGGGAAAACTAAGATAATAATGCCAAGGGACTAGTGGATACTGAAGGATAATATGAAAGGAAACTATGAGTAAGTGGAGAAAGTGGTGGAAAATTAAGTGGACATAAAAACCCAAAATTTAGGTACCACGATCGCGAGTTTCTAAACCATGCTCACGCAATTGTTTTTATAGGTTTGGTGATTTCTGAGCCTAAAACCGTGATCACGTTCCTCTGAGACAAAAAAATAGACCCACGACTCTTCATTTTCCCCATTTTTCCTTTCCAACCATGATTTCTCCTAGACCTTTGGCACTCACGCTTTGAATACCCCCTAAAAATTGCTCTTCGAACTTTCTGGATCATGATAGTTTCAACCATGCCGCCAAGACAAAGAGGTAAGCCCTCGATTTTGATCAATTTTTTTTGCATTTTAGGTTTTTTTTTTTTTTCATGGGTTTTTCAATTTTTTGTTTATGTATACAATTTTTTTTGTTTTGTCAGTTGTTCAGCAAGCTCGTAATCTTATAAACCATCGAAATATTCCTCAAAACCTCTCCAAACAATCCTCAAAACCCTACAAACATTCCTCAAAAACCTCCTCCAAACATAGATCTGCCTCCTGTGGCTCCTTCTGTCCCCACGGAACTAGCAAGAACACAAGCTGATATCGTTGGAAGAATCTGACAAAATAAATTTTCATTGAGAACCTTATTCAGACTATAAGACAAAATCATGCCACAAATCCATTCCACATGACTTTAGCCAACACATTGCAAACATTGATTGGCGAACTCGACTCTGCAACCAACCAAATAGATAGATGGAATACCTTTAGAGGTGATTGTAGGCGGTGGTATGCAGATAAATTATCCCATGCGGCCGTAAAAGACAAAAAAATGGAAAAGACTGCATTTGTGCATTATTTACTGACCCGAGAACCAATGCCCCCCTGCAGGTACTTGCAAACATGGTTCCCAATCTATTGGTGCCATCGATGACCGAATCAACAACAATTTTTGGGACTGATGGTGGATGGTTTTTGATTATCCACCATGCAACAACAATGAGGTTCCTCTCTATTTTTTGAAGAAATTATATTTCGAGTTCGTGCTTAATGAGGTCCCAAATTATTTTTACTTTTATGAGTTTTATGGGTTAGGAGGTGGCTCTACACAGAGTAGACCTGGTGCACGCGTAGGTCAACCAAGGATCCCCCATGCCCCAAAACCCCCACTACCTTCAGTTATCCCTCCTATCAGTGAAGGAGGTTGTGGAGATTGACACATTACATGCATTAAGGGAGCTCACTGACACTCTGACCCAACATAGTGACCAGATCTGTGATTACATCTGGTGATGTTGGTGGAGGCGTCATTTCTAGTGCACCACACCACTATGGATCATGTGGTGTCCGTATGCACTGCAAGCGAGACATCATTTGCTGGATCACATGATTTCTTTTCTCTAGATGAGATGATGGCGGATGTTTTTGGAACTAGTGTAAAGGATCTTGGTCTTTCACAGGTAAATGTTAAATAAATATAATATTATATATATATATATATATACAATAGTTTAATTCATGTTTGAGATTTTAATATATATGTATTTGATTGTACGTCATGTACATACATGTAAAAACTAATTTTTTAATTTTATTTTAAATAGCAAGAGCCGGTGAAGGAAACATCTAGGCTCAACATGCTAGCTACTATAGCTGGGCGTGTTACAAATGTAAGTTTCAAGTTGTACTTAAATTTCAAATTTCATTTGATTGTAAACTTTTATTATTATAATGTTTCACATGTACATGTACATATTAATATATGTTTGTCTTTTATACGCAGGAGCCTGGTGGGTCATCATCTGCTCTGGGAACTAAGGCTACTAGCACGCCTCATGTGACTTTTACACAGGTTAGTTTCTCTTTACACTTTGTTTCTAATTGTGGAAGTTCACGTGGATTACGCTTTGGGTCTGTTATGTGGCAGTCATGTAGATTAATATTGATTTGTACATGTTTTTTGTATAGCTTATGACTGCCAGAGAGACTCCTCCATATATGCAGACTATGGAGGCTGTTGTAGATATTGCCATAGCATCTGCAGATCCACTAACTGAGGTACAATTTTTCAAATTTGTTAAATTTTGGAGGAATTATTTCTTATTACTTAAATCTACAATATCAAATTTTGTACATGAAATATTTAATTTAAAATTTAATTATTTGTATGTAGCTTACCCCTCGTGAGTCTATTGTTGTCCCTGTGACGCATCAACGACAAATTGATAGGGATCATGACATTGCGGTAAGATTTCACATGAATTTTAACTAAATTCTAAGTTTCTAAATTTTGAATGTATTTTAAAAATATGGGTGTTAAAACTTGTTGTTTATGAATGTGTAGGTTAGGTTGCAGGCCTTCTTAGAGACGCCTAGGACCACACGAATGAAATCCGTAGTGGCATCTCCCTCCACTACATCCCCAGGTCATGGACATGCTACTTCTAGTAGGGAAAAGAGAGGGAAGATGTTTCATGATTAGATTCATAGGGCCTGGATGTACATATATATATATATATATATGGGCCATCTGGTCATAGTTCATGATTCTTCATATAGTCCATTATATATATAGCCTTATGCAACCGCATGTGGTCCTATATGTATGAAACACTTAGTTCGATATGTACACATGTTATGAACTTATATTTTCAGACACGTGCGTCCACCACACTTAGTTTGATACATTATATATCCATGTGTTGGTTTTCATAACGATATTACTTCTATGTTTGATTTGATTTCATTGCACATGATATCCTTCTATGTATGTATGTTCTATGTATATTAGTTCTATATGTATGTTTGATTTAAAATTAAAAAACCATGTCCAGAGCACTACATGGTACAATTGTTAAGCAAACCTATTCCATTAAGCAAAACCTATGATAACCATTCTAGGTGAACTACAAAAGGGCAATACGTAATTACTTTTTTCACAGTAATTACGTAGGGTGTATGTGCAACTCTAATTATTTTCCTCGCCTCCTAACAATGTGCACATCTTTGAAAGAATGGTTGTGAGGGAATTTCTATAACTAACATTTTTTCTTTTAAATCTAACACTCATCTGTTGCATATCAACTAATACAAACATTATTAGAAATAAGCGAGGTAGAGTTCATCTTGAACTATATGAATATAACGTTACTATGGTGCAACATTGCATGGTACAATTGTTACAGAAATTAATGGAAGCATTTATGCATTGTTTTAGAGATTATCCCATTAATAGGGCTTATCCCATTGATCAATAGATACACCTTAATATCTCTTTATAATTTGGTGCTATGCCAATCAACTAAGAATTTACACATGATTTGATTATCATAAGTAGATTCACTTCCCTTTTAAGTCCTAAACGTTTTTGTATTTAAGCACACACTTTAAAAAACCCCATTTTTTGTATACCCTGCAATCCTTCTAGTCCAAAATACACATTTTTGTGAGGGGGTTTGTCAAATAATTCACATCCCTACCATTCCAAGGTATTTGAAAACAATTTCAAGGTTCTTCAATGAATTTTAAAATGATATATCACTTGGAATTTGTGAACATTCTTTACATATTTATTTAGGATGTTTGTACATATGTTACGACATATCAATCTAGATAAGAACACATAAATATGTATGTAATGTATATTTTCAAATAATTCACATCATGGCAGGCTCTAGGGAGGCTCAGATTGGTGTAAGAACACCCGATCTGGAGCCTTCCTGACATTCCTTGAGCCTTCGTGGCATAAATGTTTACAAACCACCTTTTTTAGGCAGTCCTAGGAAATGAACAGAGGCGAGTAGTGAGAAGTCATGCCTCGGGACATCATGGCACCAAACCAACTGCACCGACACATGTCTAGGGTGGCTAGGTGAACACTAGAGGAGGCTTCATTACAGTGCGTGACAATGTCGTTGCTTCAAGGCTACTTTTTTCAGGCATAGTACCTTAAGAGCCCTGAGAACAAAAAATCGTTCAACTTCAATGAGTGACTAAGCAGACTCCGTGGCACCTAAGGATGTCTTGTTTGATCCTACACCTTGGTGTAGGGACCCTCTATAATATCTTGTCTCAGTTTTTTCCTTCTCCAATCGGTGCTCTCGTTGCCCTATTGTTTGCAAATGGGTGAAATAGTGTAGTTTGAAATAGTGTAAGGCTATCAAACACTATATTTTACAAATGGTGGTTCATGGCACCAAACTGAATGTGCTGAAACATCTGGTTGTCAAGGTGAATGCTATAGGATGCATTTTTTTGGTGCGTGAAAATGTCATTTCTTCCTGGGCTACTTCGTTCAAGGGTAGTCCCTTAAGAGCCCTGAGACCAAAAAATTGTTCAACTTGGACGAGTGACTATGCACACTCATGGCACCTAGAGAAGTCTTGCACATAATCCTACACCTAGGTGTAGTGACCCTCTATAATATCCTATCTCAGTTTTTTCCTTCTCCAATCGGTGCTCTCATTGCCCTATTGTTTACAAACATGCTAAATAGTGCAGTTTGAGACACTATAAGGTTATCAAATGATATATTTTGCAAACGGTGGGTCATGGCACTGAACTTACTGTGCTGAAACATCAATGTGGTAAGGTGAATGCTAGAGGAGGCATCATTTTGGTGCATGATAACGTCGTTGCTTCTAGGCTACCTCGTTTAGGCATAGTCCCTTAAGAGCCCTGAGACAAAAACATCCTTCAACTTCAACGGGTGACTACGCACACTCCGTGGCACCTAGAGACATCTCATATGATCCTACACCTTTACAGTAGGGACCCTCTACAATATCCTATCTCAGTATTTTTCCTTCTCCAATTGGTGCTCTCGCTGCCTTATTGTTTGCAAACACGTGAAATAGTGCAGTTTGAGACAGCGTAAGGATGTCAAACAGTATATTTTGCAAATGGTGGATTGTAGCACCAAACGGACTATGCCGAAACATCTGAGTGGCAAGGTGAATGCTAGAGGAGGAATCATTTTGGTGCGTGATAATGTCGTTGCTTCCAGGCTACCTCGTTCGGGTGTAGTCCCTTAAGAGCCCTGAGACCAAAAAATTATTCAACTTCGACAAGTGACTACGTGCACTCGATGGCACCTAGATACATCTCGTCCAATCCTATACCTTGGTGTAGGGACCCTATACAATATATTTTCTTGGTTTTTTTCTTCTCCAATCGTTGCTCTCGCTGCCCTATTTTTTGCAAACATGCACCAAATAGTGCAGTTTGAGATAGTGTAAGGCTGTTAAACAATATATTTTGCAAACGGTGGGTCATGGCACCAAACCGATTATGCCAAAATGTCCAGGTGGCTAGGTGACACTAGAGGAGGTATCATTTTGGTGCACGACAACGTCGTTGCTTCCGAGCTACTTTGTTCGGGCGTAGTCCCTTAAGAGCCTTGAGATCAAAACATCATTCAACTTTGACAGGTGACTACACACACTCTATGGAACCTAGAGACGTCTCATCTAATCCTACACCTTGGTCATAGGGACCTTCTACAATAGTATGTCTCAATTTTTTCCTTCTCTAATAGGTGCTCTCGTTGCCCTATTGTTTGGAAACGTGTGAAATAGTGTAGTTTGAGACAGTGTAAGGCTGTCAAATGCTATATTTTGCAAACAGTGGGTCATGGCACTGAAATGACTATACCAAAAAATCCAGGTAGTAAGGTGAACACTAGAGGATGAATCGTTTTGGTGCACGACAACGTCGTTGCTTCTGGGCTACCTCGTTAGGGTGTAGTCCCTTAAGAATGCTGAGAACAAAACATTGTTCAACTTCTACGGGTGACTACATGCACTTCGTGGCACCTAGAGACATCTCGTATGATCCTACACCTTGGCATAGGGACTCTTTACAATATCCTGTCTCGGTTTTTTCCTTCTCTAATCGGTACTCTCGCTGCCCTATTGTTTGCAAACATGTGAAATAGTGCAGTTTGAGACAGTGTAAGGCTGTTTAACACGATATTTTCCAAACGGTGGGCCGTGGCACCAAAATTACTACATCCAAACATTTAGTGGCTAGGTGAACACTAGATGAGGTGTCGTTTTGGTGCACGAAAACGTCATTGCTTCCGGGCTACCTCGTTCGGGCGTAGTCCCTTAAGAGCCCTGAGACAAAAAAATTGTTCAACTTCGACGGGTGATTACATGCACTCTGTGGCACCTAGAGACATCTCATCCAATCCTACACCTTGGTGTAGGGACCCTCTATAATATCCTGTCTCATTTTTTTCTTCTCCAATCGGTGCTCTCGCTGCCCTATTGTTTGCAAACATGTGAAATAGTGTAGTTTGAGCCAGTGTAAGGCTGTCAAACAGTATATTTTGCAAACAGTGGGTCATGTCACCAAACTGACTATGCCGACACATCAAAGTGTCTAGGTGAATGCTGTAGGAGGTTTCATTTTGGTGTGTGACAACGTCATTGCTTCCGGGCTACCTCGTTCGGGCGTAGTCCCTTAAGAGCCCTGAGACCAAAAAAACGTTCAACTTCGATGGGTGACTACGCACACTCCATGGCACCTAGAGATGTCTCATCTGATCCTACACCTCAGCATATGGACCCTCTAAAATATCCTATCTCAGTGTTTTCCTTATCAAACTGGCACTCTCATTGCCATATTGTTTGCAAACACGTGAAATAGTGCAATTTGAGACAATGTAAGGCTGTCAAACAGTATATTTGGCAAACGGTGGGTCATGGCACCAAACCTATTACACTGACATGTCTAAGTGGTTAGGTGAATGCTATAGGAGGCATCATTTCAGTGCGCGACAACGTCATTGCTTTCGGGATACCTCGTTCGGGCGTAGTCCCTTAAGAGCCCTGAGACCAAAAAAATGTTCAACTTTCGGCGGGTGACTACGCGCACTCTGTGGCACCTAGAGATGTCTCGTCCAATCCTACACCTTAGCGTAGGGACCCCTTATAATAGTTTATCTCAGGTTTTTCCTTCTACAATCGGTGCTCTCGCTGCCCTATTGTTTGCAAATGCGTGAAATAGTGTAGTTTGAGTCAGTGTAAGGTTGTCAAATGGTATATTTTGCAAATGGTGGGTTGTGGCACCAAACTGATTATGCACATGCATAGGGATGGTCTTGTAAACACTTTAGGAGGTGTCGTTTCAGTTCTCTAAGCTCCAGGTGCTTCTGGGCTACCTCCTCCGGAGCCAAGAACCCCCTCCACAGGTACATAAATCGTTGTTAATATCTTCTCTTTTCTTGTAAAACAATGAAAGCTTCTCTTAGCTTAGAGAATTTATAATTGTATACTAACACTGCCAACCACGTGAAGGTGGATGCTTTTTTGGCACCACTAACCTACACATAAAATTGTTAGTCAAATAAATTTAAGTTTCAAATCAAAACCATACTAGATATATAAAAAATACACAAATTTAATAAAATATATGAACTTAAATTTATCTAACTAACAAATTTATACATACCAAAGAAATTGTATCAAAGAAATTATATATACCAAACATGAGCATTATAAATTCATTCCAATAAACCATCAGGATCGGATCTACTCTGAATAGTGGACAAGATTGCTTCATGGTCTGACTCTCGAACCTTCCAAAGAATCTTGTTATTAGGCCTTCCTCGATATCTATACAGCTGAATATTTATTGGTAGAACTAGATGTGAATATAAGAGTATTTTCTTGTGTGTCTCAAAGTCTTCAAACACCCAAACAAAGGATTTTTTTAATGGATACCATTCGAAGCCAAGTTCCTGTAACTACCACTGACCCTATAGGGTACTCAATATCTTCACCATCTATAAAAGGAGAAGTCAAATTTTTTATTTCCTCGATGCAACGACATAAGAAATAGTTTGTTCCTTCTTCATTGTTTTTTTCACAATAACTGCAAACACATGTCCTACAAAAAAATAAAGGTTTCAACTCAAATTTAAATTGTACATATTAAAATTTCAATGGACATAACTCAATACAAAAATTGTAAATAACCATAAATACCTTGTTGAACCAAAATCAAAATTTTCAAAGTCCTTAGATGTTGAAAATTCATCCACAAAAATAAGTCGTAATGCTTGTGGAGGTTGATAACTAGGAAGCAGAGTTAGAGGCCTAGAAATCCATCCATCCACCCATTCTTGTGAATCACACTCAGCAGTGACAAATTCGATACAAGATGCACAAAAAAATGTCAACTTTCTTGTCATGTGGCCCATGAAGTAGTTTCTGAGCTACAAAATGAGTGCATATCATTGGACCCAGTGAGTTTCATACAATCCTCGGAGTTAGCAATTTTTTGTTCCTCTATCAACCAAAAATATCTATGAACTATGGAATTTTCTTAAGAACCTCGGGCCATGTTGTCAATACACCATTCCACTATGCTCTTTGCATCTTTCAATTTAGCACCATCTTTATACTTTAACTCTTCTCTTGCAAGAGCTCTTTTCACACATGCCCCTACATCATCATGCTCTCCTTTTCCATGTCAGCCTTAGTGAAACTCCAAATATGTTACACACCCATCTTGACATGCATCATGCTCATCCAATAAAACATTTATGCATTCTTAAACTGAGACGTGTAATTATCTGACCATATATAATGTTGTTTGAAGTGGATGTCCCTATCAGACAAGTTTCCATAAAATAACTAGAAACACCCTTCCACAAGTTCATTAGAATGAGTATGATCATCACTGATATAAAGTGGTACTCTCTTAAAAAAAATTGATCATTCTTTGTACTGTCAGGAGAATGTATAAATGTTATATGCACAAAAATGGTAACTTGTACTGAGTTGTAAAATTGTGATTGAACCTCCATTTGTGGTTGCAATGTGTAATTCTCTACAAAATCGATCACTAAAACAATAGTACCAATAGGAAATGTGTCCTTGCATATCTTGAAATATTCATCCAACCATCGAGATCTGTGTGTATGCCTAGCATACTCATAAATAATTTCATCCTTAAATTTTCTCATAAATTGAAAAACAGGCATATGTTCTGTAACTAGCTCACATCGTTTAGACTCTTTTCATCTTTCAACTGGTGTGCAACTGATTTATATTTATCAAAATCAACTAAATTATGTCTTATTGCACCTTCAATTTTCTCATGGATGCAACTTTCCAATTTAGGTAATCCACCGCATGTACCACAACTTCCATCTAAACAATCCTAACTATAAAAAAATTGTCCAACTTATTTTTCACAAAATATCATAGGAATGAAATCCCTGGAAGATATTGGTGGAACTTGAACACCACATTCCGATAACATAGTTTCAGAATGAAAATTAGAACGAATACGTAAACATTTAGCATAATGCATCACAAATTCAACATGTTGCCTACAACAACAAGTGGTGTGAGCGTGGTTGATTTTCACATAGAATGGTTTCAACATTTCAAAAAAATGTTGAGTAATTTTAATTTCTAGATGCTCTTGTTAAAACTTACGACAAAATTGATTTTGAGTCATATCTAAGAAATGCTTTGGATGTGGTTCGCGATTAGTAGAACCAAATCTCCGTTTTACAACATCTCTTGTATTAGGTGAAACTCTAGTGTTATCATGCCAAAATTGAATAACAACTTCTCTTATAGCATCAGAATTATCTTTGTCCTTACGCGGTTGCTCTAGCAAAAAATTCCCAAAAATCAGTGTTATTAAGTGATTGAAGGATATTACGTCTTTCAATTGCTTTCATTAGAGTTTTTTTTATTAACTTGCAACATTCAACTTGTTTTTGTAATCAAACATTTTTTTTATTGATTCATTTACAACACTAGTAACAAGTACACGATGCACAACATTACTATCCCTAGTGCATCTCTTGACACCAACAGTGTGATATACATCATGAAAATTTTTAACAATTGTAGAGGTTTGACCACGTATATTAGATGTTGTCAATCCTAAGGTGTTTAATGTAGGTCTCATTTTAATCAATTTCATCAAACTAACCAACAACTGACATCTTTGGGAATCATTTAAAATTTCAAAATGATTATCCCAAATTTCAATGGATTTTCTTCTGATTTTCCATTCAGAAAGTTTGTCAGACATTGGTTTCAAAATTTTTTTCATCAATTTCAATAAAATAATTAGGTTTCTTACGGAAAATCCTAGGAGGTGTTTTTGTCAAATTTTGTTTGTCTACAGTTTCAACCTGAATTTCCTTATTCACATTTTCATTGTCTCCTTCAATTTCAACATTTACTACATCACGAGTATTTAATTATTCTTCAACATTGACAGTAAAAACATATTCATCATGAGTATTTAATTCAAATTCAACATTGACAGTAGAAACATTACTTGGTTCCTCATTTCTTACAATAGTAGGGGTTGAAGATGAACCTCTTCTTGATTCACGAAGATTCTGCATTCGCTCAGCATTTTGAAATCTGTTTGTGTCTAATTCATTTGGTGTTTTTTACTTAATGACTTCCTTTTTTTACTTTGTTTCTTGTCTCCCATGATGTTTTGCTTCAGTGATAAGAAAAATGTGCAGAAAATGATAGAATTTCACATTAATTTGTATGGTAAATTCAAACAGTAAAAATCACATGGTAATTAGAACATTGGGATGTGTGTAAATATGATTTAAGAACCGTGATCGCGCTTTACAAAATGCAATCACGGTTTATAAAGTGTGATCACGGTTCTTGTTATAAAACCCGTGATCGCAGTTCTATTTGTATCATCAAATATGACCCTATGGCTTGGGAAATATTTTTTTTTTCCCCAACCAAAGCTATGGAAGGTCATTATGAAGTGTGAAAGGTAAAAAAACTTCAAATTTTCTCTTCCACAAGACTTGAACCATGCTGAAAAAAACTGAAATTTTTTTCACAAAAATGGTTCCATCATGTAGGGGAGACTATTAGCTTCGTAGAAATATTTATTTTAAAGTGAATAGAATAAGATAAATATCATTTTATAATTTTTTACTAACAATGGGTCTTTAAGACATTTTTTCCCGCGAATGTTCATGATTACGTTTAAGACTACAAATTTTGTTTCGCTTATCAAAATGTGATCAAACTTATACCATCCCAAGCGTGGATAAATTCTATAGACACATATATATATATATATATTTATTTTGATATTTTTTGATATAGTTATGGAGGGAAAACGGAAAGTGCTCCATTTTCTAAATCTTTTCAGACCACTTTCACGGAAAAAATCATTAAAAAAAATTATTGCTAAAAAAAATACAAAATAAAATCCATCCCAAGATAGACAACTACATCTAACTTTTCACCAAATAAAAAAAATAACAATATTTTCTCATCCAAATCATAGGCAAACGGACTACAATTTAATAGGTTTTTTCAACAAAAAAAACCAAATCATATAATTTTAAGTGTTTAATATAGCTAAACTTGTCCGTTTTTTAAAAAAAAAATAGTAGTTTAGAAACTAGATTCCAGATGCTATGATTCATATTTATATAAATTTTTCTAATTTTGAGTACGCGTATTGCTAATAATCCCTACAAGTTGAGATTTCACTATTTTTTGCAATATGACGTCCACTTATGACCCCTTTTTTATCCACCAACTTGTTGCACTTACCCCTACACTAAAAGGTGATATTGCACTATAAAAGAGGGATGAACACTATCTTGTTTTGAGCGAAAAAGTGAGAGGAAATGTGTAAAAGAAATCTAGGCACATGTAGCATGACTTAAAACATATTCACTAGATCAGTTTCATGGGACACAACCAGATAAGGAGTAATAAGGGACATGTGAAATGACACAACCAGCACACAACGCAAAAGAAAAGGCAAGAAAAAGGAATACAAACATTTACATCCCACTTGACATTATGGTTATCCTTGGTCGATGTCATCTCCCATGAGTGATGGTGTCGGTGTTAGGTTTTCCTTTGGATGAAACCATATCCCACAGGTGATGACGTCAGGTATATATGCACATCACACCCTGATATTTCATAGAAAAAGGAATGACATGAACAAATAACCATTTACTTAGCTCTTTTGTGCCATATTCACATATTCTCACTGAAAAACACTTCTCTTGGTCTATCTTTCATTTGATTTGGATTGGAAACTCTTCTTGGTTACTAGATTTATTGCATGATTGGGTCATGTATAGTGAGTCTAGGACAAGAACTATGTTCCCCTTCTCTACCCATAATGATTTTCTTTCAGTGTACTATTTCTCTAGAGACATAGATGCATCAACAACCACCCCACAGGTAATTTCTCTAACCCTTTTTGTCACTTTGCATAGATTAGTTAATCTCCTTTCTCATTACTCTATATTAGCCTAGTAATGTATGTACATTGATGCTAGCTAGCATATTTCTCTTACACGATCATCTCCTTAGTTTTATTTTATTTACATTTCTGTTATATAGATTATGTGTGCTTGTTATATCTTTCCATTGATCCACATCTCTTCCCCATTACCTGATATTCTAGAAGGGTACCCCTCTTTATCTTGACCACAGGATTTGGAAATCCTACGTAGAATTACTATGGGGAACATTTCCCTCTGTATATAAGATCTTAGTGCTCATTGTAGCCCCTTTTAAACCAATCAATTGTTTGTTGATTCATGTATATCTCCTCTTCATTGCCTCATACCCTTATAAAATGGAATACCTACAAGTCCAAGCCATTGAGGCACATTCTTGGCCCGCTATACATTATGGTGAACCTGACGTGAATCTTATAGACCTCATAACTCATAACAACTCATTAAAATCATCCATCTCCAATTTTGAACTCATTTTGAATCACTAAAATTTAGAAAATATCCTACACAGACACCATCGGTTAGGGGTGATAACTTTTGTTCCTAAAAATTTGTCCCTTGATGCCATCGACCCCTATGTCATTTTTTTTCATGGAAGACAAGATCAATAATTCTAACTTCAGGGCCTTCTCTCATCGAGATCATCACTTTTTTATCGAGCATTTAGGAATATGATCTTATGATTTAATTTTGTAGACATTTTCTGAAGCCCTTCACCATGAAACTAAATCCCCCTTTTCCATAGATTGTTTTATCGTAGGAGTCTCTATAAAGAAACCCCTCACCTGCCACAATGGCCTATTTGAGGAGGAGGAAGATGAAAATCAAAATAAAAACACTTTTGATCACCCTCATAAGATTCAGAAATTCTGCATGCACATTCCTCAGTACAAGGATGAATGAGAAGAAATGATCAATAAACATCTTCTTAAATTCATTTCTAAATACCTTGATGATAGGGCATAAAAAGAGAAAGGTTTTGAAGGAGGCGCATTTTAAAATACCTGCAATTATGACCCTACCAACCTTATCATCCAACTCACTGATAGGATGAACCAACAAAAATCCGCTACTACAACTTAATTCCTTCAAATGCAAGCCAACGTGGTTCATCTAGTCAATCGATCTACAACAGGATCTTGGGGAAACACACCCCCTCCTTTACCAAATGGGCCTAATGGGGTGCCCATCACCCAACCCCCTATCCATAACAAAGTCCTAAGAGCAGTCCAAAAAGAGACTCTATCACCTTACATTTATAGCATGAATACTGGGGATATTACTCCTTCCATCTCCTATGAAGGGTCCAATGATCCCTCCCTTCACATTAAGGACTTTGGAAACCTTTATAATGATTTGATCATATCCAATTCATACGTTGCCTCAAAGATCTTAGCTAAATCCCTCACTGGGGATGCTTTGGATTCATATCATACCTTACCTCCTAACTCCATAGTTGAGCTAGAGTCCTTGGTGACAACCTTAGTGAATGAATTTCAATATCATGACTTATCTGAGAATAACATTAATTCCTTCATGAATTTCAGTATCATGACTTACCTGAGAATTTCGTTAATGTCTTTTAAGTAATTAAGTACTTTGGAACATACCCCTAACAATGTAAGCTTCCTTTTTTATTTATTGGCATGAAGTGATGAAGGTTTAGTGTATGACGGATTTAAATACTTCAATGATAATGCATGCCTCTTATAACATTATGCCTAAAACTTATCATTATGTCTACATGGTATACATTCTTGGTCATGTCGGTGTGTGCCAAGATATGAGATAGCCTACAGAGTCTTAGAGATATCAAATAAATTAATCTCAAATTGTACTACTAATAGAAATGGCTTTATGTTGACATTGTATAAGTGAAGGACAATTATGAAGTTATTTCCATAAATAAAATAGGCTATAACTTTTCAATGTAAATATGCAACCACAAAACTATGAGAAATATAAGTATGTTTTTGTGGCTATGTGACCTACCTAGGTAAAATACCTAGCCCTTTTCAAGGATGATAAAATAACATGAAAAAATACATGCAAAATGATACACGAAATATATACCTAGAAAAAGGATAAAAAATGTAGAAGGTCATTCTCCTCCCACAAGTATCCAATTTAAAATATTTTTACGACCAGAAAGAGGACTTTGAGAGATTTATGAAAAGTGTCACAATATGGATTCCATGAAATATCAAGGAATATTTCATGATTAGAAGTTGACCCCCGTGAGCTTAGATCTTTTTTTCATAATCCTCGTTTACCTTTGAAAAATCTACAAACAATGCATGCACAAGAAAGGAAAAAAATGTGTGAAAAACCAATAAGAATGAAGGGACATGGGAGCTTTATTTTATAGGTTTAAGTTGCAAAGAATATTAAGATGGATATGGGTGTAAATTGCATAAAGAGTTGAGATGATAAGGGTAAAATGTGCATTGGAGATACAAATGATATGTGGATTTGATTAAATATTCTTGGTGTATGAATGAAGTGTTTTCATGATATTTTATGTGAGTGGGCGAGGATAATCAAATGGGTGACATGTCTTTAATCAACCTTATTTTATTTTTTAGTTAGTTTTATGGGATTCTTTAATTTTTAATTATTATTATATTTTATATTGTTTTTGTATTTTTGTAATTTATGCGACCATGGAGGTTCATTTTCTAGCATCTATAGCTGGATATCTTAAGGAAAATCAAAATTTTATCATCAACTTACCAATTAAACATGTAGTGAATGTGTCTGGATGGTGTAGAAACTATAATGGTTGTGTGGATGTGTTTTCCTTGCTTAGTATAGGGTGCATAAGAATATGGGAATATGTTTAAACATATCCTAACACAATTAGTAAGAAATTTCAAGTATGTTTTGACTTCCACCCTACAACAAGTTTACCTCTAGGATTGTTGAAAGACAAATTTTTGTGAGGGATGAAAATTTGTTCCATCATTTCCAAAAAGGACAGTGTTCTCGTAGATTAATGGTAATGTTATTGAAACAATATGTAAATATATGTTAGTAGTACAATAAGGTACAATTCGTTAGATGTGCAATGATAAATAAGGGACAAGGTTGTATTTTCAGTTTCCAAAAGACTTATTTTTCCTAAGCATTTGAAGATCTAGACCATGTGCTTGAAGTAATAAAACAAGACATATAGTATACAATGTGCATCATTGTCTATATATATTGAGAGGGTGTTTGTTAAATCCTTGTTTTATATTATCATGGAGGTGTTGAGACATTGAAATGTTTATAGAAAAATAGTGTATATCGGGGTTGCCAAACTAGAAGAAGTGGAAATAAGGGAAAATAAAAAGGAATGGTATCCATAAAGAAATGGAATGATGATAAGGGCTCACAATTAATACAATACTTCGAGATGGTGGAGCATCTCTTGGGAGTACTTTACACCAACCTTCATTATTGTGTATGGTCCATTTTTCTAAACTAGTAATTGTATTATACTTATCTTATGTTAGATATGCCAATTAAGATTGAATTACATATTCAAGATTACGTATAGAAAATCATAAATGCTTATGTGTTTCATCATATTTATGATTAGAGAATTTGTGATGTTGTTTCACATCCCTTTTCTAGGAATGTAATATATTTGTGAAATTATAGTCAAAAATTTATGATTAGAGAATTTGTGATGTTGTTTCACATTCCTTTTCTAAGAATATAATATATTTGTGAAATTATAATCAAATGTTTCTAATGTTGTTTCACATCTATTTCTAAGGGATCTAATATGTTTATGAAACTAATCTAAGGTCCAAAAAAAATTCTCTTACTTCCAAAATATATAAAATTAAAAATATTAACCTAATTTAATTTTTATGTTAATAAAAAACCTTAGACACTATCACATTGAAATGAAACTTGTGTAAGTACTAGTTTTAATATGAACATTTTATTCTCGAGTCAACACATATTCACGAGTCAACATTATCTCCTTATCGAGACAAATTTTGTTAACTTAATTCTTCATGTGACTATACATTCAAAAAATTTATATACGATTTTGATGGTTTCTTCATAAATATAAATATAAATTATATTTGTATTTGTATTTGTGTGTAGATATTTTGAAGTTATTATGGTCCATCGCCATTGAAATCTCGAGTCACGATAACATCCGATTAGTTTCATCCAAAACAAGATTGTTTTGTTACTCTCACTTAGAAGTTTGATTTGCAATTGTGACCAATTCTGTTATGAGCAGGGTAGGAATATCATTATAAGAAAACAAACACACGCATGGTAATGTTATTTATTCTTGTAGAAATGTAAATACAACACCAGCATCATAAATCAAACACACAGAATAACACACTGAACAAGAAAATGGACATAAGAGGGGATCACTAATGACCCTTCTGTTCCTCCTTGTCATGGTGGCCTGGAAGCTTATCTTTTATCTTGTCCAGCAGCCCCTCTTTCTTCTCGCCCTGCGCATGTTCTTCCCCTTCTTTCTTGTGCCCTCCACCAAGCTTCTCCTTCAGCCCTCCCTTCTTTTTCTTCTTCTTCTCTCCCTTTTCTCTCCCTTCCTCATCACTAGACTGTGCATCATTTCATCCATAAATACTGTCAACAGGTCTATACAAATGAAATAAAATTAAACAAAAGAAGTTAGGAATTGAGGTTTATAAAAACTTACAGAGCTTGAAGAAGAATTGTTTGTGGTATGATGAAGTTTTTCTATCAAATTCCCTTCTTTGATCTCCTCCATCACACTTTCGTGTGCTTTCTTTTCATCTTCACCATATTCCGGAACTTCTTCAGGAGTGGGATGCTGCTCACGTGTCTCCTCTTCTTTCTTCTTCCCGAAGCCAAACACCACGATCCTGATGCTCTGATGAATTTGAATCCGCCATTACAATCCAAATATGGAGCTTCACAAATCAACAATGCAATAAACTTTACATAAACATTTCACAGATTACAGTGAAATGCTTGGATGGAAATGGAAGGATGCGGAAGTGAATTTACAGGAATGGAAGACGCGCTTTCGACGCTGCCGTCAAATAAATCTGGTGTGACAGCTGTACCTCATTTCTTAAAAAGATAGATGGGGTGACCCACAATAAAGTTTGCTCGTAGTCGTGGCCCTTAAATATATGTCCTTTTCTTGCCTGGAAAATAGCAGAATATATAATTTCTGTGTTTGTAGGAAAAAAGATTTAAGAAAAACTTGTTTCTTTCTTTTTAGGTTTGTGTGTATTGTTTGTTGCCCCTAAAAAAATTCAAGTTTTGATATATATGATAGCCCTGACCTAGAGGTTACACCCATATACATTTTGTTTGGGTTTCTACATATGATATATGTTTGTAACATGTTTCAATGGGTGTGTGCATGAAGTGTTTATATAGAAATCCTGATTGTGTGGGTCTGCATGTTGTTTATCTACAGACATTTACAACATCTCTGGCTATGACAATTCTTTCAGAGATAGGGGTAAAAACCTTTTTCGTAGTTACGGTAAGCCTCAAATCTAGTGGTGTTATTTCCATGTGTGAGGTTGTACATGGGAGTTCAATGCAATTTTATAGTGCAATTGAACTTGTTTGGTGTTGGAAAAAATAAGAGGGTTAAGGGTAGATTAGTTAAATAATTTGTTGATGTTGGTGGAACCTTTTGGGTTGTATATATTCTGCTCTTTTATTTTAATAAAATTTTGAGTGTATCATGCATGCTATCTTTCCTTTCTGTACAAGACTGAATATTGCATTTATGTGTTCTATATCTAATTTCTTGAACTCCTATTTTGAACTAGACCCCAGGTGGGTGAACAAAATCAGTTCTTTGTTGATTAATTTTGGTACTGTTGGCTTATAAGGAAGTTGTTCACTCATCTCTGATGATAAAATGAGTTACTGATGAATTTCGAGAAAGCTATTGATCCCTCTCTATTGATAAGATTAGCTAGTGTTGGTTTGTACAGATTTTGCTTGATTGTATGGCTCAAGGGAATGTTTTTCTATTTGAAGATTGTATTAGTTTGGTGCAAACACATCATCTTTTGATTTAATTAGGTACCATTGATATGTGAGGAAGTATTAATTGCCAATTTGATAATATTCCAAATATTTTATTAGTCCAGAGGACTTTTTTTGGTTTGCTCTTTGTTTTTTTAATTGGATTGGTCAAGGGAATCAATTCCAATTTGAGATTGTAAAATGGATTTGCTTGGCTCTGCAGTACAACAATTTAACTTGTTTGGTACTAGAAATCTGTTTAACTTATTGTTCAATTATGTATCATTGATTTGTGAGGATACATCAAGGTCCAATACTCCAGTGCTTTTATATCTTCAGAGGATTTTTTTGGTCTAGCTTGTGATTTGGCTGGATAGTTCTAGTTAACTGACCAGCGTGAACATATATGTATCCCCTGTTCAGAGATACAAATAGTTGTGACGTTATGTGGTATGATTCTTGTGTTGTTTGTTAATAATTTTAAATGTGACCTTTGAACTTTGAAATTGTCTGTTCCAAGACCAAAACCCAATTATCTCACTTATTTGAGATCCGATTTGGTTAGTTGGTAGGTCAAACATGTATTATGATAGCTTTGGAAAAATGGAGATCAATTGGATAAATAAAAGATATATATGGTTTAGTCAATGAAAACTAATGTGCTTCAATCTTCTTAACTTTATGAGCTACATGTGAAGTCCTTGATTTTTTAAATATTTTGTAGTATTATATTCAAGTTCAAATCCTTGGTTTATATGGGAATCTCTAGCTTTTTGTTTCCTCTGCTACAACCTATGCTGGTTTTATGTACATTGAATTTACTGCCTCGTATGAAGGTTTTCAGTCCATTAAAATGTGAAATTCACTTTCTGGAATGAACACTTTTATCATGGAATATTATCCTTCTATCAGTTTGGGAATCCTTCCCATCAATTTTAGGCTTCACCTGGTAAGCTTAAGCTTTTGTTTTCTGAGCTTTTTTTTTTCAAACATAGTAAGTCCTAAGAGTAATTATTTCTGTTTTTGAGATCTAAAGCTTTGGATTTTTTATTTTTTTCCTTCAGTTTGAGCTTAGTTCTGCTTCACCTTTGTATGTTGTTTATTCGCTTACGTTGAAAATATGTACAAATTTTTCAGAGATGAATTTAAAAGTTTGTCGATCCCTAAAATTGAAGGCCTTACTCCAACGACAACCTAACATAACTCCTGAGATTGTTGTTTGAAATCTCACGCAGAGGCCAAAGTGAATTTTTTTTAGGGTGCAAATTATATAATACTTTTTGTTATTTTTGTTATTTAATGTGAAGTATTTGTGTGCTTGTTTTATCAAGTTTTGTTATGATAAATGGAATATGTTGGAATAAAAATCTTAAGGAATATTCCATATTTTGTCTAATGTCAAACTTTGGAATTACTAAGACATGAGAATATAATATATGATTTGTTTAAAAAGTTGAAATTATTGCATTTAATAAATGTTATGTATACTACCTTCCAAGAAGTAATAATCACAAGATTCACAATACGACTAGTCCCTT
Source organism: Taxus chinensis (assembly GCA_019776745.2). Classification (NCBI taxonomy): domain Eukaryota; kingdom Viridiplantae; phylum Streptophyta; class Pinopsida; order Cupressales; family Taxaceae; genus Taxus; species Taxus chinensis. Next base: position 883,252,172 of record CM034151.1, read on the forward strand.
TCATAGCATGAAGAAAACTTAATAGAATAACAATAACATGAATATATTTGAGCACGAAAATATTTAATTGCTTGATAACTACAACTTATACCTTCCCCTGGGATGAAACAACTTTAAAATATGCCCCTTATCCTCTAAATATGATGTTCACTTCCTGAATTTTCAGGTCTTCGAGAAAGGAGGATTGGCATTCCATTTTACACTTCATGACATATGATATACTATTATTAGATGAGGTCTCATGAAAAATAAGTTAGTTGATTAAAAATGTTATACGAAAATAGGTTTGAGAAAGGAGGATTAAATTATTTTACACTCGTGACATATGATAGGGAGTGCTATTAGATGCAGGTCTCATGAAAAATAAATTAGTTGATTAATAAAATGAAAACACTAACATCATGATTTAGTTAGCTGAGTATTAAAATTGTTTGGTAACATCACAACAAGTATATGTCTTCTTTAACCGATATAGGACCATGTGATCTTGGTATGTGTTGTATTATAAGTGTTCTAGTAAGTCAATGTTATCACATCATAATTATATAATATAGGTTGAATTTTTATTTAGTGATATCTTTTGGCTTCATATCTCGACTATGGCAATGTTGTATTAAATTGTTTAAAAATTCTAGACATTGCAGTGCCACATCGAATACAACATAGAATGAATCAAAGTATGTTATCGAATGAATCTTCTCATAGAATCCATGGGAATATCCTATAAACATCCAATACAATTATATTGTCCATGAATCTTCATAGTAGATAAGAACACTTGAATATAATTCAATGCTGTCAATTTCAGGCTATAGATAGCGCAACCAGCATATACACTCATCCTATGGGAGATTGTGATCAGATTCAATCTGAAGTTGATGAAAACAAACACAAAATTGAGCTAAATGGATCCTTAAGCATGAATGGAAACATATTCATGTTGAATATAACTGGGAATTTTATTTTGATCCTCATGAAAACAAGAGTAATAATTAAAACAATGGAGATGTTTTGGTTTCAAATGCTCTTTCAGGGTTATACCATGCAACTTTCAAATAAGCTATTTACTGAGATCTCTTTACAAACACCTTTGTTGACTTCTTGTTTAGTGAGTTGGAGAAAATTGAATAGAAAACCTAAGAGAATGAGAGAAATTGTCTATATTGATATTCCAACTTCTTGGGGAGAGAAATAACTCTTGCATAACAATAAGATTTGCATATTGTTTGGAAAGTTGCGTAGAATATTGGAGTGCCAAATTTGGATACCTATTCTGATGAAAGAATGAATCTACCATGCATTGAAGCCTATACAACATAGTGATAACATGGAAAATTGAAAAGATAAAGAGTGTGCATACCCCAGACACTGCAAGAATAATCGAGTGAGGAACTATTCTTTTGGATCGAATATTCTTTGATAACATGGCAATAAAAACTCTTTGCATACAGTTGAAATCATTTTATCTCAAGTACATACTTCAAACATCACATCCATATAATATTGTTGGAGTAACCACTGTATAAAAAAGAAAAATCGTTGTTTAGATATCTTGAAATTGGAGCTAAGAACATTTCTTTTACAAGGTTGTCAATGTTTCATATCCTTTGCTAAGTCCTGCTTCTATTGTTGGCACAAGGCTAAAATGCAGTCCAAAGAAAACAACACCCAAGTAGGTGTAAGAGTAAACAACCTCAACATGTTGTCCTTTGTATGTCAAATTGATTGTAGATTCCACTTTTTTTGTTATATTGAATGTCATGAGTTTTATCTTTGCAAGATTTATCACAAAAATTACTCAATGTATCAAGCTGGTTTTGAAGACTTGTAATTGAATGTGAAAGATAAACAATGGCATCCAAAAATAATAAAATAGCAATGCAAATACCAAAGAGGATACAACCACTCATTTACCCCGAAATTGTGGAGATAAGATCCTCTAATTCATCAATATAGAGCCCAAAAAGTGTAGGTAAGAGTAGACAAGCTTGTTTCAAGCATATGGTTCTATAGACACTATTAGTATCACCCATTTTGGTATGAATATGCCCAAAAATTCCTCATATAAAATCATTACCAGAGAAATTACTAAGTCGGAAAAACCCAACTCTTTCAGCCTCTTAATCAAAAGATGACTTGGTATTGTATCAAATGCATTACAAAAGTCTACAAAACAACAATCTACCTTCAATTTCTTACCCTTTGCTTCCTCTTCATCCTGAAAACATAGTTAAGTAACTCATTTAATCAACGTATTCATTTTTCGGATACTTAAAATGATCTCAAATTTTCCCATAAGCGAAAAAAATAACTTTAAAATAAATTTAATAATAAATTAAAATTTGATAAATAATGATAAAATAAGAGAAAATATAATATACAATGCAAACCAAGTGTAAATAAAATTCATACGGGTTGCGTCTGTGGGTCCAAATAAGCTCCTGACCTGATTATAAAAATGCATATTACAACAATCAATTAGATCAAATAACTCTTTCGCCTGCATAAAAAGTATCTAGGAAGCTCTGGTATAATCTCAAATAGTTGTCCTAGAGCGATATTCTCCCAAAATACTATAAAACTCTCCCAAGTTAGGGGATGTCACATCACAATTATTATTTTAAATATCAATTCACACCTTTTATAACAATTCAAAGAGTATGGCAGAGTAGTTAGGTGCTAATCTGGTTTGCGTGAGGTTAGGGGGTTGAATCCCTGAAGCGCCATCATTTTACCGGGAGGCACTTTCCCATATTTTCGTCGTCCTTCCTTAGCCAACCCCAACCTGTTCTGTTTTTTAGTGTCTGTTCCATTGTATTTTTTTTCATTGGCTTCTGGTGCGGCTCTGTGTGGGTGGGCTTCGGGTGGTTTTTGATTTCTTTTGTGGGGGTGTTGAATGCGCAGAAGGGAAAACAGGGAAGAAGTTGCGCCAGATCTCCTTTGACGTGACATTTCCTCTACACCAAATTATAATAATATTTTCTAGGTCGGTTTGCTTCCTCATAAAGAAATTCGCACACCCCCAAATCGGTATTTAGGAAGGTCTCCCTTATTCTTCCCGCATCGGAAAACCTAGATCACCAAAATCCGTACAACACTTTGTTATCAAATATATTAAAGTTCTAAACGTCATGGGTTCAAGTCCATAAAATAATGGACAAGGAGCCACAGGAGATACAGTTCCTCGGGGCGTGGGGTATCTTGAGAAAGGCCTTCAATGTCCTCCGCTCAAGCCTTACAAAAAATTTGGCCATGACGTTTACACTTATTCTCCCACTCTCCTTCCTGATCTTAAGCCACACCCTTTTTTCCGACCCGCTTATGAGGAAAAAATCCAGACACACTATTACAAGGGGGGGTGTTTTGAGACAATAATAGAGACAATACTTGATCAAATTGTCTCAAATAGAGACAATAAAAAAGTTGTATATTGTCTCTATTATTGTCTCAAAGCGGGTGTCTCTAATATTGTCTCTAATTATTGTCTCTTCAGAGACAATATAGGTTGATACATATTTTGTCTCTTGAGAGACAATATAGTTTTTGTCTCTCTAGAGACAATATTTGTATTGTTTCGCTAGAGACAATACAAAATACTGATTTTGTCTCTTTAGAGACAATACTAATTTCAATTTTTATTGTCTCTCTAGAGACAATACGAATTTAAAGAATGAAAAATCTGAATTTCAAGAATAAATAATAACCAAATATCATATAGTGCAATCGACAGCTACATATCGTCTATGATGTTAGAGTAGACTGGTAAGGAATATCATAAATTAAAAACAATTTGATTTGAATCTTGTGCCCAACAAATGGGTCCACAAACATTTTATTAATATCAAATAAGATAAAATACAAAAGGGTGTCTAAATACTGTTAACCCTTTAAATACAATGATAAAATACAAAAGGGTGTCTAAATACTGTTAACCCTTTAAATACAATGATAAAATACAAAAGGGTGCCTAAATTCCGTTATCCCTTTGCATACAATATGAACACCTCTCCACCCCCAGCTTCAAGCGATCTGTCTGCTTCCCTAGTGCTACTTTGAGGTTTTTTTTCTTAACTTTAATTTTGAGTCAGTGTCTCTCTGTCGGCAGCTGTCATTTCATGTTCTTCGCTTTGATTGTCTCAACTTTGATACAATTCTCTACTATCAATAGCACCAAGCAACTCAACTTTAGTCTTCATGAAAACAAAGATTATAATGACTCGTTGCGTTTATCAACTATCACTTGAAAATTTATAACAAACATCTCATTAAAATACTGAGGTTGAATTAAACATATAACAAGAAACCATCAACCTTTCATAAAAAAGGCCATCTTTAATAACAAGGCATGTCTATGCTGAGCCTTTTCATAATGTGACAGGTAACTTGAAAATACAATACATAATAACATTGCTCTTATACTTGAAGTTATTTTGATGATACGAGCTCACATAAAAAAGAGTATAGTCACCTCCAAGCATAACTTGACCACGAGCTTTCGTAGGCCAGGATGAGAAAAGTTTGTATTGAAGTAAACAATATGGAGAGCTTGAAAAACTTCAGCAAAAAGGTATAAAGAGGGTAAAACAGTTTGCAGCCAACCTTCAGAGAAACCCCTCCGACTAGAAATCCATCAACATTAAGATGTGCTGCCAACTCAACACAATTTCCAGCATTTACTAAACCTGCAATATGCAAAACAAGTAATGGTGTGTTTATTCCAGTCAAACAAGAAGCTGATTGGCACATATTAAAGTGCTTCTGCACGACATTAGTAAGAACATGTTATCCTAGATGAACATAGACAATTTATCCACTCTTTACAATGACCTTAAAATTTCAGCAATATTCAAGTTTCCTCCTCCATCATTGACCCAAAAGAAGATGGCAATGATGATAAGAATAAAAAATCATTCAAACTGTTAGAGCATGCAACATATCTATTAGAGCATATAACAATTACAAACCTCAAAATACAAGCTAGATAGCCTTAAACTTCAGTCACTAGCAAAAGATGCCTCTTGACAAAGAATGTACCTTTGCATGTTCTAATTCCTCAAGAAGCAGAATTCTTGCTCCATCCCCCATGAAAAACCAATCACGATCCTGTCAAAAAGTGGAGCAATTAGTTTAGCTAATTTGAAAAGTTGTCCCAAAATCAAGTATGAGATGCTTTGATATTAGAAAAACGCAAAAGGAGATCAATGACATTATTCTTTTGTTGGATCATCATAATGGACCAATAATCATACTTCATCCCATGGACGTGATGCTCTTGTGGGATCATCATTCCTTTCTGACAATGCCCGCAAGCTACAAATCCCCCAAGACCTGCAAGCAAACATATGTTCACCAGATCAAAACTCAAAGAATACTTGCAGACGGTGACCATGTGAAGCCCGGTAAAAGTAATTATATGAATATGGTTATTATACAATCATATCATAATCCTGTAAAAAATAACTCAGAGTCACAAGCCAAAATACAAGAAGAAAATAGATGCTACTTGACTTTACCTATTGGAATAATAGCAGCATTAGAGCCACCGAAAGCATGACATCTTAAAAACACACCAATTTGAAAACATGTAGATTCAGTGCCTCCGTAATGAAATGTATCTCTTTTGTAAACAACGAGTAATAAGATAAGTGTAAACAACTTACAGCTTCACCCCGAATTATATGATTTGCAGCACCTATGAGATAGAAAGTGCTTGTTGCACAAGCAGTAGAAATAGAGTCATTTGGACCCATCCATCCCTACAATTGAGGCATTCAGTATGCAAGAATAAGTGTGCATCTATTTTGCATAGCTCAGTATGAAAGAGAGATTGTTCTTGTAAGTCTTTATGTTGCCATATGTTACTTAATACTGTGATTACTTGCAAATGTATTCTAAATAACTCTTTAAATTAATATGAATGAACATGGTTGTGAAGTACTTGGAATGGTAGATGGTGAATTCCTTAGTGAAAGTGAGTATGGTTAGGCTTTGTAACCGAAATATGATGCAAGAAATGATGGTGGGAGGATTCATTCAAAAGAGAGAGAATTCAAGAAGGATGTGGCAGAGCTTAGAATGCAAGGAGTAATTCGAAAGCCAAAGGTGAGAAGTTTCTTGAGATATGTTGTCTCAATTCTGAGAAGAACCCAAAAAACAAGGTTTTGCATTTGATTCTTGTATTCTTGAGCTCCCAACGAATGGTATGAGGGTGTTAGGTATTTAATAAAGATGAAGACAAATTTCATGACATTATAATTTCTCCTTTGTTCAGTTGCTATTCCTCAAATCTTATGAAACTCTGTTTTTTCCAGGATTTTCAAGACTGTACTGAGCTTTCATATGTTTCTTTTTATATCGAGATGCTAATAGCTTGTTAGGGGTTTGCTGTACGTATGGAGGCATGTAGAATTTGGTAGGAACCTCGGTATATTCTTGGTGTGTCGATATTTACGACAACCCTTATATTCTGCCTTGACTGTCATATAATCCTATGGATTTCCTGTGCTGATACAGGTCTGTACAGCATTCTTACATGTTCCCCTGATATCTAGATGACTACAAGTTGTATTTTTGGATGTATGTCTTGGAACGAGGCAGTAACTGTAGGATCCTTTGTATATTCTTGAAGAGTCACTGGTTCTTAAATCTCTCATGCTCTGTCCTGTTCTTAGTAAACATGTGCTTAGGGTTACAAATTGTGATTTTGGAAACTGTAGCATTGAAACCTGGCTGTCATCATATAGGCCTCCATCAGAACTTTTGAGAGGGAATGTAATATAAGCCTAAGAGTATGTTTGGAGAGCTTAATACTTTGAAACCCCTATAACTCTACCCTGTGACAGTGACCTCCTGACTCTGGGCTCTAAAATCCTATCAATAACTCATTCCTCTGTACCAAAACACCGCCCAGGGGTTGCAAGACACAAACTTCTTAAGTTTAGATTCCCTTTATCCTATTTGAGATGTTTCCCCAACTTTTATGCACTGATCCTTGACAAATTATGCCCAGTTCTATTTGAAACAGTTATGCTAGTGACCTACTTAGGTCTCTTTGTGCCCAACCAGTCTAGTTCTCATAGGACAGTAGTAATTTCTTCATTAAATTCTCCTAATTCTCATTTAAACACTTCAAACACGCCTCATGTCACCTTAGGAACAAGTCCACAAACATAAACAAGAATTGTCTATTAAATTCTACCCTTTACCCTCACTATCATGTACACTGTTACCTCCTTTTTTCAGTCAAAATTACTGTTATGCACAATTTTTGATGGGCAACTCCATTCACCCTGAGATTTGGGGATCTTCATGCTCATCCTGGGATAGAAATTTCTTCAAAGTTTCACAGATTTTGGTCGGTGGAATAAAGAGCAGCTCGATGCCCTACATCGAGCCCGAGAAAAGATAATTTGTTCTAGAAGTCATATTATTCACTGTCAAGGCTTGCAAAAATTATATTTGTGCTCCTTATACCCTATAGCATCTTTCTAACCTAACAGTCAAGGGCTTCATGTCATTTGCATGGCATTGAGGGTTTCTAGCTCGCTGTCCTCTCAGAAATCATAATGCAGAGTCCACTAGAATGCACACAATCTAGCATTTATCTCATCAAATTGATATGTACTCATCAAATGAAACATAGAGAGTTCCCTTGGGATTTTTCAGCATTACCTCGTTTAAGAACTGTGCAATCCCTAGCTTTGAGAACAAAGAAAGCACTACACTCGTTTGCTCTACACTTGTCACTGCTGTTTCTTTCAAGACACCACGACTGAAGATTCAAGCTCTTCCTCTTCCTAGGAGTTTCACTTCTCTACATGACAAGCTAAAAGAAGCATTTGGGTTGAAAAGGAGATCCTCATCGTCATCTTCAATGTTCTTGCATGAGCTAGAGGAGTTAGATATTCTCTTGGAAAACTCAACAATGTTCTTAATTCTAATTCCAAATTGTTGATTCCCCTTCAGCTCTCTCCCACTAACATGGCACTCCATGACTTGGAGATGGCTCTACCATCATTTGAGCACAAAATCAACCAGCTATTCAAGCTTCTTATCACTTCCAGAGTTGCACTCTTGAACACAATTTATTCTCAGTAACTAGCCAGTTATTACAAGGAGTACTAAAAGAGGCTGCCAAATTGGCCTTTTATACAGTTTTGAGTCTCAATTCTAAAAAAAGCACATGTATCAATGTAATATATATATCAATACTTCAACGAAGACAATGTATGAATTGATCTTCAATACAAAATACCAAACATTGGTCACAATTTTCATCTGCTTGTTTATGGTTATATCTGTTTTTGGTTCTTTGGTACTTTTCACACATCCATCCAACCTATGGAATTAGAAAATTTCAGTATATTCAAATATACCCTCAAACACTACACAGGCTGCAACTTCCTCTGGCTGTGGTAAGGCTATTCGCAGTGATAACAGTTGTGACCATCTTCGTGCCATTGGTGGTGGTCATACGCTCACAACTTCAAAGATCCAGAGTCCAGAGAAGCAGCAACATCCTGAGGATGTAGAGAAATATACACTGTCATCCCATCTTTTCTTTATAATTTAATAATTAATCCTTGGTGGCCTCTGAATAAGCATTCTTCACCATAGCTTCACCCAGCTCTATGTATGTTTGATACCATATATATATATATATATATATATGTTTCAAATTTATTTGATTTTGTTTTGTTACAAATGTTTCAGATGCTACTAACAGTGAAGACTATAGGATCAAATCTGAAAAGAAATGGCCTGTGAGAGGGCAAGATCATATAGTTGTTCAGGCACTGTTGAGCTTAGACTTCTGGATACTGTTCTTGGCAACAACATGTGGCTTGGGCTCTATAATTACTGCAATAGACAACATTAATCATATAATCATATAAGTAATCTACGAAGACTCAAATTGGGTTTGCAAATGTTTTATTTGGGTTTTTAGAAATTTTTTTTAATCCGCAAACTAGTTTTGTAAGAAAAGATGTGGCAGTTAATATTGGATAACTTTAAGCTTTCGAATTTTCTCAACGTGGCACCCCTCCTTTTTCTTCACGCTTTCCCCCTCTTCCAGAAAACAAAAACCAGAATCCCCTGCCTTCTATTTATTCCTCCTTTCTCCACAGACTTCTCAGATCTGTGGACTCTTCCTCTGCATTTGCATTGTTTGACTCCTCCAATCTCCACATATTTGTCCTCATCTTCATTCCCCAGATCCAATCCCATACAGAAAATTATCATCTGTGTCGAATTGGATGCGAAATGGTCATGATCAAGGGAGATTCAGTTTGCATTAGTGAGGTGTGGGCAGATAATCTGGAAGAAGAGTTTGAGCTGATCAGGGAGGTAGTAGATCAATACCCATATGTCGCCATGGACACTGAGTTTCCTGTGTTGTGATCAGGCCATTGGGGAGGTTCAACAGCAGGGCAGAGCACCATTACCACACCTTGAAAGCCAATGTGGATACCCTGAAACTCATCCAGCTGGGATTGACATTTTCTGATGAGGAAGGAAACCTGCCAGATTGTGGTACAGGTCAGCTCTGTGTGTGGCAATTCAATCTGAGAGAATTTAATCCCGGGGAAGACATCCATGCCCTTGATTCCATCGAGCTGCTGAGACAGAGTGGTATCGATTTCAAGAAAAACAATCACTTGGGTATCGATTCTAAGCATTTTGCAGAGCTTCTGATGTCCTCTGGAGTTGTTTTGAATGAGAATATGAGATGGATTACTTTCCACAGTGCGTATGATTTTGGGTATTTGATCAAACTTCTGACCTGCAACTACTTGCCCCACACCCAAGAATGATTTTTCCGTTTGATGAGATTGTATTTTCCAAGTGTGCCCTATGATGTCAAACATATGATCAAGTTTTGTGATGGGTTGTATGGAGGTCTGTACAGAGTGGCTGAGCTGCTTAAAGTGGAGAGAACAGGCATATGCCATCAAGCAGGGTCTGATAGCCTGCTTACTTCCTCTGTTTTCATGAAATTGAAAGAGGGGTTTTTCAAGAGATCCATGGACAAACATACAAATGTCTTATGGGAGAAAAAGGTTCTGGACAACCTTCTTGATAATGGAGCACTTAGCATGGTTAAACTATGCAGTTGCAGGTGTTTATACATTAGGCTAATGTACAACAATAATCAGTACAAAGAGCTACTTAAACTGGGAGGTTTAGCTGTCTGGTACAGGATTTTATTTTTGATAAGAGACTCGGTGATCTTCAGCATCGACAGCTGGACATATACTGTCCCTTTCTTACACTCCTATACACAGATAATCTTGTAGCAACATCACGAAAATACAATTTATATGCCCCAAAATCAGATCATCTGAATAGCAATATTCATCCATACCATTATTTAACTATGAGATCTTAATCACCATACTATAGTAAGCATATAGATTCTCCAGTAATAAAATGTCAGAAATTACAATTCTTACCACACTGCTTGCATCTCTTCCTCCACAAAGCAAAAGTAGACCATCTGAACGAGCACTTGCAATTGCATACCTATCAATGCAAGCAAATGATTAGCAATGGAAGATTCAACAGATACATTACTGACTTATTGAAACGAGATCAATACATTTGTCTACAAACCAAAAGATAATACCTGGGGGCTGCAAACCAAAAGATAATGACCATAATAGAATTAAAGATCAATCAACCTTATTGAGTATATTATAGCCATCTCATCAAAAAGAAGGTTATAGAAGTTCTTATGAGGCAAAAAAAGCCATCTTAAAATGTATAGATACATACTATAAATCTGGCTATCACATAAATATCTGTGTTTGACACGCATTTGAGCAGTTTTATAGACCGATCAAACTCTCAATAAGTTCATAAAACAAACCAATAAGTTCACTGGTAATGAAATAGCCAATAATTCATAAAATAACAGTCAATTTAAATCTATTTAGCCGGATAGGAAAAATGTCTATTCTTTTTTGTCCTCTTTTGACGAGGAACTATAATAGATGGTGCAACATGATAATCATCCTGAACTCTTGTCTGTTGGATTTCTGGGTTGTTTTCCAGATGAGTTCCAAGAAGGTCAATCGATTCATTTTGTCCAGCAACAAAATCATCACATCCTTCTGTGGCATCTTCATGTTCACTGTCAGTTGCACCCTTTAAGGAGTTTGATTGTTGCACATCCTATTAAACAACATACTTTAGTTAATTAAATTATCACAACATTGATACTTAAATGTTTTATTATGTCATCAAATACTATAATAAACTTACCTCAGATTCATGCTCAATGACCAATTTCTCCCCTCGATCTATCATATGTTGCCGGAGCCCTTGGGAACCATGCATTAGTGCATATTTCAGATCTTCATCTGAAGCTTCCTTTCGAAAGTGGTGAACCTAAGTGTACAAAGACATTTTAATTTATCAAGTATCATTTGTCATCCAATACATTCAAGTCACCGAAAAAATATAAAAAAATTAAATGAAATTATTCACTTACCAAGCTCCCACGAATACTATTATACCCACCCGACCCCAATTTATGGGACCCAATACTTGACAACCTAGCTTGGGTAGCCTTTGTTGTATCTCGAAGGCGTCTTTTACCTCCTTCTCGTGCAGATGGCATGTAGTTTGGATTTTTGAAGGACTTTCTCTTGAATTTGGCATCTTTGATAAGCTCATCCCATGTTGTTTGGTTAGTGATCCAAGCTGGTCGGGGATATCTCAAGTCATTTGTTAGCTTTGACCTTATTTTGTCTCTTTTAGAATGAATGAATTTCCGTGCATAATCCATTATGAAATCCTTGTTAAAACCGGGATTTCCAAACTCTTTTATGACATCTTCAAAGAGTTCATCTTTCTTAGAATTGGCTTGCTTTCTCCAATCCACTTGTATGGTATTTCCAAATAGGCATTCTGCGCGATGAAATAGAAATTGGAAAAATTTCGACCCCATTTCATCTTTTAAGACATTTCCATCCGAGGTTAACAAGATTGTAACCTCTTTCTTTCCTTTTGTGTTCACTGTGGAGATTGTTGCAGTCGTAGGGGTCACAGTAGCTTCCCCATTAGGTACATCAGGGGGCATGCCATTTTCTTCCTGTATGTATAGAGCATGAATGTTTGTTAGGACTGTTGTAAACCATGCAATATGAAAAATTGCTGTTATGACTGAATTTTTATAGCACATGAATGATAATTAGGAACTGTTAGGAATATTTTATACATAATTAATTATCATAAGCATACCTGTTCAGGTGCAGACCAAAAGGTGTGCATCTTCATATAATCTTCAATAAGGAAACATTTAATGAAACAAGGAAACATGTGCAATGTATGCATTGACATAGAGAAAAAAACATTAGCAATCCACTCATAAAATATATCAAATTGTGTTATGTCCTTACAATGAATTTAAGGTTTACATTATGATTAAATAAAATCATCTTCATCTGACATTACAATTTCCTCATCTGGAGGCATGAATACACCATAATTAATGGGCCCCAGATCCACAAATAAATTAATACCATGGTTCTCATGATCTTCATCCCCTTCAGCCATAGGTAAATGATGATCAATAAACTCATCATGTTCATGTATTTCATCACCAAAATGTTGTTCTTGTCCTACTGGAACTTCATCTTGTTCATATTCATCATCAATAGTCATGTTATCATCATCCTCCACTTGGTCATCTATGTCTTCAAGTGGATCTTCTACCTCTTCAATTACATCATGGCCTTCTACATCTTCGGAAAAGGTGACTCTTCGCCCTCTTGGATCATAATCTATCACAAAGGACCAGCCAGGGTGTTCTAAATTTGGAACAAGAAATATTTGACTACATTGGTTTGGAAACACATAAGGTTCAGAAGTAGATTCAAACCTCGATGTATTTATCATATTGAATCCATTCTCATGCAACAAAATAGTTTTGTCAAGGCCCACTTCAATGAGCCTATACCATTCAACACGAAAAATAACTTTTTTAAAAGATGTGAAATCAAGCTCTATTATATCCTCCAACACTCCATAATACCGAAGTGTACTCGTGATTGTGTTTGTGTCATATGCATGTGAACGACACTCCACTTCAAATGGTGCTGAAATTCCACTATCATAAGTTTTCCGCTTCTCATCGATCTTCCTGATTCGAAAATGATGACCGCTAATCCACATTGCTTTGCAATATGTTACCTAAATGCATATGTACATATTATCCAATTAGATTCAAGGACACAAAGTTAACTAACTAGTTTCAACGATAAAAAAATCTTTAGATTAAACAATTTTCATCATAATACTTTATTTGTATATTACCTCCCCATTTATAGATCCTTTAACGAAATCTACTTGTTTTTTTGTCACTGCTTTCATTCCCTTGGTTGCCTCGTGTTCAACATTTGTCTTTAACCAATGCCATGAGCATCTATCTGGCCATTTTCTTTTATGGCATGCAGGAAGTCCTCTATTAGAGTTTTGACCATGTCTATTATATATATCAGCCCATGCCTTTTCATCTTCTATTTTCTTTTGTTCAGCATACTTCTCCATCCATTGTAACATAAATTTAGAGTTGTATGTAACATACAAATGCAATGACTCCCACTCCTTAGCATCTACAACAAAAAGTATTTAACTAATCATTGATCTAACCATTCTTTAAAGGATGCATCATACAATACTTAGGATTAAAAAACTACTACTAACATTTAAGATTACCTTTTATCCTCTTTGAAGTTCCTTGACCCTCTAGTTTTCTATCTCCAATGGATTGAGGTTGCTGATCACCCCATAATCTTGGAGCCTCCAGATGCAATTGAGGCAAGTACTCAGATAAATGAACCATGGTTTGAAAACCATGTACCCTTCAACCATAGAACCCTTCAGGTCAAGCTCTTTGCCTCACAAAATGTTTTAGGACCTTCATATATCTCTCTACAAGCCACATTGTCCTAAGATGGATGGGCCCACATTGTTCAATCTCTTCTACCAGGTGTATAAGGTAGTGCTCTTGAGAATTGAAGAAACTTGGAAGGGAAACACATTTGAATGTCACACATCAAAAGAGGCAACATTCCTCTTCCAATAGTTCAGCTCATCTGGATGTATCTCTTTAGAAGATACCCACCTATAAATTTTACTAACAAGCATTAACATATCACCAGTTATAATATTTGCAAAATATATGTTAAAACAATTATAAAGACATTGAAAATGATATTTATAGAAAGAAAAAAATTAATTATTGAATAACAATTGATGGTTTACAATACCTCAAATATTTGGACAATTTGTAAATTGTTTGTGCGATGTCATGGTTGAAAGTGCTTTGTATTGCTGTAGGAAGCACATACTACACCAACATTGAAAAATAGCGTTTAAAATATATATTATCTTCTACATTACTAATATATTGAAAATTTCAATTATACTATCAAGAAATATAAGTTATCACGAATTACCTTTATCCAATTATGCCAATCATGTGTTTTCATTCCAGAAAACTCTGAACCATCTCTTGTGAATACGGTTTTTAATGTCGCACCCAAAACCAGTTGGAAATCTTATGGCACGCATAGTATCAAACCATATATTGTTTCTCCTATGCTATAAGAACCCATGGCACAGGATCATATGTGTTATTTTCATGTAACCACATGTTTGGCATCATATTGACCGTTTTGAGGTCCTTCCTTAATTTTATTTGGTCTTCATTGTTGGTTCCCTTTAGATGTTTCCATAAGCACTCTGCCACATTTTTTCCCAATATGCATTGTATCAAAATAAATGAGCTATTGGGAGATGCTCGTAATAATCTAACTTATAAAACTTAGATAGTCTTTTCATTCCCAATGGATAAGCTCTCCCTTCCTTTTTGTCATATGCTGATTTCCACCTCAAAGGGTTCATCCTTTTTGGCCGCCTCCTTTCCTCTTCCTTTCCATTGAACTTATTTTTCTCATGCGTGCGATAACGATGGTTTTGAGGTAAGAAGTATCTGTATTCATCGTACACGGTTTTTTTTAAGATCCTTTGATTGCCTAGATACAATGTTTGGCCCACATGATAGACAACCATGTTTCCCTTTAGTTTGTAGGCCTGAAAAATCAGTATGGAAACCATATTTAATTAATGGGCAGCAACATAAATAGAATGATTACAAATGAATATGATAAATAGATTACCACACCACACAGAGAGCCCCGGAGCGTCGTGAATTGTCCACATAAGTATTGCACGAAAAAGGAAGATCCTATCATTGCTAGGTCTTGATACATCATACATGTTGACACCCTTCCATAATTCGCATAACTCATCAATGAGAGGCTCCATGTATGTGTCCATATCTTTCACCTGGTGTTTTCCTATGAAGAAAATGGTGAATTAAAATTTAAATATATTCATGTAAATGTACATCATTTTCAAGAGAACATAACACTAAGAAGTTCATATACCTGGTATTATTAGAGTTAGCATTGCATGCTCTTTTTTCATTGCCATCCAAGGGGGAAGATTATTGTTAACAAGGAAAACCGGCCAAACAGAGTATGTTGTTCTAAGATCTCCGAAAGGATTGACACCATCCATTGCCAATGAAAGTCTTGCATTCCTTGGCTCATTTCTTAAATCAGGCCATTTTTCTTCAAGCTCCTTCCAATCTTTGCTATCAGCCACCATACGCATGACACCATCTTGGCTCCTTCTTTGTGCATGATAGTCCATAAATTTTGCCAAATCTTTACATTTGAACATCCTCTCAAACCTCGGTGTTATTGGAAATGTGGCGTAGAACCTTATAAGGAACTTTCTTGGACACTTGATCTTCACGATATCTATTGGTGAAACATATTGGACATTGCTGTAAATTTTCATTTTCACCATAGTATAAGATATGATCATTTGGACATGCATCATATGTTTTGTACTCCATCCCAATGTCTTTCATTGCTGAAGATACTTCCTTTTGTGAACGAGGCATCTTATTTTCCTTTGGAAGTATCTTATCTGCCAAAAGTCTGCATAAAACAACAAAAGATCTTTATATTATTCACTATACACAATATTCAAAACTTGAATGACATGGAGAGATATAGTTTAGAGGAGTTTAAAATATACCTCAAGATATCAGTGAAGCATGTATTCGTCATTCCATGCATAACTTTCAAGTTCAAAAATAACATAAGTGTTTCCAATACAGACAAATTTGCATTTGGGTATAGAGGCATCCTAGCAAGTTGAGTTAGGGGCGAATCATCAACTTCTTCAGCATATGTGTAGAAGTCTTGTAAAAATTTCGTTCACCCCATCTTCATTTAATTGAGAAGTGGTATCACCCATATATGTGTCTTCTTCTTCATTGTGAGTGCCACTATCATCATTGTCATATGCCCTTTCCTCAACATTGTTATGAACTTGGATTGGCTAAACATTACAATATCATTTAAAATAGTCAATGCGATATGAAAAGTTTATATTTTTTAATAACAAGTATTTTTGAAATTTCATTATAGTATACCTCTTCTATATAAACTCCATACTTCAACCTATGGATACCAACGAGTCGACGCTTCTTTAATTTTCTATTTTTGCACTTTTCACAAGTACAATATATCATTTCATTAAAATATTCATTTGTCCCTGGAGTAGGTCTTGGTATATGTTCATCTGAACATTCAGATGAAGATATACTATTTTCCTGCATAAATCATATACTTTAAATAATGAGCATCTACCTCTCAACTTGAGACTTTTATTTTTATAGTTTGGAAATGGGTAATTCTGTTATGATGTTTTCGTAAACTAAAACATCATTAGTTTGAACTATGAGATGCCTAAAACGCTCACTATGGGTCTGAAATGTGGCTTATTTAACGTGGCTTGTTAAATAAGCCACATTTCATAATCCATTTTTTGTAAGCTAAAATAGGGTCCATTATGAGTGTTATTTAAGATCTGAGTATTATTAAAAAAACTCATGACTATGATAATATTAATCTTTATTGAGATTAAATTCATTAAAGAAATAATACAAGTGGCAGAAAATGAAAGTACCTGTCTTTCCATTTTTTCCAAGAATAATGGCTAATTAGGTAATAGTGTCCTACAAAAAAAGTAACACTCGTCATAATAATAAAGAAAAATATTTTTAAAAAATGAATAAAAGTATCTGCATGTTCTAATTATTTACCAATATATCTAGGACTAGAATGTCATCTTATCTTACCTTCTTGCAGTAAAGCCACTCCACACCAACTAGAGCAAGAGAAGACAATGAAACCTGGAAAAAAAGAAAAGACGAAGAACTTAGACAAGGAAAAGCAATCTAATTTATTAAAAATGAAAACAAAATAGCATGAGAAGGTCCACATATTCAAAACCATGCTGCAATAAGACATATGATAAGTTACAAGGTTAACTTAGAAGCAAACTTGAATCTTGGAACTTATTATAGGTCTTTGTTTTCATTACAAATAAAGTAGATTGCTTTTCATTGTCTAGTATCCAGTATCAATCCAATTTATACTCTACAAGCTCCGTCATTATAATATCTAATGACCAAATATGTGCCTTGATAAGAGGCTTCTCTGCCCAAATGTACAAGTCATGAAATATTTTAATTCCTTTCTCAAATGAAAGGAGGGAAGAAAAGCCTCTTATCAAAGCACGTATCTTGTGATTATATATTATAATGACAAGAGATTATTCTACTTTATTATTGTGTTACTCCACTTAATCTTTTCGAATATAGCTTTTATTTCTGATCTTAGAATTTTCCAAACCCGAGAATAAGTTACAGTGTGCTCAGCTGTAATGTATTATAACATTAAAACTATACTAACAACGAGGAACATTAATCAAGCCTAAAGAGTTAGGCAACATCCAGAATACATCAGCAGTGTTAGGCAACATCCAGAATACATCATGGCATTGAATAAACCCTAAACCTACATCCATAGCAGTTAAGATCGGGAGATGCTTTGAGGTTGTCACTATGACTTCAACCTCCACTACTACGATGTGTCCAGAAAACAAGAGTAAAAAGCTGCTAATTGGCATAAAAACAATCCAGGTTCACTTGTATTCTCTTCTATCCTTTCCATCTACAGAATATACTATCCACTGAAAGCTAGAACTCTTGTGACCCCAAGCTCAAAATGGGACACTCCTAAGAAACTTTTGCATTAAGTCATCCCCAACTTTTGCATTCATTCATTCAAAATCGGAGGACCTAATAAAATATCCTTCTAGGATCCATTGTGCAACAGTTAGTGAGAGTAATATTTGAATGTACACTAGATATTTGGAGCATATCTAAGCAAAATCTCAACACAATTCCTATCAGCGTGACTCTTATGCAACATTGGGTCAAAGAGACAATGAAGGTGCTATAAAAACAGACATTGTGTCCTTCTTCACGACTTATTATTATATAGTCTCCATGCCAATCAAATGTTGGTCATCAAAGTCCATCACCAAAAGTATAGAACTGTTATGAGCAAAGCATAGAGGCAAGAGTATGAAATAGTTGATCATACAAAGACCCTTCTATCTGGGCCTGAGGCTTCTTAACACTCCAAGACGACGAGTTGACTTTTATGTGGGGCTTGAATGTTCTCATGGGGAAGTAGTATATATATATACAGTGAGTATATGGATTAGGTTTGGTGTTGCAGAGGCTGTTTTAGTTTTGGGTATTGAGATATATATTCATTGTAGGTGTTCCAATCAGGAAGGTCCCAAGAAGGATATATAGAGAAAGATATCTGTTATAGATCGATAATTTGGTTGTTTGGGTGTTTGGGATATGGGATCTATGAATAATTGGTTGGCATTTTCTTTGGCATCTCATCTGGATATGCAGGAACAGCAACAACGTCATAATCAGTCTGGTGTGGATACAAGCAATATGATCATGTCTAACTTTTATCAGGCTGATGTTAATGCCTATGGCAGCTGCAGTGCTGCTGGTTTTGAGCTCCCTTCAAACATAACGACCACATCTTTGGACATGGGTTCATTGAGGTCTGATATGTGATTATTCTCACTACCTAAACAAAGCAGGAAGCCACTTTTTTGGGCATCTTTACCGAGGGTTAGTGTACTCCATTGATGTTCTTCTCGCTAGATCGGATCTGCTGCATGCTTGCATTTGTTAAGACTCTTTCATGTCACGTCTTGTTAATAGAAATCATGTTATAGAACAACCACAGACAAGAAGCTTGATTTTCTATTTTGGTTTGATACATAACTTATTGGACTGATTTGACAGAAACATTGTGATACCCAGTAAACTATGGACCCTAACATTAAGTTTGTCATACACAGTTATTTTTGCAGAATGGGCCCTAACGTTTGTTTTTTCATGTACAATTTTGTTGCAGAATGGCATCAGAAGAGCTTGAGCAGTCAGTCAGAAGTCATGAAATCTGAAGCAATTATGAATGCAAACGACAATGATCAGAAACGCCCAAAGCTGGAAGATTTCTTGGGAGGAGCGTTTGTAGGTGTTCAGTTTTCAGATGATGCAGAAACTCATGACATTCAGACATCAGAACTGGATCAAATTTATGGCAAGGCACCTGCACCTGCATTAAACAGAGATTTAGATCACAGCTCAGCAATGAATACCAGCATTGTGGGAGATCATATGCATGTCAATGGATCCTCAGACTTAACCAGTGATTCATCTAAGCACTCCCAGGATCAGTCTGACCAAGCTCATGCTTTGACTACAATGCAAGACATATACAACGATAATGCGGATTAGGCCTACAACATGTTTTCAGACTGCAACCTCCAGCTTTCTCAGAGCTCAGTAAACAACAATAATAATATGCACGAGCTCTCAGATTTCAGGACATGGCTGAGAATCCAATCATCTGAAGAACACAAGACAACCAATAATAACAACTTTCCTAGCAGTACTGTTCCAACTGCTACAGAACCCATTGCAAATAAAGACTGTTTTGTTTTGGCTATACCATGTCTATAAATATAAGAATCACCCAAGCCTTGCAAACAGTAAAAGTCCAGTGACCTCATGTGTGCTTACCCCCAACACGAGAACTACCCTTTTCTTTGAGCAATTAGCTAAAAATAACACTAAGATTTTAGAGACAATTCTCTGGTACAAAGATCCAAACCGTATTTATCATCCATACCTAAAGGAATAAGACAAAGCCTCTTGTTGTGAACCAGCCCTGTTTGCAACATCCATTGAAGAGAATATAAGATTTGGAAAAGAAGGAGCCAGTGTAGAGGATGTTGTTTCTGCAGCAAAGGCTTCCAACGCACACAATTTCATATCTCAGCTACCACATGGATACAACACTCGGGTAAGTCCTTTGTATTCATTTATATGTTCTTAAGTGCGAGTTATGAAAAAATATGAATACTTCAACTAAAGAGATAACAGTTTCATGTTTTTATAAGATAGATTGGAATTATTGTGTGATAGATTGTAGTTAAGTTGAAAAGAGAAAGCTTCCTTGAGATTGAAAGTTTCATTTCAATTCGACTTAATTCAAGTTCTATTTTCTAATTCTGACTTGAACATTATAGGTGGGAGAGGGCGCAACTCAGATGTCTACAGGTCAGAAACAAAGGATTGCCATTGCAAGAGCCATGATTAAGAATCCTCCCATATTTCTGCTGGATGAAGCAACAAGTGCATTGGATGCAGAATCTGAGAAGGTTGTACAACAAGCTCTTAACCGTGCTTCTATGGGAACGACAACTATAGTTGTCCCTCACAGACTATCTACGATCCAAAATGCCAATAAAATTGTAGTGGTTCAGAGGGGGCAATTCATCGAATCAGGTTTTCAGGAGGACCTTCTTAATCAGTCAGATGGAGTATACAAAATGCTATGGAGCATGCAACAACAACATCATCAAAGTATTGAAGAGGAAAAAATTATAGGACAAGAAGCTGGCACTGCTTACACAAGAACAAGCAATTTGAAAAGACTAAGCAACTACGGCCTATCCACTTACTTGGAAGACAGGAGTGTGAGATCCAACGGGGGTGTTGGCAAGCCTTCATCTTTCTACAAACTATTGGCTTTGAGTTCCCCCGAGTGGAAGAAGGCCATAGTTGGCAGCACATGCGCTCTTCTATTTGGGGCAGTGCAGCCTATCTATGCATTTTTTTTGGGCAGCATGATCTCTACTTTTTTATCATCAAGAGATGAAATTGAAGATAAAGTCATAGTACCTCGTATTTTTATCTTTATGCATCATTTCATTCATGGTCAATGTTGCTCAACACTACAGCTTTGCAGCAATGGGAGAGTTGATAACCAAAAGAATACGGGAAAGCATGCTGGCCAAGGTCTTGACATTTGAGGTTGGATGGTTTGACCAGGAAGATATATCTAGTGGAGCAATCCGTTCTATGCTGGCCAATGAAGCTAATGTGGTAAGGAAAACTAGCCCTTGATTTTCTTTATACCCACTATTGAAAAAAAAAGCCAATGATAATTTATATTCAGGGACCCCATATATACCCAATTTTTCCCTTATGTAGTTGATGTATTGATAAGCCTATTGATTGTTCTTTTTGAGTCTTGTTGACCTGCTCTTGGTCTTCTATGGACATCAATATAGTTTCTTTCATTCTCTCTCTATGTTACATCTTAGTGAGTCAATGTCTATGTTTCAATGGTCTGTCTTGATACCAACACTAAATCTGATCTAGATTATGTCTAATGCACAATGAACACTTACTCCATAAAATCGATTTGAGGTGGGCGGCTATAGAAATGCAAATTGTCCTCCAAATTGTACATTTGCCATATTTTGGTCTACTGGGATCTCTGAATCATCTAACAATCGCATGGATAGCTATTTTTCCTCATCCTTACCACTGATCTCTCCTCACAATCAAATCCAGTCAACAATTATTTGTCTGACAATTTGCCTACAATAAAATTTTATAAACTGTTTTTATATCTTCAGCGAATTATAATATGCAGGTCTATTAAACTTTGTTTATTACTCAAATTCTCAGTGCCATTTGCTGATTGGTGGCCATCAATATTTGTTTCCTTATAAGTATGCTGGAAGGAAAAATAATAATTCTAGCACTTTTTTCATTAACAAAAGATCAAATATATTAATAATTGGAAGAGGTTTTAAATATACAGCTTCAAACAAGGCTGTGAGCTAGATAGATTGTCCTGCAAATATAACAAAAATTTACATGTGAAAGAAAAACACTTCAAATTGTTAGTTAATGGTATTCTGTGCCATTACAAACTAACATAAAAGGTAATGACTTTTGTAACTACTTAAATTATAGTTCTGGAGACATCATAGTCCTAGAAAAGCTAGCATTGATTGGACTTTCTCTAAGTGTGCTCTTCATTTGCGCTAATTTAGATCCGGATCCTGCACATCCTTGTATTGATCTTCCATATTGGCCAGTCCATTCTTGTGAGAACGTGTTTTTGGGGCTTCTACAAAGAGCTCCGGCTCAGTCTCTGCTGGGCGTGCCTTGTTTACGGTATTGGGGGAGGCCTCTGTGACTTTTCTTTTAATTTTAATTTTGACATTGTCTAACAAATTTGTAATAGATCCAAGCTATCATTGCTGATACATTTCGACGGCAGTCAGAAGCTATTACACGACAGCGGAGGACTGCTAAGGCCACTACAGCAGCATTTGTCAGAAAGGCTCATGATAAATTTTCTGGTGTTCAGGGTCAGAGCAAGTGTAACAAGCAAATAGTAAAAGTCCAGTGACCTCATGTTTTCTTACCCCCAACAAGAGGCTTTGCCTTATCCATTTAGGTATGGATGATAAATAGGGTTTTTGAACTTCAAAATGGAAAATATTTCCATGAACTACCTCGTGGAAGGCTTTCAAACTGAGCTTCAATCAACACACAAGAAGCCATTAAAGTACCAAAACAATAAAAACCGCTAAACCTAACAAGAATAAAAAACCCCATCGTGCTCCCCCTCCTCCATTTAATATGAATCTTTCAGCATGTGGGATATTGCAACTAAATGGAAATTATACCACTACAGCCTGAAAAGAATCAACAAATCATATCCCATGCCACTGTTCACGACTCATAAAAGGAGCCCAGCAAATTTTGATAACACCAAATATTTGACCGCAGAATCCTGTAAGGCACATGAAGTCGAAAACCAAACCCTCGCTGTGCAGAAATCTCAGAAACACTCCATAAAATGGACGTACCAGATAAAAAATAAAACAGGGGAAAATGCCGGTGGATACCTGCGCCTCCTCCTCCTCCTCTGCTGAAATCCGCACCAGCATGCAGCGCCAATATATTTCCCTCCCGCCCAAGCAGCTTGTTGATCTCCATTTTCCTCACATTCAGGGTTTTTCCCGCAGTTTCCCCTATTTGCAAGCCGCCCAATATTATAAAGAGTTCTTTTAATTAAAAAAAATACATTAAGGATATTAGAGACAAAAGTAGGAGGGGTGTATTAATTAGAGACAAAAATATATTTTTGTCTCTAATTAATGTCTCAAATGACCCCCCCTTGTAGTAGTGACAAATGAGGACAAATTCGCGAAACAAGTGGACAGACCTGATGCAGATTGAACCATGAACATTCTATGTTTGGAATGGAAGAACCTTCTACTTTTCTAGGAAGGTTATTTTGTGTTTGTGTTTGTTGTTTCCGTGCGTTGTTGCCGTGGTATACATAGTCACCTGCATTGACACAGGAAAACAAATGACCCGTACAAAAGTGATGAGCATGGTTCCAAAGGTCTGGAAGTGCCTCGTGTTGACTTTCACTTAGTATTTTTGAATCATGGTGGCCTAAAACACAACGGTTGTATTATACTGGTTGTGGAGACGGGATGTTTTAGCGGCAGTGTTTTTTGTGGTTCATGTTTATATCAGTTCTTTGTGGCATTTGGGCAGCGTCATCTCTATCGTAGAGGATCCTTTCACTTTAAAACTCCTAGAATAAGGTCCATTACGAATGTAGCTAAGGCTTGAAACTATAATTCCAGTAGAGCCAAAATAATCTTATAAAATACACAACAAATTAAACATAACAGTTACAATAGGCTTTTCACTTTAATATTCCTACAATAAGGTCCACTACCAATGTAGCTAAGGCTTGAAAGTATCCATCCTCATTGAGTGGTCATTAAAAGAAAAGATATGCTTAAGAACAGAATGTCTGCAGTGTCGAATCCATCTCTTGGACCCTATTGAATACACGATTGTTATTAATCACAAACTACATAATAATGTTTTGATGGTATTGTTTAATGATAACTATTTAATAATGATGAAATTTATATTTAAATATGGGTTACGTTGATTAAATGTCAATGGAGCACATTATTATTACATCATTTTAACATTCATGTGTTGTTACATTTTGTCTCATGCAGTGTCATGTGCCATTTTGTTCTGTAAAAAATAAAATAAATTCTTCATAACTAATGGTATTGCATGATTGGTTCCACGGTGCCTACCCAACAAATTACCCTTTCACATATCTGTACGCAATAAATCGTTTTATTGCATACAGTGTTATCCTAATAACATGCATAGGTAATCAACATTACTCAACTAGATTGACTTGAAACGTGATCTGATCCAACTGGTAGCTATCATCTTTGTTATTCTTTGGCATACGCTATAGTTGCGACACCTACTTTGCTAAAAGCACGGCATATCCTTGCTCCTCCATGGTGGAGAAACTGCTAGTTATTATTCATTGCGATAAAAATCCCACATGTATCATGGGAAAAAAAAGGCATTTTTTAAAGGCTTGGGAAGATAAAGCTTATCGTGGCTTTGGCCACATTTTTTTTGTTATGCCCGATAGGATCGCTGTGTTGGTTAGTTCGTTGGCCGCAATGTTGTTATGAGATTTATTGATTTATTGGCACAATTAGTTGAATGAGTTGGCCATGGTGAGTTGGACTCGATCTTCTGGCTCACTTGTGACTCACCAAGTTAGTACTATGAAGAGCTTGGTCTACCTTGCCGAGCTAGCTAGAATTTGGTATTTATAAAATCATGGAATTTTTTTCCCACATGTAGTAGAAATTGGTCTTCCATGTGGTTGATAAGAAAAAAATCATATAATGCAATGTAAAAAAAGGTGGCAGGGTCCCCCTTTTGAAAAAGTGTGGACCCCATTAGGTTTTGGTTACAATAGATTTTGATGAAGAAGTTAGGGATTTATTAATTATGTGCTCTTTACCTAAGAGTTCAAAGAACCTGGTAATGGAGGTAAAAAAATCGTTTCTAGCTAACTCAAAGTTGATGTTTGAAGATGTTGTAGGGTGATTCTAAGAAAGGAAATGCAAAGAAAAAGGTCTAGGAAATCTTCTACTTCAGGGAATGCTTTGACAGTGGAAACTAGAGTGTGACAGAAGAATAGAGGAAGCCGTGGAAAATCAAAAGATCGAGATAGGTCAAAATCCAAAAGCAATTTAGTATGTTGGCATTGTGGAAAGTTTGGGCATGCAAAGAAAGACTGTTGGGAGCTTTAGGACAAGGATAAACAATTGGAAGAAAAAAAGGAGGCAAATGTGGAAACGGTTAATGTATGTCAGGATGCTTTGATTATTTCTTTGCACAATATTGCCGAATCTTGGGTCTTAAATTCAGGGGCTTCTTTCCATGCTACTCCACATAGACATTATTTTGTTGATTATGTTTAAGGGGATTTTAGGCATGTTTTTTCTTGGTGATGATGAGCCTTGTAGCATAGTTGGAAAAGGTTCTATTCATGTTAAGATGCAGAATGGGAATACATGCCTATTGAAGGATGTCAGACATATGCCTACTTTAAGACGAAATTTGATATCAATGGGGCAGTTGGGAAGTGATGGTTTTATTGTGATATTTACAATAGACTCTTTGAAGGTTACCAAGGGTAATCTTGTGGTGGCAAGAGGTAAGAATGTTAGAACCTTCTATTTAACCACTGATAGCACTAATGTTTGTAATATTATGGCTTCAAAAGAAGATATAATGTTATGGAATTATAGGCTCTGTCATATGAGCTGTAAGGGCATGGAGATCATTAAGAAGGATTTTACTGGATATACAAAAACAAGTTTGGAGTTCTATGAGGATTGCATATATGGGAAACAAAAGGGAGTAATATTTCTCAAGGCTAGACATATAAAGAAAGAGAGTAAATTAGAGCTGGTACATTTTGATGTGTGGGGCCGGTTCAAGTATCATCTCTTGGGGGTTCAAGTTATTATGTTACTTTTATTGATGATGCAACAAGGAAAGTTTTGGGTATATTGTATTAGAAACAAATATGGTGTATTTGACACTTTTGTTAAATGGAAAAGCCTTGGTAGGGAATGAAATATGCCTGAAGCTAAAATTTATCAGGTTAGATAATGGAGGGGAGTATTGCAGCAATGAGTTTGATTACTGTTGTTCTAATAATGGAATCCACAGGAAAAAATGGTTCTAGGAACTCTGCATCACAAAGGGGGTGTCAAAAAGGATGAACAAAACAATAATGGAACGTGCGAGGAGCATGAGGTTACATGTAGAACTACCTCTTTCATTTTGGGAAGAAGCGGTGAGCATAGTTGTGTACTTGATAAACAAAGGGACCCTCAAGTTCCTTGGATGAAGGCATACCTGAGGAGGATTGGTATGGTAAGTAAGTTGATTACTCATTTATTAGAGTCTTTGAATGTGAGGTATTTTTCACATTAACAAGGATGATAGGACGAAGCTAGAGAATAAATCAAAAAATGCACTTTCATTGGTTATGGCGGCGATGAATTTGGATATAAATGTTGGATTATTAAGGACAAGAAAATCATTTGATCTAGGGATGTGGTATTTAATGAGAAAGTTATCTATAAGCAATAGTTGTAGGAAAATAGTGAAGAATCCAAGAAAGAATATGCAGTCGTAGAGGATCTTCTTGATGGGAAAGTGACACATGAATTAGTTTAAGAACCTACTCAACATAGAACCCCAAACTCCTATATTGAGGAGGTCTTCTAGGGTAAGAAGCAAACCTGAATGTTTTTTATCCTTATTTTTATTATTTATTATTCATTGCAAGTAGAGATCTAGAGAGATTTAATGAAAAAATGTAGGTAGATGCCAGGAAGAAGTGGGAACAAGCCATGGATGAGGAGCATCAGGCTCTTCTAGAGAACCAGAGTTGGGATTTGATAAAGCTTACCGAAGGCAAAAGAGCATTGCAGAACAAGTGGGTGTATATATTTAAAGAGGAAGAATAAGGAAAGAAAAGATACAAGGCTCGGTTGGTGGTCAAGAGGTTTGCACCAAAAAAAGGTATAGATTTTGATGATAGTTTTTCTCCTATAGTAAAAAATGACTTCTATTAGAATTGTTCTTGGCATAGTGACAACAAAAGACTTGCACTTAGAGAAGCTAGATGTAAATACTTCATTTCTCTATGGTTATTTGGAGGAGGATCTATATATACAATAATAAGAGGGATATGAGGTCAAAGGTAAAGAGGAGATGTTGTGCAAACTAAAGAAGAGCTTGTATGGCCTGGAACAAACTCCATGCCAATGATATAATAAATTTGATAGCTTCATGATGGAGCAAGGTTATATTAGATGCCATTCTAACCATTACGTGTATACAAAGAAATTTGAAGATGGCAATTATGTTATCTTGTGCTTATATGTGGATGACATGTTGGTTGCAGATAAAAACATGCAGGAAATAAAAGTACTCAAAAAATAGTTAAGTGAATCCTTTGTTATGAAGGATTTGGTAGCAACCAAAAAATCCCTTGGTATGAGGATATCTTGTGATAGGAAGGAATGAAATCTCACTTTATCTCAGGAAGAGTATATTAATATGGTATTGGAGAGGTTTATTATGTCGAATGCTAAACCGGTTTGGACTCATTTGGCAGGAAATTTCAAGTTATCAAAGGAGTTTGTGTCCCAAGATGGAGCAGGAGAGAAATTAGATGTCTAAGGTACCTTAGTCATCAATAGTTGGTAGTTTGATGTATGTCATGGTGTGCACTAGGCTTGATATTGCGCATACAATGGGAGCAATGGGTAGATTTATGAGTGATCTAGGTTAAAGATCACTGATAGGTAGTAAAGTGGATCCATCGGTACTTAAGAGGGACCATGGGGACAATTTTTGTGCTACAGTGGATCAGACACCACTTTGCGTTGGTTATGTAGATTTAGATATGGCTAGAAATGTAGATAGTAGGATGAGCACGAAAAGTTATTTTTTCAATATCAATGGGACATTAGTGATTTAGATTTCATGATTACAGAAGCTTGTGGCTTTGTCAACCATGGAGGCTGAGTATGTTGCTACCACAGAGGAAAAGACAAAGAGATGATTTGGTTAACAACAATTGCTTGAGGAGTTGGGGAATAAATAGGAGGAAGGGACAGTTGCATAGTGATAGTTAGAGTGATTAGACACCTAGCTAAGAACTTTGTTTTCCACTCTAGGATGAAGGATATACAACTTGGGTACCATTTCATCAAGATAACTTTGGAGACAGAGAAGTTGAAGCTAAAGAAGATTCACACAAGTCAGAATCTTGCAGACATGATGACCAAGGTGGTCACAAGGGAGAAGATGAAGCTATTTTTAGATTTAGATGGTCTTCATGGATGATAGTGAAGGGTTAAGAATCCTTCTCAAAGGAAAACTAGTCTTTATGTGGGAGATTTTTATGTTCTGGAGCCTATTTTCATGTGTGGAAGTATTGAAGACTGTACACTAAGAGTATTGTACACTTTCCACAGTTGTCTCATGAAATATGCTCTTCTCATATGGGTGATATTTTTGACCCATAGGTTTATGGGATGGTTTTGGCCCATGGTTTTTGTACCCACAATATTGTAAAACTGCTTATGTAGTTTCCTATTTATGTGGTTTTGTGCATATGGTAGGGTTGATGTAAACATTGTAGATGTGTGTGAGTTCAAGTGTGAATTCTGTAGATTTTGTTGAGCATTACTCCAAAATGATTTGGGTATTGTATTGAGAGAGAGGTGGCTTGAAATAAAATATGAGCAAGTGATTCTTAGTGGACATAGCCCAAATTGGTGTGAACCACGTTAAATACTGTCTCTTTGTGTTGTGTTCTTTTTTATTCTGTACTTTTATTTCAGATCTGTAATATTTTCTACATATTAGTTTCTACTGTTGTGATTCTATTAGGGATTGTTCGCATATTTTATATTTTATTACCTAACACACCTCATCTCTATGCAACCCGCTCTTTTACTTTTTTCTAGTTTGCGAGAAATTTCAACAGGCCATATATTTTAGGTACGATGTTTTTTTTGCCCTATTCAAAGGGTGTTAATAAGAAATTTAGCATGCCTCCTCAATTAGCTTTACATTTTTGGTTACATGATAATTTAAATGAGATATTGATGTCCACCAAAGAACCAAGGATGGTTCATGGGAAAAAAATAAGGTAAAATATTTACATTAAATTTTAAAAAATATTGAAAAGAAGTAGATGAAAGTTAGTGTAAAGTGTTAGCGCCCAAAACTTTACTGAGGTGAAAATGATTGAAAATGGTAATATACGGTTAGATATGTTTTTATAATGAGATTTCTCTTCACCACTCATCAAAACATAATATCAAATAATGACAACATATTGACATTGGGACAATTGCACAAGATAAAAAGAAAATTAATACATTAAGGGTTTTCTTACTCAACACTTGTATATTTCTACATAACGAAAACAAATAATTACCAAACAATGATTGGAATCGTCAAAGCATCTTGATAAACAAAACATTTTCTTCAATATCATGCAATACATACTATTTGAAACACAAAATATTATCAAAATTTAATTTTCTGTAAGATTGGAAAAAGGGTGCTCAATTAGGACAATCAAGTTTTT
Source organism: Taxus chinensis (assembly GCA_019776745.2). Classification (NCBI taxonomy): domain Eukaryota; kingdom Viridiplantae; phylum Streptophyta; class Pinopsida; order Cupressales; family Taxaceae; genus Taxus; species Taxus chinensis. Next base: position 883,282,054 of record CM034151.1, read on the forward strand.
CTCAATAGCCAAAAGATCATTATGAAGGATTATTTCTTTAATTTATATAACTTACTATGTAGGAGTGGAAAGAAATAGGTACTCAAGATATTTTCGTAAATGTTATTAAAGGATAAAGAAAAATTCAAAAATTTAACACTGGGTGAGAAAAATTCACCCACCAATGAATGCAGAGATTAAAGTATGCTCTCTTCCTTCAAACAAAAAAAATATGGCATAAAAGTGACATTTGGAACACTAATAGTTTTCTTTGTTGATTTATAAAATTGCTCAGTACAGTTTGGTGGTGCCTAAAAGAGGAATATTTCTTGAAGTAATTTTCTTGAAGAGGTCAGGATTAGGTGCCATTAGGCTAAAAATAATGATAACAAAGAAACCCAAAACTTTTCTACGAAAATATCCAGAATACCTATTCTATTCTTTATGAATTTAGGACTAACTCAAAGTTCTCTCAAATACCTTTCTAGTAGTAAAAGTGGTGTTGAGATTTCTTCATTGATTGAACCATTTCTCATGATTCCTTAAAGTATTAGAGATGGAACCTATAATCTCTGCAAGGGATTCTAGAGTTTCACCAATGAAGGAAAGATGATAACCAACCTTTATTCCATTATTTATGAAATTAGGACCAACTCAAAGCGCTCTCCAATACCTTTGTTGTGGGTACAAGTAACATAGATGTTTTTGCATTGATTTAAACCATTTCTCGTGATACCTTACAATATTAGAGATGGAACCTCTAAACTCTACCAAGGATTCCAGAGTGACACCAATGAAGGAAAGATGATCACAAAACCTTTTCTTGTAACCAATTCTTAAAATGAATTGCTGAAGGTTACTTCACAAGAAGTATTCTCATTGAGGGAAGGATTACCAAGATTTTGCATGCTTGTGCCTAGATCCTCTATAAATTATTGATGAATTTTATTCACAAGACTCCAAATCAACCATGACCTTTTTTAGAGCATCACACCTCTAGGTTATGGTACGAGAAACAATGGGAGACAAGCTCTTTGAGGTGGATGAAAATACACTTGAGCTTACTATGGCATAAGAATAAAAATTATTCATCTCTCTCACTAATGGGAGATTAATTTCCCAAGGGAACATATCTTTCTTGATGTTTAACTTTGCTTTCAAGATGAAAGTGAACAAAGAGATAATCTTGGGGAAGAGAGCATTCCATTTTTCCTATGATCATGCTCACCCACTGGTCACTTTCCCTTCCTTGTACTTTGAAAATTTGAGCTTGTTTGAGGGACTAAGGATTGTAGTTACAAATGGGAGAAATTTATTCAATCAGGGAAAGGGATGATTAACCCGGTTATAGAAATGATTACACATATGAAGAAAAAGTACTTGCATTATTCTCCAATTGATTAATTGTTTGTTTTTAATTCATAATTCTATGCAAGGATCTGAGTTGAGGAATCCTTGAACAAGTGACAATAACCTTCATGTGTGGCTTGTCCCAAATATACTCTTGTCATTTCATAGTTATTGGGTATCATCTCCTCTATAGGATTGATGACCTTTAGATGTGCAACCTCTACAAACTGAGCTTTGTAAGCCTAAGTGAAGAGCCTAGAGATTGTTTGTGACTTCTTGTTTTTCATTTTATTGATGTACTTCGAGATGGCATCCAAGTTAGGTGCCACCACCTGTTGCACTATTCTTGACTCCTCTCTAAGAAATTCATTGATCCATGAGATGGGATCGAAAGGAGTGGAAAGGAGATTAGACACTTTGGATGTTTGGCAAGGGACCAAAGCATGAATAGGATGGGATGATTCAAACACTTTTGTAGGGACAATTGGATCCACTAAATGCATAGGGGACTGTGAAGGACCTATCTCACCTGAGACAAGTTGTTCAACATGATCTTCTTTGAATTTATAACTCTTGTAAACCTCCATTGAGGTATATTTTTCATCAACCTCTATGTGTTTCCTCTTTCAAGAAGGAGATGAGCCTGTACCTCCATTGGATAATTCTTGAGATGGGGGGAGAGAATATTTCCTAGTCAAGGAAACTATTATTCCCTTTTCAATGAAAGATTCCATTCTTTTCTTATACCACTTTTTGGACCATTAGATCATGTGCATTGTTATCCCCTTGATATCTCCTATCTATGTTATATGAAATGGGATGGGAGATAGAGGTAAATATTGCACCGATTCATTATTAGGATCAAATAAGTCAGAATCATCATCGAGCACACTTTGAAAAAACCATTCAAATCTAATGGAGCTCATTTGTTCAACTGACATCCTCATATAGTATCTTCTTATAACTTCCAGGTCATCAACACAATTAACCCATAAGTCTTCAATTTGAGGAATGTGGTACAAATTGGGTAGGACAAAGGAGTATGATCTATTATGAGATTAAAGTTAGATCAAGCCACATAGGACTGCATGTTGAAGGAAGCGAGAGAGGTCTCAATTTTTGAAACATCAAACATATTATTACATGAATAAATACCCAAGGAGATCAGAAAGGAGACACATTTATCTTTTGAAGCCTTACACATAGTATGAAAAAGATGAATTTTTTGATACAATTCAATCAGAATGATCTTTTTTCTCGGGTATCTTGGAAATATCAAAGGAGAATGATTAAATACACATACCCAAAGATATGTGATAGTTGCGAAATATATGAAGAATATCCCATACTTCTAAATCAACTCATCTGCCTTGGGCGAGATCCTCCATACGGTTATACTTCCATCAACTTGATGAGATACATTGTGAATGCATCATTCTCTCTTTATAAATGTGCATTTCTTTCACGAACGGTGAGTTTCCATTAGTTCTCGAATGAAGGTGCCTTCTATGGATAATTTTGGGCCAATGAAAGACCTCAAAATTTTCTTGTGAATGATAGATCATACACAAAATAAGAAGTCATGGTGAACTTCTTAGAGGTGACTAATTTCTTCAACTGCCTGTGGGTATTATAACTAATGTTCTACCCACAGTCAATCATTTTCTCTCCTTTTGTGAGAATCAGGATGAATTGGAACATCCAGTATTGAAAGTATTTTGTGCTCTCTTCACCCACCACTCTACTCAAAAGCACTATTGAATTTTAGTATGCTTCATGAAATGCATTTTGTGACACAGTCTTGGGTATGCAAGAGGGTATTCTTCCTTGCTTGAGCCATGAACCCATTATCAATACTTAAAGATATGAATAATTTTTGAATCACTCCTATGATGTATAATCCTTAAAAATGATTACCATGTGATTCTAGTTGGGAATATTTATACTTTGACAAATCCCCTTTGGTGTCAAGACCACTAGGAGAGAGTTTTCCTATGCATTGATAGTTCTTGTGGAAGTGTTATAGTGTCTCAAAAAGGCCAAGAGAAGCTTAGTTTTTTTGAATAGAGAGGGGGTTTCCTCATTATTTGAATATTCCTCTAGTGAAAATATTATCCTCAACAGGCCCTCTTAGTTCCTTTATCATCCATATTCTCAGATATTCTTGGTCTAGATATGCAACATCATTGTCACCCACATGTGGATATTCATTTCCCAAGGTAAACATGGGCTAGAATACAATGAATTTTATTTTCATGATGTTGTTAATGGTGTTATAATGTCATGAATAAGGTTTGGTGAAAATTTCAAGTCAATTTGAGCACAATCTATTTTTGATAGGTTGCAAGATAGGGTCTATTTTTAACAATTTTTTCCAATTTTCAAAATTTCAGATTTCTTGTCTTCTGAACATGGGGAATTGAATTATGAAGTTTTTATTATTAATTTTTATTACCTTACCATTTTTATAATTCTTTTTCTTCAGATTTACTAGGAATAGAAAATTGAGCTATGGAGGTAGGATTGAAAAAAATTCACTTCCACCAGCTTAGGAATTTAACATTGAGTTGTTTTGCAAAGTTTCAAGTGATTTGGCTCAAGGAATGAATGGTAAATAAATAAGGAAAATGGAGGTATATGTATGTTATCCATGGTTTATTAAACTGATTCATTGAATCAATGGAACTTATTCTTGGTTCATTCCTTTAGTCTCTTAAGGCAAAAGATGTTGTGCAAGTTTCAAGTGCAAAAATCAAGGTTTTTGAGAGTTTTGCAAGTTTATTTGTCCTCTACAATGGTGGATGGTGTGAATTTTTGTATCATAATAGTAAGGGAGTACATGAGGGGGGTTTTAAAATGACAACAATGGTGAAAAAGGCTAAGTATAACCTTTATACCACCCCCCTTTATTTCACCTCTTAAAACCTAGTTAACTCTCCCTAAACCCAACCCTGGTCAACCCAACGCAAGTGAAACCACACACTTAGGTTTGCCACCCTAATAAATAGGGTAAAAATTTAAATGAGATAACGATCTCCTTAAAAATGCACCATGGGTAGGAGGATCATGAAGAAGGGGCTAATGGTGATATCAACAGTGAAGTTGAAAACACTTACCTAACCACCAAATTGTTATTTTAAGTGACACAAGAGGAGCTCTCCATGTGGTTTCCATTCTAGTGTCCCCTATTAGTGTAGGATTTATTTTCCTCACTTTATTTGTATTATCCTACTTGGGATATTCCACCTCACTTGGAGTTTCCCTACACTTATGGGATATATCTTCCTTCAGGTATACACTTAACTACACTATTCTAGGTGTTGATTACCCCTTGACTACACTATTCTACGTGCTGGTTACCACTATTATAGGTCGATATTACCATGATTCTAGGAGGAGGTTACACATTCACCTCTTATATGTACAACTTTTGTATTATTCTATTTGATTATATTGAATTGGACAACTATTTTTGTGTTATTGCAATTATCTCTCTTGAATATTTCGTAATTTACAGACTTGTATGCTTGCTTTGGTTTGTCTTGGAACAATTCACATCACACATCATTCACCTGTGCATTCTCTGAAATAGCAGATCTTTGGCGTTTCTCAGATATGGTATCCAAGAGCTCACTAAATGGTCACAATGAACACACCTAACTCAATAGGGTATGCAAATTTATTTCCATAGGTATGAAGCAATTATTTACAAAGTCATTTAGACATCAGTCTCTCTCATCGACAAGTGTCTCGTAACATCTAGTTCCCCAAGTATTTTAGCAGGAGCCAACTCATACCCCAGTTTATGGCTTCAAAGAGGTTTGTAAGCACGCATACTACATATACATTCATATGGATATCACATGTTTAGGTGGATGAACTTATACATGCGTGTTTTACAGGCCTCTTTCGGAGTAGTGTACAATGATCCTTGGAAGATTGTAGCACGGGGGTGCAAAAGCATGTTACACAACTTTGAATGTTTATTTTGGTGGACTTCCCATATATCCAAGACTGACTACTGGTGTATCTGAGACTTGTCATGTTCAAAATCCGTTGCAGATAGATGTTTTTCCTATTCATGACCCTTACAGAAGCTAGTTTGGTCTTATAGCAACGGACAGTTCCAGGCAAGTAACAACATGTAGATAAGTTACAAATCCATAAATAGTTTTCAAACGTGATCAAGACTCATACAAAAAGGTTAAAATGATAAAGACAATCTTGGCAGTGTTGCACAATACCCTACTATCAACTATTCCAGTCATAGTCTCCAAAACAGATATTTTTGCATCATCAGGTTGAGATCTTCTGGTGATTTCAAGAGTGCATCCTCCAAAAACTCATATGATCCAACATGGCCACATCATGAGTACAAACTTATTCCTTTGTGTTTTGTAAGTTTGTATCTTAACTAGCATATTACAATTATAAGTATTGAGTGAAAATTCATTTCAGATATTGTTAATGTAATTTTACAAGTTAACCTATTATAATCCTTTAGTTTACTTAGTCACTAAATATTAGATTTCACTTCATCTAATTAGGGTCTAAACAATTATATTATGTTTCATTTCCCAACCATTTTACCTTTTTCATATACTTATACTACACTGAGTTATAAATCGATAGGTACCTTGAGATTAACTATCAATGCGGCATGGGGGGTTTAGATAGATGTATTTCCTGATATCTATGCTCAGTATACTTGTAGCCAAGCTAACACATTTCATTCTTTCCAAATTTTGGCAAGTAACATCGGTTCTTATGTGGATGAATGCCATGTGACTTGAATGCAAATCTTCCCTGAGACATATGAGTGACTTAAATACTCTTGGCCAAATTGAGCTTCTATGTTTAAATGCACAGAAATCTTGAAATTCGTATGTCAACTCGACCTTCAAAATGGGGATCCAATATTAGAATAGATCAACTGATCTTATGTGTGATAGGTTTTATAATTTATTATCAGAGTGCAAGTACACCTGGTCAAAGAGCAATGCCTGAGTGGGAAACAATTTCCATATTGAATTAATGTCGTATGGTAGAAAATCAGAGTCTGAAGGTCCCATCAATTAGAAATATTCCAACTACATATTTATGTTCATTCTATTACCCTCAAAATTGAAACAAGATCAGTTAGGATTTATGAGCACATAGTTTCAATTGATCCCCCAATCGGAATACTTGATAGTAAAGTTGCAAGGTTACTCTTCATGAGTAACTTCCCACCGCTTAGCTTATAGTATAGTTAATACTTTTGAAGAATGCAAAAGTGTTGAAGTAGAAGAATTTTTTAGCTCTTTTTCTTCACAAGGATGAGATCTTCATGAAATCAACAAAATGTTTCAACCCTTTGAAAAGAGAAGGCCTTTAAATTTTATAGAAAGAGAGGTGACTCTTTTCCTACCCCCCAATGACTTTTCATATGATACCAACTTAAACCCATTCATATTCCTAGGAATCTCGTTATTATGTCCATGCATTCCTATAAAACAAAGGTGACTTATTACATTATAACAATAAAGTTCACTTTTAATTCTTAAAATTAGGAATTGTGAAAATTTGCAACATCAACGAATAATTAGAACATGAAGAGAGAGAATTTTTCTTTTTGGGGGGGATAGAAAGGAGAGATTGTCAAGAATTAGGCCGAAGACTAGAATTCAATATAACTCCTTGCCGATCCTACCTCATATACTTGACATTTCTTTGACAAGCTCCAGTTGGGAAATCTCAACTCCTTTGAACCTGTTACTGAATCTTTCCTCAGGTGTACCTTTTAGATAGCAAAATGCATATAAGAAATCAAATATTATGTCCATCCATTAGTAGCATCATTGATATAAATTTCTCAAACCATGACTGATGTTTCTCTACGATGGAAACAATGGTGGCTAGAAATGGTTGAGTTATTCACTTCTAATGTGTTTCATTAAAATACATTCATTGGATCTTACATAACTTCTTCTTGAATTGTCTATTTCACAATGGAATGTAACAATTCATCCGCAATAGTACATTCCTTTATCACAGGAACTTCAAGTTTCTGAATTCTTTGTTTGAAGCAATCAAAAAATTATAATTGTAAGCTTAACTATATTCATTTGATTACCAGATTCATTGATGAGATTAGATTTATCATTTATAGTGGCTCTGAAAATGCGAGATTCCATTCCCACACACTATGAAATTTTTTTTCCTCTAATGGGGTATTCAAATCTCAAGTTGAAACATATGCTTGTCTTATTCATAATGGTAAACGGGACCCATTGCAATGGTACTCATTTGATAATCAAGTGACATAATTCTATTGCACCGAAAATTGATTACCTTGGGTTGAACCAACTTCAAGTATTGTTCCCCTAGTCTCGTTGTCTTGGTAGAAAAAACATGAGGCAAATCTCATAGTATTGAGCAATAGCTTGATTATTATGTTTCCAAATTGAGATAAACAAATACCAATTGGGCTTAGTAGGTCCATAGATTTTGACTATGTTCAAACAAATACGCGTTTCCCAATTAAACGTATCCCTCATGTCAAACAACTAACATCTCATTCCATTCTTCTGGTGGCATCTGTATATACTTGTCAAACTACCATATTATGTTGAAAGCTTATTTCCTAAGAAGGGGGAGTATGAGTGACAGCAAGTTATAGTTAATCCTGTGGATTGAGAGTTGAATTCTAAATTCATTTTTCATTCATAGAGAGGGGGAGGGGCCAAGAAAGATTAACCTTCCTGTCTCCACCACTTATCATTTTTCCACTAATCTTTAATAACCCAGTTCTCAGATGTGACCTCTCCTCAGGTGGCAGACCGGGCGAGACTTCAATTTCAAACTTTCCATATAATATTTCTCTTTAATCTCGCATCCCGAGTGTCCCTGAAATTTGAAGTGACCTCCACAACATTTGATAAATGAATGATACGAGGCCTATCTCTTAGTTATGAGGGAAAGTTCTAGATTGAGGTAACAAATTTATTATACTAGAACCACCCTTTTCGTTCTCTTGAGTGTTACGGTTAAAGCGTTCCTATGGAAGTGAGGTCACCAGGAACTCATAGAACACTCTAATTGACCTCATTGGAAAAGGGGAGGCCTTTAGGTGTGGATATACTGGTAGATCATATAATTCAGTTCCATCATCTTCTATACCTTGGTTTGAACCATGGAAATTTGAAATTCTTCATCTCGCAATAATCATTCTCATATACTCTGATTCATGGACATTGAAATTATCCACACAATAGGCCCAACCTAGTCTTATATTTATTGAACATGGTGCAATACCCCTCCTGGGACATGGAACTGTCTGGATCAACCTGAATGTCAAAATTAGAAAAATTTACTTAGGGGTGTATGAGTGAAAAATTAGGTGTGTGAAGGATTCCTCCAAGTTGGAGGCATCATTGAAGTTCTTACATGTAATACACCAAGTGATATGGGGAGGAGAAATGAGTTCTTCTTTGGTGTTCCTGAGTTTACTCTTCACTCCATATAACCCTACCTACAAAGCTTGCAGTTAATAGTACTATCTAATCACTAAGGTACCAGGTAACCTTAGTGGGGCTTGATCAAAGCCAAGAGAATTAATGATATAGGAGAAAGTGGGGAACTGTTAACAAAAACGTTACCATATATCTTTCATAGAAATAGGTCAACGATGCTTGACATCCTTGACGATGAGGATCACCATCCAACATTCTTGACGTCATGAAAAATTGGGAAGACATCGTTAACTTAAGAGCAGTGCCAATGAAAATTTTACACAGTCCAATTGAGGATAGCTTTTCAAATGTGGAATTTTGAAGAGATGTTATCTGAGTGAGGTTCTATTCCCTTAAATGGCCTTGAGCTGGTGACAAAAATACACCAAGTAGGAATTTCATGAAGATAAATGAATCTTCATCATAGGCACTCTGAGCAATTGACCCTTCATATGTTGTCACTTATGATTTGGCCCTTTCTAGTCTATCTTTTGAATCCCTTAGAAATTTTAGTATGAAGAGTGACATCCATTCTTGGAAATCCCTTGTGTTTGCTTGTCCCATAACTAAGAATGAAAAAGTGCATTGCCCCAACGAAGAACCCTTATGAAATTCACATCTTGAAAGAGAAAGTTGGGCAGGGTGAGAGAAGTTTTTCTCGCTATCTTCATTCATGAAGCCCAAGAGGAAGAACCATGTTGAAGATAAAATTCACTTTTGTTGACTTGATCTCACCTGTCTAACCAATTAAGTTTATGAAACTCATCGTTATTTCTTAGAACTATTTGCACCCTAAGAGAAACCTCCTTGGGAAAATCATGCCCAGACACCATCGAATTGAGTGTTTAGAAACACTGTTGAATGCTTACTCTGGATGATTGTGGGTGTTGCACACGGCCAGATACCAACTCCAAAGAAGTTGAGAATGGAACTAATGTCCCCTGCAAATGATCCACTTACAACACCTTGGCCATCAATACTCCCCACTGAGTTGGAAAGTTTTAATAAAGTGCATTTAAATCACATGAAGACATGCCTATCACCGCAACTCAAACAATTTACTCCGAACATTGACATGACAATCGCTATGAACTTGAATTTCGTGGCTCCCTAGGACACCTTACTACATTGAAAAAGGGTAATTTAGTATTTTTAGCAAGTGTTAGGACTCACCTTCTTTGGATCTCGATTGAAGATGTTGGCCCAATGATTACCCCTTTTATGCACTCCTTCTGTGGATACTACTGTTTTGATATGATTTACTATTAATAGTAAGTTCCCGTATGAGAAAACCACTATTTTTAGTAAGCGATGATTTTTAGCTTTTTTAACCGCACCAACGTGATTAACTTTCTCAATTGCCCCTATGTATACTACTCCCTATGAAACCAATTTTTGAGATGAATTACTATTTATAGCTGGTGCTCGTATAGGGAACTTACTATTTTTAGTAAGTGGTCGTTTTCACCATTTTCGGCACTGGTCAAGCATTCTAATCTTGTAATTATACTTTATGCACCACCTTCTCTTGCACTGTAATTACTTCTACAGATGGACTTAACAAAAAAAAAATGTACCCATGTACGAAGGGATTACTATTTTTAGAAAGTGATTTTCCGTAAGCCTTAGTTTATGATGAGACATGAAATTTCCTCGATATGAATTTTTTGTTTTATAGTGCTCTTCCCATATTTCCATCTTGAACCAACTACCAAATCAAGAGATTTTACAATTATTATTTTTTTCTGTGGGAAACTTGGGGTTTCTTTGCTATAAAAAAATCTAGCCCATTTGCATGCTAGAATTATTCCTTTCTAGGAGATTAAAAGCACCTAGAGAAACTTAAATGAATTGCAAAAAATGACATCTGGATCTGTTTAGTAGTTTGTGAGATATGATCAGATTTTCACCTTCATGGACTTCAAGGTTTTCAGCGAGATTTCTTCATTTTCTTCTCTAGTGTGAATCCATTTGTTTTTTTAAATTTTATTTTCTCTTTCAGATCACAGATGCCTTCATGAGATAATTTTTTAGGGAAATTTATGGTTGAGATTCAGCTCTATGGAAAAAAAATTCCAGCATTATGGAAGCATCTGGAGGATATGCAGGGATGAAGAATGGAGAAACTGGATTAGTCATCCTTCGGTATTTTATAGCTTGTGAAATGAGAAGGAGACAGGGTGGGGAAAATTTTTCAGCACCTCATATCCATTTTATAAATTTCAAATAGGGACATCACAAATGTGCCTTTCCCTCATGAGGATAAATGGCAAATGCATTCATTTGTGTGTGTAAGTGGAGGAGGGGTTAAACTGGACCACCTAGGGGACATCGGAGATGGTCACATGTGGGTCTAAGAGGGAAAAATGAGGGTGGGGTGAATTTTTTATGTCCTCTCATGTCTATCCTTCAAAAAATGGGAAAATAGGTGAAAAGAAAATGCACCTTTCTCATAGGGAATGTCAAGTTTCGCACATGTAGGGGTAAGTGGCTGAGCTAGGTCAACACTAGTCAATGGGGGTTAGAAAGGTGAGTTTTCGGGTCATATGGGAGACTAGAAGGACTAAATGGGGGAGAGGTCACATTTTTATGAACCTAATGTCCATTTTGTAAGGCACAATGGGGAAATTAAATTTTGCCTTAACCGTCAGCTTGATAGATGTTGCTAGGTGTGAAAATGGTTAAGTACTCGAAGAGTGCACCTTGAGAGACGAGCGTGTGAAGGTCATAACTTGAGCTTCCAGATGAGTTTTTGAGTGCTTCCTTATATTATTTTTCATGAAAATGGAAATTTTTAGAAGAATGGTGAGGATCCCAAGACTTTATTCTATATTGAAAAACTCCACAAAAGGTCCTTATATTTCTTGGTATTTCACCTGATAGTGCATGAGAAATAATGAGTTAGCCTTGAGAAATACATGGTATGCTTGAAAATGATCTGTTTTTTTCCATCATGTGAGGAACCAAAAAAATATTTCTAACGATATCTTGTCTTGAACCATCAACTCATTCCGGAGCTCTCTGTAATCCTTCCTTGAATATTAGGTTCTTGTTTCGGTATAAGCTCCTTTAGGCCCAAAAACCCAGTTTTGGTGAGTTGGCTCCTAAACACCCGAAACCTCCCATATTTTTCCTAAATTAGTTCCTTGGTTTTCTTGTCTTCTAGATACACCTCTATGATGAAAATTACCATCTTGTACTACTTTGGTGATGGTGTGCATGGCTTAAAAAGGATGATGGGAGATGCTTTCTAAGTTTGTTGTAAACTTTCCTTGAAAACCATTGCTTCAACATACTTGAATGAATTTGATTGTTCCTAAATAACCTAGGGGGATTGGTGAAATCACATATGAACTCTTGGATAAGAAGACTAGAACTCAACACTGAGGGGTAGCTTGATCTGGGGGTTCTTGGAGAGGTATAAAATTTGACACTAGGGTATAGTTGTCTTGTTTTTGGGTGAATGTTTCCCATAAAAAACACACAAAAATAGACTAGATCTATCTTGGGGATATGTTATGGATCAATCTCAATGAGGAAATGAAATGAGAATTCCCAAAATCTCAAATTTTGACTTGATTAGTTCCAATTCATTGGGCTACAGAGAGTTACTCAAACAAATAACAAGAAGGAGAACACACACACACAAAAGGAAAAACACGATACACAGAAACGAAAGAACACACGCAATAAGAAAGGGAAACACACCTAAAAATCACATATGGTACAGATGGAGGGGACAACTTGCTTTCATTTATTGTATAATTTTAGATATTTCCCACTAGTACGGGACAATTCTAATGGTGTTCCATCTATATATGATAAATAGAAAGAGATTTCTCCACATGGTTCTCGTATCTAGAATGGTCCAAGCCTCAATGAGTCAAACTTTCCATGGCTACCCTTCAAATTTCTTTGCTTTTCCCAGAGTATGAAAATATCTTTGGCTTTGAACTCACGATCCTTCTCTTTTTTATTGAATAATTTCTTTACCTTCAACTAGTGATCCTTGATTCTATCCACTTACTTTGTATCTATCTTCTTCAAGTTTCTTGAGGAATATGATCCTTTTAGCAATGGCATCATGATATTGTTCATCATCCTCTTCGTGAAGCAACTTCAGTGCAGACATATCTATTATTACTGGAATCTCTACCTCTATCCCATATAGTAATTGGAATGAAGACATGCCTATGGCCTTCTTTGGTGTTATCATGTCCGCCCGTAGCACATCATTAAAATTTTTGTGTCAGTCCCTTTGATTATATTCCACAAAATTTTGAAAAATGGTCACAATGTTTTTGTTACTTGACTTTGTTTGAACATTCCCTTGCTGGTAATAGTAAAATGTGTGTGATAATGAGATACCATACCTATAGAAAAACTCAGTTATCATCTTTTGAAGAGAAGTATGTTGAATTTTCTACCATGATGTTTTGAGGTACACTAAAATGAAAAATGATATTCTCCTTGATGAACTTGCAAATTGTTTTGGTGTTAGCTTGTTTTTCCTCCACCCATTTCATGAAATAGTTCATCACTTATAAGCATGTAGGAGTGACCCGCACTTGAATGAGGATTCAATACTCCAATGAATTCAAGACCCCATTGTTGAAATGGTTCTTCAATTTTCATTGGCTTGAGAGGAAGTGTGGTAAGCTATCGGTCTTCCAAAAAACTACTTACATGCTTCATATTTAGATATCCATTCTTGAGCATCTGTAAATAGATTCGGTGAGTAATATCTACCACGGAGGATTTTATGGGTAGTCACCATTGCTGAAAAATTTCCTCCACAAGACTGACAATCGTATGCTTTCAAAATTTGCTCCTGTTGCGCTTTGTTTACACACTTGAGAAAATAACCATCCAATCCTCTCTTATAGAGAGTGTGACTCCAAATGAAATGCACTTGGCTTCCTTCAATGTAAGGTCCTACATTGCTTGTAATCCAAGTGAGGAGGGCATTCACCATAGGTCTAGAAATAGGAGATGTCTGCATACCATTCATATGTTGTACTAAAAAAGAGGATCTGAGGAAATTCTTTGAATAATTTAGAACAAGAACATTATATTTCACCATGATGAGCTTTGAGAGCCTCATCTTTAGCCATTATCCTCTACAAACTATTTTCCCTCACCAAATTAGAAGTTTTGATCTCCAAAATGTACTCCTTGATTCTAGATACCCAGTTGCCTCTCTTGGACCTTGGATCTTACTGAGTAAGAATGAATTTGATGGTGAACCCAGGTACCATGATTATGGTGTGAGAATTGAGGATGTAGAATATAGAAGTTATTCACTGTCTTAACCACTACATAGACATGCTTCTCCAATTGATTATACTTCAATCCATGGTTCTTCATCGGCACACTCATGAAGGTAATAGGAGATTCTATACCTTCCTCATTATTTTACACCAAGATGGATTGATATGGTATGTTCTGAAGCATAACAACATAGGATGAAGTATTTGTCAAAATTGGCTTGTACCAGAGTAGGTGCCTATGCTATTGATTATTTTATCACGTCGAGTGCCTCCTTCCCTTCTTTTTTCCATTTGAAACTGGCTTGAAGCTTCATCATCACTGTTATGTGTTTGGTTAATTCCATGAACTCTGGGACAAAACATCACAAGAAATTAACCTTCCCAAAGGAGTGTACCCCTTTTTCTTATAGGTAATGGTAGCTCTTGGATAGCCTTTATTATTTCATGGATTAATTTTTTTCCCATCCTTGTTCACTATGTGTCCAAGGAGCTTACCTTTAGTGACCCCAAAAATGCACATTTCTTTGGATTTATGGATATACCATGATTTCTACACCTCATGAGTACATGCTCCAAATGTTTAATATGATCTCCTCTCTTCTTTAAAAAGAGGCATTCAGGTTATTCAAGTATATCACAATGCAATGCTTTAAATATTTGAGCGTTAAACCCATTTCTCTCTGGAAATTTTCTCCTACATTGATTAGGAAAAAAGACATTATGTTGTACGGAAAAAAGTGCCCCAAGGAGTGGTGAAGGATGTTTTAGTTCAATCCTCCTCTGCAAATTCAATTTGATTATACCTCAAAAAACCGTTGAGTATTGAGAGCATCTCAGATCTGGTGATAACTTGCAATATATGATCCATGACCAGTATATGATAGTTATCTTTCAAGGATGTTTGGTTTAGGTTACGAAAATCTACACAGATTCTTATATTTTTTTCTTTTTTCACACTGAAAAAATATTTTTTACCCACTTAGAATGGAGGATATGTAAGATGATACTTGCATTTGACATTTTCTTCACCTCCTCCTTGATTGTATTAGGAATTTTTAGATTGTAGGGCCTTTTATTCTTCCTGAAAGGATTTGATTATGACTTCAAGGGGATGGATTGATGCATTTATTTAGGTTGGAATAATTTGAGCTCATCATACAGATAATCCAAGACATCTGAATACATCTTCAGGAGTGAGATGAATCTCCTTTTCTCCTCAAGTGAGTAGCATTTACCAAATTTTACCATTCTGGGATGTTTTGGAGTCCCAATATTTTATTTCTCGAACTTGGTACACCTTGAAGATTATTTTACTCTATCTTTGATGAAACGATCATATTTATCAAAGAGATCTCCTAGCAACACCTAACATCTAGGAATATTGTTTCCTTTAAGATTGATTACTCCCTCATCATCAATCCCCTCAATTCCTTCTTTATATTCTTCAACTACTGAATCTCTATCTGGATTGTCACTTCCTTAAAATAAGAGGTTATTAAAGTTATGTATCTATTCTAAGAACGCCAGGAGATTATTTTCATCGTTGAAGACTTGCTAGTGGTTTACATTATCAGGAGTACTTTGGGTCTAGAAACCATCTCCACGATCACCATGTCTTTGGCAAAAGATGGATGTGGTATCACTAGGGAAGCTGACACTATAAGATAATTTTCCCTTTCATTATGTTATCAAGGAATAGATTAGATGGAGAACGCCTTGAAATTTTCAATGTAGTCCCATACTTTGTTTCTATAATACTAAAGTCTTAGATTCTTCACTTGTTATTGCTTCCAGACTTGCTTCACCATCACCTTTGCATCTATAAGACACCTGAGATTCTTCACGCCCATCGAATCTGCAACATCCATGTCTAAGATGAGAGCTTCATACTTTGCAGTGTTGTTAGTATTTTCAAATTACAAATTATACAAAAATGGGAAAGGATTCACTTGAAGGTGAATTCAACACTACGCTAGCCCTAGACCTTGCGCTTGAATAGATTCCATAAAACTCCATGGTCCAAATTTGATCTTATTCCTCTTCCGTAAGGAAAGGAATATTTTCACCCCTCTCTGATGTGAGAAAATAATTTCCCAACCCACTATCTTGCAACAAAATTTTCTCCCTTAGATCATTTGATTTTAGCACTGTGTATTTCATCTTGCACACTACAAACCATTTATTCATTCCTCCTTTTAATGGTATGGTCGTAGAGGACCAATACATTTTGATTTCACCACCCAAATCCATGTAGAATCTTCTACTTAGTAACATCCCAAATGATGTGGAATGTCTACCACTAGGATAGTGAGTAACACTTTATTTTATGGAAAATCGAAGAGAGCTACTTGAGCATCCTTTATTCTACCCACCAAAGGTACTTATTTTAATTCCATGGAATAGAAAGAGCCATTTTCCCAAGTCAAGGTAAGTCCTAGGGAATTTTCTACTTTGATGGGCATCATGTTGTCAGAGGCTCCAAAATCTATGATATAATTGTTGAGTTGGTAGCCTTTGACCAAAAGGGATAGGTATAAAATTTCTACCTTATTAGTCTTGGATGCACTAAGTGATAGAATGTTTTGTGAGGAAGGTTTGGATGGGGGTGGCGAGAAGAAATTTAGTAATGGGTTTTACGACATGAATTTTTGGGGTACCTTTTCAAAATGTGTTGATAAAACTCTCAATTTGGATTGGGTGCATTTTCAAAATTTCCTTCTCCGTGATTTGAAATTTACTTCTATTTGCATTTTTAACATAGTCAAATGGAGATGTGGGGAGTGAGGATGATGTTCCAGGAAAGGTAGTGGGTTTACATTGTGAGGATGGTGCTACCTTATGATCTTCGGTCTCTTTGGTGGATGTGGAAAAAGGTTTAGGAGAATGGGGTGTTATCACCAAATTATAACACCCCCTGATTTTCTAGCATGTGAGTTTACTAGGAAATCAATGTAACTAGGTAGTATGGAATCATTTCAAGGTGTGAGACCTTGCAATTGAGATAATTCTCCAGAGAAGGCTGGTTCCTCTTTGTAATCTAAGCACTAAAATACTCCTAATCAAATAAATGCAAATAACTACTCCTAATCTATCAATTCTAAGGGACTAGGGAGGGACGGAGGGAGGGAGAGAGAGAGAGAGTGAGAGAGAGAGCATGAAAATGGGAAATCCTACACTAAAGAGGTGAGAGCACTAAGAGAAGGGTAGTTTGGACACTCTCAAAGGATACAAATGGGTAAAAATCGAGATAGTGAGGCCAAGTAGGATACCAATAGAACACACATTCATAACAACATTTAAAAGAAACACAACCATTTAGAGCATTGTAAGAAACCAATAAAATGCACAAACACCTTTACATGTGTTGAAGAGGTCAGAAAATGCAATAAAAACACAAGAAAGGGTTACAATTTAACCGCAGAGCTTGATTTTATTGCTTTAGAAGTGACATAGCTCATTCAAGGCAAGAAAAGAGGCATGAATATCTTGCAAAAATCTCTAAAATGGGAGACTTGAAGCCAACATAAACCTGCAACAAACTATAGAGTGGAGGACCAACTAGAAAATGTCCAACTACAAATGGGTCCCTTTTTACAATATATAGAAATGGGAGAGAGAAAAAAAGGGGGAAAAGAGAGGGAATTCAGATCTCCACCTTTAACCACCAACCATGTGCATTGAATTTCTAAAAACAATCATGGTCACCCTTCTAAACCCATTCCCTCAAGTCCCTTTGCTTGTTGGAGAAGCCAAGACACCATAACTCATCATTTTTATGGTTGAACCACCTAAAACTGTTCCTCCAAATGGTGGATTATTTTTCCCATTTTAAAAATAATTAACCTCATTAAAAATAATAAATCTAGTTTTTTTGGTTTAGAGGATGTTGAGATATTTCCAAAAATTCCATTTTTGTGAAAATTGGAGCTTCTAGAAGAAATATATGGCCATTTTAAGATCTGGGTGCCATATTGCAATAAATACGAGTGGTTGAACTGTTAAATCATGCCTCCTTAGGAACTTAGGCCCTAAAAACAACTTCAAAAATCTAACACAAGAGCCATTGGGTTTTGAGGATCGAAATGCAAGCGGAAAAATACATGTGTCTGGGTTTCCATGTTCTGATGTAAAAGAGTTTTGAAAACCTGAAATGAAGAAGACTATCAGAAGTTTGACCATGATTTTCACCTGTTGACCTTTGAAATACAAGGGAGGAACTTTAGACCTATAATGCACCTTTAAACTTCCAAAATAGAGGAATGTGCTTTTTGGGAATCAGAGGTTGAAATCCATGATGCATTGTTGACATGCGTTGATGTCATTTACCCCGGAAAAACTAGAAACAAAGGAAATATGGTTTCAGAACTAGAAAGAAAGTAACATAGAACATCTAAATGAGTTGGCATGTTCTAATGCTTCGAAACCTTAAAATCCCAAAATTTGAAACCATGAAACACTATAGATTATTGGGTTTAAGAACTAGAAAAGACATTCCACCGAACATGCATTTGGGTTGCAATATTCTGATGCAAGAGAGTCTCGAAAACCTGAAATGAAGAACATTCTAAACACTTAGCCAATTTTAAGATTTGCACAAGGTGGGACTTAGCTAAGTGTAGGACTAAATGGTTTTGTGAGGAGAAAAGGGAATGTCCTGGACTGCTCAAACCTTTCCGAAATGTGAATTTTTCATTTTCTTATCAATTTTTCTGCCCCAAGTCCAAGATGAAATGGCAAGTTATCAAAATATTCCAGGAGGGTATTTTGGATAACATGGGGAGTGTTTGGTTTAGCTTGAGCATTGGTGGATTTATTTGGGGTAGCATTGGGTGAAGGGTTATTATTGGAATTAGATTTTGAAATAGGGTGTGTACCATAGGGCCTAATCTGTGTAGTAAATGACCTCTTGCTTTCCAACAGATCTAGTTTCTCTTTGGCTGAATCAATTGATGGTGGTAGCGGCGATCCTCTTCTAATGATTTTATTCTACAGGAATTTAGTAGGAGGATATTCTTTCTTTTTATTTGTAGCATCTGCCGAAGACAAAGCTACTTTATTTGAATATGCACGCATGAAGCTTAGTGTTTATTCATCATTGTTCCCTTCACTTGCTAAAACATAATCCAAAAGGCCATTTTACATATCACCATCAACTTCTTCAACTTGAAGGTAGTTTCCATCATCAACCTCTTCTTCATCTTCCAGATCTTCAATTTCTTATTCCTTTATTGGTTCTTTAGCATCACAGGTGGCATTGACTAGCACTGTGTCAAGAGAAAGTTGGAGAGGAGGCAGAGTAATTCTTGAACGATATAGAGGATTAAGATTCCTTGGGGAATTCTGCATGGTGATCTGTGTAGGAATAAATGAATAAGACTCCCCCTTTTATAATTGTTTTGTATCGTTATGCGGTTGTAACCGCTAACTAATTTTATAACCGTCTTTGCATAATAAATACCCAGACACACAACCCATTTGTACAATGTGTATTCTAGTTTTCTCTTCAATTATTCTTTACACATTTATTTGGTTCATTCTCTCTCTCCACAAATTCTAATAGTGGTATCAAAGTGCGGGGCAAGCAAAGGGAGGGAGGAAGAAATATATTTTCGTGAGTCCCATTAGGGCATGAAAAATCATGCTATACAGTCGTGAATTAGAAGAATACAGTCACAAAAAACACGTTGTACTCACGTTTTTCAGAAAAAATCACACTGTACTCATGTTTTTCAAAAAAAAAGTCATGAAAATACAGTCGTGAATGACACATTTTTCAGGAAATTAACAGTATTTTCGAGCATGAAAATACAGTCACGAATGGAATGTTTTTCAGGAAAATAACAACATTTTCAAGCACAAATAGTCAAATTTTAATAGCCACGAAAAATCATGATTTTAGACATTTTTACAGTCGCGATTTGTGCTAATATGGTGCATTATTACAGTCACGAATTGCTAGGGCACAAACATTTTTCACAGACATAAGGCTGGAAAGACACAGAAGCAAAAAGACTACCTGCGCTAGGGCATGGAACTGTGCAACTAGTATTTTATTTTATTTTATTTATTCATTGCCAAAATACGCAATTGTATTCATTCTATTTTATTAAAATGTAAATGCCCATAGAAACATATTCTAGTCTAAATTTTCATACATGGAGAGTGAAAATACAAATGCAACTTATGAATAAAAATTTGTGGGGCATTGTAAATGGGAAAGAGACAACACCCACAGATGTATCGAAATTATTAGAATGGCAAAGAAGAGATGATAGAGCAAAAGCTAGTATTGGCCTTGCTCTCTCTAACTCTGAACTTCATCATGTAGACCTAGACAAATCATCGAAGGAATTTGGGATACTCTAAATAAATTATTTGGAGCGAAAGCAGTCAATGCCAAATTTTCCCTGAAACTTAAGTTATATAGGTTCAAAATTGATGACGGAGTCTCTATGTCAAGCCACATCAATAATATAAGGTCCTTGATCAGACAACTAGCAAAAGTGAAAGCTGCAATTGAGGATGAAGATGCCAAAGCTATCCTATTAAATAGTCTGTCTTCAAAATATAGCAATGTAGTTTTTACCCTCAGTCAAATTCAATCTCAATGTAGTTTTTACCCTCAGTCAAATTCAATCTCAATCTCTAGATGATATGATAGTAGCTCTTCTAGCTGAGGAAAAATGAACTATAGAGGATGCGGAAGGTTATTCCCAGCAAGAAAGTGAATTCTATTCTAGAACAAGAAAATATCATAAAAGATCGGGTAATTCGGAGATTGAATGTCATTATTGTAAGAAAAGAGGTCACACAACATGGGATTGTCGTGTTCGAGCCAATGATGTGCTCAAGGGTAAAGTCATATCAAATATAGCCAATATAGCCATGGTTGAAGACCCACCAGATGCATAAGGTAGTGAGGACAGTGACGAATACGTACTATAAAGATGCTCTAAACTTTAAAGGCAAGAAAGGATACAGGGTAGATGAAGCTCGCTATGGATGGTTGCTCAGATAGTTTGGGAGACTGTGGATCTTGGGAATTATACCATCATGAGGGTCATGAGATAGCTTGATGGAGCTTGTGGATGGCTTAGTATGGATGGTTGTCCAATAATTTGGGAGATTTGTGATTCGGGAGTTCGGGGAGGTGGAATCCGGGAACTCAGGAATTTAGCTCGAGAGCTACACCTTTATGAAGGTCATGAAGTAACTTGATGGAGCCTTATCCTATCATAGCATTGCTTTCAAAGTGAAAGTGTTTGAAGATGGCATAGTTATGTTTTGTTAGATTGTTTGTTCTTGAGTTATGTAGGGTAAGTCTTAAGAGGGGGTGTAGGAATAAATGAATAAGACTTCCCCTTTTATAATTGTTTTGTATGGTTATGTGGTTGTAACGACTAAGTAATTTTGTAACCATCTTTACATAATAAATACCTGGACACACAACCCATTTGTATAGTGTGTATTCCGGTTTTCTCTTCAATCATTCTTTACACATTTATTGGTTTATTCTCTCTTTCTGTAAATTCTAAAAATCTGAGAAAGTTGTTTCTTAAAGGAAATTATATCATTAGAAATATTCTAGATCATTGGATCATTGAGAGCTAATCCTGAACTTTTACCTTTATATTCTTTTGTTAGGACCTCTTCACTCTTCTAGACAAGATTAAATCATATTTATGTCTCAATTACGGATAATCTCCAACTTATTTGAAATTATGTTGGTTGGGATCTTCTGAGGAAGAAACCAAATTCCGGTGGTAGAGAAATGATAAAGAATCTTTTTAGATTATGTATCTAGAGGCACAACATCTTCAAGGATCCTTCTAATTATCTAGATTATACTTGGCTATGAAATTTCTCATTGACTCAATAGGTTCCTTTTTTCATTTGCAAGAATTGGACCAAGAGATCCTAGAAGTCTTCCTTGGTTTTGACATCTATTCTCAAATCTAGTTTTTTATGCCTTCCTAACAAGTGATAGACCTTACGGGTAACATATAAAACCATTCAACAACCTTTTCTTGCAACGATTCCACAAATAAGTCTAAATGATACATCCTCATGTCTCCACATCCAATAGGCTGACAAGAAGTTATGAACGTTACACTACATCCTCCTCAAGGAGTTGGGAATTGTCTCCTCTAAATTTTGGTAAGTTCTTCCTTGACCCTCATGGTAATTCATTGAGAGGTTGTGGAAGTGTAAGTGGGCTGGTATTTTTGCCCCATGGTACATTTGGTCTACCTTCTTCTCAGTCTGATCCATTTCATTCCCGAGTCTGGCTTCCAACCTTTCTAAGGCCATGTGCCTTAGGCTGCTACTCTTGTGTCTGCTTCTTCTTGAGATCTCTTTCAATTTCTTCAATTTGGGCTAAGATCTTATCGTCAGCTCTTTCTTCTCTTTCTCGAGCTGTCTTCTTCAGTCTCAACATGTCAGTGAAGTCTTCAAGTTTCTCGTCTGATTTCTAGAAAAAAAATTTCTAATAGGTTGATGACAAAACTTGAACGCTTCTGATGGGAGACAATTCTTTGATAAAGGGGAGAGCTTGGATTTATGAGAATATATTTTCTTCGTTGAAGTTCTTTAGAAGATAGGGTCAGTTCATCCTCTTTTCCTTTGTAGATCAAGTATATCTTCTATACTGCCAACTTCAAAGATCTATGCTCTTCTTTATGAGGTACCTGAATCTTCCTATCACTCTTTATAATTGAGCGGTACATTATTCTTCTAGGTCCAATCCTATTGTAGCTAATAAACTACTTATGCGAAACTATGTCTATCCTATGCCAGATATCCTCTCTCAAATCGGAAGTGATATCCTCTTAGAATATGGAACCATAAATCAAGTCTTTCAACATGGAGGATTACCTTGAATAGCCATGGTTTTGAGGCATAAGTGATCATGTGACTTTTCAAATTCCAAATTTTGATTTTTTTGGATTTTTGGAATTGTAAAATTTTTTATGAGGTTGTACTTTGGGTGCAGATGCTAGCTAAGTCTACCCCATGGTGGGCACCAAAAACTGATTGGCAAGAAAAAATTTTGGGCTAGCACAATATTTATGGAATTCTTCCCAACATCTTTGGGAATCTAAGTTCCTCTACTTGTACATGGTGCAACTCCATGTTTACATGTGCATGAAATAGTAGCTTATGTGGTGGCCTTTTAGCCAGGGATCCAACACGGGCACTCCACTGACCCTGTGGAAAAATCTAGCAATTTCTTGCTAGGGAGGACTTTTCTTAAGAGAGCGGGAAAGGGAGTGAGAAAAATGGAGGGAGTAATTAATGCTACAAGTAGAAAATCATATTCCTGCACATCCATTAATCAAAAAATTTCCAACACACATAAAATCAAGAATAAAATAACCCTGCAAATGGACAACAAGACCAGTTAGGATTTATGAGCACAAAGTATCACTAAATCCCCCAATCAAAAAAATTCTAGAAACTCCTTCATGTATTGATTGCTTGAGTTGAAACTATACATAGTCAAGAATGGAAGAATGCAAAAGTGGGAAGTAGAAGAATCTTGCTATCTCTTTGTCTCTTCACAAGGACTCATCTCTCATGAACTGAAAAAATGACCATCCCTTAGAAAAGAGAAGGTCTTTATAATTTATAGAAAGATAGGTAACTCTTTACCTAACCCCCCAATGAATTTTCATATACCTCTGTACAACTTAAAGCTGTTTCATATTCCTAAGAAATATTAAGTCCCTTTGTATAAAAAAAAGGTGACTTATTACATTACAACATCTAAAGTTAAGTTTTAATTTAAAAAAATTAGGCATTATGAAAAAGTGCAACCCCAATGATGAATTAGAACATGATGAGAGATAATTTTGGGGGGAGAAGAAGAGTAAAGGAAGAAAGAAGAGAGAGAATACTAGGCTGATAAAGAAGCCTGCTCCTGCTGATCCTGACCTCACTTCCTAACAGTTATCTAACTAGCTCCAATTTGGGAAATATTCAAATCCTTTGAACTATTTGCTTGAATCATGCCGTTGAATCTTCTACCTTGTCTGTGTGCAGGATATGCACATGACAAATCAAATATTTTTTTCCATCAATCAATAGCATCATTGATACCTTTGCATTTCTGCAAACCGTGATTGATGTTTCTCTGTGATAAATGAAATGCGATCTTGAATGTCAGATAGTGATTCGAAGGTGTCTTCATTAAAAAAAGTGGATCTCCAGATACGTTTTTGAGTTGTTCCTCAAATGGACTCAACAGTTTATCTACAATGGTATATTCCTCCATCACGAGTACTCTAGGTTTCTAAAGTCTATAGTTGACGCAATCTTGTAACTTGTAGGTCTTCTCTTCATTTGTGTCCAACCCACTAATGGCCCAATTGATCATTTCATATATGGCGATGAGATTCCTTGCCCACACACATGCTAAGTCCTTTGATGGGGCATTAAATATATTCTTACTTATCAATTCCTCGGAATGAGTGTTCCCCATCTCCTCTACCAATGGGAAAATTGGATCCCAATGCTCCTTTTCCTTTTCCAATTCTTCTATGAGTATTCAAGTTTTCTCCACAGTTGTGCACATGTACTTAAAATGTGGGACTACCTTTGGGATAAATGATTATCCCTTTTCCAAGATCATACCCTTCCACTCACTATTTTCTCATCCCTGTATGGTGAACACTTGAGTATTTCTAATAGATTCTGGATCAATCCTGCTTATTGGGGCTACTTCCTCAATCTATATTGATGAAGCATTTGGATCCACCAGATGATGCATGTAAGAAGAGAAAATTTTTTCTTGTTCTTTCAAGTCTTCAATCCTTTTTTTATATTCCCAATTTCTCCCCATGAGGTGAGTGGAAAATTGTTAAAACATATGCTCATCTCCTTCATGGTTGGCTTGACCTAGTGGAATGGTACTCATTTCGTAGTCAGTTGGCATCATTTCTTCCACTGGCTTGATTACCTTGGGTCTAACTACGTCAATGTATTATTCACTTGTCTCGCCACTGTAGAAGCGTGAGGCTGTATGAGCAAATTTTATTTTCTTTCCTCTATCCAATGACACTATTGTTGATAGGTTATGGATTTTTAACTATTGATCGGTACGATTGTCCTTTGAAATTGTCTCCCTCATCCTAGGGAACATCTCACCCTCTTCTTGCTTTGCATCAATCATGCTTTTCATACTTAGGTCAAGTTGAAATGTTATTTCCTATTAAGGGGGAGTAGGAGTGATATTAGGAGGAGGGATATCCTCTGGTTATTCAAGAGTTGAATAATGGATTTCATCTTCTTTCTCACCCTATTTCTCCACCAATTTATTTTCCACTGCTTTGACTTTATTAGGTGACCTATCATGATAGGTGACTTCTAACTTTGCAAGAGTCCTCTTTGAACTCACTCTCGAGTGGCCTAAACTTGAAGTGACCTCCACAACCTTTGATGATGAATGATACAAGGCATGTATATGAGGTGCAGGGAAACTTATAGAGTAGAGGACAATATATTTCTTCTCTTGGAACCACCTCTTTGTTCTCTTGATCACCTTCTGCGTTCATTCTGTGATATTGCCAAACTCACAAACACTCCAATTTACTGAGGATCATATATTTCAGTTCCATCATCTTTCAAACATTCTTCATACCACGGAACCTTAAAATTCTTCATCTCCCCATTATTTATTCTCATATAGTCTCATTCAAGGACATTCAAATCATCCACAAAATTGTCATAATGCTATTCTATTTGTTAAACATGGCACACCTATGGGATATGAAATGTGTTCTGATCAATCTGAATGTCAAAATTAGACATGGGGGTGTGTGAGTGAAAATTTAGGTGTGCCAAGGCTGCCTCTAAGTTAGATGAATCATTTATATTCTTGCATGTGAACACCCTAAGTGAGATGGGGAAGGAGATAAGATTCTTCTTTCAGTTCCTGAGTTTATTTTTCACCTATATAAGCTTCTTGTAAAGCTCGAATAGTACTATCTAATCACTAAGGTACCGGGGTAACCTTAGTGGGGCTTGATCAAAGAAAAACATCTAGATATAGAAGAAAGTGGGGAAATGAACAAAGAACGATCCATATCTCTTTATCAAAGAAGCCACTTGTGGTGAAATCCTTGATTGTGGGTCACCTTCCAGAGTCTTGATCTTGAACATTGTGAAGACATCGTTCACCTGAGATAATTTTTGATTACTTTCTTTCAACACCAATTGAGTGAACTTTTCAAATGTAGGGACTTTCGTAGAGATGTTTTGAGTGAGATTCAATCCCTTAAATGGCCATGAGCTAGTGAGAAGATACACCAAGTAGGAAGTCATAAAAAACTTCTTTGTCTTAGAAACTTCAAGAAATTGACAATGTGGGTTATCACTTATGATATGTCCCCAGTCTATCTTTTGATCTCCTTCAGTCATTTTCAGTATGAAGAGTTCCATCCATTCTTGGAAATACCCCGAGCTTTCTTCTCCCATCAACCTACTGAGGAGAGTGATTACATAAGAAAAACCTTCGCAAAACTCACATCTTGAAAGAGTTTTGGGAATTCCAGAAGGTTTTCTCCCTGTCTTCAACCATGAGACCATTGCAATACCCTAAAAATATGAATCAGCCTTGTTTCACTCGTTCACTTCCTTTTCCTTCGATATGAGGACCATGTTATTCCATGTGGGAATCTGCATAGAAATAGAAATATCATTAGGAGAAATCACCTCCATGGATGTGTAATCATTTTCCCAAATTCTCCTTGTCTCTAGTTCATAATGGTGTGAGCAGGACAAGACCAAATCGATGTTTTGCACAGAAATTGGTTGTCCACCCACTATAAATAGTCCACTTATGAACACTTTGTCTTCAATTTGTCCCCTTTTGTTAGTTAGCATGCGTGAGTTAAGATATTCAAGATCCATGTAAGTGACATCACTGTCACCCACCTTAGAAAACTCAGATGAGAGGTTATGCAATTGTTTTATCCCTTTGAATTTGAACTTCATGTTTCTTTAACACTAACTATATTTGGAAAGGACAACTTACTATTTTTTAGTAAGTTTCAAAACTCACTTCTCTTGACCCCAGCTGGTGATGTTAGCTAGAATGATTACCCTTTTGTGTACTTTTTTTTGTAGAAATTGTTTTTTTGATATGAATTAATATTAATAGTAAGTTCCCGTATGAAAAACTTATTATTTCTAGTAAGCGGTGGTTTTTTCCCATTTTTTACCACACCAGCAAGATTAGCTTTCCCAATTTCCCCTGAGTATACTGCTCCCTCTAAAAGGAATCTTTGAGATGTCTTACTATTTTTAGATGGTACTGCTATAGGGAACTTACTGCTTTTAGTAAGTGTCTATTATCACCATTTTCAAAACTACTTGATCATTCTTATCTTTGGTGCACATTGTCTTTGCCGCAACTACTTGTGGTGATGAATTACTAAAAATAGCAAGTACCCGTTTAGGAAAGATTGCTATTATTTGAAAGTGGGTTTCTAGGAATCGGTTTGTGATGAAACTAAATTTCATGTTATGGGTATTTTCTCTATAGTGCTCTTACATATTTTCAGTTCAAACCGGTTATTAGATTAAGAGATTTTAAAATTCTAAATTATTTCCACGGGAAACTTAGGGTTTCTTCACTATAAAAATTCTAGAATTTACATGTAATGGATTTTTCTGGAAGATTGAATGTGCTTGATAAATTTTATGAATGCAAAAAATGAAACCTCAATTAGTTTAGTGGTTTGTGAGATATACAAATTTTCTCCTCCACAAATTTTGAGGTTTTCAGGCAAAAAAAGTTATTTCTTCTTCATTTGAATCTATTTTTTGTTTCTTATTATTTTATATTATGGAAGTCTTCATGGGATTGTTTAATGGAAAAAAATTTGGATTCAATCTCTACAAAAAAATTTCTAGCATTCCAATAGCGTCTGGAGGTGTGGGGTATGAAGAATGGTAAAATGGCTAAGTCCTCATGTTTAAATAGCGTGAAATGAGAGGGAAAATGGAAGTGCACATTTTCAGCACCTCATGTCCCTTTTCAAAGGTTTAAATGGGACATAAAAATTTTCCTTTCCCTCATGAAGACAAGTGGCAAGCATTTATTTGTTGTGCAAGTGGAGGAGGGGTTGAACTGGAGCACATGGGGCCAGGGAGATGGTCGTATGCGTGTCTAAAGGGAAAAAATAGGGTGAAGTGCATTTTAATGTCCGTCATGTACCTTTTAAAAAAGTGAAAATATGTGTAGTAAAGTTATCCTTTCGCTGGGAATGCAAAGTTTCACACATGCGTGGTTAGGTGGAGGGGCTAGTCAAAACGGTGAAAGTGGCTGGAGAGGTGGTTTTTAGGTCATATGGGTGACTAGAAGACTAAATGGGGGTAGAGAAAATTTTTATGTACCTCATGTCCCTTTATTAAGGTTCAATAGGGACATGAAATTTCACCTTAACCTATGCTTGACACGTGTCCAAGTGTGAAAATGGTTAAGTATCGAAGAGCACACCTTGAGAGCCAACTTGTGAAGGTCAAACTTGAGCTCCAAGATGAATTTTTGTATAGTTCCTCATATGATTTTGCATGAAAATTACCTATTTATAAGAATAATTAGGGCCATAAGACTTTATTCTGAATAAAACACCACCAAAAATATCCTTTTTCTTAAGATTTCCCTCTATGTATGGAAAGAATGAGTTGGCCTAAGGAATTAATGGTGATTAAAAATGATTTGTTTTTTCCACCATGCAGGGGATTTAAATATATTTCCAATGATACATTTTTTGTGTCTCAAATCATTCTAGAGCTTGCAGAATCATTCCTTAAGATCATTTTTTTTTTTCGGTGTAAGCTCCTTTAGGCCCAAAAACCCTCTTTTGGTGAGTTGGATCATAAACACCCAAAAATTCTCATATTCTTCTTAAATAAGTTCTTTGGTGTTCTTGGCTCCTATATACACCTCCAAAATGAAAATGAACCTTCTGTACTAATTTGGTGATGGTGTGCCTAGCTCAGAAAGGATGACATGAATATTTTCTAATTTTTTTGCAAACTTGCTTTGAAAACCATTGCTTTAACACAATTGAATGAATTTTCTTGGAGAGCAAGACTGGACCTGAGACTAATGGGTAAGTTGATCTGGAGGTTCCTGGAGAGGTATAACATGAAAAATTGACATTAGGGTATAGTTGTGAATTTTTCCCATGTAATAACACAAGAAAACATTTCTACAAAAAAATCCACTACTTTTTGAAAAGTGGATCTATGTTCAGTTAATGAACTTACACCTTTTAACTACCAGGAATGGAAATCAAAAATCACAATTTTACTTAGGATTAAAGGGTTATATCGTATCATCATGGATTTAAAAATTGATCCCAATAAAGACACAGATGGAGTTATGTGGTTTAATAAGTGTGATGCATATTTTGGTATCGTGTGTCTTTCAGTGTAGCCAAATATCCCAATCAGGTGTGGAAAACCTTAGAAACCTTGTTTGGAAAAGTTGACACTATGAGGGGTCATGAGCTAGAAATAAAATTTATCAGCTTAAGTCCTAACAACTTTGACACTTTGGAATCTTTATTTACCAAGATCAAGTCATGACGATTAAAATTGAAGGAATGTGGAACAAAAAAGAAGGATGAAAAACTACTTCTTTCAGTGTTTTCCAAACTAGGTCCTGACTACTTTATATTATTCTCTACATTTTATGCTACTAAGAGGGCTCTTTGAGGCACATGGTCTATGCCATCCTTAGATGAATTTATTGTTGATATGACTAAGGAGAAAGAAAATTTAATCAAAAATGGTATCTTGAAGTCCTAAAAATCTAAAGCTCTCATTTCCAAGAATGGAAAATAGAAATCTTCATTAGAGAAAAAGTATAAAAAAATAACAATGATCAAGAAAGAAAGAAGGATCAACATTCTTCCAGCTCTACATATAACTCCAAAACTTCCTCTTCTAGTGTTAAGTTCAGTAAAGAAAGGATAAAATGCATGTATTCTAAAGGTAGACATGATGAAAGAAAATGTTTGAAGAAACAAATTGACCACCTTACAAGTCTTCTTGAGAAGAACAAGATAGGTGTTCCCGAGTCTTCCAAACAATCTTCATCAACCAATGAATCCTCCAATATAAATACCAATGGAAAAGAGAAAGAGAAATGATTAGGAAATGAGGAAAAAGGGAGATCCCTAGTTTTAGTTGTACCACTACCTCCTACATGGGTTATTAATTTTGGTGCTTCACATCATATGGTTTCTTCACACATGGATTTCACTTCATTAGACACATGAGATATGTCTACTATATGATTGGGTGACAACGGTTTTGCTAAATTTTGTTGTAGAGGGTTTTTTGAACTAAATGGAGGAACATTCAATAATGTTCTTAGTATTCCATCACTATCAAATAATATAATATCAGTCTACCATATTACTTACATTAGTCAGAATATGTAGGTTGAGTTCACTCTAGATTCAGTACATGTCAGAGAGCTACACAATTACACTATAAAATAATCTCTTATTAGTCTACAAGATTAGTTACCTTTGTCGGAGTATGGAGGTTGAGTTCACTCTTTTTTCCTTTTCTCACTTTTTCCCCCCTCCAATTTCTTTGCCAAATTCACCTGTACTTGATGAAAATTATGAGTTTGAGCACATTTATGATGAGAAATTTTATTCTAGCATAGGTAGTGATGGAGACCCACCTCCATTATCTCTTCCTCACTCTCTAATTTAAGAGGAGTTATTTCTTGATCCACCTTATACTTTTTAGGGATCAGGAATCTTGATTCAGGAATCATTAGACACCAAGAATTCTTCTACTCGGTTACAGGACCCTTGACATTCTTTTGTTTCTTCTTCATTAAATACATCATTCCTTCATGACTCAGTTGATACTTCTACCTTGCATGAGGATCATAGATCCTTATATATGAACCATATCGTTGTTGTATATCCATCAAAAACTTGACAACTACCTTCACTCTACCATGGCGATCCACTCTTTAGCGCATCTACTTTTGAGCCACATTCACTCCAGCAAGTTGCTTTGTAAGATACCAGGTGCCTATCATCAATTATAGGTTCAATTTAGGATTTCTAGTCCTACCGTCTCTTATTTTTCTCTCTTTTGGGTGAATTTTTTTACCATTGGGTTTACTCTTTTTAATCTATCGTTTTGAAAGATGCATTGTACATGGTACCTCATTAGACCATGTTTCTAAGACCTACTTCCCTTTTTCACTTCCCACCTAATGATCTGAAAATGTAAGTTATAATTTTCAAATTAGAACCATTCAAAAGGATCTAGGAACTAAACATTAATTTTACAGACTTCAATTACTCCAAAAAAATTGATTAATTCATGTTTATAAATGCACCTCAATCTGATTTTCAATCATAGCACTGAAATTTGCATACAATCATTGCATTGTGGATTATGGATACCTAAGACAATTTTCTTGTTTTAATTGATGAATACTTAATCAAATTAATGAAATCCATTACTGAACTTATTTGATCCAAAGCTTCATCAAAATAGATATATAAACATCCACAAGAATGAAAATGATAATGGGGTTCACCTAAATGGGTGACATCTTTAGAATCATGAAGAGAGAATATACCTATTTAACGTCCAATGAAGTACAATAACACTTCAATAATGAAAAATAGATCAAAAAACCTATAAATGGGCTGATACCAGATCTCATAGAACTCTATTATATGTCAGAAAATGTTCTGAAGTCAATCCAAGGCCCCTATGGTGTCTTCGTAAGGTAATCTCCCTACAATAGTACTGAAAAAAACCTAAAATGGAGAACCATACGTATTTCATGGAAACAAATCCCACGAATGGATTTCTCTTAGAAAATGGACATTTTTCATGTTTACACTAGGGCCTCATTTTGCCTCTAAGTGCTCCAAAATGTAAGATTTCCATAACTTCCCTCTTAAGCTCTATGATTCTACTCAGGCCAGAAGGTCCTCTTCAAATACAACAAGGTCCCTTATATCTCTATCAAGCTCCTATGGCATGTTGGTGGGGTATGTTTGTTTTAACATGAGTGGTGGGGGTTCGAATCTACCCACTGAATCCACCTTTTGATCCAAATCTCTATGGATCTTAACAAATCAAATAACACTAAGGGTATAAAACCCACTTCACATTTATTTAATGATTTTCATTTGACCTCCATGCTTTTTATTTTACTATGTCACCATTACTTGGCTTCCCCTTATTCATTGCCACCATCCACATGGATCTCGATATGTTATAGGGGGATCAATTTCATTGTTTGAAACGTCATCCAAATCTCCACCTTGGGACTCGAGTTTTGTGGAGGTGTTATTTAAGTGTCCCACACGTGTCGATCGACGGAGTGGAGGAGGCTTTTTAAAAGGCTAGATGACCAATGTAATCATGGCTTGGGCCATGTATCACTCTTTTTTATCAAGCCTCAGAATGCTGCAAAGTTGTGTTTGTTGGTCGCTATGCATGAATGTTTGAAAGGCCACAGTTTGGGACGAGTCACACTGAGCTCCTGTACTCACCAAGGTAATATGGGATGAGTCCCATTTGAACATTTTGGATAAGGTAAATGATCAACTTGGTCATTGTGGCATATAATAAATAAGCTTGCATAATATGGTAATAAATGTGATCAATTCGACTCGGCGGGGAGTTGATCACCCCACCAAGATATCAAAATATCTCGCCTGAGCTCTGCATAATACAAATCATCAACCCTGCATGCACAAAACAACTCTCTAGTATAATAATCCCTCATGGGAAATGTTAGAGATATATATGGCATAGATAATCAAAAATTTGATAATGGCAATATGAAATAGGTGGAAAAGGCACCCCTCCTATAAAAGAGTGTTTTGAACTTGGCTGAGGGTATCTGGACAAAAAATAGCGAGGTCCAAAATTTTTTCATTCGTCAAAGACTGGAGGTGATAAAACAAAAACTTTCAACCTTTCCACCTTTTTCCCAATGCCAAGTGTCACATCCAGATTGGACGGTTGACCAGTTTGACACCATTTTATGCCAAACTTTAACTGATCATATCTTTTGTATATGAGATTTGTTTTCTGAGTTCCACCTTCTGATGGAAATCTCTCGACACACTCTACCACTTGGTCATGGTTTAGGAAGATTTAGGGAAATCCTAAACATCCCAAAAATTCCTCTGGATCACACCTCCCTTATTGGAAAGGCTTTTGTTCCAAAAAAAAATCTCACTAGAACTTTTCTCACCCTATCCTGAATCTGAATACTTTGTTGTCACAATGGAAGTACTACTTATCTATTCTTTTATAACTATGTTATTCTGACTTTGAACAACTTGGTCATGATCCTGGATCTATGGGTTAATGGTCCCGACCAATGCTTCTTCCTTTTTATTGATTACCACATCTTCCCTCTAGGGGTCTTACACTTTGACAATTCCTAATGTTTGTACTACCACATTTTCCTGGCTAAGGTCTTACTCTTTGGCAACACATAAAGAATATACTGCTACATCTTCCCTTTAGGGTTCTTGCACTTCAGCAACATATAGTCTGCATGGAAGTAGAAATTATCACATTTTCCCCTCTAGGTGTCTTACACTTTGACGACACCTAGAAACATGTACTGCTACATTTACCCTTCAAGAGGTCTTACTCTTTAGAAATACTTAAATATCACCACATATTCCCTCAAGGGTTCTTACACTTTGGAATATGTCACGTCCATGATTATTAGCTACCATTTTGTTGTATGGTCACAATGCTTTGACATAGAATGATGAGCCAAGTTGACACTAGTGGCTTAAATCTCTGCATAAATGGATGAGAAAATCTCCAAGCTCATAAATATGAGTTAAATCATGTATCAAAGATGTAGTAGGAACTCAAAATATAATTAGGAGATATGATTGGAGTATTAATCAAATTTTAGAAAATACACTTAGTTGGTAAACCTGTATCTTAACTTTTCTCACTAAATATGAACTCCAAAAAAATATTGCATACGATTCACAATCAGAGCTATGCAATATATAATTGAAAAATAGTTTGACTAACCCATTTTAAAGGACTTTCAATTTTAGGTATTACCTGATCCTAGGTGGAACTATCAACTGATGGTGGATTAGGAACTTCATTTTACCTTTGCAACACGTCTATATTCCATCTTGACTTTACCATTATTCTAAGGGTGAGATTGATGAATTTTCCAACAATTTTCCACTCTGATGTCCATTCCTCTAAAAAATGAGCACAAAAGTCCTCTTGTCCTTCTTCTAGGATGAGGAAACATCCCTTCCATTTTCTCACTTCTGAATGATGAGAGTGGTCTTTTCCACGTGCCTTGTTATTAAGGAATGACATCAAAATCTTCATAAATGTCCTTCTCTTCCAGAAACTAATAATAGAATGGTTATGGAATCCACAAATAGTATATGGAAAATCATTCCAATAGGGGTATGTGAGTTGGACGATGACAAGGAAGGTCACACAACACCAACAGGGGGGATGCATTTATTTGTTTCAAATGTCATCCATATCTCCACCTCTTGACTCAAGTTCAGTGGAGGTGATATTTTAATGTTCCACATGCATTGATTCGTCAAAGTAGAGCTATACTTTTTAAAAGGATAGATGACCAATGTAATTGTGGCTTGTGCCACGTATCACCATTTTTCGTTTGAGATTCACAATGATGCCAAGTTGTGTTTGTTGTTCATTGTGCATAAATGTTTGAAAAGGCCATAATTTGGGCTGAGTCATCACTGAGCTCCCGTGCTCAACAAGGTAATAGGGGATGAGTCCTATCTGAACATTTTGGATAATAAACGTGATCAACTCAGTCATTATGGCATATAACAAAAGAATACCAAAACAATATGGTAATAAATGTGAACAAATTGAATCGGTTAGGAGCTGATCACCCCACCAAGCTATCAAAATAGATCACTCGAGATTTACATAATACAAATAATTAACCCTATATGCATAAATAAACTCTCTAATACAATAATCCCACATGGGAAATAATAGAGAGATATATGGCATATATAATCAAAAATTTGATAATGGAAATATGAAATCAGTGGCAAAGACACCCCTGTTATAAAAGAGTGTGTCAAACCCTATTTGAGGGGTCCCCGGCCAGAAAAATAGCGAGGCCCACCAATTTTTTGTTCGTTGAAGACTTGAGGTGATCAAACATGAACTTTTCAACCTTTCCACCTTTTTCCAAATGCCAAGTGTCACGTATGGATTGGACTATTGAGCATTTTGACCCCATTTTATGCCAACCTTTGATTAACCATACATTCCGTTTATGAGATCCATTTTCTTAGTTCCACCTATTGAAGGAAATCTCTCAAAACACTTTACCACTTAGTCATGGTTTAAGGGATATTTAAGGGAACTTTCGAGTCCCAAAATATCCTTCTGATCACCTAAGTTGTGGTTATGAGGGAGTGTTAGTGTAAAAAAAAAATTTTCCTCGCTTTATTTATATTATCTTACTTGGGATATTCCACCTCACTTGGAGCTTCCAAAAACTTATGGGATATTTTTGCTTAGGTGTGGCACTTGACTACACTATTGTAGGTGTTGCTTACAACTTGACTGCACTATTCTATGTGTTGGTTACCACTATTCTTAGAGGAGGTTACACATACCCCTCATATATATACAAATATTGCATTATTATATTTAATTTTATTGATTTAGAGCTATTTTATGAGTTATTGTAATTATCTCTTCTGTATTTTTATAATATTTAGTCTTGTGTGCTTGTTTTGTTTTGTCTTGGAAAAATTCATGCCTCGCATCATTAACATGTGCAAGTCTTCGAACTAAAAAATCTGTGGTGCTTCTCCAATATCCCCCATGTACCCTCAAAAAAATGTAAAAAAATGGACATCAAGGCTCTCCCAATTTTTCCAAGTATTTTTCATGCCTTGAGGAATCAACCAGCAACTTAAAGTGAGTTGAAAACACCTCTCTAACACCTTAAGTTGTCTTTTAAGAAAAAACAACCTTATCCTCCATGTGGCGGTGCAACTATAGTGTCCCTGATGTCCCTTTTTAATTTATTCAAAGGGAAAATGGGACATAATGGGTCTCCAAGTTTTAATTTTCCACTTGTGGAAGTTGGGTATCACCATTGCAATGTTAAAAATAGCCTGTCAAAGTGCCTTCTTTCCCTGAGAGATTCCCTTAGTGTTTCATAGGAAAAAAATTATATAATTTTGAGTGGAAAAATACCTAAGGAATCCAAATATACAATTTTCAAGACTTGATTTTGCTTCCTATTTTAAATTTATGGGCCTTTTAATTTATTTCCACTAGCGGTTCCCTGAAGGTCTAGCTACCACTGAAGGACATATATCCTATTGTCCAAATCAACATATGAAACATGTATAGGGTCCCAATTGATTCAGTTTAATATTTGAATCAGATATATTACTATGCTTAGAACTCTCAAAATATTTAATTGAATCTCCACTATGATCCAACATCCTTATCTACACTATGAGGCCCATATATGAAAAAAATCTCATCAGAATCCTTTTGAAACCTTTTGAAAAATGAATTAGGAATCCTTATATTTCTATTGAGTATCTTATTTCTTTCCAACTCCTCTCGGGACTTACTAATATATCCGAAACAATTCTACTAGATTTTTCATTGTTTTAATTTCCTTATACCACGCTACAAATAGCCTATTATTACATAACTTGTTTCTAAACCTTATTTTTCTTACATAAATTTACTAAAAATGCCTTGGATGATTTCATATCTTTGTCACACACTTCTTGGATGCTTTAACTTTTCCCTGTATGTGAACCTAGAGGGTGTTTACGAATGTGTAAAAAGGCCAAAAATATCCCTTTCATAGCCTCTGGAAGCACTTATCTTCTCTTGGATCCAAATATCTTCACGAATCATATTGAAAAATTTCCCTTACACAATAAACTCACTTTAAAATCACATTAGAACATTCCTCTTGGCCATTACAAGGATGACACAATAACTATTGGATGGAGGACATGTTTACATTGACTAAGAGATGGATTTTCAAATGTGGGTTAAGTTTTCATGACTATTTTTTTCAATTTTTCATGCTAAACATTTACAATGAAATTTTTTTCCCAATCATGTTATGAGAACCATAAATAATGGGATTATCAAACATTAAGAAAACACTTTCTAGATTTATATGTTTTCAACATTTTATATTCTTCATCAATTTTATCATTAAGACTAATAACCAAAAAAATCATGAAAATTCATCATAGAGTCCTTCAGTATGACAAGACAACTTCTCAAACTCTATTTGGAACTTGCACAATGTCCCGAATTTGGAGGTGATTAGTGAGATCTCTCTTATAAAATCATAAAATGTGCTAGGTCATAACCAATTAAAAAACTAACTTGATAAAGGTTTAAGAGTTGGACTTTCCTTTGGTTTTAGTGTACCATTAATACCATCGGATGGATTATTTCTCCAAGTAGAAGGACATGATAAATAATTTGTTGAACTTATATGAATTATGGAAACTCAAGTATGGTTTTTTCTAAAAAATCCAACTTATAGGATCAATTCCATTACATATAGAATATTCTAATATGGTCCCACATGGCATGCAAATAGATGGGAAATTACCATTAGATCCTCTATAGTAAATTTTTCTAGAGACTCGATCGTGTTTAAGATATAGTTCTTGTACCTTCTTCTGAGAAGTCAAAGATATAAGATTCCAAATTGGTAATTTTTTTATTCCATGTTGTGTCTTGGCAATTGAGTTGTGATAACCATAAAGAAATAGGTTATAAGGCGGATCTTGAAAAATATTTCTAGAGTTATAGTTAAAATGATTATCTCGACAAGATTATCGTAATGATATAAGTTTCCTAAGGGAATTATTATCTCTTCAATGATGGGTAAAAATTAGCTTCCTAAAATAGAATTTTGTATTGGAATTTTGTTCAAAAATAATAATTTGTTTCAAAAATGATCACCATGGTTAGAAATTGAATATAGTTTTGGTGGCTAAATAGTGGAAATGTTTTTGTCTTTCTACTCTTTTATTGTATGTTGAATGATTTTCTTATAGAAATTTACCAATACTGATGTATTTTTTTTAAAACTACAATTTCTAGAGACAACACCTATAATCTATTCCCCTATTCTATATTTTGTGAAATGAATTAACTAATGTAGAAGTGTGCCAAAAAAATCATTTATTGGTGGATTCAACCAACTCCAAGTATTAGGGTTATAAAATTTTGGTAGAAATATTAAGGTTACTACTAGGTGTATCTTATTTTTGGGAACATATTCAAACTTATCACATTCATAAATAGTGTGATTAGTTTTTATGGCATTCTAGAGAGACTATACCTATATCACACTATCCTATATTTGAGGTGTGTTGTGAGTAGATTCATATGACTAACTACTTACCGGTTGCACTACAATAGATAATTAATGGATTCATATGTCTAGGTTTTGAAAACAATTAGAGGGGGTGTTATGATATATTCAAAGCTAAATGGAAGTGTAACTTTATACAAAATTTTCTCCAATGCCTTATGTGTTGTAGTAGTTCCCCTTCACTCCATGAATAAAATAAAACTGATTATGAATTATCCTAGAACAATAGTTGTAGTGAGTTTAAAAAACATTAAAGCATGATTTATGCCCAAAAAAGTGAAAACATTGAGAAAAAAAGGGCTAAAGGAATTAGTGTTTTTTCTTTAACCACTTTATGATCACCAAGGTCCATATAAAGGTGATGTGAGAACATATGGTGGATAGTTACAGAAACCTAAATTTATATTGCTACAACATAAAATGTCCTATAAAGAACTATGATACTATATGTGAAGATCCTCTTCAATAGGTTAGTCCAAAAAAAAAATCGATATTAATATTTATGAAATAAACAAAAATAGATTTACTGCAGTGAAAGATAGAGTTTGAAGAACACCTCTTCGGGATAACCTTTATTGAGAAAGATCAATACAATATAATTATTGGATGCTTTTACTAACTAATGCATGTCATTCATACTATTTATACTCACGAAATCTAATACTTCCCATACATATGGGATTATTACTAATAGCTCAAGGGTTGAATTACAAAGTATATATTTATATAAAATTAATTCAATAATATTATAAAGAGAAAGGTAGGATTAATGGTCATCACACATTCTAATATTTAACTATATGGGACTCATTATCTGTTAAATCCATACTAGAGAATAATTTTTAAAATTGGTATCAGAATCCACCATTAGTCCCTCCACCAAGAAAATTGGGGTTTTTTAATTATCACTTGTGGGATATCACTTAAAAATCAACAAAAAAAACTTGTAGCAAATAAAATTTTGATTTTTCTTGAATTAAACCCACTAGGGCAGTGAACTGGAATTTTAAGATAACTTGCAAAATACTTGTCCAAAACACATAAAATTTTAAAGATAGCTTGATAAGATGGAAGAAAATACTAGAAAAATATTTCTTGTATTTTTATGACTAATAAATGACTGTCAGTAATTTTCAGAATGCCCTAACTACTAGAAAAAGTTCAAAAATTCATAACTATGTGAATACAATGGATACAAATCTGATTTTCCAGAAATAACATCTAAAAATTATATGAAAATGAAACCAACCTCCAAATCTGAAAATGAACACTAGGAAACCCTAAAAAAAACCTACTGCAAATCACTAGGGCTGACGTTACCCTTTAGAAGGGGCTAGAAATCCACCAAAATGCCTCCAAAAGTTGTTCCCAACTCTGGCTTAAATGCTAATAATAATCTGATATGTAAACCCTTGAAATTTCCTCTAAAAATGGCATCTAAAACCCTTCCTGAAACCTCTGTAAAATTTTCCTTTATATTTGACCTAAATAAGCTCTAAAATAACAAACTAGGGTGGATCTTTCACCACCGAAGAGTTCCCTACTAGCTAGGAGTGGATCTCTCACCACCAAAGATAGGGATCCTATGGGATTTTACTATATAAAAAAGAAGAATGTAAATGATTGTTTGTCAAAAAAAATATGTGTGAGTGTAAGAATGAACTCTATCTCTCCCCCAAACTCCTTGTAAAACTTTTCATTACCTTTTTCCAAGTTGGGAGATCCAAGTGGGACTAAAAGTGACTTAAGTGATCCTAACGAATAAATAGAATAATAAAGTACCATGAGCCCCCCATAAATGACAAAATATAACAATTATTCCCACCAAGCTACTTAATACTAATGCCAATGGAAAATAATAACAAATAAGTAAGGAGGTAATCAGTCATCCATATCCAATAGCCTTTAATGTCATTAGCCCCTCAGGTATGACCAAGGATAAGATTAAAAAATGTCCCTTAGGCCCTTGGTGAAGGAATGGGGACAATACAATCCTCCCTTCCCGAAATGTGCTTGTCCCAAAGTAAATGTAAAATAGGATGTTTTAAAATATTTTCTCCCTCCCAAGTAGCATCCTCAAGTGGAAAGTCTCTCCACTGCACCAAGAACTCTGTGATCACCATTTTCCTAAGCTTCTTGTATCTCACCTCAATGATATATTTTGGTTCCAAGACCAACTTCCCCTCATCATCCAATGGTGACGACTCCATAGAAGGAACAATATGTTGTCCTAGTTCCCTTTTGAGGCACGAAGCATGAAAAAAAAATTATATATTAATGTGTTCAAGAATCTCTAGCTCATATATAACTGCCCCAACTCTAGTTGTTATCCTATATGGACCATAGAACCATATTTATATCTTCTCAACACCACTCTGTTTGAGTGAGGATTTTTTGTAGGGTTGTGAATGTAGGAAAACTAGATCTCCCACCTCAAAATACCTCTATACTCTATGCCTATCTACACAAACCTTATGTTTATTCTATGATTTCTGTAGGTTGTTGTTGAGGGCTCTCATAATGTCTTGGTTCTCCTGTAACCAATCACAAACTTTGGGATCTCGACTATTTGATAATACTAAATTTGTAAATGACGTAGCATCATACCCGTATAATTCCCAGAAATGACTCATGCCAATGCTCATCTGGTAGGAAGTATTGTAGCAATACTCACCAATGTGTAGCCATATAATCCATACATGTTGATGTCATGTCAAATAACTACGTAAATAACCCTATATCCACTTATTAACTACTTCTATCTGCCCATCATTTTGTGGATGGTAACTAGTGCTAGTAGTCAAATCTATACTTGCAAGTCTTAAAATATCCCACAAAAAAGGTGTTCATGAAGATCTTGTCACTACCACTGTCAATTCTTTTAGGCAAAACATGAAGGCTAAAAATGCCTGTATATAATAATTGAGCCACCTTTGGTGTTTTATGCCCCTTAGGCATAGAAAATAAATGGACATACTTGGTTAATCGATCAAATAATGCATATATGTAATAATTCCTATGTAATGAGGGAACCCCAGTGATAAAATCCATGGATATGCTCTCTAAATTTTGCTCAACAATAATAATAGGTTGTAGTAGTCTTGCTGGGAAAGAATTCATGGATTTTGTTTTATGGAAAGCCACACACTCTCTAATATGATTAAGGAGGTCATCCTTTAGTCCTTTCCATGAAAATATATCCCTGATATACCTGTAGGTTTTAAAATATCCATAATTTCCCGCTAGAGGTGTATCATGCACTACTCGAAGGATTTTCTCCTTCATCTTAGATTCGGGTACAAGAAGGATCCTATCCTTATAGTATATGAGGCCATCCAAGACCCTGTATCTATCATCCTATATGATTTCATCCATAATATCACATGCAAACTAATTTTTAGAATACTTAGCAAGTATGCGAGCCTTCCAATGTGCTGAAATCTCAGACATAGAATTAAGCATAGAGATAAGGTGAGGCCTCCCAGATAATGCATCAAAAATAACATTATTGATTATTCTTACCTTCCCATTTAAAACAACCCACTTGAGACCCAAGAAACAACCTAGGGTTAGTTAGAAAATTATGAAATAATTTTTTTATTAGAAGTGTTTACAATCAAGTTACAAGACAACAGTTGACCCTATTAGGTTCTAGAACAAATATAAAATTACTAGATCATAATTTACATTTATTAACAATTATCAAGGTCACATGGTTCAACTTATAGGGTTAGAAGTCTCAGTTAGGTTCAGGGAGTAATTTACCCCCATACCCACTCTCTAGTGGGCTCAGAGTTTCAACTTGATTTTTTCTCATACTTAACGCTTCCAAAATTTCCCTAAATCATTCCCATTGGATAGGAAATTTTCTCACCTTTCCGGTGATATAAAGAAGTCCTCCTAACTCCTTCAGAAACTCAAGATATGAGCGAGCGGAGTTTTGGGGTCAAATTTTCCCCAAGGGGACACATGTCAAACAGGGGAGAAAAACACCTTTGGCGGGTGGCAGGTCACGGGGTGGCATTTAGAAATTTTCCTATGTTAAAACCTCCATGCCTCCACAGGTCCCCAAGGACATGTGGCAGCCTCTCAAGTCGGAATGCCAGGGAGGGAAGGGCAGAGCGACAGAAGAATTTGGGGCATTTCGCCCAAGGGGAGAGAAAACAAAACTTGGCCTCACGCGCCCGTGGGTCCACCAAGGACACATGGACACTCCACCGATTGGCCATGGGGAGAAGAGAGAAGGAGAGGGAGTGGTAGAGAATATTTTTGAATTTCACCAAAGGGGAAAAAGGGGAAAAGGCACGCGCGGGTCTGCGCACCCATGGAAGAGAAAATTCCAAGGCGAGGGCGGGGATGCGGGGCCGTGGGGAAGCTTTCTCCAAAATTTCCAAAGGAAAAACCAAAAGAAAACAAAGGGGCTTCCCCCTCCACAAGCACCCAAATCTGCCACGTGGCAGCCTGTGATTGGCCGCGGGCCGGCGGGGCTAAAAGGAAATTTTTTCAATAATTTTCAAAAAGTCTAAGGGCAAAGAAAATGTCATGCCTCCGCCACTGCCCTGTGAGGACACGTGATAGCCTCTTATTGGCTATGGGCCGATGGAGGAAAATTTAAAAAATTTCCCGGAGGAAAATTTAAAAAATTTCCCAGACCAAAATTTTTCAAAAAAAATTCTAAGGCAATTCGACAGGAAATTTTTGGGTTGCGGGCCCGCCAGGGAAAATTTTCCCAAATTTTCCCACCAAGGCACAAAAATTCAAAGTGCCATAACTTGAGCTAGAAATCTGGTTTTGGGAAAAATAGGACTTTTTGGAAAGCTATCGATGCCCTCTTTGCATACAGAAAACATAAATTTTACATTTTGATGAAGTTTAAAGGTTAAATTTAATAAAAATGATCTGCAAGATTTTAATTAGCAAACTGGCAATTTCCAACTTTTCAATTTGATTAAATTGGATCTCCTCCTTCACTCAACATGTCAAACAGACATGGATAATTGATCTAGGAAG
Organism: Taxus chinensis; assembly: GCA_019776745.2. Lineage (NCBI taxonomy): Eukaryota > Viridiplantae > Streptophyta > Pinopsida > Cupressales > Taxaceae > Taxus > Taxus chinensis. The sequence goes on from CM034151.1 coordinate 883,325,601, forward strand.
GATTTAAAGTGGTTTAGGAAGTTAAATTTGTTCAATTGATTCAAATTTGTATTTTTCCAACAATAGACAAAAAAACGATTGAGGAAGGGATTTGATTCGATTTTGCAATGGTTAGATTGTTTTCTTAAGTTTTCTTTGTCAAATTGAGTTCATTTAAGATACATCATACTAAATTATAACATCTATAAGTTTATTAATGTGTGCAGATCCAAACTGTACATTTTTATTAAAATTTACTAGTTTTTTAAAATTGCAGCAAAGAGTCATTTCAAGGAAAAATCTATGTATCCATTTTATCATTTAAGTGTGATACTTCATTCCTAAACTAATCCAATACAATCAGTTGTTTCTAAACAAATCATTTCCAAGTTAAATTGTAAAATCTGATTTCCAATTTAATGTATTTTAACGGAAATAATGCAATATAATTCTTACACACGTATTTATTTTTCTTCCATTTTCTAAACAATGATTTCAAATCACCATTTGATATTTCCAACTTCATCACAACAATGAAAAAGAGATATGAACTTGCAATTCTTTGATGACTTCATTTATAAAACATTACATCTTCACATTCTTCCATTTCTTAAATATAGTTAACAAAATTTCATTTATTTCTTCCAATGTACAGAGTAGAAAGCAAATGCCTTTCTCAAATCAAATATACATTCTCATAATCAATTTCAACATCATTTCCTATAACATAACTATGATACAATTTCATCCACATCATGTGGGAAAGGATTACAAATGAATGTGTTTTCACAAGGGACTGTCAAACTACACTTTTCTTTTGCTCCATGACAGCAACATGCACATTTTCTCTTTTCCAATGTTGATCACAAAAAAATAGAGGGAAAGGAAATGCTCTCCACCCAATCAAGACATCCAATGAAAGGAGAATCCTTCCTTCATCATTGGCCCCTGAGCCCCAACCAAAATACAATCAAAGGTGTAATTCAACCATGGAAATAACTAGCTTCCACAACATAACATTCTTTCACATACACATTTTTTTTTTTTAAAACACAATTCAACACAAAAACAACAGTTCACAACTGCATTTAAAATCATTTCAAAATATAACTCAGGCTTGAACATGCAATCCAAAGGAGCAAGGTCTATGGGGGAAGCTACTTATGCCTCCTAATTGGAATTTGGGCATCCAACAATAACAAACCACTAAAATAATTCATCACACACATTTCCTTATGCCCCCCACAAATCCCTCCTTATGCCCCCCACAAAGTAAGAAATGCAAGCTATTTCTTTTCCATGGTGGATCCCAAACCCAAACTCCCTCCATAAAAATTTTATGCCAATGGCATTCCCTTATGCCCCCCCACATGGATTCCCCATAGCCTTCTCCTACACCATCCCTATGGCAGTCTACCTAACCAGCCAACAAATAAAACAAAGCATGCACTATCCACACAGCACAACAAGAAAATGATAACATATAAAAAGAGAGTTAAATTCCTACCTCTCCATGGTTACTTTTGTCTCTAAATAGCAAGCTTCAAATTCCAAAACACAGTCCAAAAGAGAAAACTCCAAGCATGCAAAGATTTCTCCAACTTCCTCCAAAAACAAGAGATCCACACAAGAAAAATGGGCCCCCAAGGAAGAATGCAAAAAGGTTCAACAACCCAAAAACAAGGCAAGAGTTTGAATTAAATAGAAGAGGGAGAGAAGAGGATGATGTGGATCCATGTAGGATGCCACATCACACATCCTCCAATTCAACACAAAAAACAAACTCCATTCTCCCAAGCACAATAAAGAGGTGGGTGAAAAATATGACAAGTTACTTGCACACACTCTAAAAAGCCCACACCTCAAGGGATAACAAATTAATTAAAATATAAGAAAGTGCAATTCCAAAACAATCAACATGACTATTAAAATTCATTATAAAAGTCACAAATCACATCTCCATCCATAAGTATGGTTGGTAGATTAAATTTAGAGGTATGGGACAAGTTTTACTTGTCCCACAAGCCTCTAAAAATAGCCCCCAAGGACAAATTCGAATTTTTCATGGAGGTGGAGTATTTCATACTCCAAAACTGATTTACACAAGCTCTTACACAACTTACACATCCCTTACAAATTAAATACAAACAACCAACAACTTTCATTATTACTTTCCCATCCCAATTTAATTTATTTAAATTTTAATCATATGATTTCTCACATTAATTCTATCACAATTTTAATTAATTAAAAGAAAAGAACACATTACTAATAAAATACATACAACAATAATAAAAGAACACATCAATAAAATACATAATACCCATGGTCACATGTAAAGATAATCCCCCCATGGGAATCTCTAACAAAACAACACACAACACAATAAAACAAGTTTCCATGGTGACCTTGTTGAATTCACCTAGAATTCCATTTTGGTTGGTATCTGATCCCCCAATAATTTTTTGTGATATATTTAACCTGTAAAATACAAATACCTCCTTCGGCCTCATGGCCATATCAGAACATCTAACGTGATATAAATGAAATCACAAAACCAACTATATAAATGAATCACAACAACATCGAAGTAACATCTACATCAGCATTTTTTTAATACAACTATATCAACTATTCATCATTTACTCATAATATCCAAAATCACATGTCTGAACAACATCCATAAAACATCCATGTCAATAATATATCATCATCCAGTGTCTCTAATAATCATCATCATCAAAATCAAATCAAGATCAACAATAATCCATGATCAATGTCTAACATCATACTAAATCAAAACATAATAATGTCTATAATGTAATCAACAGTATCACATAAGCTCAAAAGGTGTCAAAGGGAATTGGGCACTACATCCCCCTCCCCTTAGACTCGAATTCCTCCTGGAATTCACTAGAACAAATGTGGAAAATGAATCGTATGAAGTAGCATCCTCATGTAGCTGCAGTCTCATATATCTATCCCATAGCACCTGAACTAATCAACCTCTCACCTCAAAGGCCCATGCATCTAAGATGTGAATGGGCTCCACCATCAAATCCTACATCAATGATAATCTAACACATGATAAATGTGAAACATGAAAAACATCATGTATCAAGTTGGGTGGCAACTAAATCAAAGGGCTGATACGCTCCAAGATCTCAAAATAATGAATCTAGGAGCTAACTTATAACCTTTTCCATAACGGATAGGGCTCTTGTGTGGCCTGACACAAAGGAACACCTTCATGCCCACATCAAAACTACGGTCAATCCTATGCTGATCCACATACTTCTACTGCCTGTCCTGTGCCTCCTGCAATATCTTCCTGATCAACACCACCTACTGCTCCATATCCTGTAGAAGAGTTGGTCTAAGAGATACTTTGTCCTCTAACATATCCTTGCTAAGAGGTTTCCTACACTCTCTACCATAAAAATCCTGAAAAAGGAGCCATGCCTATGGAACTCTAAAAACTATTATTGCAAGAAAACTCCACTAGGTATAGGTACTCCTCCCACTTAGTCTTCTGATCCATCGCATACATCCTAAGCATGTCCTCTAAAATATGATTCACCCACTCAGTTTGTCCATTTGTCTCAAGGTGGTATGATGTGCTGAAGTTAATCCTTGTCTCGAGGACATACTACATGGTAGTCCAAAAATGTGAAGTGTATAAGGGATCATGGTCACAAATGATCTTCTACAGAATCCTATGCAACCTGACAATCTCATCCAAATATACTTGTGCCATTGCTCTAGCTGTGTAAGTGGTCTTCACTAGAGAAAAGTGAGCCACTTTTGTCAATTTATCAACCGTGACCATAATGGCATTGTGGTGATTTCTTGACATCAGTAGCCCAACAATGAAATCCATGGAAATGGTGTCCCACTTCCATTCTAGTATATCATGAGGATAAGGAAGGCTAGTTGGATGCTAATTCTCAGCCTTAACCCTTTGGCACTCTCAACATAACGTGATACAAACTAAGCCACGTCTCGACGAATTCCTCTCCAATGGTACAACTGTCTCAAGGTGGAGTGCATCTTCTTCACCCTAAGATGGCCTAAATAGGGTACACGATATGCCTCCACCAAGATGTCCTGCCTCAATCCTCCGTCTTTGGGAACATATATCTGGCCTCTGTGCCTGAGAAGACCATCTGCCTCTAAGGTAAATCCATCAAAATTCCCCTCAATGGGTCTCTGTGACTTGATCTATGAATGTACTACAATGTAGAAGTTGTCAAGAGGAAGCTGCAGAAGAATCCTGCTCTGCAAATCTGTGCTCACTGAAGTGGCCATAGCCACATGTATTCATTTGCTAAGAGCGTATACTACCACATTCTCTTTCCCCTTCACATGCTCTATCTCCATGTCATACTCACAAAGCAACTCCATCCAACACTGCTGACGAGCGTTGATATTAGACTGTGTGAAGAGGTAGCGAAGACTCAAATGATTTGTCCTAAGTGTGAATCTCCAGCCAAGAATAAAATGTCTTCATCTAACCAAAGCATGCACAACTGCTACAAGCTCAAGATCATGGGTTGGATAATTAAACTCATGATACTTGAGTTTGCGAGACTCAAAATCTACTACTTTGCCATCCTACATCAACACACCTCCAAGGCCTGCCAATGAAGCATCCGTGCAAACAAAGAACTAACCATGTGGATCCAACACTGCAAGAATAGGTGCTATGGTGAGGCATTCCTTCAGTGTCCTGAAGGCCTACTCGCATCTTTTTGACCAAAAAAAATTCTTGCCTTTCCTTTGAAGGGAAGTGATAGGGTGTGTAATTTGAGAGAAGTCCTGAACAAATCTACAGTAGTAGCCTACTAATCCCATGAAGCTGCACACCTTGGTCATTGTAGTGGGTGCTGGCCAATCCATCATGGCTCTAATCTTGGAAGGATCAATTGTGATACCTGCCCCATAAATAATATGACCCAAATACTACACCTCTAAAAGAAAGCACACTTCTTTATGTTCCCATAAAGTTGCTACTCACGAAGACACTGAAGAACTTGTCGAAGGTGCCCCTCGTGCTCCTCATGTGTACGTGAGTATATCAAAATGTCATCTAGGAAGATGAGAATGAAGCAATCTAAGAAGGTCCTAAATACCCCATTCATCAAACTCATGAACACTGTGGGGGCATTAGTCAAGCCAAAAGGCACCACTGTGAACTCATAGTGCCCATATCTCATGTGGAAGGTAGTCTTATGAATGTCTACCTCCAAGATCCTCGACTGATGGTACCCTGACTTGAGATTAATCTTAGAGAAAACTGTGGCTCCCTTCATCTGATCAAACAATTCATTGATACGAGGGAGAGGATAACGATTCTTGATTGTTACCTTGTTCAATTGGCGGTAATCAATACACAACCGCAAGGATTCATCCTTCTTCTTCACAAAGATCACCGGTGAACCCCAAGGGGATACATGAGGATGGATAAGGCCCTTCTCTAAAAGGCCATCAAGCTACAACTTGAGCTCAGAGAGCTTTGGGGTGGTCATCTGATAAGGTGCCCATGAGATAGGCTCTGCTCCAGGAACTAGATATATATGAAAATCAATCTCACATGGGGGTGGTAACCCCAATAGCTCCCTTAGAAAGACATCATAAAACTCTCTCAAAATGGAATGATCATCTAGCGATGGTCCTCTAGACCCATCCTTTGATTTGTCATTGACTATAACAGCATACATCTGACAACCCCGTCGCACACACTGCTTAAGCTACATAGCTGAGATGGTGTAAATAGAAACGGGTCTCCTAACTCTAGAAATCACCAACTCCACTCCCAAATCATTTGCATAAGATATAGTCTTGTGATAACAATCCATCCTGGCCCTATGTGCAGATAACTATTCCATACCCAAAATTACTCCATACGAGCCCAAAGGAAGGATACAAAGATCTGAGGAAGTGGTGAAAGGTCCTAAATCCAATGCACACTCCTTGACTAAGGAGTCTATAGAGATCTTGGCTCTGAAAGACAACTCGATATCCCAACTAAGACCCTACCTAACTACCACCAGCCTACATCACTCTACTAAAGATGGTGCAATGAAAGAATCAGAAGAACCAAAATCAAACAAAACAGAGGTAGGAATACCACCAATGCTACCTATGGTCTCAATGACTATGCTCTGATGCTCTGCCTAGCAGTTCTCAACTGCTACATAAATCCCGTGTTTACATCCCATATCACCAATAGTCAGATCTAAAATCTATGTCTTACCCTTTTTGTTAGGGTTCCTGTGGGTAATCTCTCCAAAAGTGTCCAATAACTCCACAACCAAAACATCCTCCTGATCCTCCCCAATGAGTAGCACATCTAGTAGGTTCCCTAAAAGTTTGTGGCATGGATCCTGATGATCTGGTTGTGGTCTGCTGAGGTCTCTATTGGTGAGCTCCTGTTGATTGAGCTCTAGGTCCACCTTATGTCCTGATGGTACCCCTAGGAGGAGGCCCCATACTCTGACCTCTTTGTGCATCAGCTCTCTATGTAGGTTGATGAGGTGGGTGGGACTATTGCTGCTGTTGTAGCCTAAAGGATGACTGTGTTATACCCTGGCCACCATGAGGAAGTAGTACTGACCCCCTCAATCTATCATCTTGCATCTCCTGTATGTGGCTCCTGACTCGGTCTCTAGCCTGTTGAGTCTTACCTCAAGTATCCTCTGTAATATAGGCCTTCTCGGCAGCCTCTGCTAATGTCTGTGGGTAGTGGATCCATACAACACCTCCAATATCTCAATTCAGGCCCTAGATGAACTTGTGAATCTACACCTTTTCATCCTACATATACTCTACATATTAGAGTAGATCTAGAAATATACTCTCATACTTTGCTACTAAAAGATAAGCCTGTCGGAGGTTGTGGAACTTGTTGATCCTCTGCTATATGAACCTCCGTGATAAATACCTGCTCCTATATCTCTCCTCAAAAATCTCCCAATTCACTGTCTCTAAATCCACATGGAGCTTCTGCTCCTCTCTCCTCCACCATACTCCTACTTCATCCCTCAGTAGATGGATCACAACATGAGCTTTCGTGTTGCTAGAACATGGGAAAATATTGAAGCAACCACTCAAGCTCACTAGCCAAGCCTCTTCTTGAATTCCACCCATGTCACCTGAGTAATGTGATGGCCAAACCTTCAGGATCTCCCTAATGTGATCCGCTACTGTGGTCTGACGGCCTCTAGGTCTCTCTACATGCTCATCCTTAAGCCTAGGGCTCCGAGACCTCTCTCTATTCTCTGGAACTCTATCACCATGTCTTCTAGGTGGTGACTTTACTCTGGCTGACTCTACATGGGATTTATCTCCTCTATGCTCCTCACTGGGTCGAGGAGATGCCTGATCCTCGATAGAAGGGGCTCTATCATGACTAGCTTCATGTCCTCCTAATCCTCCGTGTAGAGTGGTGTTAACATCCTAAAGGGTCTATAGAATCTAAGGTAGAATAGTTGCTACACCCTGATCTGGTGGTAGTGGTGGTGAGTTTGAGTCTCTGTGAATGTTCCTCTCACTCCGTCTAAGCCTCCTGTATAGACCAAAGTGAGAGTTAGTTTATTTTTCTAAGTTTTACACAACTTCCATGTTTACTAAAATATATAATTCTAGCTTAACTGTTTTCTAAATTTAAAAGTGTACTAGGTTTAAGTTTTCATGTCTCAAGTTTTCTAGTGTTCCCAATGGTCCAATATTTTGAACCACTACTCTGATACCAAACTGTGATGCCCATTTAAAACAACCCACTTGAGACCCAAGAAATAACCTAGGGTTAGAAAATTATGGAATAATTTTTTTTTATTAGAAGTGTTTAGAATAAATTTGCAAGACAATAGTTCACCCTATTAGGTTCTGGAAAAAATCTTAAATTACTAGATCATACTTTACATTTATTAGCAATTATCAAGGTCACATGGTTCAACTTATAGGGTTAGAAGTCTTAGTTAGGTTCAGGGAGTAATTTACCCCCATACCCACTCTCTAGCAGGCTCAGAGTTCAACTTGATTTTTCTCATACTTAAAGCTTCAAAAATTTCCCTAAATCATTCCCATTTGATAGGAAATTTTCTCACCTTTCCGGTGATATAAATAAGTCCTCCTAACTCCTTTAGAAACACAAGATATGAGCAAGTAGAGTTTAGGGGTCAAGTTTTCCCCAAGGGGACACGTGTCAAGTAGGGGAGAAGGCAAAATTTGGGTAAGCGGGTCGCGGGGTGGTGTTTGGAAATTTTCCTTACGTGGGAGAAATTTCCCATTTGCGCCCGTGCCTCCGCGGGTCCTTTAAGGACACGTGACAACCTCTGAGTCCACGCTGGGGAAAAGGGGAAAGGTGGAGCAGCAGAAGAATTTGGGACATTTCACCCAAGGGGAGAGAAAACCAAACAACATACACATGCCCATGTAACTACCTAGGGACATGTGGCACTCCCTGATTGGCCACAAGGAGAAGAGAGAAGGAGGGTGTGGAATGGCAGGGTGGTTTTTTGAATCTTACCAAAAGGGAAAGAAGGGTGAAAGGCACACGCAGGTTTGCGCGTGTGCGGAGGAGAAAATTCCAAGGAGAGGGTGGGGGTGCGGGGCCATGGAGATTTTAACGAAAATTTTCCCAAAGGTAAAACTAAACGAAACAAAAGGCGTCCACCCCCTTCGCTAGCACCCAAAGTTGCCATGTGGCAGCCTGCGATTGGCCACGGGCTGGCAGGGCTAAAAGAAAATTTTTTCCAAAATTTTCAAAAATCCTAAGGGAAAAGAAAATACCATGCCTCTACCACTACCCCATGAATTTTTCAAATTTTTCCCAGACCAAAAATTTTCTAAGGAAATTTGACGGGAAATTTTTGAGCTGTGGGCCCGCTAAGGAAAATTTTCCCAAATTTTCCCGCCAAGGCACAAAAACTTCAAAGTGTCATAGCTTGAGCTAGAAAGCTCAGTTTTTGGAAAAAAAGGACTTTTTGGAAAGCTTGCAATGCTCTCTTTGCACGAGAAACATAAATTTTACATTTTTATGAAGTTTAAAGGGTTTATTTTGCAAAAACGATCTGAAGGCTTTTAATTAGCAAACTGGCAATTTCCAACTTTTCAATTTGATTAAATTGGATCTCCTCCTTCACTCAACATGTGAAACAGACATGGAAAATTGATCTAGGAAGGATTTAAAGTGTTTTAGAGAAGTTGATTTTTTCAATTGATTCAAAATTGTATTTTTTGAACAATAGAAAGAAAAACGATTGAGGAAGGGATTTGATTTGATTTTTCGATGGTTAGATTGTTTTCTTAAGTTTTCTTTGTTGAATTGAGTTTATTTAAGATACATCATACTAACTTTTAACATCTATAAGTTTATTAATGTGTTCAGATCCGAACTGTACATTTTTATCAAAATTTACAATTTTTTTAAAATTGCAGCAGAGATTTATTTCAAGGAAAACTCTATGTATCCATTTTATCATTTAAGTGTAATACTTCATTCCTAAACTAGTCCAATACAATTATTTGTTTCTAAAAAAATAATTTCCAAGTTAAATTCTAAAATCTGATTTCCAATTTAATGTATTTTAACAGAAATAATGCAATATAATTCTTACACGTGTATTTCTTTTTCTTCCATTTTCTAAACAAGGATTTCAAATCACCATTTGATAATTAAAACTTCATCACAACAATGCAAAAGAGAGGTGAACTTTCAATTATTTAATGACTTCATTTATAAAACTTTACATCTTCACATTCTTCCATTTATTGAATATAGTTAACAGAATTTCATTTATTTCTTCCAATGTACAGAGCAGAAAGAAAATGTCTTTCTCAAATCAAATATACATTCTCATAATCAATTTCAACATCATTTCTCCATAACATAACCATTACAATTTATTCCACATCATGTGGGAAGGGATTACAAATAAATGTTTTTTCACAAAGGACTGTCAAACTGCACTTTTCTTTTGCTCCAGGACAGCAACATGCACATTTTATCTTTTCCAAGTTGCTCACAAAAAAATAGGGGGAAAGGCAATGCTCTCCACCCAACCAAGATATCCAATGAAAATAAAATTATTCCTTCATCATTGGCCCCCGAGCCCCAATCAAAATACAATCAAAGGTGTAATTCAACCATGGAAACAACTGGCTTCCACAACACAACATTCTTTCACATACACATTTTTAAAAAAAACACAATTCAACACAAAAACAACAGTTCACAACTTTATTTAAAATCATTTCAAAATAGAACTCAAGCTTGAACATGCAAGCCAAACGAGCAAGGTCTATGGGGGAAGCTACTTATGCCTCCTAATTGGAATTTGGGCATCCATCAATAACAAACTGCCAAAATAATTCATCACACACATTTTCTTATGCCCCCCACAAATCCCTCCTTATACCCCCCATATATTTCCTTATGCCCCCCACAAAGTAAAAAATGCAAGCTATTTATTTTCCATGGTGGATCCCAAACCCAAAATCCCTCCATAAAATTTTGATACCAATGGCATTCCCTTATGCCCCCCACATGGATTCCCCATAGCCTTCTCCTACACCAAATAAAACAAAGCATGCAATATCCACACAACACAACAAGTAAATGATAGCATATAAAAAGAGAGTTAAATTCCTACCTCTCCATGGTTACTTTTATCTCCAAATAGCAAGCTTCAAATGCCAAAACATGGTCCAGAATAGAAAATTCTAAGCATGAAAAGCTTTCTCCAACTTCCTCCAAAAAAAAGAGATCCACACAAGAAAAATGTGTCCCCAAGGAAGAATGCAAAAAGGTTCAACAACCCAAAAAAAGGAAAGAGTTTGAATTAAATAGAAGAGGGAGAGAAGAGGATGATGTGGATCCATGTAGGATGCCACATCACACATCCTCCAATTCAACACAAAATACAACTCCATTCTCCAAAGAAAAATAAAAAGGTGGGTGAAAAATGACAAGTTACTTGCACACTCTAAAAATCCCACACCTCAAGGGACAACAAATTAATTAAAATATAAGAAAGTGAAATTAAAAACATGCAACAAGACTATTAAAAATCATTATAAAAGTCACAAATCACATCTACATCCATTGTGTAGTATAAATAATAGTTTTAGGTGGTTTTTTCTCCTGAAATGGTTTCCCATGGTAATATTTGTGTTTAGTGTTATTTTTCATGACTTATGTTTAATTCACTACTCATAGTTTAAATCCACACATCACTTAAAGGATTTAAAAATTAGTAATAAGTGAAAAGTTTTAATCTGCACTGATTCATCACCCCTCTCAGTGCTTTTGATCTTTTAAAATTGGTATCAGAGCAACATCCATATAACAAAAGCTTAACATCTTAAAGGATATTCTCCTATCCCAAGCATGGAGGAAAATCATGCATAAGGTGGTTTGTCATTGTCAATATCATCTTTCTTCATTGGTGCAAATTATGCATTTTATAGAATAAGGATGAAGAAATATTTGATGTCACTTTGTTTTGATATATGGGAATGCATTGAGAAATGATACAACCATCCAGCCACACCTATTACTACTTCCACAGATAAGGCAGAATATGAATGTAACTTAAGAGAAATGAACATCATTTTATGCGGCCTAACTGAAACTGAATTTGTCAAAGTTTTGCAATGCACAACCGCAAAAGAGATATGGACCAAACTGCAGAATATCTATGACGGAGATGAAAAAGTCAAGATGGTAAAGTTACAGACCTAGAGAGCTCAATTTGAGAATATGAAAATGAAAGATGATGATATTATAGAAGCCTCTATGGAAATAATAGATGGAGTTATTAATGTGATAAGAGGCCTAGGTGAGACACTAGAAGAGTCTATTTTAGTCCAACATATCTTGAGATCTTTGACTAGAAAATACGATGCAAAGCTTTTAAACATACAGTAAGCCAAAGACATAAAGAATTTCATGATGGATAAACTATAGAGCACTCTGTCAGCATAAACGATGAGTATTGTTGGATCCAAGACTTCCAAGAAATAATTAGCATTCAAGGTCAAGAAAGAAACCCAGTACAAGTAAGAAGGATAAGAAAAAATCAGCTTCAGAAGATGAATTGGATGATGAAAATATTGAAGAAATATTCGTTAGAATATTGAAAAGAGGTTCAAGTAAGTATAAAGGAAATCTCCCATTTAAGTGTTTTGGATGTGGACAAGTAGGCCACTTTGCTGGAAAGTGTCCAAAAAAGAATAGAGATGATCAGTCTGAACACGAAGAGGATAGTCATAAACACAAGAGAGAGATTGGATATACAAAGAAAAATGAAAAGAAAAGGTTCTTCAAGAAAAAAATAATTTCCATTCAAAGGAAGAATCAAGTGACTCTGATTCAAGCAATCCTAGTATCTCCGAAAATCAACATGATGAAGATTAATTAGAATGTTTGTTTATGGCCATGGATGCAACTAAAGAAAGTAACTCTAAAGGGAAGAACACAATAAATGTTGAAGAATTTTATGAAGAATAAGTTGAAGTAAAACTTGAAGGAGAATATAGTATGTGCCCTTGAAGAACTGAAGTTTTGTACAAGAAAGAATCAGAAGACAAGATGCACATTAAAGGATTATGAACAACAAATACACATTTTTGAAGAAAGACAATCTGGAAGAGAAGAAGAAGAGGAAAATGAGCTCAAGGAGTTGGAAACATAGCTGGAAAATATTTCAAACACCTACAGATCAAAAGAGGATGAGTGCACAAAGTTGAACTCAGAATTAGAGAGACTAAAAGCTGAGATGGAACAAATGAGCAACAAGTTGAAGATGTATGAAAAATTTGAAAATGGCTTAAGTATTTTAACTGATATATTAAGTAGCCAACGTGATGAAAATGAAAAGAACAGATTTGGATTCAAATAAGAAATGAAAGTAAATGATCCTACAAATAATGAATAAAACAAGGTTGCATCAACATCCAACACCTCATCCGCCACAAACAATAAGATTATCAATGCCACGAAGAGAAGAACTTATACTCCCAAAATCACATATGCTATAAGGTACACACATTCTTTTTATGGTTGTTGATATTCATGTAATCAATTTGGACATAAATCCGCCAAGTATACAAAATTCTCTAGAGGCTATAGAAGAAAATTTGGCCCATCTTACACCAAATCAAACTATAATGGTTTCCAAAACAATTATTATAAGAAGAGTAGTGTAGTTTCAACCATAAAATATTAACCACCTAAACAAAATAAATCAGTCTATATTGCAAAGAAATATGAGAACAAGAGAGAATATTCATGCTCAATAGTGCAGATTAAATTTCATGTGCAAAATGAAGAAAAAATCTAATACTTGGATAGTGGATGCTCTACCCATATGACATGTGACAAAATAAAGTTTATTACTCTTTCTAACAATGCATCTAGTGTTGTGATATTTGGTGATAACAACTTTGCAAACATAGTTGGAAAAGGAACCTTAAGTCTAGATAAAGGAAATACTATAACTTAAAATGTGTTATATGTTGAAAGTATTAAATATAATCTACTAAGTATGAGTCAAATGTGAAAAACATGATACAATGTAATGTTCCATGAAAAAGGTTGTGAAATTATAAACGGAAAAATAGGAAAGAAAGTAGTAAAGGCGAAGTGAACAAAGAACAACAATTATGTTCTCAATTAGAGAAACAAAGAGAAATTATTCACTACTAAAATAGATTATAGCTGGTTGTGATACAAAAGATTGGGGAATGTGAGTTTTGAAAATCTTGTAAAGCTAAGTGCAAAAGGTTGTGTTGGGAATATGCCAACCATTGTGAAACCTACGGATACACTATGGAAGTCCTTCTTACATGGAAAACAAACAAGGATATCATTCAAATAAAAGGAGTACTCTACAACAAGACCAATGGAGTTGATTCATACATACCTCTGTGGACCCAACAGAACTCAAGGTATAAATGATGAGGTATATTTTATGCTTCTAATAAAATATTATACTAGAATGACATGGGTAGAATGTTTGAATAAAAATTTAAAAGATCTTAGATAGATTCAAGAAATTCAAAGCACTAGTAGAAAATGAGAAAAACAAAAATATAAAATTACTAATATCAGACAGAGGAAGAGAATTATGGTCAAATGAGTTCGATGATTTTTTTGAAGAACATGAAATAAGAAGATGATTCTCAGCTTCCAAAACACCTCAAAAAAATAGGGTTGTTGAGAGGAAGAATGAGATTGTTCAGGATATGGAAAGAACCATGCTACATGAATCCAAACTCTCAGACATGTATTGGTAGTGAAGAAGTGTACACCATGATTTATCTCTTGAATAGAGCTCAACTAATAACAAAAAAGTGACAAGACTCCCTATGAACTATGGAAGAAGAGACTAGCTAATGTAAAGCACATAAGAGTACATGGAAGTAAATTCTATATCAAAAGAGATGAAGATGATTTGGGAAAATTTGACTCAAGATGCGGTGAAGGGATATTCCTTGGTTACTCAGTGGTCAACATGGCTTACAAGTGTTATAATAAGCAATTGGAAACTATTTTTGAAAGAAAGAATGTAAATGTGGATGAGACACAATATGCCAAAAACAATAATCAACACAATGGTGGTCTTGAAGAAAAAGAAGATGATGAAGAGTAGGACAGTCCGTGTGAAGAGGCAGATGAAGAGGAAGAAATACAAGACACTAAGACACCCTCCAACGAAGTCAAAAAGGACCATCCTTCTAGTTATACCATTGTAAATAAAGATGATGGCATTATCAAGGGAAGAAAGCTAAGAGAGAAGCATAACCATATTGATATAACACTCATGTCAATGATAGAACCCAAGAATGTTACAAAAGCATGCAAAGATCAACATTGGGTAGATTCATGAATGAAGAGTTGGATCAGATTGAAAAGAATGAGACATGGGAGCTAGTACCCAGACTGTGGAACAAGAATGTGATTGGAACCAAATGGGCATTCAAAAAAATTTTGAATGAGAAAGGATAAGTGAAAAGAAACAAGGGAAGGCCAGTTTGCAAAGGATACACACAAATGAAAGGAATAGATTTTGATGAGAAATTTGCACTAGTGGCAAGAATGGAAGCAATAAGATTGTTCCTAGCTTACATGGCATACAAAAATATGAGAGTGTTTTAGATGGATGTGAATTCAGTCTTCCTAAATGGTTTCCTGAATGAAGAGGTATATATTGAACATCCTGATGAATTTTCACTAACTGAAGATAAGGATTATGTGTGTAGGTTGAAGAAATCTTTGTATGGATTAAAGAAAACTCTCAAATCTTGGTACAACATATTAGATTCATACCTCATTGAGAAATGATTCATAAAAGATGTTGTGGACAATAATCTTTGCATCAAGGAAGAAGGAGACAACTTGTTAATTTTCATTGTGTATGTAGATGATATCATATTTGGCAGAGACCATGATAAGATGACATATGAATTTTCTGACTTGATGATAGAAGATTTTGAGATGTAAATTCTTGGACATATTTCATTATTTCTATATTTACAAATCATTCAAATAGATCAATGTATATTCATATCTCAAACTAAGTATATCAAGGAGATGTTGAATGGAAGAATGCAAACCAATTTTTACACCACTGGAAGTTGGATGAAAGCTGAGTAGATATGATGACTCACCTAAGGTAGACAAAACACTATACATATCCATAATAGGAAGTCTAATTTACTTCACAATATCAAGACCTAATATTATGCAGGTGGTCGACCTTGTTGGAAGATTTCAAGAAGATCCAAGGGAAACACACCTCAAGGAGGTTAAGAGAATCGTAAGATACCTCATGAGAACAACTAAATATGGATTATGGTACTCAAAGAACAATAATTTCAATATCAAAGCATATATAGATGCGAATTGGGCAAGAAGTGTTGATGACAAGAAGAGTAAAAGCATCAGAGAATTATTTGTTGGAGATTTCTTGGTATCTTGGCTAAGAAAGAAACAATCATCACTAACTCTCTCAACATGTGAAGAAGATTATGTAGCTTCCTTGATGTATTGCACTCAAGTTCTCTTGATGAAATAGACATTGGAAGACTACAAGGTAAAATATAACCATCCAATTCCCTTGTTGTGTGAATGTACGAGTGTAATCAGTGTCTCTAACAATCCTTTGTTCCACTAATAAACTAAGCATATGCCTATAAGATATCATTTCTCAAGGGAACAAGTGAATTTCAAGAAGATCGGTCTAGAATATGTGATAACTAAAGAAGAAACTGCAGATATAAAGACCAAGCCGCTACCAAAAGAAACATTTGAGCACTTAAATAATGAATTGGGGGTCACTAATGATCCTGCCAATAACTAGAGGGTGTGTAGAAAACACAAGGGATCATTCTTAGGTAATATCATCTCCTAAACAGAGCCAAAGAAAAGGGGAGATAGTCTTTGAGCTCAAATTCTTTAAAGCATGCATCAACTCAGAGGGAGCATTTCCGTGGACATACTAAGAAAGATGTATGATAATCATAAGCCTAGGGGGAGATTCTTAAGGTAAGAACATGTTGTATCTAACTTACTAGAATATTCAGTTTTATATAGCATAATTGGCCCTTTGTCATTGTTGGAAAGGCCGGAGAGATTGCTGATGAAAGTCAGAAACCAACTCAGAGAAATGTTGTGGGCATATAAGGGGGGAGATGATGGAACCAACAAAATCATATTTACAGAGGAGTATAGCTGAAAAAAGTAATCAGGTATGGAATTACTTTGCCATCAAATTTTTCTAAAGGTTGAAATATTTCCATAAATGACAAAGGGGGAGATTGTTGGACCCTTTTCATGTGTCATGTGTGTTTTCATTGATGTCAAAATTGATCAATCATTGTCAAGTTGAATTGATGGAAAATGGAGTGAATTGGTAAACTAAGAAAGTTTAAAATATGAAGGTTGACTGGTAGTGTCATCTCACAAAGGCTCAAGATGACTAAGGATAAGTGCTTAGGGACTTATTCATTGTTTATGCATGTCCCAAACATGAGGAGATATCTACCGAAGACTTGGAGTAGCCACCAAATTCTATAGAGAGCTATGAAGTTCTAGAAGAAATTGTGGAAAGTAATTGAGTTCTCTAGACAAAGAGATGAAGTCGTGAAGAAAACTGGAGTAGAAGGATAAGCCACATGTGAGATAGGTGAATTCGTAGATGTGAAGGATGAGCCACAGAGGCTAAGGAAAAGATGTGAAAGCAAGGAAGTCAGAAGAAAGCTGTGAATAAATAGAACAATCGTGAAGGACTAGAGAATCTGTTAAGGACAAAAGATAGCCATGGAAGAATAAAAAATCTGCAAGTAAAAGAGATAGAGTTATGGACATGGAACAAAGATGCAAGAAGGTAGAAGATATGGAGAAATGTAATGTGACATTGTAAAATCTGTGAGAAGCATAGAATAGTTGTGGATAACTAAAAATACACCAAGGAAGGAGAAATTCCACTGAACAAAGAAAAGAGGCACGATACAAAGTAGAAAGTCAAAGGAGATAAGGAAATCTATAAAATGATATATTATGAATCATATAAGGGTCGAAAGGAAATCAATTCGATATTTTTCAAACATGAATAGAATTGATTCTCCAAAATCAAAGGTGATTCGATTGTTATGTGATTGTGGCTAAGGATATGACTTGATCTCAATGAAGAATGAAGAAATCTACTATTCCAACTACTAACATTTGTTGTGACCCCAAAATATTGGCTAAGTACAAAAAGGCACATAGGCAGGAAAGGCCTAGTTGAAGAAGGGCATGTAAGGAGAAGGTGCACAGGGTAGGGTTTAAGGAAGGATTTAAGAACACCCGTGGCACACACGCGAACAAAGCTAAGGTTTCATGACTTATCCGTATTGGGAATTTTGAGCAAGACACGAGAAAAGAGTGACCTGACTGGGCATGCAGAATGGATAAGGTGCCATCCTTGGTGACAAGTTGGCCTAAAAAAGAATGTGCCCTACAATAGAAGGTTCTAGAATACATCCTGGAAAAAAGTGGAGAGTTCAGACCTGGAGGAGTATCCTCCCATGGAGGACCACATTCAAGCACTTGGCACCGGATCTGAAGCTGTAGAAGGATGATTTGGCACTTGGGATGCCTATATATGTGAGCACCTGCAGGAGAAAAATATATAGATCAGATATACGGAAGGAGAATATAGAGAGCGGAGCTCTGCAGTAATACTGTGAGAACTTTGTTGGATCAGGTAGAGGCTATATGAGGGAGTAATGTATTAAGGAGTTGGGATATAAATTTTTCTTTGTATGCATGAAGGACATGATCCCTGCTATGATGTATGACTTCGGTCTAATCAAGTTGTGGTAGTCTAATGGATCCATTGAATGTAATGAGGTTACAAACATGAATGGGTATGAATGTAATTGATTTAGTTCATATCTATATCTTTTTATTTATGTTCATGGAATGTTATGGAATAGATGTAAATCCTTATGTATTTTCCTTTCCGTTGTAGTTCTATCTGTTATCTATAAGTACCCTCTACTTGGAATGAATACATTTGTCTAAAGGCCATTTTGAGCCCTATTATGGTTGTATGTCTCATTTCTACCTTTATTTAAGTTCCTGACATAGATGATGGTTTCCCACTTAACTCACATAAAAGAGAGACTCGGTGCCCGCATGTGCCTTTGGTGAGTTCCCAATGCCTGATGGGTGATAGGCCGGCAAGCATGGGATTCCCTTGTTCTTCTTGTGGGTGTAAAAATGAATACAACATTTAATGTGTATTGACTTTGTGGAAATGCAATTACATACCCTATGAGAATCCTAGTTTCAAGGAGGAATAAAATATTGAAGAAGAAAATGGCTCACTCATCTAGATCACGTTACAAATGTGGAAAATATATTCTTGGAAAATGACTAATGAATAGCTGTTAGAAATTCATTCGAAGTAGTGTAATCCAACCGAATATAGAAGGAACATTATTTGGAGTCAGTTGTATATATTTAATAAATCAGATTCTCAAGTCACTAAGCAGGAAGGTGCACGACATGCAAATCGAAGTGAATAATTAGGTCAATTGTGAATATAGTCCGAACTTGGAGCTATTTTCAAGAGTTTCTCAAGTAAGAAAAGACGTATTTGAGCTAAGGAAGAGCTATAGAAAATAAAATACGATGCAATCCAGATAAGAAAGAGTGACAGAAGAAGAGAGAGAGAAGAGAGTAGAGTAGATCGATGAAGAAAAGATTCATCAGATGAGAAGAACATCACGGAGGCATATTGATTGAGCAATAAGGATCAAATCAGATGAGCATAATATACCGAAAAAAAGAACATAGACATAAAAAAATATGATCATAATCCCTTACAAAGGTAATTGTTGTAACTAGATGATTAAAAGGTATATATAAACTAAGTATAACTTGTATCTTAGCATATTCAGGGGTTGGTGCTCCTTGTGAGGTTTTTGCCTTACTAAAATAAATATCTTGTGATGCATGATACTCAATTAAATCATTTTTTGTGCATAATATCAGCAAAGGTATAAGGGGTTAGTGCTCCTAATGGGGTTGGAGCCTAACTAAACAAATCTTGTAGGATGTGTAATATTCTATCAATTCCTTTCTTTGTGTAATATAAGAAATGGTTTTAGATGGTTTTTCTCCCAAAAGGGTTTCCCATAGTAATTTCTATGTTTAGTATTATTGTGCATGACATATGTTTGATTGACTTCTCATAGTTTAAATCTGCACATCACTTAAAGGATTAAGAACTAAAAAATAAGTGAAATTTTTTAATTTGCACTGATACACCCCCCTCTTAGTGCTTGTGATCTCTAATATCTCTATTGGTTGTCATTGAGATCTTTTCTCCATGGGAAGAACCTAAAAGTATTGTGATTTGTATGAACCATAAGTTTTCTGCCAACCAAGTACTATTTAAATTTGGCCAAATCATGCATAATGGCCAACATCTCCTTGTTGTAAAATGAGTATCCCTTTTCTACAGGGCTTAATTTTTGACTCTCACAGGTAATGGGATGTGTATCCTACATAAGAACTTATCCTATTCCCTCACATGATGTGTTACACTCAAGTATGAATGGATGAGAGAAATATAGCAATGCAAGAATGGGACATGAACTCATCACCCCCTTCTAGTGATCAAAATCCTATTGTGCTAATTCTAAAAAAGAAAAATCCCCCTTATTGGTCAAATCCAGCAATGGTGCATTCAAGTGAGAGAAGTTATTCAAAAACCTCACGTAGTATGTGCATAGCCCCAAGAACCCTCTCAACTGTGTCAATGTCTTAGGTAGTGGCCAATCCAATACCTCCTGAATATTTTCCCTGTCAACCTTGATTACACCTCCACTAATCACATATCCCGAATACAATAACTTTGTCTTACCAAAAGAACACTTATAATCTTTTTGCATATATCGAATTCTCTTCTAATATACCAAATAACTCATCAAGGTGCCTAATGTGATCCTCCCAACTCTTGATGTAGACCAATATGTTGTTGAAGAAGACCAATACAAACTTCTGCAAATGGCAGTTTAACATGTGGTTCATACAAGACTGAAAAGTGGTTAATGCATTAGACAAAATAAATGGCATCACTAGAAAATCAAAGTGACCATACTGACATCTAAAATTCATCTTATGCACATCCTCTTCCTAGACTTTGATCTGGTGATATCCATATCACACATATATTTTAAAAAAATACATTTCACCCTATAGCTCATATAATAACTCATCAATGCATGTCACTGGATATTTATTCTTGATTGTCTTCTTATTCAATGCATAGTAGCCTATGCACATCCGCATGGTCTCGTCCTTCTTCTTAACCAATTGTAGTGAAGAGGAAAAGGGAATGGAACTCGGTCTAATATGTCACATATATATGAGCTCATGTATAGTCCTATCGATCTCATCCTTTAACCCTTTGGGATGATGGTAAGGAGTAGCAACTACAGGTTTTCTTTCCTCAATCTCAATAACATGCTCAAATCCCTTGTATGAAGGCACACCTAGAGGTATATCACCAAAAAATTCACTATGTTTTTTCCAATAATCCCTGGACATCTATATGATACTCTGGTTATCCATCCTCTGTCTTCTTGGTCATAAGAAAACACTGTACTACCAAATCCACTCTGTTGTGCTTGTAAATCTTCTGGATCCATTTGGCCATGATGGCCCTGCGTGTATCTATAATTAATCCCATAAATATCATGTTCTTCCCTTTAGAGCTAAACCTTAGGTCCATGGTTTGAAAGTTAGTCCATAATTCTCTAAGAGAGTGGATCCACTGCACCCCCAATACAAGGTTGGTCTCTTCAATACCAAAAATATAAAATTCATCAGTAACTATATAGTTACCCATCACAATTCTCAAATGTGGGAATTATTGTGTGCACCTCATAGACTCTATGTTGGCTACAACCACATTGAAGCCCTCAAAATCATGTATTTGCAACCCTCGTCTTTCCACTAAGGATGCATTAATAAATTTTTGGGTAGACTCACTTTTGATGAGAACCACTAATCGTTGACCTCAAAAAAATCCTCTGACATTGAATTCCTTGTACTTCAATGTTCTAGACAAAGTGCCACTAGTCTCCTAAGGGAAAGTATCGTTCTCCTGTTTAACACCAAAACTGCCAAAAGCATATCCATCCTCCTCATCCAATCTCTGAATCTCATGCTCCTCATCTTTGTCACCATAATTCTCCTTAAAGATCTCAATAAATTGGGCCTTTCATTTCCCTGTGCAATCATGTCTTAGAGCCAAAGGTGTGTGGAAATCAAAACATAGTTTATTTTTCCTCACCTCATCTCTAACCTCCCGAGATATGAATGGTCTCCTAGTTGTATCCTTCCAAGGTGAAGGTACCTTCTACTGAGAACCATCTAGTCTAGATGGAGGTACCCTTTGTTGAACTTGATGTGGAAACTTTACATTTAGAGTAGATAACTCCAAATCTCGTGCTCTCCTAAAATCATCATGTAATGACGAAGGCTCAGATGCCTTGAAAATTACTACTATTGCATCTATCAACCCTGATATGAAAAGAGAATTCAATATCATCACTAAAACATCAGGAACCATGACTAACAACCTTTAAAAATATGCAATGTATACCTATAAATAACTTTTTCTGTCTCAAATGAGTCAACTCTATGAAATTCTTGTCAGGATCCCCCCTGTAAAACCTTCTCATCAACCTCTGTGTGAAATCCAAATAGGTGCCAATATGCATGTTCCCTTGTGTAATAAGACCATGATGCCACCAATAATGTGCAGCTCCCTCAAGGTGTATGATCATAAACTTAATTACATCCTCTTCACAAATGGGATTCAAGTAAAAGTATGTCTTCAAATTCTGAATCTAGGATTTTTTTATACACTTCTTAGATCCATTAAAGTGTGGAGTAAAAATCTTCCCAAATATCCTTTTTAACACTAGATTCTACGTAGTGTGATATCCCTTGGGCCTACTACTGATATTCATCTTATAGTACTCAATAAAAGGCACATTATCTTTAAATTCTTCACTCAAGAATTGATATTTCAGTGAACAAGTCTCCTCATCAAAAATTTCTCATTGTTCTCCCATTTGTGTATTTTCTGGATCTTTAAAAAATTTGGGATCATGCATACTCAAATGTGTATTATGGGAATAGGGAGTGTGCTGCCATGAATTACTATTTTCACCTCTTCAACCCATATGCCTTGTATTACTGTTTTTTCCATTTTCTGCATTATTCTGCACTCTTCCTTGCACTAATATTTAGATGAGCTGGCTCAAATAAAGATTAGTGGTATCCTTTTGTTTAACCATATTGATAAATATTTTTTTCATCATCTCTTCATTTAACTCATCATTGTCATTCATTTTATACGCTTCTTTTTGTGGTGTCTTTCTCCTGGAATAAAATTCCAGTCACACCTAGCAAGCTAGAGGAAATTCGACTCTAATACCATTGAAATACCCCTTGTGGGATATCACTTAAAAATCCACAAAATATATTAAAATTTGCAGTAAATAAAAATTATAATTTTTATAGAATCAAACCTAGTGGGGAAACGAACTGGAAGTTGAAGATAACTTGTAAAATAGTTGTCCAAAACACATGAAATTTTACAAAGATCTTGCTAAGATGGAAACAAAGAATAGATTTTTGTTTGTATTTTCTTGAGTAATATATGACTACCATTAATTTTTAGAATTCACTAACTGTTGGAAAAAATTCAAAAGTTCATAGTTATGTGAATTCATAACTATGTGAACCCACACGTCCAGATCTGAAAAAGAACACTAACAAACCCTCGAAAAACCTTCTAAAAATCCCTAGGGATGACATCACCCTTTCGAAGGGGCTGGAAAAAGACCAAAATGGCTCCAAAAGCTACACCCAACTCTGCCTTATAATTGTTGATAATTATATGATATGCAAACCCTTGAAATTTCCTTTGAAAATAGCCTTTGAAACCCTCCTGAAACTCTTCCTGAAAACTATGTAAAATCTTCCTAAATATATTATCTGAATAATCTCCAAAATATAAAACTAGGGTGAATATTTCACCACCGAAGATTTCACTACTAGCTAGAAGTTAAATTCTCACCACCAAAGGGATCCTATGGGATTTTACTCCAGAAGCAAATAATAATGCAAACAATACTTGCTCAATGCTAAAATATGTGTGAGTGTAAGAATGGTCTCTATCATTGCCCCAAACCTCCTTTTATAAATTTTGATTACCTTTTCCCAAGTTGGGAGCATCCATGTGGGACTAAAAGTGAGATAACTGACCCTAACAAAGAAATAAAATAATAAAGTACCATGATCCCCCCTTGAATGAAAAAATATAACAATTATTCCCACCAAGTTGCCTTAATACTAATTCCAATGGAAAAATATAACAAATAAGTAAGGAGGTAATCAGTCATCCATACCCATTAGCCTTCAGTGTCGTAAGCCCCTCGTGTATGACCAAGGCTAAGATTAAAAATAGCCCTTAGGACCTCGGTGAAGGAATGGGGACATTACAATTTTATACTATATTTTTATTGCACAAATTATATTTCATTCAAATGTCTAGTCATGACATTAGAATCACTTGAGAAGAGACGATATTTGATAATGAAAATACCTTTCTTAAAAAATCAATGAGTTTTGGTGCAAGGTTTTTCAACCAAAGCAATGTGAATTTATGACAAATTTTTGATACCACCAAATATTTTTCTCTATAAATGAAAAACTAATCCTTAATCCACTACCTTCCCATATCAATTAAGGATTAAGAACATCATAATATTTCTATATACTTTAGGAAAAAAGGAGCTTTCACAAAATTCATAAGGATTTGGTGACAGGAAATGTTCTTCTATCATGTATAGAGATACAATATCTCAACATGGAAATTTGGGATTCTCCAAATTTAGGTTCATGAAGAAATGATTTGACACACATAAGTATAATTTTCATGTAGACATTAATAATTCCCATGAAATGTTTATCTCAAGGAAATCATTTCACATCTTGGGATACTTTGTATAATCCTTTAGTCTACATAGCATTGTTCCAAAGAAAGTGTTTGAGAAGTTTGAATAATCTATCATAGGATTCTTTAAATAGGCCCTAAAATAAAATTGGTAAACATGAGTAGTAGAAACATTTTTGGTACAAACCTTAAATTTTCATACTACCAAAAAAGGTTTAGTGAGTGAGTACATAATTTTATCCTCAATTATCTTAAGCACATATTTCGAATAATTTAGAGGATGTGTAATAAAAGGTAAATTCTATTTTTTTTGAAATAATCCTTTACTAGGATCTTCTTCCAAGGATAATATTTCAGCAAATCCAGTAAAGGCACCATACGCTTCTTTAGGTATCGATACTTTTCCAACTAAAAATTGGACCCTAGTTTTTTGAAAAAAATATAAATAAATTCAAGAGATTTATAGAATGGAGATTCACTTTTAACAATAATAAGAAAAAAATTATCAAAAAAGTGACCAATGATAAGCTGAAATTTCTAATATCAATGTATGATAACTCAAAAAGTTTCTCTCTTATCTTTGTAAGAAAGAAGATAACCAAAAGCTACAAAAAATATCATGTTAGGAAATTAGGGATAAAATATACAG
Organism: Taxus chinensis; assembly: GCA_019776745.2. Classification (NCBI taxonomy): domain Eukaryota; kingdom Viridiplantae; phylum Streptophyta; class Pinopsida; order Cupressales; family Taxaceae; genus Taxus; species Taxus chinensis. Next base: position 883,350,762 of record CM034151.1, read on the forward strand.
AATAATCCCTCACATAATTGCAACAGTAGAAACTACTATGCAGAAAATATTACAGATCTCAAACTAAAAGTGCATGATAAAAAAACTAACACAAAGAGACAGTACTTAACGTGGTTCACCCAATTTGGGAAAAGTCCAACAAGAATCACTTGCTCTAATTTTATTACAAGCCACCACTCTCTCAATACAATACCCAGATCTATTTGGAGTTATTCTCAACAAACTCTACAGAATTCACACCCAAATTCAAAAAACATCTACAATATTACATAATACCTACCATATGCATAAAACCATATAAGTAGACAACTTCTTAAGTAGTTTTTACAAAACCATGGGTATTAAAACCATGGGCCAAAAACCGTCCCATAAACCTATGGATCAAAATCTTGCCCATATGAGAAAAGCACGTTTCCCGTTATATCGGGCACATTTTAAGGCCAAAAAAAATTCAACTATGGAAAGTGTACAATACTCTTAGTGTACAGTCTTCAACACTTTCACACATGAAAACAGGCTCCACAACCTAACAATATCCCACTTGGAGACTATTTTTCCTCTTAGAAAGCTTCTTAACCCATCACTAGTTTCCGTGAAGACCAACCAAAGTTGAACACAACTTCAGTTTTTCCCTTGTGACCACCTTGGTCATCATGTTCTGTAGGATTCTGACTGGTATGAATCTTCTCTAGCTTCAACTTCTCTTCCTCCATAGTTATCTTGATGAAATGGTACCTTAACTATATATGCTTCATCCTAGAATGGAAACCAGAGTTCTTAGCTAGGTGTATAACACTCTAACTATCAATATGCAACTTTCCTTCCTCCTGCTTATGCCCTAACTCCTCAAGAAATTTTTGTAACCAAATCATTTCTTTGCTTGCCTCTGTGGCAGCAACATACTCAACCTTTGTGGTTGAAAAAGCCACCAGCTTCAGTAGTCATGAAATACAGCTTACTGTTGTCCCACCTATAGTGTAAACATAACCTGTCGTGCTCCTCCTACTGTCTACATCTCCAGCCATATCTGAATCTACATAACCACAAAAAGTGGTTTCTAATCCACTGTAGCACAAAATTGTCCCCATGGTCCCTCTCAAATACTGAAGGATCCACTTTACTTCCTGTCAGTTATCTCTACCATGGATCACTCATAAATCTACTCATTGCTCCCACTACATGGGAAATATCAATCCTGGTGCACACCATGGCATACATCAAACTACCAACCATTGATGAGTAAGGTACCTTGGACATCTGGTTTCTGTCTTGCTTTGTCTTGGGACACTGCTCCTTTGATAACTTGTAATGGCCTACCAAAGGAGTCCTAACCAGTTTAACATCTGTCATATTAAACCTCTCCCAAAGTTTCTTAATGTACTCTTCCTGAGGTAAATTCAGATTTCATTCCTTCCTATCTCAATATATCCTCATACCATGGATTTGTTTGGCTGCCCCCAAATCCTTCATAGCAAAGGATTCACTTAGTTGCTTCTTGAGTATTTTTATTTCTTGCATGTTTTAACCTGTAACCAACATGTCATCCACATACAGACAAAGGATAATATAACTTCCATCCTCAAATTTCTTTGTATACATGAAATGGTCAAAATGACATCTAATATAACCTTGCTCTATCATGAAGATATCAATTTTTTTTATATCATTGGTGTGAAGCTTATTTCAAGCCATACAAGTTCTTCTTCAGTTTACACACCATCTCCTCTTAACCTTTGACCTCATAGCCCTCTAGTTTCTCTGCATATATAGTTCCTCCTCCAAATCACCATGGAGAAATACAGTATTTACATCAAGCTGATCTAAGTGCAAGTATTCTGCTATAACTATTCCAAGAACAGTTCTAATACAAGTCATTTTCACTACAGGAGAAAAAATGTCATCAAATTCTGTACCTTTTTTCTGTGTAAACCCCTTGACCACAAACCGGGCCCTGTATCTTTTCTTGCCTCCCTTCTTCCTCTTTAAATATGAACACCCACTTGTTCTATAATGATATTCTTCCTTCAGGTAGCTTCACCAAATCCCATGTTTAGTTATCCATGAGAGCCTGATGCTCCTCTTCCATGGCTTGCTCCCACTTCTTCCTAGAATCTACCTATATTGCTTCATCAAATATCATTGGCTCTCCACTATTAGTGAGTAAAAAATAATAAATAGAAGGAGAAAAATGCTATGGTTCTCTTCTTATCCTAGAAGACCTCCTTAATATAGGAGTTTAGGGTTCCTGATGAGGAGGTTCCTAAACTGATTCATGTGTAACTTTTCCATCCGGAAGATCCTCTACTGTTGCATATTCTTTCTTGGATTATTCCCTATTTTCCTACAACTGTCTTCTTATACATGACTTTCTCATTAGATACCACATCCCTAGATCGAATGATTTTCTTGTCCTTAATACTCCAACATTTATATCTAAAGTCATCACCACCATAACCAATTAAAGTACATTTTTCTGATTTAGCCTACTAGTTTGGTCCTATCATCCTTGTCTATATGGACAAACACCTCACATCCAAAGACTCTAAGAAATGAATAATCAAATTTCTTACCCTACCAAGCCTCCTTGGGTATTCCTACATCCAAGGAACTTGAGGGTCCTTTGTTTATCAAGTACCTAGTTGTCCTCACCGCTTCTGCCCAAAAATAAAGAGGCAGTCATGCATATAACCTCATGTTCCTAGAACGTTCCATTATTGTTCTATTCATCCTTTTTGACACCCCATTCTGTTGTGGAATTCTTGGAAGCGTCTCTTTCCTACGGATTCCATTCTTAGAACATTAATCATCAAATTCATTGCTGCAATACTCCCCTCCATTATCTGACCTAAGACATTTTATCTTAAGACCTATTTCATTCTCTACCAAGGCTTTCCATTTAACAAAAGTGTCAAATATATTAGATTTTTTTCCAATACAATAAACCCAAACTTTCCCTTTTTCATCATCAATAAAATTAACATAATAACTTGAACCCCTAAGAGATGATACCTGAGTCAACCCCCACACATCAGAATGCACCAGCTCTAACTTACACTCTTTCTTTATAGGTCTAACTTTGAGAAACCTTACTCACTCTTGTTTCCCATGTATGCAGTCCTCACAAAACTCCAAAATTGTTTCTGTATATCTGGGAAAATCCTTCTTTATGATATCCATGCCCTTATGGCTCATATGATTGAGCCTATAATGCCTAAATGTTGTATCTACTTCTTAAGCCATAATATTACAAACATTAGTGCTATAAGTGGTTAAATACAAGGTTTCAACCTTCTTACCTCTTTCCACCACAAGAACATCGTTGGTAACCCTCCAAGAGTCCACTGTAAATATCACAGTATAACCATCACTTCCTAAATTCCCTACCGATATCAAATTTCATCTTAATGTAGGCACATGTTTGACATCCTTCAATAGCCAACTATTCCCATTCTACATCTTAACCTGAACAAAACCTTTTCCAAATATGTTGCAAGGCTCATCATCACCAAGAAAAACATGCCCAAAATCTCCTTGAACATAATCAACAAAAAAATTCCTATGTGGAGTAGCATGGAAAGAATCCCCTGAACTCTAAAACCCAAGATTTAGAAATATTGTGCAAAGAAAGAATCAAAACATCTTGACATACATTACCCGTTACCAAATTTGCCTCCTTGTTTTCTTCATGTTATTTATTCTTGTCCCAAAGCTCCCAATAGTCATTCTTTGCATACCCAGAATTTCCATAATGCCAGCATACTATCTTGCTTTTATATTTTGACCTTGCCTAATCCTTTGATTTTCCACAGCTTCCTCTATTCTTCTGTGTCCCTATAGTTTCCATTGTCGAAGCATTCCCTAAAGTAGAAGATTCACCAGATATTTTTCCTCAAACTGCAAATTTGAGTTAGTTGGAACCGAGTTGCTTACCGCCATTACCAAGCTATTCCAACTCTCAGGTAAAGAGCATAGAACTAATAAATCCCTAACTTCTTCATCAAATTCTATTGTAACAAAAGATAGTATATTTACAACCATATTAAAATCATTTAAATGATCTGCTACTGAACCATTCTCAGACATCTTCATATTAAATAAATTTTTCATTAAAAATATCTTATTAGAGGTAAAGGGTTTTTTCATACAAATTCCCTAATGCATCCATCAGTTCTTTTGTAGTATTTCCCTTTGAAACATTAAATAATACTGAAGATGCAAGACACATCCGGATTGTCCCAAGTTCCTTCATATCAAATAAATCCCATTCCACATCCATCATTGCTCGAGGGTTTGTTCAACTTCTCAGACAACGGAATATAAAGAGCCTTCTGATAAAGGTAATCTTCCATCTACATCTTCTAAAGACTGAAATTCTACCCATTGAATTTATCAACACTAGATCTTTTTTCATCTTCCATAGCTCCCACTCAAGATAAAACTTTCCCTACAGATTCAACACTTCAAAAAACCAAACCAGGCTCTGATACCAATTGTTAGGAAATAAGGGATAAAATATGTGGAATAATCACTCATAGAATCACAATAATAGAAACTAATATGAAGAAAATATTACCGATCTCAATCTAAAAGTCCATAATAAAATAACACAACATAAAGAGATAGTACTTAACATGGTTAACCTAATTTGGGCTACGTCCACCAAGAATCACTTGCTCATATTTTATTACAAGCCGCCGATCTCTCAATGTAGTACCCAAATCTATTTAGAGCTATGCTCAACAAACTCTATAGAATTCACACCTGAATTCAAAAAACGTCTGCAATGTTACATGATACCTACCATATGCATAAAACCATATAAGTAGACAACTGCTTAAGCCAGTTTTTACAAAACCATGGGTATTAAAAACCATGGGCCATAACTGTTCCATAAACATATGGGTCAAAATCCTATCCATATGAGAAAAGCACGTTTCCCAGTATATCAAGCACATTTTAAGGATAAAAAATCAAAGATACAACCCTGGCGAGACAATTGTGGAAAGTGTATAGTAATCTTAGTGGAAAGTATTCAACACTTTCACACATGAAAAAGGCTCCACAACCTAAACTATCACATAAAGCGAATATTAAGATGAAAAATCTATGATACATATTTTCCTCTTTTATATTTATGAAAATTTATAGTTAAACAAGTTGAGGAATTCAAAAAGAGATTTCATACATTTGAGTGAGAAAAATCCAAAAACCATTTATCCTTTAACATGGAGAGGATGAAGGGATGTTATATATGATCATGTATAACTTTCCAAAATTTAATTTTATAAAAATATGTAATTTTCAAAAGACATGATCTCATACCACACCTTCCCATAATGCTATAATGTTATCAAGGATATGTTGAATTTAAATGAAACCTATTTATTATGGTATGATGAATGTATGTAGGATATGATGACGAAAAGGTTTAAGATCCTTGGAAAGGATATTATAGTTAATATTCAAAAGTTTAATGGGCCTCAAAATAGTAACAAGCTTAGCGAATCTTTTCTTATAGATATATTTGATGTTAATTTTGTTTATGATTTTCCCTAAGGATTTATTACAAAAGGATTCCTTGTATACCTGAAGTAAGCCACATCCCAAAAATGACCATTTAAATTAAAATAATTCACAAGGAAATCCATTAACGCATGGTGCTTTCTCAGTATCCATAAATTTCTCCACCATATAGAGATCTTATAAGGTGAGTGGGCTTCACATTGATTTCAAAAAGAAGGATTTTAATTTATAAGGAACCACATATAAGCATTATTGTAGGGTTTGTTCCCTCTCTATTTCCATATAATAGGATTATAACAATAATTTATAGTAGTACAAGAATGCTGATGAGATTTCAAGTAATTATATTGGATGATTGTTTTTATTCTATACATAGTTTGTTTTTTTCCTATATTTCTTAGCTCAAAGAGATTAAAAAAACCATTTTAAAGCTTGATCTTAGACCTAGAGCCAATGCAATAAAGCATGGATGTGACAACCTATAGCTATTATTAATTATAAAAGTTTGATATTTTTTTAAAACATGGAAACCATGGATTATAGTTGAGAATCGAAGGGGTTTATCTCTTGCTAAATATAGATTTACATAATCCATACTCTACACATAGTTGGTCTTGTTATAATCAAGGAGAAAAATGCTAAAAATATTATGAATGTGGAACATTTTTCCACCCACCTTGCTAAATTTAGATGGAAAGTGATAAAATTGTTATATAAAAGAAAAATATCTTGATGGATGGTGATAACTTGGTCATCATGAAGAAAATAATATGATGTTTCGATTACAAAGTATAATGTAACAAATAATTTTGAGAACATGTTTTTCATTATATAAAAAATCTTACCACCTAAACCAATGTTGGAAGGTTAAGAATCACTACTAGTAAAGAGATTTCAACAAGCCCTAATGGTTTTTTTAAAAAAAAGATTTACATTCACACACACACACACCTTCACATAAGCATTAAACTCTCTTATTCCTTGGGTGACTCAATCATATTAAACTCACCATAAACAAGATAATATGCTAGAGGGATATTATTTTCAAATGATCGCTATGGTGTTTATCTTTTGGGCCATCATTAGGGGCATAGAAATTTACAAAGACAAAAAAGTGGCCATCAATGTCAAGGGTAACCAAACTAACACAAGGTCACAAATATTTTATGGATGCAATATCTACAAGGATTATTTGGGGAAGTTGAAATATTGGATCGATTAGGGCCATCTCCATGAGAGGTGAAGTAATTTTGGCATGCAAAGCAATACGTTTTAGGGTATTTTGCAAAAAAGCTACAACTATTACTTTATTGCAAATAAAAAAATATAAAGATTCAAATCCCTGATAAGTGGAACACAAAAAAATTATGATGACCATGTGAGATATTTTACATTTTATTATAGAAAATTCATGAAGAAAAATGTAATAAATAATTCAAAATCAACTACTAAAATATTGAATCATAAGTAAATAAAATGTAGTGAAATTAATGGAAGTATAAAACATACCATAAAATATTTGAGACCATATTTTTCAAGTGGGGAAACCGGTACACCGAAAAAAAAACCCATGTTTTATTTAAAGATGGCTAATAATTTACAAGATACATGCATAAAAATTTCTATGGGAGAGAGAGAGAGAGAGAGAGTAAAAAATCCTTAAGAAACTCTTTGAAAGAAATTATTGAACGAGTATGAAGGAAGAGAACCAAACACTCTTGAAATAGAGTGAAGAGAGCATAAGGAGATACAAATTAACTCCACTCATTGCATTAAGCAACCTTCTAAGTGTGTTCCTAGTGTCACTATTTTGTAAAAAGTGAAGGGAGGTGGGTGCAAAAAGGTAAAGGAATTAAAATTGAAATATAAATCCAATATTCCTTATAATAAGGAATATATTTAATAAGATAACAGAGGAAAAGGCTACATGCCAATCACATTATCTAGTTTATGTGAATTAATACTTCACATTATATTAATAATACACAATAGCGGGACATTTAATATACCCAAATAAAGATTAAACTCCAACATTCCCCCTTAAGATTTCTTTGGGGGTTACAAAATAGGAGAAGAACCTAAACAAATAATGAATGTGTCATTACAAAACATTCCCCTTGATGAAAAAATAATGAGAATATTTTAATGATATTATTAAACAAAAACAAAGCAAAGTATTCATAAATATTAACGAGAATATTTCAATGATTTTATTGGATAAAAATGACTTTATTGGAGGTGATATCATCAAAAAAATTGCAATAATGCTATTTGGATGGGAATATCAGTAAAATTTAAAATAATGACCAACAAGAAGAATATGGCGAGAAACATTCCACCTAACCTGTAAAACTAAAAAAAACCAGTCCCAATATTTAGTTTTGATAAATATTATTTTATAAAAGTAAGTTCTCTATACATTTTAAAGTAGTAAAAGTATTTGGACTATAATATATAAGGAACAAATATATAACTTTGAAAAAAATAAAATGTTAATCCTAATATGGATAGTGTATGGTCAAGAATAAGTTGGCTCGAATAAAGAGATACTATATGCAAATCTTACCTTCTAAATATTTATAAATCGCCATAAAAGGTAGAAGGTTATATAAGATTATGCAAACAAGTTATTCTTTAAAAATCTAGCTCAAAAAACAATATTTTTCCTCAACAACTTAAAATTAAAATAAGTAAGCATAAAAACAAGGGAGACACAGTTATAACCATCTATCAAAAGGTTCAAATAATTAAGAAACAAGGAGTTTATAAAACATCATATAAGATATATTTAAAAACGTGATTAAGGTTATTTTACAAAAATGTAAAAATATAATGCATATATAACCAATAAAATTAGACAGACATGGTGTTTGACATTTCACCAAAAATGTCTTATGTATTTTACTTGAATACTTAGAGAAACAATTAACATCATTTTCATTTGAAAATACACAAACTTTATAGGTCCATATTTGTTTAATAATGAGTTTGGTGGGTTTAGTTTTATTCCAACAATGAAATAAGTCATAATTTTTTCAATCATTAGTTTTACAAGGATGTAAATCCCAACATTTAGCAATATTATGCTCATATGCACCACATTGTTCACATTTTTTAATGTTTTAAACCAATGTAGTGTCAAAATGAATTTCATATTGACTCTTAGATCTAAAAGAATCAAATTATAAATTTCTACGATGAGGAGGGAAATAAGAATTGGTATTGATTTCAAGTTTATTAAAACCAAACCGTTTAAATTTGGAAGTAGATTTAAAATAAATAGGCTCAACAATTCCATTTTCATCTTTACCAAGACTACCTCTATTACAACCCATTGATTTCAATATTTTAAAATCGAAGTTAAAAATATGATTTTACACAGATACACATATATTATTTTAAAGAAAAGAAATATTGCTATCAATGTCAACATTAGAAACAAGTTTTTTCCGAAGATGCAATCTTAACGATTAGTTTTCATCAAAATTATGCATGTCCACTAATTTCATATCAAAATAGTTTTGTAATGCATTAATATAAGTCTTATTTTGACATTCAAGTTGACATTTAAGAGAAGTAATTTCATTATCTCGAGACAAAATTTGTTGCTTTATGTTTTTAGAAGCTAAAACTAAAGCCAATTTAAAAGTCATAACAACAAAATACATAACAAATAATGACCATTAATAAATAATATCAAACGAAAAATGACACTAAAAAATGATTGTAAAAGGGAAAATATTTTAATAATGCATATTTCCAAAAAAAACGTAAGAAGATATTCAGGGAAAAAACCAAATAATTTATTCTTAAAGATAATGAAGCTAAAAAAAATTAAATTAAAACCATGAATAAAAGTGTTTTTAATGATTTTTCAAATAATTTATTTCATAAACCATTACCTAGGTTATGTTAAAATTTTAACAAAATTTTCCCAACACAAAAATAACAAAACCCATCAAAACACTAAGAAATATATAATTTTAATCAAACGGGATTATTACCTAAACAAAACAAATAAAGCTAACCAAAACATAAGAGATTCAAGGAGCTCTAAAATAGTAATAAAAAGAAGAATCATTAATTAAAAAAAAACATTTATGTATTTAGTTTTTCCAAATAAACATAAAAATAAATGAAAATTTTTGTAGAAGAATTGATTTAAATTTACTTAAAAGAGCTTCCAACAAACTTGCATAATGATGAAAATCTTGCAAAATGTTGGATTGCAAGGAAAAAAGATAATAATACTAATAAATAGTTATAAAGAAAAAACAAAATATATTTGCAAGTGTATGAGCCATTGAAAACAATGTGTCAAACAAACCAATAAATCTTCATAATTTCTACCTAAAAATTTGTACATTTAGAATTTTTATAGTAGTATAGCTCTGATACCATGTAAGAAACAATTCAAATATCAACTATTAAAATATTGAATCATAAGTAAATAAAATTAAATTAAATTAATGGAAGCATAAAATATACAATAAAAGAGTTGAGACATGATTTGTGAAGAGGAGAAGCTACTATGTCAAAAAAAAACCCTACGTGTTATTGAAATATAACTCAAAATATTTACAAGATAACATAATGTGCATATAAGTTCTTATAAGAAAACAATTGAAAAAAAGACTAAAGATGTTTTAAAAACTCTCTAAAAGAAGAGATTGAACAAATGAAGAAGTATTAAAGAAGAGACCCAAACACTCTCAAAATAGAGTGAAGAGACAATAAGAAGATAAAAAGTAACTCCAATAATTCCATTAGCCAACCTTCTCAAGTGTTTTCATGGTGTCACTCTAAAGTAAAGAAAAGTGTGTGCATCGTGTCAAATGAGTGTCATTTGGAATATAAATCCAATATTCCTTATAATAAGATAATAGAGGTGAAGGCTACATACCACCTCACATTATCTAGATAACGTGAATTAATAATTCACATGATATTAATAATACACAATAATGAGATATTTAATATACCTAAGTAAAGGTAAACTCAAACAAATAAATCCTCCATGTGAGTTTACCCTACTCGTCTTCATATCCTACATCAGATTCCAAAAAAATAAAATCTTAGAAGTAGTTGCTAGTTTGCAAAAATGATGTCTTTGAGAAAAATGAAACGATTTTTATCTAGATGTCTCCCTATAATGATGCATTACCATTGCAAGATAAATAAGAGGTTGGAGTAGGTGCCAAATATGTCCCAATGTTGGAGCTAATCATTTTCATTGAATTTTCTTGATAAATTTAGACTTGAGTGGTGACATAAGGGTTTTGAGCATGGAATAGAAATATAGGAGCGGGGAGAATCTTATCTAATTTAATAAAAAAAAATTAGGTTTATCATTTTAGAATACATGTACCAATTAAGGTTATTGGTTCTTATCGGTGGACCTATTGTTAGCTATTTTGGGCATTGTGTCTTAGTTATTGTCATTAATGTCATGTGTCACATTAACGTCAAAGGGTGTTGTTATCACAAAAAATTAGCACCCTGAGATATAGCAATGCGGATCTCTACTTTTTTCTAAAATGGGTACCACCTCTAAAGCTATGGGACTTGTGTGCTTGAGGTGGACCTCCAGAGAAGGCCAAATTCCTATTCCTAATCCTATTGCTATAACTACTCCTGATGTAAGAAAGACACCTAACTACACCTAGTCTAACAATTCTAAGGAGACATTGAGAAATATAGTGCATGACAATGGAAATCATACACTAAGGGGTGGTGATAACACCAATAAAGGGACGTGTGCTAGAAAATATTGCCATCCTATAAAACAGTGAAAGAAATGAACCTAGATATGGTGGTCTTACACCACATAATAGATTACATCCAAAACACCAGGGAGATGGCAGAGATCAATACCACAAACCACAATACAACATTCACCATTCATGTATAAGAACAAAACACTAAAATTGTAATGAACAAGAAATTTGCATAGAACCCTAATTTACAATGAGAGGTAAGAGAGGACATTAAAATCATGTAGAGGATAGAAAATTTAACACAGAACACAATTTTATTGCTCCTTGAAATATGCATAGTACATTAGATGTAGGGAGAGGAAAGATTCCATTAAAAATTTTAGGAAAAAGGCTTGAAGCCCCAGAAGAAGATGGGTGCATGGGGAAAGAAAAATGACCAACAACTTTATAATGATGCATCCCCCTACAATTATAGAATTTTAAGAAGAGAGAGAAACTTGGAAGACCCAAATGCATGCCTTGCTTGATACTCAAAACATAGTTACTGGTGTGAAGGCAACATGGGTGACTTGTATAGCCCATGCCTTATGTAATATTTCCTAGAGAAGAAAGAAATGGCCTCCATGCTGCATTAATGGTGGTAGTTGGTTGTACAGTGACATTTTCATGAAGGAGAATAAATGCCATTTTTGAACTTCTTTCCAACACAAAATCAGAAATATGAAGCTTCTTTTACGTAGAGGACTCCGAGAACTTTTTTAAAAGTACAAGTTTGCATGAAATAGAGCTCGCAAGTGAAATGTTTGGAGTTTTGAAGTTTGCAATTTAGTGGTAAAACCAGGGGTCATTACTATTATTTATCCTTACCTGTGGGAAAATGATCCTCAATTACTACTTCTACCATCATTCTTCTCCATTTTTTTTACTTTTCTTCTCCTATGGGAAGTAAAGTAGTTCATGTTCACCATAGGAATCTAATTCATCATTTTCCTTCTTTGTGTTGTTTTGAAGTTGCATTACTACATCCTTACCCTTAGTTCATTAGTTTTTTCACATTACTTTACTTCTCTTATTTTAGGGAAGTAAATTAGTTTCACTTCACGTCATAACTTCATTTTTTCAATGGATTTTTTGTGGGAAACTTGAGATGCATTACTTCCACTTTTGGTGGCAAGCCATCACGCCACCCATATCACCTTCTAGCTCGATTTTATACTTGCTAGATAGCTCATTCTCTAACTTGGTTAACAGCTTGGTTTGTGACTCGCTCCATAACTCGGTCACTGGATAACTCATTTATGGATTAGTCTTTACATTACTTTTCTTGGAAACTTGAGGTCACCATACATTATGGATTTTTCAACCTCTTTTCCTCATCCCCAAGCTTGCTTTACGTAAGACTTCATCCTCTTGTTTTCCGCAATACACAACAACTCACCCTAGCTCATTGCATCAATCTTGGATGCTCTTACTTTTATTTTATTTTTGTGGTAAGCACATTGCTTTTACTTCCCTTAACTCGCGAGCCCCTCAGCAAGACTTAGCTCATTATTTCTCCACTTAACTCATGTTATATCTGGCCATACATTGCGGCCCTTTTGCATTAGGTCAGTGATCTCGAATGCTTTTGATTTTGTATGGGCCTCACCTTAACCAAAGATATCACCCAACATTTCACCGCATAACTCGCTCATTAGTTCTTCCATTCATTGTGGTGATTTCGAATGATTTTGCTTCAGTGGGAAATTCCAGCCATTAACATCCACCATTTACCTTCCCTAGCTCGGTCACCCCTTTTTGTTGCAGTGAATTGGACCCCTTCTTCTTGATTTGTGGTGATTCAGATCTACTTTTCTTCACAATGAGATTTCTTGACCAAGAATTACTCTCCCGAGTTCAATGCTTTACACATTGCACTGGGTTGGCCCATTCATTGTGGAAAACTTGTTTACTTTCTCTTCTCTTAACTCGGGGCTTCATCCCGTTGAAGTGAAAGCTCTTCCGTTCAATGCAATGAGCCAAAAAATCATCGGTCTATGCTCCTTCTTTGCGTCGAATCTAACGCCTCCTACTTACCTTATGTCATTTTGGGGGTGGATTACTTGAATTAATCCAACCCAAAATCAGTGCATAACGTCTTTCCCATTCATTGACTTGCCTCAATCAAATTGGCTCCATGCTAAGCTTGTATCGAGCTTAGTCCTAATTCTCGTGAACTTGAATCATTTTAGCTCTCTCTGGCTGCTCCTCCATTACTGCAACCTTGGCCCACCATGGATCCATTTTGAATTCACTTATATTACTCTGATTTTATCGTTAGCCACTTCATCCACGCCCCAACTTGATGGTCAAGCTAAATCCTTATGTCTCTATGCTTATCCTTTCCATCTCCGGGCCTGATCTCTCCCTCCTTTTCACTTTGTGTGAGCTCAGGTCACCCCTGCGACCTTCGGGCTGATTCTTAGCCAACTCGCTATGGAAATTTCCTCCTTCTCGCATGCCTACGATCCCCGTGGCCATTCCATGGGCTTGTTCCCTGCACTAAACTCCTCATCACCAGTGAATTGACTTGTCATCCTACCATTCAAACTTTCATTGCAATCTCGGTCATCTCGGCTGAGCCACCAAATATTTCCCATGACTCCATGAGCTATCCTCCTGCCACGTGGGTTCCAAATTTCTTTCGCTGAGAATCCCACATAGCTTGATCATGAGCTCAGCTAGTCGACCCGAGCCTTCACACAACAGCGAGATCTTCAACTCAACTAGATTGCCACATAGCTTGGCGAGCTACTTGATGAGATCACCTCCTTCTCGCAACCTCCTAGCTCAAAAGAGTGCTCCCTAACTCATGCACCATCTCAATCAAGCTCGTTGGGCTTCCAGCCAACATGACCCCTGTGCATAAATTTTTTTCTAATGTTTTCATTTTTGGGTAACTTTTAGACTGAGAGGATCATGAAAATGACATTATGCTGTTATAAGTCCATTTTTCCATTTCATCCCATCTTAGTTACATGTGGGGCTATGGGACTTTCTCTTCTTCCTTCCAAGTGATCTCTTCAACTTGAAAACTAAGAAGAAGAAAAAATCACTTAAATTTCCTGTAAGATGGGTGAATGCACTTAGAGGCTTGGAAAGTTCTCAACTTAAGGCCTCCTGGTTTTCCATTTCACCCTGGGGGTGAAAATGGAAAACAATTTGGTGACTTACGGGGGAATCTACCTGCTAGATGAAGCATGACCAGCTTCCTTAAAGCATCCATTAGACACGGAGTCCTTTGAAGCAATTCAAAACTAATTTGAAACTACCAAAGACTGCCACCAGAATATTTTTGAACACTACCAAAGACTGCCACATGTTGCTTTCTTTTCCCAATTTTTTAAGAAATAAATATTGAAATTTATTTTGTGAGAGTGGAAAATTGTACTAAATGTTGAATTCCACATTTCCCTGCAGTTGTGATCCATGAGGTTGAATGCTAGACACTTGTAACTACCTTGACATCTAATTTTTGCCAATATGTAGCACACTCGACCCAATGATTGTTAGAGAATTTAAGCACACTTCATAGTTTAGAGTAAAACACATGCTAGTTTGGACATCATGGAACTCTATTTAAATATAATTTTTTCTCTTCTATTGAGTTGTGGAGCTTAATTGAAAAGATTTTGCAGACTTACTGGAATACATAGTAACCAGCATCAGTTGTTGAACCACTATTGGTCACCTTGCGATATGGTTAAGCAAGGAGGAATCATCATCAGTTAGGGATAACTGACATCAGTTAAGACTAACCAACATCAGTTTCTTGTGCGTGATTATAATTAAGTAGTGGGAATTAGATCTATCTTTAGTTGTAAATTGAATCTAATGGTTGTTATTGCGTAGCTAAAGTTTCCTAAGATTGTAGATGTGTATATAAGCATAAAGCTAGGGTTTTGAAGAGTGGATTCAATTAATAATTTAGAGAAGTTTCCTTTTGAGAGAAAAAGAGAAATTTGTAGAGAATAAAGTCTAGGAAATCCAAGAAGGTGTGGAAGATTGCAAATCTTCATTGTATTTCCTCTGTGATAAGAAATTGGTTGTTTCTTGGTGGACGTAGACAACACTGGGTGAACAACCTTAAATCTTATGTATTGCTTCTTCTTGTTTATTTCTTTATTGATTGATTTTATGTTCATCTCTGATTAATATATTTGTACAACCTATGTGCTAATCCAAACAACTCGTATCAGAGCTTTTTTTAGGGTTGTGTGTTGACTAATTTACTCACAAAGTAATTTTCGATTGAGTGGGAGAAAAACAATGGGAGAAGAAAGTAAATTGATAGAAGATAAATTTGACCAATGTGAGTATCTATTATGGAAGATACATGTGGAGGATTATGTATATCAAAAATATTTATACTGACCGTTGGATGAGAAGGAAAGACCTACAAATATGACTGATGAAGAATGGAAAATTCTTGATAGAAAGGCTTTGAGATCTATAATATTGATCCTGGTAGCATCTATGGCTTCGAATATTACCGAAGAAGGATCTATGGTAGAGTTACTGAAATATTTAACAAATCTATATGAAAAACCTATTGCTTTAAATAATGTTTATTTGATGAAAAAATTGTTTAATTTAAAGATGTAAGAAGGTGGATCTGCATCAAGTCATTTGAATGATTTTTGGTCTATTGTAAATCAATTAAAATCAGTTAGTATTTTGTTTGAGGATGAAGTGAAAGCCCCTTTATTACTATGTTATTTTCCAGATAGTTGGGATAACTTGGTAATGGTTTTTAGTAGTACAAATTCTCTTACTAATGTTTTAAAGTTTGATGATGTGGTTAGTATAATCCTAAATGAAGAAATACACAGGAAAAGTATAGGAGAATCATCATCTGGAAATGATTTGAATGTAAAAATTAGGGGAAGGAATAAGGAGAGATTCAAGATTACGAATAATGAGAAATCAAATTCTAAGAATGACAGATCTAAATCCAGAGGTAGAGGCATAATCTGCTGGAATTGTGGAAAGAACTGTTAAGTAAAGAAGTATTGCTAGTTCAAGGAAAACAAAGAGAATGTACTAAAGAAAGGTAAAGAGGAAAATGTTTCTACAAAAGAGGTAATGCAAGATTCCCTAATTCTCTCCTTTGATAGTAAAATTGAGTCATGGATTTTAGATTCAGGAGCTTCTTTCCATGCAACCCCTAATAAGGGTTATTTTAGAAACTATGTCCACAGTAATTTTGGACATGTTTTTTTAGGCGATGATGAACCATGTAATATTAATCATAGAGGTTAAGTTCATCTTAAATTACATAATGGAAATACACGGATATTGAAATATGTGAGGCATCTTCAAATCCTCAAAATAAATCTAATTTCTGCAGGAAAATTGTGTGAACTGCTTACATGGTTACACTCACAGCTGAATCTTGGAAATTTACCAAGGGATATCTTGTTGTAGCAAGAGGCAAGAAGGTAGGATAATTGTATTTGTATACATGTATTACTAATTTTTTTCTATTCTATCTAATTCTAATTCAAATAAAGGCATGTGGCACAATCAGCAAGGCCATATGAGTTAAAAGGGAATGAAGTTCTTAAAGGAAAAGGGTAAGTTATTAGATATGAAACGTGTAGATCTTGATTTTTGTGAGCTTTTTATTTTTGGAAATAAGAAGAGAGTGAGATTTCTCAAATTTGGGGCAAAAAATAAGAAACATAAATTGGATCTTGTACACTCAGATGTGTGGGGACCAACCCAGGTATCTTCTTGTGGAGGATACCAATACTATGTTAATTTCATTGATGATGCCACAATAAAGGTATGGGTTTATTGTATAAATCGTAAATCTGATGTTTTTGAAACTTTTCAAAGATGGAAATCCCTTGTGGAAAATAAATCACATTCAAAGTTAAAGTTCCTTAGATCTAACAATGGTGGTGAGTACTGTAGTAAGGATTTCAATGATTTTTGTTTAGCAAATGGAATACGCAGAGAAAGGACGGTTCCTAGAACACCAAAGGAGAATGGTGTTGCAAAGAGGATAAACAGGAAAATCATGGAATGTGCTAGAAGCATGAGGATACATGTTGGATTTCCCTTATAGTTTTAGGTGGAAGAAGTAGGCACAACGGTCTGTTTGATTAACCATAGACCTTCAAGTGCACTTAATGGTGGAATAACATAAGAATATTGGACTGCAAAGAGGTAGATATTTATTTTCTTAGAGTATTTGGCTCAAAATATTTTGTGCATATTGATAAAGAAATTAGAAAGAAATTGGATGTTAAATCCAAAATATGTAGTTTCGTTGGTTATGGCTCTGGCGATTTTGGATTCTAATTTTGGGATTTATAAGGTTTTAAGATAATTAGGAGTCGTGACATTGATTGAGATGAAAAGAGAATGTATAGGGATCAAGGTTTGGTACCAAAAGGTGAACCGGTGGAAAATTTTGTGGATGAAAATGAACTCTCAGATTTAAAATTAAAACATGTAGGTTTACATAGTAACCGAGATTAGTTTACCCCGACTGACATCAATCCCCTGTACTGGCACCGGTTACAGGAGATACAAACCGGTGTCGGTTAGCCAAACTGGCATCGAAAGAAGGTGACCAACATCGGTCACTATTAGAAGTAGATACATATCTACAGGATGAACAGATTGAGCCTCTAGCACCCCAAATCTCAATGAGAAGGTCACAAAGGGTAAGTAGACCACCAAGAATATTTTCACCTTCCTTATCTTATTTATTATTCACTGATAGTGGTGAAACAGAAAGCTTTGAAGAATTAATGCATGATAATGCCCACAAGCAGTGAGAGCATGGCATGGATGAGGAGATGGAATCCTTAGAGAAGAACAAGACATGGAATTTGATTAAGTTTCCAGGAGGTAAAATAACATTGTAGAACAAGTGGGTTTATAGGATCAAGGAAGAAGAGGGTGGATAGAAGAGATACAAGGCAAGGCTTGTAGTAAAGGGATTTGCATAGAAAACATGTATTGACTTTTGTGAAAAAAAAATTCCTGTTGTTAAGATTGCTTCTATTCATACTATATTGAGTTTAGTTGCAGTAGAGGATTTGCATTTAGAGAAACTTGATGTCAAGACAACATTTCTTCATGGTGATTTAGAGAAAGATATTTATATGAATATGTTACTTGGGTATGAAGTCAAGGGTAATGAGAAGCTTGTATGTAGATTGAAAAAGAGTCTATATGGGCTTAAGCAAGATCCAAGGAAATGGTATATGAGGTTTTATAGTTTCATGCATGATCATGGTTATTTGATATGTGAATCTAACCATTGTGTTTATTACAAGATGCTTGGAAATGGGAGCTATATTATTATTTTATTATATGTGGATGATATGTTTATTGCAGGATCTAGTATGCAAGACATTGACGAGTTTAAAGAAAATCTAGCTCACACATTTGCAATAAATTATTTAGGAGATGCAAAGAGAATCCTTGGCATGCAAATTCATAGAGACAAGAAAAATAAGAAGTTGTATTTATCTTAAGAGCATTATATCAATAAGGTGTTGGAAAGGTTTAATTTTCAAAATTCAAAACCTATAAGTCCACCTATTGTTGGACACTTCAAATTGAGCAAAGGTCAATGTTCTACATCACATGAGGAGGTTGAGTACATGACAAGAGTTTTGTATTCTTTAGTAGTTGAGAGCTTGATGTATGCTATGGTTTGTACCAGACTAGACATTACATAGGAAATGGGATTTTTGAGCAGATTTATGGCTAATATAGGTAAAGAGCATTGGAAATCAGTCCAACAGAGTCTCAGGTATTTGAAAGGGACATTCAACATGCACTTATGCTATAGAGGGTCAAATACTTCTTTACGTGGCTATGTGGATTTAGACATGGCTGGTTATTTGGATGGAAATAAAAGCACCACTGGATATGTTTCAATAGTTGGTGGCACGACAGTTAGCAGGATTTCTAGATTGTAGAAGGTTATGGCCTTGTCTACTACAGAGGTTGAGTATGTTGCATCTATAGAAGCTAGCAAGGATATGATATGGATGAGTAGGTTCATGGAAGAGTTAGGAAAGGAGCAAGATGATTGCAGATTGTATAGTGATAGTCAAAGTGTGATTCATATGACAAACAACTCAATGTTTCATTCTAGAAAAAAAACATTCAATTGAGATTCACTTCATATGGAAGTTATTGGAGGATGAGTAGCTGAAGTTGTAGAAAATTCATACAAAGGAGAACCCTGTGGATATGCTAACGAATCCGCTGGCAAAGGAGAAGTTGGAGATACACTCCACTGTTGTTGGTCTTCAAGTTTGAGACTTGAGGAGGGAGAAATAGACCAAGAAAAGGATCAGAGGAAGGATTTGTAAATTCATACAAAGGAGAACCCTACAGATATACTAATGAATCCGTTGGAAAAGGAGAAGTTAGAGCTACACTCCACTTCTATTGGTATTCAAGTTTGAGACTTGAGGAGGAAGAAATAGACCAAGGAAAAGACCAGAGGAAGGATTTATACGGTGCAATGAAAAAATTTATCTCCAAGTGGGAGATTGTTGAGTTGTAGAGTTTAATTACTTCACTAGAATGATTTTGTAGACTTACTGGAACAGTAATTGACATCAGTCGGAAGTGACATCGGTTACAGCTAACCAACATTGATTGCATCTGCGTGACTAATATAATTAAGTTATGGGAATTAGATCTGTCTTTAGTTGTAAAGTGAATCTAATGGTTATAATTTCATAGCTAAACTTCCTGAAAATTTTAAATGCATATATAAGCATAGAGCTAGGGTTTAGAAGAGTGGATTCAATTTAGAAATAAGAGAAATTTGTAGAGAAGAAAGGACAGGACATCCAAAAAGGTGTAGAAGATTAAAAATCTCCATTTTATTTCCTCTTTGATACTAAATTGGCTATTTCTTAGTGGACGTAGCCCACACTGGGTGAACCACATTAAATCTTGTGTATTGTTTCTTCTTGTTTATTTCCATATGGATTTCTTTTATGCTTATATCTAATTAATATATTTATACAATTGGTGTGCTAACCCTAAAAACTTCTTCTAAATATTCCACTTCCAACGCTTTGCTTGGAATGTTACCAAAGGATGGAGATTGAATAAATTTGGGAAGGTCACTCTCTACGAATCATTTTCCAATTTCTTGCAAGGCACTAGAATCTTAGCTACAGTTCATCTTGAGCGAAAAAGAATTGAGAACACTGAAAACTTTCCCTTAACTAGATTTTAGTTTCTTCAAATTTGAATAACCTACAAGATTGCAACTTCTTCATGCAATTATGATCCGCTTGCTGCAACTACTTACAGGGACATGATGCACTTGCACTACTTGGATCAATAATGAACAAAGCTATATACAAAAGAGAAAAATCATACATGGCTCAAATAAGACATGCAAAGTGTGCACAATAAATTCTTTGGCTGAAAGAAAACCTATTCCTACCCTACTCTAACTAGTAAAATGAGAAACTTCAAACAAAACCTACAACTGGTCATGAGAAGTAACTCTTCTTCCTCACAATAGGCAGCCATGTAGATGATTTGGCACTAGACACAATTGTGGATAAGAGTGGAAGGCTAAATGCAAGCTTATTGTCCATTGTACTCATCAAGGTATCAACTATGAACAAGACAAATACCTCCTCTAGATGATCTTCATTTGATTTTGAGAGTCGTTGTAGATGATTCTTGGAACTTTGAGACTTGTTCTCATGCTTATAAGCAAGCATGACTGGTTGTGGTTCCTCCTTTGGCTCAAATGAAGCCAAATACCTGATTGGGCAAGGTATGATCTACTAGATTTTCCTGATGCTCTAAATTTTAACTTCAATAAGGAAGTCTTCTTGCTAACTTTTCTAGAAAATGTGACTGTCTATGAGTTGATCTTCTTATTGTTGCTCATATACAGACAACTTATGTTTTTCCTTGATGACTGGTATGAAAATGGTGTCACCCTCACTTTTCTCTTCCATCTTAATCACATGGAGCTCCTCTTCAACATGTAACTCACTATGATTTCTTTCATCCTTGAATGGAATAACTTTTGGATCATTACAATCAACTGTAATCTGCTACTCATCCAGGATTTCTTCTTCCTTCGCTTGAATACCACCCTGATTTTGCATGACTTCCTATTTTAACATGAAGTTTGATCAATCAAACTCTTCAATTTTCTACTCTTGAGGAATTTTCTGGAGAACAAGGCCTTCTTGGATGATCTCCTCTACCATGGACACGTTAACCAAATCAGATCCTCCAAATGAAAGTAAACAAATCTCAATGATATCATCTTCATTCAATGTTTCCAAATCTGATTTGTTTTCCTCCATGTGCTCCTTTTCAATTGGACTTGGAGTTGATTCCTTTTTCTCCTATTTGATGGGTTATTAAGTTGGTTGTGGACCATCAACCTCTATAAATATGGTGCCATCATGCACACTACATTTATATCAGACTTATTGTTTATCTTCATTAACTTATTTTTCCTCTACTTCAGATGCAACCTCAGTCTTCACCACTTACTCTTGAATCTCAACCTTCACTGGAGGTTTAACTATTAATGGAATTTTCTTGATATCAAACATGGAATCCCACTATTTTAATTTTCCTGTCAATTATTACTGTTTAAGCTCTTCCTGATTCTCCTCTCCTCTATTGATTTTATGATTGTGTTCCTCCCAATATGGGTTTGGAACTACAAGAGGAGGAGTGGTTCGGGATTCAACTAGTGTTGATACTACTTAAGGTGGTGAGAGAGGTACAAAATATTATTTCTGAGGAGGGGATGGTTTCTTGGAAGGGAAAAGGGAATAATAATTAAGGTAGGATAGGAGACTAGAAGATGGATAAGGGGATTCCAAACTAGGGGCAAGATGTAAGAAACTAGACTCATGATATTGTTGAAATGATGTAGGTTGGGAAGGAGAAAAAGAAATAATATAAGTTGGTGGTGTAGGACTTACCCATTGATAAGGTTTCCTTGCACTAAGCTCATAAGCATCTATCTCCTCAATACATTTTGCAAGTTGGGGAAACATTTCAACCATGAAGTCAAGTTGTTGTTGAAGGTTGTAAGGTCTTAGAAAAGGGCCCACCCATGGACAAGGTGCCCTGAAGCCAATCCTGAATGATTTTATTTGAGTTGTATCCCTTGACTACACCATACCTACCTCCATGCTTAGAATTTTATCTTGCAAATCAGTTTTCTCCGTATAACTGTTGTCGCCATATACTTATCCCTCCTCTTGATATGCTCTATAGATAGACTAATTTTGATACTGCTCACATGGATAAGCATAGTGATCCTGAACTTGATCATAAAAATGATTTGGAGGAGTTGAGAAATGCATTGGAGGTGGGTTGTATTACTACTACAAGTGTGAATTCCATCTAGGGAATGGAGCCATGATTTCACAACTTCATGAATGGAAGAAAGTGAAAATATATGGAATTAAAAAAGGATGGAAATAGATGAAAAATTGATTGAAATGGATGGAAAGAAATTTTCAACTCAGAGAGTGGGTTGTTTGGATCAATGTAGTTGCCAACTATTTTTGGGTTTTAGATATTTGACTACTTAGTTCTTTCAATTAATGCAGCTTGAAGTTACCAACCTGCTTGAAGTAATCAACTTGCATGAAGTAATGAAACAACTTGAAGTAACACAACTTAATTATCCTTCTTCTTCATATCAGTGTTCTTGACTTGCATTACTTCCCTTTTTTCATCGTAGTTCCAAAACTTTATTACTTCAAATTTATTCTTCTTAGTTCATCGTTGTTTGGAACCTGCATTACTTCCCCTTCTTTGCATTGTTTGGAGATGCTCTTACTTCTTCTTCTTATCAAACCTTGGAATGAAAATTACTTAAGTCTTTCAACTAGAAGTAATTGCATTACTTGAAGTAGTGAAACTTATAGGTGCAACTACTTAAGTATTTCACTTTGAAGTAATGGGAAAGCTTGAAGTAAACAACTTACTTGAAATAATGGAGTTTGGAAGTCCAATTAATTAAGTCTTTCCATTTGAACTAATCAATTTAATTCCTTCTCTTCTTCTTATCGATGATTGGAAATGAAATTATTTACTCCATATCTACGTTGTTTTGATTACTGATTACTTGGCAGTAATGCAAGATGGGATCATCGATTACCTCTTCTTCTCTGTGGTGATCTAGGACCTCACTACTTCAAGTTCTCTTTGTTGCAAAAGCTTCCAAAACTGAAATTTACTTTTCCAAGAATATATTAACTCAGAAAAATGGAAATTATTCAACTACAGTCCAACTAAAGATCTAACTGTAAATTTTCTCCCATCGGGCGTGCCAAAACTGTTATCACAAAAAGTATCACCCTGAGATTTGGAAATGTAGATCTCTACTTTTTACTAGCATGGGTACAACCTCTCAAGCTGTGGGACTTGCATGATTGAGGTGGACCTCTAGAGAAGGTTGGCTTACTCTTCCTAACGCTACTGCTACAACTACTCCGAATGCAAGAAAGACAACTAACTACACCTAGTATAAAAATTCGAAGGAGACGGAAAAATAAAGTGAATGAAAATAAAAATCCTACACTAAGGGGTGGTGATAACACCAAGAAAATAGATGTGTGTTGGAAAATATTCCTAACATGTAAAATAGTGAAAGAAATGAACCTAGAGAGGGTGGTCATGCACCACATACTAGATTACATGCAATGCACCATGGAGAGGGTGAACACCAGTACCACAAACCACAATACAACATTCACCATTCCTATATAAACACAAAACACCAAATCTACAATGAACAAGAAATTTACACAAAACCCTGATTTGCAATGAGAGGTAAGAGAGAACACTAAAAGCATGTAAAGGCTAGAAAATTAACACAAAACACAATTTTATTTCTCCTTAAAATATACAAGGTATAT
This sequence comes from Taxus chinensis, assembly GCA_019776745.2. Taxonomy (NCBI): domain Eukaryota; kingdom Viridiplantae; phylum Streptophyta; class Pinopsida; order Cupressales; family Taxaceae; genus Taxus; species Taxus chinensis. The sequence continues at coordinate 883,374,952 of CM034151.1, forward strand.
TACATGCAGGGAGAGGGAAGATTCCATTATAGATTTTGGGAGAAAGGCTTGAAGCTCCAGAAGAAGAAGGGAGCATGGGGGGAGAAAAATGACCAACAAATTTATAATGATGCATCCGCTTACAATTATAGAATTTGGAGAAGAGAGAGAGAAACTTGGAAAACCCGAATGCATGCATTTCTTATCACTCAAAACTCAATTATTGATGTGAAGGAAGCATGGGTGACTTGTCTAGCCCATGTCTCATGTAATCCTTTCGGTAAAATAAATAAATGGCATCCATGCATCATTAATGATGGTAGCTAGTTGGACACTACATTTGAGTGCAATAGAAGAAACACCATTTTGACCTTATTTCCATCATTAAATCTTAAATCTGAAGATGTTGGTGCCTAAAGGACTATGAGACATTTATGGAAAGTCCAATTTTGCGCTAAACGGATCTCCCAACTGAAAGTTATGGCTTTTTAAAGTTTGTAGTTCAGTGGAATAACCAGGTAGAATTACTATTGTTTCTCCTTACCTGTGGGAAAATGACCGTAAATTATTGCCTATCCCATCAGTCTTCTTCATTTACTTTAATTTTATTATCCTATCGGAAGTAAAGTCGTTCATGTTCACCACATGACTATAATTCATCATTTTACTTCTCTGTGGTGTTCTGTAGTTGCATTACTACCACCATACCCTTAGTTCATCAGCTTTTTCACATTACTTTACTTCTCTTATTTTAGGAAATTAAAGTAGTTTCACTTCGCCGCATAACTTCCTTTTTACATAGAATTTCTGTAGAAACTAGAGATTCATTACTTCTACTTTGGGTGGCGAGCCAGCTCGCCTTATAGCTCATTTTTCTACTCACTAGATAGCTTTTTCTATGACTTGGTTGGCAGTTTGGTCTATGAATCATTCCATAACTTAGTCACTAGACAACTCGTTTATGGCTCGGTCTTTGCATTAATTTTCTTAGCAACTCGAGCTCACCATACATTGTGGCTTTTTCAACTTCTTTTTCTTATCCCAAGACTAGTTTTAAGCAGGAATTCATCCTCTCATTCTCTGCGATACATAACAACTCTCCCTAGCCAGGGCCGAATTAAGGTTTCGGAGTGTCCTAGGCAGTACTCGGAGAGTACGCCCCCCAACCCTCCTCCAATCATAGAACTGAGTCACCCTACCTTCTCCGTGCAACTTAAAATATGAAAGCACAGAGAAGGTAGGGTTGCAGATGGAATCGACAATGGAGATTTTATTTGTATAGGTTCCCAACCAACAAAATCTTTCAGGACAAGCTTGTCAGGATAACTCATTTTTCGGTTGAAGAAATATGCATCTGCTGTAAATATTATCATTGAAATGTCAGACATATTTACAAATGAACTTATTAAAGAGAAGGAATAGGAGCTATCACACTCATGGGTTTATTTTATACCATGGTCAATGTTGGGTGTTCTACACTGCCCTGCAACACTGTCTAAAGAAATTGATCAATCTACAGAACACCATGAATTTAAATTAAACATTTTCCATATACCTTGTAATTTCGAATACTAAAATTCTAGCTCGCTTTTTTCAGAAGATCCCATCCCATTGGAAGGAGTTGCACATACACCAACTTGATCACTATCATTTCCTATACTGGACTACCACCACTCAAAGCACAATTAGAATTTGGAAATATTATCAAGAGTGGATTTTTTAGAAAGTTTATTGACACTTATAATTAGATTCATGATCCATTGTCCTAATGGTGTGATCCATCAAACAATCTAAAACACAGTTTTATGGAGAAAGTGTTTTTCTAATAATTTAAAGATTCTTACCTAGAGCTGGAACTGAAGTGATATGATATTTTTTGCAATATTGGGATTTTGGATTATCTTCACTGTCCTGTCTCAATTTCAACTGCTGTACTGGACTGAAACAAGGAAGAATTTGTGCATTTTTGACACTATGACTCTGTTGGCATGTACTTAATATCCTACTTCGAGGACTCATGATTTTCACAAGAGCGTTCACCTTAATAAGCGAACCCTTTAATTTTCTCGGAGAAGTACGTGTCTTTGAATTACAAAAGTGAGTGGTAAAAGGATACATGGCGCTCCACATGCAATGAGGTGTATCGAGCCCTTCTGAAATGGATTTTTTTGGGTGAACTCCTACCATCACTTCCAATTTTCCCCTTGTACGGGCCTTAAAGCAAATTACCAATCATGTCCCTTATTCATATCCGTGGATTGCCTATCTATATGATAATATATATGTAATTTGTAAATTGAATGATGCATTGGGCAAGTGCATCGGTTCGAACTTATACTATTATATTAGCAAAGCCGACTCACTACTCAAATTGTTGGAAAGGCAACCGTAAAGTCGACGTTAATTTTTTATCTTTTTTTAAATTAAGCCGCCCCTCCCTGTTCGGCGCCCTAGGCCTCAGTTGCCTAGGGCATGAAACGCCCCTGTCCCTAGCTCATTGCGTCGATCTCGCATTCTCTTACTTATACTTGTTCTGCGGTAAATGGATTTGCTTCTGCTTGCCTTAACTAACGAGCCCTTCGGAAATACTTAGTTCATTATTTCGTTTCTTAACTCATGCTGTAACTCATCATACATTGCGGCCCGTTTGCATTACTTACCTCAGTGATCTTGAATGCTTTTAGTTTTTCACGGGACTCGCCTTAAGCATAGAATTCTTCCAACATTTCACCATTATCTCGTTCATTCATTGTGGTGATTTCAAATTATTTTTCTTCAACGTGTGATTCAACTCATTAACACCCACCATTTACCTTCGTTGGCTTGGTCACCCCTTTTTTTTGCAGTAAATTGGACCGCTTCTGCTTGATTCACGGTGATTTCGATCTACTTTGCTTCGCAATGGGCTCACTTGACCAATACTTACTTCTGCACTTCATTACTTAACACATTGCACCATGTTAGTAAATTCATTGCGGTGAACTCATTTAATTTTACTTCGTTTAGCTCGGTGCTTCATCACATGGAAGTAAAAGCTCTTCCGTTCAACGCAATGAATCAATAACTCACCGACTCATGCTCCTTTTTTCCGTCAAATCCGATGCCTCTTACTTTCCTTACATCATTAATCCCTGTGATCACCGCAAAATGCATTTCTCATCAATCGACCCGCATGGGTCGGCTTGGCTCTACGCTGAGCTCGTATCGAGTTCAGCCTAAATTCTCGCGAGCTTAACTCATTTTATCTCCTTGTGGTTGCTCCTCCATTACCGCAACCTTGGCCAACCATGGATCCACTGCAACTTCACTTAGCTCTCTCTGATTTTATCGTTGACCACTTCATCCATGCCCCCAACTCGATGGTCGAGTTCAATCCCTATGTCTCCAGGCTTATCCTTTCCATCACCCAGGCTTGAGCTTGCCATCCTTTTCTCTCTCTGTAAGCTCAACTCGCCACTACGACCTCTACGCTAAGTCTCACCCAGACTCATTATGGCGAGTTCCTCCTTCTCGCATGCCTGCGATCCCCTTGGCCATTACACGGACTTGTCCCCCACACTGAGCTCCTCATCACCGGGTGAATTGACTCGTCATCCTTTCATTTACACTTTCGTTGCGAGTTCGGCCATCCTCGCTGAGCCGCTCAATCTTTCCCATGACCCCGCAAGCTATCCTCCTACCGCGTGGGGTTCCACATGTCCCTCTCTAACTGTCACGGGTTCAGGGATTTCACTCCTTAGCCCATGCGGCACTGCGACGATCCGTGAGGATTCGCAGACTACGCCTTCTTCCTTTCCAGCGAGGACCTGCACGAGTTAGCTCATTTGCAAACCAAATAATGCATGCACCATAAATATAAATGCCAACCAAGATTGAGAAAACAGAGCTCTGTATTAATTACAAAAGGGTGCTCCACGAGCTGGATTACAAAGGCTTCACAAGCCAAGAGTATTTACAAAGGAACTGGGTCGGACTCAGCCGAAAATGCCCAGCGATGTACAAATGGACCTCTGCACGGTCCTGGTGCCACAGAATCGCGCGTTGCACTAACTCTGCAACTTTGGGAGCCAAAACCGGAAACTTCCCGGGAGGTCACCCATCCCAGTGCTACTCTCACACGGGCGCGCTTAACTATTTTTCCCAGGTTCGCAACCTGATTCCTGTGCCTGTTCTGATTCTGCAAAGTGATGGTTCACCAAGCCACCACTGATATAAATGACCCAGGGCCCACTGTAGCCCCAAATCTGAAGATACGCTCAAGATCCACTGATCTCAAGACGGTTGACCCACTGCCCGCTGCACTCTGCACTGCTGACAGAAGTCGAAACCAAGCACGATCCTCACGCTCAATCCAACGCAATCACTCTGAGTTCTTAATAGCATTTACCAGATTGCCTCCTCCACGGGCATACCTGGCATTTCACCTGCTTTGCACCATTTCGCATGCATAGCATTCATTTTCATTCGCATTAACTGTCTTTCGCATTGTTCTTGCTTAACTCAGGGCGTAGGAGAGCTCAGATCGCTTTGTTCGCTTGGCGGGGGAGATATCTTCAATCATCCCCCTATACACTCCCCCACCGTTTTCGGCGACGCCCTCGGCGCCGGTGCAGTCCCTCGACTTAACACGGGAGTAACTCCGTTATCCACTTTGGAGTTAAAATTTTATCTGGGGGTTCTTCCCTAAGAACTCCCAAATTTTGTCTTCGTCATTCCATAATGATTCGCCACGCTCCCAGGTGTCTGCATAAGAAGGCTGATCCTTCCAGTGTACAAGAAACTCTGTTCTTACCTTGGTGCCGATTCCTCTTCTTCGCATCTCCAGAATCCTGTCGACCACCTGCTCTGGCTTGTCCACGACATTTGCAGGAGCTCTTGTCGGCTGGTTCCGGGATGGATCCAACTTATCCTCGAGGTATGGGCGGAGCTGACTCACATGGAAGACGGGATGCACATGCATGTGACGGGGCAATGAAATCCGATAGGCGACTTTACCGACGCGACCGATAATCTCAAATGGTCCGTCCCATCGACGTGTGAGGGTTGCGCTCAGACCCCTCGGAGGCTTGAATTGTACCGGATCCATCCTCAACAACACTTTGTCGCCAACGTTGAATTCTACCGCCCTTCGGCTTTGATCTGCATATGCCCGCATGCGCTCTGCTGCTTTGCTCAGATTGTGCCTGGCAAGGTCCACTCTGTCCTGCCATTCTGTGAGGTACTCAGCGGCCGTTGGGCAGTCACTAAGGTACCCACTCATCACTGTCTGCGGTGACAACGGCTGTTGGCCCGTTGCCAGCTGGAACGGCGAGTATCCACTCGTCGATGTCTTCTGGAGATTGTAGCTGAACTGTGCTGCATTCAGCAGCTTCGGCCAGTTGGCTTGGTCGGACCGCACATAGTGCCTCAGATAGTCCTCCAAGATAGCATTGATTCTCTCTGTCTGGCCGTCAGTCTCAGGATGGTGGCTAGTGCTCATCAGCAACTTGGTGCCCATTAGTTTAAACAATTCTTTCCAGAAGTTTCCTGTGAACCGAGCATCCCTATCAGAAACGATGCTCAACGGAACACCCCAATATTTCACCACATGGCCAAAGAAATATTCAGCTGCATCTTCTGCCCTACACGGCGCTGCACATGCTATGAATGTGGCGTACTTCGAGAACCTGTCGACAACCACCATTATACTAGTCTTTCCATCCGATTCTGGTAACTGAGTGATGAAATCCATACTCACGCTTACCCACGGTCTGATTGGAATTGGCAATGGTTGTAGCGTCCCTGCTGGAGCTTTATATACGGGTTTGTCTTGCTGGCAGATAAGGCAAGAACGGACGTACTCGTCGGCGTCCTCCCTCATTTTTGGCCAGTAGAAACCTCTCTCTATAAGTGCTAGTGTTCTCTTCTGCCCTGGGTGTCCTGCCCACACGGAGTCATGGCACTCTTGCAATAACTCCCTTCGCAATTTCCCCCACTTGGGAATGTAGATCCGACCCTGTGTAAAAACCAACAGTCCATCGCGGATCAAAAATTTCCTGGTCCTGTTCTCTCGGACCTGCTTGACCAACTCTGCTGCCTGGGGATCCTGTACCAAACCTTCCTTTATCTGATCCACCATCGCTTCTGCGAGAAGCACTCTGCTCTCACTGTGCATGGAAGCGGGACTCTCAGTCACGGCTGCAAGTTGTGCTTTTCTGCTGAGTGCGTCTGCAACGACGTTCTTCTTACCGGGATTGTAAGTGATTTCAAAATCAAACTCAGCAAGGAATTCCTGCCATCTAGCTTGCTTAGGGGTAAGCTTCGCCTGCGTCTTGAAGTATGTAGATGAGATGTTATCCGTTTTCACAACAAACGGTGCCCCCAACAAATAGTGTCTCCAGCCTCTCAGGCAATGCACTATGGCAGTCATCTCTTTTTCGTGCACAGGGTAATTCCGTTCCCTGTCATTCAACTTCCGCGATTCATAGGCTACGGGGTGGCCCTCCTGCATAAGGACGCCCCCAATGGCATAGTCAGATGCATCTGTCTGCACCTCGAATGGCTTCCCATAGTCTGGAAGCGCAAGGACAGGCTGCGATGTGAGCTTCTGCTTCAACAGCTCAAATGCTTGCTGCTGTTTCTCCATCCAGCGCCACTTTCTGCCCTTTTTGAGTAGATCTGTAAGCGGGGTAGCCAGCTTTGAAAAACCCTGCACAAACCTTCTGTAATATGTAGCTAGGCCCATAAACTGTCGCACCTCGTGGACGTTACTTGGAGGTTCCCAATCCTCTATGGCCTTGAGCTTCTGAGGATCCGGTTTGATCAGTCCCTTTCCGACGATGTGCCCGAGGAAATTTACCTCTTCCTGAGCAAACTGGCACTTTTCCTTTTTGACATAGAGATTGTGTTCTCGCAACCACTCGAACACTTCTGCAAGGTGAACCTTGTGATCCTCCAGAGTCTTGCTGTATACTAAGATGTCATCCAGGTACACTACCACTGACTTATCCAGCAACGGACGGAAACACGTCGTTCATTAGAGTACAAAAGGTGGCCGGGGCATTGCAAAGGCCGAACGACATCACCATGAACTCATACGACCCATACCTGGTCACACAGGCGGTCTTCTCTTCATCACCCTCTGCTATGCGGACTTGGTAATATCCCTGTTTCAAGTCCAACTTGGAAAAGTAACGTGCCCCTGCTAGGCGGGTCGAAGCAATCAACAATCAAGGGAACCGGATACCTGTTTTTCCTTGTCAACCTGTTAAGAGCTCGGTAATCAACACATAGCCGAAGCTCTCCATCCTTTTTCTTCTGGAACAGCACTGGTGCGCCATAAGGTGACCTTGATGGTCTGATGTAGCCAGCTGACACTAACTCGCCAAGCTGTCTCTTTAATTCTATCATTTCCGGGCCTTGATAACCTGTATGGTGCTCTTGCCGGCGGCCTCGCCCCTGGCTCAAGCTCAATTTGATGGTCAATCGCCCTTCTCTGTGGTAGCTCTGGTGGTAAGGTCTTCGGCATGCGATCTTCAAATTCCTTAATGACGTTCTCCACTGCGGATGGGATGGGGGTGCGCATTCCCTCATCTTCGTCCCAACCTCCAAGGAGTGCAGCCAGATACATTGGCTCTTTGCCTTTCTTAGCTGCCTTTGTCATGCTCGCCGCGGATGCAAACTGCACTCGCTGTGTTTTCGCAGACTGTCGTTTCTCAACGACCTTTACCATACATGGCTGCTTGCAATCCATGAGTACCAAGCAGTCCAGATGTGGAATCACTGCTACCTTAGCCTGACGCACAAAATGCTGTCCAAGGATCATCTCGAAGTCATCCATCTCGATGACATGGAGATCTACACTGCCGTGCCACTCTCCAACCTGTAACGCAACTCCTCGAGCTACGCCTGAAATCTTCCTGGAGGGTGAGTTGATGGTTTTGAATAGTCTCGTCGTCTTCTCGTACTTGAGACCAATTTTCTCGGCCCTCTGCGGTGTAATGTAATTATGAGTGGCTCCAGTGTCCACTAATGTAGTAGTTATTTTCCCACCATGAGTGGCCTCCACGAACATCAACCTATTGTTATTCACGGCTGTAGCTGGCATTTCCTCAACCTCGTTTAGAGCGTTGAGCAGTCTACTCGCTCCCAACTCTTGAGAGGGAATAGACCTTTCTGAAACTTCTCCGTCTATAGAACTCACTCTCTGTCGTTCCGGACAATTAAATGCCCTGTGATTTTTCCCGCAAACGTAACAGATGATGACCAACTTCTCTGCTGTCTGGTCAGGGGGCGGATTCCGCACTGGCCCCTTTACTGAGTTCTGTGACTTGACACTCCACTTACTTGAGCCTGAAGAGGAGCTCCCTTTCCCTCTATCATTAGATCTGCTGGAGTTCCTGGAGGCGGACTTGGAACGCGACCCCCTTGAAGACCCCCTACTCTGAGTCTGTTGCGCTCTTGATCTACCTCTGCTTTGCTCATCACTTGCCTTGCTTGGGCCCTCTGACCTGTAATCAAGCAAGCGGTCTGCGGAGGCTATGGCTGCTGACAATGTCTGCACATTCTGTCTAAGCAGCTCTGTTTGGGCCCACTGTTGTAGACCTTTCATAAACTGGAACAAGCGGTCTGCATCGGACATATCCTTGATTTCCAACATCAATGCCTGAAAAGACTTGATGTAGTCTCTGACTTTACCTGACTGCTTTAGATCCATAAGTTTCAATCTCGCCACCCACGCCGAGTTCCCCGGACAGAACTGGTCACGCAAAGCTGCCTTCAGCTCATCCCAAGTGTCAATTTGTGTTACAACTCGGCCTGCTTTCTTGTCCTCGGCACGAGTTCACCACCATAGCTTCGCACTACCTGTGAGGTATGTGGCGGCAGTTCTGACCTGGGCCTCATCATTGAGACCTGTCATGTTGGATAAATACTCTTCAACATCCCAAAAGTAATTTTCCAAAATTTTATCATCACGCTGTCCATCGTAAGGTTCCGGTTCGCGAACCTTTAGTTTTACAGAACTTCTGTGTCCACTCGCAGCGAGGATGCTCTTCACAAGAGCGAGATCATCGCTTAGCCTTTTCTGATTGGCGATGCTCTCCAAGAGCTGATCTCTCATCTCGAACATCTCTGCTTCTAAATTACTGATCCTGGGCCCCAGAGCAGTCTCTTCTAACTTTGTAACTCGCGCTGCTGCATCCATGGCAATTGCCCTGGTGCGTATCCTTGTCTCACCCTGTTCACCTCCCTGACTTTCATTATCACTGTCAGCCATCTTGGATGAGATATCTTACTGCAAAACTATACTGGACGGAATACAAGCTCTTGCTCTTGGTGGTGGTAATGCAAGAGTAACTCGTGGGTCAAGCTCTGATACCAGCTGTCACGGGTTCAGGGATTTCACTCCTTAGCCCATGCGGCACTGCGACGATCCGTGAGGATTCGCAGACTACGCCTTCTTCCTTTCCAGCGAGGACCTACACGAGTTAGCTCATTTGCAAACCAAATAATGCATGCACCATAAAATATAAATGCCAACCAAGATTGAGAAAACAGAGCTCTGTATTAATTACAAAAGGGTGCTCCACGAGCTGGATTACAAAGGCTTCACAAGCCAAGAGTATTTACAAAGGAACTGGGTCGGACTCAGCCGAAAATGCCCAGCGATGTACAAATGGACCTCTACACGGTCCTGGTGCCACAGAATCGCGCGTTGCACTAACTCTGCAACTTTGGGAGCCAAAACCGGAAACTTCCCGGGAGGTCACCCATCCCAGTGCTACTCTCACACGGGCGCGCTTAACTATTTTTCCCAGGTCGCAACCTGATTCCTGTGCCTGTTCTGATTCTGCAAAGTGATGGTTCACCAAGCCACCACTGATATAAATGACCCAGGGCCCACTGTAGCCCCAAATCTGAAGATACGGCTCAAGATCCACTGATCTCAAGACGGTTGACCCGCTGCCCGCTGCACTCTGCACTACTAACAGAAGTCGAAACCAAGCACGATCCTCACACTCAATCCAACGCAATCATTCTGAGTTCTTAATAGCATTTACCAGATTGCCTCCTCCACGGGCATACCTGGGATTTCACCTGCTTTGCACCATTTCGCATGCATAGCATTCATTTTCATTCGCTTTTACTGTCTTTCGCATTGTTCTTGCTTAACTCAGGGCGTAGGAGAGCTCAGATCACTTTGTTCGCTTGGCGGGGGAGATATCTTCAATCATCCCCCTATACTAACCATCTCGCATATAGCTCGATCATGAGCTCAGCTCACGCGACTCGAGCCTCAACACAAATGTGAGACATTTAATTCGACCATCTCACTAAGTAGCTCAGCGAGCTCACCTCCTTCTCACAACCATCGAGCGATACACATCTCTCGCTAGCGTGCCCACAATCTCGATCGAGCTGGTTGGGCTTTGAGATTTAACATGACCCCCGTACACACAACTTTAGCCAATTTTTGAATTTTTTGTAAACTTTCAGACCGAGAGGGACATGAAAATTACATTGTGCTACTATAAGGCCATTTTTCAATTTTTTTCCGTCTCGGCTGCATGTGAAGTTGTGCGACCCACTCTTCTTTTTTCAAACCGAGCTCTTGAGCTTGAAAACCCAGAAGAGGAAAAAATCCTCTTATGGCCTCAACACTTCAAAAACACTAAAATTGCTCCCGAAATCACTTAAACTTCCTGCAAGATGGGTGATTGCACTTAGAGGTCTGAAAAGTGCTATAATGAAGGCTTCCTTGTTGTCCATTCCACCTTGGGTGTGAAAATTGATAACAGGTGTCTAGGAGGCATAGGTGACTGTATGAGGTGTCATTCATAGTAAATCATGAAGCTTAACTAGTATTGTCTAGTATTGGTGCCTCCAGGTGGTGTTTAGGTATAGTTGGTATTTTGTATTGGTGGAATAACATGTTATTGGTACATATTCATGTTGGTATGGTCATTATATAAATATTCAAAGTTATTAATATGATCTTGTCATGTGTAACATGTCTAAAAAGGTGAGTCTAAAGTGCCATAGTATCTACAAAGTGGTAATAAGGTCAATCTCAGTTAATCATGTAGTGAAGCAGGTCATTCTAGGCCTAATCCTAATCCTATGTTAAGAAGGATGAGAAGATAAAATGAGAAATGGAGTATGCTAGTCTAATATGATAACGTATGAAGTGTTCTGAGGTTACCTATCAGGTGTGGAAGGAATATCAAGTCACAATTCAGATGTGTGATACATGTTAAGGTCCTTTCAAGAAAAAATGAAGACAAGGTAAGTATTAGTGTCAGGAGAGTTTCTGTAACATCCCCATTTTAAGATACTAGAACAAGGGAATTATATATTTTTTTATACAACGTTTCCCTGTTATGAATTATATAATTCAAACATACGTTCAAGTTTTAATAATTGTTCTCTGTCCAATTAATGCAATTTGGATCACACAATTTCTTTTTAAAACCAATGTTCTCTGTTCACATAATTGCAATATGGAACACACATTCAGTGCCATTCAATCATATAACAGATACCATATGCTGCTGTAAATGACTCGAAGAACTACCGATCTCCCATTTTATGGCTCAGAGTTTCAACGATCTCTCATTTCATGACTCGGCGACTTACCGATCCTTCATGTTAATTCATGCATTGTATAATGAATATACAGGGTTCTCTTACCATTTCCGGTTATCGAAGTGATCCATTTAAGAAGCCTATCTGAATATCTATTACTGATATTCATCTGACATCCTGCATCTTAAACTAGGTGATTAGGACAACGCAACCAGCACTTGCGATACTTTGGCCAAAGATTTTCACATGCTTTGCATGATCATATTCCTAGATGTGATACACATCATTGGAATATGTCCTTCACCTCACTTCGTCTGTTATCTAGAATGGTCTTTCCTGGTCTCTGCCAGTCCTTCCGTTTAAGGTCAAGCTCTAACCCCAATTAGCAATATGAACGAGCATAGGAAGTTACTCATGGTAACTAAAGATACGCAGACATACGATGTCGTCCCTAGACGACTCCGTGTGTCTAGTTACCTTTAGTCCTCCGGAGTCACTTCGTATGCGTGATCACATTCCTATCCCCATCTAAGAACTTAGTATCCAGCTTATGTAAACTTGATGATTTAATTCAGGAGGGCATTGTAATATGTCAGCTATAACATTGTGTCGTCATGAAGGTCCCGCCTTCATGAAGACACCATATTGTAGCTGGCGTATGTCAATATCCTACGGAATCCTCTCATCAAGAGTACACATCCAGCTCAAGTGTGATTTGGTTGTAATCTTAATATTTAAGATCAACTTTCAGCAGCCATGTTGATCCTTTATCCTCGTTCTTGTTACAGTTGTATGTAGCTAAGAGAGACTTAATTTGTCTTCTAGCTTAATATACATCTCCTTCTTCATACCGAAGGATTGCATATTCTCTTCTTGGTTCCTTTCTTTAATCTTCGGACTAATCAGTCCATTACCGATAAACTTAATAAGTTTAACCTATTAAACTTAACCAAGTTTTTCCACAACTGTAAACAAATTCAGAATTCCATCTTATTAGACATCATTTAAATGAGGTCTAATTCTAAATGAACCTATTCATTTATTCTCCTTAACCTTACTTCTATTAAGGTCTGTTAACAATAGATATGTTTTCCCATATCTATATTTTCTGAATTTAAACATTCGAGGCTATTAACGGAGTCCGAATACAAGGTTTGGCTGCTCCTAAGTTATTTGATATTCCTTAGCTTTCAAGCTAATCCCGAATACCTTTCAATTAAGAGATCATGTTTACCTAAATCCTTTTTAATGTCAATTTAAAATTCATCTTAACCCAAGTATGAACTAATTGCACATTTCAACGTAAAAGTTGCATTCAGGTAAAGAATAGATGTTATTTCCTTTTAAATCCATCCATTAACATTTGAATAATTCCAAATCAAGGAATAATGTTATATTCTCAAACTTATTCAACAATATCAAACTGATACAGTCATTAAAAATATCACACTTTTCCTTGTATTCATCCATCAGTTTTACAATCTATACATTTGCCAGTCCAAATGACTGGACTTTGTTTATATCAAACAACATTACAACTCATAAAGATAGAAGAATGTAATTTCTTCCTTTCTCATTTCCTCGTAGAGGAGTAATAGCTATCAATACAATCCATCTTCAGTTAATCAAAAGAAGTATCAGAAAACAACCATGTCTTCGTTTATACTCAAGTTCCATCTGTAAAATTACTTGCACGGGTCAGTTCATTGAACTGAGCATATTAAGCACTTGTCATTAAAATGAGGTGCTTTTAATTAACTGTCTCAATAAAAGAACCCTGCTTTTATGAAACGTTAATATGAACATCATTCAAGAATTAAGTACCGAAAAGGATGAACAGCATAACAACTCAATCATCTAATTACCATCCCAATCAGACAAAGGATTACTGCCCTCTTTCCCAAATAATTATTACAAGGAGTAATTTCCATCAAACAGTTCCAGATTACAACATCTGTAAGAACTACAAACACAATTTTGCAAACTGTTGTTCTAGCATAAATGCTATAATTTCCATTCCTTACAATAGTTATAATTTCAAAAGATAGAGTATAACTGAAGATTCAACCGAACTACTTTCCTTTGCTTTCATACAACTCATCGGAATTCAAACAATCAAATGCAGAAGAGAAAAGTAAACAACAATTAATGCAGATGCTTAAACCAAAGCAGTACAAAATTTAATCCATAATAATTATAGATTTCCAACTGTAAGAGAGAAGAAATGAACATTAATTCAAATTATCCATCCACACTCTCTTTCCTTTCCTCATAGCTGTACTGAGAATTTAATCCAGACGTGATACCAATCAATGATAACAGTTCAGAGTGAAATAAATGAAATCAATAATCGAATACAAGGAAGAAGGATCATATTACCTCTTCTCACTGTCTAACCAAATATCCGCTATTTAGAACAGACACAATCCAATAGTATGATTCATTCTGATTATTATATTTCACTCAACGGACTTTCTTGTCCAGATATAAACAAGCAAGAGTATACAACTAGTCTATAAACAGTGCTGCGTCAAAACAAGCATTTCAGCTAGACCTGAACAATAAGAATGTACAGCTAGCTACGAAATCATGATTCATATCATAATAGTAAAAAGAGTCATTTTATTTTGAACTTTCAAAGTAAGAATTCCGCTTCGATTCAGTTCTAACGAAACAACAAGAGTTCAGGCTGCGAATGGAGTATATATATAATTAAAACAAACGTATTTATATATATAAAAAAAACAGTCATACCCAGCTTAGTCTGGAATGGGTAAAAGTTCAGCAAACATATTATCATCATTTCACTGTAATGAGTGAGAAACCCCCCTTTTTTTTAAGACAAGAATCCATTCAAGATCAGTTCATAACATCATATTTTCTCCAAAAGAAGGAAGGAAAACCAGTCACGGTCTTTATTTCCAAAAAAAATATTAAAACGTTTTGACCAGCAAAGGAAAAATGATGAAAGGAATTCCCTGTCCATGGAAAAATCGAATTCAATGCAATGAAAACAATCAGGAGAATTTAATTCACACAACAGTTCCTCCACATTATCCAGAACTTGTTTTTCCCCAATCTTTTCCTCTTACTGAACTCAGAAGACAATACTCGCATCTATATCACATGCAATGACTCAAACCCATGTAGGGTAATAGAAGTGGGTGCTAAATCCAACCAAAACAAACTCATACAGCAAGCCAACCTCATTTGTTTCATTTGTTTGCACAGAAATACTAAGCCATGTTCATTTTCATAATGACAGCTCAAACTAGAAGATCAAACCGCATCCATAATGCACAATAAAATCCACTTTCCATTACCTTCAGAGTTCAAAACAGCAAAGAGAAAACATAATTCATTAATAATCTCAATAAGAAGAACAATCATTTTCTTCAAACATCCAAGAATACCCAAGTCGTGTTCATCCTTATAATGACAGTTCAACCAGACATACAAAATTATCTCATCCTTTCATTTTCACAAGAATGCTCAGAACTCAAAATTGATATTCACTTAGCTAATGTATTTATTAGCACAAACCCATAATGGTAATAAAATGAATACCCAACACTGTCGAAACGAACCACACAGCAAGGACAGTATATTCGACTCAATCATTATGCAAAGAATGCTCAAGCCGCATACAGCAAAAGAAAATGACTCAATCTCAAAATCATCTCAGCATAACAGCCAAATCAAATAACCAAAACCCCCATCATAAGAGCAGGGTTGTTTTAATGAGACGATTAAGCAAAAGCAAGCGGTTTAAGGAGAAGGGCTTAACATGCCTGTTAATTTTTCTTGTGGCTTGAAGAAAACCGCGCCCACAGGAGCTATTCTTCTCCACGGCGACAGTAGTAAAGCTTTCCAAATAGTCCCCTAACTTCCACAGGCTCCAAAAATAGCCTAGCTTCTCCAAGAACAGAGATAATAACCAAAATACAGCAGGTTCGACAGAACCATGGAAGAACAAAATGCAGAGCAACTAAAAACCCAATGCATACAACAACAAACAAATTTTCTTTCCTCTATCCTTCTTCCAAGGCGAGCTGGTCGCTAAGACCAAGGTAATTGAATGCATTGAATGCATTCCCTTTCCTCATTCCTCACGCCACCGCCGACTCAGGTTGGTGAGTCTCCAATTTCAAATTTTTGCATGTAATCATAGTTTAGCTTCATAGCTAGTTGGATGCCTCCAACTTTTCCATGTTCCCGCCAAATTTGGTGCTGCAACCTGTAAGGACGTCATTCATTGTCCTAATAAATTTCCAACCTTCCCTCCTTATCCTTTCCATCCACATGGGTCCATACGTCCCCTTCCATAGGTTAGGAATAGTTTAGGATTTTTAATAGTCCATATCTAGGTCATTCGCCTAGTTCATAGGTTAGTAGAATTTACATCTATTTTCATCCTTATAAAATTTAAAATCCATATAGGATAGTAGTTTAGGGTATAGGATAAAACTTAGGGGTAGGTTAGGGTTTAATCCCCTAATATTTAATTAATTAGTTTCCAATCAAGTCTTTCCGCCTGACAGTCATATTCAACACTATGCAGGACGTTTCGTCCCATGTTCCACATACCTGTGCCACTTGCATCCAGGCCCTTATCGTCTTACGCTGTCTAGCATTACAACAGTGTGTGGTTCGAGAATCGAACCTTTTCCATTGGCATCTACGTACCAGATATTCATCCCTGAAATCAGGTGCTGCAACATTTATATCAACCTTCAGTCTGTTTTATTCTGGTTTAGAAGTAAATCGACAAAGCGATCACAAGAAGGCCACAGCATACCTTGGATCAATGGAATTGATTCAAGGTGTGCTGTCAATCAGCGAATAGAGTTCATCAAGCATACGACAAGTCTGTTGTCTCATTAGCAATCACACAAGCAATAATAACTTCTGTCCCAAGTAACAAATTACAGCAAACAAGGGTCCAGATTAGCAACACATTCCTCTAAGATCAAAAGATGTGTCTTAACATATTTATCTTCATTTCTGCAGTTACAACATCATGAAAAGTAATTACCATGATAGCTTACAAAAATCAAGGCGTTACATTCCTCCCTTCTTAAAGAATCATCGTCCCGATGATCAAATTATCCAATTCAAGGAGTTTCTAGGACAAAATTCAGTTATTGTCCTTCCATTCATAAATTCATACCAAAAATAGATTCACTCTTTAAAACAGTGTTTTAAGATAACTGTAATATAGACCAATAATTGTCTAAATTTGGTAGAATTATCAGTTTTTCGAATTTCAATTTCGATCAAACAAGTATGGAAAAGCAGATCTCATTTCTTTGAGATTTTCCCAAGTTGCACTTTCTTCGCTAAACTGGTCCCACTGGACCTTACATTGATTCACTTCGCGATTTCTTAAGTACAACTGGCGAGTTCCCAGCACTCGAATGGGCTTAACCACGATTATTCCTGGGTCTTGGACCTGCAAGGAATTCCAATTCAGCACATGTGATAAATCTGTTACGTATTTCTTAAGCAAAGAAATATGAAAAACATCATGCATTTGTGATAAAGCAGGAGGTAATGCTAGACGATAAGCTACAGGGTTGATTATTTCAACAATTTCAAAAGGTCCCACGTAACGTGGTGACAACTTGGTAGCCTTGCCAAAAGTTATTGAGCTCTTTTTCAGCTTAACCCGAAGAAAGACCTTCTCACCCAGTTTATAATCCCTATCAACCCGCTTTAAGTCTACATAACTCTTTTGCCTATTGGCAGCCTCCTTTAGATGTTCCCGAATCATTTTGATTTGTTGTTCCATTTCCATGAGGATTTCTGGCCCAATTACCTCTCTGTCCTCTACGTTGTCCCAGCTAACAGGGGTTCTGCATTTTCTTCCATACAATGCTTCAAAAGGCACCATTTTTAAAGAGGCGTGGTATGTATTATTATAGGAAAATTCAACCAGCGGAAGGTATTCCTCCCATTTATACTGCTGGTCCATGCAATACATTCTTAACATATCCTCTAAAACTTGATTGACTCTCTCAGTCTGTCCATCTGTCTCCGGATGATATGCAGAGCTGAAGTTTAATTTAGTTCCCAAGGCCGCATTAAGTGTTTGCCAAAACCTTGATGTCATCCTCGGATCTCTGTCTGATATGATCAATTCGGGTATTCCATGCAATCTGAAAATTTCATGTACAAATCTTCTTGCTAACACTGGTGCATCGTCTTTCAAATTACCAGCAATGAAGTGTGCCACTTTGGTTAATTTGTCGATGACAACCAGGATGATATCATGCTTATTCCTTGACATAGGCAATCCTTGAATGAAATCCATCGTTATCACTTGCCATTTGTACTGTGGAATGCTGTGGGGATACAATAATCCAGCGGGATGCATATGTTCCGCCTTAACACGCTGACATTCCAAGCAGTGTGTTACAAATTCCACCACATCCTTTTTCATTCCCTTCCAGAAGTATTGCTGCTTAAGATCAACAAGCATTTTCGTAATGCCAGGGTGTCCAGAAAAAGGTGAATTATGAAATTCAGTTAACAATTTCCTTCTTAAATCATTTGCCAAGGGTATATACACCCTGTTTTCGAACCTCAGAATTCCTTCGCTATCAAAATGAAATCCTTTATACCTCACATCCTTTGGATCTACAGCAAGTGTTGTTTTAACTTGCTGGAAATAAGAGTCAGATTCTAAGACATCTTTCACCTCATCCTTAAACTGAGTTCTTAACGTTATAAGAGCAGAGATGTGCTTCCTTCGACTCAGAGCATCTGCCACTCTATTTTCCTTGCCTTTGATGTAGCTTATATCAAAATCATACTGAGACAGAAATTCTAACCATCTTCGTTGTCTTGCATTCAGATTTGGCTGAGTAAAAATATACTTCAACCCTAGATGGTCAGTTTTTAACTCAAAAGGTTTGCCAAGAAGGTAATGCCTCCACATTTGAAGTGCATGTACAATGGCAGTGAGCTCTAGGTCATGTGGAGCATAATTTTGTTCATGTAACTTAAGCTTTCTGCTTTCATAAGCTATGACATGGTCATTCTGTAACAGAATGCCTCCAAGGCCTTCTCCCGACGCATCCGTTACAACCATAAAATTTCCATTTGGGTCTGGTACAGTTAAAATAGGTGCTGTGGTTAACTGTTCCTTTAAATTTTTAAAGGTAGATTCACATTTGTCAGTCTAGACAAATTTCTTATCCTTCTTTTGCAGTGAAGTGATTGGGGCAGCAATTTTTGAAAAGTCCTTAACGAACTTTCTATAATATCCTGCCAAGCCCATGAAGCTTCTTACTTCATGCATGTTCTTAGGTGCAGGCCACTCGGTTATAGCTACGATCTTTGAAGGGTCTACAGCTATTCTGTTCTTGCTTATAACGTGTCCCAAATAATGCACCTCTGCATCATAAAAGGAACATTTAGACAGTTTACCATACAACTTCCTCTTTCTTAAAACTTCCAGCACTATCCTTAAATGTTCTTGGTGCTCTTCGACATTTTTAGAGTATATAAGAATGTCATCTAAGAATACAAGCACAAACTTGTCTAGGTATTCTTGAAAAATATTGTTCATCAGATTCATGAAGGCGACAGGTGCATTTGTCAACCCAAAAGGTAACACCATGAATTCATAATGCCCGTACCTTGTTCTAAAAGTTGTTTTATGAATATCTTCTTCCTTTATTCTCAACTGATGATACCCAGATCGAAGATCTATTTTTGAATAGACTGATGCTCCACGCATCTGGTCGAACAGATCATCAATCCTAGGAAGTGGGTATCGATTCTTAATAGTTGCCTTGTTCAACATTCTGTAATCAATGCACAGTCTCAATGTGCCATCCTTTTTCTTTACAAAAATTACCGGCACTCCCCATGGTGAGACGCTCGGTCTTATCAGCCCCTTAGTCAAAAGTTCCTGTAATTGAGCCTTCAGCTCCACCAACTCGAGGGTGGTCATTCTATAAGGTGCCTTAGATATGGGTTCAGTTCCTGGCTTGATCTCTATTGCAAAGTCAAACTCTCGTTTGGGTGGAAGACCTGGTAATTCCTCCAGAAATACATCACTGAAATCCCTTAATAATGGATATCTTTCCATGAAATCATTATCTTCCTCAGCATTTTCTATCATTTTTACTGCATACAAGGTGCAAGCCTCTATTTTTAGCCCTTTTTAGTTGCATAGCTGTTAGTTTCCTAACTGCAACTTCACGCTTTACACCTTGAATGACTGCTGCTTTCTGCAGGTCGTCAAAACAACAAATTTGTTTTTCATAACAGTCGACCTTTGCCTTATGTTCTGCCAACCAGTTAACTCCAATAATGATGTCATATGATCCTAAAGGTGTGACATACAGGTCAACTTCGGTGGAGAAACTGGGCAAGTCAAGAATTGCCCCAAAAAGGCACATTTCGACTGTATGGACAACATTATTCCCATAATGCACTGTCCATGTCTTATCCATCCGTTCAGCTTTCCTTTTTAATTTCATTGCAAGTTTAGCAGAAATAAAGCATTCAGTAGCTCCAGTATCAAAAATTATGACTACAGGTGTACCGAATAACTTACCCGGAACTTCTATGGGTGTAACTTGCTTTTCAGCTTGTCTGTTAGCCACCGCAGCATGTATCCTATGCTGCTGATCGCGATCATCCTTTTTCAGAGGATAGTGACTCGCGTAATGGTCCTTTCCATAGTTGAAGCATCCTCCAACTGGCCCTTTCCTAGGCTCAAATTTGTTACCAGCTTTAAAGTTATCACTCTGGCTTCCATAGGACTTTTGTCCATTGCCACTAACTTTTGCGAAGCTGTTCCACACACTATTTACAGGTTTGTTCATTACAGATTTCTTGTTGTTATCCACAACAATTTTGTTTTTCACACCAAACCTTTTCCAAGGCCCCCTTTTGGGTGCGAGAGATGAAGAAGAGTTGGGAATCTTCTTCCTTATCTCTTCCCTATGAGCAGAAATTGCTCTCAATTTCTGTTCCTGTCTTATTGCCTTTTCGACAACTCCTTCCATGGTGGTTGGACCGTGGACATCCACTTCACCACCAATGATGGGATTCAGTCCCATTATGAACTTTCGTATTCTGAACTTCTCGTCAGCTTGGTACTGCGGCACATACTTAAGGAGTTTAGTAAACCCTTCCCAGTATTCTGTCACCGTCAGCCTTCCTTGCGACCAGTTCTGAAATTCAGTCATTTTCCTATCAAAATAGAGTTGAGGCAGCCACCGTTGCCTAAAGTAACCCTTAAATTGATCCCAAGTTATGTCTGATTCGACAATATTCAACTCAACCTTACGGTTGTCCCACCATGATGATGCTTCATGAGAAAGCTGATATGCTCCCCATATCACTTTGGTCTCCTCGGAGAAGTTTCTTATTGCAAAGTACTTCTCCATTTCACTGAGCCAATTCTCAGCTCCATCCCCAAGTGTTGTTCCATCAAACTTTGGAGGACTTATTCTCTTTATGTCATTTGTAAGTTCGGCTGCTAATCTTGCCCTTTTATTTTCAGGATGATTAGGAGCATTCACATTACTATTATCAACACCCGGATTCCCTCCATTGGTGTTGTCCACAGGAGGTGGCTGATCATTTATATCAGCTTCTTCTTCCTCCTCTTCATTTCCCATTGACTGTTGTTCCAAAACAGTCAAACAATCTCTCGTATCTAGTAGGGCAGCAAGGATTTCATCCAGCTTTTGAGCAGTAGCTGCTTCTCCACCTGGTAACGGGTTGTTCGCAGCATTTCCTCTTGTTCTGACCATTTTCTGTTCAATAAGAAAATGTAAACCTTATTAAATTGTGGACTCATTAGGTCCAAGAGCTGCAACCTTCAGCTCTGATACCAAGATGTAACATCCCCATTTTAAGACACTAGAACAAGGGAATTTTTTTTTTTTTATATACAACGTTCCCTGTTATGAATTATATAATTCAAACACACGTTCAGGTTTTAATAATTGTTCTCTGTCCAATTAATGCAATTTGGATCACACAATTTCTTTTTAAAACCAATGTTCTCTGTTCACATAATTGCAATATGGAACACACATTCAGTGCCATTCAATCATATAACAGATACCATATGCTACTGTAAATGACTCGAAGAACTACCGATCTCCCATTTTATGGCTCGGAGTTTCAGCGATCTCTCATTTCATGACTCGACGACTTACCGATCCTTCATGTTAATTCATGCATTGTATAATGAATATACAGGGTTCTCTTACCGTTTCCGGTTATCGAAGTGATCCATTTAAGAAGCCTATCTAAATATCTGTTACTGATATTCATCTGACATCCTGCATCTTAAACTAGGTGATTAGGACAACGCAACCAGCACTTGCGATACTTTGGCCAAATATTTTCACATGCTTTGCATGATCATATTCCTAGATGTGATACACATCATTGGAATACGTCCTTCACCTCACTTCGTCTGTTATCTAGAATGGTCTTTCCTGGTCTCTGCCAGTCCTTCCGTTTAAGGTCAAGCTCTAACCCCAATTAGCAATATGAACGAGCATAGGAAGTTACTCATGGTAACTAAAGATACGCAGACATACGATGTCATCCCTAGACGACTCCGTGTGTCTAGTTACCTTTAGTCCTCCGGAGTCACTTCGTATGCGTGATCACATTCCTATCCCCATCTAAGAACTTAGTATCCAGCTTATGTAAACTTGATGATTTAATTCGGGAGGGCATTGTAATATGTCAGCTATAACATTGTGTCATCATGAAGGTCCCGCCTTCATGAAGACACCATATTGTAGCTGGCGTATGTCAATATCCTATGGAATCCTCTCATCGAGAGTACACATCCAGCTCAAGTGTGATTTGGTTGTAATCTTAATATTTAAGATCAACTTTCAGCAGCCATGCTGATCCTTTATCCTCGTTCTTGTTACAGTTGTATGTAGCTAAGAGAGACTTAATTTGTCTTCTAGCTTAATATACATCTCCTTCTTCATACCGAAGGATTGCATATTCTCTTCTTGGTTCCTTTCTTTAATCTTCGGACTAATCAGTCCATTACCGATAAACTTAATAAGTTTAACCTATTAAACTTAACCAAGTTTTTCCACAACTGTAAACAAATTCAGAATTCCATCTTATTAGACATCATTTAAATGAGGTCTAATTCTAAATGAACCTATTCATTTATTCTCCTTAACCTTACTTCTGTTAAGGTCTGTTAACAATAGATATGTTTTCCCATATCTATATTTTCTGAATTTAAACATTCGAGGCTATTAACGGAGTCCGAATACAAGGTTCGGCTGCTCCTAAGTTATTTGATATTCCTTAGCTTTCAAGCTAATCCCGAATACCTTTCAATTAAGAGATCATGTTTACCTAAATCCTTTTTAATGTCAATTTAAAATTCATCTTAACCCAAGTATGAACTAATTGCACATTTCAACGTAAAAGTTGCATTCAGGTAAAGAATAGATGTTATTTCCTTTTAAATCCATCCATTAACATTTGAATAATTCCAAATCAAGGAATAATGTTATATTCTCAAACTTATTCAACAATATCAAACTGATACAGTCATTAAAAATATCACACTTTTCCTTGTATTCATCCATCAGTTTTACAATCTATACATTTGCCAGTCCAAATGACTGGACTTTGTTTATATCAAACAACATTACAACTCATAAAGATAGAAGAATGTAATTTCTTCCTTTCTCATTTCCTCGTAGAGGAGTAATAGCTATCAATACAATCCATCTTCAGTTAATCAAAAGAAGTATCAGAAAACAACCATGTCTTCGTTTATACTCAAGTTCCATCTGCAAAATTACTTGCACGGGTCAGTTCATTGAACTGAGCATATTAAGCACTTGTCATTAAAATGAGGTGCTTTTAATTAACTGTCTCAATAAAAGAACCCTGCTTTTATGAAACGTTAATATGAACATCATTCAAGAATTAAGTACCAAAAAGGATGAACAACATAACAACTCAATCATCTAATTACCATCCCAATCAGACAAAGGATTACTGCCCTCTTTCCCAAATAATTATTACAAGGAGTAATTTCCATCAAACAGTTCCAGATTACAACATCTGTAAGAACTACAAACACAATTTTGCAAACTGTTGTTCTAGCATAAATGCTATAATTTCCATTCCTTACAATAGTTATAATTTCAAAAGATAGAGTATAACTGAAGATTCAACCGAACTACTTTCCTTTGCTTTCATACAACTCATCGGAATTCAAACAATCAAACGCAGAAGAGAAAAGTAAACAACAATTAATGCAGATGCTTAAACCAAAGCAGTACAAAATTTAATCCATAATAATTATAGATTTCCAACTGTAAGAGAGAAGAAACGAACATTAATTCAAATTATCCATCCACACTCTCTTTCCTTTCCTCATAGCTGTACTGAGAATTTAATCCAGACGTGATACCAATCAATGATAACAGTTCAGAGTGAAATAAATGAAATCAATAATCGAATACAAGGAAGAAGGATCATATTACCTCTTCTCACTGTCTAACCAAATATCTGCTATTTAGAACAGACACAATCCAATAGTATGATTCATTCTGATTATTATATTTCACTCAACGGACTTTCTTGTCCAGATATAAACAAGCAAGAGTATACAACTAGTCTATAAACAGTGCTGCGTCAAAACAAGCATTTCAGCTAGACCTGAACAATAAGAATGTACAGCTAGCTACGAAATCATGATTCATATCATAATAGTAAAAAGAGTCATTTTATTTTGAACTTTCAAAGTAAGAATTCCGCTTCGATTCAGTTCTAACGAAACAACAAGAGTTCAGGCTACGAATGGAGTATATATATATATATATATATATATATATATTAAAACAAACGTATTTATAAAAAAAAACAGTCATACCCAGCTTAGTCTGGAATGGGTAAAAGTTCAGCAAACATATTATCATCATTTCACTGTAATGAGTGAGAAACCCCCCCTTTTTTTAAGACAAGAATCCATTCAAGATCAGTTCATAACATCATATTTTCTCCAAAAGAAGGAAGGAAAACCAGTCACGGTCTTTATTTCCAAAAAAAATATTAAAACGTTTTGACCAGCAAAGGAAAAATGATGAAAGGAATTCCCTGTCCATGGAAAAATCGAATTCAATGCAATGAAAACAATCAGGAGAATTTAATTCACACAACAGTTCCTCCACATTATCCAGAACTTGTTTTTCCCCAATCTTTTCCTCTTACTGAACTCAGAAGACAATACTCGCATCTATATCACATGCAATGACTCAAACCCATGTAGGGTAATAGAAGCGGGTGCTAAATCCAACCAAAACAAACTCATACAGCAAGCCCAACCTCATTCATTTCATTCATTTGCATAGAAATACTAAGCCATGTTCATTTTCATAATGACAGCTCAAACTAGAAGATCAAACCGCATCCATAATGCACAATAAAATCCACTTTCCATTACCTTCAGAGTTCAAATCAGCAAAGAGAAAACATAATTCATTAATAATCTCAATAAGAAGAACAATCATTTTCTTCAAACATCCAAGAATACCCAAGTCGTGTTCATCCTTATAATGACAGTTCAACCAGACATACAAAATTATCTCATCCTTTCATTTTCACAAGAATGCTCAGAACTCAGAATTGATATTCACTTAGCTAATGTATTTATTAGCACAAACCCATAATGGTAATAAAACGAATACCCAACACTGTCGAAACGAACCACACAGCAAGGACAGTATATTCGACTCAATCATTATGCAAAGAATGCTCAAGCCGCATACAACAAAAGAAAATGACTCAATCTCAAAATCATCTCAGCATAACAGCCAAATCAAATAACCAAAACCCCCATCATAAGAGCAGGGTTGTTTTAATGAGACGATTAAGCAAAAGCAAGCGGTTTAAGGAGAAGGGCTTAACATGCCTGTTAATTTTTCTTGTGGCTCGAAGAAAACCACGCCCACAGGAGCTATTCTTCTCCACGGCGATAGTAGTAAAGCTTTCCAAACAGTCCCCTAACTTCCACAGGCTCCAAAAATAGCCTAGCTTCTCCAAGAACAGAGATAATAACCAAAATACAGCAGGTTCGACAGAACCATGGAAGAACAAAATGCAGAGCAACTAAAAACCCAATGCATACAACAACAAACAAATTTTCTTTCCTCTATCCTTCTTCCAAGGTGAGCTGGTCGCTAAGACCAAGGTAATTGAATGCATTGAATGCATTCCCTTTCCTCATTCCTCACGCCACCGCCGACTCAGGTTGGTGAGTCTCCAATTTCAAATTTTTGCATGTAATCATAGTTTAGCTTCATAGCTAGTTGGATGCCTCCAACTTTTCCATGTTCCCACCAAATTTGGCACTGCAACCTGTAAGGACTGTCATTCATTGTCCTAATAAATTTCCAACCTTCCCTCCTTATCCTTTCCATCCACATGGGTCCATACGTCCCCTTCCATAGGTTAGGAATAGTTTAGGATTTTTAATAGTCCATATCTAGGTCATTCGCCTAGTTCATAGGTTAGTAGAATTTACATCTATTTTCATCCTTATAAAATTTAAAATCCATATAGGATAGTAGTTTAGGGTATAGGATAAAACTTAGGGGTAGGTTAGGGTTTAATCCCCTAATATTTAATTAATTAGTTTCCAATCAAGTCTTTCCGCCTGACAGTCATATTCAACACTATGCAGGACGTTTCGTCCCATGTTCCACATACCTGTGCCACTTGCATCCAGGCCCTTATCGTCTTACGCTGTCTAGCGTTACAACAATGTGTGTGGTTCGAGAATCGAACCTTTTTCATTGGCATCTACGTGCCAGATATTCATCCCTGAAATCAGGTGCTGCAACATTTATATCAACCTTCAGTCTGTTTTAGAAGTAAATCGACAAAGCGATCACAAGAAGGCCACAACATACCTTGGATCAATGGAATTGATTCAAGGTGTGTTGTCAATCAGCGAATAGAGTTCATCAAGCATACGACAAGTCTGTTGTCTCATTAGCAATCACACAAGCAATAATAACTTCTGTCCCAAGTAACAAATTACAGCAAACAAGGGTCCAGATTAGCAACACATTCCTCTAAGATCAAAAGATGTGTCTTAACATATTTATCTTCATTTCTGCAGTTACAACATCATGAAAAGTAATTACCATGATAGCTTACAAAAATAAGAGTTGCACATCATTAACTAGGTTTTTTTAGTGCTTTGAGAAAACTTTCAAGTCAAGTTATTGAAGAAAAAGAAAGATAGGCCATTTTTAACCATATTGAGCTCTTAGAAAGGAAAAAACAAACTCGATAGGAAAGCTCTTAAGATCACCCATACATGTGTCTTCTGGATGGGGTCATGAGACTTTAGCAGATGTTAAGGAATCAAGAGTTAAGATCATTTTGCAAAAATAATGAATCAATTTGGTTTTCAAATATTTATGAACCCTTATTAAAGAGTTAGACACGTCAAAACCATCCTAAAACCCTAGTAGCAGAGTGATAGGGAAAATTTAATTGTTATGGTATCCAAATGGTCTAGGAAAGAAATTTTTATGCTTTATTGATGCAGATAATTAATAAGGACTCTTGATGGTGATGGTTTCATGCTCCAGTTATTTCAGAAAATTGAAGAAAACCCCTATTTTTGTTGAGATTTACACGTAAAGAATTGAGATGGAAGTTTCACGAATCAAAATAAATTATTCCAGGAGTATTGGGATGTATTCTAAGTGGCCATGAAAATATCTAAGCAAGTTATGAGGAGGAAATTTAAGAAACAAGTCCTCCTATGTGCCCTACCACTTTTGGCCTAGAAGGCTAAAACTAGTCTTATGGTTTGAAGTGTGATTTAAAGTTTTGCATAGTGTAGCAGTGGTTTATGTGCATGGAGATATTTTACTGGTCTTATATGACGTGTTTAATCCTTTTTTTTTAATCCATTAAGGTGATTTTCATGTTAAGTCATAATAGCCTAATCGGCCCTATTAGGCTTTCCAAGAAGGCATGATGGAATAGGGATGGTAGTGATGTTTTCTCTGTGTAACCTATGCTTGTGAATTCTTGGAGAGATATAGAATATTTCCCTTGATAAGTTCCAGTTGGTGGAATAGTATGGAAGTTTCATTGGAGGTGTTAGAGCATGTTTTTCTCTAGAGTGGTTCTTGAGTCCTTGTAGCATGTTTGAGAATTTTTGGAGATATAGTTGTTTGAATTCTTTGTATCATTTTTTGGAGATCAAATTGAGTTGTTTCAATTAGCATACACTGATATATTTCTATCCATATGTCATTTATGTCATGGTGATTGGTTTTTGTATTCCAATTCATTCACTTTTGGAGGATATTTTCGGTCACGTTTAAGACCTAGTTGGAGGTGTTTACTTCTTTGTGTGCTTCATGGGAATGATGGTTGGTGCATATATTCTTGATATTGATAAATTTTTTGAGAGGTTTTCATTGAGTTTTTTGGATTCTATGAAATCATAATGATGATCTAGTTTGCCCTTGGATTTCATATTGAATTTGTTGGAGATAAAGATCTTGTTCTAAGCCTAATTGAGATGCCTTGTGTAAGTTTAAATTTGTTGAGATAATGCCAAAATTTATGGTATTTTGAGATAATTTTTATTGTGTTTTAATATTTTCATGACCAACCTTACTGGTGTTTTCTAACCTTTAGTTGTTTTTATTATGAATCATGTATATAAAGTAAATGTATTTTCTCATTTTAGATAGTTGTAATGATGGGGATGTGAGAGAGATACAAAAGGTCAAAGAAGAGGCTAGAGGTGTCAAAGGAAAAAATAAGAATAGGCGTGAAGAGTTGATAAAACTAGAGGATTTTATGTTCAAGTTATTTATACCTAACCATGATGATATGATGAAAGTTTGAGCGAAGTAGGAGAAGAGTTTATTTGAGATGGTTTAGAGTGCATGGAGATGAACTAGTGATCACAATCAGTTGTTGGAGAAACAATTCATCAGTGATCTTCAACTTCTAGTGGTTGAGTTGGTTCTTTATCACCTTAGGGGGTTGTATCCTACTTGTAGGATTTTTGTCCTTATAAACTAGGGTTTTTTGCTCCTTTTGGGGTTGGTGTCTCGCTAAATAAATCCTATGTGATGATTCATATTCACATATGTATTTTGTAATGATTAATATATAAATAAGTTTTAATGGGTCTTATTCCCCTTTAGTGGTTCCCACATTATATGATGTGTACTTGTTCTCTCTCTTGTTTCATGTACTTTTGGATGGATGTTACATACTTAATAATCATGAATTCAATATGTATATTGAATGGTAGATTTAAATGATGTTTATAAGCTATGGTAAATGAAGGAAAAAATTTAAAGACTATTTCACCCCCTATCAGTCTCTTTGCTTCTAAAAATTTGTATCATAGTAAGGTCCTTATGAAGCAATTTTAACTATTTGAATAAGATCCTATATAAGCAAGATTTTGTTTGATCAAATGGGATAAGAGATCTTGTCAAATCAGTTTCCTTTATTTAATGGAACCAATTTCACCTTTTGAAAAATAGAATATAGATCTAGCTAAGTTATCTTGGGTATGATGTTATTATTGATTAAAATGCTTCATCAAAACCCATGGAATAAATATATAATAATGCCATCTTGAGTGGATTGGAAGAATCTGTATATGTCATGGAAATTGAGTGTGATTCAACCAAGGCCTTATGGGATAAGTTAGATTTATTGTATGAAGAATATATTGGTCTTTCTAATGATAATGAAGATGAGTTGTTTGGAGTGCAAAATGCATGGAACAGGAAGGTGGAGATGTTTCAAATAAGGAAGATGTAATAGTATTTCTTGAATATGAAATTTTTAGTTCCCTAGAAGACCTAAAACTCATAAGGAAAGAGAATGAAAAGCTGAGGGAAAATCTTAAGGAGTGTGAAGTCAAAGAAAAGCAATGTACTCAATTGGAAAATTTGGTTGGGTTACTCACTTCTAGTCTCAACGCTAAGGAGGATTAGTGGACCAAGTTAAGTATGGTTATGGAGTACTTAACAATAAAGCTAGAACTAGCTTCTAGAAAACTAAAGATATATCAAAAACTAGAGAAGATCACAAGCAATATTTATGATCTATTAAACAATGAAAGACACTTTAGTGACATATCTGGTTAGGGCTTCAAGGAAGAAACAAAATAGGATAATGAGCCAAGTCAAGGACCTTACTAAATACATGGAGGATTTCAAAAATCACAAGAAATTCATTAGACATCCCAATGCAATGAAGGTCACAAATAATTTTAATGGTGTTTGTTACTCATGCAATATTTTTGGTCATAGAGCTAAGGAATGTATAGGAACAGTCCTGAGTGAATCCTATCTATGAAGTAATAAGATAAATTATTATTCATATCATGTAAGGTAAAAGACCTACTATAATAGCCACAATAAAGGCCATATTACTAGACAATGTCAGAATGATCCACCTAGACGAAGTTAGAGAGATGAAGCTCATAGAGGTAATAATATTATTATTTGCTTCAAATGTAACAATGTTGGTCATATTTCGAGATATTGTAGAAGGAATATGAACAAATACAAGAGGAAGGTAGATATTAAGTTTGATTCTATGGACAAAAAGGATGACCCTAAGCATGAAGACAAGAAAGAAGAGCCAAATTTTATCATAAACATGAAGAAGGAAGAAAATAATAATAATTTTGTGTCTAGTGGAGATCGATCTACCAAAAAAGGTGAAGTGTTTGTAAAAATGTGTCCAAATCCATTGTAAATTCTAAAAAGGAGGAAAACAAGACTATTAAGCCTAAATCTGATACAAGCAAAAAGGGACTATTAGACCTAATTGAGAATGAATCTATGGTTGAAGTAAACCATACATGTTTGACAGGTATCCAATCTATAAAGAAGAAAATCATGAGGATGTTATCATGCTTGAAAATCCATCCAAGAAAAACAAGAAGGAAAACTACAACATATATGAAAATAAGGTAAAATATTTGGGTTCTTTTGATTATTCTATACTTTTCTAGTGTCCTAGGATGCATGGATTATCTTCAATAGAATTCTTGAAGACATTCCTCTATTAAGGAATAAATTGAGGTATATTTTCATCTTATGCAGTTGTATAAGGAGTCTGTGCTTAAGATTGATAGTCTGAATTGGAGATAGGAGTGATGTTGCTTATACCTAATAAGTACAAGTTTATTAAGAATGGTCTACAAATACATATATTTGGTGGATAATGTATCATTGAACATGAAGGTATTCCATGTTTTTTCTGGTAAGCTATTAGGTTGTTGGGGTCTATCATGTTTATTGTGTTGAGCAAGGTTCAAAGGCTATGAAGGAGTAAAAACAAAAGATAGTTCAATCTCAAAGGGTGTTTGAAGGGTTGACAAGTAGTATGCTTTATAAAGATCCAAAATATGGGTAAGTATGATTTGCCAGTGGTTTGTGAAGTTACTCAAGGAAGTAATGCTTATCCTAGGGGGATTTGTGCTATAATCCTAGAAGGTTTGCCTATACTCAAGATATGCATATAAGATTTTTCCTAGATATATCAAAAGCCATTATGAAAAATCATGTTTTATCAGTGAAATGAATGAGTTTGAGGTTTATCAAGAAGATTCCTAAGGTTTTTGATCAATCAAAGGTATGTTCATGTCCTAAATTTCTCTATATCATTTATAAATAATTCTTTGTAGCATAAGTTGTGTTTTAGGATTTATTATGAATGGGTCAAATGCGGAAAATTTATGTTATGATAGTGTAAGTAAGAAGATTTTCCTAGTTGGTATATGTCCAAGTGTTTTGATTCAAAGGTGTCAAAGTAAATCAATGATCTCTTTTGATTGGGTTCCTGTTATCATTATGAGAAGTATGAAAGGTATATATAAGAGTATGCTTGAAATTTTTATGTCTGGGCATAAAATTATGTATTTGAGGATGAATCCAAATGAATTTTGAATCACACTAACCCATCCTATGAAATTGTCTTAAGTATTGATTTATATCTATGATAGCATAATTTTTTTTTTAAGGCTCCAGGTTGTAGTATTAAGATGAATATTTGAATTATTAATCTTCTAGAGGAGATGTTACTGGTGGTTTTTTTAAGAAATGATGTTCTGTGTTATCTAAAGATAGATTATTATCAGACATTGAATTGTGAGCCAAGTGTTGTCATAAAGTACTCTGAGCAATGAACAAAATAGTGAGTATCTATTAATGAAAAGGGTTTCAAGACAAGTTTATAGTCATGAGCAAGTTAAGGTATTCTTAGGATGAACTAAAGGTGTATATCATGTTTATATCTTGGTGATAGTGCTCAAGGTTCAGAGATCCAAGTTTTATTCTTAAGAAACATTAAAGTGGAAAATGATTCTTGAGCCATATAAGTTAATCTGAATAGCTCCTTGAAGGAAGAGAAACTGTTTGACAAGAAAAAATCACATCGTTGCATAAATTTGGTCTAAAGAAGAATGATTAGAGGTCATCTATATTGGGTTGAATTCCAAAGTGTTTTAAACCATGTATGAAGTTTCTTATAGATACCTTATAAGTTTTGGTATTAATTGAATATTTTAGGACTTCTCTTAGTTGTGTTGAAGTTTGAATATGTTTGAAGATTCAATAATAGGGTGACATATGGAAGTTATAAGGTTTGAAATAGAGTTAGAGAGTATAGTTCCATGGGGAACTTATCCAAGGGTGAAGAAAGAAGGTTGTAATTCTGTATAAATCCTAAATGACTTTTGTGGAGATTTGTAGGTACATAGCTGAGATGAAAGTTTCATAAAGCAAAATGAATTATTATAGGAATCTTGAGATGTCTTCCAAGTTTCCATGAAAATATATGAACATGTTGTGTGAAGGAAATTTAATAAATATGTCCTCCTATGTGCCCTACCACTTTTTTCCTAGAAGGCTAAAACTAGTCATATGTTTTGAAGTGTGATTTGAAGTTTTGCATAGTGTAGTAGTGGTTTATTTGCATGGAATGAATTTAGTAGTCTAATTTTATGTTTCAAAGAATTTGATTTGATCTAGTAAGGTTATTTTCATGTTAATTCCTAATGGATGAATCAATTTTATTAGGTTTGCTAAGAAGGTGTGATGGAACAGGGATGGTAGTGATAATTTCTTCATGTGACCTATTCTTTTGAATACTTGTAGATATATAAAAGGTTTCCCTTGATGTTTTCTAGGTGGTGGAAGAGTCTTGAAGTTTCCTTATAGGTGTTACAACATGTTTCTCTAAATACAGGTTCTTGAGTCCTTATATCATGCTTGAGCAGTTTTGGAGATAGAGTTGTTTGAATGCCTTATGTCATACTTTTGACATTGAAGTGAGTTGTTTCAATTAGTAGACCCTGATATATTTCTATCCATATTTAATTTTTTCATGTTAATGAGTTTTGGTATGGAAATTCATTCACCATTGGAGGATGTTTTTCAGGTGCTTAAGACCTAGTTGGAGGTGCTTGCTTCTTGGTGTGCTTCATGGGAATGATGGTTGGTATAGATGTGCTTGGGATTGTTGAAGGCTATGAGAGGTTGTTTGTGAGTTGTTTGGATATTATGGAGTCATAATGATGATGTATTTCTCCCTTGGAGTTCATAGTGAATTCGTTAGAGATGAAGACTTTGTTCTAAGCCTAATTGAGATGCCTTGTGCAAGTTTGAAGTGTTTGAGTTAATGCATACCTATATGGTCCTTTGAGATGATTTATATGAGACAATAGTTTTTTTTTAATGTTTTCATGACTGAAATTAATTGTATTTTTTGACATGTGGTTGTTGTTATGATGAATCATGTATACAAAGTAGATGTATTTTTTCATTTGAGATAGTTGTGATGATGGGGATGTGAGCAAGATATAGAAGGTGAAAGAATAGGTTAGAGGGGTCAAGGGCACAAATGAGAAGAGGTAGTTGATAAAATTAGAGGAAAATATGTTCAAGATCATTAGACCTAATCAACATGATATGATGTAAGTTTGAGCAAAGTAGGAGAAGAGTTTGTTTGAGAGGGTTTTGAGTACATGCAGCTAAACTAGTGATCACAATAAGTTTTCGGATAAAAAATTCATCAGTGATCTTCTTATTCATGTGGTTGAGTTGGTCTTTTAATAACTTTAGGGGCTTGTATCCTCCTTATAGAATTTTTGTCCTACTAAACTAGGGGTTGGTGCTTCTTGTGGATTTGGTGCCTCACTAAAAAAATCTTATATGATAAGTCATATGCACATAAGTATTTTTAATTGAGTATTATATATATATATATATATATATAGAGAGAGAGAGAAGTTTAGGTGGGTTTTCTTCCTCTCGAGGGTTTCCCTCATTATATGTTGTGTACTTGTTCTCTCTCTTATTTCATGTACTTGTGGATAGATGTTACACACTTAAAAGCACATATTGAATATGTTTATTGAATGGTTTATTTGAATGATGTATATAAGTTATTATAAGTGAAGGAAAAGTATTTTAAGACCGATTCACCCACCCCCCCCTTCCCCCCCCCCATTAGTATTTTTGCTTCTAACAGACCATTATTGTCTCTAACCATTATTATTTTAGATCATCATTTTAGTTTTAGCGGGATGTCTTCCAATGGATGACTTGGAGTAGAATATTAGGGGTAAATGACTTATCCTATAGTTGGTGGCTTGACAAAAAAAATGAATATGTTTGTAAGGTTTATATAGGTTACCTATTTTATAGAACATTAGGTTCTTATTTATATATTGATAACCTTTTTGAGGTATTTTGCTAGTTTGATCTCAACACAATCTCATTTATTTGGTCAGGTTTTGTAAAAATGATCAAATCACTTGCACATCAATTTCCCAATTGGTTTTACTTTATCTGTTATGAGAAAACATAGATGAATTAGTTCACAAAGCAACTTTGCCAACACAATGAATTTGAGGGACAATTTCTTAATAATTATGAAGTCACAAGTCCAGTGAAAAAAAAAACAATGTATTCTCCTATAACTAGCATTCAACTTGGTGAGTAAATCTTTTTCTTTAAACGGTTTCATAAAGGGAAGTAAGGAAAAATCCATTAGTGAAGTTTTAGAACCCAATAAAAAAATTTCCCTTGGGATACCAACAATGTGAAAACTAATTATGAATATATTCTTTACAAGGTATGTGATCATCATAATAAGAATTAAGACAATTAGTCTCATATTATTTAAACGTTCATTTATCTATTAAAAATTCAACAACACATCAACATAATAAGGAGTTACAAACTTGTTACCTCATTATAAAAATTTCATACAAGTTTATGAGCTCAGTTAGGTGACATTATCCTTGATTTATACAACCAAATTTTTAATTCTCTGGTTGAGGGAAATATTATATACCTGAACAACTAAAGGGGTGATGTTAGGGTTGAGGTCGATAAAAAAAGTGTTAAAAATCTTGTAATGATAGTAAACATTGTTGTCCACTCAAAATTTCCTGCTCTGATAAGAGTAAAATTTTCAAAATTTTGAGTTCAAGGGTTTTTCTCTGAAGTGCCTAAGTCGTGAAATTGAAAAAATCTGTGTTTTGGGTCTTTTTGTGTGATTTTCGGGCCTGTCGGAGAGTTTTGTCCCAACTGTCCCAAGTACTCATTTTGTGTGTCTGTTCCCCAATTTCGGCCGAAATCATCCTTCCCGCGTACTTCACACTTTCCTGTCCCAAATGTCCCAAAGTTAAAAAGTGCGAGCTTTCCCATTTTCGGCCGAAACTCTCAAGTCGCGTACTTCAGAGCTCTTTGTCCCAAATTGAAAAATGTAAACTGTTCCAATTTCGGCCGATTTGCCCGAAACGCGTCCTTCGCGCGTTTTCATCCCAAATGTCCCATTCTCAAAATGCGCCCTGTTTCAATTTCGGCCGAGCCGGTTGAGTCACGTACTTCGGAACTTTTTGTCCCGAATGTCCCAAGTCCAAACGGGCCCTTTGTTCCAATTTCGGCCGAAACACCCGAATCGCGTACTTCACACATTTTCGTCCCATTTGTCCCAAATGCATTTGTGCTTCCTCTCCCTGTTTCGCCCGAACCGGCCGAGCCGCGTGTTTCGCGCATTCGCGTCTCACATGTCCCAAGCGTACCTAGTGTCATTCACACTTAGTTTTTCCAGCTCACTCCGAGTATGATGCTATTCAAATTGGTGGTTGTATATTCAATGCGCATTAAAGTCATTTCTCTCTCCAAACGGCTATATAACGAGCATTCCCCTTTGCATTTTTCGCATTGCTTCCATGCTATCTTTTGCTCGAACCCTTGCGATTTGAAAACCTGCGCGATACCCCTCCATTTGCAAATTCCTTCCCGAAGTCTAGGTTGCAGCTCCGAGACTATCACTATGAAGATCAAGTTCCAGGGACAGGAGCAAATTTCTCCGCTTGAGTCTGCTCGTTAGCAATATAGGGGACAGCGAAGCTCGTCATCTCGACTTCGACGATTTTTGGGCAAGAATGACAGATGCAAACCCTACACCAATGGCACAAATGATTAATGATAGTGGTTTAGCTTTTGCCGGAGGTTTCCCAATCTCAGTACAGTGTGCTGATACAGTGCTTTCATGCGGAGCTCACTTCGACCCCGCTTCGAGCGAATTGACAAATGTACATGGAGAACTCATTGCCAAGCTGGATGCTGCCGCCATTGGAGCTGCTCTGAGGATTCCGGAGATGGACAATGCTATAGTCATCTCCCGGGATCAAGCACAGGCTATGTTCGACCAAGACAGTGACAAATATAAGGCGCGAGTGGCGAAGTCTTGGTTGAAGAACCCTAAGAAAGGTGCTTCTCGCCTAACCAAAACCCTCTTCCGAGCAGATTTCAACGAAGAATTGTCAGACTTCATAATCCTGCTGGCTCGGGTTATGGGTTTGCCCTCCACCAATGAGTTCCATTTCTGGATGTGCCCACTCATCAGCATGGTGTGCGAGGGAACACAAAATATCAACTGGGCAGAGATCATCAGTATGAATTTGGCTGAGCAGCTATCCAACGTTCAGCAAACAAAGAAGTTCTACATGACTTCATACCTGATGTATACCCTAGCAGCATCAAGGCAGTGGTTTGGTTTCTCCTATATAGATGCACACAAAGATGATCCAGTATATGCCTATTGCCCGCAGTTCACCTTGGAGACCAGCAATCAGAATTTCAGAAGGGTCAATGATGCTTTCACCATGTACGTGGTCAGATTGCTCGAAGGTGATACTGCTAGAAGGTTTTCAGATGAAGCCATGAATCTGATATCGCAGTATGGAGCCTATTTCATCCAATTCAGGAAATTTTCCTATATCAGACTTGCTGGTTATGAGAACACCCCTCTGCGGCTTCCCATGTTCTGCAATGACAAAATGGCCTTGATAGAAATATGCAGGCAACTAGACAAGTTGCACAGAACTTGCAGAGACAAGAAGATTTCTGGCTTGCACTTTCCCATCTCTCTGGGAAACTACACATGCAAAACAGCTCTGGATGCTCAGAACATAGAAAGAGCCCTGGTCCCTATCACTGTTCATTTCTTCAAGCCAAGAACCTGCTTTGATCTGAAGAAGTTTATTGAACAGAACCTCAAGATAATCTATCATCATAGGGCAGACACAGAAGACTACTGGGCTGACTGTGCAGATGATTTTGAAGCCAGAAGAAGGCATTGTGGCAGGTTCTCCCTGCAATTGATCAAAGAACTCGGTCTGTACCAAGTTCCTGAAGGTCTCCAGGATGACGATTCTGAGCTATACTCGTATGAGTATGAAAATGTGATTAAGCACACCCCTCTGGAGGACCTGGATTGGAACAGGAAAGAGAGGGATTGATCTGGCTGAGATCCTTGCTCCAGTCCTAGTCAGGACTAGGGTCTGGTTCAGTAAGAAGATCCGAGAATTCAAGAGGCACTCAGGAGAATCCAGCTCCAAGGATGACTCGACACCCAGTAAGAGAGGCATCAGTTCCAAGGTCTGAAACACTGATGCAAGACTCCTCCTGCCTCAACAACACAAGGACCTACAGAATCTACTCCTTCTTCATCTACCCAGGTATACAAGAAGAAACTCAAGGAGGTAAAGAAGGAGCCTGCAGAGAATGACCCCCCAAGAAAACAGGCAGAGCTGCCTATAGGGCCAGAGAACATCATTGTTCTCAGTGAAAGTGAAGAAAGTGAGATGCCAACTCCTGCAAATGTTCCTGAAGATCCAGCAGATAAGGATAAGGAGGTCCAGAGCACTGAACTTCCAGGGTGCTACTGATTCTTCTACTGCCATTACCTCCAGTGCTCTACTCACCTCTCAGCTCGAGTCAACAGCTGCACAGACCCTGAGTGTCATGAGCTCCCTGTCTCTTGGTCCCCTTGCCTCTCCTACAGATTCTTCTTCCTCTTTTGCTTGGGTGCAAGCCTCTGGTTGACAAAAGGAAGAGGAAATCCTCCTCTCAAAGACCTTGGGACCAAATTTTGATGCTGTAGCAGCCTTGTTGGGCACCACTCCTTCTCATGCCAAGAAAGCCAGAACTACTTCCAGGATTGTGTCTGATGCTCAAGGTCAGCAATTCTTGGAGATTGCTAAGCCTACAGTGGACAAATCAGAATCAGACTTGCTGACATCTGACTTGGAGCTTTCAAGGATCCCTATGGGAGAATCTACTCCTGAAGGTGAAATTCACAACCTCCAGGAGACAGTCACAAGAGTCATTGGAAGGGTAGAGAAAGGGCAGCAGACTATTGAACAGCTGGAAGAACAAGCCCAAGTTCTCACAAGTTTTATCAAGTCACTTTTGTCTAAGGACAAAGTTTTGGACCCTACCCCCTTGACTGCTCTACCTCCTCCTGTAATT
Source organism: Taxus chinensis (assembly GCA_019776745.2). NCBI lineage: Eukaryota > Viridiplantae > Streptophyta > Pinopsida > Cupressales > Taxaceae > Taxus > Taxus chinensis. The sequence goes on from CM034151.1 coordinate 883,413,366, forward strand.
CTAAGCCAAGATGAAGTGCAAAGTATTAAAGATATGCACAAGTATTCTGTCTATGGCAGAGCTATTGAAGCCATGGTGGATGACATGCTTGTTGCCGGGCTAAACTTCATCGATGAAGCTTTTAAGCTACATGGAAAGGTAGACAATTTGCAACAAAAGCTATCCTCTACCATCGGGGTCATGGATAAAGAGCTTAAACTCTGGAGTAGTTGCATAGTAGACCTTCGCCTCATGGGACAGACAGATGAAAACATCTTACTGGCGAATAAGATTTTTGATGATGCTAAGGACAATCTGTCAAAATCTTGGGTCTACAGCGTGGAATGGAAAATCAAAGTCCTGGAAGAAGCTGTGGGAGAAATGAAGAACAGCTGGCAGAAGGGAGAAGCTTTCAAGACGCTGGCAGCTGCTGCTTTCAAAGATATGCATTGTCATCTTCAGGATGAAAACTCTGGTGTCTCCCTGTCCTTGCAAGAAATCAAAGCTCAGTTCAGAGCTTTTGTCAAAGATAATCTTTTCAAGGAAAGCTCCATCTCTAAGGAAAAGATGAAGGAAATTTGTTCTCTTCAGTCTGCCATTGAAGAGGCAAACAAAGATTATCATACTCACGTCGAGTTTGATAAAGAGATGGAGAAATGTCTGGGATTTTGGACTCAGTCTGCAACCAACACGTCAGTCCCTCGTGGCAGAGATATAGCTGAGTCATTGAAGAAATTCAGGCAGCGGATTCTGAAGACAGTGGGTCCCTCCCAGTAGCCGGCCACCTGTCTCCTTCTCCTTTCTTTCCTCTTCTTTCCATTCTTTTCGTATTCTTTGTAATTAGTTAAGGTATTGCAATTGGCGGTACTTAACTATTCTTTAGTTAAAAGAAATGGTTACGAAGAGTAACTGACTTGTAAGGTTATATAATGGCCTTTCCACGCCATTTTAAGGGGAGGAAGAACTTGGATATTTGCTGAAAGTGTAAATAGATCTGAAAGAAATCAATACAAAAGGGCTTTCCATTCTTTGTCTATCTAATTCTTGTTATCTCTGTGTTTTCCTTTAATATTGTGAAGATCATTTTGTTCCTGATTCATTAGTCTCTCTGATTGCGTACTATCCAGTTTTGCAAATACAGCGATCTTGTATAACCAAGAAGGAACTTTGTGTCCTTGATGAATGAATCTGAAGAAGGTTATTTATGGAACTTTGTGTCTTTGAATTTAACCCCATTCAGCTAAAGCAAATGATCTTGTCTTAAATCCTTTGGAACTTCGCATACATAAAGAATTATTCTGCTATCTATAATTCTGAATGTTGCTATTCTGCTCATCTCCTTATTCCCTTTCCTCAGTCCTTGCGGTAATAGATGATCCTTGTGGAAAACACTTTCGTAATATCCAAGTTTGACCATAAAACAATGTTCTGTACATTTGTAAATAAGTTCGTTTCAGAATAAGGGAACCTCTCCCATTAAAGAGGAGGGACTTCTTGTCCCCTGACTGTTGCTCTTCTAAAAAGTCCTATTTGAAAACCAACAGTTTTTGGCGACTCCGCTGGGGAAAATCGCATTCTAGTACTGCAAATTTTTTTGATCATCCTTTGATCTGGCGACTCCGCGTTTCACTCGAGGGAGAAGGGCCCTTGGTATCGAAGATTCTCAGTTTCAGCTTTTGGAGCAACAGGGTTTTCCTTTCCCTTCAAATAGAAGAACTCGTTCGACGAGCACTCCACCTGTTCAAGAAAGAAATCCTGCGGGTGGTATTCCTTCAGAGCCTGCTAGTCCCAATCTACGAGCTTTGATCCTTGCTGGTGTTAAAGTTCCCCTCCAAGCCGTATTTCCAAGAATGGCGGGGCAATTGCCATGGGGTCAACGTGTCGGGCCCCTGGCCCTCACTCAGCCTTTGCATGAGTTACCTAGAGGTAACCGAAAGAACTTCCCCAAATTTAAAGGTGATGGCAAAGTACACCCTGATGAACATATTGCAGCCTTCATAGTTGCATGTGGAGTCTTGGGGGTTGAACATGAAGACGTCTCAGTAAGACTGTTCGTCGAGACGTTACAGGATAATGCTGCTGACTGGTTCTATCACCTTCCGGCTGGTGCCATCACCGACTGGAATACAATGAGAACTCAGTTCGAAAGCCGTTTCAAGCCGGCAGAAGATGTGCATGCTCTGCTTGCCCAAATTTCTCAGATAAAGAAAGATCCATCAGAACCCATGAGAGAATTTGTGGCTCGATTCAACAGACTGATCAACAAAATTCCTGTGAATACTCGACCGGTTGATCAAATTCAAAAATGTTTCTTTTTGAATGCCCAAACGCCTAAAGTCAGTTATGCTCTAAGAAGGGCTAATCTCGGAACGTTAATTCTGGATCAAGAACTGGCTGTTAGTGTTGAGGATGACCTGATCATGTCAGGGAAGTTGAGAAGAGATCCTCCTAAATCTAAATCTGCTGCTTCTTCCTCTTCCACCCCTGGACCCAATACTGATCCATTAGTCCAGAAACTTGCAAATGATCTAGTAGCTATAAAGAAACAATTAGCTCAGCATGCACCGTATGCAGACGTTCCGAGAAGAAATTTTCAGCCCAGAAACCGTCTGCCTGCCCCCCACACAAGACTGGCACTTGAGGGACCTCCTGTCAAAGTTCCTGTGAATGCAACTTGTGAGGTTGAAGAGCCAGATGATGTGGACAATGAAGCTTGTGAGGAGTTCCTTGAAGAATTCGATGATGAGGCAGAAGAACTTGAAGGATCTCGAGTCAATTTCTTTACCACTGAAGGCACTGATGATGGAGATGACTATGATGAAGTGGTAGCAGATATGAATAGCGAATCATTTGCTGTCATGACTCGAGAACAGACGAGGCAGAAGGAGAAAGTAACACAGCCCATGAAGAAATCTAAGGAGCAGCCGGCAACTATTCCGGTAATTGCAAAAAGAGGATCTCCTCTTCCTACCTCATCTGCACCAAAGGTAAGTACTGTCAATCCTGCTCCCAAAGTTGCTTCTTCTTCTTTTTCTCCTAAGGTTGATAAGCCTAGAATTCCAAATGATGATGGTCCATCCACCTCTGGATCCTTTGATATTGTTGATCATCTAAAAAGGACTAAGGTTCAGATTTCAGAAGCTGAATACTACCAAACCCACCCCAAAGCTTTTGCCAAGATGATCCAATTTGTAAATTCCCATTCCAAGACCACCTCTAAAGGCCTTTTTCCCACACCTCCTTCTGCACCACAGCCTAGTCTGGTAGCTGCTGTCACCTCACCTGGTGACAAAATTAAACCTTTTTATGTAACACTCCTTATAGCTGGCCATAGGCTCAGTAACTGTGTCATAGATTCCGGAGCCTCAGATAATGTGATGCCTGCTAAAGTAGCTCATGCTTTAGGCTTGACCCTTACTCGCACTTATGGATCTTGCTACTCCATGGAAAGTAAAGAAGTGCCTTTGGTTGGAAGGATTAAAGATGCACAAGTGGCTTTTGCTGCTTTACCTGAAAAGAAAGTCTTGGCTACCATCCTAGTAGCAGACATTCCTCCTTCTTATGGAATGTTGCTAAGTAGGAACTTTTATAAAGATGTGGGTGGGAGAAATTCAAATGGATTGGTCACACGCACTCATACCTGTCAACGGACAAATGAAGAAGCTGCTGCCCGAGAAACAATCTGAGTATATTGTGCAGAAAACGGATGATCCTAAGGCACAAATACTCTACGAGGACAGGGGTCATCGTAATTACATGATTCTGTCCCCTGATGAAATCCAACCCTCCAAAGTATCGCCTGAAGATCCCAATGGTGTCTGGATTTTAGAATTTGATGGAAGTTGTTCCTCAGCTGGTTCTGGAGTTGGTGTCCTGCTAGTGTCACCTGAAGGATGCTTACACCCCTTTTTCATTTAAATTGCAGTTTGAAAACACTAACAATATATCAGAGTATGAGGCTCTCCTTCTTGGACTGCAAGTAGCCAAAGAACGAGGTGTAAAAAATCTTCTGGCTCGTGGTGATGCAGAGCTGATTATAAAGCAAGTCAGGAGCCTTTTTCAGGTAAATAATGGGAGGCTGAAGCATTATCGGAATCAGATTTGGGATTCAATTGAATTCCTTGATGGCTTCTCCATTGAAGCAATGCCCAGAGAAAAGAATAGTAGGGCTGATTCACTGGCTGTCTCAGGGTCACTATTGATTCCCCATCCTGAATTCTCTCAGGATAAGTTCACTATTGAAATGGTCCATCGGCCTAGTGTCCCTGAAAATACCAATAACTGGTAAGTTTTCAATGATGACCAGCATTTGCTTTCCTTCCTGGAACTCAAGGGGAATTTCGAACAACTGTATTTTGAGGGAAGCGACAACCTGCCTTGTGAGAGGGTGTCTTCTAACCAAGCTGTCACCCAAGGAGAAGAAACGGATCAGGAAGGGTGCATTAAACTCAAAGGAAACAAGATTCCCAAAGGTTTGGTGAGTTTGGAGGAGTTGTTTGATAAACATGACAGATATGTGAAATCCAAAGCTTCTACTGGGCCTCAGCAATCAGCTGAGTATGATAAGATTGATATTGGGAGTTCTGATGACCCGAGGCTAGTAAATATTGGAAAATGTTGCACAACCGATGAAAGGAGAAGGGCAATTGATCTTCTAAGGAAGTATAAGGATGTTCTTGCATATTCTTATGAGGACCTAAAATCCTTCAAGCTAAAAGACATGCAGCATTCTATCCCTCTCAAACCAGGAATCAAGCCTTTCAAGCAGAAACAAAGGCAGGTATAATCCCAAAGATAGCTGACACCATCTTTCAGGAGATTCAGAAACTGTTGAAGGCTAAAATCATCTTTCCCATTCACCATTCAACATGGATTGCAAACATTGTGCCTATTAGGAAGAAGAATGGTGAGATCCGCATCTGTGTTGATTTCAGGAACCTGAATCAGGCTTCTCTGAAAGATAACTACCCTCTGCCTATGATGGATCAGATTTTGCAAGCAGTAACAGGATCTGGAATGTTATCTATGCTTGATGGATTCTCGAGATACAATCAGGTAGAGGTTGATACCGCGGATCAACATAAGACAGCCTTCACAACTCCTTGGGGTACCTTTGCCTACAAGAGAATGCCTTTTTGGGCTGATTAATGCTGGTGCCACTTTCCAGAGAGCTATGGATCTGGATTTTGGAAGCTTGAAAGGGAAATGTATCGTCATATACCTTGATGACCTGACAGTGTTTTCAAAGACAAGAGCGGATCACTTCGACCACCTGGAAATAGTTCTGCAAAGATGCCGAGAGCATGGGATTTCTTTAAATCCTAAAAAATCTGTTTTCTGTGTTACAGAGTGAAAGCTACTAGGGCATATAGTCTCCAAGGATGGCATCAAGATTGATTTTGAATGAGTCCAAGCCATCCAGCAGATTCCTCTCCCGACCAGTAAAAAGGGCGTGCATTCCTTCTTCGGTAAGATCAATTTCTTAAGAAGGTTCATCCTTGATTTTGCAGAGTTGACCCTGAACATTTCTCAGATGATGAAAGGGAAGAAAGGCATTTGGTTGGTCTTCTGAAGGAAAAGAATCCTTTGAGGGTATCAAGAAAGCTATTGCTAAAACTCCGGTTTTGGCCTGTCCTGATTTCAGCAAAGATTTCATCATCTATTGCTATGCTACAGACAATACCCTGGCTGCTGTCTTAACCCAAGAAGACTCTGATGGACATGAGCTACCAATTGCCTTCATGAGCTATATCCTGAAGAATCATGAGCTGAAATACACCATGATGGAGAAGCATGCTTTTGCAGTAGTCAAAGCTGTTAAGCAATTTCGCTTTCTATATCCTCAACTCCCACTTTATGGTGCTGGTTCCAGATACGACTGTTAAGTCAATTCTTACACAACAAGAATTTGGATCCAAGAGGGGAAACTGGGTGGCTAAGGTCCAAGAGTATGACATTGATATCAAACCGACCAAGCTGGTTCATGGCAAGGGGTCTTTGTGAGCTCATTGCTGAAGGAGCCAAACATGAGTTGCTGGAGGAGAAAGCTGACATTCCTACTGTTCTGTTTCTGAGTTCAGTTGATGAATGGTATGCTGACATTGCTCATTTTCTCACCTATGGGGAATGCCCCTCTCATTTAACTGCCAAAGAAAAGAGGACTGTTAAATTGAGGTCAGCATAATATGTACTATGGGAAAATGCTTTGTTCAAGCGTGGCTTAGATGGAAGATTTCTAAAGTGTGTGGATAAGGAGCAGCAGAGAAAGTTGCTCTCAGCTTTCCATGATCAGGCATGTGGAGGGCACTATTCATCAACAGTCACAGCTTACAAGATACTCCGGGGAGGATATTACTGGCCTTCTTTGTTCAGAGATGCATCCAAGTGGGTGGATAAATGTGAAGCTTGTCAGACCTTTGTGGGAAGACCTAAATTGGCATCTTTACCTCTCAAGCCAGTTGTGATTGAGGAACCATTTCAGCAGTGGGGTCTAGACCTCATTGGTGCACTGAACCCTGCTTCTAGTGCTGGTCACACGCATGTGCTAACTGCCACTGACTACTTCACCAAATGGGTGGAAGCTATTCCAGTCAAGAGCACTACTTCTGAAGTTGTATGCAACTTCATCAAAGAGAACATCTTGGTAAGGTATGGTGTACCTAACAAGATTGTAACAGACAATGCTTCGAACTTTTCCTCAACTGAGATAATGGATTTCTGCTACGGGTATGGCATCTCTCTGGCTCATTCTTCAGATTATTACCCACAGGGAAATGGACAAGCAGAATCCACCAACAAAAATCTGGTGACTATCATAAGGAAGTTGGTCAATGAGTCTCAGCGAAACTAGCATAAGAAGCTTTATGATGCTCTTTGGGCAGACAGGATCACACCTAAAAGAGCCATTGGAATGTCTCCTTTTCAAGTGGTGTATGGAGTAGAGGCTCAATTTCCAGTGACAGTGGAACTGCCAGCCTTGCACCTGATGAAGGCCATTGAAGACACTAGTTTCAGTGATGCTCTGGATAAAAGAATCATGTACCTGCACAAACTGAATGAGGATAGATTGGAGGTTGCTGATAGGATATCTGCTCACCAGCAGAAGGTAAAGGTTCTGTTTGATAAGAAAGCTAGGAGCAGAGAATTCCAAGTTGGAGATACCGTGCTGTTATGGGACAAAAGACATGAACCTCGTGGCAGCCATGGAAAATTTGATTCTCTGTGGCTTGGACCTTTCAAGATAAGACACTTTGCTGGTAAGAACTCTTTCTATCTTGATTACATGGATGGTTCTCCCCTCCCACTTCCTTATAGTGGGCAGTATTTGAAGTTGTTCAAGTCATAGGTGACTAGGGAGTCCCTTTGTATATTATGTACAGTGTTTCTGCTTTTATGCTTTTGGTGTGTTTCCCTTCTGTTGTTGTGTGTGTTGCCCTCTGTGTTGGTTTGTTTTTTGACACCTTTGCCTAATGGATCAGGCACTGGTCTGCTTCACCGAGTTTTCTGAGTTCTTGCCTGGTCTCATTCCATGAATTTATACCGAGTCATCCCCAGAAGGAGCCAGCTGTTGTCCACTTAAAATTTCCCGCTCTGATAAGAGTAAAATTTTCAAAATTTTGAGTTCAAGGGTTTTTCTCTGAAGTTCCTAAGTCGTGAAATTGAAAAAAATCTGTGTTTTGGGTCTTTTTGTGTGATTTTCGGGCCTGTCGGAGAGTTTTATCCCAAGTGTCCCAAAACTCATTTTGTGTGTTGTTCCAATTTCGGCCGAATCATCCTTCCCGCGTACTTCGCACTTTCCTGTCCCAAATGTCCCAAAGTTAAAAAGTGCGAGCTTTCCCATTTTCGGCCGAAACTCTCAAGTCGCGTACTTCAGAGCTCTTTGTCCCAAATTGAAAAATGCAAACTGTTCCAATTTCGGCCGATTTGCCCGAAACGCGTCCTTCGCGCGTTTTCGTCCCAACTGTCCCATTCTCAAAAATGCGCCCTGTTTTAATTTCGGCTGAGCCGGTCAAGTCGCGTACTTCGGAACTTTTTGTCCCGAATGTCCCAAGTCCAAATGGGCCCGTTGTTCCAATTTCGGCCGAAACACCCAAATCGCGTACTTCGCACATTTTCGTCCCATTTGTCCCAAATGCATTTGTGCTTCCTCTCCCTGTTTCGCCCGAACCGGCCGAGCCGCGTGTTTCGCGCATTCGCGTCTCACATGTCCCAAGCGTACCTAGTGTCATTCACACTTAGTTTTTCCCGCTCACTCCGAGTATGATGCTTTTCAAATTGGTGGTTGTGTATTCAATGCGCATTAAAGTCATTTCTCTCTCCAAACGACTATATAACGAGCATTCCCCTTTGCATTTTTCGCATTGCTTCCATGCTATCTTTTGCTCGAACCCTTGCGATTTGAAAACCTGCGCGATACCCCTCCATTTGCAAATTCCTTCCAGAAGTCTAGGTTGCAGCTCCGAGACTATCACTATGAAGATCGAGTTCCAGGGACAGGAGAAAATTTCTCCGCTTGAGTCTGCCGTTAGCAATATAGGGGACAGCGAAGCTCGTCATCTCAACTTCGACGATTTTTGGGCAAGAATGACAGATGCAAACCCTACACCAATGGCACAGATGATTAATGATAGTGGTTTAGCTTTTGCCGAAGGATTCCCAATCTCAGTACAGTGTGCTGATACAGTGCTTTCATGTGGAGCTCACTTCGACCCCGCTTCGAGCGAATTGACCAACGTACATGGAGAACTCATTGCCAAGCTAGACGCTGCCACCATTGGAGCTGCTTTGAGGATTCCGGAGATGGACAATGCTATAGTCGTCTCCCGGGATCAAGCACAGGCTATGTTCGACCAAGACAGTGACAACTACAAGGCGCGAGTGGCGAAGTATTGGTTGAAGAACCCTAAGAAAGGTGCTTCTCACCTAACCAAAACCCTCTTCCGAGTAGATTTCAACGAAGAATTGTCAGACTTCATAATCCTGCTGGCTCGGGTTATGGGTTTGCCCTCCACCAATGAGTTTCATTTCTGGATGTGCCCGCTCATCCGCATGGTGTGCGAGGGAACACAAAATATCAACTGGGCAGAGATCATCAGTATGAATTTGGCTGAGCAGCTATCCAATGTCCAGCAAACAAAGAAGTTCTACATGACTTCATATCTGATGTATACCCTAGCAGCATCAAGACAGTGGTTCGGCTTCTCCTATATAGATACACACAAAGATGATCCAGTATATGCCTATTGCCCGCAGTTCACCTTGGAGACCAGCAACCGCAATTTCAGAAGGGTCAATGATGCTTTCACCATGTACGTGGTCAGATTGCTCGAGGGTGATACTGCTAGGAGGTTTTCAGATGAAGCCATGAATCTGATATCGCAGTATGGAGCCTACTTCATCCAATTCAGGAAATTTTCCTATATCAGGCTCGCTGGCTATGAAAACACCCCTCTGCGGCTTCCCATGTTCTGCAATGACAAAATGGCCTTGATAGAAATATGCAGGAAACTGGACAAGTTGCACAAAACTTGCAGAGACAAGAAGATTTCTGGTTTGCACTTTCCTATCTCTCTGGGAAACTACACATGCAAAACAGCTCTGGATGCTTAGAACATAGAAAGAACCCTGGTCCCTATGACTGTTCATTTCTTCCAGCCCAAAACCTATTTTGATCTGAAGAAGTTTATCGAACAGAACATCAAGATAGTCTATCATCACAGGACAGACACAGAAGACTACTGGGCTGACTGTGCAGATGATTTTGAAGCTAGAAGGAGGCATTGTGGCAGGTTCTCCCTGCAATTGATCAAAGAACTCAGTTTGTACCAAGTTCCTGAAGGTCTCCAGGATGATGATTCTGAGCTATACTCATATGAGTATGAAAATGTGATTAAGCACACCCCTCTGGAGGACCTGGATTGGAACAGGAAAGAGAGAGATGATCTGGCTGAGATCCTTGCTCCAGTCTTAATCAGGAATAGGGTCTGGTTCAGTAGAAAGATCCGGGAATTCAAGAGGCACTCAGGAGAATCCAGCTCCAAGGATGATTCTACACCCATAAGAGACATCAGTTCCAGAGTCTGGAACACCAGTAAAGACCCCTCCTGCCTCAACAACTCCGGGGACCCACAGGATCTACTCCTTCTCCATCTACCCAGGTATACAAGAAGAAACTCAAGGAGGTAAAGAAGGATCCTGCAGAGAATGACCCCCCAAGAAAACAGGCAGAGCTTCCTATAGGGCCAGAGAACATCATTGTTCTCAGTGAAAGTGAAGAAAGTGAGATGCCAACTCCTGCAAATGTTCCTGAAGATCCAGCAGATAAGGATAAGGAGGTCCAGAGCACTGAACTTCTGGGGGCTACTGATTCTTCTACTGCCATTACCTCCAGTGCTCTACTCACCTCTCAGCTCGAGTCAATAGCTGCACAGACCCTGAGTGTCATGAGCTCCCTGTCTCTTGGTCCCCTTGCCTCTCCTGCAGATTCTTCTTCCTCTTTTGCTTGGGTGCAGCCTCTGGTTGACAAAAGGAAGAGGAAATCCTCCTCTCAAAACCTGGGACCAAATTTTGATGTTGTAGCAGCCTTGTTGGGCACCACTCCTTCTCGTGCCAAGAAAGCCAGAACTACTTCCAGGATTGTGTCTGACGCTCAAGGTCAGCAATTCATGGAGATTGCTAAGCCTACAGTGGACAAATCAGAATCAGACTTGCTGACATCTGACTTAGAGCTTTCAAGGATCCCTATGGGAGAGTCTACCCCTGAAGGTGAGATTCATAACCTCCAGGAAACAATCACAAGGGTCATTGGAAGGGTAGAGAAAGGCAGCAGACTATTGAGCAGCTGGAAGAACAAGCCCAAGTTCTCACGAGTTTTATCAAGTCACTTTTGTCTAAGGACAAACTTTTGGACCCTACCCCCTTGACTGCTCTACTGCCTCCTGTACTTCTAAGCCAAGATGAAGTGCAAAGTATCAAAGATATGCACAAGTATTCAGTCTATGGCAGAGCTATCGAAGCCATGGTGGATGACATGCTTGTTGCCGGGCTAAACTTCATTGATGAAGCTTTTAAGCTACATGGAAACGTAGACAATTTACAACAGAAGCTATCCTCTACCATCGGGGTTATGGATAAGGAGCTTAAACTTTGGAGCAGTTGTATAGTAGACCTTCGCCTTATGGGACAGACAGATGAGAACATCTTGCTGGCGAATAAGGTTTTCGATGATGTCAAAGATAATCTATCAAAATCCTGGGTCTACAGCGTAGAGTGGAAAATCAAAGTCCTGGAGGAAGCTGTGGGAGAAATGAAGAACAGTTGGCAGAAGGGAGAAGCTTTCAAGACGCTGGCAGCTGCTGCTTTCAAAGATATGCATTGTCATCTTCAGGATGAAAATTCTGGTGTCTCCCTATCCTTGCAAGAAATCAAAGCTCAGTTCAGAGCTTTTGTCAAAGATAACCTTTTCAAGGAGAGCTCCATCTCTAAGGAAAAGATGAAGGAAATTTGTTCTCTTCAGTCTGCCATTGAAGAGGCAAACAAAGATTATCATACTCACGTCGAGTTTGATAAAGAGATGGAGAAATGTCTGGGATTTTGGACTCAGTCTGCAACCAACACGTCAGTCCCTCGTGGCAGAGATATAGCTGAGTCATTGAAGAAATTCAGGCAGTGGATTCTGAAGACAGTGGGTCCCTCCCAGTAGCCGGCCACCTATCTCCTTCTCCTTTCTTTCCTCTTCTTTCCATTCTTTTCGTATTCTTTGTAATTAGTTAAGGTATTGCAATTGGCGGTACTTAACTATTCTTTAGTTAAAAGAAACGGTTACGAAGAGTAACTGACTTGTAAGGTTATATAATGGCCTTTCCACACCATTTTAAGAGGGAGGAAGAACTTGGATATTTGCTGAAAGTGTAAATAGATCTGAAAGAAATCAATACAAAAGGGCTTTCCATTCTTTGTCTATCTAATTCTTGTTATCTCTGCATTTTCCTTTAATATTGTGAAGATCATTTTGTTCCTGATTCATTAGTCTCTCTGATTACGTACTATCCAGTTTTGTAAATACAGCGATCTTGTATAACCAAGAAGGAACTTTGTGTCCTTGATGAATGGATATGAAGAAGGTTATTTATGGAACTTTGTGTCTTTTAAATTTAATCCTATTCAGCTATAGCAAATGATCTTGTCTTGAATCCTTTAGAACTTCGCATACATAAAGAGTTATTCTGCTATCTATAATTCTGTATGTTGCTATTCTGCTCATCTCCTCATTCCCTTTCCTCAGTCCTTGAGTAATAGATTATCCTTGTGGAAAACACTTTCGTAATATCCAAGTTTGACCATAAAATAATGTTCTGTACATTTGTAAATAAGTTCATTTCAGAATAAGGGAACCTCTCCCATTAAAGAGGAGGGACTTCTTGTCCCCTGACTGTTGCTCTTCTAAAAAGTCCTATTTGAAAACCAACAAACATAAGTGAGGAGGATTAACCAGACACGTAGATGAAAATGGTAGCTTGTAAAACTTCACAAATAATGTTTCTCTAATAAAATCCTAATGTATTTTCAACTCATGAATGAAAATGAATATAGTTTGTTTCACAATTATTTGATTATAGGCTATATAATGTGAGAAAGGACCCTCCCAGATTGTCAAAATACTTGTCTCACTCTGGAAACTCAGTAGGAAGTGCCTAAATAAAATCCCACTAAGATAAACTAGACCCATAGAGAGGAATGTGAAGATGTAAAACGATGAAGGGATTTCCCTAATGGTGATAGTAATATAATTGGGAAACCAACATATTACTCACATAAGCACACGGTGGGAAAGTCGTATGAAACTTCTCTCTAAGATGGCCAAAGAAGGATTAAAATCTTCAACAATTATTAACACCCCTCATTTATTTTGAGAGTATCTATAGATATCTTGAAACATGTTTTCCCTCTACCCAGACCAAATTACACATTTCACTGGAATTTTATGTAAATTTTTATTCATTGGAGAGGTTAATCCTCATTAGTTTTAATGTTTTGCTTTTTCTAATGTTTGTGTTCTTATTTTTTTAATTAATGAATCCTAATTTATGATGTATTTTATTGGAGAGGAATTCATTAATGTATTAGTGTTTATATATATTCAAGGTGACAGATACTTTATCATCACAACTCTAGGCCACGTTTAGTATTAACATCCGTTTGCATGTGCTAATGTGCTTTTAACATAATTTCAATGCTTTATTTATAAGTTTCTTATTGATAGGTGAGAGATGGTGTCACAAAAATTTAGACATGGTCATAGTTTATCGTGGATCTTATGCCAATAAGGGATATGCTAGAATGGAGGTGGCCCTCTCACTAATTTATGGTATACCAATAATGGTGACACCCAAACCTTTGTCTCAAAGAATGTCAGTTGTGGACATACTTGGTTTTGCGAGCTCAGTGCACCTTGGAATTTATTTTATAAAATTGAAAACCTTACTCGCATTTATCTAAAAATCAAACATACCTCTTGAATACATATCAAAATTAATTCAACAACACTTATAACACTAAATGTGTTTACAGGTTGGGTTGATCCCTCCCCGCTCCGACATCCGAACATGATGTGGAAGACGTAGATTCACAACTTGGTATCTATTCATGGTTGACATATTCATATTTTAATTTTATCACGTTCCTCTATTTTGAATTCCCCCATCTATTGTGGGAATGATGTTACAAAGGTTATAATGCATGTAGCATAGTTGTTCAGATGCAGAACAAGAAAAATCCAATACATCTATGTAAATTACACTTGAATGAAACACCTTGTAATGCTCAATCTCCTTCTTCTTCTACATACAAAAAAAAATAGTGACAAACACAATTGAACAAATATATCCATTCTCCATCCAACTAATCCTCAGTACACACACAAATTATGTTGGAGTTGTGCACACTTCCATGTTATGTTGAGGTGGACATGTGCTATCTGAAGTAAGATGTGCAGGATATGTGAAGGGATCTGATTGAGTGTTACCTAGAGGTGGAGGGGCATTTAGACTGTCACCATGCAAGGGTGTTGGAAATATTTCAGCTCTTTTTTAAGCATCTTCCCCTACTACGATAATTAAAAAAAAATGGAAGCTCTTGAGTATATGTTGTTGTGCGAGGGAATGGGAATGGGAAACAATATGCAGGTGGTGAAAAGAGTTGGTTTCGTTGGGTCGATGGTGTTTTCTTTGATGAGAAAAGTGTTGGGAATGTATCATCTCATGGCTTCCACCTTCAAAAACTACAACATTGATCATAACTCATGTTATTTATCCCATCACCAAACCTTAGGTTGAGGAAGAACCCAAGCCTACTTGGTATAAGGCTTATACTTATTGTGATTTTCATCGAATTGACGGTCACCTGAATGATCGATGCTTTCATTTGCATCACTTTGTCTAAGACGTCATTGATAGTGGTGATATCACTATTGAATAACATCACCAAATAGAACACCTAACATAAATCTTAAGGTGTACTCAAACCCATTTCCCAAACATGGCCGTGACAGTAAAAATGTTGACAAACATCCCTCTGCCAATAACGCTGATTTTATTTCAATTATCTCATTTATTGAGGAAGTACTATTTACAATGGTGACCATTAAATTCACACCTTCGAGTAATGTTGTAACCACATGCCAGAGGAAGATATGGGTTCCCGTAGAAAACCAACCTTCTACGTCTTCTGCAAAACTTCAAACGTCCAAACCAACAACTCCTTCTAATCAAAATTCAAATTATAATGCCAAATATTCCACTTTGGGTCAGTATGACTTCATTCAAATAATTGGCAACCACGCTAGTGCATATCTCTCTCATGGAATAGCTGAAAAATTCACCTAGTTTTCACGATATTCTCACTCGTTCTCCAAATGAATCGCGTGTTCCTCATACTCTCAATGTTTAATACTTTTCAGGCTATGATCATGAACCTTACGCCTGAAACTCATATCCTATCTTTTGGCCCTCAAGATATGTTGAACCCAAATCTTATTAACAACAACTCCTTGTACATCCAAGACTATGTTATTGATCATAAAGTCAAGAGAGTTATTATCAAAAATGGAGTGGCTCTTAACATCTATTCTATAAAAGTTCTATGTGGCCTTGGTCATATAATAAATGAATTAGATTTTAATATCATTAGCATTCATGGTTATGATAATATTGAGCGCCACTCCTGTGGTATCATCACTCTTCCCATAGAAGTAGGCCCCCATATCCTTGAAACTATGTGTCATATAGTTGACGCAGACACGTCATATAACCTTCTTTTGGGTAGACCTTGGATACATGCAATGCACGTAGTACCTTCCACTTTCCATCAATACATAAAGTTTCCAAATAATGGTAGAGAGTTCACCTTGTGTGGCGATACTTACCCCTTTGAATATTGTAAGTTTTTCGAAGCAAGGTACAAACAGGAAAAATATTTTCCATCTACTAATAGCACAACTAGATCTAGCGCAACTTCTATTCTTACCAACCATATTGATCCTAATGTAATATTGCACCCTCATCCTTTTACTTATTCTTCTGAAGAATTTAAGTCTAAAGTATCACCTAAGGATATTCCTCACACTGCCCTGTCTTCCTCTGGAACATCTCCATCTAAGGTGTCACTTGAAGTTAAATTCTATCATAATGGCTAAGGATTACACAATTGAAAATACATTTCTTGTTAGTAAACTCCCATTATCGCCTTGTAGCTATGGGCATCCTATGCTCCTCATTTACAAGAACCTTCATCTTACTATCTCGGAAACACTATTTGGATACAACATGGATATCTATAAGATGAAAATATTCCAATATTTTATGAATCTTGGCTATACGATGACAAGATGGAAGAATGCTACTTATTACACCAAGGGTCATAAAATGGTGAAAAACATGAACTGGAAAGGAAGAGGCCTTAGCCCATAAGTGCATGGTGTTATTGAACCTATGAATATGAAGTCTAACCTTTACACATATGGTCTAGGATATGAGACATATGAGAAGAAGCCTATAGTCTTTGATGTGTTACCTAGCGATGAGGACTCAGATTTTGAAATTGAGACTAGTTCTACACATAACATCTTCCTAGACCTAGCCGACACTACACTTTTCCTAGACTACTTATTTTTTCAAACCCTTAATGTTATTTATCCTTCCCTCATTGATCAGGACCAACAATGTCATATTTCCATGGATCTCTTTCAAAATGATGAGGCCATCGAGGAGTTCATCGGGGCTCGGGCCCCTTTTCCCTTATTGGATCAAAAGAAGGGTTTTGATATAAACCTTGATACTACCATTTACTTTGGTGAAGAAATTACAATCTCTAGTCCTAAAGAAAAAAAAATTAAACACATAAAAAAGACAAATTCTATCTTGCATAGTGAAAACCTTTCAGAGGCACTAAAGAGAGGATATTTGGATCCAAGAAATATCTAAAAATCTACACAACCCTCCAACATCATTTCAAGATAATGTCACTTCTAAGTTGTTGGTAGAAGAGACGACAACCATTAACATTGGAACTGAAGACCAACCAAAATTGTTACAACTAGGTGCCAATTTATCAGATTCCGAAATCAAAGCCTTCACAAAACTTCTAACCAAGTTTCAGGATGTATTCACTTGGTCTTACAAAGATATTCCTGGTTTTGATTCCTTCTCTTATGGTTCATCACCTTGTGGTGCACCTAGATGTTAAACCTGTCAAGAAAAAACTATGTAAAATGTATCCCAAGGTTACATTGCTTGTTAAGTCTGAACTACAAAAATTATTGGATGAAAGCTTCATACGGTGCATTGACTACTCAGAGAGGATATCTAATATGGTACCAGTTGCAAAGAAGACCCCCAGAATCCGTATTTGTATAGATATATGTGACATTAACAAGGCATGTCCTAAGGATGATTTCCCTTTACCTAATATTGACATGATTGTTGATTCTACTGCGTGTCATGAGATGTTATCCCTTATGGATGGATTTTCTAGGTATAACCAAATTCAAATTTCTAAATAAGACCAACATAAAACAACTTTTACACCACCATGGGGGATATTTTGTTACAAGGTCATGCCTTTTGGACTTAAAAATGCTGGTGCAACTTCTCAACGTGTCATGACTATTATTTTCCATGACCTTCTCCACGACATAATGGGATTATTTCAATGGTATTCTTGATAAATAAAAGACTAGGGTGGATCATCTAGCAGTTCTTAGGTGTATATTTGAATGGTTAAGGCAATACAAGGTTCGCCTTAATCCAAAAAATGTGTCTTTGGTGTCACTTTAGGGAAATTTCTAGGAATCATTGTCTCACAAAGACAAATTAAAGTAGATCCTACCAAGGTCAAAGCTATAATAGATCTGCCATCTCCTCATAACCTTTGACAACTAAGGGGCCTATAAGGAAAAATGCATTCTATTCATCTCTCAATTAGCAGATAAGTGCCATCATTTCAACCAGCTACTTAAAAACGATGTCTAGTTCAAATGGACACCAAACTGTCAAAATGCCTTTGCAAAATTGAAAGAATAGATGGCATCTCTGACGGAACTCATGCCACCTATACAGGATAAGCCTATGTTTTTGTATACATCTACAACACAACATTACATTGGGGCATTATTGGTGCAACACAATGATGAGGGTCATGAACAAGCTATGTATTACTTGAGAAGAACTCTTCTTGAGCGTGAGACCAAGTACTCGCAGGTTGAAAAGGCTTGTTTAGCAGTTGCTTATAATTTGGCAAGCTACAACACTATCTCCTAAATCATACCACCAAGCTAATTTCATGATTTGATCCTCTTAATTACCAACTTTTGGGACCTGTCATTACAGGACGCATGTCTAGCTAGATTGCACTACTTAGTGAATTTGACATTGAAATTATCAATCAAAAGGCTATCAAAGGTCAAGAAATAGCAGATCAACTGGCCACAGCACCACTACCAAGTTCACAACCACTAAATTTTGAATTTCCAAATAAATAATTGTTGTACATAAAAGCAACACCCTTATGGACATTATTCTTTGATGGATCTTGCAATATCCATAGTTCTGGAGCAGGAATTGTCTTGTGTACACCAGATGGAGACATCATACATAAATCTTATCGTATCAACTTCCCTTGCACAAATAACATAGTAGAGTATGAAGCATTTGTAACAAGCTTAGGGTTTTTTATCTCATGGTGCCTACAAGAATTGACAGTTCTTGGTGATTCTCTTCTACTCATTAATCAAGTTAATGAAGAATACCAGGTAAAATATGAAAATATCTCACCTTATAAAAGAATGTTTGATAGCCTTAGAGGGTATTTCCATATTATACATTTTTAACAAGTTCCTCACGTATAAAACAAAGTAGTGAATTCCATGTAAAACTATCTCTTCCCTTATTTCATCTAACACTAATCAACTCACAACGAGCTCCTTGTTGAACATATTTTGGTGCCCGCATACAAGTTGTTGGATTCCACTATGGTTTTTGATATTATTGTTCCTGATCATCACTAGTACCACAATATATACACCTTCATTCAAACTAAATCCTATCCTCCTAATTTTAATTCAGCTAATAAAAGAGCCTTAGCACAACATGCTTCGTGCTACACCCTTCTTGCTGACACCTTGTATCGAAGAGGCTATGATGGGACTATCTTAAGATGTCTCAATCAAGATGAAGCTAATCAGATGCTATCTGAAGTACATTAGGGTATTTGCAGTGCTCATACTAGTGGAATAGTCCTTACAAAGAATATTTTATGCATTGGATACTATTGGCCCATAATAGAGGAAGATGCATGCAACTTTGTGAAGAAATATTAGGCTTGCCAAAAACATGGTAATCTCATTCATGCACCATCCCAAGCCTTGCATCCTATTACTTCACCTTGGCCCTGTTGATGGCAAATCACAGCACCCATGAATTTATGTAACTTGATGGGTTGAGATTCTCAGTGCGATTGCATAACATGGAGCTTTTCCCAAGTGTGGGACCTTGTGAATCAGGAAAACTCTCCAGATGAAGGCCGGTTCCTATTCCTTTGTTCAGATGCACACATAAAAATGCAGAGGGTTTACTCAAAAACCTAATCTAACTTTCCGAGGAGGCAGGGTAAGAAGATGCATAAAAATAAACCTAAACTAACAAAGGTGATGCACCGAGGAATGAAGAACACTTGTCTTTCCAATAAACACGAACCGTTAAAATGTAATGCAATATCATGCACAGATAACCAAATTTACAGTGAAAGATTAGGAGGATGCAAATGAAAACAGTGAGGGTTGAGAATCATCCATAGACATGCATTATTTAATCCAAATATTGATACAATACACTACAAAATGCCAAGAGGAAAATTTGCATTACAGTTTTAGATGGGAGGTTTGAACTCCACAAATTCACCTACCAAAGAGAAGAAGGGAGGGGCAAAACAAGAATGTCCAACCTTTAGAAAGAAGCTCCTCCTTAAAAATTATAGGAAGAATGAGAGAGGGAAGAGAGAGGAATTCCAAATCTACCCCAACCACCTCCAGGTTGTATTTAATTCATCTCATTATGGCGGTACATGAGAACCCTAGAAAACCCAAAAAATGGCGAACTGTATTTTAAATTTTTGAAGAACTTGTTCTCACCCAATTAAATATATCCAGTCATAGTTGGATAGAGGACCTTGTAATATTTCCAAAAATTCCAACCTTGCGTGAATCTGAGCTCCTTGTGAAAAGTTATGGCCATTTGAATATCTGGGTCAGGGTTCGCTCTGTCAGGTTCGAGATGTCAATGCTCAAAAAGTTGTGCCTCTTGAAGATGTGCCTCCTGAAGATGCGCCTCGGTGCATCCATCCTCATGTCAACATACTCTTAAGTGCACCATAGGCACTGAAAATGTGGTGCCGATGCCTTCTGATCTGCACCTCCAACCTGTGCCAGGGGCGTGACTTTTCCCATGTCGGCACCTTCTAATCTGCACCTCCAACCTACACTAGGGCGCGAATTTTCCCATGTTGGCACCTTCTGATATGCACCTCCAACTTGCGCCAGGGTGTGACTTTTCCCATGTCGGCACATTCTGATCTATTCCGAGGGCGCAGCTGGTGGCGTAAATAAATGTCAAGTTTTGAGTTTCTTTGATTTCCATATTCTTTTGTTTGTCTATATTTACCTGGGGAGGGAGATATATACAAAATACCCTTTTCAAAATGGGGTCTCGATTTAATTGGAAAAATAAATCTCACATCTTCTGATGGCCACACTTTTATTATAACCCCCACTGAGTATTTCACCAAGTGGGTTGAGGCTATGCCTCTTACTAACATTATTGGGTACAATATTTATAAATTCATCTTCAACCATAATATTTATCATTTTTGCATCCCCATTGTTATTGTCACTAATAATGGTGGTTCTTTCAAAAATAAGGATCTCAAAGCCCTAGCTAAGAAATATAATATCCATGTAAAATGGGCTACACCATATTACCCAAAATGCAATGGCCAGTCCAAAGCATCAAACAACACTATCAAGTCCATTCTAGAAAAAAGAGTCAATAAACACGGATGTAATTGACATACACAGTTATATCCTACTCTCTGGGCCTATCGTACTTCCTTCCGCACACCTATAGGAGCTACTCCTTTTTCCCTAGTATATGGCTCTTAAGCCATATTACCTATCAAATTTGAACTTCCTTCACTTCGTGTCTCCCTCCAACATCTCATTCATGAAGAGGATTATCGTGTTGCATGCCTTGCAGATAGAATTACTGGACGAGAGACAGATTTGTGCCTTAGACCATATGAAAATTTATCATAATAGACTGCATCATAATTATAATCGCAAGATCAAACCTCGATAGTTTGAAATCGGTGATTTGTTCCTAAAGGAAAATAAAAAGAAAACAACTAAACCACGAGAAAAACATGGCAAATTTGAGCCTAATTGGTTGGGTCCTTATGATATAACTACTAAATTTGGATCTGACACATACAAATTATCTACTGAGGATGGAAAAGAGTTCAAGGAGTGAATATAACAATGGTTTGGATCCTTCTTGTTCATATTGGGTTTGTTTCTATTACTTGTTTTGTATCTTTTTTTCATTTGCATATGTTTTGTTTTTCTCCTAGTTTATTTAAGCTATGGAGCATTTTCCTTTTTGTTGTGTATTCATGTTTTCTTTGCAGTTGTCTTTTAAATTCCTTCCAAGAAAATGGCAAAATCCACAAAAAAATCAAATATTTCAAAAATCCAAAAAATTTAAAAAAAAAATCATCACAAAACTTTCAGACAAACATTCACTTATCATAGAAATCCTACAATTGGAAACACTTAAAGTGAATCATTCAACATCTCAATACAATCTTGATAAATGTTATACTTTTATCTATTACCCTAGTGCTCACGCCAATTTTACAACTATCACTTTATTGGACCTTTGCATGATATGCTAACTCTGCTTGGGGAAAGTCACACAATTATTTTTCCTTCTTGATATAACTTCATCTAGGGGAATTTGAACTTTGATCATTTGCACAATGGATTTAGCAAGATTTTCATAAGGATTCGCTTTAACTTTGCTCTTCTAGTCTGATCATATTCCCACTTGGGAGAATATGTATCTACTTAATCATCATTGTGGCACGTGTTAGGGGCATGGCTGATTGTCTTAATTTTTTCAAATTTATGTTGCATTGTTGATGTTTACTCTTTTTGGACCACTTACAAGTACTGTGATTACATCTTGGTTCCATTATAACCGTGGTGTCAGCACCTACTTTGTATATTGGGTTTGTTTTCCTTTTTATCTTTTATTTGTTGTGTCTGTTTGTTTACGTGCATCTAGGTTAACCATCTTGATTCTTTCATAATTATGGTGACAAATCTATTATGTAACATCAAAAATCAAGTTGCTCTAGTAAATTACTCTCCAAATAATGTTCATGCTATGAGCACAGTCCTTTCCCATTTTTTTCTACTCCCTTGTTTTCCTTCCTATCAAGCAGTTGTCATCTGCCTTGTTGCATCATCCATCCACTTAAGGGGGCATTCCTCTATCATTTTACTTGTTGGGGCATCCCAATGCTTCACATTTTTCTACTCGCCAATCTGCATGCGTAGACTATCTTTAAAGCACTATTACTTTGCAATAGCACTTTAAAGAGGGGCAAAATCTAGACACCCCAAAATTACTCTCTTGTTTCCAATTGTTCCTAGTGTTATCCTAGTATGCCCTGTTATTCACCCATTTTTGATTAATTGATTAAATGAATTAATTAAATACACATTGTACCCCTTTGGATTAATTAAATTAATCATATGTATCCTTTGTACCCCTTTAGCTAAGTTAATTATTATTTATTAATTAAATAATTAATTAATTAAGTGTGTGCACATCCTAGTCATCTTCCACTTGCTCAAACTCTACCTAGACCCAACTTAGACTCCACTTGGACTCCCTATCCTTATCCTGGTTAACTGCATTTCTAGAATCCTAGAAAGGTGGGGGAAATTAAATTACACGTACAACCACCTTTCTGGATGCATCTTTTTCCAATTAATTCATTTACCGCCCCCGATGCTATCGTAACTTCCCACAATGCTATTTTTAGCATAGTCATTTATCTGTGTATAACCAACTTTAACTGATTTTACCTCTATAAATTACAGGCTTACGTTCCTTACAAATCCTCTTGAATTTGACATACAAAAACTTTTATTGAATTATTTGTGTTGGTAGCATTTGCATTCAAAGTTTGGAGAGCACTCAAGAGCATCCACAATCATCTCTGATATTCCTTTGCAAGGTTTCATAAGAGACCCTTATTTGAGGTTTGCACAAAAAGGTTACTGAAAGGTTTGCATTGTTTGTTTATCTTTCATTCTGAGGTATTTTTTTCTACTTACAATGCCAATGCGCTTTCCTCAAACTTTATACGCTCCCACTACAATCTCTCGTTGTCGCTATCACGCAATATGATGCATTTCATTACCCATGACATTCTTCACGTCAGCGGTGACCAACAGGGGTGTTATGATGTCGTATTCCTGGTTGCACTAGTTGAAAGAGCAATAAGAGATTGACAAAGGAAAAATGGATTTTTTCTACTCATGTTAATATCATGTACAAATACATAGGAGAGATTATTCCTAGTTTCTAGGATATTCTAGTTACCTATAATATCTGCCAGATAATCTCTCTAACAATATCGACCTCCCAACAACCCTATATTTCTAGTATTGTTGTAACTTACAACAATGCATGTAACAAATATAATATTAAAACTACTAACCCAAATATTTATTCACTCACACATGTAAGCACTAAAATTTAATTTGTAGCATTCCCCTTGTTAGTGCTAACATGGGAAGAAAGCACATCTCAAGAACTGGAAATAGAATCGTATGCCTCTACATACTTTTAGGTATGCATACTACTGGCTTGGATCTTGCTATCTAGATCTTGCTACACATGACCAACTCTCTTCACCACAATGAATCCCATACCGAATGATCACACTTCCACCGATTCACCTACATACGCGAATTCAACAGTTCCAACTTTCACTTCCAGTGAATGCTCTTTCACCAGCCAATCAATGTTAGAAGTACGATAGTTGAAGAATCTTAGTAGTCAAAGGATCACTCTAGTTCATCTGCCCTCCTAAACAACTGTTCTCAACATCCGCAATGCGCATGATCCTCATTTCAATCAAAATAGAGGAAGGAAACCACATACCATTTTATTCTGCACACACTAAACAACTAAAATAATATATAAAAAGGTGTCACCATTGTTGTACGTGACCCCGTCATTGGTGGCTGACGAGAGGCGTTAATCACCCTCCATCCTTCGTTGCCTCCGACTTCTAGTAGATTTGCTTCTTAACTCAGTTGAATTTGATCATGGAGCTCAATTTGAAATGCCCCCACTCGATTTGAACTCGAGCGTTGGGTAACACTGAAAATGCATTCATGAGGAATTTATTTATTTATTTATGGACTCTTTACAATGACACTTAATAATGACTATGAAGATGCAACAATTTTTTAATCAACACATTTGATAGACTTGAACAATTATAATAATAGAACTTTTAATGTTGACAATAAAATGACATAACTTTATACTTTGACAACAAAATGATAATGGCCACACTTTTAACCATACAAAAATTTACCAATTAAACGATAACTTATTGACAATTAATGACTCTTTTTAGGATTGACAACTTTAAAGAAAAAATTTAATGACATGCCGGAAATTTATGGATAAAAAAACATATGTTGGACAAAATAATAAAACTAAACTATTTATTTTGACACTTAAAAAAAAAATTGAACACAAATGGATATACATCAATGTTAAAATACTTAGCTTTTAAACAAAAAAACTTTTCAAAATAGACAGAATGGAACTATTAGAGGAAGAATTAAATATTATGATTAAAAAATTTACTAAACATTTACATGAAGGATACGTAGAGAATTAAAACGTTACTTTTCTTTTAACACCTCTGTCGCCAATGATGCCCGACCATGAGTATGCATGGAGAGAATATGTTACTAGGAATTGATAACAAAATGCACTTGTTTGGGATGGTGTAGGAGTGGCGAGTTAATGAGTGTGAAGCCCTGATTCGATGTTTGTGAAAGAGCTCGAGAATCAAACTTCAAATGAAATTTTGGCTGGCTATTTCTAACAATCAAATCTACTAATGCTTTGAATGTCTATTTGAATCCAACAAAAGTCTGTGTAGTGGTATGTTCAGGGGTGTTTCATGCCCTAGGTAACTTAGGCAGTTGCCTAGGGCACCGAACAAGGAGGGGCGGCTTAATTTTTTTTAAAAACAAATTTAACGTCGGCTTTACGGTTGCCTTTCCAAAAATTTGAGTAGTGAGTCGGATTTGCTAATATAATAGTATAAGTTCGAACCGATGCACTTGCCCAATGCATCATTCAATTTACAAATTACATATATATTATCATATAGACAGGCAATCCACGGATATGAATAAGGGACAGGATTCGTAATTTGCTTTAAGGCCCGTACAAGGGGAAAATTAGAAGTGATGGTAGGAGTTCACCTAGAAAAATCCATTTCATAAGGGCTCGATACACCTCGCTGCATGTGGAGCACCATGTCTCCTTTTACCACTCACTTTTGTAATTCAAAGACGTGTACTTCTCTGAGAAAATTAAAGGGTTCGCTTATTAAGGTGAAAGCTCTTGTGAAAAGCCTGAGCCCTCGAAGTAGGATATTAAGTACATGCCAACAGAGTCATAGTGTTGAAAATGCACAAATTCTTCCTTGTTTCAGTCCAGTACAAAAGTTGAAATTGAGACAGGACAGTGAAGATAATCCAAAATCCCAATATTGCAAAAAATCTCATATCACTTCAGTTCCAGCTCTAGGTAAGAATCTTTAAATTATTAGAAAAACACTTTCTCCATACAACCGTGTTTTAGACTTTTTGATGGATCACACCATTAGGACAATGGATCATGAATCTAATTATAAATGTCGATAAACTTTCTAAAAAATCCACTCTTGATAACATTTCCAAATTCTAATTGTGCGTTGAGTGGTGGTAGTCCAGTGTAGGAAATGATAGTGATCAAGTTGGTGTGTGTGCAGCTCCTTCCAATGGGATGGGATTTTCTGAAAATAGCGAGCTAGAATTTCAGTATTCGAAATTACAAGGTATATGGAAAATGTTTAATTTAAATTCATGGTGTTCTGTAGATTAATCAATTTCATTAGACAGTGTTGTAGGGCAGTGTAGAACACCCAACATTGACCATGGTATAAAATAAACCCATGAGTGTGATAGCTCCTATTCCTTCTCTAAATAATAAGTTAATTTGTAAATATGTCTGACATTTCAATGATAATATTTACAGCAGATGCATATTTCTTCAACCGAAAAATGTGTTATCCCGGCAGGCTTGTCTTGAAATATTTTGTTGGTTGGGAACCTGTACAAATAAAATCTCCATCGTCGATTCCATCTGCAACCCTACCTTCTTCATGCTTTCATATTTTAAGTTGCACGGAGAAGGTAGGGTGACTCATTTTTATGATTAGAGGAGGGTTGGGGGGGGCGTACTCTCCGAGTACTACCTAGGGCACTCCGAAACCTTAATTCGGCCCTGGGTATGTTGATAAGGATTTCAACGAATGTAGGTAAATCTGAGGAGATTCGAGGCGCATATAAGGTCGTCACAATTAATTCGTCATTTAAGCATTGCACAAGCTCATATAACAATAAGGATGTGTTTCCTTATAACATCAACTCGCACTCTTCTAGAGATCTGATAGATGCTTTCTGACTAAATACTGTTGTCCAATACAATGATTAATCATTGGAGAGATTCGTCATTGAACAGAGCAGACGCCTTGGAAGGATACAATCTGCTGGAAACAAGAATGTCAAAACAATTCTTAGCAAACTGAACCCGCCATCATTTGAGGCAATATACTAGAGAATTGCACCTTTAAATTTAACACTCCATATTAGCAATTAGAGGATTCACCTGCTCTGATACCAGATGAAAGAGCAGTAACAAATTGACATAGAAAAAAATTATTCTTGCTACTCACATTAATATCTTGTACAAATATATAGGAGATATTATTCCTATTTTCTAGGAGATTCTAGTACCTATAATATCTCCCAAATAATCTCGCTAACAATATCAACCTCCCAACAACCCTATATTCCTAGTATTATTGTAACTTACTACAATACATGTAACAAATATAATATTATAACTCCTAACCCAAATATTTATTCACTCACACATGTAAGCACTAACATTTAGTTCCTAACACTAGTGGGAGTGGAGAGAGAGAGGAAAAATTGAATATTTTGAGGCACATAGCAAGCCATATGAAATCCAAAGGTAGTTTGATCATACAAAGAGCCAAGGGAGCGATGGATTTCTTGTATCTGATTGTGAAAGAGGAATACATTGTGGCGCACTCGGCATTGAAGATCATCT
The DNA here is from genome assembly GCA_019776745.2 of Taxus chinensis. Classification (NCBI taxonomy): domain Eukaryota; kingdom Viridiplantae; phylum Streptophyta; class Pinopsida; order Cupressales; family Taxaceae; genus Taxus; species Taxus chinensis. Next base: position 883,440,395 of record CM034151.1, read on the forward strand.
CCGTTCTCCATCCAACTAGTCCTCAGTGTTAGTTTCCTCTTAAAGATAATTGAACCTGCTTTAGATGCAAATACAGATCAAGATCGATCAATTAGTATATAGTAAAATGAGGAGATATTAGGGTTACAGATTTATTTCCATGTGCAAGTCTTATTTAACCCATAATGGTGATGACCTTAATGACAGCTATTAGCGAGATATCCATTAAGCATAGTTCCCCGTAACGTTATGTTTATTTATTTAATTTAATTATTGTTGCAACTATACAATTACTACTAAATTTACAACGTCAACTTAGGTTTATGCATGGTTAACACATCTAGAACTCAAATAATAGGAAAATGGAAAGTCTGAAAGGTCATTTATGATGTTTCGCTCTCCATGTTTTGCTTTGGGTTTTAAAGAGTGCTTAACCCGGTTGGTGGGTTTGTTTGACATGGGTCAACTTTTCCCTTGTTAAATACATGGAGAAACAAACATATGCGGTACTTTTGAATCTATACGATTCATACAATATCTTTTCAACTAGAATCTTATAACTTTAAGGAATATCTATATCGTATGCCCTTAAAAACAAATATAAAATGTGTCAAAACTCTACAAATCCTAAATTTCCTACGTTAAACTTGTCTTATTAAGAAAATATTGATAATGGCGTACTAGATGAGGATAACCCAAATATTTATTCGCTCACACATGTAAGCACTAACATTTAATTCCTAACAGTGGTGGGAGTGGAGAGAGAGGAGAAATTGAATATTGTGAGGCACATAGCAAGCCATATGAAATCCAAAGGTAGTTTGATCATACAAAGAGCCAAGGGAGCGATGGATTTTTTGTATCTGACTGTGGAAGAGGAACACATTGTGGCACATTCGGCATTGAAGATCATCTCTGTTCTCCATCCAACTAATCCTCAGTGTTAGTTTCCTCTTAAAGATAATTGAACCTGCTTCAGATGCAAATACAGATCAAGATCAATCAATTAGTATATAGTAAAATGAGGAGATATTAGGGTTACAAAATTATTTCCATGTGCAAGTCTTATTTAACCCATAATGGCGATGAATTTAGGACAGCTATTAGCAATATATCCATTAAGCATAGTTCTCCATTACGTTATGTTTATTTACTTAATTTAATTATCATTGCAACTACACAATTACTGCTAAATTTACAACGTTAACTTAGGTTTCTACATGGCTAACAAATCTAGATCTCAAATAATAGGAAAGTGACAAGTCTGAAAGGTTGTTTAGGATGTTTCGCTCTCCATGTTCTACTTTGGGTTTTGAAGAGTGCTTAACCCGGTTGGTGGGTTTGTTTGACATGGGTCAACTTTTCCCATGTTAAATACATGGAGAAACAAACATATATGATACTTTTGAAGCTATAAGATTCATATAATATCTTTTCAACTAGAATCTTATAACTTTAAGGAATATCTATATCGTATGCCCTTAAAAACAAATATAAAATGTGTCCAAACTCTACAAATCCTAAATTTCCTATGTTAAACTAGTCTTATTAAGAAAATATTGATAATGGCATAATGGATGAGGATAACCCAAATATTTATTCACTCACACATGTAAGCACTAACATTTAATTCTTAACAATGGTGGGAGTGGAGAGAGAGGAGAAATTGAATATTGTGAGGCACATAGCAAGCCATATGAAATTCAAAGGTAGTTTGATCATACAAAGAGCCAAGGGAGCGATGGATTTCTTGTATCTGATTGTAGAAGAGGAAGACATTGTGGCACATTCGGCATTGAAGATCATCTTCGCTCTCCATCCAACTAATCCTCAGTGTTAGTTTCCTCTCAGAGATAATTGAACCTGCTTCAGATGCAAATACAGATCAAGATCGGTCAATTAGTATATAATAAAATGAGGAGATATTAGGGTTACAAATTTATTTCCATGTGTAATTCTAATTTAACCCATAATGGTGATGAATTTAGGACGGGTATTAGCAAGATATCCATTAAGCATAGTTCCCCGTAACGTTATGTTTATTTATTTAATTTAATTATCCCTACAACTATACAATTACTGCTAAATTTACAACGTCGACTTAGGTTTCTGCATGGTTAACACATCTAGATCTCAAATAATAAGAAAATGACAATTCTAAAAGGTTGTTTAGGATTTTTTTCTCTCCATGTTCTGCTTTGGGTTTTGAAGAGTGCTTAACCTAGTTGGTGGGTTTGTTTGACATGGGTCAACTTTTTCCCTTGTTAAATACATGGAGAAACAAACATATGCGGTACTTTTGAAGGTATACAATTCATACAATATCTTTTTAACTATAATCTTATAACTTTAAGGAATATCTATATTATATGCCCTTAAAAACAAATATAAAATGTGTCCAAACTCTGCAAATCCTAAATTTCCTATGTTAAACTTGTCTTATTAAGAAAATATTGATAATGGCATAATGGATGAGGATAACCCAAATATTTATTCACTCACACATGTAAGCACTAACATTTAATTCTTAACAATGGTGGGAGTGGAGAGAGAGGAGAAATTGAATATTGTGAGGCACATAGCAAGCCATATGAAATTCAAAGGTAGTTTGATCATACAAAGAGCCAAGGGAGCGATGGATTTCTTGTATCTGATTGTAGAAGAGGAAGACATTGTGGCACATTCGGCATTGAAGATCATCTTCGCTCTCCATCCAACTAATCCTCAGTGTTAGTTTCCTCTCAGAGATAATTGAACCTGCTTCAGATGCAAATACAGATCAAGATCGGTCAATTAGTATATAATAAAATGAGGAGATATTAGGGTTACAAATTTATTTCCATGTGTAATTCTAATTTAACCCATAATGGTGATGAATTTAGGACGGGTATTAGCAAGATATCCATTAAGCATAGTTCCCCGTAACGTTATGTTTATTTATTTAATTTAATTATCCCTACAACTATACAATTACTGCTAAATTTACAACGTCGACTTAGGTTTCTGCATGGTTAACACATCTAGATCTCAAATAATAAGAAAATGACAATTCTAAAAGGTTGTTTAGGATTTTTTTCTCTCCATGTTCTGCTTTGGGTTTTGAAGAGTGCTTAACCTAGTTGGTGGGTTTGTTTGACATGGGTCAACTTTTTCCCTGTTAAATACATGGAGAAACAAACATATACAGTACTTTTGAAGGTATACAATTCATATAATATCTTTTTAACTATAATCTTATAACTTTAAGGAATATCTATATTATATGCCCTTAAAAACAAATATAAAATGTGTCCAAACTCTGCAAATCCTAAATTTCCTACGTTAAACTTGTCTTATTAAGAAAATATTGATAATGGCGTACTGGATGAGGATAAATCTAAAACATCTATAACCTGCAAACCTTAAAATTTCTTTGTTATACTTATCATATCAAGGAAATATTGATAAAAATGTATACAACATGACACTTTTCCTAATACTTTTTTAAGAACTGATATTAGTTTTTACCCTCTCGGTTGACTTGGGTTCCAAGGCACAAATAAACACGCACCCCCTCATCTATGTGTCTCACTTCAAATGCATATCATGCCTTCCTATAATGGGCTCCACGTTTTCCAAAAAAAAACATTGGTAGGAAGTTGTTATGTTGGTCATTAGTATCTCCATTCTAAATGACATGATTAGTGTCTTTCTTCCAAACAAAGAGCCCAAGTGAATGTTATCATATTTCTTCGGATCTATTGAACACACATATTCACCATTTCCTTCAAATGTAAGATTTTATTGCCACTTTCCCATGCCATATTGAGGTCTTTCATAAATGCCAATGTTGTTTTATTGAATTTGAATATGTATAGCTTGAAATAATAATGTTTAGTTGTTGGCATCTTATTATGCCAAAGACATTATCACTAAGGGAAAGGCCTGGTTAGCAACTAACATGTGCCAAAATTTCAAGGGTGAAGATAGCTTCTGTTGTTGTTGTCCTTACATGGACATTGAACAAAATAATCTCAACCTTCCATTTCACTACCACCTGCTCCGCTGACGTCACCTTCGTGAAACACATATTGTGCATTTGCCAAGTATGAACTCCACAAGTGTCCAAGTAGTTCTTTGTTGTGCTACCCCTATTTTTTTTCTAGCAGTTTTCGCAGTTGTAGTTTCTTTCAGAAAGGATGAACATGAGCACGAGGAGTGGTCGCCTGTGAAAGGCTCTCTATCATCTAACAGGGATGCCTGCAAAAATGTTTTACTTTAACTATCTCCATGGAATATTCCTTGGAGGATATGCCTAATTGCATTGCAGGTGGTCGCTAGTTTGAGTCCCCATAGGCATAGGTGATAGGTAATCTGAATTGGGGATTATTAATTTTGTTTAAAGAATATAGCTGGGAAAGACATGGATTTAAAAACATTAAAATTAAGTAGACAAGATTTTCCTTGTCATTACTAAAATGGCCATCTTTTGTCATAGTGTTTAGTGTCTCGCTATAGTGCCAAACACTTTCACATAAACCCATCAGGATGAAATGGCCGTTCAAAACCCTTGCAAGGATAGAAATTCCACAAAGACGAAATGGGACCACGTGACCATCATCGTTGAAATTTAGTATATATACCTGAAAATGTCTACAAAGGTTTTAAAATTTTCATTCAAAGGAAACATGGATCAAGGACCTCAGGCAAAGTTACTTAAATTTCGTTTAAAATATAGAATATATTATATCTTAGTAATGGTTTTGCTTAGTTGTAGTGAAAACTGTTTTCTATTTTGATGTCTTGTGTTACTCATTACTTCTTTCATCATGTCCCACACCTGTTTTCGCAACTCAATACAAAAAGTTTATGAGTGGGAACCTTAATCACGTTATTAAAATCTAAAAGAGAAACCATTATCGTACATGAACAAGAAAACAACAACATAATGATCCCTTAATGAAAAATTGCATTTTCTTTAACAATAGTTGACTTCCACATCGAACTATAAAATGCAAGTGTTCGTTTAAACTATTCATTGACAACACCATGTTTTCTAAGATATCTCTAGACTGTGTTTCCACAACGCCCTACACGTCGTATCCCACTTCTCTTTCAAGCAATTAACAAAAAAATACACATGATACTTATCTTCCTCCTCCAAAAAAATCGTTATCCCGCCCCCAACATTATCCTCTCCCCAATTCCTTTTCCTCCCTCGTAACCCTTCCTCTTATGTTTTTATCTGTTGATTTATGTTTTCGTCCCTCGAACTCAACCTCATCATAGCCTTCCCCTTTGGCGTTCATATCGCGCATTTCACATACGCTAGTATTTAACTGCGGACATAACATTACACTTCCTTTTGGTTTACGAGTAATATTTAAAATTTAAATAATTTCAATGTCTAAATACACATTTTCCAATTATCCGAATGTACTGATTTGTAATGATGTAATGCATGAAGCCAATTTCTTGGCGTTTTTATCTTATAATTTACTACAATTCTTGTTGCCACGTGGCTGTTGGGGGAAGTCGGGATCTTTAAAAGCTGTATGGAAGCGAAGCGTTATTCTAATATTTTGTTCCCCATACATACATCTGGCAACGCGGTGTCCAACCTAAACGTTTTATATCGGCATTAGACGACACGTATTGTGTTCGTTTCAAATGCCACGACTACGATCAAACTTTATTTTTGGGTCACCCGATTTCATCCCATTTTCGAAATGAAGTGCAGCTGTCACACCAGATTTAATTGACGGCAGCGTCGAATGCGCGTCTTCCATTCCTATAAATTCACTTCCGCATCCTTTCATTTCCATCCAAGTACTTTCCTGTTATCTGTGAAACGTTTCTGCTTCTGTTATTTGCACTGTTGATTTGTTAAGCTTCATATTTGGATTATAATGGCGGACTCAAATGCACCAGAGCATCAGGATCGTGGGCTGTTTGGCTTTGGGAAGAAGAAAGAAGAGGAGACACATCAGCAGTATCCCACTAGCCACGTAGGCGATGTTCACCATGCTGCCCCTGTTTTCTCAGGTCAACGTGGAGGAGCCCAAACACCATGGCGAAGCGGAAAGGAAACCCCACCTAGGGGGTCTGAAGGAAAAACTCCATCGCTCAAACAGCTCGTCTTCCAGCTCTGTAAGTTTATATAATTCTCGATACTCAACTTCTTTTGGTTAAGTTAATTGCATTCATATAGATCTGACTACAGCATTTATGGATGAACTTATGTGCAGTCCAGCGATGAGGAAGGAGGAGAAAAGGGAGAGAAGAAGAAGAAAAAGAAGGGTGGGCTAAAAGATAAACTTCCAGGAGGGCACAAGAAAGAAGGGGAAAAACATGCGCAGGGAGAGAAGAAAGAGGGGCTGCTTGACAAGATAAAAGAGAAGCTTCCAGGACACCATAACAAAGAGGAACAAAAAGGAATTTAATGATCATCTCTCATTTACATTTTCTTGTTTACTATGTTCATCTGTGTGTGGGGTATATGATGTTGGTTGTTATTGTATTTGAATTTGCACAAAGATAAATAATAATATTGTACTTATGTTCGTGTCCTTATTATGCTTTTCCTGGTCTGCTAATAACGGAATGATCACACTGTTAAAGCAAATTTCCGAATAGGAAAACAATAAGATGTTGTAGCAATCTTATTTGCGATAAAACTAATCGAATATTATTATGACTCAAGATTCTAACGGTGATTGGCCATAACAACTTCAAAATATTCGTTCTCGGTTCTATGTTAATTTTCATGAGATATTGATGTCCAATAATAAAATAAGAATGGTTCATGGGATAAAAGATGGTAAAAGATTTACATGAAATTGAGAATAATATAACAGAACGAAAGTTAATGTAAAGTGTTGGCCCCCAAATATGTACCGAAGAGAAAATGAGAGAAGATGGCAACATATGCCAAGATATAAGGTTGTCCCCACCACTCATCAAAACATAATATCATAGAATGACAACATATTGATTTAGGGGCAATTTCACAAAGATAACAAGAAATGAAGACATGTAAGCGTTTTATAGCTCAACGCTTTATATATCTACACAACTCAAACAAATAATTAATAACCACACAATGATCTGTACAGTCAAAGTCTCTTGATAAAACCACAATCCCAAGATTATTACTATTAAATTGCTCGCTCAATTTAGACAACTCTTTTCTCAATAGCCAAAAGATCCTTTGGAAGCAATATTCTTCCAAATTATATAACTTGTTTTATAGGAGTGAAAAGAAAAGATACCGAGAATATTCTCTTAAAAGCCATCAAAGGTTAAAGGGGGTGTATTTGTTGACACTTGGTGAGAACAAGTCACCCACAAATGAATGGAAAGATTAAAGTACGGTAAGAACCAAAATCTCTGCCTTCAAACAATCAAAATTTGGCATAAAAGTGACCTTTGGATGAATTTTGGTGAGGCCTAAAAGAGGAAGTTTTCTCGAAGGCATCTTCTAGAAAAGTCTGAGATTAGGTGCCATTAAATTAAAGAGAATGAGAAAGAAACACCAAAAACTCTGTTACGAAAATCTTTCTAATGATACACGTTGCAGATGACTTCAAACCCGCAATCAAAAGATATGAGAAAAACACCAGAACTCTATTGTGCCTCCATCGACATCTTCTGTCATATTTAAATCTCATGAAAAGTGATAGGATAGACTTTTATCAATCATTAACCACCACATATGAATCCTTTATCCATTCCTCAAACCTTATCCCCCTGCGGTATGCGATACATGGCCTTTCCTTGTGTTTTACTGTTCTCCGAATTGTTATCCATTTTGTCCCCTCGGGAAAAATGGACAACATGGACAAGTTGAACCTAATCACCGAAAGTGACCTCACAGGTGAACCTGGGAGCATTTGGGAAGGATTCAGAAGCTGGAACTCATTTGAGGAACTTTTTCCTCTTCTGGGTTTTGTATAACCCATCCTGTGCATAAAGTGAAAAATGGACCCCGTTGAGCCCACTTCAGTCAAAACCGGCAAAAGGGCCAAGTGTTCGGCCACCGAGCTAAAATGAGCTCGCCAAGTAGCTGGGTGCGCTACTTGGCGAGCTGGAGGGGATTCAAGTGAAAAAAGCTCGGCCGATCTCTTTGGAGAGCTCGGTGAGCTCATGGTATGATGTGGAGGAACGAGATGCAGAAGTCGGCACATCGAATGGGAGCTCGGCATTAAGCCGAGCCAGTTGACACGCAAGTAGGATGTATGAGCCCAACTCGCAAGAGATTGACTTGGCAGATAGAACAAGGAGAACATTGTGAAGCGAGTAAACATGTGACAATCTCGAGCTAACTCGATATAGACATTGGCGAGGAGATGATGGGGCTCGAGCATAACTCGAAGACAAATGGAGGAGGTCGAACCAGCTCGGATTTGGCGGAGGCCTTGGCATTTGGGAAAATTCAGGGAGCTCATACGATCCACTGCTCGGGATGCCAAACCATAAGCGATGAATGCACAGATGGAATACAACGACCTCGGCATTGGATGTAACAACTCGTCAAAGGTCGTGAGAGAACTCGTAAAGAGCACAGAGAAACACAGGCAAGTTGAAGGCCGTGTCGGCCTGTATGATCAAAACGAAGCATTGTAGACCCAGATGTCGGCGAGAAATGGAGAAACTCGGGTAAGCGAGCTTGTGACAAGAAATATTGACTCGCCTTGATTCAGGGGAAGTGATCACAGTGTGGGTGGTAGGCAATATGCAGAGGCAAGTCGGCTGAGTGCAAAACGGGATGGCCTAAACCACGTGAGGTGAACTGGAGAATAACGAGCTGCAGGGAAGACTCGGAATCAAGCACAAAAGTCGAGCATGGCTCAAGTCGATGAGCAAGGAAGCGAGGGGAGATGTTGAGTCATGCCGCAGGAAGGATAGTTGCGAACAGCGCAGACGGTGGTCGGTTGTAAGATACGAGCAACACAACTCGAGAGGATGGTGCATTGGATGATTAGAGCTCGCCGTCGAAGTTTCCGAAGTCCGAAGTTTGTGCAAATTCGGATATCTCGCGGGGCCATACAGAGAACGAGTCAATAAACTATATAACCCCGCGAGCCCAAAGTATGATGGGCTCATGTAATTTCGGGGTCAACCCCTTTTTCGAGATCAACGGGGCATTAAATTCGGAGTTTGGTTGTTGATGGATTTGAAGCGGCGAGGTATGCGATTGGAGGTCTGAAACCCGAATTCCGAATTTCAGACTTCCGGGTTTTGAAAACAAAATTGGGCTCGGCAAGGTGAACAGTGGCACATGCACGATGGGGCAGATGTTCGAATTTCCAAATTAAGGAGAGCTCCAAAAATGCGAACGGCGAGTAGCTCGAGGAATGAGCCGGAGTGTTAGGAGTTAGGTGAAGTTGGTGCAAAGTTGGCAAAACAAGGGTGGCCGCGTGGAACCCGCAAGCGATTCAATGACTGAGTTGGTCAATATGCGAAAAGAACCGGCAAATAAAGCGAGGCACAAAGGAGAATTTGGAGGGCTCACCCAATAAATAGCGACACAATTTTTGTGAAATCGCCAGCGGTGTAGGGGAGTTATTTCGGGGAGCTCATCGGCCATGGAAGACATGAGGCATCAGGCGAAACACAAAGCACACCGAGAAAACGGAAAGCGAGGTGTGGGGTAGCAAGAGAATTTCAGAGTTGGGTAGGTGGTCCATTCACAATGCAATGCAAAATGGAGGGAAAGTTACACTGGGGCTCGATGACGTTGATAGGGAAGTTGGAAAATTCAAAGTTAGGGAGATTGTTTGAGGTCTCGACAAGCAGTTCCGGGGGCTCGGTGGAGGGCCAGGTAAAACAACAAAGAAATGTTAAAGCCCACCCTGAATTCAACAAAAAATATCTCATTGTAGGGCTTTGTGAGCCACTCGTCAACGTAGAGCAATGCATATGCACCCAGATGGACTAAAAGCACCCTCACAAAAACAAGAACATCTTGAGCCATGCTTATCCAATCTTCACAAAATCACAACCAACGGAAAGCTTAGAGTAAGACCTACATAATGAAGACATGGAAAATGGATTTTTCGAAGGTTTTGAATCCCCGAAATTTTGGAGGCCCCCCTAAGCTCGAAATGCCATATCTTGAGCATCGGGTGTCCATTTCTAGCAAAATACCAATCATCGGAAAGATAAGAGAATATCTATAGCATGACAACATCAAAGTGGAATTTCATAGGTTCTCAACCTAAGAAATTCATGAATAGTGAACAGTGCCTTTGGTAGGTGAAGGTCATTAATGGAAGCACGGCCTTCCATTTTTCAACATGGGAGCCAAGTACACAGGGCATGGGAAACCTCAACAAACACCATACAAATGATGCAAGCTGAGATGGAGTAGCATGCAGATTGAAATATGAATTTCTTCCCTCTCTCTTGTAAATTCTTCCTATAAATGTAAAGGGTTTGCATCATATGATTTCAGTGGTAGTTTTTGCAATGTTCATATTTGTCCAACATTGGTCTATTTGTATGTTGTTGTCGGTTGTTGCCATGCTCGGTACGAGGAAGAGGTTTTGTTGCTGCATTTCGTTGTAAAGTTCTATTTGTTTGCTTTTTCTTTTCAGCATATCAATGTTGAAGTCACCGAGTACTACCAGTTGCATATTTGTCGGTACAGTAGATGTAATTGCTTGTAACAAGTTATTAATGCCTTTTACTGGGCTTAATGGTTTCAAATATATATTTGCTATTCGTATCTACGTATTCAAATAACAAATGTCAATTGTATTACTTTTGATGTGGGGTGTACTAAAACTTTTAATGTTGTGGCATTTCAAGTTTTTTTTTGCAGAATGTAAACAGACCATGCATAGTCATGGTAGGAATAACGTCGAATATTTGCAACAGAGTTGTATCATTTGGTATTTTCACAGTCTGTGTTTCCTGTAAGCATACTACGTCTGATTACATTATTGCAAAGTCATGTGTTATGTGTTGAATATGAAGTGCTAAAATTTTGGTATTCAGTGAGCAAATGCGCACGTGTTTGGGGCTTGTGTGTGCGAACTTGTATAATGGTATCCATTTGGAAGATTGTAAAAGCCTATGCATTTCAGTTTTGAACGTCAGGTGATAGTACAAAGTTCTTTTATTCTAGTTTATGTATAAGATACACTGATTCAATATTTTTAATGCGTGAAAGTGCTATGTATACAAGGCCATGGTAATTTACTTTGTAAGGGTCAAAAGCTAGTGCTTCCATTGTTAGCCCTTGGGCTCTATGTATAGTTCTGGCACAGGCTACTTGTACAGGGAATTGGTACCGAGTAATAGTTTGTTTACTAATGCATATTTGTTTTACAATTCTAGTTATAGGAGTCAAGTGTTTGCTAATTCCTGTTGTGTACATGCTTTCCATTTTCGTACGTTCGAGTGTACCAATCTCTGTATTGTTAAATTCTATCCATAGTAAAGATGGTGCTCTAGTTGTAAAATCTTTGAACAATCCGTTTGTGCCATTCACTAGGCCATCGTTTATGTTGTAGTTTCCGCCAATCAATTCTATTCAGATGTCCTATTTAACCAATATTGTTTTGGGCAATATTGGTTTTTTCGTGCTTACTAAGTCATCGTCAATGACATTAGTTTTTTGTATAGTCAATTGCAGTGAGTGTGTACATTTCTCCTGGCAAAAGAAAAAGCATATTTTGATTGTGGTGGTTGACATTTGCATTTTTGTGGAATAAGTTTGGGAAACATGGATCTATTGGTGGGGGTCTATAGCAGTGGTGGTTTAGATATTCAATATCTGCATTTGTTTGTGTGCAATTTTTGATATGGTTAAGAATTGATATGAACATGCTATTTTGTTGGCGCATTACATGTTCCAGTTGAAAGCACTTGACATAGCCTTGCCAAAATGTATATTGTATTGTTTCGTTATGCATGGTTGGTTTTTTGAATAACCATGAATTGAGAATCGGTTGCGCTTGGTATAAGTCCCCGCAAAAAATAGTATTTACATTTCCAAAGGGTGTAGTTAGTTTATGCATAATTTCACGTAGACGTTTGTCTATGTTAAATAGCATACAACTTCCAATCAACGAAACTTCATCAATTAGTAGTATCTGTAGTTCGCTATAACTCTTGCTCATGGTATCTAAACTATTTTTGCTTAATGGAAGCATCTGCGACATTCGATAAGGTAAATGGAAAACAGAATGAGTTGTTGCACCATTGACGTTGTACGCAGCTTTGCTAGTATATGCTACGGTAATGCCTTTCACTTTTAGAGGATCATTATTTAATTTTCTATTGTAAAAGCGACAGATGGCTTGGTATATTACTTTTGCAGTATACGTTTTGCCTATGCCTGCGCCGCCTATCAAGAATAAGTGGAATGGATCGTTTGGAGCTAACAATTTTCTAATGACAATGTCCTTTACTATAAGTTGTTGCTCTTCGTTTAATTGTTGTTGTAAAGCAAAGTACTCTTCAGTGTCTATCAAGAAAGGAATTTTGCTTATGGTAAATGTGGTGCTTGGTTGATTATGAATTGTTATTTTCTTGGTGACATATGCAAGATCATTTCCAATGTCATATTCCTCAAAATGCCTAGTTGCATTAGATTCGTTTACATTGTCATAGTCAAATGTCAAGTTCGGTTCATTTTCAATGTTGTAAGCAGCAATGTCGATGTTTCCCCATTGAGGATTTTCTTTTGCAATGAATTGGTTTTCATTTTCATTTACCAATGGTTGATAGGTGGTAAATGTTGAGCACCATGTTTCAAAGTTGTTCTTCAGTGATTCTTCCGACACACAAAATGGTATAAACAACATTATTTTTTCTCTATAGTAGTTTTCTGGGTTGACATCTTTATTGTATCTTACATACCATATGATTTTGGATTTTTTACGATGTTATATGTTTCCTAATGTTTTCGTATAGCAGGTAGCAAATTCTGCTAAGCAGATGTTGTCTAATGATGTAGGTTGCACATTGTATTTTTTGCTAATGGAAGCACATAAAACGTTTTCGGAGTTGTCATGTGCTTTAGCTATCAACTTAGGAGGCTTTAAAATGAATGTTCTACTTGTAATTGGAGATGTGTTTATAAAAATCATATTTCTTGATCCATAATGCAATGGAAGTGAAAGAACAATGTGCACTGCTTGGTATGTGGACATTTGTTGGCAATTAAGTAAATTGGTCCCTAGACGACGTATGAACTACATTTCACTTTCATTATTTTGTGATGATTGTTCATGAATTTTTCCAAAAGCAGTTGTTAATTTCCGGTCTAGTTTAGTCATGTACGATGTACAGTAAGTTGCAATTGAGTAAGCGTCTAAAATGAACTGTGCATCGCTGTTTGCATACCATATGTTTAGTACTTTACGAGCAAATGCATTTGTCCACATATCATGCATATTTCTTTTCAAGATTATGACAGGATGGCTAAGAAGACATTGTAATAGTGTAAGATATGTTTTCCTACTCAAGTTGTGCTCTTCAAGAAATGCAGTACACGTTGTGGAATGCTTATATTTTTTGGTTTGCAGGATTTGGAAAAATTGTTTTGCTATGCCTTTGGTAATGGCATCTGTATTTTGTAAAGGTTCTAGTATCATGGTCTTGTCCATAGGTGGTAACCGGAAATTAAATCTGCAATGTGGGTTTCCAGGCTTTGTACATGTTTCAGTATGGTGATGGGTTTGCATTTTCTTTAAATTGGTGTCAAGTAGTGATGAATTTGTTGAAATGTATTTGTCTATAAAGATTTGTATTTCTCCGTGAAAACTCTTGCCATAAACAGGAGCGTCTTTTATCCAGAGCATAAAATGTACATGCTCATTTCCATGGTTTTTAAATTCTGTTACGAAGAAAAAGTCCAAGACATTTCCAAATAGAGTATCATTGGTGAGCATCAATTTTTTAAATGCAGTGATCTTATGGTTAAAATAACGGCTACAAATTACTGGGTTTTTCCTTATAATTGCATCAATGTTATCATCCTGAATGTTTTCACTATGTCTTCTATTTTTAATAGCTATAGTATAAAGCACATTACATAGTGGTGTCCACAGGTGGTCGGCACTTGTTAGCGTTATAAAAATAGTTGGTGTGCCTAGTTGTCTTATCATTGCAAATATTTTTTTCCTTGTCTTTGCTAAATAATCAAGCGAATTTCGAATGCTTTTTAAACTTGTAAATCCTATAGACGATTTTAGTATGTTAGAAACCCCTGTTTTTCTTCTAAGGTCTTTCGCATATATTTTGTCGTCTTGTAGTTGACCTTTGCATATGCATATCCATGCACAGCTCGATACTTGTCACAGAATAACTTTGATTGCCTTGAAAAAAAGATTGGTAGTGTGTGTTGCAAAATCATTTCTACAATGCAGTAGTTCCCATTTTGCGATTTGTTGGTATTGGAATTTTTTTGTAATGTCATCGTCACAATGCATTCCATAGTACAAAGTAGGGAAACTCATTTCTTCACAAAATTTGTCTTGAAAAAGGCTTAAGGGTTTGAACCCTTCTAATGGTGCAATTGCAAGAACATTTTCCTAGAGGTCTTTTATTGAATGAGCATTCTCGTAAGCGTGTACAACGGTTTCTAAAATGGGTTCAACCTCAATGTCATGAGCATTATAATCTATTTTGTTTACATTTACAGTGTCATCTACTATCTCTGCAACTTACGTTTCAAAGATACTTTTCCAGTCATTATTAACAACCACATGGTTGTCAATATACAGTGGACATTTACATAGTTTCGTCAATGCTTGCATGACATAGTTAGGCCTAACATTTCCTATCATATATGGGCTTTTGTATTCCAGTTTTATTTTTATCTAAATTGCTATTGTTTCAGTTTCATTTATTTTCTTTGGCAATGCTTCTTGTGCTCAGTTGAAGTCAATAGGCACATTAATAAGTGTTCCAGTAAGGCCAAATTGCAGTCTTTTGTATCTATGTTGTCGTATTTGTGCAAATGGCATATGCAAAGTGACAAGCCTTTCTTCTAAAAGACTTAATCTGTGAACTAAAGTTATTTTTGCATTTCGTCTTATGTTAGAAGGAGCAACAAATTTAGGCAACAACTGATGTTGAATGGCATTATTGCACTGCTTACATATCTTGTCACCTGATCTAAGTTTTTTTATTGACACGTCAGTGGATATGGACACAAAGGCATTCACAGTATTCTTGGCAATTGTGGTTACGTTTTTCCTAAACTGGAAACATTCGCAAAGAGCATAGACATATGTTGGTGTATTTGCTATAGCACAGAGATATAGTGTAATTGTTTTATCTGTTTGCGTATTTTGTTGTTGTATTGCATATTCCTGGCCTTTCGTTTTTCTTATGTGGGCTTTTAGCTGATGTAATTTCAGATGAATACTCGCATTCACATTTACCATAGAAAATGGTATTGTTGTCTGTTGACTACACCCATTTAAGCCATTTCCATTGGTTATGGAAGGTTGCATTTGATTGGCCAATGCATTTTCTATTTCCTTTTCTTGTTGGATTTCTTGTTCCTTTGCTTTAGTTCTTCTAATGTAGGATTTATGATACCGCAATCTTCTACTGACGTTTACATTTGCACTTGCATTAGGAAATGACAATGTTGAATGTTGCCTAAACTTGGTCAGGCCATTTCCATAGTTTATGGTGAAATGCATTTCGTTAGCTATCATATTTTCTATTGGCGTATGCATAATATTTGTTGTTTTTGTATGCAAATAGCTTAGCGGTTCATAATGGATGTGTGTTGTATCTGTTTCATACGACATGATATTGAATGTTCTTCTTGGTTGTAGGCAAAGCTCGTATACATAAATAAATTTTTTAGTTGTTGCTGACCATTTTGAATTTTTGCTTCCAAAATATTGGAAAGCCATAACAAACATAAATCGCTACTTTCGATTCCACTTGTTCCATATGGTAGTCCAACTAAAGCAAGATATATTTGTGGGTCGAAAACTTGATTTCCTGTTGCATTATCAAGGTTTGGCCTGCATAGCTCTAAGCATCTATTTGTGTATGTATCTTTTCCTAGAATTGCATTAGTCAGAGTTTGTGCCATATGGCAGCGAAGAGCTATTGTGCTAAAATTTTCTACTGTTTAAAGACTAATTGCATTAAACATGTTGTTTCCACAGTCGTTACTAAAATCATGTGTTTTTAAAAAGCCACACCTTTCTATTTCAAAAGCTATGGCATTCCAAATCCCAGCTAGGTCATTACAAATATGCGATAGCTTTGTATGGATATCTACAATCTGTCCCAGGCTTATTACCGTAAAGAACAAAGGCTCGTAATGGCCACAAGTTGGGTTTCTGTCATGAAATAGTATCGAATATGGTGGCGTCAACAACTCTTTGTTAAAGTGAAGGTATTTTCTTTTGTGAGTGAGTGACCATATACAAATCAAAAAATTTAGCCATTTAGACAACCAATGGATACAGAATGTATCGCCCCATAGACCTATTTCAATGTTGTTTCTATTTTCATTTACAGAAAGCCGCATTCTATGCAAGTAAATGTTTCTATCATATATTCCATACAAATCGAAGAGAATATCAATATGCAATTCATTTTCATAAGATGATATTGCCGTTGGGTCTCCATTGTTTAAGCATGATGTAAAATAGTCTATTGTACCTATACGTAATTCAATTGACGTATATTGAAAATGCAACAATACTTGAATTGTGTCAAAAAGACAATCGCCTGCATTGTAGTTGAATGATGTGCTTAGAAATAGGTGGTCATATTTTAATGTAGTTTCAATGTCAATAAACGGCGGCATATTTTGAGGTATATATGTTTCAGCATTAATTACTTCCTTTTCATTTGGAATTTCATTATCGAGAATCCTAGGTTCTGTTGTGGGATCTAAAGTGTCTTTCCATTTTGTTGTTCGCTTATGTTTAATGTGTTTTTCTATTTCATTTTCTGTCCTCTTTTGCATTTTATTTTTTAGTGCATGGAAATTCTTAAACTGTATCCCTACGTCATTCGCAATTCTACTCATGTTTTTTTCAACGACTTTAGCTATTTAAATTTTAGTACATACAGTATCGGATGTACTAATTTCTAAAGCTGAAATGTATATGTATTTTACGAAACTAAAGCAAATTGAAAAGGTAATGTAAATGTTGATACATACCTTCACAAAAAAATGACTATAAAAGTAATGTCACTTTCTTACTGCTTTGTTCAAATTTTATCATAAATTTGATACCTGCATCGAAACATATTGCATATATCATGAGCAAATGGGAAAACTTATAAAGATACATTTTGAATATGTATATGTAACTGTAGGTATGGAAGAAATGCAAAACTATGAATACAAATAGTAATTGCAAATGTTTTCGACATTGTACATGACTATGATCCATTGAACACTCAATTTGCATTACTCTAATTGTGCATGAGAAGTTACGTGTAACACAAAACGCTAAATACAAAACAATACATATTTTGCACTAATATATGCAGTTACAATAGAAAATTTTTATGGTAAAGAATATGAAACAGGTGTGCCAAGCTACGTAATCTCCAGCAATTGACACAGGGGCTTGAGAATAATCTGCGGCATCATCTATGTGGCAGGGCAGTTTGAAGTTTGTGCCGGAGAGTAGGTAGCTAGGATGAGTTAGCTTTGCAATTTTACCCATTTTTTGTAACGACTTGTGTAACCTTAAGGTGAATAGCTATAGTAACTAATGTAATTTTTTATAAAATTCAAATGTGCATGAATTATATGAAATTAAATCAAATTGAGAAGATATTGTAGATGGTGTTACATACCTTCACAGATGTAATCGTAAAAGTAATGTGAGTTTCTTACAGTTTTGTTGGGCTGTTATGAGAATTTGATACTTGTGTGCAAATATATTGCATAGAACGTAAGAAAATGAAGATGGTGATTAGGACACATTTTCAAGATGTGTATGTAGGTCTATACATGGAAGAAATGGAACAATGTTAATACAAATTGTTGCGGAAAACCATATATACGCATATAGCAAATTGTGAAACTACCAACCTTTAAGATGGTGCGATTCTTATGATCTAACTGTCAATGTAAAGGTAACAACAATTGCAAACGTTTTGGTGGTTGTACCTGAATATGACACAGTAAATAAGAAAATAACATTAACCTATTGGTGCATTACCAAGTACGCATAATATGTACACCATGAATAGAAAATTATATACATTTTAAAGCAATTGAGTTACATGTCAGTTTTTCTGAGGCCGTGTGTTATAGACTATTTCTTTACCTAGAACAGTGTTTTATGATCAGACATAGATTGATCAAGTCTTGGAGCAAGTATCATTTAGATTACTCTTAAATAGAGGTCCAAGAATAAATCCTCCTCCAAGATCAAGCAAACCCCCCATTAACTTAATTCATGATCTGTGGAGATGAGTACCAAGCAATTTTCAACGTCTTTCAAATTAGTTTGTTTTCAACTAAGATGATTATTGTGAGTGCTTTGTATTTGCGGTCATAGGAGGTACTTTTACTGTACAAGTTGAGCTGTCCATGAGATCTTATTTTATGCTAGTATCAGGAATTGAATTTTCAGGTAGGTTTGGTCGAATTCTGCCTTCCCTGTTATTTGTACTAGAGATAATCTATACTGTCCATGCTAGTTGGAAAGGATAATAGAACAAAAACTATACAATAGGTAAAGACTGAGGCTGTCATGGTCTTCCCACATAAGCCTGCTGTAACCAATGTGAGCAGCAGCAACATGACATCCTTGCTTGTCATGTTCTAATTAATGTCAATGTAAGCAACTATTCATTCAAGAACCAAGCAAATTTGGAGAGAAATTACAAATTTTTTAAGGTCCTCAAAAGTTGGGTATAATGGCAATCATTCCCCAAGTCAGAATACGTTTGTAGTACATTACCTTGGCCAAAAAAATAGCAAACCACTCTATCTAGTTTAGAGAAACTTAAACAACACCCAAAGCTATCCTTGAGGTATAACCTAAGTAGACTGTTATAAACAGAACAGTCAGTAGGAACAAAACCCACAAATAAGAACTGTTGTTACTGGGGAAATTCGGCTGACAATGAAATCTGGAGAATTGAGTGCACTATTGCAGGATTTTTCCCCAATAATATTATAGGGCTTGTAAATGGATTATTCTATTGCGAGATTACTATCATAGGATGTTTTTAAAAATATCTTGAATGCTGCCCATCCAGTCAAGAATCATACAATCTCAATGGTACTTTGAGGGACAGAGCATGCAAACATCCTCTTATCAACTGTAAAAGATGTTGTTGCTTTATCTATGTTTCAAGCAATGAAATATGGATCTCTAACCATAAGTAGGTTGTACAGTGCATCGAACCACAATCTGTAGTCATGTCTTGTGAACCAAACAGGCCTCTGTAATCTCAAGAAATGGGATTCGGTAGTGATTTTCCTGGATTCACAATACTTTTCCTAGCATGGAAGAACAGAAGCAAACTGAAAATCTCAATTAGAGTCTGGGAGAAACTACAATCTTGCGTTTGTGATCATCGTTGGAGTTATAGTCTGGCAATTCATGAAGTTAAACTTTTTTCTCCATTCTTAAGTGGAAATAAGTATAACATTCCATATGCCTGAGTCCTGCATAAGGATCTCAAGACTAGTAATTTTACTATCGTAGTTCAATTAGGCACATATTAATTGGTCGCTTTTGATAACAGGCAATACAACACCTTCAAATCATCCAAGGGTTTCCGAAATTGGAGACCATTCCATATGATAAGCATCTTAAAAAACGTAGACTCTCGGATTTGGGAATTCAAGAGACAAGCATGAGACGAAGAGAGCGGCAAAGAGCCACAAAGAGTATGATAGATCTGGAAATTGACGAGGTTAAAGGATTCATGTACCTTGGATTTAAATTCAACATGGATAATCTAAATCCGCACATTCTTACCATGCTTTCTGAGTTGCAGAGAAGTCTATATGATAGTATATAGAACAACTCGTAAGAGTACTACCCATTTGAATTATTGTCGGTATAACACATGTTAGTAGTACCAATTTGGCATTTAGTACTAAAAAATGGCTCGAGTGACAAAAATGTGTTCATTTTCAATATGGGTATGCAGCGAGTCTCTCAAAAATGACAGAGAACGATGGAGAATCAATCCATCGCATCACCACAAAGCTTCTGTGATTTCTTTTGTCCGCTATACTTAGCCACCAAAATGGGCATCACTGCATCGGGCATCCTGACATGACTATTCTTACAAGGCAGTCACACTGTTTCACCATATGCAACAAACAGGTCTTCAACCTGATCAGTTTACATTTGCCAACATACTCCCAGCCTGTGCCAAAATCCCAGCTTTGGAACAGGGTATAGACATCCATCAAAGCATAGGCATGTATGAAAAATGTGGAATCGTAGACAAGGCATGTGAACTGTTCGACAGAATGGCTTTAAAAAATGACGGAAAGTGGACAGCAATGATTGCCGGATATGCCCAAAATCGACAAGGCACGCGAATTGTTTGATAAAATGCCTGATTAAGGAGTTAGTCATTTATCCTCCCCATGCACCCCTATTCTTCCATGGGGCTTCAAGCCTTCCTCCAAAGAATTGTAATGGGATTAATGACTTACCCTAATCAACAATGTACTATGCATATTCTGGAACAATAAAATCATGTTCCGTGTTAATTTGTCTAACCTCCCATTGTTTTGATTGTTCTTTCTTGCCTCTTATGGTTAAACATGTGGTTGTGTATATTCTAATGTTCATTGCAGATTTGGTGTTTTGTGCTTATACAAGAATGGTGAATGTTGTAATGTCGTCTGTGGTATTGAAGTCTACCCTCTCCATGATGTATTGAATGTGATCTAGTCTGTGTTGAATGACCATGCTCTCTAGGTTCATTTCTTTCACTATTTTGCAGGATGGGAAAGTGTCTGACACTTCTCTTCTCGGTGTATCACCGCTTCTAGTGTAGGTTTTATTTCATGCAATCTCTCTCCACGTCTCCTTGGAATGTTAGAATAGGTTTAGATAAGTATTTTCTTGCATTAGAAGTAGTTGTGACAGGTAGGATTAAGAAGAGGAGTCGGAATTGTCCAGCGAGCTATCTGATTTGCAAGGTACCACACTTCAAGATAACTCCATGTTATACAATCACACCAGATGCCCTAGTTCCACCAGATAACCATTCCGAGGGTGCTATGATTTTGTCATAATACAAATATTTAAGTTCCTCCTACCTTAGATTTTATTTTTTATAACTTTCGAAACAACAAGAATCCGAGGTGAACATATGTGTGTCAATCCTTAAATATTAGGTTCTTGAATACCTTGGCAAAACTTTGTCCTTGATTTTTTTTTTCTAACATTCATATCTTTATCTTCAATGTTGAATGCTCCTCTCAAGCTCTTGATTTTTGAGGTTCTTAGGGACCTTGGTAAGGATTTAAATCCTTTGGATTTGGTAAAATATTTTTTGATTACTTCGATATCCTTAGCACCATGCTGAGTTCTCATCTCGAGCTCTAAGATTCTTGGGTTCTTGAATTCTATTGAACTTTTGAAAGACATGGTTTCACTTTTAAAACTTTTCCATGTGTCAATATCTATGAACATGTTAGACTATATATATTAACCTTCCTACTTAAACTTGACGGTTTGGCTAACAAAGTAAAGTGAACGATAAAATCATCATCTAGACGTTTGCTAGTGAAAAACCACTCAAAATATTCTAATTATTTTAGGGAAACCTATAAAATGATAGAGAAAATAATTGATTTTTTTTTGTATATTTAGATCATTTGAATGCTTAAACATAAGTACAATCTATCATTTTGAATTCTTGAGCTACAAAATGTTGACTATAATCCCCCCAGAACTAAGGTGAACAATTTTGGGTGCCATCACAAAGAACTTTCAAGAATTCATCCATCATTTTTGAGAATGGTATTGATTGAAAACCATTTTCATCTTTCCATTTATTCAAAAACATATTAACTTTTTATTTTTTTCTTTTCTCCACTTCCCCAGCTTGACATCCCCAATATGCACCAATTGTAAAAAAAAAAGTTCAATGCCATTACACTTCTATGATATTATAGAACAAGGAGTTATCAAATATCCCATACACATACATAGCCAATGATGCATACTTTAGACTATTCATCTAATGTTATGAAGTCCAGAACATGGTCTAGATCTTCAATTGCCTAGAAGTTTTTTTTATACACCAAAAAATACAACCTCGTCCCTTCTTTATCATTACATGTTTGAAACAACCCACATTATCAGAATGCCAATCTATATTTATAGATTCTGTCATATTGTTTCACAAAGTATTATTAGTAATCTCTACAAATACATTGTCCTTTTCTGAAATGATGTAACCGATTTTCATCTCTCACAAAATATTGTCTTGCAACAAAATTAGAGATAAAATTGGCTATATTGTGATGCTCAAAACATAATTGGAGGCTATTAAGGTCTCCAATGACCATGTAAGAGTCATGTTCAACCATAACCCCGTATTCTTATGCACTCTATAGTCACAAAGAAAACACATCCACACAACTGCTACACATTTACATGAAGAAAAACACATCTAGATATTTAATAAAATAATATATAGAGTTTGAGATCCCCATTATTCAAGGAAATGAGAATCAACTATCAACCCCTCTTATCTCTCGAAATATCTATGATCACTCACACCAATTATTCTCTCAACGCACCTAAAATATCTCTCCTATATAATAAAAAGTTTTCTTATCGCTCTGAATCCCTATGATCACTCACACCCATTATTCCCTTAACACACCTAAAATATCTCTCTCTCATAAATACCACTGATTTTTTTTTAACAAATACAACCCATGAAAAAATATTGTTACATACACATTATTAATATTTCAATCACATAGTGATTTACCAAAACATCTTATATCTACCCAAACAATATATCATGTGAGCACAAACAGGAAAGTAACAAATAGCCATAACTGGAGATAAAAGGAATGATAACCAAATTTCTCCAAGCCATGACGATCTCAAATGTTAATAAAACATCATATTTAATGAGATGAAAGTAATTCGATAGAATAAACATATAAACAAATTTACAAACAAAGAGCAACAATATCATATATTATTCCTATAGAAGTTCTATGTCATACAATGAGAAGGTTCCTTACTTTTATAGGAAAGGAATATCGATATAATAAATAGTTGTTAGTACGGAATCACAACACCCCCGAATGGACTCATGTGTGAAGTGGGGCATTCGGTGTGATTGCACAACATGGGACCATATCTCAAGTTGTGGGACTTCCAAACCTGAGACAAACCTCTAGAGAAAGCCAGTTATTGCTTCCTAATCTACTTGCCACGAGCTACTCCAGTGCAAGCAGAGCCTATTCTATCCTAATCTAACCATTCCAAGGAGACAGAGAGAAAGAGAGAGGGTGAAAGAGCCTGCATTAAGTGGTGATACACCGGAAAAGGAAGTGTGAGATACTCTATTGTGGGAGAATAAAACATGGAAAAGGGGACCGAGGGAGGTCAGACAGAAGTGACATAGACCCAGATTCAGATCTGCCATAGAAACTCCATGAAATACGACGTCATTCACTTGCAAATGTGAAATACATGCACATAAAATATATTTGAAAGGGAGAGGCATGGGGAGACAAAAAAATGATGCAAAGGGTTGAAGAAACACCACAAAACACGTTTTATTGCTCCATATGGGTGCACAAACCATTACATTCCTGCTTAGAGGAAAAAATACACTTGTCAGGTGTAGAAGAAGGCCTATAGCTCAAATGGAGTCAGGAAAAAACTTTAACAGATTTTCCCTACACCCAGAATGTCTCCCCTTCTCAAATGAGAAGTGTTACAATTTATAGAAAGAATAAGAGAGAGAGAGAAGGAAAAAATCGAATCCCGCTTTGAAAGCTCAACCACCATCAATCAATGCCACTTGCGAATCCGCCCCAAATCTTTTGTGTATGTATCAATTAATTGTTTGATGTCTCGAAGGTGGAAGAACGATGGATCAAATCGAATCTGATCTAGTTGTTGGAGCAAATGGATCATGTATTAATGGAACGAAGACATTTTTTATTTTTTCCCCACTTAACCTCTCCAAAATTAAAGTTTCAGGTCTCCATGGTGTAGACGAGGCCGAGATATTCCCAATGGTGCTAGATTTGTTAGATTTCGAGCACTGAGTCAAAATATATACCCATTTGAAATTTGAATCGGGCCCGTACAGAAACTGTGGCAACTAGTTGTCAAAACAGGTCTTTGGAAATTGGACATGTGGAGGGCTGGCGCATGTCTAGGAACTACTTTTGGATTCTACTTTTGGAGTTGCGTCAGGTTGACACGTGGCTTCCTCCACGGCTTGCTCAGTTTCCTCATGTTTTGGCCAAGTCCCTTTTTTGCTCGGTGGGGTCATACATCTGACAAGGGACACGTGCGGGTCTGGCGCTTGTTTGGAAACCTTCCCCAAATTTTACTCTTGAATTAGCGTCATGCTAACGCTTGGATCCCTCCACCATCCTATCTCTGCTTTGACTATTCAACCTTGACCATGTCCCCCTTTTTTGGACCTGGGACACGTGGAAGGTCCATGCTCATTTGAAAACCATCTTAGGATTTTACCTCTGAAGGAGCGTCGGTTTGACACGTGGAAACCTCTGCAGACTCTTGAACTTTTCAACGGCTGCTCTTACTTTTTTGGGCCCTGAATACGTGGTGAGATGGCACTCATTTGGGAATTACATTTTGGTTCGTGCCTTGAAATTATGCTGATGCAACACATGGAGCTGTCTGCAGACTCTCTATAATTAGTCAATTTTGGGCCCGCTCTGTCCCATGTTTAACTTGGACTATGTGGCGAGCTTGTACTCATTTGGGTCTCCTCTTGTGGATCTACATTTGGAGATGCACCGAGTTGACGCATGGAAACTTATGCTAGCACCTTTGTACTTAGTCTTTTTTTAGGCCCCGCCCTGTCCGCCTTGACTTTTAGTTGTTGACTCTACCCCTCTTTGGGCCTGGGATATGTGGGGGTCTGACGCTTGTTTGAGTTTGCCCTTTTGGATTCAATCATTAGAGGTGAGCCATTTGGACGCTTGGCAGTGTCCATTGTTTCCTCCATACTTAGTCATTTTTGGGGCTCATTCTAAACCATTTGCAGAGACCAAAGACCTCGAACCTTCACCATCTCTTCTCCTTTGAGCCTCTGAATTTTTTTTAGAACTTGCCTGCTAACCATCTACTAAATTTGAAGCATGGGTTCGTTCGATGGATCCATTTCTTGAACTCCTTCATGCACGGTGTCATTTGATCTTTCGTAGGCCTTGCCACTACATCGTAGCGTCCCTTTGTTGCCTGATTGTAGGATTTGAATATGATTTCTTTGGTTTCTTTGGTGCGGGGCTGTGGTTGACCAATTTTATCCAAGGGCAAAATTGGGATAGCAATTTGGCATCTCGCAGGGGCATATGCCTACTAGATGAAGAGACCAGTAGCCTTGAAGAATCCATTGGGCATGGAATCAAGAATGATGGCCTAATATTGATCCTACCTCTGATTCTCAAGCCTAACCATTTACACTCTCAATTTTCATAAGAAATGTTGAAACAAGGCTTCTGAGAGTAGAAATGTTTTTTGACCCTGGGCTTTCATCTGTCCCTGAATGGAGTGTTTCAAATATGGATTTAGTTTCTCTGTATTTGTTTTATTTTGAAATTTGCAATTGTTAAAGGAAACTATGGGTCTTCTGCCATGAATACTGAAAAGGATAGTACGTTCACTTAGAGGCATGTCGAATTGTGTAGCAACGCAACCTGGAGCAACAAAGAACCTATGCTGCAGCACTTAGGGAAAAGAAAATACACCATAACAAAACAACATACACTATATACAAAGATAAAATCATACATGCCTCAAATGAGACATGCAGAGTGTGCAAAAGCATTTCTTCTGCTGAAAAAAAATCTATTCCTACTCCTAAACTAACCAGAGAGAGAAAAAATTAAATAAAGACTGCTATAGGCAGGGAGAAATATCTTCCTTTTCTAAAAAGGGGCAGCCATGTAAATGATTTTTCACTGAATATGGCTTCCTAGATGAGTGAGAAACTGATAATAATCTGGTCCTCCACCCAAATCATCAAGGTATAAACATCAATGGAAAATACCTCCTTGATCTGATTTGCATTGGAATCCTGGAGGCATTGATGGTGACCCTTAGCACTTTGAGGCTCTTCCTCATGCTTAAAAGCAAGCATGATTGGTTGTGGCTTCTCCCTTGGCTCTAATGAATCCAAGTATCTCATTAGGCATAGTCTGATCCTTTGAATTTTCCCACTGCTCTGATATTTAACTCCAAGAATGGAGTCTTCTTGTAGATCTTACTGGATGCATGATGTGAGAGGGATGATAGCCTCATACTCTTTCCATCCCTCTGCAGCAAGTATGAACTTCAAAAGATAAAAATCTTCCAAATTTGATTCAGGAGGCATGTTGCAAACTGTAGGTTGTGCTTGCACATTCCCTTCCATGATAGCAGGTTCTTGTGTTTGAAGAATGATTGATGGGGAAGAAAAGATTGCAATTTCAACTGGCCCCTTCATATCAAGACATTCTTTTGAGACTGATAGAAAATAAAACTCCTTGCTGTCCTACTATAACAAGGTCTCTCCTTCTTGCATGGTGATCTCAAAATCTCTGTTATTTTCACTATATGAAGCTTCATCTTCAAATGTAACATCCCCATTTTAAGATACTAGAACAAGGGAATTTTTTTTTAATTTTATAACGTTCTCTGTTATGAATTATAAAATTCAAACACACGTTCAAGTTTTAATAATTGTTCTCTTCCCAAACAACACAGTTTGGATCACACAACTTCTTTTTAAAACTAATGTTCCCTGTTCACATATTTACAATATGGAACACACATTCAATGCCATTCAATCTTATAACAGATTCTATATGCTGCTGTAAATGACTCGAGGAACTGCCGATCTTCCATTTTCATGGCTCGGAGTTTCATCGATCCTTCATTTCATGACTCGGCAACAACCGATCCTTCATGTTCGTTTATGCATAGTATAATATATATACCAGTTCTCTTAACCGTTTCCGGTTATCGAAGTGATCCATTTAAGAAGCCTATCTGAATATCTGTTACTGATATTCATCTGACATCCTGCATCTTAAATTAAGTGATAAGGACAACGCAACCAGCACTTGCGATACTTTGGCCAAAGATTTTCACATGCTTTGCATGATCATATTCCTGGATGTGATACACATCAATGGAATACGTCCTTCACCTTCACTTCACCTGTTATCTAGAATGGTCTTTCCTGGTTCCTACCAGTCCTCTCGAGTTTAAGGTCAGTTTTAAACTTCTAATTTCCAACTAGCAATATGAACGAATATAGGAAGGCACCCCTGGTAACTAAAG
Organism: Taxus chinensis; assembly: GCA_019776745.2. Classification (NCBI taxonomy): domain Eukaryota; kingdom Viridiplantae; phylum Streptophyta; class Pinopsida; order Cupressales; family Taxaceae; genus Taxus; species Taxus chinensis. The sequence continues at coordinate 883,467,847 of CM034151.1, forward strand.
ATACGCAGACATACGGTGTCGTTCCCCACGACTCCGTGTGTCTAGTTATCTTTAGTATTCCGGGGTCACTCCGTATACATGATCATACTCCTATCCCCAGTCAAGAACTTCACATTCAGCCTATGTATTCTTGATGTTTTAATTCGGGAGGGCATTGTAATATGTCAGCTATAACATTGTGTCGTCATGAAGACCCCGTCTTCATGAAGACACCTTGCTGTAGCTGGCGTATGTCAATGTCCTACGGAATCCTCCCATCGAGAGTACACATCCTGCTCAAGTGATTTGGATATGATCTTAATATTTTAAAATCAACTTTCAGCAACCATGCTGATCCCTTTATCCTCGTTCCCGTTACAGTTGTATATAGCTAAGAGAGACTAAATCCGTCCTTTAGCTTGCTATGCATCTTCTCCTTCGTACCGAAGGGCTGCATTTCTCTACTTGGTTCTCTTCTTAATCATTGGATTAAGCAGCCCGTTACCGACGGACGTGATAAGTTTAACCTATTAAACTTAACCAAGATTTTTCCCAACTGTAACTAAATTCAGAATTCTAGCTTATTAGACGTCATTTAAACGAGGTCTAATTCCCAATAAATGTATTCATTTATTTTCCTTAACCTTACACAGTTAAGGTCCATTAGTTATGGATATACTTATCCCATATCCTTTATTCTGAATTTAACATACGAGGTCATTAATGGAGTTCGAAAGCGAAGTTCGATTACTCCGAAGTTAATTGATATTCCTTAGCTTCCAAGCTAATCCTGAATACCTATCAGTTATGGAATCATATTCTTCCTAATCCTTTCTAATGTCAATTAAGAATTCATCTTTACCCAAGTATGAACTAATTGCACATTTCAACTTAAAAGTTGCAATAAGGTAAGAATAGATATCAATTCCCATTTAGCATCCATCCAAGGACAATTAAATAAATCCAAATCAGGAATAACATTATATTTCCAATTTAATCAACAATATCAACTGATATAGTCATTAAAATATCACACTTGTATTTGTATTCATCAATTTATGTCATAATCCATACATTTGCCAATCCAACTGAATGGGCATTGTTTACATAAAACATCATTACAACACATAGATAGAAGAATATACTTTCTTCTTTTTACAATTCCTCAAAGAGGAATAAAAGTAAACAAATACAATTCATCTTCAACCAATCAAGAAGCATCAGAAAACAGCCATGTCTTCATTCTAATCAAATTCCATCTGCAAAATTACTTGCACGGGTCAGTTCAATGAACTGAGCATATTAAGCACTTATCATTAAAATGAGGTGCTTCAATTAACTGTCTCAATAAAAGAACCCTGCTTTTATGAAACGACAGTAAGACATCAATCAAGAAATAGGCACCAAAGAATGATCAGCATAACAACTGAACCATCAAAATACCATCACAATCAGCCAAAGAACTGCTGTCCCGTTTTCCACATAACCGTTACAAGTTCCAAATTACAATATTTGTAAAGTTAGGAATACAAGTAGCGTACTGCTGATATAACATATTGTTATCTTTTCCACTCCTTTCATTAATAATAAATGCAAAGGGTAAAACTAACTGAAACGTAAACCCATTACTTTCCTTTCAGTTCATGCATCATATTAGATTCCAAGCAATCACGCACAGACGAGAAAGCGAACAACAATGCATATAGTTGCTCATATCTAAGCACTACAAAATTCGTTAATAATGATTACAAATTTTCAACTGTATGAAAGAAGAAAAGATCATTTTCCAAGTCATTCATCCACATTACTATCTCCTTCCTCATGACTGTCCTAAAAATGGAATCCAAACGAGACACAAATCAAGATAACAGTTCAGAGTGAAACTTACAAAATCCATTCGGAATTCACTTTCCGGAAGCAAGAGTAATTTCATTCATAATCAGCTTTAAATGAAACAAGGAAGAATTTATCGTCCTTATCAATACTTCATTTAAATCAGGCTCATGTGCATATCCAAAACAGGTTAGTACATCATCGTATTTATCATAGATCAAATAGTACAAGGATGCATACTATATATTTACCGTACTAGAAGAAACCATAATTCTTTCACTGTATGGTAAACCAGATAAACAGTTATACAATCATGCAATCAATTATTCACGTGATTTTCTAATTCTATGAACGCATTTCGTTCAAAATAAAATTTATTCATTGTTGTTACCTACAGCAAGTCCAATCATAATGCACAGTAAAACTTCAATGCTATTTCCAGAACTCAGACAGCTAAAGAGAAGAATTCGTTCTTTAACTATTCAAATAAGAAAACAACCATTTTCTTCAACTCACTAAGAATTATTCATGTCGGTTTCATTTCTTCTAAATAACTGTGCAAAATCAGAGACCACAAGAAACATTCAATTATTTCATTTGTACAGAAAACTCAGCACTCAGAAACAATTTAAATGCCACTGTCCTCTCTACCGACTGAACTGGTAAAGTTCAATAACCACCCGACTACTGATTTTACCAAATCAAAACAGCAGACAGAAGAAGAATTCCTTACCAATAAATGATTCTACCCGAATCCATTTTTCTATTCACAATGATGTACAGAACTCAAAAATGTGATTTTTCATCCAATAATACCCTTATTATTAAAAACCCGCATAGAATATCAGATGCACAACAAAGTATAATCAAAACAGGTCCAACAGCAAGACAACTTCCCAAGCATTTCCTTCTTTGTACAGCAATCCAAGTAAAATGCGTTTTCACAAAGACAGTCAGAACTAAAAGGTCGAACAACATCAATGAAACACAACAAATCATCTAATCCCTTCAGCAAGATTCAACATGATTTATTTAATGCACAGAATACAAGTCAAGCTCGTTTTCATGACTACAGTCTGAGCCGTAAGATCAAACCGTCAAAATAAGACATAACAAATCATCTTTCATCCAAGGCAAGAACAAGTACAGTACATAAATATTCATTCATTGCTCAGGAATGCAAAGCCAAGATTTTTAATCGTGTCTACAGTGAACGGTAGACCAAACAACATCAATAACCACAACCAATCATCCTACTTTCTTAGCAAGAAAAACAATATAATTCATTAGAAGAGAAGGGAAAAACTTTCTTTTCCAGCTCCCACGAATACTCAAAATCGTATTCGTCCATTTACATAAAAGAAGAAGCACAACAACAATTGTATTACTAGCATATCCTTCTAACCGAGCTCGCATTACTCAGATAAAACTCTAAAACCCATCCCTTAAAAAAAAAAATGCTATTCCCTTTTAATCCTGAAACACAGAAAGAAAGAGAAAGGTCTTATTTCTTTTAAGAAAACTTCAGTATAGAAACGACATCAAGCCGCTCGCACAACCTATACAATCTTATCACAAAAGTTCATATGACAAAAGAACAATCGCACAGCAATAAAACAACCCACACTGCCTGCACAGTTCCCATATAACATTTTACAGAGAAAAACCCATTTCGAATTTCCATTTAACGTCACTGCCAACCAGCACAACATGGAGGTATTCCATTCAAAGAAATGCAAAGACAGTTAAACACAACAACCAGAGATGATTTTACCTATCATTTCCAAAAATGACAGCAAGAATCAACGAAATCCAAATCGTATCAACACAACAACAATCACATAAACCCAAAACCCAAGAGCAGGGTTGTTTTAATGAGACGTTTAAACAAAGCAAGTATTTTTAAAGAGAAGGGCTTAACATGCCTGCAATTTCTTTTCCAAAACTCGAAGAAAACTGCGTTTGCCGAAGATATTTCCTTCCTCGGCGACAGCACGAGCTTTCCAACAATCCTTTCCTCTTCAGGCTCAGCAACAACCTCCAATTTTCCAAAGAACAGTGATAAACCCAAAGAAACTGGTTCGACTGAACCAAACAAAAAAAACCAAATGCAGAGCAACTTCACCAAATCCAAATCGACACAATAAACAATCAACATTTCCCTCCTACGCCTTCCAAGGTGAGCTGGTCGCGAGGACCAAGAGAATTTAATGCATTAAAGGCTCTGCCTTTTTCCTAATTTCCCACGCCACTGCCAACTTGGGTTGGCGAACCCCCAAGTTCAAATTTGCATGAAAAACCAAATTTAGTGCATGGCCAACTAGCTACCTCCGCCACTTACCTGCCCCGCCAAACTGACACTGTCCACGTATGGACTCCCCATTTAATGCCATTGAATACCCCTTCATCCTTATCCTCTCCCTCCAAGGGTCTGCGCGTCCCCTTTAGGTTAGGATTAGTTTAGGATGTATATTAGTTATTCAACCTAGGTCATAGTTTAGTTTTAGGTTAATAGGACTTAGGTTTATTTCCCTTTCTTTTTTTTTATAATTTAAAAATCCACTTAGGATAGTAGTTTAGGATGTATGTTAGAACTTAGGATTAGCTTAGGATTTAATTCCTTCTAACCACTAACACTAATCAACCTCTAATCCAGTCTTCCAACTGACACTCATGTCAATGTTGTGCAGGACGTTTCGTCCTTTGTTTCACATGCCAAAGCCACCCGTGTCCAGACATTTCCTGCCTCACGAGGTCTTAAGTTCGACAGTACAGGGTTCAAGAATCGAACCTTTGTCGTTGGCATTTACGTGCCAGCTGCTCATACCTGCAATCAGGCGCTGCACATTTATATCAACCTCCGGTTCGGTTCAAGAGTAAATCGACAAAGCAATCACAAGAATACCACAGCATACTTTGGATCAATGGAATTGATTCAAGGTGTGCTGTCAATCAGCAAAGAGAGTTTAGCAAGTATACGACAATTTTTCGTCACATCAGCAAACACACAAGCAACAATAACTGCTGTCCTATGCAATAAATTACAGCATGCAAGAATCCAAGTTAGCAACACATTCCTTTAAGATCAGAATATATCTTAACATGTTTGCCTTCATTTCAGCAGCTATAACAGTATGAAAAATATTCACCAAGATAACTTACAAAATCAGGGTGTTACATTCTTCCCTCCTTAAAGAATCATCGTCCCGATGATCAGATTAAACAAATCAAGGAGTTCCTAGGACAAAGTTCAGTTATTGTCCTTTCATTCATAAGTTCATACCAAAAACAGATTCACTCTTAAAAACAACGTTTTAAGACAACTGTACAATAGACTAATAATTGTCTAAATTTGGTAGAATTATCAGTTCCTCGAATTTCAAATTCGATTAAACAGATGTGGAAAAGTAGATCTCATTTCTTCGAGATTTTCCCAAGTTGCACTTTCCTCGCTGAACTGGTCCCACTGGACCTTACATTGGTTCACTTCGCGATTTCTCAAGTACAACTGGTGAGTTCCCAGCACTCGAATGGGCTTAACCACGATTATTCCTGGGTCTTGGACCTGCAAGGAATTCCAATTCAGCACATGTGATAAATCTGTCACGTATTTCTTAAGCAAAGAAATATGAAAAACATCATGCATTTGAGACAAAGCAGGAGGTAATGCTAGACGATAAGCTACAGGGTTGATTATTTCAACAATTTCAAAAGGTCCCACGTAACGTGGCGACAACTTGGCAGCCTTGCCAAAAGTTATTGAGCTCTTTTTCGGCTTCACCCGAAGAAAGACCTTCTCTCCCAGTTTATAATGCCTGTCAACCCGCTTTAAGTCTGCATAGCTCTTTTGCCTATTGGCGGCCTCCTTTAGATGTTCCCGAATCATTTTGATTTGCTGTTCCATTTCCATAAGGATTTCTGGCCCAATTACCTCTCTGTCCTCAACGCTGTCCCAGCTGACAGGGGTTCTGCATTTTCTTCCATACAATGCTTCAAAGGGCGCCATTTTTAAAGAGGCATGATAGGTGTTATTGTAAGAAAATTCTACCAGCGGAAGGTATTCCTCCCATTTATACTGCTGGTCCATGCAATACATCCTTAACATGTCCTCTAAAACCTGATTAACTCTCTCAGTCTGTCCATCCGTTTCCGGATGATATGCCGAACTGAAGTTCAATTTAGTCCCCAAGGCCGCATTAAGCGTTTGCCAAAACCTTGATGTCATCCTCGGATCTCTGTCCGATATGATTAATTCCGGTATTCCATGCAATCTGAAGATTTCATGTACAAATCTTCTTGCTAGCACTGGTGCATCGTCCTTCAAATTACCAGCAATGAAGTGTGCCACTTTGGTCAATTTGTCGACTACAACCAGGATAATGTCATGCTTATTTCTTGACATAGGCAATCCTTGAACGAAATCCATCGTTATCACTTGCCATTTATACTGCGGAATACTGTGGGGATACAATAATCCAGCGGGGTGCATATGTTCCGCCTTAACACGCTGACATTCCAAGCAGTGTGTTACAAATTCTACCACATCCTTTTTCATTCCCTTCCAGAAATATTGTTGCTTAAGATCAGCAAGCATTTTCGTAATGCCAGGGTGTCCAGAAAAAGGTGAATTATGAAATTCAGTTAACAATTTCCCTCTTAAGTCATTTGCCACAGGTATATATACCCTGTTTTCGAACCTCAGAATTCCTTCATTATCAAAACGGAATCCTTTATACCTGACATCCTTCGGGTCTGCAGCAAGTGCTGATTTGACTTGCTGGAAATAAGGATCTGATTCCAAGGCATCTTTCACCTCATCCTTAAACTGCGTTCTTAACGTTATAAGAGCAGAGATATGCTTCCTTCGACTCAGAGCATCTGCTACTCTATTTTCCTTGCCCTTGATGTAGCTTATATCAAAATCATACTGAGATAGAAATTCTAACCATCTTCGCTGCCTTGCATTCAGATTTGGCTGAGTAAAAATATACTTCAGCCCCAGATGGTCTGTTTTTAACTCGAAAGGCTTGCCTAAAAGGTAATGCCTCCACATTTGAAGTGCATGAACAATGGCAGCGAGCTCTAGATCGTGTGGAGCATAATTCTGTTCATGTAACTTAAGCTTTCTGCTTTCATAAGCGATGACATGGTTATTCTGTAATAGAATACCTCCAAGGCCTTCTCCTGAGGCGTCCGTTACAACCATAAAATTTCCATTTGGATCAGGTACAGTCAAGATAGGTGCTGAAGTTAACTGTTCCTTTAAATTCTTAAAGGCAGATTCACATTTGTCTGTCCAGACAAATTTCTTATCCTTCTTTTGCAGCGAAGTGATTGGGGCAGCAATTTTTGAAAAGTCCTTAACGAACTTTCGATAATATCCAGCCAAGCCCATGAAGCTCCTCACTTCGTGCACGTTCTTAGGTGCAGGCCACTCAGTTATAGCTATGATCTTTGAAGGGTCAACAGCTATCCCATTCTTGCTTATAACGTGTCCCAAATAATGCACCTCTGCATCATAAAAGGAACATTTGGACAGTTTGCCATACAACTTCCTCTTTCTTAAAATTTCCAGCACTATCCTTAGATGTTCTTGGTGCTCTTCGACATTTTTAGAGTATATAAGAATATCGTCCAAGAATACAAGCACAAACTTGTCTAAGTATTCTTGAAAAATATTGTTCATTAGATTCATGAAGGCGGCAGGTGCATTAGTCAACCCAAAAGGTAACACCGTGAACTCATAATGCCCGTACCTCGTTCTAAAAGCTGTTTTATGAATATCTTCTTCCTTTATTCTCAGCTGATGATACCCAGATCGAAGATCTATTTTTGAATAAACTGATGCTCCTCGCATCTGATCGAACAGATCATCAATCCTAGGAAGTGGGTATCGATTTTTAATAGTTGCTTTGTTCAGCATTCTGTAATCAATACACAGCCTCAAAGTGCCATCCTTTTTCTTTACAAAAATTACCGGCGCTCCCCAAGGTGAGACGCTCGGTCTTATCAGCCCCTTAGTCAGAAGTTCTTGTAACTGAGCCTTCAGCTCTACCAACTCAATGGTAGTCATTCTATAAGGTGCCTTAGATATGGGTTCAGTTCCCGGTTTGATTTCTATTGCAAAGTCAAACTCACGTTTGGGTGGAAGACCTGGCAATTCCTCCGGAAACACATCACGGAAACCCCTTAACAATGGATATCTTTCCATGAAATCATTATCTTCCTCCGCATTTTCTGTCACTTTTACTGCATACAAAGTGCAGCCTCTGTTTTTAGCCCTTTTTAGTTGCATAGCCGTCAGTTTCCTAACTGCAACTTCCCGTTTTACACCTTGAATGACTGCTGCTTTCTGCAGGTCATCGAAGCAACAGATTTTTTTTTCATAACAGTCGACCTTTGCCTTATGTTCAGCCAACCAGTTAACTCCAATAATGATATCATATGATCCTAGAGGAGTGACATACAAGTCAACTTCGGTGGAGAAACTAGGCAGATCAAGAATTGCCCCAAAAAGGCACATTTCGACTGTATGGACAGCATTATTCCCATAATGCACTGTCCATGTTTTATCCATTCTTTCAGCCTTTCTTTTTAATTTCATTGCAAGTTTAGCAGAAATAAAGCATTTGTAGCTCCAGTATCAAAAAGTATGACTACAGGTGTACCGAATAACTTACCCGTAACTTCTATGGGCGTCACTTGCTTTTCAGCTTGTCTGTTAGCCACTGCAGCGTGTATCCTATGCTGCTGACCGCGATCATCCTTCTTCAGAGGACAGTGATTCACATAGTGGTCCTTTCCACAGTTGAAGCATCCTCCAACTGGCCCTTTTCTAGGCTCAAATTTGTTACCAGCCTTGAAGTTATCATTCTGGCTTCCATAGGACTTCTGTCCAATGCCATTAACTTTTGTGAAGCTGTTCCGCACGCTATTTACAGGTCTGTTCATCACAGATTTCTTGTTGTTATCTACAACAATTTTGTTTTTCACACCAAACCTTTTCCAAGGTCCCCTTTTTGGTGCAAGAGACGAAGAAGAATTGGGAATCTTCTTCCTTATCTCTTCCCTGTGAGCAGATATTGCCCTCAATTTCTGTTCCTGTCTGATTGCCTTTTCGACAACTCCATCCATGGTGGTTGGGCCGTGGACATCCACTTCACCACCAATGATGGGATTCAGTCCCATTATGAATTTCCGTATTCTGAACTTCTCATCAGCTTGGTACTGCGGCACATACTTAAGGAGTTTAGTAAACCCTTCCCAGTATTCCGTCACCGACAGCCTTCCTTGCGACCAGTTCTGAAATTCAGTCATTTTCCTATCAAAATAGAGTTGAGGCAGCCATCGTTGCCTAAAATAACCCTTAAATTGATCCCAAGTTATGTCTGATTCGACAATATTCAGCTCAACCTTACGGTTGTCCCACCATGATGATGCTTCATGAGAAAGCTGATATGCTCCCCATATCGCTTTAGTCTCTTCGGAGAAGTTTCTTATTGCAAAGTATTTCTCCATTTCACTGAGCCAATTCTCAGCTCCGTCCCCAAGGGTTGTTCCATCAAACTTTGGAGGACTTATTCTCTTTATATCATTTGTAAGTTCAGCTGCTAATCTTGCCCTTTTATTTTCAGGGGGATTAGGAGCAATTACATTATTATCATCAACACCCGGATTCCCTCCGTTGATGTTGTCCACAGGAGGCAGCTGATCATTTATTTCAGCTTCATCCTCCTCCTCTTCATTGCCCATTGACTGTTGTTCCAGAACAGTCAAACGATCCCTCGTATCAAGTAGGGCAGCAAGGATTTCATCCAGCTTTTGAGCAGTAGCTGCTTCTCCACCCTGTAACGGGTTATTCGCAGCATTCCCTCTTGTTCTGACCATTTTCTGTTCAATAAGAAAATGTAAACCTTATTAATATCGTGGACTCATTAGGTCCAAGAGCTGCAACCTTCAGCTCTGATACCAAGATGTAACATCCCCATTTTAAGATACTAGAACAAGGGAATTTTTTTTTTTTTTTGATAACGTTCTCTGTTATGAATTATAAAATTCAAACACACGTTCAAGTTTTAATAATTGTTCTCTGCCCAAACAACACAGTTTGGAACACACAATTTCTTTTTAAAACTAATGTTCCCTGTCTGCATATTTACAATATGGAACACACATTCAATGCCATTCAATCTTATAACAGATTCTATATGCTGCTGTAAATGACTCGAGGAACTGCCGATCTTCCATTTTCATGGCTCGGAGTTTCATCGATCCTTCATTTCATGACTCGGCAACAACCGATCCTTCATGTTCGTTTATGCATAGTATATTATATATACCAGTTCTCTTAACCGTTTCCGGTTATCGAAGTGATCCATTTAAGAAGCCTATCTGAATATCTGTTACTGATATTCATCTGACATCCTGCATCTTAAATTAAGTGATAAGGACAACGCAACCAGCACTTGCGATACTTTGGCCAAATATTTTCACATGCTTTGCATGATCATATTCCTGGATGTGATACACATCAATGGAATACGTCCTTCACTTCACTTCACCTGTTATCTAGAATGGTCTTTCCTGGTTCCTACCAGTCCTCTCAGTTTAAGGTCAGTTTTAAACTTCCAATTTCCAACTAGCAATATGAACAAATATAGGAAGGCACCCCTGGTAACTAAAGATACGCAGACATACGGTGTCGTTCCCCACGACTCCGTGTGTCTAGTTATCTTTAGTATCCCGGGGTCACTCCGTATACATGATCATACTCCTATCCCTTGCCAAGAACTTCACATTCAGCCTATGTATTCTTGATGTTTTAATTCGGGAGGGCATTGTAATATGTCAGCTATAACATTGTGTCGTCATGAAGACCCCGTCTTCATGAAGACACCTTGCTGTAGCTGGCGTATGTCAATGTCCTACGGAATCCTCCCATCGAGAGTACACATCCTGCTCAAGTGATTTGGATATGATCTTAATATTTTAAAATCAACTTTCAGCAACCATGCTGATCCCTTTATCCTCGTTCCCGTTACAGTTGTATATAGCTAAGAGAGACTAAATCCGTCCTTTAGCTTGCTATGCATCTTCTCCTTCGTACCGAAGGGCTGCATTTCTCTACTTGGTTCTCTTCTTAATCATTGGATTAAGCAGCCCGTTACCGACGGACGTGATAAGTTTAACCTATTAAACTTAACCAAGATTTTTCCCAACTGTAACTAAATTCAGAATTCTAGCTTATTAGACGTCATTTAAACGAGGTCTAATTCCCAATAAATGTATTCATTTATTTTCCTTAACCTTACACAGTTAAGGTCCATTAGTTATGGATATACTTATCCCATATCCTTTATTCTGAATTTAACATACGAGGTCATTAATGGAGTTCGAAAGCGAAGTTCGATTACTCCGAAGTTAATTGATATTCCTTAGCTTCCAAGCTAATCCTGAATACCTATCAGTTATGGAATCATATTCTTCCTAATCCTTTCTAATGTCAATTAAGAATTCATCTTTACCCAAGTATGAACTAATTGCATATTTCAACTTAAAAGTTGCAATAAGGTAAGAATAGATATCAATTCCCATTTAGCATCCATCCAAGGACAATTAAATAAATCCAAATCAGGAATAACATTATATTTCCAATTTAGTCAACAATATCAAACTGATATAATTATTAAAATATCACACTTGTATTTGTATTCATCAATTCATGTCATAATCCATACATTTGCCAATCCAACTGAATGGACATTGTTTACATAAAACATCATTACAACTCATAGATAGAAGAATATACTTTCTTCTTTTTACAATTCCTCAAAGAGGAATAAAAGTAAACAAATACAATTCATCTTCAACCAATCAAGAAGCATCAGAAAACAAGCCATGTCTTCATTCTAATCAAATTCCATCTGCAAAATTACTTGCACGGGTCAGTTCAATGAACTGAGCATATTAAGCACTTATCATTAAAATGAGGTGCTTCAATTAACTGTCTCAATAAAAGAACCCTGCTTTTATGAAACGACAGTAAGACATCAATCAAGAAATAGGCACCAAAGAATGATCAGCATAACAACTGAACCATCAAAATACCATCACAATCAGCCAAAGAACTGCTGTCCCATTTTCCACATAACCGTTGCAAGTTTCAAATTACAATATTTGTAAAGTTAGGAATACAAGTAGCATACTGCTGATATAACATACTGTTATCCTTTCCACACCTTTCATTAATAATAAATGCAAAGGGTAAAACTAACTGAAACGTAAATCCATTACTTTCCTTTCAGTTCATGCATCACATTAGATTCCAAGCAATCACGTACAGACGAGAAAGCGAACAGCAATGCATATAGTTGCTCATATCTAAGCACTACAAAATTCGTTAATAATGATTACAAATTTTCAACTGTATGAAAGAAGAAAAGATCATTTTCCAAGTCATTCATCCACATTACTATCTCCTTCCTCATGACTGTTCCTAAAAAATGGAATCCAAACGAGACACAAATCAAGATAACAGTTCAGAGTGAAACTTACAAAATCCATTCGGAATTCACTTTCCGGCAGCAAGAGTAATTTCATTCATAATCAGCTTTAAATGAAAACAAGGAAGAATTTATCGTCCTTATCAATACTTCATTTAAATCAGGCTCATATGCATATCCAAAACAGGTTAGTACATCATCGTATTTATCATAGATCAAATAGTACAAGGATGCATACTATATATTTACCGTACTAGAAGAAACCATAATTCTTTCACTGTATGGTAAACCAGATAAACAGTTATACAATCATGCAATCAATTATTCACGTGATTTTCTAATTCTATGAACGCATTCCGTTCAAAATAAAATTTATTCATTGTTGTTACCTACAGCAAGTCCAATCATAATGCACAGTAAAACTTCAATGCTATTTCCAGAACTCAGACAGCTAAAGAGAAGAATTCGTTCTTTAACTATTCAAATAAGAAAACAACCATTTTCTTCAACTCACTAAGAATTATTCATGCCGGTTTCATTTCTTCTAAATAACTGTGCAAAATCAGAGACCACAAGAAACATTCAATTATTTCATTTGTACAGAAAACTCAGCACTCAGAAACAATTTAAATGCCACTGTCCTCTCTACCGACTGAACTGGTAAAGTTCAATAACCACCTGACTACTGATTTTACCAAATCAAAACAGCAGACAGAAGAAGAATTCCTTACCAATAAATGATTCTACCCGAATCCATTTTTCTATTCACAATGATGTACAAAACTCAAAAATGTGATTTTTCATCCAATAATACCCTTATTATTAAAAACCCGCATAGAATATCAGATGCACAACAAAGTATAATCAAAACAGGTCCAACAACAAGACAACTTCCCAAGCATTTCCTTCTTTGTACAACAATCCAAGTAAAATGCATTTTCACAAAGACAGTCAGAACTAAAAGGTCGAACAACATCAATGAAACACAACAAATCATCTAATCCCTTCAGCAAGAATCAACATGATTTATTTAATGCACAGAATACAAGTCAAGCTCGTTTTCACGACTACAGTCCGAGCCGTATGATCAAGTCGTTTCCATACAACACAACACAACCAATTCCTTTCATCACAAGCCAAGAAGGACTACAGTCCGAACCGTAAGATCAAGTCATCCATACAACACAACACAACCAACCTTTCATCACAGCAAGAAGGACTGTAATCATTCATATGTTCAGAAGAGAAAACAATTTCTTTTCCAGCTTTCACGAATACTCAAAATCGTATTCGTCCATTTACATAAAAGAAGAAGCACAACAACAATTGTATTACTGGCATATCCTTCTAACCGAGCTCGCATTGCTCAGATAAAACTCTAAAACCCATCCCTTAAAGTTCAAAAAGAAATGCTATTCCCTTTTAATCCCGAAACAGCAGAAAGAAAAAGAAAGGTCTTATTTCTTTTAAGAAAACTTCAGTATAGAAACGACATCAAGCCGCTCGCACAACCTATACAATCTTATCACAAAAGTTCATATGACAAAAGAACAATCGCACAGCAATAAAACAACCCACACTGCCTGCACAGTTCCCATATAACATTTTACAGAGAAAAACCCATTTCGAATTTCCATTTAACGTCAACAACCAGCACAACATGGAGGTATTCCATTCAAAGAAATGCAAAGACAGTTAAACACAGCAACCAGAGATGATTTTACCTATCATTTCCAAAAATGACAGCAAGAATCAACGAAATCCAAATCGTATCAACACAACAACAATCACATAAACCCAAAACCCAAGAGCAGGGTTGTTTTAATGAGACGTTTAAACAAAGCAAGTATTTTTAAAGAGAAGGGCTTAACATGCCTGCAATTTCTTTTCCAAAACTCGAAGAAAACTACGTTTGCCGAAGATATTTCCTTCCTCGGTGACAGCACGAGCTTTCCAACAATCCTTTCCTCTTCAGGCTCAGCAACAACCTCCAATTTTCCAAAGAACAGTGATAAACCCAAAGAAACTGGTTCGACTGAACCAAACAAAAAAACCAAATGCAGAGCAACTTCACCAAATCCAAATCGACACAATAAACAATCAACATTTCCCTCCTACGCCTTCCAAGGCGAGCTGGTCGCGAGGACCAAGAAAATTTAATGCATTAAAGGCTCTGCCTTTTTCCTAATTTCCCACGCCACTGCCAACTTGGGTTGGCGAACCCCCAAGTTCAAATTTGCATGAAAAACCAAATTTAGTGCATGGCCATCTAGCTACCTCTGCCATTTACCTGTTCCCGCCAAACTGACACTGTCCACGTAGGGACTCCCCATTTAATGCCATTGAATACCCCTTCATCCTTATCCTCTCCCTCCAAGGGTCTGCGCGTCCCCTTTAGGTTAGGATTAGTTTAGGATGTTTATTAGTATTCAACCTAGGTCATAGTTTAGTTTTAGGTTAATAGGACTTAGGTTTATTTCCCTTTCTTTTTTTTTAATTTAAAAATCCACTTAGGATAGTAGTTTAGGATGTATGTTAGAACTTAGGATTAGCTTAGGATTTAATTCCTTCTAACCACTAACATTAATCAACCTCTAATCCAGTCTTCCAACTGACACTCATGTCAATGTTGTGCAGGACGTTTCGTCCTTTGTTTCACATGCCAAAGCCACCCGTGTCCAGACATTTCCTGCCTCACGAGGTCTTAAGTTCGACAGTACCAGGGTTCAAGAATCGAACCTTTGTCATTGGCATTTACGTGCCAGCTGCTCATACCTGCAATCAGGTGCTGCACATTTATATCAACCTCCGGTTCGGTTCAAGAGTAAATCGACAAAGCAATCACAAGAATACCACAAGCATACTTTGGATCAATGGAATTGATTCAAGGTGTGCTGTCAATCAGCAAAGAGAGTTTAGCAAGTATACGACAATTTGTCGTCACATCAGGAAACACACAAGCAACAATAACTGTTGTCCTATGCAATAAATTACAGCATGCAAGAATCCAAGTTAGCAACAAATTCCTTTAAGATCAGAATATATCTTAACATGTTTGCCTTCATTTCAGCAGCTATAACAGTATGAAAAATATTCACCAAGATAACTTACAAAATCAGAGTGTTACATCAAACATGAAGCTAGTGAGTTCAGGTCCCTCCAAAAAATTAGACCTTTGGAGAGGTTGAATGGGAGAGGGGTCTGTATTTCCTTGTGCAGCAGACTCATGATTCAGTTCCTCTGAATTTGTCTTGGTCACCTCCATATGCTCCTCTTTAACTGGACTTGGAGCTTGATGTTCTTCTTCCTTCTTGACTGATTGTGCAGCTTGGATTAGATTAGCATCCTCTTCAACCAAAGTTCCATCATGGAAATTGCATTTAGAGCAAACAAATTTCTGATTCTTCTCCTTCTAGTTCTTGTTCTTATTCTACTGTAAAAATTACCTCAGCCACCACTAGCTCTTCAATCTTTGACCTCCTTTTTTAGCTTAACCATCAAGAGGATCCTTGTAAACCCAAATCTTCAGATATTCTAACCATTTCTTCTCTGTTGGGTTACTCTTCCCACTGTTCTCCTTGAATGGTCTTTGGAATCTCTTCCCCATATGAAATTGGGAAGACAAGAGGAGTGGAAGGTTGGGGTTCAACCAGCTTTGCAATGTTTGTGGTGGGGAGGGAAGTAGAACTTCTTGTTTATTTGGAGGGAATGACTACTTGAGAGGGAAAAGGGAAAAGGAACTGAGGTGGGATGGGAGATCAGGAGATGGAGAAGGGAAATCAACACTTGGGACATCAAGTGAGGGGGTTGAATCTTGATCATGCTGAAATGATAAAGTTTGAGAAAGAAAAAATGAAGGACAAGGAGTTGGTGATTGACTTACCCATTGACAAGGTTGTCTTGCACTTTTCTCATATGCCTCAATATCCTGAATCCAGTGTGTAAGTTGAGGCAACACTTCAACCGTGAAGCCAAGCTTCTCTTGAGGGCTGTAATGTCTTGGAAAAGTGCCTTCCCATGGACAAGGTGCCCTGTAACCAATCTTGAATGCCTTCATTTGTGCTATGGCCCTTGAGTGAACCATGTCAACCTCCATTTTTTGAATCTTCTCTAGAAAACCAACATTATACACATAACTATCACCATTGTATCTGTCCCCTTATTCTTGATAAGCTCCATGGCCAAACTGAATTTGACCCTGCTCATATGGGTAAACATAATGGTCATGGATTTGATGATAATGTTGATTTGGAGGAGTTGGGAAATGCATTGGAGGTGAAATGCACTGCTGCTGTAAGTGTGAGTTCCATGAAGGGAATGAATTCATGATTTCACAACTTAATGGAATGGAGAAAATGAAAGAGATGGAAGAAGAAAATTGATGAAAATGAGTGGAAATGGACCATAAAAGGTCTGTAACTCAGAGAATGGGTTATTGACCCCGATGGAGTTGCCAGATGTGATTGTATGTGCCTTAAAATGCTGAATCTCACCAAGAGAACACATCTACTTGATGAAATGAAGTGGTAAGGTACTTCAGACTTGTCCCACTATGGGCATGCCAAAAATGTTAGTGTGGAATCACAACACCCTCGAATGGACTCGTGTGTGAAGTGAGGCATTCGATGTGATTGCAAAACATGGGACCATCTCTCAAGCTATGGGACTTGCAAACCTGAGATGGACCTACAGAGAAATCCGGTTCTTTCTTCCTAATCTACCTACCATGAGCTAATCCATTGTAGGAAGAGCCTATGCTATCCTAATCTAACCATTCTAAGGAGAAAGATGAGAAAGAGAGAGGGTGAAAGAGCCTACACTAAGCGGTGATACACCAAAAAAGGAAGTGCGAGATACTCTGTTGAGGGAGAATAAAACAAGGAAAAGGGGACTGAGGGGAGGTCAGACAGAAGTGACACAGACATAGATCCAGATATGCCATAGAAACTCCTTGAAACACAACGTCCTTCACCTGCAAATGTGAAATACATGCACATAAAATAGATTTGAAAGGGAGAGGCATAGAGAGACAACAAAACAATGCAAAGGGTTGAAGAAACACCCACAAAAACACATTTTACTGCTCCATATGGGTACACATACCATTACATTCCTTCTTAGAGGCACAAATACACTTGGTAGGCATAGGAGAAGGCCTATAGCTCAAATGGAGTCGAGAAATAGACTTTGACAGAGGTTTCCCTACATCGAGAATGTATCCCCTTCTCAAATGAGAAGTGTTACAATATATAGAAAGAATAAGAGAGAGAGGAGGGAAAAAATTGAATCCTTCTTTCAAATCTCAACCACCATCAATCAATGCCTCCTACATATCTACCCCAAATCTATCATGAATGTATCAATTACTTGTTCAGCACCTCGAAAGAGGAAGAACGATGGATCACCTCGAATACCGATCTGGTTGTTGGAGCCATTGAATCCTATATTAATGGCACAAAGAAGTTTCTTCATTTTTCCCCACCTAACCTCTCCAAAATTAAAGTTTCAGATCTCTATGGCGTAGATGAGGCCGAGATCTTCCCAATGGTGCCAGATTTGTCAAATTTCGAGCACTGAGTCAAAAGATATACCCATTTGAAATTTGAATTGGGCCCCGTACATAAGTGGCGGCAACCAGTTGTCAAAACTGGTCTTTGGAAATTGGACATGTGGAGGGCTTGCGCATGTCTAAGAACTGCTTTTGGATTTTTCTTTTGGAGGTACGTCAAGATGACCACTTCCTCCATGGCTTGCTCAATTTCCTCATGTTTTTGGCTAAATCCCTTTTTTGCTCGGCGGGGTCATACATCTGACTGGGGACATGTGGGGGTTTGGCGCTTGTTTGGAAACCTTCCCCAAATTTTACTCTTAAATTAGCACCGTGTTGACACTTGGCTCCCTCCACCGACATGTCTCTGCTTTGACTATTCAACCCCAACCCTGCCCCCCTTTTTTAGACCTGGGACACGTGGAAGGGCCGTGCTCATTTAAAAACCCACTCAGGATTTAACCTCTGAAGGAGCGTTGGGCTGTCATGTGGAAACCTCCACAGACTCTTGGAATTTTCAAACGATTGCTCTTACCTTTTTGGGCCCTGAATACGTGGCGAGTTGACGCTCATTTGGGAATCACTTTTTGGGTCACAGGTTGAAAATGTGCTGATGCAACACATAGATTCATCCCCAGACTCTCTATACTTATTTGATTTTGGGGCCCACTTTTTCCCCACTTTGGAATTGGACTACGTGGCAAGTCTGTTCTCATTTGGGTCTCTACTTGTGGATCTACCTTTGGAGATGCATCAAGATGACACACGGCAGCTTCCCGCTAGCACCTTTGTACTTAGTCTTTTTCTTAGGCCAGCCCTATCTAGCTTCTGAATTTTAGTTGTTGACCTCTTCCCCTCTTTGGGCCTGGGATACGTGGGGGTCTAGTGCTTGTTTGAGTATGCCCTTTTGGATTCAATATTTTGAGGTGCACCATTTAGACACTTGGCAGCATCCGTTGTTTCCTCCATACTTAGTCATTTTTTGGGCTCGTTCTAAACCATTTACAAAGACCGAAGACCTCGAACCTTCACCGTCTCTTCTCCTTTGAGCCTCTGACTTTTTTTAAGAACCTACCTGCTACCTGTTCACCTGAATTTAAAGCATGGGTTCATTTGATGAAGCCATTTCTTGAACTCCTTCATGCATGAGATTGTTTGATCTTTCACAGTCCCTGCCACTCCATCGTAGACTCCCTCTATTTCCTAATTGTAGGATTTGAATGTGATTTCTTTGGTTTATTTGGTGTGGGGTCATGGCTAACCAATTTTATCTAGGGAAAAAATTGGGATACCAATAGTCAAGACCATAGATCAATTCATAGATCTAGGAAATAACTAGTAAAGGACCATAGATCAAAATAACTAATCAAGGCCATAGATCAATGAAAGAACTATTCAAGAGTATAGATCAAAAGAAAGAACTATACCTAACAACATGATAATATCCTCATAATATCTAAATAATATAAAAGAAATATCCACACATAATTGGGAAAGGATAAATAAAAATAGAAGGAAAATAAATTACTTAGGAGAACATGATCTAAGGTAAACAACCTACTCTAAGACAAGATACATTACAAAAATATCCAAATTAATTAGAATCTACATAGAGAACCAATTGGGGAAACATGGAGAAACAACTCATGGATACTATTATTATTTTACCATTACTAGTCCATTCCAAATAGTGCAATAAATTTGTTATGGTTTACTATGATAGTGATAATGAGGAATTTGATATGTGAGATGATCAAAATTTATGCATGTTAGAATCCAATCCTAAAAGAGTACCTGAATCTAATATTGATATCAATATTGATGTACAAATTGATAATTGATCCTTTGCATAATGTGATTATTCCTCTCTTTGATACTAATGTTTTTTGGTTTATCCCCTAATGACCCTAGGGATTACCAAATCGTTTGTTTTAAATTTCCTACATGTAGCGGTTGGGATTTTACCAATATTGACATACTTATAGCATAAATATGGATTTTATCTTAGTAATCACTACAAATATAGTTCTACAACAGATACTTATTTTAGTGGATATTTATCTAGTGGAATTTGTCATGTTAGTGTATCAATGGTCACCGAATATTCACCAACAAATAATCCCTTATCAAATACATTGGGGGAACATGAGGATCTCCCTTAATTATTTCTTAAGAATCAGTTTCCTCACATGTTCTAGTATACTTTAGTAAGGGTGACACCTTGATATTTTTTATACTTTTGATCTTATTCTTGCTCATGATATATCACATGAATTTAGTGACAACAATAATTATATGTACAACTCAAGTGAAAATATTTATCAATTGAGATCAATCTATTATGACATAGTTTTCTAATAAAAAACTAAAATTCATGGTCTTATACTCATACTATTTATAATGGGTTCATCTCTCTTCATTTTTCTATCGCACATACTATGAATACTCTATAGTTTATACATGTTTTATCCTTATTGTACCATGGAACATTTGAGGCCTACGCCTCCCCCATTATTTGGGTTTTTTCTCACCTCCTTATGAGTCTCTTATTTGGTCTCTCTTGTGCTACCTCATAATAATTTCAAAATATCTGGAATAATCATCATCTACACAAAAATACAAGTGATTTCCTATCTTCTTGACTTGTACTAAGAAAGTTTATATTTATTTTTGGGCCAAGCGTGTCTCCTCCATCATTTATGTGTTATTGTTTCCATTTTAGTTCACATTAAATAAATTGATGCTCACTAAAGGCCAAGAATAGTCCATGGGGATAAAAGGCAGTAAATGATTGCATCATTTAATATTTATATTTTTGGGGGGCTAACATACAAACTATATTGAAAATATGATTTATATTTACATGTTTTGGAAGTGTAGGAGATGTTGATTGGGAAATTTAGATTGAATTAAAAAATGCATTAGATTTCTTATAAAAGTATATGAAACATTATTAAAAAGTTCTATAACTATAAATTCACAAATATGGGATATGAAACAACATTAAAAATTAGAAAACCTTAATCATAATGAGACAAATCATATTCATATATATGAATTATGTATGCATCATCTTGAATATTAAATTTGATTCTAAATGACAAATTCTAACACAAGTAAAATATAATTACAATTTATTTAGAAAAATAGAGAATGATGAAGGTTAGTGTAAAGGACTATCATAGGATGCTCTATCATCTCTAAGCATTATATTTATGATAAGCTCATATCATCTTTCCATTTATTTCATAACGATATTATGAGTATATATTTACAAACTATACATAACTTGGAATATGGAATTCAATCTTAAATGATAGATATAACATAAGTGAAATATTAATTATGATTACCTTTAAAAAATATCAATTATGAAAGTTAGTGTAAATAAATATCAATAGATTTTCCGCCTCTAAGAATTATATTGATTATTATCCATTCTCAGTTTTCTATTTTGTATGCCTAGATATTGAGCCACCCTACAAGATGTGTTAGTGAAATTTACTTAATATCATATTACTAAATAAAATGGGCTTACACTTTTGTTGTTGGATGAAAAAGGGATTTAATGAAGTCATTCCAATGAATAAAGTAATTTAACATCTCCATAATTTGAATCAAAATATGCAAATCACATATAGAGAAACATGTGTCTTTTTATTTGTTAGGTTATCTATCTCAAATAGATCCCTATCTCTTTTAGGGGTGATAAAATACATTTATCAAAGTAATGTGATAATGAATATCAACAATGTGAACTAGAAATCAAATAAATATATCATATACAAAATGAAACAAACTAATTCTTACAATACTTCCACGCCATCAAGTGGATTTTCCTGTAAATGATTTAGATGTAGCTTTCCCAAAATTTTCTCCATTGTGCAAGAACGATCTCGTAGCATTTCTCTTGTTTGCAAAATGGAGAGGATAAATTCAAGTACAAAGGGATTAAAGAGAAATAAAATGGGAAAAGGGGTATAGTGGATTTATAATCATGAATTGTGTTTTATATTGAAGGTAAACGGTATATTTATAGGGTCTTGAGATATGGTTAGTGAATGAGAATAATTAATTTCTGTTAAGATTACAGAGAAACTAGGTAAGTGAATATTGCATGAATAGTTAAAATTTTTGAAAGTGGGGAGAGGTAGCGGTGAATAGCTAGGCATCTTTGGAAATGTAGAGAAAGTGGATGGTGAATAATGAGAAATATTAGAAAATGGATGGAATATCAGTGATGAATAATGAAACACATTAGAAACTATGCAATTAATTGGATTATTTTATTTGATAGTTTAGGACATAGGTAATTGATTGAATAGTGATGAATAATGAAACACATTAGAAACTATGCAATTAATTGGATTATTTATTTGATAGTTTAGGACATAGGTAATTCATTGAATTATTTTAAGTAGTGGGGAGATATGAGGGATAGTGAAATTTGTTGATGTGGATGATGATTTGGATGGCGAGGATGATGTTATTAGATTAGGTAATCAATGATTTATTATCTATTAATTACTTATGGGATTTTCATGGGATTTGAAATGTGATAAATAAATAAATTAATTGGATACGGCAATACAATTAAGGTTTCTACATTTAACCCCTTCTTTAGAAGGATGTTATTATAATAACACTCTTTGAAATAAATTAGATTAAAAAAAAGAGGAATGAAAAGATATGTCCTTAGTGGTAGAATTGATAAATAGAGGGAATGACTTGGAAATGTTGATTTATAGGATACTTCATCAAGTTGTGTGAAGGGATCTATAGACTTGTTTTGGAAGATAGATTTTTCTTGGAAATTTTTATTGATGGATTAATTCAACAATTTGTGTTAAAATATCAATAAAATGATTTCACACTATATATATTTTTCTTAGAAATTTTTGATCAATGGGATACTTGGTCATGTTGTGTGAAAGAATCAATAGTATGGTTTCCCAAGATAGATGATTTCTTGGAAATGTTGATTGATGGTCCACATTAGTGGGTTGCAAAAGGACCGATCGGATTATTTCATAAGATAATTTTTTTATATAATTAGTGATAAATTAACCACATCAACAATTTGTGAAGGGATCAACATATTGATTTCATAATATTTGACTATATTAAGACATGATTCCCTTAATGACATGTTTGGTGATTGAAATGATTCTTATAAAAGAAAAAAGTTAAACCAAAAAATTTCTTGACAAGTGATTAAGTGAAGAAATAATTATTCTCTAAGAAAAAGGTAGAGAAAAAAAAATATTTTGAGAACATATGGTGATTGTGTGAAGAAAATATTATTCTCTAAAATGTAGAGAAATAAATTTGTGTTTGAGAATAAAAGGTGGTTGATGATGAATGTGATGATGTTCCTGAAAAAAATTGATAGATTGATTGAAGGTGGATATGATGGTTCCCCCTTGAGGAGGGACGATAAGGATGGAAGAGATGATAGGTATCTCGAAAAGATGATATAAAAATGATAATGAGGTGAGGGACATAAAATTGGTGGATGAAGAAGAAAAATTCAAATGTGGTGAATGGACTGGGTTGGGTGATCAAGAGGGATATGTATTTAGTTGGCACTTGATGTTAGATAAGAAAAATGGTGGGAGCAGTAGGAATAATGATAGTGATAATGTGTTAAGGGATTTAGGTAAATATAGGATAGGGTTAGGAAGAGGAAAATAAACATTTTCAAGGAAGATGAAAATGTGAATATAAAATGGGCAAGGTGAGGGAATAACATAGTGAAGCCGTCCAAGATTTGTCTTGATGCTAAGAGTGTGTGAGAGAGAGGGATGGAACAGAGAGAAAATAAATGAAGGAAACTAAGAAAAAAGGAGAGAAATAATTATAGGAGAGGGAGAGGAGGCTGATGTGAACAGATGTGCTAGTGAGTATGAAACATACCACATGGAGATGAATAGAGAGGAGGGTACAATTTGTTGCAATGGATTGGAATGAATGAGGGGAAAATGATAGAGGGAATGGTATGGGGAGCTAGTAGAAAATGGAGAGCAAGATAAAGGAAATTATTGGAAGAAAATTTTGAGAGATATGATATAGAAAAATATATGAGAACCAACCTTGATGTTACAAGAGGAAATTGATAAAGATATAATTTTAGAGGAATGAAAGGAAGGAAATATTAAAAAGAAAAAAAATGACTATGCATGTTGATATGGTATGCATATGAGTATGGAAAATACTTCATAGAGAAGCATGCTAAAGATGAGAGGAGGATAATGATAGAGAAAATTACAAGGGACAAAGAGGTAAGGAATTGGATGTGAGACAATGATGAAGATAATGAAATGGTGAATCAAGTGTAAGTGAGGAAGATGGCATGGAACACAAAATAAGAATGAAATAGGAGTGACAAGAACATGAATGAATAAATTACAACCTATTAGAAAGGTTTTAGGTATTGGAGGATAATTTTTTTTAGCACATCCATCCTCTATTTTACAAAAATATGACCATCAAAGAATAGCTGGCACAATCCCTACTCATTCTAAAGAGAACTATTGAGATATTTCCATATAATTTAGAAGACGAAAAATCATAGCATTCGAACATAACTATGTCATGATGGAATGTGAGGGTATTTACATGGGTTTATGTGCTTTATAAGTTCAAATTTTACTTATTAGCTGCATCCATGTTAGACACCGAACTTTACCATGTCAAGAACACACCCGATGAACTTGAATATATTACAAACATTTTGACATATAGAAGTGCACTTGAAAAAAATAAGAGTTTTAAGAGATAAAAAGTAACTTAATGGGAGCAAAAATCATTAACCAATTATTAGGGAGAATCATACAATATAGATCATGGTAGAAACTTACATTCATAGAATATGAGTGCTGAGAGATTCTCTAAGAAGCAGATAAGGGAGTTGGTGTAAACTATGTAGGAAAATAAATAACTTACACGATGTTGATGGTTGGAATATGGTGCCCTATCTTATTCATGGATACAAATATTTATGTGATATAATGAGAGACATGATAGTGCATTGGTAAACCAAAATTTTAGGATGAGATGGTGTTTTTTCTTGTGATAACACAAAAAAAATCAAGAAATGTGAAATTGAATTTGTGGGTGCTATTTATCTCATAGTGTGTGGAACAAATGCATGGTGATCATCATAATTATAGACTATATCCCTCATAGGTTTTAAGCAACATGAATCATAATTGCATTGTTGTAACTATATCAAGGCTCTTATGGGATAAATATTATAAGTTGCTATGGTTGATTGATAAGCTCGAATAATGATAGGGGTACACCTACTTCTTAAATGAGACTGAGAATAATTTTTCTGAATTTTTAGTTAATAAACCACAAGATCACCACCTATTAATCTCAAAAAAATGGTATAGTGGAATAATTCAATAAGACCTAGGGTATTACACTTACTAAGCTATGTGATGTCAGTAGATGAGACTATGATGACAATGTGTTTATTTTAATTTATGACTATCAAATGGATTACAAGTGTATCAACAAGGAAAAACCCTTTCCAAATCATGTTTATATTTAAGTTTTTCTTCCAATGGAGTTCTTGATTCCTTATTAATGCATAATGTAAACATGATAATTGGATGATGAAATAATCGCTAAGTGCATACATGAAAAATTTATTAGAAGCTAAATGAGAGAGACATGATCACGTGTTGCAGTAATAATGTGGAGAAACACATATAGGAGGTGTGACATAAGTTGTCTTAGAAGGGTATACTTTTGTTTATTTATGATTTAAAGTTTACATGACACCCCGAAAAACTAGTGTTCATTGGCTTGGGCCATATATAGTGCATAACCTTCTATAATTTAGAGTATGTAAATTTAAAATAACTATGTGAACTTACAACCAAGAACTTCAATACATCTTAGAATCCATGTAGTTATTGTGTGTGTGTGCAAGAATCATGCCCTAGGAGGCCCTTGTGCATGTGCACTTGATAGCTGGATGATAACTAGATGTATCAATGTAAATAGATGTGTGGATGGAAAAATGAACTTCCCATGTTATGTGTGTATGCATAAAAATGCAGTCCCTTATCCCTTGTATGAATGCTATATGGATACATTTTTATTCTATTAGAATGCCTTTATATGCAACCTTAGGTTGTGATAATAGATGCTTAGATCTTGGTCCTTTATTTTGGTCACATATTTAAATTTATATTGATTCCCTTGTTTGAATTTCATAATTGAAAACTAAAAGTGTGACCTGTAAGAAAACAAGATAAACAAGAAGATAAAAGAGTCCAAAAAGGGGTGGGTCTAAGATACAAAGATGTCAGGGGTACTTAGAAGGACGAGGGCACCTAGGCACTGGCATCCTGGCTAGGTACTGGGTGTCTAGAGTCATGAAAGATAAAACAATAAAGCATTGACTAGGTTGTGGGGTGTGTAAGACCAGAGAGGAAGAAAGAAAAATAGAAAATATGTAAAATAAAGTAGTCAATTACTAGTTTTTCTCACTTAGGAATCATACGAATAGTAGTATGTGATTAGGACCTAGAAATATACCCAAGTGCATGATTATGTGTGTACAGAAAGAACATGATACCATGTTGCATTAAGATGAACCTGCTTGAATTTTTATGAGTTTTGAAAGAAATTTTTGATGGGAAGAGTGAATGTGGAGATAATCTCCAATCGATACAATGGGGATTTGAGTGGGAACTATGATATACCATATTCAATGAGGAGAAATAACAATAAGATATTCCAAGGACCCTAGTTTTTTGAAAAATACACTTGATTCAAACATTAGGTTCACCATATTTTTACACTGTAATTAATTTCTAGATGTTATGGAATGTATACAACAATAAGAACTGATGTATTATGTTTTAAATAAGTGGATTATTATGGTCTAATTAAATTCAAACATAAATAATATATAATTAGAAATAGTACATTAAAACATGAATTGAATTATAAATGATTACTACTTTATCAAATCATAAGAAGAGAGATAAGTTTAGTTGTTCAAGATAATTAAATAATGATTTGGATTCATAGGAAAATGAAACAAAAGGATCTAGAAATTAGATTCTACACTGGAAGTTTAAGAACTATAAACTATGTACCTAAAGTGCCCCATATTTTGGCACTCGATTCTAATGTCAATCACCTTAAAAAATCGGGTAAATATTTTTTTTTGTTTAAAAAAAAAAATACATTTTATTACTATCATTGCTATGTGGCCGAAACAATAGCCAATCATAAATTAAAACTATTTTATTTTTCCATATTTTCTACCTGGGTTAAACACCCCCCTTCGTTCATATTAAATTTAATTTCAAAAAAGGTCCATTCGGCTACCATGCTAGATCGTGACGAAAACTTATTTGTTTAAATAATTTCTTAAATCTAAATTTAATATTTTATTTCGCCTCAAATGCACCCATGCTAAATATTTTTTTACTTAACCAATTTCTTGAATACCTCATTATAAATTTATACCCACCACGATCATTTCTAAACAAACACCCTAATGTTCCCACTTATTTAGTTTTCTCTGTGCTCATTTAACATACCTATTCCCATTAAATTTAAAGTTGGAGGGTGAAATTTGAGCCCTTGGATTCTTCTATTTTCTAGCCTTGATGTTAAGTATTTCCGAAAAGCCATAATCCATCTTTATGATTTCCTTTTAACTTTTACTTTGCTTTTGTGGCATCCATTTTTTTTGCATAGGTTTTGCAGGTGGGAGGTGGAGCAAAATGGAAGATTGATGGAGGATATTTCCATTTCAATTTTCCAAAATTTAAATTGAAGGGAAGGAGTTTCTCTTCCTTATTTCTTATTATATATATATATATATGATTTCATAATAACTAGGGTTTCTGGTTTTTTTAAGATGTGTGTGTGTGTATGTGTGTTATATACATACACATACACATACATACATACATACACACACACATACATATACATATATATACATATATGTATGTATATATACATACATACATACATACATACATACATACATATATATATATATATTAATAACTCGTGTAGACCTTATGCGTAGGGATGGAAGGGCTACGTAGGGGGGACTACTTATAATGGGGGTGGTTGAGTGTGCAGGGGAGCCATGGTTTGTGTGTGTGTGTGTGTGTGTGTGTGTGTGGTGTGGCCAATGAGGCCACACTTGATTACAAGAGGGAAAGGGTGGAGCAGGCCACCCCCTCCATAGTTTATATATATATATATATATATATATATAATGAAATATAAAACATATTTGTATATATTTAATAGACATATATGCAAATAAAATCTTTAAGGGTAACCATTATTTTATAGGTCTCTGGTGTGTGTGTGTGTGTAGGTGGGTGGGTGGGTGTAGATATTCACACATTTTAACTCATATTCAACATCATTTCATTTCAAACATTATCTTGTAAATATCACCCCCAATATTATATATTTAAGTCAATGGCACCGTTATACTTCAATAATGATAAACAAAAATCCAATATAACACATTCAACTTAATTTTCTCTTTAAGGAACTTTTAGATTTGACAACAAATCAAATTGTTCTACAATGTAGGAATACACTTTCATTCTCTTCCCTAAGTTTACAATATAAATTATTTGTTTTAAAAAAAGGAGGAAAAAGAGTAATTAACATTACTTTCATTGATTTTGGCTATACAAATTCTAACCCAATAAAAAATATTAAATAATTGGCATATATCAACAATAGGCTTTCCATTTCAAAAAATCTTCTTTAGAAATATAAAACTAGGTACATTTTAATACTTCAAAACTTGCAATTCATTTCAATTTAAAGTTAATACAAAGATAACCTTCATTACAAGCTAAAATGTTTTTTTTCAACTTTAAGAAATAATTTTTTAAACCCAAAGATGACATCAAGTTTACATATATTTCCACTCCAACAACATTTATTCATTCCTTCCTTTTCAAGGTACAAATACATTTCAAATTTTCACTAAACAAGGATACCAAATACAACAAATACAAGGATATGCATCTACTACAAAATTTGGAACAAGTTCACAATATCCCAATCTTTCTTCACAAGAGAGGAGATAAAATGACACAAAATTTCAAATACAAGGATTTGAGGCTTCTTCTCAAGATAGAAGAAGACTTAACAAGTATTACAAAACCACTACAAAATCATACTTAAAATTAAAAAGGACAAGCTTCCCAAATATGGGGAATAACATGCCCAAGTTTAATCATTTTATTCCATGCTTTAAGCATATTTTCCAAGATTTCAAATCTATATGAAATTCTTCAAAGAACAAGAGAAAGAGGCTAGGTTTTCCACCCAGCCAAATGGCATCATCACATGCCATCTCCACCAATGGAGGACATGTTATCATCCCTCTAAGCCCATGGGAGGGAGAGACTGCATGACCCAAGTTTCTAAAAGTAAGGTAATACAAAAGGGTGATCACACACATACATAACATTTCAACACAAAACAACCAAAAGAACACCAAATTCAAAAGAGGATAACTCCATGTTTTCCTCAAAGGAGAAGAGTGGCAAAGAGCCCATAATAAGCCATAATCTGAACCAACAATAGGAAAACTATAAGAATCTATAAATACCCTTCTTATCTCTCAAATAAAAAATACCCTCCTTATCACTCCATACTGAACACCAAGCCTCCTCCTTGGGAGGATTTTCAAACCAAGCATAGTTTCCTAGCCAAGGATTCAGAAGGAGGTTGAAACCATATGAATAGACCTTCTACCACATTAAACCATATAAGGGGAGGAATAAAAATAAATACCATCATGGCTTTCCCATAAAGCCATGTGGTGTAAGAGAGGTCTTTCCTCCCTCTTCCCCTACTATTCCAAAATCCACCACAACATAAGATGGATGGAGAAAATAAGAACAAACAAGTTTTACAAGACATCCAGAACAACATGCAAACATTCAAGAAATCCAAAACAACCATTTTATTTTACACAACATAATAACACAAGTAAAAATGAGAGGTATGTAGGCCTACCTCAAAATAATATATCCCTCTCAAAAATAGTCCACGTAGTTCAAGCTCCGAGCTCCTAGCTCCAAGGTCTCTCTAATTCTCATGGTAAAAAATGACAAGAAAAAGTCCCCACCCCTCTCCATGAGGAGGTATAAAAGGGAGAATACATAGAAAAAATGTCACAAATGAGAGGGTGACATGTGTTACCCATCTCATCTTCCAACATAAGATTCCAAAAACCCTAAAAGACATAAAACAAAACACCTTTAGGACGTAGTCTCCCAAATTTCCTAAAAAGCCAATAAGCCAACACACTTCAACTTTTAAGAAATCACAAGAGTAAACCACACTCACAAGATGGTGACTTGAGAGGGGTAAAATGGGAGGGAAATTCCCATTTGACCTTGAAAAGTGGTCCCCCCTACCCACAGGTATGGTCCAAGGGTCTATTTAAATGTAAGGAGGACCCTCAATGTGAAAAGAGGGCCCTTACAAATGTCACATTTATGCCCAAATTCGAGATTGGGGAAAAGTGGCTCAAAAGAAGATGTGGTGGGGCCAACTTAATTGATGATTAGGTTTTCCCACCACTAACAACAATATTAATTAACATTGATGTGAATCCAGTTGCAAGAGGTTGAAATACCTCCAAAAACACACATAAACACCTTTACAAATAAAACCAGGAGTTTCACAATAGCTTACTTCTTATTCTGGAATTCACACTGATCTATTACATCATTACCATTCTCCTTTTATTTCAAGACTACTCTAAAACCCTAAAATGCCAAAAACCCTAAAATGCCAAAAAACCCTAAAATGCAAAACAACTCAGATTGACCCCAAAATTTGCGTGCCAAATATGAATTCATAAATTAGGGCTCACGCGAAATTTGGACTTATTCTGAAAAGCACAACAAAAGTTATTAAAGTTCTAAGACCTAGAGAAAAGCAGAAAAAACATTCAGAGCCAATTTTAGACCACTAGATGACGGAATCCGAGCCCGAAAACGTGCCAAAATGAGCACAACCTTGCACGCAAAGTTGTCCCCAGCATAGTACTAATGTATATCTACCACCCTGTAAAATTTCAGGACGATCCAACGGTCGGATCAAAAGTTATGGCCTCTGCAAGTTATGCTCCCGCATCATTCTCCCCTGGTTGAAAAGAATTCAGCTCCTGCAAATTCTGTTGACGGAACTCATCTAATTTTGCACTGTCAATTTTCCTCAGCTCCCACTCAGGAATCCAAGTATTTTCTTCTTGTTTCAAACCTTCCCACTGTACCAAATATCTGTTGTAGCTCCCATGTCTAGTAGTGATTGTCTTTTGGTCCAAGACACGCATTACCCTCTCCTTTTTCTCCTTCGGCATCTGTTTCTTCCAGTTTATTTCTTCCTCCTCTGCAACATTTTCATCATGACCTGGAAACTTATATAAATCAGAAACATTAAAAACTGGTGAGATAGCAAAGTTTTCAGGTAACTCCACCTTGTAGGCATTATCACTCATTTTCTTCAGAATCCTACATGGCCCAATCTTCTTATACTTGAGTTTATTATATGTTCCCTTTGGAAACCTCTCTTTTCTAAGATGAACCATCACCATATCTCCTTCTTCAAATACACTTACTCTCCTACTGGCATCTGCAGCCATTTTATATTGTGCATTACTCACTTTCAGCTTTTCCCTCACTTCATCTTGTAGCTGTAGAATGTGTTCTGCAAATGCTTCTGCATCATCACTAGTTTCATCTTCACCTGGTAGAACAATTAGATCAAGGACCCCCTTTGGATTCCTACCATATACAATCTGGAAAGGAGACCTCCCTGTTGACCTGTTTATCGAGCTATTATATGCAAACTCAGCTTGAGGTAAAGCTAAGTCCCATTGTTTTGGCTTTTCTCCAACTATACAACGTAGGAGATTTCCCAAGCTTCTGTTCACTACTTCAGTCTGCCCATCAGTCTGGGGGTGATATGCACTACTGAACTGTAGTTGTGTCCCCAATTTCTTCCACAGAGTCCTCCAAAAGTGACTCAAAAACTTCGTGTCCCGATCTGAAGTGATCGTTTTTGGAATTCCATGCAATCGAACCACTTCTGAAAAAAACAAATCTGCAATTCTGGAAGCATCATTAGTTTTTTTACAAGAAATAAAATGTGCCATCTTAGAGAATCTATCAACCACAACAAAGATAGAATCATTCCCTCGCTGTGTGTTAGGAAGCCCTAACACAAAATCCATACTCAGATCAACCCATGGCCCTGTAGGGATAGGCAATGGCATATACAACCCAGTATTCTGTGCATGACCCTTAGCCATTTGACACACTCTACATCTTGCTACAACCCTACTGATGTCCCTCTTTACCTTTGGCCAATAATACTTTTCTATGACAAGAGAAATTGTCTTACTTATACCAAAGTGTCCAGCCAACCCTCCACTATGCAATTCTCTTATAATATTTTCTCTCATTGAACCAACAGGGATGCACAATTGTTTCCCCCTAAACAAATAACCATCCTGTATCAAATAATCAAAAGAATCACTACCTACTGTAGGCTCCTTAAGCTTTCTGACAACATCACCAAAATCAGGATCACCTTCATACAATTCCTTAACTGCCTCAAACCCTAGGACTTTATTTTCCATTGTTGTCAAAAGGGCTACACGCCTACTCAAGGCATCAGCAACTTGATTCTGCTTACCTGACTTATGCTTTAAAACAAAAGTGTATTCTTGCAAAAATGAAACCCATTTTGCATGCCTACTATTTAGTTTCTTCTGTGTGTTTACGTACCTCAAGGCTTCATGGTCAGTGAAGAGTACAAATTCCTTTGCTACCAAGTAATGTCTCCAGTTCCTTAGTGCCTGAACAATAGCATAAAATTCCACATCATAAGTAGAATATTTCCTCCTGAGTTCATTTAGCTTTTCACTGAAGAATGCCACTGGTCGTCCTTCTTGACTCAACACAGCTCCAATCCCAACATGTGAGGCATCACAGTCAACCTCAAAGGCCTTGCTAAAATCTGGCAATACCAAAACAGGTGCTTCTGATACTTTCTTCTTCAACAATTCAAAACTATCTGTTGCTGCCTTAGTCCATACAAACTCCCTCCCTTTTGTACACTCTGTTATGGGTGCAACAATGCTACTGAAATTCCTGATGAACTTCCTATAAAAAGTTGCCAATCCATGAAAACTACGAACCTCTGTCACATTCCTTGGAATAGGCCATTCCAGAATTGCCTTTACTTTTTCCTCATCCATCCTCACTCCATCCCCTGATATGACAAATCCCAAAAAAACAAGACTCTTCTGAAGGAATCTACACTTCTTTAAGTTTGCATATAGACTCTCTTTACGTAACAAGTCTAGCACCAATTTCAGATGTAACAAGTGTTCTTCCACTGTCTTACTAAATATCAAAATATCATCAAAATAGACAACAATAAACTTACCATTGTATTCTCGGAGTACTCTGTTCATCAACCTCATGAATGTACTGGGTGCATTAGATAGCCCAAATGGCATCACCATCCACTCGTATAATCCATCTTTTGTTTTAAAAGCAGTTTTCCATTCATCCCCTTCACGGATTCGGATCTGGTAGTAGCCACTCCGTAGGTCAATCTTGCTAAAATATCGGGCTCCTGCTAGCACATCCATCATATCATCCAATCGCGGAATTGGAAACCGATACTTAATCGTGATCTTGTTTATGGCTCTACTGTCTACACACATTCTTCAGTCTCCATCTTTTTTGGGAGTCAATAATGCTGGAGTTGCACATGGACTCATGCTTTCTCTCACTAACCCTTTCTGTATTAGATCTGTCACTTGTCTGTTCAACTCTTCACTCTGTGTCGGACTCATCCGATAGGCTGCCTGGTTTGGAAGGGCCGATCCTGGGATCAAATCAATATGGTGTTGAATATCTCGCTTTGGGGGTAACCCATCTGGTAGCTCATCTGGTATGACATCTTTGTATTCTTTTAGTATCTTTTCTGCTGCAATAGGTATATTAAAGCCTTCTTTCTCCAGCTTCTTTGACATTAGTGCATAACAACATCCAGCTTCTTCCATTTCTGTAACAAACTCTTTTGTAGCCAACAAGCCCTCACTCTTCTCTTCTTCCTTGAAGGGTAATAAGACCACCTTTACACCATCCTTCTAAAAGGTATATGTATTTTTCCCTCCATCATGTGTAACCTTTCTATCGTATTGCCAAGGCCTACCCAGTAATATATGACATGCATCCATTGGGATAACGTCACACCACACCTCATCCCTGTAGGTATTCCCAATTGAAAACTTTATAAGGCATCTTTTATCTATGGTTACTTCATTTCCTTTCTTGAACCATGATATACGATAGGGATATGGGTGCTTGTCACAGCTCAGATTCAGTTTATCAACCATTACAGTTGAAACCATATTTTCACAACTACCACCATCAATAATAATTTTACATACCTTTCCTCCAGAGGTGCATCTTGTTCGAAATATATTTGTTCGAAGCCATGAATCATCTCCAGCAACATCACGTTCTTTCTCCTTCCTTGGGACAATCATCGTCCTCCTTATCATGAGGGTTTCACCCAAGTCTGCAGCAACCTCCATTTCTTCTTCCTCTTCAGCCTCAACCAGATTTACTCGTGGTTTTTCTCCTTGCCATCTATCTTGTGTAGGATAGTGCGGACACTCAAAAGCTCTGTGCCCCTCTTCGCCACATCTGTAACATGTGTATTGCCTTTGGGGGCTATTCCAGCCCCGTCCTCCATTATAACCTCTTCCCCTCTGAAATCCCCTACCTCTTTGGTAGTTACCATGGCTTTGACCAGAATCTTCATGCCCTTCTGTATTAGAGGATTCACCTTTTGTAGATTCAAATCTACCCCTACCCCTCATTGGAGATGATGATGGACCTCTCTTCACACCTCTTCTAAAATTACTCCTCTTGTTCTTTTCCTCTGCTTTTAATGCAAGTTGATAAGCATCATCTAGGCTATGGATCCGGAGCATACTCAGCTCATCTTGTATGGTGTAACTCAACCCATTTATGTACCGTGTAGCCTTTTGTTCTTCAGACTCTCCCTGTTCCACCCTGATTGATAACTTGTAAAATTCATTAGTATACTCCTCAATGCTGAGATCCTTCTGCCTTAGGTTTTGGAACCTTCGAAAGAGTGTCTGAGCATAATCTACAGGAAGAAACTTTTCTTTCAGCTTTTTTACCATTTTATTCCAGTTTCGGATCTTGCCCTTTCCATTCCTTTGTCTTTCATTTTGTAGGTGATCCCACCAGATCAATGCATGTCCAGCTAACTTAGTGCATGCAAACTTAACCTTCTTCTCCTCTGAAAGGGTTTTCCACTCAAAGAATTTTTCCATGTGATTTAACCAGTCAATCAACTCCTCTGGTCGTAACCCTCCACCATAATCAGGAACATTCATCTTGATGTCGTCATTCTTTCCCTCTAAAGCCTTGATCAATCTCTCCTCAAATGGTCTCTCATTCAAGGTTTCTTCGTCTCTCTCATTTTCTTCTTCATCTCCTCCTTCATTCATTAATGGAGTCTCTTCTTCAATATCACTATCTGGGTTTGCATCCCCATTTGCATGTCTCCTTCTAAAGCAGGTAACTTCCCCCGTGAGCTCAGCAATTTGTCTTTGTAGCTCCTGCATATGCCTATTCATCTGGGCATAACCTCCCCTCCCGCGTCTAGCCATGGTTATATAAAACAGAGGTAAAAACTACACATAAAAATGTAATATGTTACCTTAATTATTTCCGCAAGATCAAAATCCAGCTCTGATACCAATTGATGTGAATCCAGCTGCAAGAGGTTGAAATACCTCCAAAAATACACATAAACACCTTTGCAAATAAAACCAGGAGTTTCACAATAGCTTACTTCTCATTCTGGAATTCACACTGATCTATTACATCATTACCATTCTCCTTTTATTTCAAGACTACTCTAAAACCCTAAAATGCCAAAAACCCTAAAATGCCAAAAAGCCCTAAAATGCAAAACAACTCGGATTGACCCCAAAATTTGCGTGCCAAATATGAATTCATAAATTAGGGCTCACACGAAATTTGGACTTATTCTGAAAAGCACAACAAAAGTTATTAAAGTTCTAAGACCTAGAGAAAAGCAGAAAAAACATTCGGAGCCAATTTTAGACCACTAGATGACGGAATCCGAGCCCAAAAACGTGCCAAAATGAGCACAACCTTGCACGCAAAGTTGTCCCCAGCATAGTACTAATGTATATCTACCACCCTGTAAAATTTCAGGACGATCCAACGGTCGGATCAAAAGTTATGGCCTCTGCAAGTTATGCTCCCGCATCAAACATAAAACATCTCTAATGGATGTAGCGACCATTAGGTACCTAAACTAGCTTATTACAAGGCTTAAAAATCTTAAAATTAACATAGATACATTAGGAATCACCAATGGTGTCCAATCATGAATATTCCACATACACACAAGGCTTCACAAAAATCATGCATGGATAATGGACTCAACCCAATCAGCCGCTTGTGTAACTTGAGGTGTAACTTTGAAACCCGTGTTATCATGTGTGACATGTAATATGCACACTTAATTCACACATTAAACATACCTTCTCAATAAATAATAAATCATAGAAATAATCCAATATAACGAAGACCAAATTAATCATGGATTTTCATTCCAACTATACAACAATTGATATTTATTTCATTTATGATTGAAAATCTACATCTAGAAAGCAACCAACATCCAAATGAGATAAATATCCAAAATGTCACACATGTTTCTATAGTAGAACAAAAGATAGAATTCATCCAAGTTATTCCATGGTAACATGTGAAGAAAAATCATCATAATTAATTGTCAGAATATGAAATATATTCTTCATTCATCCATCATATATCTAGTAAAATCCATCTAAGTTGCATCATGTTAGTATCCATAATAGATTGGGTACAAGAAACTAACAATATGTATCACAACATTTTATTAGGACAACATGCCTCAAATGCCACCTATGTCATAAGAGTAATTTACGAAAAAACCATATAATGATTAAATAACATTATATCATTATCAATAATCCAGTCAATAAGATGAGTCAACAATAAAATAATGTAAGAGGATGGTGGGCACTACATCCCCATCTCCTAGGATTAGAATTCCTCATGGAAGTCACTAGATGAGATAGGGATATGACCACATGAGGTATCATTTCTTATCATGTGGTTTTTAGTCACAACAAGTATGTCCCACCAATTCAAACTTGGTCTTGTACTAAGTGTTTATCTCATTTAGATTAATTTAATTTAATAAGTTGTAACTTCTAAGGAAATTTTTATTAACATCATTGTCTAATACCCCTACATGGTCACACGTAAGTGGATGTCCAATATTAAGATCACTTTAAGGGAACTATAATTTTTTTTCGTCTCAACAAACATGCCTCACCAAATAAAGCATGGTTCGTAGTCAAGTATGTTTCAAATAGGATAATTTTAATCAAGGGAGATACTAGCTTCTAAATGATTCATCTGCATCATCGTATAACTTCCCGACAAGGTTGCACATAAGTGGATGTACCACATAAGGTACACAATTAAAGGAAACTATTGATGGGTGAGCCAAGGGAACATAATGGTTATTTCAAATAGGGTTAACAAGTTATGCATACTTGATGTGTACGATCCCACTCGTGGAAACCATCCAAGCTGCCACAAACACCACACAAGAAAAGAGTAAAAATTTCCAAGTTTACGTGTGGTTTCACCTCCTAGCTCACAATTAACTTTAAAATTTGGAAAAAACGGTTCACAAACCTCTCCGAATTGGTACAAACATCTTCATTATTCATTAAGGGGTCAAGGATGAAGATTCACATAATACCAAAAAAAAAAGAAGGGGTGATGACTTGATTTGACAAGCAATTTTTACGTTCACATAGAGATAGTACCAATAAATTGTCAGTGAAATATATAGGAAACCATTACATTAGGATTGATTTTATAGTTGGTTTCAAGGTTTCATAGCATGTGATTTTTTTTAGAACACCTCAATTTTGGTTCAAAGTTTTCCTTAGAAAACCCATAAAGGATAGTTTAATTTGGTATTGTTCATAGGTTTACTAAAGTTTTCAACATGACAGAAATTTATTCAAACTTTCTAGACTCCAAAAAGGCCATAATTCCTTAATGAAACAACAAATAACAAATTTTCAATTCAAAAAGACATATGAGAAGTTTTAATTAAATTTTTATTGTTTCTTTATCACCGTAACCAAGAGAATATATAAATGAGTTAGGAAAACAAAATACATTCAAAGGGGACATTTCCAAAACCTATCAAGATACTATGTAAATTACAAAATTATCACTTCGATGGGATACGACAACTTTTTCATTCATACCGTCCTCAAGACTTTAAAAAGTTGATGCTCAAAATCCACAACCTATGCTAACTTTAACTTAACAATTATATTGGTCACCAGTTCCACTTTACATCGAAAGTGATGTAATTATATACACTTATTAACTAGAGGGTGAATCTATTTCCTACAAATAACTTAAATTTTTCCACCCTATTGAGTGGTGAAA
Organism: Taxus chinensis; assembly: GCA_019776745.2. Taxonomy (NCBI): domain Eukaryota; kingdom Viridiplantae; phylum Streptophyta; class Pinopsida; order Cupressales; family Taxaceae; genus Taxus; species Taxus chinensis. The sequence continues at coordinate 883,506,357 of CM034151.1, forward strand.
GTAATGAGGCCATGTTTTTTTAAGAGTTTCGCCAAAGAAACTCAAGCCTTGATCCAAACTAAATATTCACACAACTTAACAAGGACTTACACTGATAACAAATGACATCTTCACCCAATGTATGTGGAGTGAATAGATAATAGTTACTCTAAGTCTTTACAATAAAGGGTTACACCATTTATCTTATAATAAGTTACTAAGAGTTTTCTAATGTGAGAGAAATCTTACGCAAGGGTCTCCAAAGAGTCAAGTAACCAAAGGAACATACATATGGGAAACAATTACAACCCTATATTATTCACATTACTTTCATGTGGGACCTAATTGTGAAAACACAATGCTTAATATAATTACATAGGACCAACAATTTAGTGTGTTCTCCATATTATATGAATATTGCATAACTAAGAATAGTAAACATCACTTATTCCATTTGAAAAAAATAACTTATGATCACCTCAATTTTAGATTTTGAGGGGCAACAAATGATAACATTGTTGGTCAACCAAGGTTGTTCAAATACATATTGAACGATTTTTCCCAATACATATAATTTCATGATTTCATTGTTGTTTATAACACATAAGCACATAGATGTAGTTATATATATATATATATATATATATATATATATATATATATATATATATATATATATATATATATATATATATATATATATATATATATATATATATATATATATATATATATATATATATATATTTGGTGGGTTACAAATAATTTTTTTCATCACTATTACACCAAATTAGTTTAAATTTTATGGCCTGACACTAACGTTGGTAAACCATCTTGCCCCCACCAAAAGAGCAATAAAAAACAAGTTATTTGTCTTTTTTCGAGAAGAGAGAGAATGAGAGAATGTTGAACTATTTTCATATAATCAATCTTATTTTATCTACGAGATAAGGTAAGATGGAGAGATTGATTCCATGATTTATACACATAATCCTTAGTGTCTTAATGTGATTAACTTAGGATCATTCTAATCAATTCGGGGAGGTTTATAATCACAAGTGTATCTTCTAGGGTGAAAATATTTAACCAAGTTACATTGCGATAAAACTTAATAAAGGATCATGGTATGAAAATGGGCTTGTCGAGTTCAAGTAGGGTTATAAGTAACTTTATCATTACGAAAGTGATTCCCGAATCTTATACCGAAGTCCTTGATAATAAGCTTAAGTTGTGAAAACCATAGTTGTGCTCCAATAGCTCAGTGTACTCCTAGCTTACTACAATAGGATAAAATAACTATTAAATATCTCTTTGCGGGAAAAACCATCGTATAATAAGAGACACTAAATTTCCTTTCCCCTTATCATATATATATTAGTGACAAGCTAGAGGATTTTACATTAGCAAAAATTTTCATCCAAGTATACTTAATTTAAAAATACACTTTCGAAAAGAAAGGAACAGTTATAAAGCGGTTTGGTAAATTTTCTTATAAAGAGAGTTATAAATTTGATATGATTAGCATATACCCAAGGAATGAAAATTTTTCTCGTTCTCAATAAAAATTTTAAAACGTTGAAGACCATATTCTCTTATTAGGTTTTTCTACAACAAGGTACAATTGTTTATTTCACGCCCATACCAAAAGGGTTTTGTTAGGTTTAAACATGGTGCCCTTAACATTGCAAGTGAGTGTCCCAAGAAATAACATATCACTTAAAGAGAAATAATCTAACTAACCAAACATCAAAAACATATTCCTTAGATCCAGGGAACAATTCTGCACTCTCACATCCAAACACTAACTATTTGCAAAAAAACCATAATTGTGTATTGTGTCCAAAATGACCAACTCATACCAAAGCAATTGGCACCAACAAATGCCTCGTAACATATAATTTGTTTGGGTCATAACATTAAACCTATAACACACATAACACATCACAATAATCATATTATAAAATATTACACCCTCCAAGGGTTTCATAAGATGTCAAATGGATCAAAAAGACCGAGTTCCCTTATTCTACAATCTAGCCAAAATGGCTACAAAAAGGGCCTACCTAACAATTACCAAATACCCAAATCGTAAAAAATAAATAGATCCAACCAATTCTCTATTTTATAGGAATTAAAACAAGACATAAAACACCCAAAAATGGCAAATGAATCTCGAATTAGAAGCACCTTCTCGGAGCCAACTATTCAAATTTTGCTATTGCATTTCAACAAATGTTTTTAGCGAAATTGGCTATGAAATGGGTTTCTAAAAAAAATGATCTAAATTCAACATCTTGTTCTATCAATTCTCATCTATTCTCTTATATATAGAGCGCAACTTACAAAATATAATTATGATAACCATAACTCTAGTTATGACCTTGTTTCCAGAGCTAATTTATGTGATTTACTAGTTTGTTTTTGTAACAAGACGACGAGAGGCCTCCCAAACAAGCTTGAAAAACTAACTCCCAAATTTTATTTTACAAAACCAATTGTTACAATCAATTGAGATGGAAAAACACTAAAGGTTAGAAGTGGTAGATTTCAATTTCCTACTAAAGTTCCCTAAACCACGGGTCAATATTGAAATGAAATTCTTAGATTTCAGCTGTTGTCCCGTGCATCAATGTGATCAACAAGGCTCAAAATGTCTTCAACTAATTGATCAAATGATCTTATAAATTTAGTTTAAATTTTTTCGTGTCATCCCATATCACTAAAGAACATGATCATCCTGAATGATCTCCACTACGGGAGCAACAAATAAATTTTACACGCTATTTTCAAATGCCTTTTTCGAACTTTTAAAAAGTATTTTAGAATAGAGAATTTGAACAAAAATTGCATTCTAGTTACCACCGATAGATACATTTCTCAAAATTTTCCACCTAAGTTGGTATTCGATAACAAATCACATCCTAAGAGTAGGAACAACGATCCAAGTGATTTTTTTCGATGTGTGACATCCAACACCTTGTTACGGCATTTAGAACAACATAGGAAGGAAGTGAATAATTTTAGCGGAAACATTTTTGTCTAATGCTAAATCAAACCAAACCAAACTTATTAATATATTAGATGATCATATCCAGTGTGTCCAGTGTTGGAACCCAAGCTTTGATACCAGATGTAGTGCCCCATATTTTGGCACTCTATTCCAACCTCAATCACCTAAAAATCTAGGCACACACACACACACACACACACACACACACAAATTGACACACACTTGTTCCCACACACACACACAGGTATAATACATACATATATATATATCCATATATATATTTTTTTCAATACATCCTATTATTAGTCCATTGTAATCCTTTATCACCCCTTACATAATTAAATCCAGACACTTATATTGTAACACTATTTTTTTTCCATATTTGATACAAAAGTTAAATTTACCCTCTTTGAATATCACTATCCACATTTATTCTGATAAAGGTCACATTACGGATACCATTTTATGCTCATACCAAACCCTTATTTGTTTAAATACTTTCTTAAATCCCCATTCAATATTTTTTTCCCCTCAAATGCACCCATGATAAATATTTGTTTACTTATCCCAATTTCTTGAATACCACATTATGAATTTATACCCACCATGGCCATTTCTAAACTACACACCCTAAGGTTACCACTTATTTAATTTTCCCTATACCCATTGTAACATACCTATTCCCATAAAATTAAAAGTATGGAGGGTCAAATATTAGCCCTCGGATTCTATCTATTAAACCACTTCCCTTAATCCTAGGTATATCCTAAAATCTCTAATCCAACCTTATGATTTATTGTGCACCTTTTACTTTGATTTTGTGGCCTCCATTTTTTTGCATAGGGGGTTTTGCAGGTGGAGGGGTAATGGAGTAAATTGGGAAGATATCAGTGGAGGATATGTGGTCCATGTTCACTTTGCACACCACCAAATTCTACATTAAAGGGAAGGGATTGTCACAAAAAAAAATCCTTAGTTTCGAATTTATTATAAATATATTATATATACTCACATAAAACCTACGCATAGGGTTGGAGGCTTCTAATGCCTTTCCACAGGTTTGATTAATATATTTCTAATATATGGGTGACTAAGTATGTAGGGTATGCCAATGGTTTCCTGTGTGTGTACATTCACAACTGGAAGGACAAAATCTATGGTGTGGTAGCGGCCACACCAGACCTGATTACAAGGAGGAAAGGCGGGGGGGATATCACTCCCCCCATAGTTTATATAGGGGAGAGGATCTTCCTATTCCCATTTTCCGATAACGAAATATTTCTTCTAGGGGCACATAAATATATGTAAATAATCATAAGAGATATGCATTTAAAAATATATCACTTAAGTAGCACATGATCATGCAAGAGAATCAAGCCTTAAATGGAGATTTCCAACTGTTTATCTTTGGAGGTGATAGTCCTTCCATGGCACTAAGTTGTTTTAAAATGAAGAAAATGTAATATTAAGCTAAATTGACAACAGGGACTCACTGACCAAGTGCCCTATGTGTCACATTCTCATTGACATCTTAAAAAGTGACGATTAACCAAATAGTGAAAGAACTATTTTGGTACTAAATGGCAATAAAACTTACACTGAAACCAGATGTCCACATTTTGGTCCCTGCTCAGTTATAGGGTCCTCTCCCACACACACACACACACACACAACAAATGAAATCTAAAACATATTTGTGTATATTTACACTCAAGTAAATAAAATTGTCATTTAATAAGAAAATTGAACTACAAAATATTAACTCTTTTTTCTCAATGGAAAAAGAATTAGAACAAAGGTAAAAAATACCAACTAGCATTCATATATTAAGGGTAACCATTATTTTATCCAGGTCTTTGGTTTGAAATCATTTTACCTTGCCCATATATAAGTTGATCAAACTGTACAATATTTTCATGTTTTAAGAATATAAGCACACCCTATATATACTAGGTTTAAAATAAAACAAGAAGTTCACTAAAGGTAAAAGGTTACTCTATGTGTTAATACAAGGAGAAATGTTCATTACAAGCATGAAAGGATTTTTGATTACAACTATAAGCTAATCATTCCCTTAAACCCAAATATGATATCAAGCATACATAAAATATTTCCTCTCCAACAACATTTATACCTTCCTTACATTCACAAAAGTACAAATGAATTTCAAATTTTCACTAAACAAGGATACCAAATACAACAAATACAAGGATATAAGTCTACTACAAACATGTGGAAAAATTTCACAATATCCCAATCCTTTTTCTCAAGAGTGGAGATAAAATGACACAATATTATCAAATACAAGGCTTGAAAGCTTCTTCTCCGGATAGAAGAATACTTAACAAGTATTACAAAACCATTTAACAAATCATACGTAAAATGAAAGAGGAAAAGCCTCCCAAATATGGGGGAACAACATGGCCAAGTTTAAAAAATTTCTTCCATGCTCCAAGAATATTTTCTAGCATGTTTCAAGTCCATATGAAGTAGTCTTCAAAGAAAGGAGAAAGGGCTGAGTTTTCCTCCCAACCAAATGACATCATCACATGCCATCTCCACCAAATAGAGGACATGCTAGCCTCCCTCTAAGCCCATGGGGAGAGAAAGAATGCAAGCCTCAAGTAATTACACAAGTAAGGGGAACAAAGGGTGACATCACACACACAAAACATTTAAACACAAAACAACCAAAAACTCAACCAAATCACAAGAGGAAAACTCCATGGTTTCCTCACAGGAGAAGAGTGGCAAAGATCCCATAATAAGCCATAAGTGTGAACCAACCATAGGAACACTAAAATAATCTCCAAATACCCTCCTCATCTCTCCATATCACAAAATACCCTCCTTATCACTCCAATCCCAAACACCAAACCTCCTCCTTGGAAGGATTTTCAAACTAAGCATATGTTTTCCTTGCCAAGGATGGAGAAGGAGGTTCAAACCATATGAATAATCCTTCTTCCACATCAAACCATATGAGGGGAGGAATAAAAATAAATACCATCATGAGCTTTCCCATCAAGCCATGTGGTGTAAGAGAGGGTCTTTCCTCCCTCTTCCCCTACAATTCCAAAATCCACCACAACATAGGATGATGGAGAAAATGAAAGGAACAAAATCACAACAACACACCCACAAACAAACATGCAATAATTTACAGAGATTCAGAACAACCATTTTATTTTACACAACATAATAACATAAGTAAAAATGAGATGCATGAAGGCTTACCTCAAAAAAGCATATCCCTAACTTCAAACACAATCCATGCACTCTAAGCTCCAAGCTCCAATCTCCAATCTTTCTCCAACTCCTCAAAAAAAAATGACAAGCAAAAGTCCCTACCCCTCTTCATGAGAGGTATAAAAGAAGAAACAAACACAATCCTCACAAATGAGAGGGTGACATGTGTCACCCATATCATTTTCCCACCAAAATATTCCTAAAATCCTAATATACACTAAAACAAAACACATTTAGGAAATAATTTCCCAAATTTCCTAAAAATCCAATAAGCCAACACACTTCAACTTTTAAGAAATCACAAAGAATCAACCGCACTTACAAGATGGTGTCACATGTGAGGGGTCATATGGGAGGGAAAATCCCATTTGACCTTGAAAAGAGATTTTCCCCTACCCATAGGTAGGGTCCAAGGGGCTACATTTCAATGTAAGGGAGACCCCCGATGTGAAAATAAACACTTACAAATACCACATTTAGCCCATATTCGAGTTTGGGTAAAATGGCTCAAAGGAAGAGGTGGTGGAGTCCACCCAAATGATAATTAGGTGGTATCAAACCACTAACAAAAAGATTAATTAACATAAAATATCTCTAATGCATGTAGGGACCATTAGGTTCGTAAACTAGCTTATCACAAAGCTTAAATAAATTAAAATTAACATAGATACATTAAGAATCACCAATGGTGTCCAATCATGAATATGCCACATACACATGAGGTTACACAAAGATCATGCATGGCTAAAGTACTCGACCTAATAAACCACTTAAGTGCAACTTGAGATGCAACTTTGAAACTCATGTTCTCCTGTGTGAGTTGTAATCTGGACACTCAATTCACCCATTAAACATACCTGCTCGATACAATAAATTAAATAAATAATATAAATCAATCAATCATGGATAATCGATTCTAACTATACAACAATCAATGTTTGTATGGATTCGACTAAGCTACTATAATACATTGCATCCATTAGTTAACTCAATCTATGATTGATCAATCTAAGCAATCTCATGATAACATCCAATTTACCATTATCAACCAGATGATATCAAAGTATACGAAAAAATCATACATATGTTCCATAATATATAAAATCAAAACATAAAATTTATCACAACTTGTTAGTATCCATGATAACCATCCATAATGTAAAAATCATCATAAGATAATGATCACAATATGAAATAGATTGGCGCTCACGCGCCCTAATCATCACATGTAGTCAAAATGCATCCATAAGTAAACCCATCATTTTAGCATCCATTATAGTGCTAGGTACAAGAAAATAGTCAATAATGCTAATAAAAACAGTTTATTGAGTCAACAAATTAATTGATGCAAGAACGTCAGGTATGGCACTATAGACTACATTTTACGAATAAACCATGATAATTATCTAGAATAACATTAGATCATTATCAATAATCCACTCAATCAGATGATTCAGATAATACAGTTAATATCAGGAGGATGGTGGGCACTACAGTGCTTGGAAAGGTCTATAAAACACCTTTATAAGTGTCAATTTATGTGGAGTTGGGTGGTCAATCCACTTACAGTTCTACACAACCTTGAAGGTATTGATAGTTTGGAGCAACAAACCCCCTTCGCGCTTATACTATTATACATGCAAGGTGGAAACTCCCTAAAAATATCTAAAAAAATGAAAATAAAACTTTAATATGATCATCTGCATAACCTACAACAAATTAGAAACCCTAATAACCTGACATAATACTTTAATGCACTAACAATTTTTGCAAATTTCCAAACGCAAAAAATATTTGTATGTACTTTTATATAAGACAAACCCTTGGTGGACATCCTCTTACTTGCCAAACAAAGGTCAAAAGCATTTAAAAAAATGACCACATGTATGGGTTCCAGATCTACATGTAGTTATTCTAGGTGCTATTTGTAATTGTGAATAGATAGCTTCCGTGACCCCAAATTTGTTGTGATTTTCTTTAGCATCTCTATGATGTCAAGATACTGGGATAACAAGTCTGATTATATAGAATGTCATCTAATGTTATATTAGAGAGATGTTTTATAAGAGAATGCTGATTTCATTTTTCTTCCTTTGCTAGATTGATGATTAGTTGTGTTATTCTTTGAATGACATTCATAAGATATTGCTTTGTCTATGACTCTGATAATCTTTTCATTCTTGAATTTGATGGCTATTCTTAAATCCTGCAAAAGTTACGTCTTTAAGTTTCACACATATAGTTTGTGACAATCTTGATGAAAAATGACATGTAGCTAATTTAGGAAGATTTAGGAACCCTTTGATTTCTTCTGGAAAGCTATTTGTAAAACTATCTTATAATGGTTTGTTACATGTTTGACCTAAATGATGCTCATGAATTATATAGTTTTAGACAGTTAATAGGTGAATTATTCTAGAAAATGTGTTGATTGTAGCAATATGAAATTACCCCAAATGTCTTATAACAAACCACAATGACACTTAGGTAATCTAGTGAAGGGGTGGGACTTTTTACAAGTCGACTGAAGATCCAAAGCTACATTGTGTGCAATTTCATATACATTTGAAGACCATTAAATAGGTTTGCAAGATATCAATAACTAGTGTAATGTTATATTGCAATGTTTCATGTTGTTTTTCTTGCAACATAATATTTCATAGAATTCACAAGATACAAGAAAAGTGTAAGTATAAGCTAAGTTAGCTATGCATGAGCTTAGACTTTTGAGGAGACCTTTGCATTCTTAAGGTTTGACAATTGTGTAATAGCAAGGATACGTGGTCTAAAACCTTCTCGATCGCATGCATTGCACTTCTCAAGGACAACTGCACAAAATTCTATCTTTCATATTTAAATACCAAGATTGCCAAATTGAGTACATGTTGAAACTCAAACTATCTTTCCACAATGTTCAAATATTTAGAAGGTGATGCTCAAAAGTACACATATTTAACAACCTATAGATCCTTGTCTTAAATATTCCTTTTGAATCAATTACTAATCTCATTCTCTTAACACTTCTGGAACAAATTGTGTATTTCAATCTACCTTTCCAGTAATGGAATGTGAGATATTCTCATCACTTCAACGTCACTTCTTGGTAAGGGTGCAAATTTGTGAGATAACACCAATTTCCCGATAAAAAAATGGCTATTTACATTTAAACTTCTTCAAAAGGCAACGGTATCTAAAATATTCCATTTCAAATCACCATCAGAATGCTCCTTCTGGGGACAATTTCCTTAGGTGAAACTAAGACCATAAAAAACCCATTTGAAACAATTATTCATAATCCTCTTGAAATTTGCATTTTTCTTGTATTTGAAATAGTGAAATATTTCTTTCCATTTTCATCATATACTTATGTGAAGTCTTCTACTTTTACACTCCTCCATTCACGTGTAAAATGTCATGTAGCTTTGCTACACACTCTTAGACTACTCAAATAGACAAATTGAGTTTGAAAATGGTTATCCTGGCTGACAGGTTTTATTTATACCGTTGCTAAAAGATAACATTCACCACTGTGTGTGTGCCACAGTAAGTAGTCCCACACTAACGACTTCTTCCCCTCATTCAAAGAATTGCAGATATATCAAGCAAGTGATAAATTATATCTTATGTCTCAGATAATATAAATATAACTTTTATTAATAATAAGAATAATACACAAGTCAAAAGAGTCAAACAGAGAATTGTGAATCAACAAGATGGTTGGTCAAGGGACATGGCGGTCAAGGACCATAATGTATCATGGCAAAGAATAATTTGGCAAAGGAAGAGGAAACTAAGAGTCGATGCATGGCTGGATAATCGGAGGGGGGCGGTGGTGTAGGAAGTCATTGATATGGAGCATTTGGGGCAAGACTTGAATGCGTTCATTGGTGTTCTTAGATTTGGCATTAGAAGGAGGTGGTCATGATCTTTGGCTGTTGGCAATGGTGGAGGTAACATGGCGGCAAGGACATGGCAGAGGCATAAAATCATGATTTTGTCAAATAATGGGAACAATGTCATGGGTCCTGACAGGTAGCGGAGGTTGTTAGAGCAGGACGATGTTAATGTGTTAAATATGAAATGTTAGGATACTCAATATGAATTTTTTTTCAGATGCACTTAATGACGATGGATTAGGGGACCAGAATGCTATAGTGTATCTCTTAGAGTTTTATGTTTTGATAATTGTTGGGACTTTTAATATATATGGAAGATTTATGAGAAAAGTGTGTAATGACATAAGTCTGAGAGGAGGAAGGGAAATTCCACTCAAGGCTAAGGGGGACCTAGATTCAATTAGTAGAATAAAAGGAATAATTTTTTTAAAGTTTTACCAATACCAAGTTTGGCTAAAGTGAGTTACAACAGGAAGTTCCATATGTAGACATTCATACGAAAACATTAAGAGAGAGAAAGCATCCTTAGTGCAGATAGATTGTCTTCTTATGTAGGCGCAGAAATAAATTTCCCCATTGCACGAATAAGAAAAGGCACGTAAGAAACTCATTTTCTTAAGTGAAAATTCCGGGTAGTAGCAATATAGGAATGGAAGTAGACTACAAAACCCTGGGCACACAAGACTGGAGCGCAACAAGCTTGGTATGGCTAGTGCCAATTCCAAGGGGCACAAGACGATGTTGTCCTTGAGTTTAACGGGCGCGGAAAGGATCTTTTCTCTTCTCGAACTTCAATAAGTGTGCAAGACAGGATTTTCCTATTTGTGGGAAAATGTAAACATGGGTGTGCAATAACATTTTCAAGAGAGGCAATTGTTGGTATTTTTATCCTCAAGACAGGCTTGCAAGAGGCTTGTCCTAATTCCTCATATTCAGAAGGCCATTTTGCTTTGATAGAGAACTCTATTTTTGGACAACAAGAGGACTTTATTCAGAAAATTTTCCTCTTTGCACAAAAACCTTAAGAATTTGATTTGGATAAATTTTTATGGGTTAAAAGGGGCCATTTGACTAAAACCCTCTGCAGGCTTATAAAATGAAAACTGGGAACATTCATCTTATAAAATTTTGTCCAATTCAGCCTCCTTCCTTTCTTGAACATATCCATATTAAAACATGGAGGGTTGCACTTGGGTAAATTTAGGATGGATTTCAACGTTTAATTTATTTTATTGATGATCAATTCAAAATTTCTTGATTTGACAACAAAACGAATGTGACAAGTTTTGCGCCCGATTCTAAAAGGTTCTATAAAATTTCCTAAGTGTTTTAGTTGTTTGGGGTAATTTTAATCATATTATGTTCAATTCAATATTTCATTTTATTGTTCATTACTATAGGGGTCGTTCTGTACATTTTGAATAATTTTTCTTCCAGTTTGAAAAACATCTACAGCGGTCCAATACGAATAGATTGTTTACATTTACCAACTTCAACTATGAATTCATTCCAAAACACTCTAAATTATTAAGTTGATTCAAGTAAGGTATTCAAATTCCAAATTACAACTTCTGATTTTCAAAACATTCCTTTCTAAAGAACTGAGCATTATGTCATTTCTTCATACGTATTCACTTTTCATCTTTCAAACAGAGATTTCAAATACATTCAACAATCATATTTTGATACCTAATAATACCATTTAAGAAAAGTAATACAATATTTGATTGATTCAAAAGGATATCTTAACAAATTCTTTCTTCCATTCCTCAATTTCAATATATAGAATATAATTTCCTTCTCATTCATTCAAAAATAGAAAACAGAGTCCATCTCTTTCACACTTCGAATTACAACTTCCATAGCCAATACAAAGCATCTTTCCATCACAAATAAAATATACAAGGTCATCCACTTCAAAGAGGGAAAGGGTTATAATGAGAATTAGTCTCAACCAGGACTATCAAACTTGTCTTTTTCCTCTACTCCAGAACAGTAACATGAATATTCTCCATTTATTTCAATTTTAATCACAACAAAAGTAGGGGAAAGGCAACGCACTTCACCCAACCAAGATGTAGTGCCTACTTCTCTTTGACACATTTTGATGCTTATGCTGATAATGTTGATTACATTATAGACATTATTATGTTTTGATTTAGTATGATGTTAAACATTGATCATGGATTATTGTTGATCTTGATTCAATTTTGATGCATGGTGATTATTAGAGACACCTTATATGTGGATGATGATATAATATTGACATGGATGTTTTATGGATGTTTTTCAGACATGTGATTTGGATATTATAAGTTGATCTAGAAAATGGATATTATTTTGATGATGATATAATTGTTGATTAAAAATGCAAATGATGTAGTTGTTACTTTGATATTGTTATGATTCACTTACTTAGATGATTTTATGATTTTAGTTGCAACATATTGGATGTTCTAATATGGCCACGAGGCCGAAGAAGGTATTTGTATTTTGCAGGTTAAAAATATCACAACAAAACATCGGGGGATTAGAGACCAACCAAAGTGGAATTCTAGGTGGATTCAACGAGGTCACCATGGCAACTTGTTTTGTGTGTATGTTGTTTTGTTAGGGATTCCCATGGGGGGAATTTCCTTTACATGTGACCATAGGGTTGTATATTTTAATTAGTGTGTTATTTTATTATTGTTGTATGTATTTTATTAGTAATGTGTTCCCTTCTTTAAATTAATTAAATTGTGATAGAATTAATGTGAGAACAATATGGTTAAAATTTAAATAAATCAAATTGGAATATGGGAAAGTAATAATGAGAGTTGTTGGCTGTTTGTATTTAATTTGTAAGGGATGTGTAAGTTGTGTAAGATCTTTTGTAAGTTAGATTTTGGAGTAAGAAATACTCCACCTCCATGAAAAATTTGAATTTGTCCTTGGGGGATGTTTTTGGAGGCTTGTGGGACAAGTAAAACTTGTCTCATGCCTCTAAATTTAATCTACCAACCATACTCATGGATGGAGATGTGATTTGTGACTTTCATAATGAATTTTAATAGTCTTGTTGCATGTTTTTAATTACACTTTCTTACATTTTAATTAATATGTCGTCCCTTGAGGTGTGGGCTTTGTAGAGTGTGCAAGTAACTTGTCATATTAACACCCACCTCTTTATTGTGCTTGGGAGAATGGATTTTTTCTTTTGTGTTGAACTAGAGGATGTGTGATGTGGCATCCTACATGGATCCACATCATCCTATGATCACCCTCTTCTATTTAATTGAAACTCTTGCCTTATTTTTGGGTTGTTGAACATTTTTGCATTCTTCCTTGGGGGTGCATTTTTCTTGTGTGGAGCTCTTGTTTTATGAGGAATTTAGAGAAAGCTTTGCATGCTTGGAGTTTTCTATTTTGGACTATGTTTTGGCACTTGAAGCTTGTTGTTTGGGCACCAAAGTAACCATGGAGAGGTAAGAATTTAAATCTCTTTTTATATGTTGTCATTTTCTTGTTGTGTTGTGTGGATAGTGCATGCTTTGTTTTATTTGTTGGTTGGTTGGGAAGACTGCCTTAGGGAAGGTTTAGAAGAAGGCTATGGCGAATCTATGCTGGGGGGCATAAGGGAATCCCATTAGCATCAGAATTTTGTGGAGGGAGTTTGGGTTTTGGATCCACTATGGAAAATAAATAGCTTGCATTTCTTACTTTGTGGGGGGCATAAGGAGGGATTTGTGGGGGGCATAAGGAAATGTGTGTGATGAATTATTTTTGCGGTTTGTTATTGGTAGATGACCAAATTCCAATTGGGAGGCATAAGTAGCTTCCCCCATAGACCTTTCTCATTTGGCTTGCATGATCAAGCTTGAGTTATATTTTGAAATGATTTTAAATGCAGTTGTGAACTGTTGTTTTTATGTTGAATTGTGTTTTTTTAAAAAGAAATGTGTATGTGAAAGAATGTTTTGTTGTGGAAGTTAGTTGTTGCCATGGTTGAATTACACCTTTGATTGTATTTTAGTTGGGGCTCGGGGCCAATGATGAAGGAATGCTTCTCCTTTCATTGGATGTCTTTGTTGGGTGGAGAGCATTGCCTTTTCCCCTTTTTTGTTTTGATCAACTGGAGAAAAGAGAAAATGTGCATGTTGTTGTCCTGGAGCAAAAGAAAAGTGTAGTTTGACCGTCCCTTGTGAAAGCACATTTATTTGTAATCCTTTCTCATTTTTTATGGATGAAATTGTAATAGTTATGTTATGGAGGAACTATCCTGTAATTGATTATAAGAATGTATATTTTATTTGAGAAAGATATTTGCTTTCTGCTTTGTACATTGGAAGGAAATAAATGGAATTCTGTTGACTATATTCAAGAAATGGAAGAATGTGAAGATGAAAAGTTTTATAAATGAAGTCAATAAATAATTGCAACTTCATATCTCTTTTGCATTGTTGTGATGAAGTTGGAATTATCAAATTGTAATTGAAATCTCTGTTTAGGAATTGAGGAAAAGAAGAAACACGCGTGCAAGAATTATATGGCCTTGTCTATTTTGAAATATGGTAAATTGGAAATCAAAATTTTCAATTTAACTTGGAAATGATTTGGTTAGAAACAACTGATTGCATTGGATTAGTTTAGGAATGAAGTATCACAATTAAATGATAAAATGGATATATAGAGTTTTCCTTGAAATGAATCTCTGCTGCAACTTTTAAAACTGGTAAATTTAAATATAATACATAGTTTGGACCTGCACACATTAATCAACTTGAAAATGATATATTTTAGGATGCTAAGATGTTAAGGAACTCTTTTTGACAAAGAAATACTTAAGAAAATACTTTTAACATTGCAAATCAAACCCATTTCCCTTCCTCAGCCATTTTCTGTCATTTGTTGGACAAAATTCAAATTTAAATAAATTAAACAAATCAAATTCATTAAAAACCTTAAAATCTCCCTAGATCAATTATCCATGCCTGTTTGGCACGTTGAGTGAAGGAGGAGATCCAATTTAATCAAAATTGAAAGTTAGAAATTACCAGTTTCCTAATTAAAAGACCGCAGATATTTTTGTAAAATTTAACCCCTAAACATTATTAAAAATTAAAATTTATGTTTCTTGTGCAAATAGGGCATCGATAGCTTTCCAAAAAGTCCTTGTTTGCCCAAAACTAAGCTTTCTAGCTAAAGTTATGGCACTTTTAAGTTTTTGTGCCTTGGGAGGAAAATTTGGGAAAATTTTCCCATGTGGGCCCGCAACCCAAAAATTTCCCATCAAATTACCTTAGAAAAAAATTTGAAAATTTTTGGCTCAGAGATTTTTTCATTTTTTCCTCTACCGGCCCACAACCAATCAGAGGCTACCACGTGTCCTCACGGGGGTAGCGGCGGAGGCGCGACATCTTTTTCCCTTTGACATTTTTGAAAATTTTGGAAAAAAATTCCTTTTAGCCCCACCGGCCCGTGACCAATAACAGGTTTCCATGTGGCAACTTAGGGTGCTAGCGGAGGGGGTAGACCCTTTGTTTCTTTTTAGTTTTTACCTTTAGATGATTTTGTGATTTTAGTTACAACATATCGGATGATCTGATATGGCCACGAGCCCAAAGGGGGTATTTGTATTTTACAGGTTAAAAATATCACAACAAAACATCAGGGGATCAGAGACCAACCAAAGTGGAATTCTAGGTGGATTCAACGAGGTCACCATGGCAACTTGTTTTGTGTGTATGTTCTTATGTTAGGAATTCCCATGGGGGGAATTTCCTTTACATATGACCATGGGGTTGTGTATTTTAATTAGTTTGTTTCTTTTATTATTGTTGTATGTATTTTATTAGTAATGTGTTCCCTTCTTTTAATTAATTAAATTGTGATAGAATTAATGTGAGAATCATATTGTTAAAATTTTAATAAATCAAATTGGGATATGGGAAAGTAATAATGAGAGTTGTTGGTTGTTTGTATTTAATTTGTAAGGGATGTGTAATTTGTGTAAGATCTTGTGTAAGTAAGATTTTCGAGTAAGAAATACTCCACCTCCATGAAAAATTCGAATTTGTCCTTGGGGACTATTTTTGGAGGCTTGTGGGACAAGTAAAACTTGTTACATGCCTCTAAATTTTATCTACCAACCATACTCATGGATGGATATGTGATTTGTGACTTTCATAATGAATTTTAATAGTCTTGTTGCATGTTTTTAATTGCACTTTCTTACATTTTAATTAATTTGTTTTCCCTTGAGGGGTGAGCTTTTTAGAGTGTACAAGTAACTTGTCATATTTTCACCCACCTCTTTATTGTGCTTGGGAGAATGGAGTTTGTCTTTTGTGTTGAATTGGAGGATGTGTGATGTGGCATCCTACATGGATCCACATCATCCTCTTCTCACCCTCTTCTATTTAATTGAAACTCTTGCCTTATTTTTGGGTTGTTGAACCTTTTTGCATTCTTCCTTAGAGGCACATTTTTCTTGTGTAGAGCTCTTGTTTTATGAGGAAGTTGGAGAAAGCTTTGCATGCTTAGAGTTTTCTATTTTGGACTGTGTTTTGGCACTTGAAGGTTGTTGTTTGGGAACCAAAGTAACCATGGAGAGGTAGGAATTTAAATCTCTTTTTATATGTTGTCATTTTCTTGTTGTGTTGTGTGGATAGTGCATGCTTTGTTTTATTTGTTGGCTGGTTGGGTAGACTGCCTTAGGGAAGGTGTAGGAGAAGGCTATGGGGAACCCATGTTGGGGAGGCATAAGGGAATTCCATTTGCATCTGAATTTTGTGGAGATATTTTGGTATTTGGATCTACTATGGAAAATAAATATCTTGCATTTCTTACTTTGTGGGGGGCATTAGGAGGGATTTGTGGGGGGCATAAGTAAATTTGTGTGATGAATTATTTTTGTGGTTTGTTATTGGTGGATGCCCAAATTCCAATTGGGAGGCATAAGTAGCTTCCCCCATAGACATTTCTCCTTTGGCTTGCATGATCAAGCCTGAGTTCTGTATTGAAATGATTTTAAATGCAGTTGTGACCTGTTTTTTTTGTGTTGAATTGTGTTTTTTTAAAAAGAAATGTGTATATGAAAGAATGTTATGTTGTGGAAGCTAGTTGTTGCCATGGTTGAATTACACCTTTGATTGTATTTTTGTTGGGGCTCGGGGGCCAATGATGAAGGAAGGATTCTCCTTTCATTGGATGTCTTTGTTGGGTGGAGAGCGTTGCCTTTTTCCCTTTTTTGTTGTGATCAACTGGAGAAAAGAGAAAATGTGCATGTTGTTGTCCAGGAGCAAAAGAAAAGTGCAGTTTGACCGTCCCTTGTGAAAACACATTTATTTGTAATCCTTTCTCATTTGTTATGGATGAAATTGTAATAGTTATGTTATGGAGGAATTATGTTGTAATTGATTATGAGAATGTATATTTGATTTGAGAAAGACATTTACTTTCTGCTTTGTACATTGGAAGGAAATAAATGGAATTATGTTAACTATATTCAAGAACTGGAAGAATGTGAAGATGTAAAGTTTTATAAATGAAGTCAATAAAGAATTGCAAGTTCATCTCTCGTTTGCATTGTTGTGATGAAGTTGGAAATATCAAATTGTAATTGAAATCTCTGTTTAGGAATTGGGGAAAAGAAGAAATACGCGTGCAAGAATTATATGGCATTGTCTATTTGAAATATGTTAAATTAGAAATCAGATTTTACAATTTAACTTGGAAATAATTTTGTTAGAAACAAATGATTACATTGGATTATATTAGGAATGAAGTATCACACTTAAATTATAAAATGGATATATAGAGTTTTCCTTGAAATGAATCTCTGCTACAACTTCTAAAATTGGTAAATTTAAATATAATGCACAGTTCAGACCTGCACACATTAATCAACTTGAAAATGATATATTTTAGGATGCTAATATGTTAAGGAATTCTTTTTGACAAAGAAATACTTAAGAAAATAATTTTAACATTGCAAATCGAACCCATTTCCCTTCCTCATCCGTTTTCTGTCATTTGTTGGACAAAATTCAAATTTAAATAAATTGAACAAATCAACTTCCCTAAAACACTTTAAACTCTTCCTAGATCAATTCTCCATGCCTTTTTGGCATGTTGAGTGAAGGAGGAGATCCAATTTAATCAAAATTGAAATTTAGAAATTACCAGTTTGCTAATTAAAAGCTTGCAAATCATTTTTGTAAAATTGAACCCCTTAACATTATCAAAAAGTAAAATTTATGTTTCCTGTTCAAAGAGGGATTTGAGAGCTTTCTAAAAAGTCCTCTTTTTCCCAAAAATTAGCTTTATAGCTCAATTTATGGCACTTCAAGTTTTTGTGCCTTGGAGGGAAAATGTTCCCTGGCAGGCCCGCAACCCAAAAATTTCCTGTCGAATTGCCTTAGAAATTTTTTTTAAAAAAATTGGCTCAGGAAAAATTTGATTTTTTCCTCCGCTAGCCTGCAATAAATTAGAGTTTGCCACATGTCCTCATGGGGAAGTGGCGGAGGTGTGACATCTTGTGCCCTTTGACCTTTTTGAAAATTTTAGAAAAAATTTCCTTTTAGCCCCACCGGCCTGCGACCAATAACAGGTTTCCACGTGGCAGCTTTGGGTGCTAGTGTAGGGGGTAGACCCTTTGTTTCTTTTTAGTTTTTTCCTTGGGAAATTTAAAAAAAAAATCCCCCTCGGCCTTGCACCCCCACCCTCGCCTTGGAATTTTCTCCTCCGCGAATGCGTGGACCCGCGCATGCCTTCCACCCTTCTTTCCCTTTTGGTGAAATTCACCAAATCACCCCGCCACTTTGCACCCTCATTCTATTTTCTTCCCATGGCTAATAGTGGAGTATCATGTGTCCCCCGGGTGCTCACCCAGGTGCATGAGAATTGTTTGGTTTTCTCTCCCCTTGGGCAAAATGCCCCAAATTCTTCTACCGCTCCGCCTTTCCCCTTTTCCCCAGCATGGACTCATAGGCCGCCACGTGTCCTTGGAGGACCCGCGGAGGTGCGAGCACAAATGAAAAATTTCTCCCATGCATGGAAAAATTTCTAAAGCTGCCTTGCGACCCGCCAACCCACCAGAGGGGTTTTCCTCTCCTCTTGACACGTGTCCCCTTGGGGAAAATTTGACCCCTAGACTCCACATGATCATATCTTGAGTTTCTGAAGAATTTAGGAGGACTTCTTTATATCACTGGAAAGGTAAGAAAATTTCCTATCCAATGAGAATGATTTAGGAAAATTTTGGAAGTGTTAAGTATGACAAAAATAAAGTTGAAACTTTGATCCTATTAGAGAGTGGGCATGGGGGTAAATTACTCCCTGAACCTAACTAAAACCTCCAACCCTAAAATTTGAACCTTATGAACTTACAAATTTGTTAATGAAGGAACAATATATATTATAGTAATTTAGATTCATTCTGGAACCTAATAGGGTCAATTGTTGCATTGCAACTTGGTTGTGGACACTTCTAATCAAAAACATTATTCCATAATTTTCTAACTAACCCTAGGTTGTTTCTTAGGTCTCAAGTGGGTTTTTTTAACCGGGCAGCACAAAAGACATCCAATGAAAGGAAAAGTCATCCTTCTTCATTGGCCCCCGAACCCCAAACATAATGTAATAAGAAATGTGTTTCAACTCAAGATAACAACCGATTTCCACACACACACATGCAAATATTTCACATCATGTAACATCCCCATTTTAAAACACCAGAACAAGGGAAAAAAAAAATTTGTATAACGTTCTCAGTATGAATTATAAAATTCAAACACGCGTTCAAGTTTTAATAATTGTTCTCTGCCCAAACAACACAGTTTGGATCACACAATTTCTTTTAAAAAAAAAAAATGAATGTTCCCTGTTCACATATTTACAATATGGAACACACATTCAATGCCATTCAATCTTATAACAGATTCTATATGCTGCTGTAAATGACTCGATGAACTGCCGATCCTTCCATTTTCATGGCTCGGAGTTTCAACGATCCTTCATTTCATGACTCGGCAACAACCGATCCTTCATGTACATGACTCGGAAACAACCGATCCTTCATGTTTGTTTATGCATAGTATATTTTATATACTTGTTCTCATAACCTTCCCCGGTTATCGAAGTGATCCATTTAAGAAGCCTATCTGAATATCTGTTACTGATATTCATCTGACATCCTGCATCTTAAATTAAGTGATAAGGACAACGCAACCAGCAATTGCGATACTTTGGCCAAAGATTTTCACATGCTTTGCATGATCATATTCCTGAATGTGATACACATCTACGGAATACGTCCTTCACTTCACTTCACCTGTTATCTAGAATGGTCTTTCCTGGTTCCTACCAGTCCTCATCGTTTAAGTTCCGTTTTAAACTTTCGATTCCAGCCAGTAATATGAGCGGGTATAGGAAGGCACTCCAGGTAACTAAAGATACGCAGACATACGGTGTCGTTACCCCACGACTCCGTGTGTCTGATTATCTTTAGTATTCCGGAGTCACTCCGTATACCAAATCATACCCTATCTCCACCCCAGCTAAGATCTACACATTCAGCCTATGTATTCTAAATGTTTTAATTCGGGAGGGCATTGCTATATGTCAGCTGCAACAATGTGTCGTCATGAAGACCCCGTCTTCATGAAGACACCTTGCTGTAGCTGGCGTATGCCAATGTCCTGCAGAATTCTCCCAACGAGAATACACATCCTGCCCAAGTGACTTAGCCACGAGTTAATAGTTTAAGCAATTTTCAGCGTCCACGCTGATCCCTTGATCCTCGTTTCCGTTGCAGTTGTATATAACTAAAAGGGACTAAACTGTCCATTAGTTCGTTATGTATCATCTCCTTCGTATCGAAGAGCTACATTTCCTTACTTGGTTTATTTCTTAATCATTAGATTAAGCAGTCCGTACCGACGGACATAATAAGTTTAACCTATTAAACTTAACCAAGATGTTTCCAACTGCAACTTATTTCAGAATATTAACTTATTAGACGTCATTCAAACGAGGTCTAAACTTCAAGAAATGAACTCATTTGTTCCCCTTAACATTATATAGTTAAGGATCATTAGTTATGGATATATGTATCCTATATCCTTTAATCTGAATTTTTATCAAACGGGATCAATGATGGAGTTCGAAAACGAAGTTCGAATACTCCAAATTTAAATTGATATTCCTTAGCTCCTAAGCTAATCCTGAATACCCTCTGATTATAATATCATATTCTTCTTAATCCTTTTTAATGTCAATTCAAAATTCATCTTTATCCAAGTATGAATTAATTGCATTGTTCAACCTAAAAGTCGTATTTAAGTAAGAATAGATATCAGTTTCAATTCAACATCCATCCAAGGATAATGAAACAATTCCAACTCAGGAAATAACATCATATTTCCAATTTAAACAACAATATCAACTGATATAATTATTGAAAATATCACACTTGTAACTGTATTCAATATTTCGAGTCAAAATTTGTACATTTGCCAATCCAGCTGATTGGGTATAGTTTATACAAAGCGTCCATACAACTCATGGACAGAAGAATGTACTTTCTTCTTTCACAATTCCTCAAAGAGGAAATAAAAGCAACAGTTACAATTTAATTTACATTTAATCAAGAGGCATCAGAAAACAGCCAAGTCTTCATTCTAATCAAATTCCATCTGCAAAATGAATTGCACGGATCAGTTCAATGAACTGAGCACATTAAGCACTTATCCTTAAAATAAGATGCTTCAACTAACTGTTTCAATAAAAGAACCCTGCTTTTATGAAACAACAGCAAAACATCAATCTCGAAAAGCACAAAAGAGAGATCAGCATAATCACTAAACTATCAAATTATCATCACAACCAGCCAAGGAACTGCTGTCCGTTTCCACATAATCATTGCAAGTATCAATTTACAAAATTTGTAAAGTTAGGAATTCAAGTAGCTTGCTGCCTATACAGCATACAGTTATCTTTTCCACGCCTTTCATTAATAACAAATGCAAAGGATGAAACTAACTGAATATAAATCCATTACTTCCCTTTCCGTTCATGAAGCACGTTAATTTTAAAGCATTCAAGCACAACAAGAAAGCGAACAGCAATGCATATAGTAGCTCCCCTTCTAAGCACTATAAAATTCATCATTCACGAATTCCAGAATTCCAACTAAATGAAAGAGAAAAATCATTTTTCTAAAACATTCGTTCATATCTCTATTTCCTTCCACATGACTGTCCTAACAGTGGAATCCAAACGAAATTCAATTTAAGATAACAGTTCAGAGTGAAACTTACAAAATCCACTCGTAATTCACTTTCTGGCAGTGAGAATAGTTTCATCTATAAACAGCTTTAAAATGAAAACAAAAAGAATTCATCATCCATATCCATATTTCTTTTGATTCAGTCTCATATAAAGATCCGAAACAGATTAGTACAACATTCGGTACATCCGAGATCAACAATATAAGGTTACATACCATATATTTGCCATAATAAAGAAAATCGTATTTCTTTCGCTGCATACTAAACAGAAACAGTATTTCAACCATGCAATCACTTAATCACATAATGATCTAATTCTTAGTAACGTACCCCGTTCAGAATAATATTTATTCATTACTGTTACCTACAGCAATCCATTATTCACATGACGATGAATTTCATCAGGTTAGAACAGCAGGCAGAAAACAAAGAATTCATTCTCTTTTAATTTCACTATGAAACATCATTTGTTCAAAACGAAATCGAACACCTAATCCGTGTTCATCTCAAACAAGACAGCTCATTGAAAGGATTACAGAACAGTCGTTCGTATTAAAAACAACTCTCAAGCCCGTACCGTTCAATCCAATACCACAAACAACTCATATTCAACTGTCCATACCTCTATAAGAGCAAACCCGGACCAGGTGTTAATTGTATGAGCTCGGTACAGCCAGAGCAGACTCAGAAGACAAGTTAGATCCCAAATTTTCCATTAATTCAAAACAGAAATCCAAGTCAAGTTTGCATTCACAGAACAGTTCCAAACAGAAGGGTAAACCTCAAATATAAGACGCAATGAAATCAGTTTTTTTTCCTTTGCAGTATCAAGAAATTTAATCATTCTTTGCACAGAATACCATCAAGTTGTAGTTGTATCAACAGTCCGTATAGGAAGACCAAACAGCATTATAACACAAGGTGAAACCACCTTATTCTTTCAACAAGGAGAAACGAAATCCATAGATAACTTAAAAAAAAGAAAAGCAGTTATCTTTTTCCTACTTCACGAATACTTAATATGTATTCGTTTAGCTCCCACTCAGAAAAGGTGCAGCAATGATAGTATTGCTATTACTTCATTCAAAACGAGTTCAAATACTCATAGTAAACCCAAATGCCACTTCCAACCAAAACCCAAACAGTACAAGAAGAAGGGTCTACTTTCTCAAAAGAAAATTCTATAAGAACTACTTCATCAATCATTATTCTCTTCCTTTCCGTTTGTTAACAATACACGGTTGTTCAGAAGTGGAAACATCTCATAAAAGAAAGTGTTCAGTCACAATATATATATATATAATCAATAAATTTTCCCTTACTGTCAAACGTCCAGCACACGGGAAGATACATCATTCAAGAATTACAAGACAACACAACTCAGCAGTCAAAACAATATTTCCCTATTGTTTCCAAAATGACAGCAAGATTCAATGAAACCCATTTCATAGAAATATATACGACTGTATCTCCACTTGTCTCTTTTTGTTTACATGCACGGACAGTTCCTCATATAACAGCAAGAAAAGATTGTATTTAAAGAACAATTTCACCATAAGGCGATTGCACAGTCTATTCCATTTTCGAACAACACGAACAGTGAAAGGAATATCCACATTTCAACCATTTATACAATCTTCATTCAATACTAAAAATCATTTCCAACACGATTCGAGCAAGAACAAGTCAAGGCAGAGCAACCAAAATCAAATCTCCTTTTCATTTTCCCAACGAAAAGAAGCAAGAACCAACAAAATCCATTTCCAAATCAACTCAATAACAATCATGCAATCCCAACCCAAGAGCAGGGTTGTTTTAATGAAACATTTAAATCAAGCAAAGATTTTAAAGAGAAGGGCTTAACGTGCCTGAGATATCTTCTCCAGAGCTCGAAGAAAACGTTGTTTGCCGCGTTTTTCTTCCACAACGGCAACACAATATTCCCAGCACTCCCTTCCTTTCTTCAGGCTTATCAACAGCCTCAAAACTTCCAAGAAAATGTCAAATGCAAGAGCTGGTTCGACTGAACCAGACCAAAGAAACCAAATGCAGAGCAACTTCACAAAAGGCTCGAACCAACAAAAATGAAAACCAATTTTTTTTCCTCATGCTGTTTCCAAGGCAAGCTGGTCGCGAGGACCAAAAACCATTAATGCAATAAAGGCTCGCCCTTTTTCCTTATTTTCCACGCCACCGCCACTTGGGTTGGCGAGTTTTAAATTTCAAAATTTCCATGCAAACTGAATTTAGCCAAAACTCCAAATAGATACCTCTATTTCCTACCTGCCCCGCCAAAACTGGCGCCGTCCCCGAAGGGTCAGTTCATAAATGCCAATGAATGCCTCCTACCCATCCTTATCCTTTTCTTCCCAAGGGTCTGCGTACCCCTTTAGCTTAGGATTAGTTTAGGTTACATAATTCATTCGACCTAGGTCTTAGTTAAACCTTAGGTTTTTAGAATTTAGATTTATTTTCCTTTCTTTTTTTTTGTAATTTAAAAATCCACTTAGGATAGTAGTGTAGGATGTATGTTAGGCCTTAGGGTTAGTTTAGGTTTAATTCACACTAACCCCTAACACTAACAACTTCCTTCCAGCCCCTTACTAACATCCACGTTAACGCAGAGCAGGACGTTCCGTCCTTCAGTTTACATGCCAAGGCCACCCGTGTCCAGGCGTTTCTCGCCCCACGAGGTCCCGAATTCGACAGTACAGGGTTCAAGAATCAAACCCCATGTCGTTTGGCATTTTCGTGCTAGCTATTCACACCTGTAATCAGGCGCTGCACGCTCATAATAATCCTAGTCCAATTCGAGTGTGAATTAACATAGAAACACAAGAGGACCTCAGCATACTTGAATCAATGGAATTGATTCAGGGTATGCTGTCAATCAGCACAAGAGCAAGCAATTATACGACAATCTGTCGTCACATCAGCAAACACACAAGTACAATATTTGCTGTCCCATGCAATAAATCATAGGTATGCAAGAATCCAAATTAAGCAACACATTCTCTTAAGATCAAAACATATCTTAACATGTTTGCTTTCATTCCAAGAGCTATAACAGTATGTAAAACGTTTACCAAGTTAACATACAAAATCAGAGTTTTACATTCTTCCCTCCTTAAAGAATCATCATCCCGATGATCAGATTAACAAGTCAAGGAGTTCCTAGGACAAAGGTTCAGTTATTGTCCTTCCTTCCTAAGTTCATACCAAAAACAGATTCTCTCTTAAAAACAATGTTTTAAGACAACTGTACAGGAGACTAATAATTGTTCTAAATTTGGTAGAATTTTCAGTTCTCTGAATTTCAAATTCAGTTAAACAAGGTGTGGAAAAGTAGATCTCATTTCTTCGAGATTCTCCCAAGTTGCACTTTCTTCGCTAAACTGGTCCCACTTGGACCTTACATTGATTCACTTCGTGATTTCTCAAGTACAACTGTGCGAGTTCCCAACACTCGAATGGGCTTAACCACGATTATTCCTGGGTCTTGGACCTGCAAGGAATTCCAATTTAGCACATGGGATAAATCTGTCACGTATTTCTTAAGCAAAGAAATATGAAAAACATCATGCATTTGAGACAAAGCAGGAGGGTAATGCTAGACGATAAGCTACAGGGTTGATTAATTCAATAATTTCAAAAGGTCCCACGTAACGTGGCAACAACTTGGTAGCCTTGCCAAAAGTTATTGAGCTCTTTTTCGGCTTCACCCGAAGAAAGACCTTCTCGCCCAGTTTATAATGCCTATCAACCCGCTTCAAGTCTGCATAACTCTTTTGCCTATTGGGCAGCCTCCTTTAGATGTTCTCGAATCATTTTGATTTGCTGTTCCATTTCCATAAGGATTTTTGGCCCAACTACCTCTCTGTCCTTCAACGCTGTCCCAGCTGACAGGGGTTCTACATTTTCTTCCATACAATGCTTCAAAGGGCGCCATTTTTAAAGAGGCATGGTAGGTGTTATTGTAAGCAAATTCTACCGGCGGAAGGTATTCCTCCCATTTATACTGTTGATCCATGCAATACATCCTTAGCATGTCCTCTAAAACTTGATTAACTCTCTCAGTCTGTCCATCCGTTTCTGGATGATATGCAGAACTGAAGTTTAATTTAGTCCCCAAGGCCGCATTAAGCGTTTGCCAAAACCTTGATGTCATCCTCGGATCCCTGTCCAATATGATTAATTCCGGTATTCCATGCAATCTGAAGATTTCATGTACAAATCTTCTTGCTAGCACTGGTGCATCATCCTTCAAATTACCAGCAATGAAGTGTGCCACTTTGGTCAATTTGTCGACTACAACCAGGATAATGTCATGTTTATTTCTTGACATAGGAAATCCTTGAACGAAATCCATCGTTATCACTTGCCACTTGTACTGTGGAATGCTGTGGGGATACAATAATCCTAGCAGGGTGCATATGTTCCGCTTTAACATGCTGACATTCCAAGCAGTGTGTTACAAACTCTACCACATCCTTTTTCATTCCCTTCCAAAAATATTGCTGCTTAAGATCAGCAAGCATTTTTGTAATGCCAGGGTGCCCAGAAAAAGGTGATTTATGGAATTCAGTTAGCAATTTCCCTCTTAAGTCATTTGCCACAGGTACATATACCCTGTTTTCGAACCTCAGAACTCCTTCGTTATCAAAACGGAATCCTTTATACTTGATGTCCTGTGGTTCTGCAGCAAGTGCTGATTTGACTTGCTGGAAATAAGGATCTGATTCCAAGGCATCTTTTACCTCATCCTTAAACTGAGTTCTTAACGTTATAAGAGCAGAGATATGCTTCCTGTCGACTCAGAGCATCTGCTACTCTATTTTCCTTGCCCTTAATGTAGCTTATATCAAAATCATACTGAGACAGAAATTCTAACCATCTTCGTTGCCTTGCATTCAGATTTGGCTGAGTAAAAATATACTTCAGCCCTAGATGGTCTGTTTTTAATTCAAAAGGGCTTGCCAAGGAGGTAATGCCTCCATATTTGAAGCGCATGTACAATGGCAACGAGCTCAAGATCGTGTGGAGCATAGTTTTTGTTCATGTAACTTAAGCTTTCTGCTTTCATAAGCGATAACATGGTTATTCTGTAACAGAATACCTCCAAGGCCTTCTCCTGAGGCATCCATTACAACCATAAAATCTCCATTTGGATCAGGTACAGTCAAAATAGGTGCTGTAGTTAACTGTTCCTTTAACTTTTTTAAAGGCAGATTCACATTTATCTGTCCAGACAAATTTCTTTTCTTTCTTTTGCAGCGAAGTGATCGGGGCAGCAATTTTTGAAAAGTCCTTCACGAACTTTCGATAATATCTAGCCAAGCCCATGAAGCTCCTCACTTCGTGCCCGTTTTTAGGCACAGGCCATTCCGTTATAGCTGTGATCTTTGAAGGATCAACAGCTATCCCGTCCTTTGCTTATAACGTGTCCCAAATAATGCACCTCTGCATCATAAAAGGAACATTTGGATAGTTTGCCATACAACTTCCTCTTTCTTAAAATTTCCAGCACTATCCTGAGGTGTTCTTGGTGCTCTTCGGACATTTTTAGAGTATATAAGAATGTCGTCTAAGAATACAAGCACAAACTTGTCAAAGTATTCTTGAAAAATGTTATTCATTAGATTCATGAAGGCGGCAGGTGCATTGGTCAGCCCAAAAGGCAACACCGTGAACTCATAATGCCCATACCTCGCTCTAAAAGCTGTTTTATGAATATCTTCCTCTTTTATTCTCAGCTGATGGTACCCTGACCGCAGATCTATTTTTGAATAGACTGATGCTCCTCGCATCTGATCAAACAGATCATCGATTCTTGGAAGTGGGTATCAATTTTTAATGGTTGCCTTGTTCAGCATTCTGTAATCAATGCACAACCTCAAAGTGCCATCCTTTTTATTTACGAAGATTACTGGCGCTCCCCAAGGTGAGACGCTCGGTCTGATCAGCCCCTTTAGTCAGAAGTTCTTGTAACTGATCCTTCAGTTCTACCAGCTCAATGGTAGTCATTCTATAAGGTGCCTTAGATATGGGTTTCTGTTCCTGGTTTGATCTCTATAGCGAAGTCAAACTCACGTTTGGGCGGAAGACCCGGCAATTCCTCCGGAAACACATCACGGAAATCCCCTCAACAATGGATATCTTTCCATGAAAGCATTATCTTCCTCTGTCATTTTCTGTCATTTTTACCGCATACAAAGGTGCAGCCTCTGTTTTTAGCCCTCTTTAGTTGCATAGCCGTCAGTTTCCTAACTGCAACTTCCCGTGAATGCATTGCTGTCAGTTTCCTGACAGCAACTTCCCGTTTTACACCTTGAATGACTGCTGCTTTCTGCAGATCATCAAGGCGAAACTGATTTGTTTTTCATAACAGTCAACCTTTGCTTTATGTTCAGCCAACCAGTTAACTCCAATAATGATATCATACGATCCTAGAGGAGTGACATACAAAT
The DNA here is from genome assembly GCA_019776745.2 of Taxus chinensis. Classification (NCBI taxonomy): domain Eukaryota; kingdom Viridiplantae; phylum Streptophyta; class Pinopsida; order Cupressales; family Taxaceae; genus Taxus; species Taxus chinensis. The sequence continues at coordinate 883,535,230 of CM034151.1, forward strand.
CAACTTCGGTGGAGAAACCAGGCAGATCAAGAATTGCCCCAAAAAGGCACATTTCGACGGTATGGACAACATTATTCCCATAATGCACTGTCCATCGTTTTTATCCATTCTTGCAGCCTTTCTTTTTAATTTTATAGCAATTTTAGCAGAAATAAAACATTCTGTAGCTCCAGTATCAAAAAGTACAACTACAGGTTTACCGAATAACTTACCCGTAACTTCTAATGGGCGTCACTTGCTTTTCAGCTTGTCTGTTAGCCACTGCAGCTATGTATCCTATGCTGCTGTCCGCGATCGTCCTTCTTCAGAGGACAGTGATTCGCATAGTGGTCCTTTCCACAGTTGAAGCATCCTCTATCTGGCCCCTTTCTAGGCTCAAATTTGTTACCAGCTTTGAAGTTATCATTCTGGCTTCCATAGGACTTCTGTCCAATGCCATTAACTTTTGTAAAGTTGTTCCGCACGCTATTTATAGGTCTGTTCATCACAGGTTTCTTGTTGTTATCCACAACAATTTTTGTTTTTCACACCAAACCTTTTCCAAGGTCCCCTTTTTGGTGCAAGAGACGAAGAAGGATTGGGAATCTTCTTCCTTATCTCTTGCCTGTCAGCAGATATTGCTCTCAATTTCTGTTCCTGTCTGATTGCCTTTTCGACAACCCCATCCATGGTGGTTGGGCCGTGGACATCGACTTCGCCCCCAATGATGGGATTCAGTCCCATTATGAATTTCTGTATTCTGAACTTCTCATCAGCTTTGGTATTGCGGCACATACTTAAGGAGTTTAGTAAACCCTTCCCAGTATTCTGTTACCGACAGCCTTCCTTGCGACCATTTCTGAAATTCAGTCATTTTCCTATCAAAATAGAGTTGAGGCAGCCATCGTTACCTAAAATAACCCTTAAATTAATCCCAAGTTATGTCTGATTCGACAATATTCAACTCAACCTTGCGGTTTGTCCCACCAGGACGATGCTTCATGAGAAATCTGATATGCCTCCCCATATCGCTTTAGTCTCTTCGGAGAAGTTTCTTATTGCAAATTATTTCTCCGTTTCACTGAGCCGAGTTCTCAGCTCCATCCCCCAAGAGTTGTTCCATCAAACTTTGGAGGACTTATTCTCTTTATATCATTTGTAAGTTCAGCTGCTAATCTTGCCCTTTTATTTTCAGGGGGATTAGGAGCAATTACATTATTATCATCAACACCCGGATTCCCTCCGTTGATGTTGTCCACAGGAGGTAGCTGATCATTTATTTCAGCTTCATTCCCCTCCTCTTCATTGCCCATTGACTGCTGTTCCAGTACAGTCAAACGATCCCTCGTATCAAGTAGGGCAGCCAAGGATTTCATCCAGCTTTTGGGCAGTTGTTGCTTCTCCACCCTGCAACGGGTTATTCGTAGCATTCCCTCTTGTCCTGACCATTTTCAGTTCAATAAGAAAATGTAAACTTTATTAATAACGTGGACTCATTAGGTCCAAGAGCTGCAACCTTCAGCTCTGATACCAAGATGTAACATCCTCATTTCAAAACTCCAGAACAAGGGAAATTTTTTTTTTTTTTTGATAACGTTCACTGTTATTAATTATGAAATTCAAACACACGTTCAAGTTTTAATAACTGTTCTCTGCCCAAACAACACAGTTTGGGTCACACAATTTCTTTTTTTTTTAAAAAAAACGAATGTTCCCTGTTCGCATATTTACAATATGGAACACACATTTAATGCCATTCAATCTTATAACAGATTCTATATGCCTGATGTAAATGACTCGATGAACTGCCGATCCTTCCATTTTCATGGCTCAGAGTTTCAACGATCCTTCATTTCATGACTCGGCAACAACCGATCCTTCATGTACATGACTCGGCAAAAACCGATCCTTCATGTTTGTTTATGCATAGTATATTTTATATACTTGTTCTCATAACCTTCCCCAGTTATCAAAGTGATCCATTTAAGAAGCCTATCTGAATATCTGTTACTGATATTCATCTGACATCCTGCATCTTAAATTAAGTTGATAAGGAAAACGCAACCAGCAATTGCGATACTTTGGCCAAATATTTTCACATGCTTTGCATGATCATATTCCTGAATGTGATACACATCTACGGAATACGTCCTTCACTTCACTTCACCTGTTATCTAGAATGGTTCTTTCCTGGTTCCTACCAGTCCTCATCGTTTAAGTTTTGTTTTAAACTTTCGATTCCAGCCAGTAATATGAGCGGGTATAGGAAGGCACTCCAGGTAACTAAAGATACGCAGACATACGGTTGTCATTACCCCACGACTTCGTGTGTCTGATTATCTTTAGTATTCCGGAGTCACTCCGTATATCAAATCATACCCTATCTCCACCCCAGCTAAGATCTACACATTCAGCCTATGTATTCTAAATGTTTTAATTCGGGAGGGCATTGCTATATGTTAGCTGCAACAATGTGTCCTCATGAAGACCCCGTCTTCATGAAGACACCTTGCTGTAGCTGGCGTATGCCAATGTCCTGCAGAATTCTCCCAGCGAGAATACACATCCTGCCCAAGTGACTTAGCCACGAGTTAATAGTTTAAGCAATTTTCAGCGTCCACGCTGATCCCTTGATCCTCGTTTCCATTGCAGTTATATATAACTAAAAGGGACTAAACTGTCCATTAGTTCGTTATGTATCGTCTCCTTCGTATCGAAGAGCTACATTTCCTTACTTGGTTTATTTCTTAATCATTAGATTAAGCAGTCCGTACCGACGGACATAATAAATTTAACCTATTAAACTTAACCAAGATGTTTCCAACTGCAACTTATTTCAGAATATTAACTTATTAAACGTCATTCAAACGAGGTCTAAACTTCAAGAAATGAACTCATTGTTCCCCTTAACATTATATAGTTAAGGATCATTAGTTATGGATATATGTATCCTATATCCTTTAATCTGAATTTTTATCAAACGGGATCAATGATGGAGTTCGAAAACGAAGTTCGAATACTCCAAATTTAAATTGATATTCCTTAGCTCCTAAGCTAATCCTGAATACCCTCTGATTATAATATCATATTCTTCTTAATCCTTTTTAATGTCAATTCAAAATTCATCTTTATCCAAGTATGAATTAATTGCATTGTTCAACCTAAAAGTCGTATTTAAGTAAGAATAGATATCAGTTTCAATTCAACATCCATCCAAGGATAATGAAACAATTCCAACTCAGGAAATAACATCATATTTCCAATTTAAACAACAATATCAACTGATATAATTATTGAAAATATCACACTTGTAACTGTATTCAATATTTCGAGTCAAAATTTGTACATTTGCCAATCCAGCTGATTGGGTATAGTTTATACAAAGCGTCCATACAACTCATGGACAGAAGAATGTACTTTCTTCTTTCACAATTCCTCAAAGAGGAAATAAAGCAACAGTTACAATTTAATCTACATTTAATCAAGAGGCATCAGAAAACAGCCAAGTCTTCATTCTAATCAAATTCCATCTGCAAAATGAATTGCACGGATCAGTTCAATGAACTGAGCACATTAAGCACTTATCCTTAAAATAAGATGCTTCAACTAACTGTTTCAATAAAAGAACCCTACTTTTATGAAACAACAGCAAAACATCAATCTCGAAAAGCACAAAAGAGAGATCAGCATAATCACTAAACTATCAAATTATCATCACAACCAGCCAAGGAACTGCTTGTCCCGTTTCCACATAATCATTGCAAGTATCAATTTACAAAATTTGTAAAGTTAGGAATTCAAGTAGCTTGCTGCCTATACAGCATACAGTTATCTTTTCCACGCCTTTCATTAATAACAAATGCAAAGGATGAAACTAACTGAATATAAATCCATTACTTCCCTTTCCGTTCATGAAGCACGTTAATTTTAAAGCATTCAAGCACAACAAGAAAGCAAACAACAATGCATATAGTAGCTCCCCTTCTAAGCACTATAAAATTCATCATTCACGAATTCCAGAATTCCAACTAAATGAAAGAGAAAAATCATTTTTCTAAAACATTCGTTCATATCTCTATTTCCTTCCACATGACTGTCCTAACAGTGGAATCCAAACGAAATTCAATTTAAGATAACAGTTCAGAGTGAAACTTACAAAATCCACTCGTAATTCACTTTCTGGCAGTGAGAATAGTTTCATCTATAAACAGATTTAAAATGAAAACAAAAAGAATTCATCATCCATATCCATATTTCTTTTGATTCAGTCTCATATAAAGATCCGAAACAGATTAGTACAACATTCGGTACATCCGAGATCAACAATATAAGGTTACATACCATATATTTGCCATAATAAAGAAAATCGTATTTCTTTCGCTGCATACTAAACAGAAACAGTATTTCAACCATGCAATCACTTAATCACATAATGATCTAATTCTTAGTAACGTACCCCGTTCAGAATAATATTTATTCATTACTGTTACCTACAGCAATCCATTATTCACATGACGATGAATTTCATCAGGTTAGAACAGCAGGCAGAAAAACAAAGAATTCATTCTCTTTTAATTTCACTATGAAACATCATTTGTTCAAAACGAAATCGAACACCTAATCCGTGTTCATCTCAAACAAGACAGCTCATTGAAAGGATTACAGAACAGTCGTTCGTATTAAAAACAACTCTCAAGCCCGTACCATTCAATCCAATACCACAAACAACTCATATTCAACTGTCCATACCTCTATAAGAGCAAACCCGGACCAGGTGTTAATTGTATGAGCTCGGTACAGCCAGAGCAGACTCAGAAGACAAGTTAGATCCCAAATTTTCCATTAATTCAAAACAGAAATCCAAGTCAAGTTTGCATTCACAGAACAGTTCCAAACAGAAGGGTAAACCTCAAATATAAGACGCAATGAAATCAGTTTTTTTCCTTTGCAGTATCAAGAATTTAATCATTCTTTGCACAGAATACCATCAAGTTGTAGTTGTATCAACAGTCCGTATAGGAAGACCAAACAGCATTATAACACAAGGTGAAACCACCTTATTCTCTCAACAAGGAGAAACGAAATCCATAGATAACTTAAAAAAAAAGAAAAGCAGTTATCTTTTTCCTACTTCACGAATACTTAATACGTATTCGTTTAGCTCCCACTCAGAAAGGTGCAGCAATGATAGTATTGCTATTACTTCATTCAAAACGAGTTCGATACTCATAGTAAACCCAAATGCCACTTCCAACCAAAACCCAAACAGTACAAGAAGAAGGGTCTACTTTCTCAAAAGAAAATTCTATAAGAACTACTTCATCAATCATTATTCTCTTCCTTTCCATTTGTTAACAATACACGGTTGTTCAGAAGTGGAAACATCTCATAAAAGAAAGTGTTCAGTCACAATATATATATATATAATCAATAAATTTTCCTTTACTGTCAAACGTCCAGCACACGGGAAGATACATCATTCAAGAATTACAAGACAACACAACTCAGCAGTCAAAACAATATTTCCCTATTGTTTCCAAAATGATAGCAAAATTCAATGAAACCCATTTCATAGAAATATATACGACTGTATCTCCACTTGTCTCTTTTTGTTTACATGCACGGACAGTTCCTCATATAACAGCAAGAAAAGATTGTATTTAAAGAACAATTTCACCATAAGGCGATTGCACAGTCTATTCCATTTTCGAACAACACGAACAATGAAAGGAATATCACATTTCAACCATTTATACAATCTTCATTCAATACTAAAAATCATTTCCACACGATTCGAGCAAGAACAAGTCAAGGCAGAGCAACCAAAATCAAATCTCCTTTTCATTTTCCCAGCGAAAAGAAGCAAGAACCAACAAATCCATTCCAAATCAACTCAATAACAATCATGCAATCCCAACCCAAGAGCAGGGTTGTTTTAATGAAACATTTAAATCAAGCAAAGATTTTAAAGAGAAGGGCTTAACGTGCCTGAGATATCTTCTCCAGAGCTCGAAGAAAACGTTGTTTGCCGCGTTTTTCTTCCACAACGGCAACACAATATTCCCAGCACTCCCTTCCTTTCTTCAGGCTTATCAACAGCCTCAAAACTTCCAAGAAAATGTCAAATGCAAGAGCTGGTTCGACTGAACCAGACCAAAGAAACCAAATGCAGAGCAACTTCACAAAAGGCTCGAACCAACAAAATGAAAACCAATTTTTTTCCTCATGTTGTTTCCAAGGCAAGCTGGTCGTGAGGACCAAAACCATTAATGCAATAAAGGCTCGCCCTTTTTCCTTATTTTCCACGCCACCGCCACTTGGGTTGGCGAGTTTTAAATTTCAAAGTTTCCATGCAAACTGAATTTAGCCAAAACTCCAAATAGATACCTCTATTTCCTAACAGCCCCGCCAAAACTGGCGCCATCCCCGAAGGGTTAGTTCATAAATGCCAATGAATGCCTCCTACCCATCCTTATCCTTTTCTTCCCAAGGGTCTGCGTACCCCTTTAGCTTAGGATTAGTTTAGGTTACATAATTCATTCGACCTAGGGTCTTAGTTAAACCTTAGGTTTTTAGAATTTAGATTTATTTTCCTTTCTTTTTTTTTTGTAATTTAAAAATCCACTTAGGATAGTAGTGTAGGATGTATGTTAGGCCTTACGGTTAGTTTAGGTTTAATTCACACTAACCCCTAACACTAACAACTTCCTTCCAGCCCCTACTAACATCCACGTTAACACAGAGCAGGACGTTCCGTCCTTCAGATTACATGCCAAGGCCACCCGTGTCCAGGCGTTTCTCACCCCACGAGGTCCCGAATTCGACAGTACAGGGTTCAAGAATCGAACCCCTGTCGTTGGCATTTTCGTGCTAGCTATTCACACCTGTTAATCAGGCGATGCACGCTCATAATAATCCTAGTCCAATTCGAGTGTGAATTAACATAGAAACACAAGAGGACCTCAGCATACTTGAATCAATGGAATTGATTCAGGGTATGCTGTCAATCAACACAAGAGCAAGCAATTATACGACAAATCTGTCGTCACATCAGCAAACACACAAGTACAATATTTGTTGTCCCATGCAATAAATCACAGTATGCAAGAATCCAAATTAGCAACACATTCTCCTTAAGATCAAAACATATCTTAACATGTTTTCTTTCATTCCAAGAGCTATAACCGTATGTAAAACATTCACCAAGTTAACATACAAAATCAGAGTGTTACACATCAAAAACACAGTCCAAAACCAAATGTAGTTTACAATCATATTAAGGCATAATAAACAAAACTCAAGCTTCATCATGTAAGCGAAAGGAGCAAGAAACTATAGGGAATGCTACTTATGCCTCCTAAAGGGAAATGGGTATCACCACCTGATTACAAATCACAAAAATATAGTATATCAAAACCCTGACATGCCTTATGCCTCCCCTAAGTACCCCTTATTCCTCATATTTTCTTATGCCTCCCAACCTCTTATGGCACCCCATAACGAGTAAAAAAATGTAATCTATTTATTTGCAAGGTGGAACCCAAATCCCAACTCCCTCCACACTTATACCTCCCCCAAACACTTATGCATCCCACAAGATAAACCCCATAGCTTTCTACTACACCATTCTAGTCCATCTACCCAACAACCCACAAACATTCCAAAACATTCACAACAATAATATTTGCATAAATAAAAGGGGAACAGTTCAATATCTAAGCTCCTACCTCTCCATGATGGAGTTGTTTCAAGTTCAAAACAACAAGCTCTTCCAATGCAAGCAAGCCAAATATTAACCAAGCACAAGTATTCAACAACCTTCAAACTTCTCCAAGGAAAGAGCTCTCTAACAACAAAGGAAAAATTCACCCCAAAATGAAGTATGGAAAAGTGAAGCAAAAACCCCAAAACAAGCTAAGGAATTCAAATTTATAGGAGAGGGAAGAGAAGAGGATGAGGTGGATCCATGTAGGATGCCACTTCATACATCCTCAACTCCACCTCATAAGTTAACTTTATTCTCCAATGCTAATAAATAGGTGAGTGAAAATATGACAGTTTTACTTGCACACTCAAATCAAACCCACCACCTACAAAGGACTGCAATTAAAACATGTTAGAAAAGTGCAATTACAACATTTAATTGACTTCCAAAAAATGCATAAGGAAGGTCTAAATTTAACCCTCCAACCATAGGTATGGTTAGTAATTAAATTTAAGAGGTGTGGGACAAGTTTAGCTTGTCCCACAAGCCTCCAAAATCAGCCTCCAAGGACAAATTCGAATTCCAAAGAGGGTGGAATGTTTCATACTCCAAAATCAACTTACATATCTCTAACACATCACTTACACATTTCTTACAATATTTAATACAAGAGCCAGAAACTCCAATAATGACTTCCTTATGACCCAATTTGATAATTAATTTTAACAATATGATTACTCACATTATTTACCACAATTTAATCAAATAAAAGGGGGACACATCACTTCTAAAACACATACAACATTAACAAAGGACCAAATAAATAAATACACACAACCCTTGGTCACATTTAAAGGTGAACCCCCATGGGAATCCCTAACAACAATAAAACACACACACAACAATACAGTTGCCATGGTGACCTTGTTGAATTCATCTAGAATTCTCTGTGGTTAGTTTTCAACCACGATGTTTTTGTGATATTTTAAACCTGCAAAAACACAATACCTCTTTCGGCCTATGGCAATATCAGAACACTAAATGAATATAATATAATTCCAAAATAATCCAATTATATGAATACAACAACATGTAACAATCAAAACAATATCCTTACAATTTTCATCAAGAACTAATCATCATCATTTAATTCAATTTTCACGGTTACCGCAATATATTAAAACACTATAACATGTCTAAAAACATCCATAATATAACCATATCCAATAGCATGTCAACTTATATAAAATGTCCTCAACAATAATTCATGATCTGACATCTAACACCATACTAAATCAAAACTATAATAATGTCCATAATATAGTCAACAATATCATGATCAATATCAAAAGTGTCGAAGGGAAGTGGGCACTACAACTAGGGTCTTATCTATTCGAAAGTGACCTCCTAATATGCCACTATGTAACTCCTTGATGAGTTTATCTCTCATCGGTCTTCTAGGGAAGCACACTTTTTTCTTGAAGAAAAATACTTCTTTGATTATGTACTCCTCATATGGACTACTTCCACTTATCCGTGTAGTTTTTAAGAACTCTCCAAACCTATACAAATTCATATTCTTCTTCACACAAGTCTTTCAGGTTATCCAATCCCGTCATCTTTGTTGCAATAATGTTCAACACAACTATCCTACGTAGGGTGTCAATTACCTTGATCTATGCTTGAGTACAAATGATCTACAAGTGTTGAACCAATTTCATATTCCTTCGATTCAACTTACTTTGGTTGTTCATAAAATTTAAGGCTTAATGATCTTTATACAATCAAACTCTTCAACAAATAGTGCTTCCAATTCTTCATTGCTTGCACTATAGCATACAACTCTTGATCATACACTAATTTTTTTCTGCTTAGTTTCATTCAACATCTCACTGAAATATGTGATTGATTTTTCCTCTCAATTCAACATTGTGCCAATTAATGTTCCTCTTCCATCGCAACTAACTTGGAACACTTTGTTGAAGTTTAACAAGGATAATATTTGCATCTTAAGATATTCACTTGAACAATCCTTTCTCCATGCGTGCTTTTAAGGTGCACATAACCCACTAAAGTTCCTAAGAGACTTTCTATTAAAACTTGTTAAAGCGTGAACACTTACCTTGGTAGCATTCCTTGGTGTAGGCCATTCAAATATTGCTTTGACCTTCACTCAATCCATCTTCAATCCTTCTTGTGAAATCAGAAAGCCTAATTATACTAACTCCTTATGAATGAACACTTCTTATTAATTAATAACTTATTCTATCGCAACTTCTTGAAGACCTATTTCAGATGTATCAATTTTTTATATTGAAAATCAATGTCATACATACATGTACGATACAATAAATTTATAAAGAAATGAATTTAACACTTCATTCATCAACCTCATAAAGGTATTAGGGGCATTGGTTTCCCGAATGACATTTATGAATGCGAATTTCCATATGTCTTCTCCTCTTATCATAATCTGATAGTAACCGTTCTTCAAGTTAATATTGGAGTACAACACTATGCTAAATTCAAAACAATCTAATAACTCATCCATCCTTGATAACAAGATTCGGTATATGATGGTGATCTTGTTGATAGCTCTTGAATTTGTACACATTCTCTATTCTCCATCATTCTCAGGGGTAATCACTATTGGAGCTACATAAGAAATGGTACTTCTATTATCGATACTTTATTCAACAAATCTTGAATGAACTTGTTCAATTCTTCACTCATATGTGGATTCATTTGGCGTGGGGCCTTTTCTGGTAAATTAGATCTAGGCACCAAATTCATATAATGAAAAATATTTTTCATTGAAGATGACCCACTTATAAATTCATGACACTACCTCCTCACATTCCTTCAATAAATTTTCCACTTCCTTTTCCATTTCTTGTTCCTTTACGTAATGTTCCAACTTTGGAAAGTCAAGAAAAATACTTATCTTCACCACTACTTTCATAAAATATTTGGCCGAAAGCAACATCACTAAGCTATTTGATCCCTTCTTACTAGGAAATACTTCAAACTTCTTACCATTCTTCTCAATTTGAGAAATATTCTACCTCCTACTATGTATGGCGTTTCAATCTAATAACCATGGTCAACCCATAAGACATGATAAGTGTACATTGGTATTACATTGAACTAACTACATAATGTTAGCTTCCAATGTGCAAGTTGACACTATTATGTAAGTTAACAATGGCTTCTTCTCTCCCTACTTCCTTGAAGATGGATCGAGTAGTGGGATCTAAAATGTCGAACAATATAAATGTCATGGATCTGAATCCAAAAGATCTACTACTACTACTATATAATCATTACTTGATGACCTTTATACAACCAAGAAACCTTATATGGACCAGGATGAGCTCCAATTAAACCCCAAATTTTGCACCATTTCAGATAAAACTAGATCATCATTACTACTGATATGTATGACCAACTTACAACACTTACCTCTAACATCACACTTCGTTATGATGCTTTTACTTTATTCAGGATCATCATCTTGTTGATTTGGCTTCAATAAGACTACACAACATCAAATTCTCTCCATGCTCAGGTTCTAGACGAGAAATTTGTTCTCTCTTATTATGTTCTATTTGTTTACTTTAGGGCATTCATATACTATATGTTCATGTTGACCACACTTGAAACAAGTACCATTGAATCATATACCTCGTCCTATGTTTCCATACCATATTCCTTTATAGAATTTATAATCTCGTCTTTGGTTATGTTGTGTGGATATGGCTTCTTCCTTTTCTTCACATAATTATGGTCTCTCCTATTGGATTGTCTTCCATCCATGTCATCTACCTCTTATCCATTTTGCTATTTTCTGGACAACTTCTCTTCAACCTTTAAGGCACATTAATAGGCTTCTTTTACATAAGGTAACATTTATCACACCAAATTTGTCTTTGATGGACATGCACAAACCATTTTTACACTCTTAGATATTTGGTTCATCATCGCTACATGACTTACTCGAATAATTAGCTTGTAAAACTCTTTTGTGTAATCTTTTACAGATCTTTCTGCGTCAAATTTTACAAATTTTTGAACAAACTTCGCTAATAATTAGAAGGTAAAAACTTGTCTTTCATTTTAGCAGTCTTTCTATTCCAAGACTTGATTTTATCTTTACCCCTTCTTACTCATTCTGAATTTTTGATCCTTCCATGTGCTTTTAAATTTGTGCAAGAAAACTTCACTTTTGCAGTTCTCAAGCTACGTGATCCATATCAAATATTTGAAGTTCAAAACTCATGACTAATTAGGAGTGCCCAACATTGACAAGACTTGCCTCTCATTTGAGCAATAAATTTCAAAAATATATTCTTCAATTCCTTATTTGACTCTTGTAGGTGAACCTTTGAAGCTTCTTCTTCATTCTCATTTATGTCGGCAAAAACTCTTCTTCATTGTATAGTTTTCATATCATCTAATCTAGCTTGCATTCCTCTCAACACTTATTCCAAATTTGTAACTCTGAGGTGCTCGTCCTTTTCTTAAGAGGCATTCCTTTGTGTGTCATTTCATACCTAAAGCATTTTTCCACTACAAGATTAAACCTACAATAAACTCATCCTTTCCATATTCAACTCAACAATGCAAGAGTCTCATCAATCTACTCTTAACTACACAATATACAAATTGCTTTAATATCAGATGATGGCGAGGTGGCTTGTGAGTCAAGTGATAACTAATAACTTATGATAGGATCAAAGAATGCAACATCAATGCTAACATGAGATAAGTGCACAACAATACTTCATTCATTCATTCCTCGATGCAACATGGAGGCATTAAATTCATACACCCACACTTTGGCTTTGTCAAATTTGTTAGATGAATGTTCACACACTTGTCCTGCCTCGAGCCTTCTTGTCTATGCATTCCTGTGTAGACTTACGCAATGTACATTCTCACTATGAGAAACAAAAATTTTAGTCCACCTCCCCTCGAACCCAACATACTCCAATGGAGGATTCTTCTAATAATGACATCGTGGAACCCCCTTGTCAAACCATCTTGTTCACAATTTCTAGTGGGAACTTGCTTCCCTCTTGAAGGTCGAACCCCTTCTATGATCTTACACACCATAAATTGGCAACATTGTGAACTATAAGAAGTTGATGATGTTAAGGAATTCAGATTGCCGCTAGAACATCATTTGCACGTTATAGATAGTTCATAAGCAATCTATTAACTGTGACTAGTATTGTTACATGGTGTTTGGAGATTTCTAACAATACTATATAGTTGCAAGATCAACATTTCCTTGACAAGCTATTTAAAATATCTTCTTGCAAAGCAACACGTCCAAGTAGTGGTGGGATGCGCTACTTCACTCATTGCCATATTTCATTTTTGGTACCTAGTAGTGATGATGGTTGCAAGCCCACATAATGAGATTTGTTACAAATGTGACTTGCACAGTGGAACACATTCCATAACACTTTTACTGCACAAGGTGTCATTTTGTTGCAAAGCTGGTAGATTGCCTTGAGACCATGAGGATTGACCATGACATTGAATCATCACCTTCCATACTTCCTTGATGACTTTGATGTAGTGTATGCATGTTGGAAAGAAATTGTATGGACCAACAAGACATAAATGGTGGTGTTAAGAACTTTACAAAAGTGACATAGTATGCATTAGGAAGTGAAACTAAGTTTGTAAGGCAAAATTAGTCTTGCAAACTTAGTTTTGCGACAATTGATGGGCTTGCAAAGCTAATTCAAGGTTGTGAAGCTTTCATAGACTTGCAGAGCTCATGTAATTTTGTGAAACTTCTATAGCCTTGTTGTAACATCCCCATTTTAAGATACTAGAACAAGGGATTTTTTTTTTTAATTTTATAAAACGTTCTCTGTTATGAATTATATAATTCAAACACACGTTCAAGTTTTAATAATTGTTCTCTGCCCAAACAACACAGTTTGGAACACACAATTTCCTTTTAAAACTAATGTTCCCTGTTTGCATATTTACAATATGGAACACACATTCAATGCCATTCAATCTTATAACAGATTCTATATGCTGCTGTAAATGACTCGAAGAACTGCCGATCTCCCATTTTCATGGCTCGGAGTTTCAACGATCTCTCATTTCATGACTCGGCAACAACCGATCCTTCATGTTCGTTCATGCATAGTATATTATATATACAAGTTCTCTTAACCGTTTCCGGTTATCAAAGTGATCCATTTAAGAAGCCTATATGAATATCTGTTACTGATATTCATCTGACATCCTGCATCTTAAATTAAGTGATTAGGACAACGTAACCAACACTTGCAATACTTTGGCCAAATATTTTCACATGCTTTGCATGATCATATTCCTAGATGTGATACACATCAATGGAATACGTCCTTCACTTCACTTCACTTCACTTGTTATCTAGAATGGTCTTTCCTGGTTCCTACCAGTCCTTTCAAATTAAGGTCAGATTTAAACTTCCAATCCCAATTAGCAATATGAACGAATATAGGAAGGCACTCCTGGTAACTAAAGATACGCAGACATACGGTGTCGTTCCCACGATTCCATGTGTCTAGTTATCTTTAGTCCTCCGGAGTCACTCCGTATACGTGATCATACTCCTATCCCCAGCCTAGACTTCACATTCAGCCTATGTATTCTTGATGTTTTAATTTGGGAGGGCATTGTAATATGTCAGCTATAACATTGTGTCGTCATGAAGACACCTTGCTGTAGCTGGCGTATGTCAATGTCCTACGGAATCCTTCCATCGAGAGTACACATCCTGCTCAAGTGATTTGGATATGATCTTAATATTTAAGATCAACTTTCAGAAACCATGTTGATCCTTTATCCTCGTTCCCGTTACAGTTGTACGTGGCTAAGAGAGACTAAATCCGTCCTTTAGCTTGCTATGCATCTTCTCCTTCGTACCGAAGGGCTGCATTTCTCTACTTGGTTTTCTTCTTAATCTTCGGATTAAGCAGCCCGTTACCGACGGACGTGATAAGTTTAACCTATTAAACTTAACCAGGATTTTTACAACTGTAACTAAATTCAGAATTCCAGCTTACTAGATGTCATTTAAACGAGGTCTTATTTCCAATAAATGTATTCATTTATTCTCCTTAACATTACATAGTTAAGGTCCATTAGTTATGGATATACTTATCCCATATCCTTTCTTTCTGAATTTAACATACGAGGTCATTAATGGAGTTTGAAAGCGAAGTTCGATTACTCCTAAGTTAATTGATATTCCTTAGCTTCCAAGCTAATCCTGAATACCTATCAGTTATGGAATCATATTCTTCCTAATCCTTTTTAATGTCAATTAAAAATTCATCTTTACCCAAGTATGAACTAATTGCACATTTCAACTTAAAAGTTGCATTAAGGTAAGAATAGATATCAATTCCTTTTTAGCATCCATCCAAGGACAATTAAATAAACCCAAATCAAGAAATAACATTATATTTCCAATTAATAAACAATATCAAACTGATATAGTATTTAAAATATCACAATTGTATTTGTATTCATCATCCATCTCATAATCCGTACATCTACCAATCCAACTGACTGGACTTTGTTTATATAAAACATCATTACAATTCATAGATAGAAGAATGTACTTTCTTCTTTTCACAATTCCTCGAAGAGGAATAATAGTAAACAAATACAATTCATCTTCAGACAATCAAAGAAGCATCAGAAAACAGCCATGTCTTCGTTCTAATCAATTCCATCTGCAAAATTTCTTGCACGGGTCAGTTCAATGAACTGAGCATATTAAGCACTTATCATTAAAATGAGGTGCTTCAATTAACTGTCTCAATAAAAGAACCCTGCTTTTATGAAACGACAGTAAGAACATCAATCAAAAATCAAGCATCAAAGAATGGATAACATAACAACTGAACCATCAAATACCATCCCAATTAGCCAAAGAACTGCTGTCCTATTTTCCACATAACCGTTACAAGTTCCAAATTACAATATTTGTAAAGTTTAGGAATACAAGTAGCATACTGCTGATATAACGTAACTGTTATCCTTTCCATTCCTTTCATTAGTAATAAATGCAAAGGGTAAAACTAACTGAAACGTAAACCAATTAATTTCCTTTCAGTTGATGCATCACATTGGATTCCAAGCAATCAAGCATAGACGAGAAAGCAAACAACAATGCATATAGTTGCTCATACCCACGCACTACAAAATTCGTTCTTAAACGATTACAGATTTCCAACTGAATGAGAGAAGAAAAGATCATTTTTCCAAGTTATCCATCCATATTCCTATTTCCTTCCACATGACTGTCCTAACAGTGGAATCCAAACGAAATTCAATTTAAGATAACAGTTCAGAGTGAAACTTACAAAATCCACTCGTAATTCACTTTCTGGCAGTGAGAATAGTTTCATCTATAAACAGATTTAAAATGAAAACAAAAAGAATTCATCATCCATATCCATATTTCTTTTGATTCAGTCTCATATAAAGATCCGAAACAGATTAGTACAACATTCGGTACATCCGAGATCAACAATATAAGGTTACATACCATATATTTGCCATAATAAAGAAAATCGTATTTCTTTCGCTGCATACTAAACAGAAACAGTATTTCAACCATGCAATCACTTAATCACATAATGATCTAATTCTTAGTAACGTACCCCGTTCAGAATAATATTTATTCATTACTGTTACCTACAGCAATCCATTATTCACATGACGATGAATTTCATCAGGTTAGAACAGCAGGCAGAAAACAAAGAATTCATTCTCTTTTAATTTCACTATGAAACATCATTTGTTCAAAACGAAATCGAACACCTAATCCGTGTTCATCTCAAACAAGACAGCTCATTGAAAGGATTACAGAACAGTCGTTCGTATTAAAAACAACTCTCAAGCCCGTACCATTCAATCCAATACCACAAACAACTCATATTCAACTGTCCATACCTCTATAAGAGCAAACCCGGACCAGGTGTTAATTGTATGAGCTCGGTACAGCCAGAGCAGACTCAGAAGACAAGTTAGATCCCAAATTTTCCATTAATTCAAAACAGAAATCCAAGTCAAGTTTGCATTCACAGAACAGTTCCAAACAGAAGGGTAAACCTCAAATATAAGACGCAATGAAATCAGTTTTTTTCCTTTGCAGTATCAAGAAATTTAATCATTCTTTGCACAGAATACCATCAAGTTGTAGTTGTATCAACAGTCCGTATAGGAAGACCAAACAGCATTATAACACAAGGTGAAACCACCTTATTCTCTCAACAAGGAGAAACGAAATCCATAGATAACTTAAAAAAAAGAAAAGCAGTTATCTTTTTCCTACTTCACGAATACTTAATACGTATTCGTTTAGCTCCCACTCAGAAAAGGTGCAGCAATGATAGTATTGCTATTACTTCATTCAAAACGAGTTCGATACTCATAGTAAACCCAAATGCCACTTCCAACCAAAACCCAAACAGTACAAGAAGAAGGGTCTACTTTCTCAAAAGAAAATTCTATAAGAACTACTTCATCAATCATTATTCTCTTCCTTTCCATTTGTTAACAATACACGGTTGTTCAGAAGTGGAAACATCTCATAAAAGAAAGTGTTCAGTCACAATATATATATATATAATCAATAAATTTTCCTTTACTGTCAAACGTCCAGCACACGGGAAGATACATCATTCAAGAATTACAAGACAACACAACTCAGCAGTCAAAACAATATTTCCCTATTGTTTCCAAAATGATAGCAAAATTCAATGAAACCCATTTCATAGAAATATATACGACTGTATCTCCACTTGTCTCTTTTTGTTTACATGCACGGACAGTTCCTCATATAACAGCAAGAAAAGATTGTATTTAAAGAACAATTTCACCATAAGGCGATTGCACAGTCTATTCCATTTTCGAACAACACGAACAATGAAAGGAATATCCACATTTCAACCATTTATACAATCTTCATTCAATACTAAAAATCATTTCCAACACGATTCGAGCAAGAACAAGTCAAGGCAGAGCAACCAAAATCAAATCTCCTTTTCATTTTCCCAGCGAAAAGAAGCAAGAACCAACAAAATCCATTTCCAAATCAACTCAATAACAATCATGCAATCCCAACCCAAGAGCAGGGTTGTTTTAATGAAACATTTAAATCAAGCAAAGATTTTAAAGAGAAGGGCTTAACGTGCCTGAGATATCTTCTCCAGAGCTCGAAGAAAACGTTGTTTGCCGCGTTTTTCTTCCACAACGGCAACACAATATTCCCAGCACTCCCTTCCTTTCTTCAGGCTTATCAACAGCCTCAAAACTTCCAAGAAAATGTCAAATGCAAGAGCTGGTTCGACTGAACCAGACCAAAGAAACCAAATGCAGAGCAACTTCACAAAAGGCTCGAACCAACAAAAATGAAAACCAATTTTTTTCCTCATGTTGTTTCCAAGGCAAGCTGGTCGTGAGGACCAAAAACCATTAATGCAATAAAGGCTCGCCCTTTTTCCTTATTTTCCACGCCACCGCCACTTGGGTTGGCGAGTTTTAAATTTCAAAGTTTCCATGCAAACTGAATTTAGCCAAAACTCCAAATAGATACCTCTATTTCCTAACAGCCCCGCCAAAACTGGCGCCATCCCCGAAGGGTTAGTTCATAAATGCCAATGAATGCCTCCTACCCATCCTTATCCTTTTCTTCCCAAGGGTCTGCGTACCCCTTTAGCTTAGGATTAGTTTAGGTTACATAATTCATTCGACCTAGGTCTTAGTTAAACCTTAGGTTTTTAGAATTTAGATTTATTTTCCTTTCTTTTTTTTTTGTAATTTAAAAATCCACTTAGGATAGTAGTGTAGGATGTATGTTAGGCCTTACGGTTAGTTTAGGTTTAATTCACACTAACCCCTAACACTAACAACTTCCTTCCAGCCCCTTACTAACATCCACGTTAACACAGAGCAGGACGTTCCGTCCTTCAGATTACATGCCAAGGCCACCCGTGTCCAGGCGTTTCTCACCCCACGAGGTCCCGAATTCGACAGTACAGGGTTCAAGAATCGAACCCCTGTCGTTGGCATTTTCGTGCTAGCTATTCACACCTGTAATCAGGCGATGCACGCTCATAATAATCCTAGTCCAATTCGAGTGTGAATTAACATAGAAACACAAGAGGACCTCAGCATACTTGAATCAATGGAATTGATTCAGGGTATGCTGTCAATCAACACAAGAGCAAGCAATTATACGACAATCTGTCGTCACATCAGCAAACACACAAGTACAATATTTGTTGTCCCATGCAATAAATCACAGTATGCAAGAATCCAAATTAGCAACACATTCTCTTAAGATCAAAACATATCTTAACATGTTTTCTTTCATTCCAAGAGCTATAACCGTATGTAAAACATTCACCAAGTTAACATACAAAATCAGAGTGTTACACATCAAAAACACAGTCCAAAACAAAATGTAGTTTACAATCATATTAAGGCATAATAAACAAAACTCAAGCTTCATCATGTAAGCGAAAGGAGCAAGAAACTATAGGGAATGCTACTTATGCCTCCTAAAGGGAAATGGGTATCACCACCTGATTACAAATCACAAAAAATATAGTATATCAAAACCCTGACATGCCCTTATGCCTCCCCTAAGTACCCCTTATTCCTCATATTTTCTTATGCCTCCCAACCTCTTATGGCACCCCATAACGAGTAAAAAAATGTAATCTATTTATTTGCAAGGTGGAACCCAAATCCCAACTCCCTCCACACTTATACCTCCCCCAAACACTTATGCATCCCACAAGATAAACCCCATAGCTTTCTACTACACCATTCCTAGTCCATCTACCCAACAACCCACAAACATTCCAAAACATTCACAACAATAATATTTGCATAAATAAAAGGGGAACAGTTCAATATCTAAGCTCCTACCTCTCCATGATGGAGTTGTTTCAAGTTCAAAACAACAAGCTCTTCCAATGCAAGCAAGCCAAATATTAACCAAGCACAAGTATTCAACAACCTTCAAACTTCTCCAAGGAAAGAGCTCTCTAACAACAAAGGAAAAATTCACCCCAAAATGAAGTATGGAAAAGTGAAGCAAAAACCCCAAAAACAAGCTAAGGAATTCAAATTTATAGGAGAGGGAAGAGAAGAGGATGAGGTGGATCCATGTAGGATGCCACTTCATACATCCTCAACTCCACCTCATAAGTTAACTTTATTCTCCAATGCATAATAAATAGGTGAGTGAAAATATGACAGTTTTACTTGCACACTCAAATCAAACCCACACCTCAAAGGACTGCAATTAAAACATGTTAGAAAAGTGCAATTACAACATTTAATTTGACTTCCAAAAAATGCATAAGGAAGGTCTAAATTTAACCCTCCAACCATAGGTATGGTTAGTAATTAAATTTAAGAGGTGTGGGACAAGTTTAGCTTGTCCCACAAGCCTCCAAAATCAGCCTCCAAGGACAAATTCGAATTCCAAAGAGGGTGGAATGTTTCATACTCCAAAATCAACTTACATATCTCTAACACATCACTTACACATTTCTTACAATATTTAATACAAGAGCCAGAAACTCCAATAATTACTTCCTTATGACCCAATTTGATTAATTAATTTTAACAATATGATTACTCACATTATTTACCACAATTTAATCAAATAAAAGGGGGACACATCACTTCTAAAACACATACAACATTAACAAAGGACCAAATAAATAAATACACACAACCCTTGGTCACATTTAAAGGTGAACCCCCCATGGGAATCCCTAACAACAATAAAACACACACACAAACAATACAAGTTGCCATGGTGACCTTGTTGAATTCATCTAGAATTCTAATGTGGTTAGTTTTCAATCCCCCGATGTTTTTTTGTGATATTTTAACCTGCAAAACACAATACCTCTTTCGGCCTCATGGCCATATCAGAACATCTAAATGAATATAAATATAATTCCAAAATAATCAATATATATGAATCACAACAACATGTAGACAATCAACAATATCACTTACAATTTCATCAAGAACTATATCATCATCAATTTTAATTCAATTTTCTCGGTCTACTCAATATATTAACATATCACATGTCTAAACAACATCCATAATATAACCATATCCAATAGCATGTCAACATCTATATAAAATGTCTCTAACAATTATTATGTAACATATATAAATCAAAGTCAACAATAA
The DNA here is from genome assembly GCA_019776745.2 of Taxus chinensis. NCBI lineage: Eukaryota > Viridiplantae > Streptophyta > Pinopsida > Cupressales > Taxaceae > Taxus > Taxus chinensis. The sequence continues at coordinate 883,556,168 of CM034151.1, forward strand.
TCCATGATCTATCATCTAATCATCATACTAAATCAAAACTATAATAATGTCCATAATATTGTCAATAGTGCCCTTATCAGTATCAAAAGGATGTCAAAGGGAAGTGGGCACTACAAACAATATCATTTACAATTTTATCAACAACTATATGATCATCAAATTAATTCCATTTTCTATGTCTACTCAATATATCCAAATATCACATGTTCGAACAACATCCATAAATATAACTACGTCAAAAAAAATATCATCCTCAATATATAAAATGTCTCTAGTAATCATCATGCATCATATATGAATAAAAGTCAACAATAATTCATGATCTGACATCTACCACCATACTAAATCAAAACTATAATAATGTCCATAATATAGTCAGTAGTATCATGATCAATATCAAAAGTGTCGAAGGGAAGTGGGCACTACATTGTGCTTAATGGTGGTACAGAAATAACTTGGTCTTGATTAAAAGGTTTTTTCTGTATTTTTATTTTTATGTTTTTTTTTATTATTATTTTGTTTTGGGGTTCAATTGTGATGCATAGCCGCATCAAAGTATTTTGGTTTTTTTGAATATTTATTAGTTTTTAACGTTTGATAAAAAATTGATTTATATGGATTAAATAGATATTAAATTTAATATTATTAATTAATTTTTTATCAATAAAAATTATTATAATTACATATTCACATAATAAAATTAAAATGTATAAATTATTACATTAATTATAAATTGAAAAATAATTTTTTTTTTTCCAATGTAATTATATATTTTAAAAATTAATATCCAATATATATATATATATATATATATATATATATATATATATATATATATATATATATATATATATATATTCTGGAATGTAATTTAAGGTAATGTCAAAAGCACTTATGTTTTAAAATTGTAAGCAAGTCATAATATTTGAAAATTCCTACTCAATTGTCTCTTTAAAAATATATTTTATTACCTAAACTTTTAAAGATATTTTACTACCTAAAGTTAGATATACATCTATTAATATAGTTTGGAATTGCTTCAACAACCATAAGTTGATAGTTGAGATTAATTTTGTAGAAAGTTTCTAAAGTACTATACAATAACTAATTGTTTATGTTTAATTTACTATTCTATTAACACACATATATGTTAGACACTTGCCTAGATCTCAAATGTACAAGCAAGTTAATCATTTCCTTCAATAGTAGGATTGGTGTATAGCAACATATAAACCCAATGTATCATGATCTGTATATTGAGGCGGTAACCACATAATGAAAATAGACATCCTAATGATTGATTGGAAGTTTCAAAAAATCTTACAATTTATATAACATCACAAAAATATACTAATACATCAAAATCTATATGCCAAAAAGGATAACACCACAATTAGTAGTTTATTGAAAATGGAAAAAACAAATCATGGAAGTGATACTTCTCCTCTAAAATATTTATAAGTTTTTTCATCTATAAATAATGATTATATTGCTAGAAGTAAAATAATTAACTATTCACTAAAATAGCTATAAGAATTGAGTTACATAGTCCAAACCAATTTGCATACACAATAAGTTTTAAAATGATCAAATGATGATATATTTTTCTAAATACAATTAGATATATTTTTTGTGGAGGAAAAAACTGTTACTTCGTAAAACAAAAAATATAAATTAGAATGTGGCCAAAAAGTTAGTAGACATGCACTTTAATATAAACTAAATTTACAATGAAATGAAAAAATATGGTATAAGTCGCTAGATTAAACTCCTAAGCTTAACTGGATAAGGAAAGGGATTTAAAATGAGAAAATTGAAGATTTTTTAAAAATGTAATTGGTTGGAGATGGGAAATCATTTGTAAGGCTCTCTCACATACTTGGATGCTAATTCAAAGTCATTTATTGTGCTTTAGTGACTCACACATAAATGTGTAGACAAAAAATCATGCACTTTAGACACTATTTAGCCCCAGTCTAATACTATTATTTAAAAGGTTTTTGAGTGAAGAAAGTACTAATTAACCCCTATCTTTTGGCCATCTTACTTTGTTTTCTTTTGTCATTCCCAACATCTTGCACACACATGCCTAGTTATATTTCTTCGTATTACATCATTTTAGCTTTGAATGGGGTGCTCATGGGTGATCAGGTTCCACGAGGGGCGCCCTAATCCTTTTTTCAATTTGCTACCACTTTTTGGGAACTTTCTAGCTGTTTCATCTTCTTATATTTTTGGTAGTCGGCCATTTCAGTGTTAATTACAAAATTAGATCAAGAGAACCCTATATATATAAAGTTATTAGACAATAATGAGGGACCACTCACTAGTCACTACTATCATCCACATAGAGTTACATCCATTTGGAGATCATTTGCATCCATTTACTCGATCACATAGGACAAGGATGGTTCATCTACATCACACAAGCATAGGATAGGATTGTATTCTATTCCATTGACCATTCTACTACATTTTTACATCTATTTATTGCTCGCTACTTCACAAATTGTGACTGGCACAAGATCATCTAGGGCACATGATGCACACACACACATCAGAACTATATTTGGGTGTGAAATGTAGTGCAACACTCAGTTAGTAAGCCCACTTTGGTGGCAACTGAGGTTAGTCTGACATATTCATTTGAATTCTTTTTTTAGGGTATGTATACTTCTTTTGGTTTCTTGAGGGTCTTTCCTTCATCTTCGATTATCAGTGACACCTAGAGCAGTGCAGCAAACCTGATGCAACACAAAATGAGGGTTTCAGACCATCTGTTGAACCTATGAAATTCAGTTCTGAACCTTTTTCATAGAGCAAGGAACCCATTCTTCAGACCAGAGCACGTGCAGGCGTCCCACTCCCTCTTCAGGTGCTCCAGACCAACTAGATGGCTTGGATCCATCCTTTTGAAGGCCTCCACACAATTGTACATTCTTCCTATTTCTTTGGTCACTTCTGCGACACAGTTATGTGATTTTATTAAATAAACTAAGTCACTTCAATACTTCTTTTGCATATTAGGGTTTCTAATTTCACTAGATTAGTTGCTTGGGTCATTTTCCACATTTATTTACTACATTTACCTACTATATTTACATGTCATTCTAGATTAGATTAAATACTATTATACCACATTTTCCCCATTTTTAGTTAATCATTTTGGTGAACTTTACCTTTTTCACACTTAGGATCCTTGTTTTTCCTCTATCATGGATCCCAAAGTTCCTCATGTTAATTTATCTAATTTAATTCAGATATATTCCAATCATCAAGAACCTCTTCAAAAAGCCCTCAACACCACATATCATCCTCAAAACACACTGCCACATGAGATAAGTCCTATATTCGATAGTTTATCTGATGATCCTAGTTCTAGTAATCCTCCATCTAATCAACCCCTATTGGAATCAATTCAAGTTGTACATTCTTTATTTCTATAAAAAAATTTAGGCCATGGAATCCATAATTACATCTCTCAAATCTGAAATTCAACAACATAAGGATGCCTCTCAAGTGCATGTTTGTGCTCCTTCTACATCTTATCTTTAATCTATGGATACTACATGTCATATAACTGAACCTCAAGTCATGCCATTTCAAGAACCACTCATATTTGATTGCAATACTAAGCCACGTGACCTTCTTACTGAGCTCATTAGTCTTCAATTGATCACTTTACCACCTGCTCATTACCATCCTCCTTATCAACTAGGAAAGCATCAAGGTCATCCATTTTGAAATTATCATCGAATCAATGGACATAATGATAATGACTGTTATGTTATACAACGTAGAATCAAACATCTTGAGCATCAAGGATTTATCTCATTCATTGTACAACACTTTGTTACATGATGATCTATAAATGTTACATCCAAATGGATTCCAAAAATTACTCCTTCTACATCTACTAAGCATCATGCCACTATTTCTAGTGTTCCTTCTTTAGTGAGTTAAGAGCCACCTAAGAAACCACCTACGGCATGAACAAGTCAACATAAGTAACAAGTTCTCCAAATTAGCTCACTACCTCCTCCTACTCAGTCACTTACGACATTACGAAATAAAAATAAGCAATCACTTCTCAAGGTTTTCTCTAAATCACGTCCTCCTACTAATTCATTTATTGCATTACCAAATAAAACTAAGAAACCTCCTCTTAAGTATGATCTCACTCCTCCTGCATCAAAGGTATCTGCAACATCACCAAGTCAGACACAACAATCACCTCCTAGGGTTAAACTTGTAATTCCAACATCTGTTATAGACCCTACTTATGTTGATGACTAGGACCCGAATGAAGCTTACTACATGATGATGAACCATTGGATGGTCATAATCCTCTATCACTTTAGTTTCCCATCACTTTTGTTAAAGAAACTACTCCTTACATTGATCCACTTAGTATCTTTTGAGTAAACCTCCATCGCTTACACACTTGGGGGGCATATCATTCATCCCCCCCTCATATTAGCATCAACGCATCTCTCTTATTTGTATTAACATACATCAATCTCCTCACATAGGCATAATACTATACATTATAGCATCAACCATTACCTGATGACACACTCTTGCACTTCGGTTCACACTTGACTCTTGAGGGCTTACTACACATGAACCCCACACATTTCACACTAGGTTACTTCAAACATTTTGCATCTATGTCTTACACTTTACATCATACACTCTACATTTAGTCTATATCATTTTGAAATTTGCATCTACATATCATACATCATATTAGTCATCATTACACATGTACCACACTATTAGGTTCTAAATTTTATGTTTCTTATCTCACATACGATTCACCTTACACTTTTAGTCCATCTACACATCTTTCACATCATATGGTCGTCTATTATCATCATACATACTACATCATCTTCTATGCATTGCACTAACTACCCTTTGACACACTTTAGTTCATTGATTTATATTATACTGCCAATTTTTTACAAATCAAATGGACCTTATCATACTTATGCATTCACCATTAAACCTTTCATCATGCGACATCCCAAGGTTAGTGACATACGCTATAGGCTAAATGGTCACCTACTCTATCATCTTGTAGTGGTATACACTTTTAGGCTACATCGCCACTCCCTCTACTCATCTTGCAGTGATATACACTTTAGGCTACATCATGACTCTTTCGATCATATTTTCATGATATATGCTTCAGCTATAAGGTTCACACACACCTAATTACTAGGTCACATTTCACCAATACATACATAATCATCACAATGTGTTAGAAACAACACACTTCAACCATTTCCTGATGACACACTCTCATTTACAGCTCATTCTTGACTGCTGAGGGGGAAAACTAAATGAACCTCACTACATACATTTACATTCACTCTAGGGTCATGTGGCTCCTATCACTCCATTTTGCATTCCATCCATCCATAACATACTGCATATTATGGTTTCTTTTATTATTGCTTACTTTTTCTTGTTTATGGTCACTTTATTACACATACTAGTTAGATTATTTATGTCATTTATCTATATAATCCATACATGCGAGTTCACATATTTTTCTAGCTATGATCACAGATACATGTATCTTCCATACACCACATATGATTTCCTTCTATCGTTCCTACACTAGTCATAGGGGACATCCGCCTTTATCTCTCAAAGGTGCTATTATTTCATTTTGTACTTAGCACTTTACATTCCTTGATTATACGTTCTTTTGACATACTAGTTATCTTTCTAACATGCTAACGGGTGCTTTATGTGCAACATTTTTTATGAGGGGTATGTCGAGCATGGTTTATGCCTTGGGTTTGCTTGATGTCTCAAAGGGTAAAACCTAACTCAACCTCAGTATGGTGGGATTTTTGGGATACCCGTGATGTTTGGTGTATTTTTTGTGCTCCATGAAGAAAGTGAACAAGGCTTCTTTTCCCTGCAAGCAAGCCTACAAAACTTAAACAAGATATAGTTAGTAAAAAAATATGTGGGAAAGTTTTCTAGAAAAATCCAGTACCCAAAATCCCAAAGACTTCCTTAAGAGTATATCAACCTCCTTATGAAAAAATTAATTTTTATTAATGAAAATGCTTCTATACAATATGATAAAGTGGAAAATATGACTAGCTGATGTCACTTATTTAGATGATTACATACATAAGAGAATAATAGAAAACCTAGAATCAAAGGTCAGATTCTTGATCTGTGTACAAGTTTTTAGAAAATTTTAATCCTACAGAACCAACTAGGTCTTCCTCCTCAATGAAATAACATTAAGTTTTATAAATATAGTCCTCTACAAAGAAGTCAGATACTTCTTCCTGAATATCGTAGAGGTGTGTAAGAGTGGTGTCAGTGTCAGAGATGTTGATATGGCTGTCAGTCTTGAACTCGCATGTAGTACGGTAGTCCTCTAGTATGTCTAATCCAACTTCATAGTTATATTCAAATTATACGAGGTCAACTTGGATTATTTGAACCTCCTATTACACATTCCAAAACTCCACAGTTACTTTGTGGATGCGCTTAGTTGATGAAAAAATGGCCTCCAAACGACTCAGGGGTGCAACATGGATGGCACAGAGTTCTAGGTCATAAAATAAATCATACTACTTCCAGTAAAATGGATTGTGGATGATGGGTAGCGAATTAATGATGGTAATAGGATATTTATCACCTCCTATAGCCATTTGACATCACTATGCAGGGAAACATGTAAAAAATAATAGAAACAAGAAAGATTTTTGAGGCATATTATAAGAAATATGGGGGAAAAAATGTTATGCAAGAATCACCAGTGATCAGGCCAATCCAAGGTGATTACTGTAAATTCTAGTAGACCACGAAATCAGGAATTAAAACTGAGTTAGATTATGATTCCAATGAATTTTCAAAACAAAGTGACATGATAATTTGAACACAAACAAAATTACCTGCTAATGGAGATATAAGCTAGAAAAATGAATGATTACCTTGTATGAATGATTGAATTGGATGGGAAACAAAATGAGAATGATTTGACGACGTAAAATGGGTGATAAGGTGATAAAGTTGACTATTTTGATGTAGCATGACGGAAATGGAGCTTTGTTGAAGATGATTCATCTCTGCAATGTTTGTGAGTGAGTGTAATTTCCTTGAAAAAACTAAAAATTCTCTCCAAAATAAGCTAGCAAAATTATTTATATAGATCACCGAAGATCGGGATAATCTCTGGAGATTTCTAAAAATCCGAGTTAGGATATCAAGTGAAGTGATTTCCCTATTATTTTGATCTCAATTTTGGAGTATTTCGAAGGAGTTTAGGATGTGAAGTGGGAGAGACTCAAACTAGGAATAGGTTAGTTAGGATGAGGATGGAATTCATTTTAGAAGGTTTCTAAAGTTGTTTTAGTTATATTTAGTTAAGTGTGGAGAGGTGAATAGGGATAAGTTAGAGGTAGTTGAGTAATATTTATAGAATGTTTCTTAAACTAGCTAGTTACAACTAGTTAAGGTGGCGAAGTCAACATCATGAGGTGTGAGAGTATATTAATTAATTTAGTTTAACTAATTAATTAATTAGACCTAGGGATGTGGTGGTATGAACATTAGATAAATTTAATTAAAGGGTACTGATGGGTAACCTAATGTCATAGAGTATCGTGAGTGGGTTGTTTTGATCATGAATAGGTTTAGGGACAATGATAATGATGGAATGTAGAATTTCTGTGTCTACATTTTACCCTTTTTGTATGATGATTTTTGGCAAATCATTAGACAAAAACGATGAGAAGGTTGTGTTTCTGATGGGTGATTCTACTCTAATGGAATACAATGAACACCAATGTAATTTGTTTCAAAATTATTCCCTAGTCGAAAAGGGGGTACAAAGAAGGGTATTGGATAATAAATTGATAGTGTGGGCAAAGGGATCGATGCCTATGGAATATGACTCTTACCAGGTAAAATTAACGAATGAGAAAACTAAGTGATGGGGGCCAAAGGGCTTGTCTCCCATAGACGAATGGTAAATCCTGATTTTTGACTATGTTTGTTTCATAAAATATATTGAGGGATAAGAAATTTTAAAAACATGGCACACTTGTGCAAAGGGTGAAAAGTACATGGTTTTAGGAAATGTAGGTATAAAGACCCAAAATAGGAAAATCATCGGTGATTGGTGCAATCATCAGAAATTGGTGCAGTCATCGGTGATTAGTGCAATTGTCAACGATTGCTTTATGTGAAAAAGGGGGTTATAAATAAGCCAAAGGTATTTTGTTATTTAACTTATTTGTGACTATGATTACAATAACCTGTCAGAATGACCTATGAGCGTGAAAAACATGTTTTTGAAGAAAAGGATTGTGGAGATGGTATCTTCGAGCCAAAAGTGCAAGCCCATGATGGATGAGGTAAGCTCTCAATACACCTTAGTTTCATTTTTTATGATTTTATTATGAGTTTTGGGGATTTTATGCCATGGCAACACACGTGGATGTCGTAGTTTGAATTTATAGGAATCATTAGTGATTCCTTTAATCGTTAGCGACTGAGATGAATCGTCAACAATTTACCTGTGACCAAAAATAGTTTTTAATTTGAATAAAAATTTAAGTTTTTTGATGAATTTTTTTGAACTTTTGGAATGTGTTATGATTTCAATTGATGCATGATGTGTTGGATGTTGGTGTTGATGTTATAATGTTTCCTTTTAGAAAATTTTATCGTTTTGATTTCTTTTTGTAAACGAATGTTTGTTTTTCAATACCAGTGTGATAGTATTAATACTTTGTTTTGTGTGTTTGTGTTTTATAGATGGATGCATAGTTGACTATAAATAACCACATTCCTTTGATGTTATATGAGGTGTGGGAGGATTTATCTGATGAAGATTAGGAGCATTTGGAGGAAGTAGGTTCGATGGTATGAGATTTTACCAACGAGTTCACAGATGTGGCAATCTAATACTTACATTATTAGAGAGGTGAAATCCTTCCACCAATACTTCTTAGATTCCTATAGGGGAGATGACCGTCACTCTTGAGGATGTTCATTGGATTAACAAACTCTCAGTTTGTGGATAGGCCATTTATTATATTAGGGAGGATGAGAGGGCAAACACTATGTAGAGGTTGTACGGTGGGGAGGCTCAGGATTGAGATACTCATCAAGAGCCTTAGAGTACAAGGCATTCTATGAGCTTGGGAGATCTTGTTTTCTATGGATTACTATGATGATAATAGGCATTTCGTGTTTTACATTTCTGGATTCAAGAGGTTAGCGATTTCCTTGGATGATGACTAGTGTGGTCGCTGAGATGATGGAGCACTACACAATGTTTGAGTGGGCGCCCACTTTATTAGCTCAGACATTTAGAGAGCTATGGGATTAGACAACCCACAAGGTTTATGGGATCGATGTCAAATTTTTATTATAGTGTTGGGAACACGAGCTTATTAAGATTTCTTGTCCATTGGGGTTGCCTAGTGATATTGACGTGAGACACCTAGGTTTCATGAGATGGAGCAAGAGTTTAGATCAGGAAAGGAAGGCTAAGGGGCTTATTTATTAGAGAGATTTGATATTAGAGATATAGGTGGCTGATGTGATATGGAGGCCATATTTAGAATTTCATGATTGGCATGAGTTTCCTCAGGACTTATTGAGTTTACAACAGGATATTTGGATTCAGGGTCTTTGAGCTGGAGAGGATGAGTTGTTACATTTCAGCCGAGTTAGGAGGTAGTTTTTTCTGGTTCAGGGTATACCCGAGGATATAGTATAGTATAAATGGTATGATGGGGACACTGAAACCCTTTAAGCTATAGTTGTGAGCCTTACAATTATTGATGAGCAGTCATGAGCTATGGCTCCTGATGAGAATGGGTAGATAGTTATGATTGATGATGTGGGGATGAATCTTTATTTTTCTGCATGGTGGTCCTAATCATTGAGGCATTTTGAGATGGATTGGGTAGCAAAGACGGTTGCACAAATAGTTAGAAGAGTGCATGATCGAGCGGTAGTAGGAGAACATGATCTAGAGGAGGAGAGAGGTGAGGGTGAAGATGTTTTAGCTACAATTGTTGTAGTTGTGACACCCGAGAAGGCCATATTGGAGACACAGAGAGATACTTATCAGAGAGAGCGTGATGATTTAGCGGGAGTTTGTGATACCCTCATTGTAGAGAGGGATAGTCTTATTATTGAGCGTGATAGCATTCAGGCGTAGCTTGTACAGGTCTCTTATGATAGATACAAGTATAAGGGTCACATGGATACATTGAGGAAGGCCTTGGAGATTATAGGTCCTTCCACTTCTAGCACAAAGTTTTCAGTGATGGCTGGACAAAGGGGGGCATCTGTAGCACCTTCTCCTAGTATGATTTTGGTGGCACATTATGAGGCCATGGGAACGGAGAGATATTATTATGTGGACATGATCATTGAAGCCCATTTTTGTTATTCATACATTTATGATGTATCCTGGACTTTGATGTGTGTGTGTGTGTGAGTTTGATGATGATGGTTTGAGATTTCTTCTTGTGATTTGATTTGTATATGTTGTATGCTATTTTTTGAATTTTTCTTGAAATGTGTTGATATTATGAATAGATTTTAATGTATGTGATACATGTTAGGATGTTTGATTAGATATAATTCCAATGTGATTGGTCTCCAATCCCCAAATGTTTGTTTTGATATTTTAACCTGCAATAACTATTACAAATCAACAATCCTTCTAGTCAAAATGGCCATATGGCAGAACTATCCAAAATAATATAAATGATGTGTTTCCCAAAATCACCTTTAGCACTATATGAATCACTTTCATACATCAAAGCAATCTAACAATATAATTTGCAATTTTACTCCATAACTATGATGGAAATGGGAGCTCAATTAATTTCCATTTCTAGGTCTACTCATGAATATCCAAATATCATTTCTATGTCCGATACAGACATCCATAGTATAGCTATGTCAAACAGTATCTTCGACATCAATAGATTTATAGAAGTTGATGCCTCTAACGTAATCATCATGCATCATAACTAAATGAAGAAAACAATAATCCATGGATCTAATCTTTCTAACATGGGATAGTTGATCGATGCAAGAATATAATCATGTTTGCTAATATAATTAGCAATATCATGGCTAGTATCAACATGGGAATCCTGTCAAAGGGAAGTATCAATAGTATTATGATTAGTATCATCTTAAACTTGCTTTAATTTTGGAGACTGAATAGGCCATTCCCAAGTGAAGTGACACTCTAAGAGTCAACTAGGATTTGATGCGTAGCTCGTGCATAGAAACAAAAAATGTGCTTACTTTGATTCAATATTGACCATAGACATGATTTTTGAATAGCTTTCATATGAGGGACCATTCTATGTCACTGACATTATAGTTGTTGTACAGGAAACTTCATTCTCGAGTGGGTGAAAACAAGCCACCATTTAATTTCTCGGGTTCAAATGATGGATTGCTTAGGACCATCATTGATGACAGATGTGGATCTACTTCTGCCAAGTGATGATAGTTGTTTGAGACTCCAACATTTGTTGATAGAATCTACATGACATTGTTTTTGGGAAGGTTTGATAGACAATGATACGAGGGGTTAGCCTCGGAATTTATATGCCAGTTCACGATTGAGGATACTTTAACTTTCATGCAGGATGGCATCCTCTATGTCTAGACCAAGTTGGATTTTAGAATAAAAGATAACAAATAACATGTTAGTCGTGAGACCAATATGTAGCCTTGGCGATCTTAGGCTATGTAGATGGTGCCATTGCCTGGAATCCGAACTATCAAATGGGTCAACAAGAACTATGAATTCAGTGAACTAATGAATTACAATGAGTATTTTACCAAAGGTATTTCAGTGTAGTTATAAGGAACATCATGAAAGTTGATAAATATAGACAATAAGGAATGATTATTGATATATCAAACCCATATTTTCCTGAATTTATCTCACCTAATTCCACACAAGTTAAGGTTTTGATAGGCTTCCTATGTTTTCTAAATACTTTTGGTCAACAACCCAGGTTCATAGCAATTTTGAGGTGAGGCATAGATTGGGGTTAACAATGTAGACCAGAGTATGGGTAAAGCTAAGCCCGATTTCCAAGTAGGTATGATGTGATCATAAGGTTCACACACACAAAATGCCTAAATAAAACTTTCTAGTGCTTATCATCCTTTGAATGGGCAGGTGAGATAAAAGAATCCACTCAATTTACACAATGCAATCCCTGTACTTTTTGATATCAATTAAATACCCATGCCTTGAATAATTCTTTGAGAGATAACAATATAATGCCCAAGTTACTAATTATGTAAACCCTTATTCCCCTTCATGTTATCCCTAAGAAAGTCTCTAGGGAGCTTAATCTACCCTAGTTGTAAGTAGATGGTTGGGATTTTGTCTAACATTGAAGAGTAATAAAAGTGCATGTTTGTGAGAAAATCAAAGAAAATTTTGAATTACCTAAGAGATGAGGGAGAGGGTTAACTAGTAGGTAAAAATTGGTCTCCACATTTGCCCCTATAACATGAGTGGTTCCCAAATCGACTTGATAATCATGAGACATTAATAAAAAGGGATACCTAGAAATATGTGTCTGAGGATGGACTCACCCCATGAATAAGAGGTAAGATTTCCAATTGTAATGATCATATTTCGCATGATAATAGGCCGTAAAGACATGACAGTGTATCCAGTTGGTTTACATCCCTAGAGGATATACTGTGAGTCTCATTAGAGACAAGTACGACAACCGTTTGTAGGCACTACAGTGAGTGTTGTTGAATACCACTACAGTCTGGATGTCCAAAATAGTAAGGACCAATGTATCATTAGCAAAATTAGTAAAACTAAGTTGCAGAGTAAAGGGAATGCAAGAAGAACGATACGCAAGCCCTTTAGAAGCATGAATATTTTAAGCAATATAACCAAAATGCCCCCGCAACAAGGAACATAAAGAGGTGATAAAAAAGGTGACTGCCCCAGCATAGATTTGCACAAGAAGGAAAAAAAGTTTCTTAGATCACTTGCCATTGTTAGTCAAACATGTAATAAGGTATTTCAACATGTGGATTTGAATAATGTACAATTTTGGAAGATGGATGAATTCAATAAAGCTTGCCCAAATGGAATAATGATTAATGTGGACATGCATTAACAGTTATACGGTACCACTGAAGGGTGAGATACCTTGGACTCGCACAAGGGTGACAAACCTATGATGGTAATCATGATCTCACTAGGAAATCTACATAGAGTGTTAGGCACAACTTTAGAACAAGAAACAATGAAAAGCTTCTTCTATTAATATGAGGTAGGATATTAAAGACATTAAACTTTAATGACATTACAACTCCAATGACACTATTATGGACAGAGAATCTGTAAGAATTCTCTATAAGTGATGGCCAATCTATGGTAACTTCCATCAAAAGCTTGTCAAACTTTGCAAGATCTTCAGCAAGAGACCTTATTGTAGCTCAACTCAAAAACTTCACAATAGATTCCCCTGCAATCAGGACTCCACTGAAGATAAAAGATGTGATAGGATTCCTAAAACATGCTCAGAAGAATTCCTTTTACTTCATAGAGTATTTATAAAAATAGGTAATGAAAATAAATCATACAGTGGTCCAAGTAAATGGATGCCTTAAAAATCTGCTACATTGATCCATTGACCTTCCCAGGTGTGAGGGATGTCTTCTATTTGATCAGAGATCTATCAGGAATCAGATAGGATTTTTCCTTGGGCATTAAAAATGGATCAAGAGTACATGTTTACCTTCATCTAATGTATATTGATCTTGACAGAGATATGGATATTAGACTCGAATCCAATCACGGCGGCACAATTTACTAGTCCCATGAAAGATCAGGAAGAAGATTCATGCCATTGATAGGATTTTCAGACGACAGGGGGATAATGCTTTGTGGCATCAAGAAACAGACTTAGAGTAGAGGGTGAAATTATGCATAAGAATTCACAGACTTCCATTGAGCAAATGAACAAGTGTTTCATGACGATGAGAGCAGAGGAAGGTTAGAGAAGTAATGGAAAACAAAAGAAATGATAGAGAAAAGAAAATTGAAGGAACCAGGATCATAATGAGGAAATCCAAGGACTAAATAATATGGAACTGACCACATGGAAATGCATGTCACGATGGTGAGATTATAAAGGAGATGAGACAATGATGGAGATTCAGGTTATCGATGGGGAAGTAAGGAGGAAGTGCAAGGTAAAATGAAGGGGTAAGTGCACCAAGTTGGGGGGCTAAAGGGGGGGTCTTAAGTGGATGCATTTTTCTGAAAAAACACTTCAACTTGTACGATTTTTTTGAAATAGTTACACTCAAAATTAGAAGATGTTGTAGATATATGAATCGTAGAATTTTGAGTGTCGTTTCTAAGCTACTAAATTTTATTGAAAAAATGGATAAGTTTAAGTGGGTCAAACAACTAAAATACCAACAGATGCTCCTATGTTTTCATTAAAAAACATAATACATATGACTTTTGTGCCCCCCACAATTTTTTGAGCACCATTTAGTATTTTTGAAAACCCTTTGGTAGAAAGATAGCTAGGAGCATCTAGTTTGGGATCTATTTTTTTAGATTTTTATAGCGAATAATTTTTTATTTATGATTTTTATAGTACAAAAATTTTATGTTTTGAAAAATAATGGAGCTCCAACCGTGTCCCCCCTAACTACCTCAATAAATATTGGAAAATTAGATTTTTCTTGAATATGTATAGAATTATGCTTAGTTTGGGATAGTAATAATTTTTTTATTCAATTTCGATCACCCAAAAAAAAGATACACCACGAAAGATAGACATATTTACACTTCAAAAAATAGCTATAAAAATGCATAGTTAGAAAATAAATAATATTGAAACCTTATATTAGTCAAAAAATTTGAAAAATTATATTTTTAGAAAGAAGAAACTCTTCTCTATGTCGTGGTATATTTTTTTAAAAAATGGATCGATTGTTTTATTTTGATTTATCATAGAGGAATTGGCATTTTTACATTTTCTTGCAAAAATATGTTGTTTTTTGTGTTTGCATAGGTCCATGCCTCATGCTTGGGGATCCAAACTGGATCCCAAGCCTTGAGGCATGGCTTGGAAAAAGAGAAAATACAAAATGTGTACGCACCTTTTTCTTTGTTTATATATTGTAGCCCCCAACGTCCCTTTCATCTCTTTCATGGGAATTCTGTAAACATTCTGTCTTTTCTGTAATTTTCTCTACATTCTTCACGAATTATTTAGTAGTTGAATTTTGTCCCCTACTCCACTAGTTGATTTTTTATAATCATGGGCGATAAACGTTGAGCTAAGGACAAGAGGAAAGTCAAGAAAAATACATCGGAGAAATTGGAAGAGAAGAGAATTAAAAAATTAAAGAAAATGCAAAAACTTCGAGCAGGGCAAGGTACATCTGCTATATCAAATGTAGCTAATGTATTATAAAATGGGGATGAAATACATAATGAAAATGTAGAGAATAATGATTTTTCAATGAATAATGATTTTACAATGAATAATGATATGGATGAATTGATTGATAATGTTGGTATGGATGAAAAAATTGATATGAATCCAATTGTCGAACCCTTACCTGAGAATCCAAATGTTAAACCCAAAATTTATATGAAAACATTGAATGAAGAAAGTAATCTTGTAAAGTAATCTTCACCTCTAAGAACACCTCCTTCCATTTTGTGAAGAAAACCAATTCACTTAATTGAAATTGATGAAAACATTATAAAAACAATGCCTAACAAAATGTCTGAAAGAAATGCGAGAAGAAAAGCTAGTGGAATTTGGGATAATTACTTTGAGAATTTAAATGAATCAAAAAGATGTCAATTATTTGTTACATTGATGAAATTAATTAAGATGAGACCTATAATGAAGACCCTAGGGTTAAGAACATCTAATGTTGTTAATAAAAATGTGTCAATTGTTGAAAACATACATAAAGCATACCAAACTATAGGTGGAAAAAGACACACCAAAGATAGTAATGCTACACGACATGCACTTACTAATTATATAGTAAGTGATAAAATAGTTAATAAATGCTTGATTAGAAAAACAAGCAGTGCTTTGAAGCTAACCATAAAAATACTAATGAAAGCAATAGAGAGATGTAAACGTCTTGAGTCAGTCAATAACACTGACTATTGGGCTTTCTCTAGCAGACTTCCACAAAAAGACGAGAATACATCTCATATTCTAAAAGAATTAATTGTAAAGTTTTGGAATGAGAACATAAGGGTGTCACCAAATAGAAGAGATACAGTAAAAAGAAGAATAGGTTCTCATAATCGTGAATCATGTGCAAAACATTTATTTGATATGAATCAAATAGAATTGTTCTCTAAGTTTAAGAATGAAATCCCACAAATTAACATTAGCCAAAGATTCTTTGAAATGAGAAAACCCTTTTATGTGAAAATCAATCACTCACATACCACTTGTTGTTGCAGGCATCATGTTGAATTTTCAATGCATTATGATGTTTTTTTGTCAAATACGTCGTGTTTTGCATACTAACATCATGCTGTAGGAGTGTGGATTAAATGTCCCACAAAAATCTTCAAGGGAATTTATTTCGACAATATTTTGTGAAAAATCAACAAGAATTTTTTTTATAACAAATCATGTTTGGATGGAATGTGCAATGTATGCGGTGGCTTGCCAAATATAAAAATTTGTATCCATGAGGAAAGTACATATTCAATAGGAAAAGAATTGGTTGATTTCACCAAATATAAATCAATGAGATATCAATTAAAACATGGAAAAAAATCTAAAAGGTGTGAGCTTGTTAGAAAATAATTACTTGTATCAGAATATATGGTCAAATTTAGAGATGAATTTTTTTATGAGTATGCAAGACACACACATAGAGTTTGATGGTTGGATGAACAATTCAAGTTAAGAAAGGACACATTCCCACTTGGTACTATTGTTTCAGTAGTTGACTTTGCAAAGAATTACACATTGCAACCACAAATAGAGGTTCAATCTCAATATTATAACTCAGTGCAAGTTTCTATTTTCATGCATATAGCATTCATTCACTCTCCTGAAAGCACTGAGCAAGATAAAAAATATTAAGAGAGTATCATTTCTACATCAGTGATGATTAGACACATTCTACAAAATATGTAAAAGGGTGTTTCTAGGTGTTTTATCTAAACTTGAATGAGAGGAACATTAGTTTCGATCAACATTACATTTGGTCAAAGAACTACACATCACAATTCAAGAATGCATAAATATTTTATTGGCTAAGAAGAATGCACAAAGAAACAAATGTACAATATGTATGGAGTTTTACTGAGGTAGGGCATGGAAAAAGAGACCATGATGGTGCAAGAGAATGTGTGAAAGGAGCACTTGTAAGAGAAGAGTTAAAGTTCAAGGATAGTGCTAAATTTACAGAACTAAAAAACATTGTTGATTGGTGTGTCAAGAATATGGGCCATGAATCTCAAGAGAGATCAACGATTCATAGATATTTTTGGTTGATAGAGGAACAACAATTGGAAAACTTTGAAGACTGTATGACAGTTGTAGGATCTGGTGATATGCACTCATTCCGTAGTTTAGATGTGAATGCTTAGACTGTTTATATAAGGTGCATGACATGTTTTTATATATCATGCATTTATTTTGCATGGAATGAATGTGAGTCACAACAGTTGGTGGATGAATGGACTTGTAGATCTCTAATTCCACTTGACACACATCAAGTTCCATGAGCATTACAACTTGCAGGGTCTTCAGATCAAATGACAACATCACCTGACTTTGACCAAGTCTTTGATTTAGTGTAAAAAGGTACATACATATATGTACATGCCATGTTTTAGATTTATAAATTATTAAATGGTCAAATCTTAATGTATTTTAAAATTAATTGAACAGTTTTAATTTTTGATACATAGGGCACCTTTTTGTAGTTATTGTGACCGAATTTAACAAAGAGGGAACAAACTACTTCTTGTCTCATTGTGTAGAGGGGAAAAAAATTGACCTCCACAGTCCTTGATGGTGAAGACGTTGAGTATCCCACTGGGTCAGTGGTAGTCACTGGAACTTGGCTTCGATGATATCCTAGCAAAAAATCAAACATTTGGTTCTTTGAAGACTATGAAGTTTATCGGAAGATACTTCACTATTCACATTTGGTCCTTGCAAAAAATATTAAATTGATCAAATATTGAGGTCGGCCATCAAATAAGAATCTATGGAAGGTTCGTGAATCAGATCACGAAGTAATTCTTGCTACTGTCAAGAATAGAGTTCATCCTTGCGGTTCATTAGATTAAATTTGCAAAGGTATGTTCTTCATGAATTTAATTTGAATATTTACTTAAATGATTTTTTTAAAATTATGTATGATTTAAAATTCTATTTAATTGTTTTACTAACATGTTTATGTAGGTTAGTGGTGCCAAAAAAGCTTCCACCTTCACGTGGTTGGCACTGTCAGTAGAGATTTATTATTCTTGAAGCCAAGTCAAGCTAAGAGAAATTAAATATTAGAAAGGAACAAAAAATAGAAATTCTCATTTCACCACCTATATTGTAAAAATATCTTATTAAAATTCTCATTTCACCACCTATATTGTATCAACCACCTATATTATTCAGGTGATTGGCAATGGACAACCTTACACTGACTCAGACTGAAATATTTTATGCATTTGCAAACAATAGGACAACGAGAAAACCGAATGGAGATGGAGGAAACCACAAGAGGCTTTCATAGAGGGCCCTGACATGGAGGTATCAAATTTGACAGATATCTCTAGGTGCCACAAAGTCTGAGAAATCACCCGTCGATGATATAGTGTGTTTTGGCTTCAGGGACCTTAAGGGACTATGCCCGAACGAGGTGGCCCGAAAGCACGGGTAGCATATGGAACCAAAAAAAATCCTCCACTAGCATTCACCTAGCCACCCCAATGTGTTGGTGTAGTTGGTTTGGTCCCATGAGTTTCCATTTGCAAACTATAGCATCTTAAAGTTGTACACTGACTTAGATTGCACTATTTCGAGCGTTTACAAACAATAGGACAAAGAGAGAACCAAATGAAGATGGAGAAAGCCGTGAGACAATTTTGTAGAGGGACCTAAAATGGAGGTATTGGATCTGACAAGATGTCTCTAGGTGCCACGGAGTCTGAGAAATCACCCGTCAAAGATATAGTGTGTTTTGGCCTCAGGGCTCTTAAGGGACTATGCCTGGACGAGGTAGCCCGAAAGCATGGGTAGAGTAGGGAATTAAAAAAAATCCTCCACTAGTATTCACTTGGCCACCCAAACATGTTGGCATAGTTGGTTCAGTCCCATGAGCTTCCGTTTGCAAACTATAGCGTTTAGAAGCCGTACACTGACTCAAACTGTAGTATTTCAAACACATTTGTAAACAATAGGACAGCCAGAGAACCAAATGGATATGGATAAAACTACAAGAGGATTTTGTAGAGGGCCCCAATATGGAGTTCTCAAATCTAACGAGATGCCTCTAGGTGCCATGGAGTCCCAGAAATCACCCATCGAAGATATAGTGTGTTTTAGCCTTAGGGCTCTTAAGGGACTACTCCTGGACGAGGTAGCCTGAAAGCACGGGGAGCCTAGGGAACCAAAAAAAATCCTCCACTAGCATTCACCTGGCTACCCTAACGTGTTGGCATAGTTGGTTTGGTCCCACGAGCTTCCGTTTGTAAACTATAGCGTCTAGCAGCTCTCCACTGACTCATACTGTAGTATTTCGCGCATTTGTAGAAAATAGGACAACGAGAGAACCGAATGGAGATGGAGAAAACTATGAGAGGATTTTGTAGATGTCTCTGACATGGAGGTCTTGGATCTAACAAGACATCTCTAGGTGCCCTGGAGTTAGAGAAATCACCCATCAAATATATAGCGTGTTTTGGCCTTAGGGCTCTTAAGAGACTAAGCTCAAATGAGGTAGCCCGAAAGCACGGGGAGTGTAGGGAACCAAAAAAAATCCTCCACTAGCATTCACCTAGCCACCCTGACATGTTGGCATAGTTTCGTTGGTCCCATAAGATACCATTTGCAAAATATAGAATCTAGCAGCCTTACATTGACTCAGACTACATTATTTCACGGGTTTACAAACAATAGGACAACGAGAGGACCAAATGGAAATGGATAAAACCATGATATTATTTCGTAGAGGACCCTGACATGGAGGTCTCATGTCTGACGAGATGTCTCTAGGTACCACAAAGTCTGAGAAATTACATGTCGAAGATATAAGGTGTTTTGGGCTCAAGGCTCTTAAGGGATTACGCTCGGACGAGGTAGCCCGAAATCACGAGTAGCATAGGGAACCAAAAAAAATCCTCCCCTAGTTTTCACCAGGCCATCTAGACATTTTATACTGGATGGTTTAGTCCCACAAGCTACCATTTGTAAAATATAGCATCTAGCAGCCTTACACTGACTGAGACTACACTATTTCGAGTGTTTGCAAATAATAGGACAACGAGAGAACCAAATGGAGATGGAGAAAACCACGAGAGAATTTTGTATAGGGATTCAACATGGAGATTTTGGATCTAATGAGACGTCTCTAGGTGCCACGGAGTCCGATAAATCACCCGTCAAAGATATAACATGTTTTGGCCTCAGGGCTCTTAAGGGACTACACTCGGATGAGGTAGCCCAAAAGCACGAGCAGCGTAGGGAGCCAAAAAAAATCCTCCTCTAGCATTCACCAAGCCATCTGGATGTGTTGGCCCAGATGGTTTGGTCCCACAAGCTACCGTTTGCAAAATACAACATCTAGCAGCCTTACACTGACTCAAACTACACTATTTTACGCGTTTACAAACAATATGAGAGCAAGAGAACCGAATGGAGATGGAGAAAACTACAAGAGTTTTTCGTACAAGGATTCAACATGGAGGTTTCAGATCTAATGAGACATCTCTAGGTGCCATGGAGTCTAAGAAATCACATGTTGAAGATATAAGGTGTTTTGGTCTCAGGGCTCTTAAGAGACTACGCCCAAACGAGGTAGCCCGAAAACACGGGGAGCATAGGGAACCAAAAAAATATCCTCCACTATTTTTCATCAAGCCATTTGGATTTGTTGTCCTTGATGGTTCAGTCCCACAAGATACCATTTGCAAAATACAACATCTAACAGCCTTACACTGACTCAGACTACACTATTTTGTGCATTTGCGAACAACAGGACAACGAGAGAACCGAATGGAGATGGAGAAAAATGTGAGAGGCTTTCTTAGAGATCCCCAACATGGAGGTATCAGATCTGACAAGATTTCTCTAGGTGCCACAGAGTCTGAGAAATTACCCATCGAATATATAACATGTTTTATCCTCAGGGCTCTTAAGGGACTACGCCCGGACGAGGTAGCCCGAAAGCACAGGTGGAGGAAACCACCAATGTTCAATGATTTTGCCACAAGATGCAACTATGTAGACTATGAAATTAGTTTTTCTAGGGAGACCACCAATGTTCCAACTATTCATTTTTAAAGAATGAATATCTTCGATCAAACAGAGAATGAAGAGCCTAAATTGTTTTGGACATTACAAAAGGTTGTTTGTGCCCAAAAAGAAGCCAAAGGCCATATAATTTTTTAGTCTTCAACTTTAGATGATAATGAACATCGTGAAGAAAAACAATTATGTGAATATGTCACTATGATTCAAGAATAAATGCCTCCTGAAAGTCATAAAGAGTCAATTTGATTACCCAAAAACATCTAGAAGAACTTAAAGAGAAGATATGAGTAGAAGAAAAGTAAAAATGGGAATCTTGGAAGGATCACAACTTAACTAGAATGGAAGATCTATGTTATAGTGTCGATAGAATCATGGATAATATTAAGGACAACATGCCAAGTTGATTATTTTTATTAATCCCAGCTGCTTCAACTTCACAAATCAAACTAGGTAGTTCTACAAGCAGCATACTGGTAAGAAAAACTCTAATGAAGTATTTATAATTGAGCCTAAAACTCATTTAGAATTATAATTTATTTTTTTATTGAGCATTCACCCATAATTTCTTGTTTGAAGGAAGAAATTCATTTTATATGCGAGAAATAAAATGTTGATTTAGTCTATTACTTTGACTATTTAGGTTAGATTTATGTAGTTGTTTAATGAAATTTTGAAGCTCTTCAGTACTAACATGGAAAAATTGTCAAGGCCCTACGAAAGTAGGTTGCAGTTTTTTCCATAGCCATTTGGTTCTCTCGTTGTCCTATTGTTTGCAAACACATGAAATAGTGAAGTCTGAGTTAGTGTAAGGCTGTCAGATGCTATATTTTGCAAATGGTAGCTCGTGGGACCAAACCGTCTAAGCCAACACGTCTAGATTTCTTGGTGAATGCTAGCGGACTCTTTGTTTTGGTTCCCTATGCTCCCCGTAATTTTGGGCTACCTCATACGGGTGTAGTCCCTTAAGAACCCTGAGGCCCAAACACACTATATCTTCGATGGGTGATTTCTCAGACTCCGTGGCATCTAAAAATGTCTCGTCAGATCTAAGACCTCCATGTTGGGGCCCTTTACGAAATAATCTCATGGTTTTATCCATATCCATTCAGTTATTTCGCTATCCTATTGTTTGCAAAGGCACAAAATACTGCAGTCTGAGTAAGTGTAGGGTTGCCAGATGCTATAGTTTGAAAATGGAAGCTCATGGGACCAAACCAACTACACCAACATGTAAGAGTTTCCTAGTGAATACTAGTGGAGGTTTTTTTGGTTCCCTACGCTCCCCGTGCTTTTGGGATACCTCATTTGGGTGTAGTCTCTTAAGAGCCCTAAGACCAAAACATGTTATATCTTCGACATGTGATTTCTTGGACTTTGTTCTACTTGGAGACATCCTGTCAGATACAAAACCTCCATGTTGAATCCATCTACAAAATCCTCTCTCATTTTTCTCCATCTCCATTCAGTTCTCTCGTTGTCCTATTGTTTGCAAACACATGAAATATTGCATTCTGAGTCAGTGTAGGGCTCCCAGATAATGTAGTTTGCAAACAGAATCTCATGGGACCGAACCAACTATGCCAACACATCAGGGTGGCTAGGTGAATGCTAGTGGAGGATTTGTTTTAGTTCCCTATGCTACCCGTGCTTTCAGGCTACCTTGTCCAGGCGTAGTCCCTAAAGAGCCCTGAATGACTAGATTAGCTTAAGAATGAATTTTATAGGGGTATGTCTAAGAACACACGGGAGTTATTAATCGCCTAGTAAATATTTCTTGTTTAGTTCTGGATGGGAGTCAGCTGGCCTATGGCTTAGTGACCTTCCATTCATTGATAATTTATGTTATCATAAACCCATGGATGCTTTCAAAATCACCTTCAAAAGGATAGGGGTAGTCATCAAGCCTAGTGAAGGGTGTGATGTGATTTCCAAAAAAATTGAAATGCCTACAGATTTAAAGGTAATAACATGAATTGGACAGGATTAGACAATCAAGAATCATTGAGTGTCTGAATCATAATGTCATTATATCTGGATACATTCTCAAGCATTGGAGTAATGTATATGGAGAGATATTCTCAAAACATCAACAGATGAAAGGCATCAAATTGTGACGACTCTTGGGTGTTTTAATAGGGGAGAAGACTAAGAAGCATAGAAGAATGCAGTATGTGCATGATAAGATAGGAACCAATACAAAGATACCATGAGCAAGAAGAAGCACAAGTAAGGTAAATACACATATACACATTGATAAATTGAATGAATAATTACTTAGATTAGGTAACTCTTTATATACATACACTATATAAATATTGATTTTCAAATTTTGATGCATATTATACATTGAAAATGCTAGAACATGTACATCACTAATAAATGAAAAAATAATCCATAATGTCTTAAATATTGTCAAGTGCACATCATATTAGTTTTATGCGAAAATAATCTCAGAAATGTAAGGTCTCATACAAAATTATCAAGTTCCAAACAGTATTTTAATGTGCATAATAAATACAAAAATGCCCAAATAGGTCATATACCATCAAGCTCAAATGTCATATAGGCGTACATACAATTCCATGCACATAGGCATACAAAAACAATGTCATATAAGACATATATATTTCCTACTCATCAAAATCTATCCCTCTCTTGGCCTTACTCAAAGAAGGCCCTCCCTTAGACAAAGATGGAGATCTATGAGATGACTTTGGATCATTTGAGCCCATGCTTTGAGTCATCTTCCCAAGAATACTCGCCTGTAGATGAGCCTGTAAATGCAAACAATATTTTTTTATCAAAAATTAATTTATATATGTTTTCAACATGTATTTAATACCATGCTAGAATGAAAGTATTTACATAAATACACAAACTTACCGAAATTTTTCGATCACGCTGAATTTGCATCTCACACTCAGATGAGTCATTGGGAGATCTTGCAGTACAAACGGGGGTACGAAGACGATATGATGGAGGAGTTCGTGCCCTCAAATTAAAAATGGAGGGGGTTGAAGTTCCCTATATACACATAAGATCAGAAAGTCTAACATCAGAATTAACAAAAAATATAACTAAGTACATGTATGTACATAATGACAATATTTTAACTAATTTTATCAATATAGAACTATTGTTTTTACCCCACCACGCCTGTGAATCAAATGAACATGGCTACTACCTTTTGCAGGTAACTCCTGCATATACACAATGAAGAACATTATTAACATAATTTAATAATTCTACAATGAAAGACATTACTAACATGTAATTTAACATAATATGAATTACATGAGAAAATTAACAAAATTTACGTGTTGTTTGAATACCTCAGTGAGTTGTTGCGCAGATGAAATCACAATAACAACACCTTTATCTACTTTTTGTAGAGATGGTGGGGTGTCTAGTCAAGTCAACATCTTTATCAAACATGTATATCACGTGAGTTATATGGACATACAAGAACATACATATAGTTGACTTCAAAACTAATATATATATACACATGTATGTGAAAATTTTACATAATTAACATTCTAAATTACCTCTGTGAATGTATGTCTATGCATGGTGCTCACCGCCTATGGTCAGGATGAAGATGCACCTCTCACACACTGTAATACCAATGCATATACATGTACAAATACAATTATTTAAAAAATTTAACATATATATGTAAATCAAGTACTCCAAACTTTTTGTAACACACATAACAAAAAATAACAAATTTACCTACGAAGGTGACACTGATGAATGTAATCCAAATGTCTCACTCAAAAGGAAGTCTGACATAGTGACATTATTGTGTGTACCCCTAGCACCAAGTGCACCAAAATTAGTACGCATGAAATTATCGTCCTCCTTGGGCCCAAAACATATGCTACCATATGTCAAGAAAAGATGTGGCCTTATGCTAGTACTCCTTAATGGAATACTCTATGTACCTCCGTGAGCATCTGGCTCAAAACTCTCCCTCGTATGTCAAACAAGGGTCACAGATAGCCCCTAAAGCACATAGAGTGTATCAATATTTACTGTCTCCTTCACTACTTGAGGGACAATCTCAGGGTGAGGGTTCTTTTATGTGGGGAATCTACCCTACTGAATAGGTGCATGTTGTGTACCTAGTCAATCCTAAACAGATCCTTTTCCTTGGCCTTGGAAATCTCAGAAATCAAAATAATTTGGGATCTCGTCGAGGATAAACTCACAATAGAGTTTCCTCAGAAATTATAGTGGCGCCTCGTTGTTATTACAAGGTGTAAAATCAAACACCATCCACCATCGGTCCCCAAAATTATTTTTAATCAAATTATTATTGGACCAATGGATGGGAAACCATTTACATGACAACGGAACATGAAAATTAGTGCAGGGTCCATGAATAAGGTACATATGAGGTCTTTTGAAATTTATTTTTTCTTTACATCCACATATGACAATTTGTTAGAATAATAAACCCTACAACCCTCTCTGTAAGTTGTCCAACGATGAATTTTCCCCATTTTCGCGTCAACTTGAAAAATTAATGCCTCTAATGTGTTTGCAAGAGAGGCGCAGTGGGGGTTTTTAGATTGTGAATCCCTCATTGTTTTGATTAAATCCTCAATTTACATTTTGTTTTCAACTATGTGGGCTACTAAATCTTCTTGACTACTTGGGGGATGTTGAGCAATTGTGGGAGTGTCAGGAGGGATGACAATAATAACAGGGTTTGGTTGTTGTTGATTCCCTCGATCTCTAACTATAACAATAAAAAATATGTATTCAATTCAAATTTTAATATATAATTATCATATTTCAATGCAATTTTGAGAAAATAATTGTGATTAGCTCTTCTTCATGGTGCCATCATTGATTTAGATCTTCCCAGAAATCCAGAAATGATCCTTTGAGCTTGATATCCAACTGAATGAAAACATGTGAGGGCACGGTTAAGCTCTGAAACTCACGTTTAAGGGAGATAAAATGATAGAGGCTTGGGCTTACTTATTTTTTTATAGTAGGAATAATGCATACACATTATAACATGTATGTGTTATGTAATGCATATGCGTTATAACATGTACACATTATGCCTTGGTAAATCACAAACCTAACAATTTAAAACACAATTGCGTTATAATAGAACACATACGCATTTTGATTTTTTTTGGGTTTTTGTTCACTTTTTGGCCCCCCAACTTCATGCACTTACCCAAGGAGAAGGAAGATATAGAGGAAGTGAAATAAGATGAGGATAAGAAAGGAGGAGAAGACAATAGAGAAAAATATGCAGAAGGAAGGGAACCAAGAATGGAGATATTTGATAAACAGTGAGAAGCATAAGGAACATAAAGAGAAGCTTGAGGGGAGGAATGACATAAATTGGAAAATATGTGGAGATGCATGACATGGGGATAAGTTGATGACGAGAAAATAAAGAGAGGGTGTACGATGAAAATAGTGAATATATTGGCAAGGGAGAATGGAAGATGGAGAGGTGGCGAGGAAAAATAAAGTAAGGGATAGGAGAGGCAATGCCAATGAATGGATGTTAGGAGAAATCCACTGATAATGATCAGTAGGAAACAATGGTACAAAAGATGAGACGAGGCAAAAATTAAAAAAATAATGTAAGAGGCAACGCTAATGAAGGGATGTTAGGAGAATTCCCTCGATAATGATTAGAGGGCACAAAGGAAGGAAGGAATGAAGATAGAATAGAGGGGGTTAAAGAAAAGGATCGAGGATGTGTAGAATGGGGATGAGTGATTTTTAGGAGAATTCCACCAATAAATACTATCATGGAAAATAGAATATGATGATGAAATAATGTTAGGGGTTGATCCATGACAATGACGGGTAAGTATGGGGATAGATATGTGGGAGAACTCTAGAAGATGGAGTGGAAAGAGTAAATAAGGGAGGGATAAGGATGTGTAGGAAGATGAAGGTGAGGATAGGATGTAGTGAATGAGAATGAATGAGATAAAAATGAAGAAAAAAGACACAAGATGAATGGAGAAGCAACGGTTAAGTAAGATTACCCAACAAATGATGATGGATATGAACAAAGAGCAGGTAGGAAATGGTGTTTGCGATAATGGAAGAGGAGGTGAGAGGATGTGATGATGGGGAATGATGAGAAAATTTAGATGGACAAAATGTGGGGTAGTGGGGGAGTAAAATATGAATGATCATGCTTAAGAGGGATTCTTAAGTAAGATCACCAAAGCGGTAGTGACGATATGGAAGGATAATGACAACATTGTAATGGATACATGTGTGGAAGGGTTGGTTTGATTGGACGAGTATGATGAGAGGTGGGAGACAGAAGATGAGGAAGATATGATGGGAGGTGGAAGGGTCCGATGACAAACCATTCTTAAGATGAACTCTTAAGTAAAATTTCCCTGTGATGGGGATGGTTAAGTAGGCTTTCCAAACCGAAGAAGAAGAAGAATGATGAAAATATTGATAATAACAAGGAAACAAAGGAGTGTGACATGAGTGGATGGAGGAATGTATGCATTGTAGATGGAGAGTGTAAGGGAAATCCTTAATTGGGATTCCCATGTGGTAGGAGTGATGATGCAAATTTGTTAAGTGGAAAAGGGGGAGTGGAAAGACGTTTGTGGTGGTGATTGTCATCTATTAAAAGAGGAAATGGTGGAGAATATTCTACAGCAGGAGGATCCAAAGAAGAATATATACCTTAACTAATATTCTCTAGTTGTATGGATGGTTAAGTAAGATTGTCAAACTAAAAGCAGAAGAGTGAAAGGGAAACTATAGAGGAAAGACAAGTAATATATCTGGCATGGTGAAAGGGGATAGAAAGGTGAGAAGGATGATGTGGAGAAAAATGTGGATGAGTGGAAATGGGGAGTGAAGAGAAATGGATCAAAGACATTGTTGAACATGTTGAGGGATAAGGAGCTGCAGAATAAAAAAATTCCTTGAGAAATACCCTCAAGTAGGATTCGTAAACTACAACGGTGATCAAGTAGAATTCGCAAACTAAAAAGTGTAGTTGTGAGTGCATTCATCGATATTATGGATAGATATAGAATTCATAGTGTGAAATTTGATGTGATTTTGATAAAATCTTACCTTAATGAGATTAATGGAACATAGTTATAGCAAGGGCGTACAAGGAAACTATGTTTTTAACTAGATTGGAGACAAATAAGAAATGTTACCACTCAAGGCATTGCACTTGTAGCCAATAGTAGGTGTTAACTCATAACCAACGATAGTTAGTTATACCAAAAGATTATGAGAAAAAAATAGATGAAAGATGCTCGTAATCCTAGAATGTTGACATGACAAAGGGATTGGAGGTGTAACTTGTACGTGGGAAGAGGGATCTCCAAAGGTGGTGTTCCTTAAGTCTATACCCATCTCTAGGAAAGGGAAAGAACAATAGCAGAAAGCTGATCAATGTAGGAAGCTTTTGAAAAATGTTGATAAAATGAAGGCTAATCAACGTGAGAAACCTTCTAGATGCCATAATAACAAAGTAGCCATCCTTCAGGGGTATGGTTTACTTTATACATAATATGGATGGCAAGAATAATATGGTAACCGTCCTTCAAGGGATCGGTCTATCTCTTTTGATTTTGCTTTGATTTTTGATTTGTATGTTTTTTTTTTCTTTTTTTTTCTTTTTCTCTTATACAAGCAATTGTCCTTTGAGGGATCAGTCTATTTTTGATGACTTTGATTTTGCATTTTGCATACTTGAATTTTATATTTACATGGGGAGAGATAGGGATAGTGAAATAGACAACTTAGGAGGGGATAAGGAATGTACAAGAGACACCATGGACCCTTTGCATGGCTGCAATATGAGAATGTAATGGTTACAGGGTCACATCAAAGTAGTGAAGGTGGACTACATAATTCAGATCATTACAATGAAAAATGAAAGGAGCTAAGGATGGCAGAATAATCTAAGGATGTAACTAAGTGCTCATTGGTAGATATGCTAATAGTAGACTGGTCCTAAGTGTAATGCATTAAGAGGTTATGTCACTGGATTATCACCAAGAGAGGGAAGACATTGAAGTTACAATAAGATGAGATGATAGACAAGTAGGAAATAAAAATATGTCCTAAAGGAAATGAACATATGACCACAACGGTGGATTTTGATGAAAATAAATGGTGCCCTAAGAGAGACATAAACATAGAAGGAAAAATATGGCCTCTAAGGAGGACTTGATGAAATAAATGGTGTCCTAAAAGAGACACCAATATAGCCACAATGGTGGACTTCTAGAAAAATGTCCCTCAATGGAGATACAAACATGGCCTCAAAAGAGGACTTTAATGAAAAATATGATGCCCCAAAAGAGGCATAAATATGGTCACAATGGTGGACTTAAAATGAGTGAGGATTTGAGCAGAAATAGTTTAGATTGGATGAATGTGAAGGAGGTAGAAGAAACAACATCAAGGAGTGAAGTATCCTAGTGACAAGGGATTTTTACAGATGATGTGCTCAAGGGCGAGGGAAGGTTGTTCTCCCAATGAGTCAAATGTGAAGGATTTAAAGGATGTTGAAAGAGTTTAGATGAGATTGTTTTAGATTTGGATGGGATAAACAGGTTGAGACCACAAGTGTGTTTTGCAAGATAAGTGATATTGATGGACAATGGAGGACCTTCCTTAGGAGGAATGTCGTGTGCAGGAGGAATGTTAAGGGATGATATCGATGAAGGAATCATGGGAGACCCGAAAAATGGGATATGAATTGGATTCAATGTAGATGGAGAAGGAACTTTCCCTGAATGAGGAAATCATCTTTCTCAATAAGGTTTTGGATGATTGTCCAAAATGCCTTACAATGTTCAATGTCATGGCCTGGGGTACGATGATAAGCGTAACTACGATTAGGATTGAACCATCATTGGTTGGGACCATAGGGATTAAAGGATTTAATGGGAGGAAGTGTGATGGTAGATATTCGAGTTAAATGTTAAAGGATATCTGTGTAAGACCCCATTGAAGTGTCATGGGGAAGGTAACTCTTGTGGGTTTAGATAGGATATATCAGCTTGGAGTTAGGAGAAAAAGTGGATGTAGATTGGATGTGTGAATTTTTTGTTTTGGAGGAAAACTGAAATTTGGTTGGAGGATTGTATTGTTTGGATGTGTATTAATTGTTGCGAGATGTCACAGATGGAGATACTTATCCTAAAATAGATGTTTTGGCATTGGATTGTTGAGAAGAGGGAAAATTTGAATGTTTTCGAGGATGCGCTGGGGACTGTCAAGGATGTTTTCCCTGAGCCTTAGACTTCAACCTGAGAAGATTTACCTCTAGCAGGGATGATTATAATTTCAACCAGAGGATCTGATAGTTTTGTTTTGGTTATTAATGGAGAAAATTTCCTATAACAAGATGAGGATGTTAATGGAGAGATAGGTGT
This sequence comes from Taxus chinensis, assembly GCA_019776745.2. NCBI lineage: Eukaryota > Viridiplantae > Streptophyta > Pinopsida > Cupressales > Taxaceae > Taxus > Taxus chinensis. The sequence goes on from CM034151.1 coordinate 883,587,150, forward strand.
TTGTATGATGCGATTAATAATATCTATGTGAGATGTGGATTGTTTCCGTTTTAGCATGGAAAGAGTTGAATTTGTAGAGGGAGAAGGTAAATCATCTTTATTTGATTTAGGTGGATGTGTTGGTTCAGTAGATGATCTAAAGGATATATTTGATAAGGTTACAGATTGAGAGGATTTGGTTTGTGTGATAGAAAAATTAGGCAAAGAGTATTGGGGTAGACCGGGTGATGTGGCCATGGGAAAAGATATAGGTAAAGATATCAAGGTAGGGATAGGTGTATTTGTTAGTATGATAGATATAGGGGTTGTTGGCATAGATAAAGATCTAGGAATTTTTGGGATATTTGGAGATGTGGGTGATGTGATAACCAATGGAGTAGACATTAGAGGTAATGCATAAAATGCAGGAGTATTTTTGGGTGTAGAAGTAGATGGGACTAGTTGTTTCATAAATGTTTCAAGTGCTAAGAATGATATGTTTACTAATGGGATTGATGTCGAAGGTGAGGTTGCAAGGTGCATGTATCAAAATTAAATTTAGTCAGGATGGCTAGGAGTAATGTAGGTATAGTAATAGGTATGTTTGATGCAGATGTGTATGAAGGAATATATGTGAGAATTGTAGGGGTATGTTTGGATATTATTGGGGCTGAAATAGGTACTAAGGATGAATCTAATGTGGTAGATTGAGGTGTGTTTGAAGTGGTAAAAGTGGATGGTATAGTCAAATTTGATATGGATGTGATAAGGATAGGAGAAGGTGTAGGTTCAGGACAGGTAGTGAAAGTTGATGTAGGTGTGATATGTTCTAAATAAGTAATGTGAATAATGTCCATTGTAGGAACATGTGGAGTTGGTGATAAGATAAGATCTTGACTGACAATGTCAATCATATGGGAATTTGATAATTGAGATGCAAAGGGCGTAGCTTGATTCGTTGGTGGTTGATTACGTAAAGTTTGAATAGTGGAGGTATCAATTTGGATATCCCCTTAATTTATGAGTTATTGGACACAATATTTGAAGGAACAACATTTCTCAATGTCGTGACCTTTGACTTTGTGATATTTACAATAGTGGGTTTCATGATACCAAATAGGATTGGATTGCAAGTTATCCACAGGTCATATGGGAGGAAGTTGGATGGAGTTTATGGTAATCAATTTGTCAAATACAGAACTGTATGATTCTCCCAAGGGAGTGTAGTTGGCTATTGATTGAGGGGATTATTGTTGATACCATGTGCTGGATGTAGATGGGGGTGAGGTTTGAATGAACACAGTATTGGCCACACCCTTAAAATTGTCTTTATGTGTGAATGGTTTAGTAGATTCAACTTTAGGTTTGGCCAATCTGAGTTTGAGATGACCATGCTCAATGGCACGGGTTTCAATTTTTCGAGCCATTGTGAAAGCTTCATCAAAGGTTCAGAATGATTGGATCTAAAAAGTAGATTATATATGTTTTACACACGAACACGAGAATAATTCAATGAGTTCAGTTTGTGGGATAGTGAAGGATAGTTGGTTTATAACACCACGCCATTGTGCGACGAATTCGGCGATGGGATCATCTTCAAACTGTCGAATGGTATAGAGATCAGTGGTAGTGATTTTGCATGCGATATTGATAGAAAAGTGTTCTAAGAAAAAATGTGCAAGCTGGGTGAAGGAGAATATGGAATGTCGCGGGATACTATTGTACCAGTCTAACCTGAGACCGGAAAAAGACATGGGGAAAGTGCATGAAGAAGTAGATCATGATCATGCGCAATAAGACAACATGTGTGTTTAAATGCGAGGAGATGCTGTTGGGGATCTTCTTTATTGTTGAACTTAGTAAATGCAAGAAGTTTCCAATGAGAAGGGTAGGGTTTGATTGGAACTGATGGATGAATGGGTTCATTATAGATGTGTTCATAGGATAAGGTGTTCTTAGGTGTTACGATAAGGGTTTCTAAACTAGCTAACTGATTCATCAAAGCATGAATAAGATCATTTGACATGATGTTAGGTTGATATTGGATTGGTTTTGTGGTTTAAAACGTAGTTTGATAATGTGAATGATGCATTTGTGGATCTATGGGTGTTTGGTGAAGCATCTGATAAGGTGGTTAATAAGTTTGTGGATAGAATGTTTGCAGAATGGTTTGATAAGATAGTTAATTATTTTTTAGATATGTAGGTGTGTGGGGAACTTTTTGGTAAGGATTAACATGTGTCATGGGTTGCAATTGTTGTATAGGCGTAATTTGAACAATAGGGACATGATGTATTTCTTGAATTTGGGGAGGTTGTTGTGGTAAATGGTAAGCAGGGATATGGGTGTTAGGATATTGAGACGATGGAGAATATGATGTGGAGGAATGTAAGTGTGAAGATTTTGAGATGGCTGGAAAATCCTATTAATAGTGGATGAAATAGAATTGTCAAAATGGGATGTGGGTGGAATGCAATCCAACAATTTTGAAGATTGGGAGGATTGAGAGATTGTAGGATATTTTCATGTAAGAATTCATATATGGGGTTAGGAGGAGGCCTGAGTGTTTCTAGAGGAGCGGGAGATGGTGGTGCAATCAGTTTAGGAAGACTGGCTTCTGTGAGGGATATGAGGATTGGTTTTAAGATAGGGATAATCGTGCATGGCATGGTTCTCAAGAAGCGAGGTCATGGAGATTGGAGGTTGAGTAACTGAAGGCATGGTTTTGAGTTTAGAATCATGTTGGGTGAGATCGTTAGGAGAAGTAACTTTATTGGGTGGAGGACATTGTTTTTTTGTCTCGATTTGAGAGAGAGAGAGAGAAGAGAGAGAGAGAGAATAGGTGTGAAATAGAGAAACATTTGTTTATGTATTTTGTTGACAAACAAATAAAGCAACATATTTTTTATCATCATGATTAATTACGAGATATAAAAAAATTAAAATGGATAATGAAAGTGCCTAAAGAATAGAAGTTTAAGGCTGGTTTTAGGTAGTTTTGGCTTTGGAGATATCTGAGATGGTTTCCTGTTGGGTGTTTAAGTCCCAATCTCAGGAAGTTTAAAGTATTTTTGGCTTAAGAGGAATGTTTTGATGTGTTAATTATGTTTGTGTAGTCTCAGGAAGTGTGTGATAAGTGAAATGTAGAAGGTTAGACCCCTTAATTAGTCTATGTGATTAGGCAGGATGTAGAAAAGAAAGTTTCTTTTTAATCCAAAACAATTTGTGACATGCAATGCAAACAATCACTCAAAAAAGGGAAAATTCAATGCAGAAAAGAGAAAATAGAGAAAAATGAGGAATACCTAGAGAATCACTTATCATTTTGCTTCGTGACTAGATTGCAAGTGATAATGGTGGATTTTGAAAGCAACTATCAGTGTCCAAGAACGTCTGGGTACCCTGGAGAATTGATTTTCCTGGTTATTTAAGTGTGTGTGACCAGTGATGTATTTTGAAAGTGCAGTTAGTGGCCTGAAATGCTCAGGTACCCTAAAATGGCACCGTCCATATTTATAGATAATGTTGGTAAAAGTGTTTTATGTGATGCGTTTGATTTCAATATTGGTCTTTGATGGCGTTATGTTGTTTGCAAGTTGGTGGGGTGTAGCCTGTGGATTTCGTAGACTACACCTGCTAAAGAAAATAAATGTAATTAGTTGATGTGATTATAATTGTCAAAAAAATGTTGTTTACAAAAAGTATCTCCGTAGGAAATAAATATAAAAAATAAATTAAAATAATTAATCTAATGGATTAATAAAACATTATAATGGAACTAACTATAAACTAACTATAACCTATGAAATAGAATGAGATAAGCTATTAAATGAAATTATGAAAGCATATGATACAAATTAATAAGGATGAAATTATTAAATGAACTACGTTTTAATAGGAAAACCTATAAATTAGAAAAATATTGATGTGTACATTTTGTTTCATTTTATTATATGAACTAGAAATAATAATAACCATATATAATTACTGAATGTGGACTTTAAGAGATAATGACGAAATGTAGATGGGGAGAGTGGACTTTTAGGACATGAATAGTGACTCTTAGAGGACAAGACAAAAAGTGGGTGGTGAGAGGAGACTTTAAGGAGGAAGATGATAAGCTAAAAAATAAAAAATAAAAAAACAATAAGAAGTGTTAATCTACATATGACGACGATGTCCCAAGTGTTGGATAGGAAGAATGAAAAATTTAAATTGAGTGGATAATTCCACATGGCGATATGATATTGAATAAGGAGATGGTGGTTTGGACATGCGATAAGATGGTGTTGGTTTGACTTTTTATGCCTTGTTATGGTTGGTACTTGTTTTGGTTAGGGGGTATTCTAGCTAAGATGGGAATGTGTTTAATTGATTTTAGACAAAGAAGATTTCAGGGAAACCTACTCGAAATCATCTGATACCAAAAATTTTGGTCTTTCCTAAAAATTCTATTTAGTAGCAATTATGAAAATGCGAGAAGTCTTTGACAACCAAACAGTCTATTTGAGTTATGTGGTATGTCGTTCTTTGTGTATTTTAATTGATTTTATGGGGGATAAAAGATAGAGCATAATTTATCAATGAAAGACAAGACTTTGGTTCTGTAGTATTCAATAAAATTTGATTCAAAGATATAGAATGTGATGGGGGTATATAAAGCTTCTTAGTGGTCACTTTAACTAGAAGAAGTTTGACAAAGATACTGTCACTATTTAGAAATCCCCTAACAAAATTTGATCAGCCACGACATGCACACAAAATAATCCAAAGAAATCACGTTTAAATCCTACAATCAGGAAACAGAGGGACTCTACAATGGAGTGGTAGAGCCTGTGAAAGATCAAATGACCCTGTGCAACAAGGAATTCAAAAAATGGCTCCGTCGAATGAACCCATGCTTAAAATCCAACAAACAAAATGAGTGCAGGCTCTAAAATGGAATATCAAGGTTGGGGAAGGAGAAGACACTGCCAAATAAGCTAGAGGCTCAAAAAAAAAGAAAGGGAGAAGGCTCAAAGTCATCGGGACCTGAAATAGTTCAGGAAATGAGCCCCAAAAATGACTAAGTATAGAGGAGACAACTATGATGTTGGGCCAAGTTTCCAAATGGTGCACCTCCAAAGATTAAATCCAAAAGGGGAAACTTGAACAAGTGGCTAGGACCTTACGTGTCCTAGGCCCAAATATAGGAGGCGTAGAGAAATAGTTAAAAGACAAAATGATCGGATAGGGCGGGCCTAAAAAAATTTAACTAATGGTTATAAAAGTGCTAGTGAAAGCAGCCACATGTTAGCCCGGAGCACCTCCAAAGGCAGATCCAAAAGCGGAGACCCAAATGAACACGAGGCTCAAAGGCTACGTAGTCCAAGTTAAAAAATGGGATGGAGCGGACCCAAAAAATGACTAAGTATAAGAGTGCAGGCGGAAGGCGCCACATGTCTCAACAACGCTTCTTCAAAGGTAAAATCCTGAGGAGGTTTCCAAACAAGTATGGACTCATCGCGTGTCCTAGGTCTAAAATGGGATAGAGACTCGGGGGGGTTCACCAACCCTTCACGTGGTAAATGGTCAATAGGCAGGTCAAAAAGGAGAGCAAGCCCAAAATGACTACGTATAGCAGTGTAGGCGGAAGGCGCCATGTGTCTTAACGATGCTGACCTTTAAAGGAAAAATCTCAAAGTGGGTTTTTACATGAGCGCTAGGCTCGCCACGTGTCCCAGGTCTCAAAAAAGGGACAAAGTCCAGGGTTGAATAGTCCAAAGTCAGACGGTAGGCTCTGCAGAGGAAGCCAAGTGTCAACACTGCGCTGTTTCAAAGGAAAAATCTTGGGGCAGGTTTCCAAACAAGTGCACAAGGCCTCCATGTGTATCAAGGTCAGACACTTTTAGCCTCCACCAAGTGGAAAGGACTCAAGGAAAAATACAAGGGAACATTGTGGAAGTCTGTGGACAGACCAGGCCACGTGTCAGTCCATGGGTGCTATTTCAGAGAGTGAAAGGCAGGGGCCGAATCTCCAAGGTGTGCACAGGGCTACCACATGGACCCAGTACGAATAGAATCATTTCAATATTACGTGCCCGCGACCCAAATATTCAAACAGCCATATCTTTTGATTAGAAACTCCAGATTTGGGTGGGAGACGACTTTTTGGAAATGTCTCGAAACCCTCTATGCCATGGAAACATAAAATGTCATTTCTTAACAGGATGTTAGTGGGTGAAAATGGGAAAACATTTTCCAGGCCATTAATACTAGAATCCATTTGCTCCAACAACTAGATCGGATTTGATCTGATCTGTTGTTCTTCCTCCTTCAATGCACCGAGCAAGTAGATCATAGGCACACTAGAATAGATAGATTGTGGGTCAGATCTGCAGTGGGCATTAAGGGATGGTGGTTGAGCTTTCAGAGTAGGATTCAATGAGTTGCAGAGCCTGGTTGAAGAAGGATTTGATTTTTTTCCCCTCTTCTCTCTCTTATTCTTCCTATATATTGTAATGAAGGGGCATATTCAGAATGGTTGAGTCATTATAGGTGTAAGGAAACTCTGTCTACCCCCCTCTCTCTTTCTTCCATTAGGGTAGAATGCGGATGTCTAAGTCTCATGGCCATGGCTCTATAGATGCATGTTTTCTTGCCTCTTTCCCACTGCATGTAATAGTACCGTGTAACATTTTAGAGCAATAGAATCTTGTTTCATGATGCATCTATTCAATCCTTGGCATTATTCTATGTTGTTCTTCTGTACCTCTCATCATCTGCAGGGTATATTGTGCATGTTCTGATGTTTGTTGCAAGTTCTTAGGTGCAGCTATGTTTAATGCAGTTTCAAAGTGAGTGTCTGGGTGAAAATCTAGATCTTTGGTCCGTGGTGCATTTCTATCTGACCCTCTCCTCTAGCTCACCTCTCTCCGTACTTCAGGCAGTCGGGTCAATAGTGTATCATCACACTTCCTTTTCTAGTGTATCACCATGTTAGGGTAGGCTCTTTCAACCTCTCTATTCTCTCTCTTTTTCCCCTTGGAATGGTTAGATTAGGATTAGAATAGGTTATGCCTGCATTGGAGTAGTTTGTGGGCAAGTAGATTAGGAAGCAAGAACCAGGATTTCTCCAGAGGTCCATCTCAAGTTTTGCAAGTCCCACAGATTAAGAGATGGTCCCATGTTGTGAAATCACACCAAATGCCCCACTTCATGGGCCATTCAGGGGTGTTGTGATTCTACACTAACAGTTTTGGCATGCCCGGTGGGGACCCTGAGGTTAGATCTTCCATCTTTCCAAGGTGTCTCATTACAAACAATAAATCATAAGCCATCATGCAACCGCACTAACAGTTTTGGGCATGTTGAGTGGGACAAGGTTTGAAGCACCTTACCACTTCAACTTAGCAGGTTGGTGTGTTCCTATTAAGTTTCAGCCTTTTGAGGCACATGTAAGCACATCTAGTGACTCCATCTAGTCAATAACCCATTCTATGAGTTGCAGACCTTTTCCATCCATTTCCACTCATTTTCATCCATTTTCCTCTTCCATCTCTTTCATTTTCTCCCATTCCATGAAGTTGTGCAATCATGAATTCATTCCCTTCGTGGAACTCACACTTACAGCAGCAATGTAGTTCATGTCCAATGCATTTCCCAACTCCTCCAAATCAGCATTATAATCAAATCCAGGACCATTATGCTTACCCATATGAGCAGGGTCAAAGTCAGTTTGGCCATAGAGCTTATCAAGAACAAGGGGACGTATATAATGGTGATAGTTATGTGGAGAATGTTGGTTTACTGGAGAAGATTCAAAAAATGGAGGCTGGCATGGTTCATTCAAGGGCCATAGCACAAATGAAGGCATTCAAGATTGGTTACAGGGCACCTTGTCCATGGGGAGGCCCTTTTCCCAGACATTACAACCCTCAGAGAGAATATTGACTTCATGGTTGAAGTGTTGCCTCAACTTACACAGTGGATTGAGGATATTGAGGCTTATGAGAAAAGTGTGAGACAACCTTGTCAATGGGTAAGTCAATCACCAGCTCCCTGTCCTTCATTTTCTCTTTCTCAATCTTTATCATTTCAGTAGTGATCATGAGTTAAGCCCATCAGTCACTACCCCAAGTTTTGACTTCCCTTCTCCATTCTCCTAGATCTTTCACCCCATTTCAATGCTTCTCCCATTTTCTTTCCCAAGCAGTCATTCCCTCCAAAGAAACAAGAAGTTCCACCTCTCTCCCCACCACAAACAATTACAAAGTCTGGTTGAACCCCAAACCTGTCACTCCTCTTGATTTCCCAAGGCCATGTTGGGAAGAGACTCAAGAATCCAGTCAAGGAGAATAGTAAGAAGGGGATCCCAATAGAGAAGAAATGACAAAAAATATGAAGAGTTGGGCTACCAAATTTGGGTTTGCAAAGATCCCCTTGATGGTCAAGCCAATAGAGGATTTCAAGGTTGAAGTGCTAGTGGTGGTTGAGGCTGATTTTGTGGCAGAAGAAGAACAAGAACAAGAAGAAGAAGATCAACAATCTATTTACTCTGAATGCAGTGTCCCTAATGGCACTTTGTTTGAATAGGATGTTGATCTGATCCAAGATGCACAACTAGTTGAGGAGGAAGAACAATCAGCTCCAAGTCCCATTGAAGAGGAGGAGATGGGAGAGATCAAATCATAGTTGAAGCCACTCAATGAAGAAAGCATAATTGAAGGATTTTTTTCTTTCATTCCAAGGGCCTGATTTGATTGATGAACCCATGGTGGAAGAGTACCATATAGTTTCAGAGGCTCCAAGTGTGGAGCAGGCTACAGAAGAACCTTTAGTTCTTCCTCCCACTTCATCCAATTTAATCTCTAATGTTGAAGAGGAGTTTGAGATTTCAAACTTCATGTTGGAGGATGAAGGGAACCATGATAATCTAGTTGCATATCAGGAGGACATCGTGGAGGAGGTTCAGCATATGCAATAGGAAAACAAGGAGATAGATTACCTATCAGACTTGGAGGAGTGCTTTGATAGAGAGGATCCTGAGGATATTACATCATTTTCTCCTCCATCACCCACCTTCCAAGCATACGAGCCTACTACCATAAAGGAGGGCATTCAAGAACAATAACCTTAATCTCACAACATCCCTCTGAAACCAAGGTTGGAAGATATGAGTCTTCCATGTTCTTCACAGGAGAAGGAAGAGAAAAGGTATGAGAATGTCACCATTTCTCTCTCACCATCCATCCAGGAAGGTTTGCAAGAAGACTCCATTTTTGGAGTTAAGAATCAGAGCAGTGGGCACATTCAAAGGATCATACCATGCCCAATCATGTACTTGGCTTCTTGGAGCCGAGAAGCCAGAACTAGTCATGCCTACTTCAAGGCATGAGGATGAGTTTTAGAGCACCAAGGGTCACCATCAGCACCTCTAAGAGTCCAATACCAATCAACTTGAGGAGGTATTTTCCATTGATGTTAGATACCTTTATGATTTAGGTAGAGGACCAACTTTTTGTTAGTTTTTCACTCATCCAAGAAGACATATTCAGTGACAAACCATTTACATGGCTGCCCCTTTTTAGAAAAGGAAGTTATTTCTCCCTTCCTGTGGTAGGCTTTGTTTAAGTTTTTTTTCTCTCTGATTAGTTTAAGAGTATGAGTAGATTTGCTTCCAGTAGAAGAAGTGCTTTTGCACACTCTGCATGTCTCATTTGATGCATGTATGATTTGATCTTTGTACATTGTGTGTGTTGTTGTGTTTTTTGCTCCAAGGTTATACCATTGTGTAGTTCAATATGCCCCAGGTAAGTATTGTAATAGTCCATTCTCTAGATAGACCAGGGTCAATCTTTTCAATATTCGTGGAAAAAGACCCATAATTTCCTATAACAATAACAAATTTCAAAATAAAACAAATACATGGAAACTAAAGACATCTTTGAAATGGTCCATTTAGGGACAGATGAAACCCCAGGGTCAAACCAATTTTCTACTCTCAGAAGCCTTGTTCCAAGTTTTCTTATGAAAATTGAGAGTGCAGACGTGGGGTAGGTTCAAGGTCACTAAACTAGTAGTTGGACTCGTAGCGGCTCAAGGATCATATTTTCAAAGAAAAAATATTAGTATCAGGCTACCATTATTGACTCCATGCCTAATGGATGCTTCAAGGTCATTGGTCTCTTCATCTAGTAGGCAGATGCCCCTATGAGTCACCAAATTGTTATCACTATTTTTGTCCCCTAACAAAATTTTATCAGCCATGACCCCACACAGAAGAAACCAGAGAAATCACGTTCAAATCCTACAATCAGGAAATAGAGGGACTCTATAATGGAGTGGCAGGGTCTGTGAAAGATCAAATGACCTCGTGCAAGAAGGAATTCAAAAAACAGCTCCATCGAACAAACCCATGCTTCAAATCCAGTAAATAGAATTAGCACGGGCTCTAAAATGGAGTAGTAGGTTTAAGGAAGGAGAAGACAGTTCCAAAGAAGCCAAAGGCTCAAAGAAAAAGAAACGGAAAAGGCTCGAAGTCAATGGGCTCTGAAATAGTTCAGATCACGCCCAAAAAATGACTAAGTATAGAGGAGACAATGGATGCTGCCAAGTGTCCAAACAACGCACCTCCAAAGATTAAATCCAAAAGGGGAAACTCAAACAAGCATCAGGCCCCCACGTGTCCCAGGCCCAAAGAGGGGCAGAGTCAACAGCTAAAAGTAAAAAAGGTGGATAGGGCGGGCCTCAAAAAAGACTAAGTATAAAAGTGCTAGCAGAAGCAGCCACGTGTCAGCCTAGTGCACCTCCAAATTTAGATCTAAAAGTGGATACCCAAATGAACGCGGGCTCACCACGTAGTCCAAGTTAAAAAATGGGACAGAGTGGACCCAAAAAATGACTAAGTATAAGAGTGCATGCGGATGGTGCCACGTGTCTCAATGACACTCCTTCAAAGGTAAAATCTTGAGTGGGTTTCCAAACAAGCACAGACTCGCCACATGTCATAGGTCCAAAAGGGGACAAATTCAGGGGTTGAATAGTCAAAGCAGAGGTAGGCCAATGAAAGGAGCCAAGTGTCAGCATGACGTAATTTCAAAGGTACAGCCCAAAAGAAAATCTCAAACGAGCGCCAGCTCGCCACGTGTCCTAGAGCCCGAAAATGTGAGTGAGACCTTTGAAAATTCAAAAGTCTCGAGGAGATCTCCATGTGTCATATCTATGCTACTCCAAAGGTAAATTCATGGGGGTAGTTTCTAAACATGCGCAAAGCCCCACATGTCTTGAGTCAGACATAGTACCTTCGCCCACGGAAATGACTTAGGTAGAATAAAAATGAAATAGGGAAGCCCGCAGACAACACTACATGTCTCATGGGCACAATTTCAAGAGTGGGGGTAGGGGGAAAAACTCAAATGAGCGTAGGGCTTCCACGTGACCTGGTATGGCAGACTCTTTAAAATATTGTGTGCCCATGACCCAAATATTCAAATGGCCATATCTTTTGACTAGAAGCTCAAATTTGGGTGGAAGAAGACTTTTTGGAAATGTCTCGACACCCTTTATGCCATGGAAACACAAAATATCTTTCTTTATAGGTTTTGGTGAGTGAAAATGGGAAAACCTCTCCCAGGCTATTAATATTGAATCTATTTTCTTTAACTACTAGATCTAATTCAATTTCAACGCACCGAGTAGACATAGGGAACCAAAATCAATAGATTTGGGGTGGATTTATGGGAGGCATTGATTGATGGTGGTTGAGACTTCAAAGTAGGATTTGATTTTTTTCCCTCCTCTCTCTCTTATTCTTTCTATATATTGTAACACTTCTCATTTGAGGAGAGAACTTTTGGGTATAGGGAAACTTTGTCAAAGTCATTTCCTGACTCCATTTGAGTTGTAGGCCTTCACTCCACACCTAGAGAGCGTATTTGTGCCTTTGAGCACTGCATGTAATAGTCTGTGCACCTTATAGAGAAATAAAATCTTTCTTCATGGCATCTTTCAACCCTTGACATTGTTCTATTGTTTCTCGGTACCTCCCTATCTCATGTTTTCTCCTTGTGCGTGTGTTTCATGTTTGCAGGTGTAGGAAGTTGTGCTTCATGGATTTTTTATGGTGGATCTGGATCTGGGTCTGTGTCACTTCTATCTGACCTTCCTCAGTCTCACCTCTTCGTTTCATTCTCCCTTAATAGATTATCTCACACTTCCTTTTCTATTGTATCACCACTTAGTGTAGGCTCTTTCACCCTCTCTCTTTCTCTCTGTCTCCTTGGAACAGTTAGATTAGAATTAGTTAAATTCTACCTATACTAGAGTAGCTTGTGGCAGGTAGATTAGGAAGCAAGAACTGACTTTCTCTTGAGGGCCATCTCAGGTTTGCAAGTCCCACAGCTTGAGAGATGGTTCCATGTTGTGCAATCACACCAAATGCTCCACTTCACAATCACGACATTCAGGGGTGTTGTGATTCTACACTAACACATACTCAATACAGTGTAATGTTTGGTCCTGACATTTTTCGCACGCAGATAAATAAGCTTCATGCAAGAATTGTCTTATCGAGAAAGAACTCACCTGTGAGACAGATAAGCTTACTCATGTTTACCTTTTCGTTATAAGACCAGATGAATCTTACAACATCTTAGGCACCTGTACACTGATTGGGGTATTCTCATTGAGTGGGATATGTCCTTCGCCATTGAATGAGTAGTAAAATAAAATAGGAGCTATGTGGACTCAGGTGATCGGGTATGGTTTTGACATGGGAGAGTTGAGTCATGGGGAGTTGTGGTTGCGTTAGATGGGGAGAGAGCTCAAAGGGGTGGGAATATGTGGGAGAGGGAGACGTGCCAATGGGTGAGGTAGAAATGGGGGTGTGTGGCGCTGAGTTGAAGGGTCTATATGGTAATAAGTTGGACGGTAACTTGAGCAGAGGAGGATGGAGATTAGGGATGGAGAGCAGCGTAGGAGGTAGGTAGGTTTGAGAGGAGAGAAGGGAGGTAGATGAAAGGGTTGTGTGAGGATGAAGCAGCGAGTGATGTGGATTGGGGGAGGAGATAACGATGGTTGAGTGGGTGTTGTCCACTCAAAATTCCCTGCTCTTAAGAAAGTGAATTTTCAAAATTTTGAGTTTAAGTGTCTTCTTTGTTGTACTGAAAATGTTAAAAGTCGTAAAATTGAGAAAATCTGCGTTTTTTGGGTCATTTTGTGTGTTTTTTCGGGCCTATCGGACATTTTTTTTCCGCGTGTCCCAAGTTCAAAAGTGTGCTCTGTTCCCCGATCGGCCAATTTCCCTGGAGTTTGTCTTTTCCGGGCCCGTCGGAACTTTTTGTCCCAAATGTCCCAAGTCAAATTGTGCAAGTTGTTCCATTTTCGGCCGAATCACCTAAATCGCGTACTTCACACTTTCATGTTCCAAATGTCCCAAGGCATTTGTGCGTATTTTCCTTGCTTCACCCGAATCGGCCGAACCGCGTGTTTCGCGCATTCGCATCTCACATGTCCCAAATGTACCAAGTGCCATTCATGCTTATTTTTCCCGCTTTACCCGAATATCATGCTTATTCAAATTGGTAGGTATGTATTAAATGCACATTCATTGTATTTCTCTCTCCTAATCGGCTATATAACGAGCATACCCCCCTTTGCATTTTTCACACTGCTTCCATGCTATCCTTTGCTCGAACCCTTGCAATCTAATTTCCTGTGCGTGTATATCTTCCCTCTGTAATTCCTTCCTGAGTCTGGTTTGCGGCTCTGTCCTCTGGATTACTATCAATATGAAGATCAAATTTCAGGGACAGGAACAAATCTCGCCACTAGAGTCTTCCATTCCCAATATTGGGGATAGTGAAGCTAGTCATCTTGATTTCGGTGATTTTTGGGCAAGGATGGCAGATGCAAACCCTACACCAATGGCGCAGATGATTCACGACAGCGGTTTGGATTTCGCTGGAGGTTTCCCGATCTTAGTACAGTGTGCTGATACAGTGCTTTCATGCAGAGCTCACTTCGACCCTGATTCGAGCGAATTAACCAATGTACACGGGGAACTCATCGCCAAGCTGGGCACCGCTGCCATTAGCACTGCACTGAAGATTCTAGAAATGGATAATGCCATAGTTGTTTCCCAGGATCAAGCACAAGCCCTGTTCAATCAAGACAACGACAAATACAAGGCGCGGGTGGTGAGGTCCTGGCTAAAGAACCCTAAGAAGGGAGCATCTCGTCTATCTAAGACTCTTTTCCGGGCTGATTTCAATGAAGAATTGTCAAATTTCATAATCCTACTGGCTCGGGTTATGGGCTTACCCTATACTAACGAGTTCCATTTCCGGATGTGCCCGCTCATCAGCATGGTGTGCGAGGGAACTCAAAATATCAACTGGGTGAAAATCATCAGCATGAACTTGGCGGAGCAGCTGTCTAATGTACAGCAAACAAAGATGTTCTACATGACTTCGTACCTAATGTATACTCTAGCGGCATCAAGGCAATGGTTTGGTTTTTCTTACATTAACGCCCACAAGGATGATCCTGTATATGCCTACTACCCGCAGTTCACCCTAGAGACCAGCAATCACAATTTCAGAAGGGTAAATGATGCTTTCACCATGTACGTGGTTAGGGTGCTTGAGGGTGACACTGCTAGAAGGTTTTCAGATGAAGCCATGAACCTGATATCGCACTACGGTGCCTATTTTATTCAATTCAGAAAATTCTCCTATATCAGGCTTGCTGGCTATGAGAGCACCCCTCTGAGGCTTCCCATGTTCTGCAATGATAAGATGGCTTTAATTGAAGTAAGCAGGTAGTTAGAAAAATTACACAGAACCTACAGAGACAAGAAGATCTCTGGTTTGCACTTTCCCATCTCTTTGGGAAATTACACTTGTAAAACAGCCTTGGACGCATAGAATATAGAAAGAGCCCTGGTTCCCATCACCGTTCATTTCTTCAAGCCAATAACTTGCTTCGACTTGAAGAAGTTCATTGATCAGAACATCAAGATAATCTATCATCACAGGGTAGATACAGAAGACTATTGGGCTGACTGTGCAGATGATTTTGAGGCTAGAAGGAGGCACTATGGCAGGTTCTCTCTGCAATCGATCCAAGAACTCGGCTTGTACCAAGTTCCTGAAGGACTCCAGGATGACAATTCTGATCTATACTCATATGAGTATGACAATGTGGTTAAGCACACTCCCTTGGAGGACTTGGATTGGAACAGGAAAGAGAAAGATGATCTGGCCGAGATCCTAGCTCCAGTCTTAGTCAGGACTAAGGTATGGTTTGACAGGAAAGTTCGAGAGCTCAGAAGGCACTCAGGAGAATCCTCTTCTAAGGATGTTTCAACACCAAGGAGGGAAGTATCGACTCCCATATCAGACACACCTATGCAAACCCCTCCTGCCTCATCAACGCAAGGACCTACAACTTCCACTCCTTCATCCACTCAAGTATATCAGAAGAAACTCAAAGAGGTTAAGCAGGAGCCTGTGGAAAAATATTCTCAGAGAAAGTAGGTAGAAGTGCCTTTGGGACCAGAGAACATCATTTTTCTCATTGAAATGAAGAGAGTGAAGTGCCAGCCCCTGCAAATGCTCCTGAAGATCCAACGGATAAGGATAAGGAAGTTCAGAGCACTGAATTTCCAAGTGCTATTGATTGTCTCTAGCACCCCACTCACATCTCAACTTGAGACAACAGCTGTGCAAACCTTGAGCATCATGAGCTCTCTGTCTCTTGGTCCTCTTGCCCCTCCTGCTGCTTCCTCTTCATATTTTGCATGGGTCCAACCTTTTGTTGACGGTAGAAAGAGAAAATCTTCCTCTCGGAACTCAGGGCCAAATTTTGATGCTGTCGCAGCCTTGTTGGGCACTACTCCTTCTCGTGCCAAGAAAGCCAAAATCACCTCCAGAATAGTGTCTGATGCTCAAGGTCAGCAATTCCTGTAGATTGCTAAGCCTACAGTGGACAAATCAGAGCAGGACTTGCAGGCATCTGACTTAGAACTCTCAAGAATTCCAATGGGAGAGTCTACTCTTGAAGGTGAGATCCACAACCTCCAGGAAACGGTCACAAGAGTCATTGGTAGGATAGAGAAAGGGCAGCAAACTATTAAATAGTTGGAAGAACAAGCCCATATTCTCACAGGTTTCATCAAATCTCTTTTGTCTAAGGACAAAGTTTTGGACCCTACCCCATTGACTACTCTTCCACCACCTGTAATTTTGAGCCAAGATGAAGTACAGAGTATTAAAGATATGCATAAGTATTCTGTCTATGGCAGAGCTATGGAGGCCATGGTGGAAGATATGCTTGTTGCAGGATTGAACTTCATCGATGAAGCTTTCAAACTCCACGAAAATGTGAATAATTTGCAACAGAAGCTCTCCTCCACTATCGGGGTCATAAATAAAGAGCTCAAAGTCTGGATCAGTTGCATAGTAGACCTCCGTCTCATGGGACAGACAGATGAGAACATTTTATTGGCTAATAAGGTTTTTGATGATGCAAAGGATAATCTGTCAAAGTTCTGGGTTTACAGTGTGGAGTGGAAGATCAAAGTCTTGGAGGAGGCTTTGGGAGAGCTGAAGAATAGCTGGCAGAAAGATGAGGCTTTCAAGACACTGGTTGTATCTGCTTTCAAAGACATACACTGTCATCTTCAAGATGAAACTTCTGGTGTGCTTCTTTCCCTGCAAGAAATCAAAGCTCAATTCAGAGCTTTTGTTAGAGATAATCTATTCAAGGAAAGCTCCATTTCCAAAGAAAAAATGAAGGAGATCTGCTCTCTTCAATCTGCCATTGAAGAAGCAACTAAAGACTATCATACTCATGTCGAGTTTGATAAGGAAATGGAGAAGTGCCTCGGGTTTTGGGCTCAGTCTACAGCCAACACGTCAGTCCCTTGTGGCAGAGACATAGCCGAGGCATTGAAGAGATTCAGGCAGTGAATTTTGAAGTCAGTGGGCCCCTCCCAGTCATAACCACCTATCTTCTTCTCCTTATTCTTCTCTTCTTTTCTAATTCTTTTTCTCGGATTCATTGTAATAAGTTGAGGTATTGCGATTGGCAATCCTTAACTAATCTTTAGTTAAAAGAAGTAGTTACAAAGGGGTAACTGATTTGTAAGCTATATAATGGCCTCTCCATGCCATTTTATAGGAGGAAGAACTTGGTTTATTTTCTGAAAGTGTAAATAGATCATAAAGAAATCAATACAGAAGGGCTTTCCATTCTTTGTCTATCTGATCTCTGTTATCCCTAAGCTTTCATTTAATTTTTGTGAAGATCATTTGTCTCTTGTTTGTTAGTCTTGCTGATTGCATACTCTCCAACCTTGCATGCATGGTGATCTTGTATAACCAAGAAGGAACTTTGTGTCCTTGATTAATGAATTTTTAGAACTTTGTGTCTTTAACTTCCATCTTATGACACAAATGATCTTGCTTCAATTCACTATAACTTCGCATACATAAAGAATTACTTTGTTATCTATAATTCTGCATGTTGCCTTTCTGCTCATTCTCGTACTCTCATTCCTCAGTCCTTTTGTAATTGATGATCTTTATAAAAAAACACTTTCGTAATATCCAAGTTTAACCAGAAAATCATGTTTTGTATATTTTTAAATAGGTTCGTTTCTGAATAAGGGAACCTCTCCCATTAAAGAGGAGGGACTTATTGTCCCCTGACTGTTGCTCTTCGTAAAGTCCTATTTGATGACCAACAATGGGTAGGGAGTTAAGTTGGGTGGAAGGGATGCAAGGAGAGTCAGTAGTTAGGACGTGAGGTCAGTGGTTGTGTTGTTCGCGTAAGGATGGGTTGTTAGGATATAACAAGAGCTTAATCATAGGGGATCAAGACTAGAGTTGGGGAGAGAGATGTGGAGAGGAGATTAAAAATTGTAACAAGGATGTGGAGAGCTCAGGTGGAAGTGATCTTGGTTGAGGGGTTAGGAAGACTTGTATGGAAGGGGAAAGGAGGTGTGTTGAAAGGAAGTGAGATTGGTGTGGGTTTGTGGGTCACTCCGGTGGAAGACTAGGTGTTAGCTACTCATGTGGAGTCAGTGGGATGTGAAGTGGCTAGGAGAGACAGTGTGGAGATCGAGTGAGCTTGATCGGGATCGTTGATAATATGTTGAGTGGCGTTAGGGAGAGATAACTCGATGGAAGGGGATGGTAGTTCATGTCAAGGATTGAGGAGCTCAGGGATTTTGGAGAGAATATGGGCTCAGGAAGAGGGAGATAAGTGGGGGAATAACTCAGTGACGAGGCTGAAGGGAGTTAAAAATTTAGACTACAGATATAAGACTCGGCCGAGGTAAAAGAGATTGGGATCGGAGTTGGATTATGGAGTCGGAACAAGGTGTGAGAGTGGAGGACTTGGTGGGGGAGTTGTGGGGAGAGGTAGATGGTGGAAGGGAGATGTGGACATGTTAGATGTGGAGGAGATGGGATAATAATATTATTATTATATTGTGGTCTTTTATTTTATCTTTTTTTTTTAAAGTATAAATTACATTTATTTATTATTAATTAATTGTTTTTAATAGCAACAACAATAAAACTATTGATCAGTTATAAAAAACCAAACAAGAAATACTTTTCCAAATAACAAAACCACATACCTCATGATGGAGAAAGATGAAAAAGTGCAAGTAACACACCAAACAGAAAAAGATAATACTAAATCCTGTGAACATGTAAGTTGGAAAAATGAATGACGCACAATATATATCATGTGATGACAACTAGGTGAGTAAGGTTAATTTCTAGATTCATTTTCCCATGTGGGTATATTTCAACAGAAAACAAGACGAGCACGTGCCTCCTAGTGATTTCAATGTGTGACCGTATTGAATTGAAATCAACAAATACTAAGATATTGCAAACAAGTAAGTTAGAAAAGATGAGTAAAATAAAAAACAAAATGACCAAATCTAGGATTTGGTCCCACCGGGTGTGCCAAATGTTGTATAGGAAACTTCATTGTCAAGCGGGTGAAATTCGATACTGGAATCCACCAGCAACTTTGAATGATGGAGGGCTTAGGACCTCAAAAATAGATGTGGATCTACTGGCGTAAAGAAGATAGATGTGTGATACTAAGAGGATATATCTACAAAACTGAAATAGATAATATTAGATAACAATATGAGGGGGTTTCCCAGACAGTGCTAGTTCTAAGAGGATTTTAACTCCCTTAGAGGATGTCAAGCCCCGTGTCTAGAAAGATAACGATAAAATACAAGATAACCAAATAACATCCAAGCTGATAAACAAAGGAACCTGATGTTGCGGGTATGTAGATGGTGCTATTGATCTGATCCGAACACAACAAGCAACAATAACCATGCTACATGAACTAATGAATCATAAGAAGAGTATCGTGGGGATTACATTGTTGTTACAAGGACATCATGAGGATATAAATGATAAAAGAAACTTAGAATTCAAAACAGTATCTTCCCAAATTTTCTCTCTTAATTCCTCTCGTAAGGTTTTGCAGGTCCCTTGAAATATGGGGGAAAACCCATATTTATAGCTTGGAGGTGAGGTTAGATTGGGTTTAACAAGTAACTGGGGTTGGGTAGAGTTACCCAAGTTAAGAGGTATGATGTGATCATGTGGGGCCCACAGTTTGACTTATTCGATGGAGTAAGGAACATAATTTGAATGGTTGGGTGAGATAAAAGATTCTATTTGAATTTAAGAAAAGGGTGTCGGATGGGTATATTAATACCCATGAATTGAATAATTTGTGAGAGATGGGAGATAATGCCAAAATTCTAATTATCAAATGGGTCCACATGGAGCCCATTTAATAATTAATTAAATAAAGGTGAGTAAATGGATGGGATTTTATTTAAAATTAAGAAAAAGAAAAGTGAGAGTGAGAAATGAATGGATGTGAGATGACATAGGGGCGTTATACCAAAAATTGGTGTCTACATATATTTGATAAGATAAGCATCCAAATGAATTTTTGCATATATTGCTAAGCTAAGAAGAAAAACCCTAATAGAGTGTCTTTAGGAGGGTACAAATGTGTTTACATCTTATACACACATGGCCCATGTCATCATGTTGGTAGATGGGTAGAGTGATTTGTAAGGCACTTATGTAAAGGAAGGCGTTATCAAAATGATAAGATTCGATTGAAACTGTTGTCATGATAATAAGTCATTTAATAATAGAAAGGCCATAAGTGTAAATAATTCAAGGGTTCTGCCTCAAGTTTCATGTTAATCTAAGTGAGACGATATGCTTCCAAGCCATACTTGTGTGTGATAACATAAGGACCAATCCAATTGGGGGAAAACTTTCCATGTTTACTCCGTTCTAATGTAGTAACATTTTGATTTTCTTTAAGTACAAGGTCACCAATTTTAAAATCACATTCTTTAACATGTTTGTTATATGCCTTGTTAATCCATTGTTGATAGAATTCATGATGTTTAAGGGCTGTAAGACACTTTTCATATAACAATTCTAGTCTAGCTAGGCGATTCTAGCGATATTCTTTTTCAAGAATGAAATCTTTGAGAGATACACGGAGTGATGGAATTTGAATTTTAAGGGGTAAAATGGCTTCAGATCCATAGACAAGTGAGTAGGGCATAACACATGTTGGTGTGTGGATGCCATTTCGATAAGCCAATAGAGCAAATGGATTTGGAGATGTCAATTCCTGACTACATCATTTACTATTTTCAAGAGGATTTTGTTGAGTGTTTTGTTAGAGGCCTCAGCTTTTCCATTTTCTTGAGGATAATATAGTAATGAGAAGCTAAGTTTGATATTAAATGTATCACAAATATTTTTAACTTTTTTATTTTTGAATAATTTTCCATTGTCTGTGATGAACCTGTGTGGGATGCCAAAGTGGCATATGATGTTTTTGATATAAGAAGATAACGATAAGTCCAGATTTTGTTAAGGTTAAAGTGATGGCTTCCACCCAATTAGTGACCCATTTAGTGAAATATTCAGTTGTTGTGATTATGGAATGATGTTATTAGAATTATTTTGGATTATTTACACCAATGAGGTCTAACCCCCATTGAGAGAAAGGCCATAGGTCCTGAGCAGGTTGTACGCTTGACTAGGGATATGAATGAGATCAAAATGGATTTGGCATTTAATGCACTTCTTTACGTATGCACAATAGTATTTGGTGATAGTAGGCCAGTAATACCCTATTCATATGATGCATTTAGCAATGGAATTTCCACTGAAGTGACCTCCACAAATGCCATCATGGACCTATTCAATTGCTTTGGTTGATTCATGTGATTTAAGACACCATAGTAAAATGCCTTCAAAACTGTGTTTATAAAGGATACATCCTATGATAACAAAGTGGGTGACATGTTGAAGGAATAATCATTTAACGGATTGTGATAGATCTGGTGGGAGTTTTGACTCAGCGAGATAATCGTATATCTGAGTGTACCATAGTTCTGATGGGTTTTCGTCAATGGTGTTGATGGAAGGTATCTCATTTTGATGTGAAGGATGATCCAAGTGTTAAACAACTACAAACATCTTGCTTTCACCCTTTGATTTTTTTGTTTTAAATGGAACAAGTGATATGAGGGAAGCCATGGTGTCTCCATACCTATTGGAAGACCTTGGAATGGATTGAATGGTGTAATGATCGAATGCACAAAGGAGAAAATCGACAACAACCTGAATTACTTCATTTTTACATTGGGATTCTCCCTTAACCTGGCTAATGATAAGTTGTGAATCTCCATATATTTCAAGGATTTGGACACCTAAGAGAATAGTGGTCTATAAACCCGTGATTAAGGCTTCGTATTATGCCATGTTATTGGTAAACTCAAAATTGAGTTTGAATGATAATGAAATGGGAATGTTCAAAGGTGGTATGATAACAACCCCAGCTCCTCCACCCTCTTGACATTTAGCATCGTTGAAGAAGAGGATCATTTTGATAGGGATGAAATCTTATTCATCATTATCAGAATCATTGATGTTGTTGATAGATTCATCTAGAAAGTACTCATGGGGTGGTTGATTATCTAGAACAATTGCTTCAACGAGTTTATCGGTAATGGCCCCACCTTTAATGGATTTTTGTGAAATAATTTCAAGATTAAATCTAATAATGAAAATAAGCCATTGAGTTATACGATCATTGTGATCAGGTTTAATGTGCATGGATTTAAGTGGATTAAAACTGGTGACGACGTATGTTATTTTATTAAGGAGGTAATTTCAAAGTTTGGAGGTAGTGAAATATAAGGAACAACATATTTTTTCAGCTTCAGTATAGGATATCTCATATTCATCGAGTGTGTGACTAATGTAATATACAAATTTTTCATGACCTTGACTATCATGATGTGCAACCATGTCTCCTAAAGTGTGTCCCGAAGTAGATATGTACAAATAAAATGGTTCCCCTTCACGAGGTGGAGTAAGCACAGGTGGTGACAATAATATTCTTTGATTTCGTCAAACGATTTCTAGAAATTAGAATCCCTATGAATTTCTATGTCCTTGCAGAGTAGGTGGTGAAATGGTTGACAATGGTCAGAGAGTTGTGATATAAAATGTTGAATGGACTGCAACTTACCTTGAAGGCTGCACAGTTGTTTGAGATCTGATGGAGGAGGAATTTCAATGATTGCTGTGACTTTTTCTTGGTCAACTTCAATTCTTTAGATGGATATAATGAATCCTAAGATTTTTCTGGTAAGGACACCAAAAACACACTTTTCAGGATTAAGAAAAAGATAGAATTGGAAGAGGCGAGTGAATGTTGATTCCAGGACATCAAGATGGTTTTTAAGTGATTTGGACTTCCCTATGAGATCATCAACATAGTCTTTGACAATTTTGTGAATAAGGTCATGGAATATGTATGTCATGACACGTTGGTAAGTGGATCTCACATTTTAAATCCCAAATGGGATGATACCGTAGTAGAAATTTCCCCAAGGGGTAATAAAAGAAGTTTTATGTTGATCTTCAAGACAAATAAGAATTTGATTATAACCAGAAAAACCATCCATAAGGGAAATTCGTGCATGGTCTACGGCTAGGTTGACGAGTTGATCTATGTTTGGGAGAGGGAAATCATCTTTTGGATAGGAAAGATTGAGATCCCTGAGGTCTCTGCAGATGCGTATTTTTGTTAAGGATTTAGCTACGGGGAATGACATTAGAAACCCATTGTGGATAGTTAATGAGTATGATGAAATTTTCAAATAGAAGGTGTTGTAATTCTTCTTTAACAATGAGAGCTATACGAGGGAGAATTTTACAAATTTTTTGTTTGATAGGATTAGCATTAGGGTATGTGACTATGTTTTGTACAAAAATGTTGGAGTCAATCCTGGGCATATCACTATATGACTAGGCGAAGGCTTGATGATTATTTTTTAAGAATGATATGAAATCATGTAATTCTTATGGACTTAAATATTGACCGACCTTAACAATACGAGGATCCTATGGTGTTCCTAAGTTAACATCGATGGTTGATTCATTGAGAATATTTGGTGTATCCGATAGTAGGGAATTCTAAAGGAAGTGATCCTCAGCTCCCATGTGAGAAACAATATCCTAGTTATCTTGACACTGAAGGATATCTATATCGGGTGAATCTTCATCAACCATTTATGGCCAAAAAATGGGTAACAATTTAGTGGAGTGATCAGATTGATAAGTGAGTGGTCCTAAATATATGTCATTGATTAAAAATATTAGGCAGGATGGGTACAATGTCGTCTGTGTCCATGGGATCTTCAAGGGTTGTTGACAATGTTGGTTTTGGTTTCGAAATAGTTAGGGATGTAGCAAGTTTGGATATAGTGGCTTCGTACATTTTGGAGGTTAACATTTTATAGCCTAATCCACTCTTCTCATGAGCTTTATGGTAATACAGGACATGCTGATAAGGTGTTCTCTATTCATAGTGTCTGAGGCCAAAACCTCTCCACATGCAGTGATGAAGATACATGCGGGTGAAATTTGGATTAACAAGTGATTATAAATTTTATGTGAATGTCCTAGTGTGGTGTGTATTAACAGCATGGGATGGAGGATAATCGATTCCTCCATAAATGAGACTTGTCTTGAGATAAGCAAGACCATAGGAAATAACATCTCTAAAATTTGGGTCATACGTGGGTTGTTTGTCAGGGAAACCATATGTTTTAGGTGAAGGGATGGAGTTGAGCATGATGAGATGATACTCCCCAAGTGTAAGGTGCTTTATGGCCTCACCAAGAGAAGAATCATCTGGTAATTGGGAAGAGGGGATAGATGTGTTGGCAGACGCTTGATCGTATGATTTAGATGTAGACTTTAGTATAAGGACATCATTTGGATGATACATCATGTAGCAGTCAGCAAACAGATTTGGATCAATAGGAACTATATAGGTTTGTCCTTCATGTTCATATTTCAGATAGTGGTGGAGGGTGGAAGGAACACAACACATGGTACCTATCTAGGGGTTTCCTAATAACATATTGTATTGAATTTTCCTTCAATAATGTAGAATATTTCTAGAAATGTTTTAACACCTGCTTTAAGTGGGAGTATGAAAGTGCCTAATGTGGGTGTGATAGTGTCATTAAAGGATCATAAAAGAGCTGGAGTTTGTGCTACAATGGTATTGAGTTAGTTAAAATTGAGGGATGATATGATATTGATGGAAGCACCACTATCATTTATGATCCTCTTAATGAATATGTCATTGATCTGAGCAATGATGAAGAGTTTTAAGTCCTTGTCTTCTGGTCTGAGACAAGGTATTTTAGATGGTTCAAAAGATATAGAGGTGGATGCTTTGAGAGCACCCACAAAGTTCATAAATATAATCAAATCATTGAATGGTATGGTTATATATTGGAGTGCTTCCATCATGGCTTGTTTATGGAGAGGTGATGTTTTAACTAGTTCATAAAGACATCTTGACAGGGGATTGATATAATTGTTTAATGAAAAAAATTTGTACCTTGGTGAAAGAGGGTGTTGCTGCTTGTATGGAATTTTTTTCCTTCGATAGCGAATTTTTGACTAAACTCTTCAAGATCCAAGGAAATGGAAACCTTAGGCTTACCAAATGGACCTGATAGTTCAAGAGGTGGAGGTATAGTGGCATAAATCTTACCCTTCTTATGCTCAAGTGATTCTTTGTTGTAATATTGTGAATGGAGGGTGATATGCATTACATCCATTCGAAGGGCAGACATTTCAAGAAGGGATGTTTCAGGTTTTGATGATGATGATGTTGATGATGGAATTGTGTTTGAATGAAAAGGAAGGAAGAGTGGACTGCGAAGTTCTTGTACTTTCAAATGAAAGGCTCTAAAATTTTCTATGGAGTGACCACGTGTCTTGTGATAATCAAAAAAATATTGAAATCGTACCAAGTAGGTTTCCACCCATGACGATCTGACGACTTTGGAGGTGGTAGTGTAATATGTGATCATTGAAGGATTTCATCTAATATGGTGGCGTAGCACCTCTTGGGCCTTGACATAGATGGAATTGAGGTTAGGCCTTCATCCTTCTTGGGAAGAGGCAAGACAAGTTGTTTAGCAATGGGTTGTTTATTTTTCAGCTGCAGAGGTTTTCTAGTTATCGCAACAAATGGAGGATGAGGATGTTCTGTAAGTGATCACTACAATGAATACCAAGGCTATGCAGGAGATGGAGGGTGAGGTTCTGGTGTGGTTTCCCTTTGCAGAATGATAGATGTAGAGCATGGATTCACTATGGGAGATTGGTGGATGGGATTTTCCCCTATAATAATGGGGTTATTAACTAGTATGAGAGAACAAGGACCATGAAGGGAATTTTTCTCTAGAGGGAAATAATGAGGACCCTTAAAATATCCAATGGTGTCTTTTTTATAAGGTCCTGTAGGCCTTATTCTTAGCATGATGAGAGGGTCTTGAAAATTGGCAATATGCCTTGTAGGAGGAGGTGGATGAAAATTTGGAGGGCCACAAAAAAGATATGTATCATCATTATGAGGGATTCTAAAGACTTGAGTAACACCCTATTTACTAGGCCCCTTTGAGGTTTTGGATGAACTTGGTGTATTTGTTGAAGTTGATGCTAGTGAAGGAAGAGGAGTTTAGATGATGTGATTAATGTAGTCTAAATGATTTGTAGGTTTTAGATCATTTGTTTTTGTGAATTGATGTCGTCTACAACCCATGGTTGGCCTAGGTGGAGATAGTTGTACTAAAAATATTTCAAGAGGTATCATAGCTATAGCTACAAACCCAAGTGCAGGCACATGTATGGTTATACTAGAGGATGCAGGTATGGGTTTTGTATTGGCATGTGATGAGGTCATAGGAACAGTTTTAGTAACAAGTGATGGTTTAACAACTTTGAGCTTGTTGATTTCTGGTGTTGATTTTGTGTGTGCTGATTTGGTAAGTGATGAGGATGTAGGAAGGATTTGAGTGATGTTTTCAATAGATTGAATCTCTGTAATCGTAATTTTAGACTCATTGGTTGTTGGTGTTGATTCTGCATTTTTTTTTCATTAAGTGATGGATTGAGGGATAGAATTAATTTTCATTAATGCATTAATGGTGTGGACCACATTCATTTGTGGTTGATCAGAAGACAAAGGATTATTTGGGAAAGGTTGCTTAAATATGTCAAGATTTTTATTTAGAGCTTTGTTTGGATTGTCTAATTGAAGGTCACCTTTTTTTATCAAATCTTAAATCACGTTGTAGAACATACAACATCTTTCGATGTCATGACCATTGACCCTATGGTATTTACAATAGTTGTTATCTCGATACCAAATGGGCTTTGATACAGATACGTGGATGGGCAGAATAGTAGGGAGAGATATCATGTTAGAAGAAAGAAATTTGTCAAAAAATGGCTACAAGTCTCTCCTATGGGTGTATAGTTACGTTGTTGATAAGGACGCTTGACGACAGGTTTTTTCTTCGGAGTGGATTTGACTACAACGATGTTGGAAACTGTTTTTGACTTGTCATTGTTAGATAGTGATTTGGATGGGAATTCAGCTTTTGGTTTCTTAGGATGAAGCTTTACCTGTCCATCCTTTAGAGATCGCAATTCCAGTTTGCGGGCCATGGTAAAAGCCTCATCAAAGTTCTAAAATGACTAGATCTATAATGTAGATGAGATGTGTTTAGCACATGCATGACATAAGACCTCAATTAACTCTATTTTTGGTAATGTAAATGATATTTTATTAGTCACACCTCTCCAACGAGTGAAAAAATCGGCAATAGATTCGTCCTCGAATTGTTTGATGGCATATAAGTCGTTGATAGTGATATTGTGGACTATGTTGATAAAAAAGTGGTCTAAGAAGAGTTGGGAAAGTTGTGCAAAGGAGGATAAGGAATGTTGCAGAATGTTTTTATACCAATCTAAGGAGGGATGGGTGAGGGACATGGGAAAGGTCTACAACATTAGATCTTGATCATGAGATATTAGATAACATGCATGATGGAAGGAAAAAATGTGTTGTTGGGGATATTCTTTGTTGTAAATATTAATAATATTAGGAATTTCCCAGTGGAGTGGATATGGTTTATATGGTACTAAAGGGTGAATGGGCTTGTTGCAAATTTGATCATAAGAAAGTGTATTCTTGGATGATGAAGTAGCTTCAAGAATGGATATGTGGCTTAAAAGGGCTTGGAGGGGATTTGATTACATTTGTTGCTCTGAGGATGAACCAGGTTTTAAAATGGGTGGGCTATGTTGTGAGTATGCTTAATAATGCTGAGGAACACTTTGTTGATAAAAAATGTTTTGTCAGGGGATGTTATGTTTATACGAAGCATTGTGCTAATAAGAGTTGTTTTGCTGAGGGATATGGTATTGTGGGATATTTTTTTTGAGTTTTGTATTGAGGTAGTCCATATTGAGGAATGTTTTGTATGTGGTACATTTTGTTGATAGGGGATGTTTTTTTGAGGGATGTTCTGATGATAAGGTTTGTTCTACTGTGGGATGTTTTGATGGGATGATAAACCTTGTTGCAAAGCTATAGGTTGTCAGGTTTGAATATATTGATACTATAATGGCATTGACATATAAGTGATTGAATTTGAGTATGTAGGTATTTTCTAGGAGTACATGGCAGAGGCACCAGTGGACAGTGCCTATTATGGAATGCTTTGTTGAGAGATACTATATTGTGGGATGTTTGGTAGGGGTGTGGATTGTGTCATGAAGATAAATGGTTGTGAAGGTTGTGGTATGTATTATGAAATGATATGTGTACTAGTGATGGTACTGATATGACCAGTGATGTGGTTATGGGAATAGACATAGTGATGTTTTGAATGGGACTAGTAACCTGTTAGGAAGATACAAAAGTAGTAAAGGCCACATAACCTAATGGAGTTGTCTGTACCTATGAGGAAACTTGAGGATGAGAAGAGGAAGAAATGATACTACTTAGAGGAGGTGTGGATCCCGTAGAAGGACCTAATGAAGATGTGGACTGCTGAATAGATGTATTTTGAGATGAAATCATGTGGAGATCATAAACGTGGACCACAGAGACCTCAGGTACTTCAGGTTTACTGGTAGAGGATTTTCCATTTGATGTTTCAAATGGCTTAATGGAGTTGGCAGAGATCTGGGTTTGACTATTGTTTGGTGTTTCATGTTGATTTTAAGTGTATGGATATAGTTGTTGGATAGTAGGATCTAGGTTTTAATCAATAAGTTATGCAATGGCATATGAAGGGTTATAAGTGTGTGGAATGAAATGTGGTGTGAGTGGTTGCATTTGAACATTCCTCGCTATTGAATAATCATTGAGGGAAATGGGATTTGAGTTTATCATTTCTTCAAAAACATTGTCTTCCTTATTTTCGAAAGGAGGTTTGGATGCTCTAGGAGAGAATGGATGCTCTGATTCTAGTGTATGAGGGATTTGACCATGATACCGATGTGGGGAATAAAATGATTGTTGTTCTATTTTGTTGTTATAGTTGATCCCTAATTCATTCCAAGTTTTTTGGGTGTCAAAAAAGGGATTGGATGTGTCCATTTGATAATAAGGGATCTTTTGTTATGTTGTTGTCAAAAGTGGTGTGGTGTAAAATGAGACATGTTGTTAAAATGTAGGGGGTGGCATAGACATGTTTTGAAAATTTTGGTTGCCAACTTTTGTCTACTAAGTACCATGATAAGTAAACACACAATCACCTAGGAATTGAAAAGTACTAGATGGTTTGATTTACAAACAATAAGAAAACACAAATAGAATGTTGTTTTGTATTAATCTTGATTAATTATAAAAAAAGAGAAATGTGTAAGATGGTTAAGAAAGGTCCTAGGAAGTGGTAAGTTATGGATTATTGTAGGTATGTCTAAGGGTGGAGTTGTCGATATACCTGAAGGTACGTGAGGCCCAACTATGTATTGCTTCCAATATGGGCATGTATATTAGGAGATACCCCCTCACTTAATGGTCCCACTGTAATAAGGGATTCAAGTGCTGAGCCAAAACATACCGATAGATAGGAGATTATACTCAACTAAAACACCAAGTTGGTTTCCTTGTTCAGTGATGAAATCCCAATTAGTTTCACCTGTGTGGTAATTGTTGAAATGTGTTTTTTGATTTGAAATGATTTAGTTGTGTCTGAGGGAAATATAAGTGAATGCAATGATTTTACCTCCCTAATTAAAACTAGATGATCAAGAAGTATGAGATGGTTCGTTTTAAGACCCAAAATGAAATGTCTATTTTTGATGTGGATGAACAAACAAGAATGCAAAATGAAAAATAAAAAGAGTAGTATTTACACTCACCGTCTGAGCGCTCTTATTATTTTTATTTCAAATTTTAGCAATTTTTCAAAGCGCATGTATAGAAAATCCAGAAAAACAAAACTCTTAGAAAAAAAATCCTACGATCATATTAGTATAAGACAAAAAAAACACAACAAGAAGCAATAGACTTGTTATTTGAATATAAGAAAAAATACACTGAGGAATTGCGGGCGATTGGGTCAATCGCAGGTGATTAGCCTAATCGCGGACGATTATTAGAAAATTAAAAATAGTGGAAAATTTATTGATAAAATGAAACAAGGAAATATGCACAATGTCCCACCAAGCGTGCCATAATATCAAGCATGATTTGTTACCTTGGGTTTGCTTGATGTCTCAAGTGGGTAAAACCTAACTCAACCTCACTATGGTGGGGTTTTTTGGATACCCACAATGTGTGGTGGATATTTTTCGCTCCTTGATGTAAGGGAACAAGGATAATTTTCCCTATAAGAAAGCCTACAAAACTTAAACAAGATATAATTAGTACAAATAAGTGGGCAAGTTGTCTAGAAAAATCTAGTCCCCAAAATCCCAAAGACTTCCTTAAGTGGATATCAACCTACTTATGAAACAATTAAGTTTTATTAATGATAATGCTTCATTACAATATGATAAAGCAGAAAATATGACCAGATGATGTCACTTATTTAGATGATTACATAAAAAAGAGAATAATAGCAAATCTAGAACTAAAGGTCAGATTCTTGATCTGTGTACAAGTTTTCATAAAATTTTGATCCTATGGAACCAACTAGGTCTTCCTCCTCAGTTAAATAGGATTCGGGTTAAGAGATATAGTCCTTTACACATAAGTCAAATACTTATTCCTGAGTATTGTAGAGGTGTGCAAGAGTGGTGTTGGTGTCAGGGATGCTGATATGGATGTCAGTCTTGAACTTGGATGCAGTGTGGTAGTCATCTAGTATGTCTAAGCTAGCTTCATAGTTATATTCAAACTGTTCGAGGTCAACTTGGATTCTTTGAAACTATTAGTACAAATTCCTAAACTCATCAATTGTTTAACATATGTGTTGTGTTGATGCTAAAATGGCCTCTAAACAATCCATGGGTGTAGCGTGGATGGCACTGAGTTGTAGGTCATGAATAAAACCATACTACTTCTAGTACAATGGATGACGAATAATAGGTAACAAATCAACGTTGGTAATAGGATAGTTGTCACCTCCTATTACCATTTGACATCACCATGTTAGGAAACATGTTAGAAAATAACTTAAACAAGTAAGAGTTAGGAAAATTATAGAAATATGGGACAAAAAAATGTTATGCAGGAATCGCCATCGATAACGTCAATCGCATGAAATTACTATAAATTCTAGCAGACCACAGAAATAGGGATTAAAACTAAGTTAGATTATGATTCCAATGAATTTTCAAAGCAAAGTGACATGATAATTTTAACACAAACAAAATTATCTGCTAATGGAAATATAAACTAGCAAAAGCAAATGATTACCTTGTATGAATGATCGAATCGGATGGGAAACGAAATGAGAATGGTTTGATGATGGAAAATGGGAAATACGATGATCAAGTTGATTATTTTGACACAACGTAATGGTAATGGAGCTTTGTTGAAGATGATTGATCTCTAAAATGTTTTTGAGTGAACCTAATTTCCCTACAAAATTTGAAGTTCCTCTCCAAAAGAGGCTAGAAAACTTGTTTATATAGATTGCCAGTGATTGGGATAATCATCGGTGATTTCAGAAAATCTGAGTTAGGATATCAAGTGATGTGATTTCCCTACTATTTTGATGTCGATTTTGGAGGATTCGGAAGGAGGTTATGAGGTCAAGTGGGAGAGACTTGAACTAGGACTAGGTTAGTTAGGATGAGGATGGAATTCATTTTAGAAGGTTTCTAAAGTTGTTTTATTTATAAATAGTTAAGTGTGGAGAGGTGGTTAGGGATAGGTTAGAGGTAGTTGAGTAATATTTATAGAATGTTTCTTAAACTAGCTAGTTACAACTAGTGAAGTTGTCCAAGTTAGCATGTTGAGGTGTGAGGGTATATTAATTAATTTAATTTAACTAATTAATTAATTAGATCTAAGGATGTGGTGGTGTGAACATTAGATAAATTCAATTAAAGGGGACTTATGGGTGACCTAATGTCATAGAGTATCGTGAGTGGGTTGTTTTGATCGTGAATAGGTTTAGAGACAATGATAATGAGGGAGTGTAGAATTTCGGTGTCTATAGGATATTTGCTTGCATACTTGTTTGTTACATTATCTGTTATTTTCTCTTTTATGCATGATTTTCCCTATATTCAGTTTTTACACTTATTTGTTGTATGTAGCCATGATGGCTTTGTGTTTCTTGCGACATCGTGAGTGGTGTCCCATATTTGCAATCTGCTTTGTGTGGCTTACTTTTTCTTCTTATGTGTTTACATTAATACTTTGATTGGTAGTTTATACACTGTTTGTGTAGCTTATACATTGTTTTCTATATGTATGTTTGTTTGTATTAACACTTGTGTTTGGCTAGCCTTCTTTTTTGTGCACACCTTGGTTTCTACCAAGTGTATTCCCTTCCCATTGTAGGGAAGAGTTATGCATTTCATGCAATTAGTCCTCTTTTGGGGCCACATTCTCTTATCAGTGACATTGCATGCGCCCCCAAAGAGGAGGGACATCATTTGGGGTTTTACGTACTACACAATGCTTCTATACTAGTTCAGTTCAGTGTACTTTCCACCCTTGGAATTATGGGTTACATACAGTGAGTGGGTTCATTCCTATCTACAAACCTCATACACAACAAATTTTACAGTACATGTTAGTCCTTATAATTATGGGAAGAAGTTAAATTTTGGAGGATACAACGTAATTCCTCCCTATACTTCTTCTACCAATGGCATCAGATAACCCAAAAAACTAGGACGTATAGAAATATCTTCACACATGTTCAGGGAAGTAGTTAAAGGTTAGAGGTTATAGAGGAATTCCTCCCTATACTTCTTTGGCCTATAGCGTCTGATCGCCCAAAAACCCTTGCAGTACAAGATATCCTTCTAGACTCTCTTTCCCAACATGGATCAGGTTCACATGTTCCACTTACACTTTTTCATTTTTCATTTGTGTATTTTACATTCACATGCTTTTTACACTTATATACATGCATCTTTTACATTACACTTAAACACATACATACATACATACATACATACATACATATATATATATATATATATATATATATATATATATATATATATATGACTATTTGATCATTTTCTCCTTGCACGTCTGGCCTTATGAGAAACAAGCAGTAAAATGGGTGCAACAACAACAACAACATTTCGTGACAACACACACCATACTTACCATGCAGGTATATCACACACATCAGCAATTGCACATGCATTTCCTCCCTAGGTTCACTCTCATCACTTTTTTTTGTTTTTTTCATCTTTAGTTTCCTCACTCCATCATATTTTTTTTCATTCCATGGTTTTTCTAGTCCTTCAACGAGTTTTCTACTACAATCTTCATGTACATCAGGTAATCATCTCTATCTACTTTATGTTACCGAGCTTTCCACTCACCAACATAAAGTGGGAGAAAATATAGACACAAAATCATGTACTTTAGACATTATTTAGTCTCAGTCTCATACTACTAGTTAGAAGGTTTTTGAGTGAAGAAAGTACTAATCAACCCCTGTCTATCTACCATCTTACTTTGTTTTCTTCCGTTATTCCCAAACTGTTGCACTCGCATGACCAGTCAACTTTAATTGTTTTACATCATTTTATGTTTGACTAGCGCACCCAGGCTAGTACTGTGGCATCCAAGGGTACCCTAGTCCCACCGGGGGTGCCCTAATCCTTTTTCAACTTTCCCGCCACTTTTTAGACACTTTCTAGCCATTTCAGCTTCTTATCATTTTGGTGGTTGGCCATTTTAGGGTTAATTACAAAATTAGATCAAGAGAACATGAAAAATATAAATTTATGACACCATAATGAGGGACCAAGCACTAGTCATTATTATCATCCACCTAGAGTTGCATCCATTTGGAGATCATTTTCATCCATTAGCTCCATCACATAGGACAAGGTTGGTTCATCTGCATCACACAAGTGTAGGAGGGGATTGTATTCTATTCCATCTACCATTCTACTACATTTTTTATGTAAGGCCCACATTTTACACACACAAAAGCAATAGTGAAAATAACAGGACATTTTTTTTTGACTTAAATTACTCACTACACAATGGCACAAGGGATCCAAGTAAATAAATATCAAAGACGCATATGGCACTTACAAGTCCTCGACTCACCTAGACACATGACAACACCATAGACATGTTGATGCCAAACTTTTCCAAATGAATGAATATTGACAATGACTCAACCACAAGAAAAGAATCTCGAGGATTGGCAACCCCACAACACATTATTTCATTAATTGCATCTTAGTTATGATTAACATTCCAAGAACATTATTGAGCATGGATAATTTCCTCCTTTTTTCCAACTACAAATTCTTAAGTTCATTCCACATTTAATTTACAGTTCAACCATTTTAAGTTGTCTTTTAATCCTTTATGGAAATTTCCATAACTTACATACTTATTTGGCATAATTCAAATTGCATACAAAGTACTTAATTATCTTTTTCTTATGTTACGAATATGCTTCTCGAACGTTTATTCAATGTCTACAATTTTCCCTTGCAACTCAAGCGAATCTAACTTGATGTACAAAAAACAATATTAGGATATAAGGGGGGGTTGGTTTAGATTCAAGATTCATTTTCCCTATAAACATTATTTGAGCACGGTATCTTTATTTCCTGATTCAACATTCCCAAAACAAGAAATTGTATTTGGATTATATATAATATATATAGATATATATATATATATATATATATATATATATATATTTCTACTCGAAGTTTGATCTCACCAAGGGGGAACTCGTATTATTTGTAACACATGAAAATGTTTAATTGGGTTAAAAGGGCTCCAAGAGTGGCATTAATCTTGACCTCAAATCTCATTTTACTCTTATGTGCTTTACTCTTACATCACGTTATGGTCTCACTAATACCATCGCTTTATAAGAAAAGCATTACAAAAGTACTTGCATGACATCTAGAAGAATTACATGCTTCGAACCATCATAACTACAAATGAACCACAATTGATTGGTGTTCAAGATAAGATCCCATGTTTCTACATTTCACGATTCCGCATGTGAATTTTCTTTTATTCTTACTGTCATAAAAGGGCATAACAGGGAATTACGGGACAAGATCTCATTTTCCTGGGTTCTCTGAAGTCAACATCTTTCAAATCAATCTTGTTTGCAAAGAGTTATTTAAATTTTTCTACCCACAAGCTAACCTTCTAATCTCTAAGGTATAGTTTAATTCCAATTTTCACTCAGGGCTTTACACCCCTATTATAGATTAGATTACGGTTCAAAACATATTCACCCTATAAAACCCTTTGTAAGAGACCAAGGCACTAAATTTTCACTAGAAAAATATAAAACATTTAGCTACGAGGGACTAAAGAGTTCACTAACAAGAATGCAAGACATAGAACAACTATATCATGATCTCCATTTACATTGTCTAAGACCAACATGGATTTGATTCGATTAAAGAATTTTAATTCTACATCTATCTTCGAAAGACAAGGTAGTCCACTAGGATACGAAGGAAGAGTTAGCTCTACTTACCCTAAATAAAGTTTGATTGTGTCGCTCCTATTTGTGTCCATTTTGATCCTCTACTATTTTGGTCTAAATGTTCCTTCCTCACTTTGCATTGCTCTGTAACATGTTTTCTATAGTTTGAATGGATGAGAATGAAGTTGATTTTTCTATTCCCATGACTTTAGTCCATTTGAAAATCATTTGACATGCCTCATTTTGCAAAGAAATCCCCAAGTTTTCCATGTTCTATGCCCTAAATTTTTTCCAAATCTATGGGCTCTACCATTTTTCTATATTTTCCCAATCATGGAGTGTTAAAATTGATCGATTTGTGCTTACTTTCCTCAAAAAAACCCCATGGCCATGGTCGTAAAATGTTTAACAGCCTTGTTCCATTTATCCTTTGTGCAAAAAATTCCATCACCCATGAAGAAAAAATCAAATTCTGGGCACAACTGGAAAAATTCTATGTTTTTGATGGTCAGACGGGCGTATTTTAGCCATCAAATTATTGCTGAGAAGTCAAAGGGTACGTGGCAGCTTCTAATTGGCTGAGGAAAAGTGGGGAAGTGTTGTAACTTTTCATTTTTCACCTTTTTGACAAATGGGGCATTTTTGGGCCTAGGGACCCATTTTTTCCAAAATTTACCTATGTGGCATGTTCTGATTGGCAGGGGGATGGCAGGTGGTTAGATTCCCTTAAGAATTTTTAGACTTTATTTTGTAAAAATTTTAAAGTCAAAAAATGGTCCAAAGCCCCGCAGCCAATCCAGAGTGGACACGTGTCCTAAAGACCAAAGGGGGAGGAGCGGGCCGATGGGGGACTTAGAGTTTTTTAGCTCTATTTTTCTAAAGTTTCAAAATCAGTTTTTCCCCCACTCCAATCAGAGGAGGACACATGGCAGAAATCAAGGTCAGAGGAGACGCAAAAGGGATGGCAAGAAGACTTAAAATTAAAAGTTTGGAGTGTGGCCCCATGGCCCATTTTGGACCTTTCAGAAGGAAGCAAAAAATATTAAAGTAAGAAAAAAATTTTGGAGCGCAAATCCCACATGGCCAATCAAGGTGGGTCAGGTGGAGAACTTTTATAAAGAAGGCTTAAAATTAAAAGTTTGGAGAGTGGCCCCGTGGAGGGGACAATGTGTCAGAGGGAAGTGTGGGCCGTGGAAGGAAAAGGGAAAATTTTCCCTTTTGGTCAAAAAGACCTAGGGTAAAATTTTGGAGCATGGCCCCGCGGTGAATCAGTGACAGACATGGTGGCGAAGGCAGAGCAGGTCGGTGGCAAAGTGGAGAAGGAAAATTAAAAGATTTTCCCTTAACAAAAAAGGGAGTTAAAATGAAAATTGGGCCCAGAGGTAGGAGGGATTTTAGCGAATCAAAATTTGGAGCAGCCCACGAAAAATCACAAGCGACACATGGCGAGGGAGAAATTGGGTGTGTGGGCCCACGGGGAAAAAACTGAAAATTTTCCAATTTTCAAAAAAGGTCAAAATGCACAGAATTGAAGCGTGATTCCAATGGGACCCACCATGTGCCATGTGTTAGCTCCAAATTTCAAGGGCGGAGGGGTGGAGAAAAAGTCAAAATTTTCCATTTTTTCCAAAAAATGTGAAAAGTCAAAAATGATCCCAAATTCGGTCCCAATTGTTTTTTGACACGTGGAGGGCCCAGATTGAAGGAGAAAGAGCAAGATCAAGGGAAACTGTGCATTTTCATTTTTGGCCACCATTTTTTCTCCAGGAAGCTTGGAATCATAAATTTTGCATCAAATTTCATCAAATTTTTGGTGAATTCCAGGTCTTTTTGGCCTTCTAGGATCATTGGAATCAGTTTCATGACTCAATATTTTGATTTGAGATGTTTTTGCAGTAATTTTTTCCCTTTCCCAAGCAAACACATGAAATGTTAATTTGAAAATTTCCAGAGGTAGTTTTGGAAAGGTGAGAAGGTGAAATGATGAGTGAAAAGGCATCTGTATGCCTTGATGATGAAAAATGTGCCTCCAAGAAGGATAATGATCTGAATATTTGTAATGATTTGCCATTTTAGAAACACCTGGCAACTCTCATTGCAAATTTATTAAATGTCATTTTCAGTGAATCATGAGAAATGGTTGTAACAGAATTGATCCCTTGGCATATTCTTTTCTTGGGAAAGAAGGCTCCAATGTGGCAAGAGATATATAATGCATTTTTGGAGAAATGCAAGAGGTGGGGAAAAGTTGAAAATCACGAGCAAATTCTGAGAGAAAGCTCATTTTTCTGAAAAACCCACCAAAGAACCAGAATAATTTCTTCTATGTTGGATCTTCATGTATGTGAGTTGGTTACAAGTGTATAGCCATCACACAGCTCTGAGATTGTTCATGAAACTCTCCCCTGCTAATGAATCTAACAAGCTTTTGAGTTAATTTGTGTTTTTCTGGGCAATATGATGTTTGTTATCATTTTTAAATGCCTGCAAATAGTTTTCATTGTTCTTGTTGCAATCTTGCATTGAAATTCTTTAGAAATCACACAGAATCTCCATTTCTTGTTGATAGTTTAGTGGCATTTGCAATCTCATGTTCAGAAGTCCTTCATCTGATAAGGAGATAAACAAATTTAAAATCACTTTACCTTCCTTGACTACAGAGATTGCTTGTAAGCCTCTGGGGGCACCTTAGGCGTGGTTTGATCAAGGATTTTTGTGTTTAATTGAGTTCTTTACTTCAAGCTTTTGTGGTGAATTCTCAAATATTGTGTGAAGAGTGCAACCTAGGCTTCCATTTATGCCTCTTCTGGTTAAAAGAATATCCTAATTATTTGAAGCATTTTATCTGATAGTTGTTCAAGTATTGTAGAGGTTGTCAAAGATCTGATATATCCCAGTTTGTCTTGTCAACACCCCACCAAAAAATTCATTCAAAAAAACTAATCTACCCCATACTACCCCTACATTGCATTGTGTGTCAACAAAAGGATCTAACCCATCTACAAAAATGCACAAGGCAAATCAGGATTATACAATGTCTTCAGTAACCCTTGCCTTGCATTGAAAATATCTCCATAATCTGGGAGTGACAACTTGTGAAAGTCATATTTGGAGTGTTGATCATATTTTCCCAAGGCCTTTTCATACTATTTTCATAAATTGAGGGATATCTTCATCTCCTTCACCATTTTGGGGTTACAATATAGGTTCTATTACCTTGGTTGAAAGGCACAACCTAAAATAGTGAGGGTCAGATCAAATCCTTTCAAAGTGCTATCCATCTCTCCACAAATTTGAGTGTCAGTTAGATCACATCCCCAGCTACAAAATGACACACATCATGATCTATCTGACTTCAAGCTTCATGCCATATCTCTGATGCTACTCAGACTGAAAAGGAGAACAAATTTGGGTACCAACACTTTCTGACCCATTGCCTAGCTCCCGGGAGATTCTTTTATTTAAGTATTTCAGATCCTTGGTAATACTTCTTATGTGATTTATGTGCAATTACAAATTTGAGTATCATCTTCTGTTATCAGATTTATAAGATTGGAATAAAAATTAGAGCTCTGAGTTTGATATTTTCTTAGTTCAATCTGATCCATGTGCATGCATATTTGAGATATTGGAATGCAATATCAAACCTTCAGTAAAGTCCTTTGCAAATTTTGAATGCAAATACGTTGTTAAGCATCATTTTTATAATCATTTGTAAGGATTGAGTGAAGATATAAGTTCTTCCACAATTTTACCAGTTTCCAACAGTTGTTGCACTTCATTTGCATTTTTGATTGATAAAATTCAGGAAGAAGGAAGGTCTGATTTGTAAAGTTTGGCAATCATTTTTAGTGCTGGTAAATATTTGACAGAGTATTTTAGTGCATTTATCACAACTAGGGTGAAATTCCTTAGTGGTGACTTCATGCTAATTTGAAATCTTGATAAATACCAGTGTCTTGGCTTTCTGTCATTTATTTTTGTGCTGCTGATCTCTACCAAAACTGGAAGGAAGAAGATCTATCTTCCTTAGAGACTCTGCTAAGAAATTGTTCTCAGATTCAAGAAACTCAGAGTTCTAAGGGAGAAGATTTTGGAAAGTGGTTAAAGGTCATACATTAGAGCAAAGATATATCCATTGGTGAGAGAGATCAGCCTTTAGTAGAGGATTATCACTCTTCTTCAAGTGATTCTAATTCAACAATCCTCTCATAAACTTGTTTTCCTCATCTAGTGAAGGTCCTTCTGCTGTACCTGGTAAGTTCCTTCTCTAATCTGCACCTCTGTGTTTTAATTCCAAGTAAAACTTGATTGAAGAAAATCAGCACTTAGAGAATACCAATCTTGTGAATCACATTCTTGAGCCCCAAAGATCTTGCACTCCTCATCATCTTGTTTCACCTCCAAGATCACCTCCACCAAACAATATGGCTCAGCCTAGACCTCCATTTGTTGTTAACACCTTTTGGTCCCATAGATTTTAGAGGAATGGATGGTTACCAAATGTTTTCCACAAGATGTTAGAAATCCATTGCCAAAATTCCAAGGCAATAATGCAATAACTAGTGATCACCATCTCTAAAACTCAAATTTTATTAATATGATGGAAGATTTTGAGATAGATTTTGAAGATGTGTATATTAATTTGTTCATGCATACACTAGAAGAGGATGTCTAGGGATTGGTAAAAGGCTCTACCTGATAATTCTATTGATTCATGGACTGAAATGAAAAATGCATTTAGGTTGCAATATGGTGACAAGACTGATCCTAGATTTCTTTTATTGAGTTTGAAATATCAAGAAGAACCCTAATGAATTTTTCCATGACTTCAACACAAGGTTTAACAAAACTTTGAGAAGGCCTTTCCTCATTGGTTTGAGGCCTTGTGATGAATCTTGTTTAATCAAATATGTAGATGCATTTGATAAAAAGGCAGCCTATTACCTAAGAGACAAGAACCCTACCAATCTAAGACAAGCTTTCACCATGGCACTTCAAATTGAAAAACAAAATCAAGGCTCTTTGGGAAACCTCTCAAGAGAGATGGTGTAAAATTGATAAACCCTAAAAAACCTCAAGCTAAAAAGGGTGACTGATTTAGAAGAGGTTGTGAAAACTTTGGTAGGGGTTGTCAAAGAAATTTCATACAAGTTAAACAAGAGTTGAGAAGGGAATTGGGTAGACTTCACAAGGTCAGGCTAGGTAGCAAACACAAGATATATTTGGAAATCACCATAGGGAATGAGCATTAGACAGTTTGATGACAAAGGTAAAGGGTCCTTGGATCTGCAAATAGACATCCTCAAGCACATGAAGGAAGAAATTATCCTAATCCCTTAACTGCTAGGGTTGCTGTTATTGAAGAAGTTCCTGATATTGATTGGTGTGATAGGTGTTTTCTACCCCATCCTCCATGTGAAGAAAACCAACAAGAAGGTGAAGTTAATAATGATGATGGTACTGATGATGATATTTACATGATGGGTTGTT
The DNA here is from genome assembly GCA_019776745.2 of Taxus chinensis. Classification (NCBI taxonomy): domain Eukaryota; kingdom Viridiplantae; phylum Streptophyta; class Pinopsida; order Cupressales; family Taxaceae; genus Taxus; species Taxus chinensis. The sequence continues at coordinate 883,628,146 of CM034151.1, forward strand.
CTTCAAGCTCACAAGGAGGAGCAACATCTACTGAAGTAATAAGTTTAGGACAACAATACTTTTTGGGATTGCATCAAATGGGTACAAGTCTTTCTTCCCCCTCATGCTCTTGAAGTTGATGTAGTGCAAGATTTTTAAATTCCTAACAATGACTTTGAATACTTAAGAGCTTTGATGATTAAGAAGTATGACAAATGGTATCCCTTCGGGAGGAAGATAGATAATTGTTGATGAATGTTGTTGTAGCTCAAGAGAAAGAATATAACACTAGAAAATAAAAGTTGTTAAAGGAATTTGGGCCTGAGCCAAACCTAAAACAACCATTTCTGGATAAGCATTCCAAAAGAATCTCCTAGGAAATAAACACTTGCTAAAAGCTCTATTGTCCCAAGCACGAAATTACAGTCCTTGTTCATGCCCAAGCTGCCAAGAATCCATTACCATCTAATGAATCTCTTGTCTCCCTTCCAATGTTGTTTTTCCAAACAGTGCATTCCCTATTACATAAAATTGTATTTGAGCCAAATTAAAGTGAGTGTTCCAATCATTTCAGTTGCTTAGAATTCATCTAAGCATAAGAAGAGAGCATTTGAGTACTTGGGGTTGAAGGAAGAGAAGATTCACTCTAGACATAAAATGTAAATGTTGTTGAGACTCTTCCTCAAATCATTGTTGACCTTGAAACACCACCCAACAGTAGAAGATCTTGGAGATACACCTGAGGTATATTTGGGGACATCTTTGGTTCCATTCCCAATTGAATGTTGATCCATTCTTCACAACTTTGATCATAAAGGATAAGCTATTCCCAATTGTATTGTTTGATTATGTGCATCATGTAATGTCATGTGCGTGAAGTCATGAATGACTTTGGATATCAAAGTGATTTTCCATACCAGTCAGAAAGTGTACTACCCATGGACTCAAGATCAAGTTTCGGTAGTTGTTGTGTAAAAGGTTTAAGTGCAACTTGCATCTTATCCTGGGAGGAATTTGAAAATTGGATGACCAATTGTTGATTTGTGCCAAATGGGGTATGATTTTTTCAAGAAATTCAACTTCTAAGTGATCCACATGGACTTCCTATCTTATGGATTCACATTTTTCTCACCATACACCCATAATGATTTTTAGCCTTTCATCCTTTATGGAGATAAGCATGATGTTGGGCCTAATTGAATTCCCAACAACCCTACTTTTGAAGTATTCATTTTGTGATAGACTTGATGTTGATAATTTTATTAATTTACTGATGGAAAAGAACACATATGAATCAGTAAAAGTGCCTTGAATAGGTTTTTGCTCCTTGGACCTTTCTGTTTGATGGATCTTGCTCCAAATTATTTGAATGGTGTTGGTATAAATCTATTTCTCGCTAACTTGGAATGAAGAGTTTATTTAATCCTTCATGACTTATATTTTGAATGAAGGACTACTTCAAGCCATTGCAGAGCTCATGCCATAAAGCATGTGACTTACAATGGAGTGTAGGAATAGCGTTATGGAAGCACAATGTTAGGAAATAAGAGATAAAATATGCAGAATAATCCCTTACAGAATCGCAACAGTAGAAACTAATATGCAGAAAGTATTACAGATCTCAAATAAAAGTGTAGAATAAATAACACAACACAGAGAGACAATATTTAACGTGGTTCACCCAATTTGGGCTACGTCCACCAAGAATCACTTGCTCAAATTTTATTACAAGCCTCCACTCTCTCAATACAATACCCAGATCCGTTTGGAGCTATGCTCAACAAACTCTACAGAATTCACACCCGAATTCAAAGCACATCTGCAATACATTTTCTTGTCTATCTATCATATGCATAAGACCATATAAATAGACAATTGCTTAAGTAGTTTGATACAAAACCGTGGGTATCAAAAATGTGCAAAAAACAAAACCGTCCCATAAACCTATGGGTAGCCGAAGAGGTGGGTATCAAAACAATGGGTACCGAAAAACCATGGAGCCCAAAAAACAGCCCATAACAGTTACCCATTACCCATGGGTTAATAAACCACCCATGAAAATTTGCTTTGAGGGCTTTGCCCATGAACCCCCTTTGATTAGGCGAGCAGGACTGCCATAAAAATACCTGAGTGTAACACATAGAAGGTGTACCACACTCTAACATGAAAATAGGATCCACAAACATAACAATCTCCCACTTGGAGACTGATTTCCACTGAGCAAGCTTCTCAACCCTTCACTGTCATCCGCGAAGGCCAACCAAAGCTGAACATAGCTTTAGTTTATCCCTTGTGACCACCTTGGTCATCATGTCTGTAGGATTCTGACTGGTATGAATCTTCTCCAACTTCAACTTATCTTCCTCCAAAGCTGTCCTGATGAAGTGATATCTCAACTGTATATGCTTCATCCTGGAGTGGAAAGCAGAGTTCTTAGCTAGGTGTATAACACTATGACTATCACTATGCATCTTACATTCCTCCTGCTTATGCCCCAACTCCTCAAGCAATTGTTGTAACCAAATCATCTCTTTGCTTTCCTCTATGGCAGTAACATACTCAGCCTCCGTGGTTGACAAAAGCCACCAGCTTCTGTAGTCGTGAAATCCAGCTCACTGTTGTCCCACCTACAGTGTAAATATAACCTGTTGTGCTCCTCCTACTGTCTACATCTCCAGCCATGTCTGAATCTACATAACCACGTAAAGTGGTGTCTGATCCACTGTAGCATAAAACTGTCCCCATGGTCCCTCTCAAATACTGAAGGATCCACTTTACTGCTTGCCAATGCTCTTTACCTAGATCACTCATAAATCTACTCACAGCTCCCACTGCATGGGCAATATCATGCCTAGTGCACACCATAGCATACATCAAACTACCAACTACTGATGAGTAAGGTACCTTGGACATCTGGTTTCTTTCTTGCTCTGTCTTGGGACACTACTCCTTTGATAACTTAAAATGGCCTGCCAAAGGAGTCCCAACCGGTTTAGCATCCTGCATGTTAAACCTATCCAATACCTTCTTAATGTACTCTTCCTGAGATAAAGTCAGCTTCCGTTCCTTCCTATCCTGAGTTATCCTCATACCAAGGATTTGTCTGGCTACCCCCAAATCCTTCATATCAAAGGATTCACTTAGCTGTTTCTTGAGTACTTTTATTTCCTGCATGTTTTTACCTGCAACCAACATGTCATCAACATACAAACATAGGATAATATAACTTCCATCCTCAAATTTATTTGTATACATGCAATGGTCAGAATGACATCTAATATAACCTTGCTCCATCATGAAGCTATCAAACTTATTATACCATTGACGTGGAGCTTGTTTTAGGCCATACAAGCTCTTCTTCAGTTTGCACACCATCTCCTCTTTACCTTTGACTTCATATCCTTCTGGCTGCTGCATATATAGCTCCTCCTCCAAATCACCATGGAGAAATGTAGTCTTTACATCTAACTATTCTAAGTGCAAGTCTTCTGCTGCCACTATTCCAAGAACAGTTATGATAAAAGTCATTTTTACTACAGGAGAAAAAATCTCATCAAAATCTATACCTTGTTTCTGTGCAAACCCCTTGACCACCAACCGGGCCTTATATCTTTTCTTTCCTCCTTCTTCATCTTTAACTCTGTACACCCACTTGTTCTGCAATGCTCTTTTTCCTTCTGGTAGCTTCACCAAATCCCAAGCTTGGTTCTCCATGAGAGACTTATGCTCCTCATCCATGGTTTGCTCCCACTTCTTACTGGCATCTACCTGCATTGCTTCATCAAATCTCTCTGGCTCTCCACTATCAGTGAGTAATAAATAATAAAGAGAAGGAGAAAAACGTTTAGGTTCTTTTCTTACCCTAGAAGACCTCCTCACTGTAGGAGTTTGGGGTTCCTGTTGAGTAGGTTCCTGAACTGATTCATGGGTCACTTTCCCATCCGGAAGATCCTCTACCACTGCATATTCTTTCTTGGATTCTTCTCTGTTTTCCTGCAACTGTTGCTTATACATGACTTTCTCATTAAAGACCACATCCCTAGACCGAATGATTTTCTTGTCCTTAATACTCCAACATTTAAATCCAAAGTCATCACCACCATAACCAATAAAATTACATTTTTCTGATTTAGCCTCTAGCTTGGTCCTATCATCGTTGTCTATATGAACAAACACCTCACATCCAAAGACTCTAAGAAATGAATAATCAACTTTCTTACCATACCAAGCCTCCTCAGGTATGCCTCCATCCAAGGCACTTGAGGGTCCTCTATTTATCAAGTACACAGTTGTGCTCACTGCTTCTACCCAAAAAGAAAGAGGCAGTCCTGCATGTATCCTCATGCTCCTATCACGTTCCATTATTGTTCTGTTCATCCTTTCTGATACCCCATTCTGCTGCAGAGTTCCTAGAACTGTCTTTTGCCTGCGGATTCCATTCTTAGAACAATAATCATTAAATTCATTGCTGCAATACTCCCCTCCATTATCTGACTCTGAGACATTTTAGACTTAAGACCTGTTTCATTCTCTACCAAGACTTTCCATTTAACAAAAGTATCAAATACATCAGATTTGTTTCTAATACAATAAACCCAAACTTTCCTTGTTGCATCATCCATAAAAGTAACATAATAACTTGAACCCCCAAGAGATGATACCTGAGCCAGCCCCCACACATCAGAATGTACCAGCTCTAACTTACTCTCTTTCTTCGTAGGTCCAACCTTGAGAAACCTTACTCGCTTATGTTTCCCATATATGTAGTTCTCACAGAAATCCAAACCTGTTTCTGTATATCCAGGAAAATTCTTCTTTATGATGTTCATGCCCTTATGGCTCATATGACCGAGCCTATAGTGCCATAATGTTGTATCTACATCTGAAGCCACAAGATTACAATCATTAGTACTATCAGTGGTTAAATACAAGGTTCCAACCTTCTTACCTCTTGCCACCACAAGAGCACCCTTGGTAACCTTCCAAGAGTCAGCTGTAAATATCACAGTACAACCATCACTTCCCAATTGCCCCGCCGATATCAAATTTCTCCTTAATGTAGGCACATGTCTGACATCCTTCAATAGCCATGTATTCCCATTCTGCATCTTAACCTGAACAGAACCTTTTCCAACTATACTGCAAGGCTCATCATCACCAAGAAAAACATGCCCAAAATCCCCTTGAACATAATCAACAAAATAATGCCTATGTGGAGTAGCATGAAAAGAAGCCCCTGAATCTAAAACCCAAGATTCAGTAATATTATGCAAAGAAAGAATCAAATCATCCTGACATATATTACCCGATGCCACATTTGCCTCCTTTTTTTCTTCCTGTTGTTTCTTCTTGTCTCGAAGCTCCAAATAATCCTTCTTTGCATGCCCAGACTTTCCACAGTGCCAACATACTATCTTGCTTTTGGATTTTGACCTTGCCCGATCCTTTGATTTTCCATGGTTTCCTCTATTCTTCTGTCTCCCTCTAGTTTCCACTATCAAAGCATTCCCTGAAGTAGAAGATTCACCAGAGCTTTTTCTTTGCATTTCCTCGCTTAGAATCACCCCTACAACATCCTCAAACTTCAACTTTGAGTTAGCAGGAACCGAGTTTCTTACCGCCATTACCAGGATATTCCAACTCTCAGGTAAAGAGCACAGAACTAATAAAGCCCTAACTTCTTCATCAAATTCTATTGTAACCGAAGCTAGCATATTTACAACCGTATTAAAATCATTTAGATGATCTGCTACTGAACCATTCTCATACATCTTCATATTAAAAAACTTTTTCATTAAAAATATCTTATTAGAGGCAGAGGGTTTTTCATACAACTTCCCTAATGCATCCATCAGTTCTTTTGTAGTCTTTTCCTTTGAAACATTAAATAATACCGAAGATGCAAGACACAGCCGGATCATTCCAAGTGCCTTTCGATCCAACAAATCCCATTCCACATCTGTCATACTTGAGGGTTTGTTCACCTTCTCAAGACAACGGAGTATAAAGATCCTTCTAATAAAGGTAATCTTCCATCTGCATCTTCAAAAGACTGAAATTCTACCCATTGAATTTATCAACCCTAGATCTTCCATCATCTGCCATAGCTCCCACTCAAGATAAAAACTTTCCCTGCGATTCAACACTTTAGCAAACCAAACCAGGCTCTGATACCAATTGTTAGGAAATAAGAGATAAAATATGCGGAATAATCCCTTACAGAATCGCAACAGTAGAAACTAATATGCAGAAAATATTACAGATCTCAAATAAAAGTGCAGAATAAATAACACAACATAGAGAGACAAGATTTAACGTGGTTCACCCAATTTGGGCTACATCCACCAAGAATCACTTGCTGAGATTTTATTACAAGCCTCCACTCTCTCAATACAATACCCAGATCCGTTTAGAGCTATGCTCAACAAACTCTACAGAATTCACACCTGAATTCAAAGCACATCTGCAATACATTTACTTGTCTATCTATCATATGCATAAGACCATATAAATAGACAACTGCTTAAGTAGTTTTACAAAACCATGGGTATCAAACAATGGGAAAAAACAAAAATTATCATAAACAATGGGCAAAAAACATGTGGGTATCAAAACAATGGGTACCAAGAAAACCATGGGCCCAAAAATAGCCCATAACGGTTACCCATTACCCATGGGTTAATAAACCACCCATGAAAGTTTTCTTCGGGGGCTTCGGCTCCTGAATCCCCTTGACCAGCTCACCAGCAAGCAGGACCACCGTAAAAATACCTGAGTGTAACACATAGAAGATGTATCACACTCTAACACGAAAAATAGGCTCCACAAACATAATAGGATCTCCCACTTGAAGTACTAATACTCCTCGGAGCAAGCTTGAAAAACATGTCCTTCACTGTTATCCGCGAAGGCCAAATCAAAGTTGAAGATAGCTTCTCAACCCTACACTGTGGTCTCCACCTACAAGTGTAAGATATCAATCTGCTCATGTATCCTCATGTTGGTGTCAAGGATTTCTCCTAAACAAGGACATGAATGAGATAGACCAGCAGGTTGGATAACTCACTGGAAATGGAATATGACATTGAGATCAAGGTGACCAAACTGGTTACTACTTGGGAATGCTCTTTATGTTAGTCAGCTGGCTTCCAAGCTACTCACAAGCTCCCAATCAGTGGATGAAGATAGGGGTTGTCCTAGTGCACTACAATAGCATACATCAAGAAACCAACTAGCTAATGATGCACCTGGTTCCATGTTGGACATCAAGTTTCTTTGGTGCATCTATCTTGGGACAGGTTTGTTTCTTTCATAAATGGAATAATGGCCTAAAAAATGAGATACTTCAAACGGTACACGTCGTCCCATATGTTAAACCTATCTAATACCTTCTTAATGTACTCTTCCTGAGATAGGAGTCATCAAAAGTATCCTTATTCCTGAGTGTATCCTCACACCAAGGATTTGTCTGGCTAAAAATCCTTTATATTAAGGGTATTGCACTGAGTTCCATGATGGAGAAGCTTTTATTTCTTTACATGTTTCTTACTCTATAAGTAACAAGTCATTAAGATACATGAACAGCTAGATAATATTACTTCCATCCTACAAGTATCTTAGGGACTTCTACTCAATGGATCAAGAAGTGACATCTAAGTGTAACATTGCTTCATCAGGAAAGGAGAAGTTAGAAGCTTCCTATACCCTTTGTCTGATTTCAGTGCCATACAATCTCATCCTCAGTGTACATGAGGATCTAGACTTTACCCTTGGGGTGACTTCATACCCAAATTCAAGCCAGCTGCCATAAGTGGATAGCTTACAACAACAAATTATTTCACCAAGTGGATTGAAGAAGTAGGCTTTACATCTAACTGTTCTAAATGCAAGTCTTCTGCCAACCACTATTTCTAAGAAGGAAGTTCTGATAGAAGTCATTTTTACTACAGGAGAAACTATCTCATAAAAGATATATACCTTGGCATTTTTTGTGCAAACCCCTTGACCACTGAACCGGGCCTTATATGGTTTCTTTCCTCCTCACTTCATCTTTAACTATGTACACCTTACTTGTTCTACAATGCTCTTAGATCCTTCCGGTAGCTTCACCAAATCTCAAGTCTAGTTCTCATGAGAGCTCTTATGCTCCTTATCCATGAACTTGCTCCCACTTCTTATTGGCATCTATGGGCTGCATTGATTCATCAAATCTCTCTAGGCTCTCCACTATCAGTGAGTAATAAATAATAAAGAGAAGGAGAAAAACGTTCAGGTTCGTTTCTTACCCTGGAAGACCTCCTCACTGTAAGAGTTTAGGAGTTCCTATTGAGTAGGTTCCTAAACTGATTCATGGGTCAATCCCAGGAAAAGATCCTCTACCACTGCATATTCTTTCTTGGATTCTTCCCTGGTTTCCTACAACTTTTTATTATACATGACTTTCTCATTAAAGACCACATCCCTAGAGCGAATGATTTTCTTGTCCTTAATACTCCAACATTTAAATCCAAAGTCATCACCAACCATAACCAATAGGAAAGTGCATTTTTCAAATTTGATGCCTCTAGCTTGGTCCTATCATCCTTGTAACAATATGAACAAACACCTCACATCCAAAGACTCTAAGTTAAATGAGTAAGAATTTCTTACTATACCAAGACTCCTCAGGTATGCCTCCATCCAACGCACTTGAGGGTCCTCTGTTTATCAAGTACACAAATGTGCTCACGCTTCTGCCCAAAAATAAAGAGGCACTCCTACATGTATCCCTCATGCTCCTAGCACATTCCATTATTGTTTTGTTCATAGGTTTTTGACTTCCCCATTCTGTTGTGGCACAGGTTCCTGGAACTCCATATTTTGCACCTATGGATTCCATTCTTAGAACAATAATCATCTAAATTCTATGCACTGCAATACTCCCTTCAACATTATCTAATCCTGAGACATTTTCGCTTAAGACCTGTTTCATTCTCTAATAGAAAAAAGGCTTTCCATTTAACAAAAGTGTCAAATACATTAGATTTTTTTCTAATACAATAAACCCAAACTTTCCTTGTTGCATCATCAATAAAAGTAACATAATAACTTGAACCCCCAAGAGATGATACCTGAGCCAGCCCCCACACATCAGAATGTACCAGCTCTAACTTACTCTCTTTCTTCGTAGGTCCAACCTTGAGAAACCTTACTCGCTTCTGTTTCCCATATATGCAGTTCTCACAGAAATCCAAACCTGTTTCTATATATCCAGGAAAATTCTTCTTTATGATGTTCATGCCCTTATGGCTCATATGACCGAGCCTATAGTGCCATAATGTTGTATCTGCATCTGAAGCCACAAGATTACAATCATTAGTACTATCAGTGGTTAAATACAAGGTTCCAACCTTCTTACCTCTTGCCACCACAAGAGCACCCTTGGTAACCTTCCAAGAGTTAGTTGTAAATATCACAGTACAACCATCACTTCCCAATTGCCCCGCCGATATCAAATTTCTCCTTAATGTAGGCACATGTCTGACATCCTTCAATAGCCATGTATTCCCATTCTACATCTTAACCTGAACAGAACCTTTTCTAACTATACTACAAGGCTCATCATCACCAAGAAAAACATGCCCAAAATCCCCTTGAACATAATCAACAAAATAATGCCTATGTGGAGTAGCATGAAAAGAAGCCCCTGAATCTAAAACCCAAGATTCAGTAATATTATGCAAAGAAAGAATCAAAGCATCCTGGCATACATTACCCGATGCCACATTTGCCTCCTTGTTTTCTTCCTGTTTTTTCTTCTTGTCCCGAAACTCCCAACAATCCTTCTTTGCATGCCTAGACTTTCCACAGTGCCAGCATACTATCTTGCTTTTAAATTTTGACCTTGCCCGATCCTTTGATTTTCCATGGTTTCCTCTATTCTTCTGTCTCCCTCTAGTTTCCACTATCAAAGCATTCCCTAAAGTAGAAGATTCACCAGAGCTTTTTCTTCACATTTCCTCGCTTGGAATCACCCCTACAACATCCTCAAACTTCAACTTTTAGTTAGCTCAAGAACCGAGTTGCTTACCGCCATTACCAGGCTATTCCAACTCTCGGGTAAAGAGCACAGAACTAATAAAGCCCTAACTTCTTGATCAAATTCTATTGTAACCAAAGCTAGCATATTTACAACCATATTAAAATCATTTAGATGATCTACTACTGAACCATTCTCAGACATCTTCATATTAAACAACTTTTTCATTAAAAATATCTTATTAGAGGAAGAGGGTTTTTCTTACAACTTCCCTAATTCATCCATAAGTTCTTTTGTAGTCTTTTTCTTTGAAACATTAAATAATACCGAAGATGCAAGACATAGCTGGATCATTCCAAGAGCCTTCCGATCCAACAAATCCCATTCTACATCTTTCATAGTCTGAGGGTTTGTTCACCTTCTCAAACAACGGAGTATAAAGATACTTCTGATAAAGGTAATATTCCATCTACATCTTCCAAAGACTGAAATTCTACCCATTGAATTTATCAACCCTAGATTTTCCATCATTTACCATAGCTCCCACTCAAGATAAAAACTTTCCCTATGATTCAACACTTTAGCAAACCAAACTAGGCTTTGATACCAATTGTTAGGGAATAAGAGATAAAATATGCAGAATAATCCCTTACAAAATCGCAACAATAGAAACTAATATGAAGAAAATATTAGAGATCTCAAATAAAAGTGTAGAATAAATAACACAACACAGAGAGACAATATTCAACGTGGTTCACCCAATTTCAGCTACATCCACCAAGAATCACTTACTGAGATTTTATTACAAGCTTGCACTCTCTCAATACAATACCCAGATCCGTTTGGAGCTATGCTCAACAAACTCTACAGAATTCACACCCGAATTCAAAGCACATCTGCAATACATTTTCTTGTCTATCTATCATATGCATAAGACCATATAAATAGACAACTACTTAAGCAGTTTGATACAAAACCATGGGTATCAAATACCATGGGCAAAAAATAAAACTGGGTCCCAAAACCTATGGGCCGAAAACCGTGCGGTTTTACAAAACAATGGGTACCAAAAAAACCATGGGCCCAAAAACAACCCATAACGATTACCCATTACCCATGGGTTAATAAACCACCCATGAAATTTTACTTCGGGGGCTTCACCCCCGAACCCCCTTGACCCGCTCACTGGTGAGCGAGACCACCATAAAAATACCCGAGTGTAACACATGGAAGGTGTACCACACTCTAACATGAAAATAGGCTCCACAAACATAACATCAAGGACATCATTACAAAGGGAGATTCAGAGCTAGTTGTCAAATAAATAATAAAATTGTATGCTACAAAAGATCAGCAGATGAAATAGTATAAACATGCAGTTTGGGATCTCATTGAGATGTTTGATTCCTTCAATATTATTCACCATGACAGAATTTTGAATGTTGCTGCTGACAAGTTGGCAGTGTTGGGGTCAAGGTTTGGAGTTTGCACCATTTCACCTTATTGTGAATACAATGTTGAAGTGTTGACTAGGCTATCTGTCCATGACAACATCAAGCATTGGCAAGTGTTTGATGATGATTCTCAAGTGCAAAGGTTCTTGCAAAATCAAGGTGAGTTTGTAGATCAGCATATTGATTGGGAACCAATGGTGTGTATGACTGAAGGAAGAGAGAATTTTTTTGGAAAAGATATTATCCAATTGGAAACTAACACCATTCCTAGAGGCCTTGTTACTCTTGAGTCTAATTTTAACAATGTTGATTGCATCATCAATAGAAACATGTATGCCTCAAGGGATGTGGAAGAGCATGACTTGGAAATAAAGGACAAACCAAGAAAATTTTGGTTGGGCAGCAGTTTAAGCAATTGTTGAAACAATATCAAGACTATCTTGCTTGGTCATATTCAGAGCTGAAAGCATATAGAGAAGACTTGTTTCAGCATGAGATCCCTCTTGAAACAAAAGCCAAGCCATTCAGATAGAATTAAAGGTCAATCAATCCACTCCTCTCCATGAAAATGCAAGGTGAATTGAAGAAATTGAAGGAGGGAGGGATCATTCAGCCCACAAGGTATTCATCTTGGGTTGCAAACCTTGTGCCAATCAAAAAGAAGAATGGAGATATCAGAACTTTTGTAGACTTTAGAAACCTGAATAGAGATTCATTAAAAGACAATTATCCTTTGCCAAACATGGAGAACATGCTGCAGTTAGTAACTGGATCTGAATTGTTGTCCACCTTGGATGGTTTCTCTGGCTACAATCAGGTTGTTGTCAAGGAGTCAGAAAGATTTAAAACTACCTTTACCACTCCTTGGGGAACAAATGTTTATGTGAGAATGCCTTTTGGTCTCATGAATGCTGGGGCTACCTTCCAAAGAGCAATGGATGTTGTTTTTTCTGGTTATATAAATGACTTCATTACAGTTTATCAGGATGATGTGACTGTATTTTCAAATAGCAGAAAAGATCACTTCCAGCCATTTGGAAAGGATGTTGATCAGATGTAGAGAGTTTGGGATCTCTCTCAATCCAAAGAAGTGTCACTTTGGGGTGAAAAAGGCCAAGTTGCTTCGGTCATATTGTTTCAAAGTCTAGTGTCATGATTGACCCTGAGAGAATAGAAGCAATCAGCAAGGTGCCAATTCCAAGAATGAAGAAGGGAATCCAATCTTTCTTTGGGAAAATCAATTTCATTAGAAGGTTTGTGTCCAATTTTGTTGAGTTAACTATTCCTATCACATGCATGTTAAAGAAAGATCAGGTTATCAAATGGGAAGAGGCTATTATTCAGGATTTTGAAGGAATCAAGGAAGCACTCAAACATGCACCTGTCTTGGCAGCTCCAAATTACAAGAAGCCTTTCGAAATCTTCTCCTTTGCTTCTAAAAATACTATTGCATCTGTTTTTCTCCAAAAGGATGAAGATGGGGCTGAGAGGCCTATTTCCTTCTTTAGCAAGGCTTTACAAGCTGCTGAGTTAAAGTATACAATCATGGAAAAACAAGCATTTGCCTTGGTGAAAGCAACAAAGGTTTTCAGGCCTTATATTTTAAGTTCAAAGGTTGTTGCTTATGTTCCCCACACCATGGTAAAAGACATCTTATCAGAGATGGAGATCTCAAGTAAAAGATGTAGATGGGTGAACAAACTGCAGGAGTATGATATGGACATCCAAACCACAAAGCTAGTAAGAGGTTTGGGTCTTGCTAAGCTCATGGCTGAGAGCAACCTACAGACTATGGAAGTGAATGAAGTAGAAGAAGAAAGGGTAGATATTCTTGGGAAATTGGTAAGTTTTGAGTGGTACAAGGATATAATCTTTTACCTCAGACACCTTTGTTGTCTTGATCATTTAAATAAAAATCAGAAAAGAGCCCTCAAGATGGCTTCTCAGAAATACATCATCACTGACTTTGGGCTGGCTTGGAAGAACCCTGAAGGTGTCCTCTTAAAGTGTGTAACTGAAGATGAAGCTCCCAAAGTAATTGTTGATTTCCATGGGGGAGTTTGTGGGGGACACTTTGTTGGAAGGGTTACAACACACAAGGTTTTGAGAGCTGGTTATTGGTGGCCTACTCTTTTCAAAGATGCAACCATGTTGATTAGAAAATGTGAAAGTTGTCAGCGTTTCTCTGGAAGAATGAAAGCTTCAGGCTCCCTTCCTTTATAGCATGTATCAATTGAAGCTCCTTTCAAACAATGGGGAATGGACTTCATTGGTGAGATTTCAGATCCTTCTAGTGCTGGCCATAAGTGGATTCTTATAGCCAATAATTATTTTACAAAGTGGGTAGAGGCAACCTCCACTAGGAAAGCAACACACCAAGTTGTTATGGACTTCTTGTTGAATAATATCATATGCAGATTTGGTGTACCAGTCAAGATTGTGGATGATAATGCCATGTGTTTTAGAGCTAAACCTTTGATGGAAATGTGCAAGGAATATGGAACCAATCTGACTTATTCTTCAAATTATAACCCCCAAGGGAATGGACAAGCTGAGTCCAGCAATAAGAATTTGTTAAAGATCATTCGGAGGACCTTGGAATTGAACAAGAGAAAATGGGGTGAACAACTGAAATTTGTAGTTTGGGCTGATAGAATCACTACCAAGAGAGCTACTGGTAAGAGCCCATTTGAGTTAGTGTATGGAACTCAGGCTTTTCTGCCCTTACATCTGTAATTATCTTCATTTCAGTTTGTTCAACAACTTGAAGATCAAGAGGTCAGTCCATATGAAGCCAGGATTAATCAAATTGTGGAGCTAGATGAAGAGAGGAGAGCATCTCACCAAAGGCATGTCAGATTTAGAGAGAAGTTGAAAAGATTGTTTGATAAGAAGGTCACTCCTAGGGCCTTCAATATTGGAGATCTGGTTTTGTTGTGGGATAGCAGAAATGAAGATAAGGGCAAACATGGAAAATTTGATGCATTATGGATGGGCCCTTACTCCATTGATATCAGAATTGGTGAGAATACCTTTTTTCTCAAAGATTTAGATGGGGAATTTCTTGAACTACCTATTAATGGTAGGCATCTGAAGCATTTCTTGGATTAATCCCTAAATTTGAGGTATGCACAGCTTGTAAAGTGTATAGTGTTTGGTTTTTCGCTCTGTTTTTGGTGTTTTGTTAGTTTGTGGTTTGCCTTGCTGTGTGGCAGCCATTTTTTTGTCAGGTTCTCAGCTAGTTTTTGGTGATTTTGGCTCATGACTCCTTTTCCCAATGGATTTTTTGGCACTTGGTCTACTTATTGTTCTTGTGGCACTCACTGGGAGTGCCCATCCCCGAGCAGGAGCCGATGTTGGTGTCCATTTTGATCCTCCATTATTTTTCCCTAATTTTCCTTTCACTCTGCATTGCCTGAAACATTTTCTATAGTTTGAATGGATGGAATGAAGTTGATGCCTCTATTTCCATGCCTTAGTCCATTTGAAAATAATTTTCCATGCCTCATTTTGTAAAAAATCTCCATGCATGTCTTGATGAACGTGCCCTAAATTTTTCCAAATCCACGGGCTATGCCATTTTTTCCATGTTTGCCCAATCATGAAAAGTGTTAAAATTGATCGATTTATTGCTAATACTGCCCTCAAAAAACCCATCCCCATGGTTGTAAAATGTTCAAAAGCTCCTTCCATATTCCCTTTGATCAAAAAATCCCTCACCCACGAAGAAAAAATCAGATTTTGGGCACAACTGGAAAAATTCTATGTTTTTTTACTGTCAGACGGGTGTCATTTGAGTTGTCAAAATTATTGCTGAAATATGTCAAAGGGTACGTGGCCAGTTTCTAATTGGACTGAGGAAAAAGCGGGGAAGTGTTGAAAAACTTAGCTATTTTTCACCTTTTGGGAAAAATGGGGCAAAATTCGGGCCAATCCCACGAGGGACCCATTTTTTCCAAGTGGAGGACCTATGTGGCATGTTCTGATTGGAGGGCGAGGGATGGTGGGTCCGGTTGGATTCTGTTAGAATTTTTAGACTTTATTTTGTAAAAATTTTGGCAAAAGGAGTTAAAGTCAAAAAATGGTTTGGGCCCGCAAGCAAATAATGAAAATTTGGAGCACATGGCCCATGACGAAGACACAAAGGGGGAGGAGAAGCCAATGGCATGGGATTGTGGAGACAAAGTTAGCTCTATTTTCCCTTGGCTTAAAGAGTAAAAATGAAGATTAAGCCTGTGGCTCGACAAAATCAGAGGATGGACAGCGTGGCAGAAGACAAAGTGGGTTGGCAGGCCACGTGGAAGGAAAAGGGAACTTTTTCCCTTTTGTGAAGTCAAAAAGGCCTAAAGTAAAATTTTGGAGCACGGCCCCATGGCCAATCACAGGTGGACACGTGTCCATAATATGAGTCAAAGGGAAGTGCAGGCCATGCAAGGAAAAGGGAAAATTTTCCCTTTTGGTCAAAAAGACCTAAGGTAAAAATTTTGGAGCATGGCCCCGCAGTGAATCAAGCGATAGGGAGACACGTGGCAAAGGCAGAGTGGGTCGGCGGCTCAGACGGAAGGAAAATTGAAAATTTTCCCTTAGCAAAAAAAGGAGTTAAAATGAAAATTGGGCCCACAGATTTTAGCGATAGAGAAAGCGACACGTGGCGAGGGAGAAATCAGTGGGTGCAGGCCTGCGGGCAAAAAATTGAATTTTTTCCCAATTTTCTAAAAAAGGTCAAAATGTGTAGAATTGAAGCGTGATCCCAATGGGACCCACCATGTGCCATGTGTCAGCTCCAAATTTCAACGGTGGAGGGGCGGAGAAAAAAGTCAAAATTTTCCATTTTTTCAAAAAATGTGGAAAAATCAAAAATGATCCCAAAATTTGGTCCCAATTGTTTTTTGACACGTGGAGGGCCCAGATTGAAGGATAAAGAGGAAGATCAAGGGTAACTGTGCATTTTCATTTTTGGCCACCATTTTTTGCTCCAGGAAGCTTGGAGATCGTGAATTTTACATCAATTTTTTCATCAATTTTTTTGGCGAATTCCAGGTCACTTTTTCCTTCTAGGATCATTGGAATCGGTTTCATGACTCAAAATTTTGATTTGAGATGTTTTTGAAAGTAATTTTTTCCCCTGCCAAGAAAACACGTGAAATGTCAAATTTGAAAGTTACAGAGGTAATTTTAAAAGGTAAAAAGGTGAAATAATGAGTGGAAAGGCATCTGCATGCCTTGATGATGAAAAAATGTGCCTCCAGGAAGGATAATGATCTGAATATTTGCAATGATTCACCATTTTAGAAACACCTGGCAACTCTCATTGCAAATTTGTTAAATGTCATTTTCAGTGAATCATGAAGAATTGTTGTAACAGAATTGATCCCTTGGCATATTCTTTTCTTGGCAAAGAAGGATCAAATATGGCAAGAGATATATAATGCATTTTTGGAGAAATGCAAAAGTGGGGAAAATTTTGAAAATCACGAGCAAATTCTATAGAGAAAGCTCATTTTCTGAGAAACCCACCAAAGAACCAGGTTAATTTTTCTGTGTTGGATCTTCTTGTATGTGAGTTGGTTACAAGTGTATAGCCATCACACAGCTCTGAGATTGTTCATGAAACTCTCCCCTGCTGATGAATCTAACAAGCTTTTGAGTTAATCTGTGTTTTTCTGGGCAATATGATGTCTGTTATCATTTTTAAATGCCTACAAATAGTTTTCATTGTTCTTGTTGCAATCTTACATTGAAAGTCTTTAGAAATCACACAGATCTCCATTTCTGGTTGATAGTTTAGTGGCATTTGCAATCTCATATTCAGAAGAGCCTTCATCTGATAAGGAGATAAACAAATTTCAAATCACTTTACCTTCCTTGACTGCAGAGATTTCTTGTAAGCCTCTGGGGGCACCTTAGGCGTGGTTTGATCAAGGATTTTTGTGTTTAATTGAGTTCTTTACTTCAAGATTTTGTGGTGAGTCTTCAAAGATTGTGTGAAGAGTGTAACCTAGGCTTCCATTTATGCCTCTTCTGGTTGAAAGAACATCCTGATTATTTGAAGCATTTTATCTGATAGTTGTTCAAGTATTGTAGAGGTTGTCAAAGATCTGATATATCCCAGCTTTGTCTTGTCAATACCCCACCAAAATTCATTCAAAAAAACTAATCCTACCCCATACTACCCCTGAATTGCATTGTGTGTCAACAAAAGAATACAATCCCTTTACAAAAATGCACAAAGAAATTCAGGATCATATAATGTCTTCAGTAACCCTTGCCTTGCATTGAAAATATCTCCATAATCTGGGAGTGACAACTTGTGAAAGTCAGATTTGGAGTGTTGAACATATTTTCCCAAGGCCTTTTCATACTATTTGCATAAATTGAGGGATATCTTCATCTCCTTCACCATTTGGGGGTTACAATATAGGTTCTCTTACCTTGGTTTAAAGGCACAACCTAAAGTAGTGAGGGTCAGATCAAATCCTTTCAAAGTACTATCCATATCTCCACAAATCTAAGTGTCAGTTAGATCACATCCCCGGCTACAAAACGACACACATCATGATCTATCTGACTTCAAGCTTCATGCCATATCTCTGATGCTGCTCAGACTGAAGAGGAGAACAAATTTGGGTACCAACAGCTCCTATCAGACAGGTTTATAACAATATCACTAAACATACTGACTAAGGTGATAAACCCATTCTTGGGCTCTTGTTTACCCAAACTAGGAGGTTCCATCAAGTGTAGAGTTTAAGTTCATCCTACAATTTTCAATGTCTTCTATGGTAAAGAGTATCACACATGAAGACAAGTTATGCTCTGATATTATACAAGGGTAGAGTGTTTCGATTAAATCTCTTTATTACATTTACAAAGTAAGAATGCACAAGATGATTCATTAATCATTTATTGAACATTGAATATGCACTACAAGATATTACTTCAAATATATATATATATATATATATATCAAACCTCTTTACCATGTGTACTATGAATCAAATTAAACCTATGATTAAATACACATTTCCTAGATATCCCTAAAAATTGGCATCTCATACATATTAGCAAATTATCAAATATAACCTTCTGTAACATGAGACTACATTATACATATATTCATTTTACAATGACCTATATAAATTACAATGATAATTAATGAATTACACATTGTATTTTCGCCATCATTTTTGCATCCTGCAAAACCACGTGAGCATGAAATCAACGATAAATCGCTAGCATGGCATTCTATCCTAATATAACATAATTAACATTTCTCATTTTCCCATTTACATATAATAATAAATTACAATTTGCAATAAAAAAAAAGGTTTAGAGACATGTATTCATTACATTTCATTTCACTTCATTTCGTAACCCATGAGAGAGAAAGAGAAGGGAAGAGAGAGAAAACACCATTTTGTCAAAAAAATTATTTCACACAACAAGTTACACTATAGAGTTTTTAAACAATTATTTACATGTGTCAAAAGTTTCCACGGTGGTTTGGCAACCTAACAAGGGTCCCACAACTTTCTATTTTTACATTTTCTTACAAGCTACAAAAACCATTCAAAACGGGCTTAGAGGCTAAGAAACCACTTTCAAATGTTGTATTCTGATGAGAAAACACACCACGGTTAAAAATTTCTACATGTCCACTTATATACCAAGAGTTCATATCAACTGACGGAATTCAGAATTGGCGAACGGTTTACGTTTGGCAGCTAGTTTTCCGAGGCCATCGGTCATAATTGACCTAGTTGCAAAAGAATAAAAGTTAGCTCGAGGGCTCAAAAAGCCACGTCCAAAACTGACGTTCAATGGATGAACGCACAACGAGAAACTTCTTATGATTTCCCCCATATAAGGAGAATTCAACAGAGTCGACAGGACTAAGAATTAACAAAAGGTTATCAAACGGACAACATGTTTTCTAGAGCCACTGGTCATAATTGGTCTAGTTTGACCTAGTCAAACTGTGACCAGAGGCCTACAAAATGCCATTGCCAAACTATCCAGAAAATTGTTCTTCCCTAAACTAAAAGTTCCATGTAATTGTCTAGTAAAAATACTAGAGGTTTGTGAAGACGGATAAGCATTTTGCTATCCAAAATTCAAATGGCGGTTCAAAATGAAAGCCAACTTTATAGTTTTAGTAGCTTCTTACAACTATAAAACGGTGTAACATTGCTCCCAGTATGGCATCAAAAATATCAAAAATATTCATTTAGGGTCAAACCAAAGGTTAGGGTGACTCCTCACATAACTAGGTACACGAATGAAGCTTAACATTTCATCTTCGAAGTTACGAAGGGTACTTAACGAGTCTCTGAAAAATACAAAATTATCTATTTAAACAAGGAGATGGTCAACATTTTTACTAGATAGTCAAATTCGTCTTATCGATAAAACAATATTGTAGCAATCCAGTTGGGTAGGAAGTTTTCTAAATCACCTCAAAATGAGGGTTGAAGTTCATAGTTTAATACAAAAGGGTTATTTGATTTCATGAGTTACGACATGACATTTTGTTGTTTTACAACAAGTTAATATAAAACAATTAAATGTATTATAATCCTAATATTTTAAAATTATATTAAGTTGCAAATGAAAAACTAAACTAAAAGAGTTATGAGAGATAAGGGGAGATGAACCATGCCTGAGAGGAACGAAGTCGGTCAAACCCGTAGGATTCGGTTCAACATCTCGCTTGGGCACTTCATCAACCAGTTCACAAGCCTTGATCTAACCTCCACAACATCACACAAACTTCCTGATCACTTGAAGTTTTCTAACAAAATATGTTGCCCATTATGTTTTTGACGGTTGTTTAGAGCCTGCTCAAGGCTCCATACTGAACATGAGCTAGGAGAATGTTGGCAAGGTTGTATGGAGCTTGGAAACACATTTATTTCAATAAAATGAATCCTTTTGACTGACTATTCTCCTTAAATATAGATTTTTGACAGAAGACATAAATTACAACATTTTGACGATCATCTCAAAAGAAGAGTTGTTGAAATTTACTACAACCCCATATTATTATGTGCTCAACAGGGGTACCACCCAAACACGTCCCCACAACCACCACAAGTTTAATTAGTGAGTTGATTGTAAATTTTAGAGTTTTTCTCAAAATAGCCAGCACAACAAATAGGGTCGATCAAACAGGCATATGAATTCAGTTATAGGTGGCATGTTACAACCAGCACTCATGTCATAGAAGTATTTACAGCCCTTTTCCACTAAACCTACGAGCTTGCATTTTAAAATAAAACAAAATGAAGCTTACATGGTCAGGGCGTGTTCCATTAGACCACCTCTCTTTGATGTGTTTCACCCAATAGATGACTTGGCTTATGCAAGCATCCCATTATACGTACCTAACTACCAGGCACTTGCAACCAAACATCTGACAAATCCCCATTTTGGTGCAGGCTAGGAGGAAGTTGGCAAAGGGCAGGAGGCTCTACACCCGCAAATGATTTTTCTTGAAAGCTACTAAAGCCTTTTGAAAAAGACAAAGACACATTTTCTAAAATTTCCTGTAGTTGGTGTAGTCCATAATGCCACATTTAGTTCAGGCATTCAGTCAAACAGTTCATGTGTCGAGCATATGCTTCCACGTTTTGCATGCATGTCTGTACAAACTGTTTCCAACTACATTACCTGAAAAAATCTTAATCTTGGCGCACATGCTGGGAAAATGCAAGAAAAAGTAATTGATCAGGTTGGGGATCTATATGTTGCATATGCAATATTGTGTGACTGTCTTATGAGGAAAACCCAGCTCGAGTGTGAAGGATGAACTTAGAGGAAAGCGAAATGAGAAAATCAAAGCTTAGGCTCTATCAATGGTGGCTCTACATAAATCACACAAGCTAGATCTCCAAAACCATGGAGGCATCAAAAAGCACAGATATAGAGCTTCAACGATGATCCATGACCACCCCCAAAATTTTGCCAGTATCCTTATGCACCCACTATTTCCACTACTAGCATGCAAACACCCACATTTTTGTAGACACATATGTCAGGGCACTAAATTGATTCGCTACAACTAACCAACCAAAATTAAATTTACAACATGCTCTTGGGTTTTTGTGGTAACTGGCTAGAGGAAACAATTAAAAAAAATCATGTATTATTGAGAAGGAAGTGACAGGTCATGCCTTCTACCTACCCATGCAACTCCACCTTTCTACCTTCTCCCATGTCCCTACCAACCCCCATTGCCAGCACTAATTCCATCAAACTTTCATTTTTTATTTTTATTTTCAAAATTTAATTTTTTTCCTTTTATTTAAAAAATGTTTGTAAATGTTGGGCAGTACATTTTACATCTAGTTATTGCTCGCTACTCCACAAAGTGTGACTGACATAAGAGAACCTAGGGCACATGATGCATACACACAAACCAGAACTACATTTGGGTCTGAAATGTAGTGTCACTCTCAGTTAGTAAGACCACTGTTGTGGTAACTAAGGTCATTTTGACCCATTCATCTACATTCTTCATTTTTTAGGGTTTTGATGCTTATTTTTGTTTCTTACAGGTCTTTCCTTCATCTTGGATTATCAATGACACCTGGCGTAGTGCAATGAACCTAATGTGACACACAATGAGGGTATCTGACCATTTTCCAAACCTGTGTAATTCAGTTCCAAATCTTTTGCACAGACCAGGGTGCCCATTCTACAGACCATAGCACCCACAAGCACCCCAGTCCCTCTTCAGGGGCTCGAGTCTAGCTAGATAGCTTGGATCCATCATTTTTGGGGCCTCCGTAGGGTTGTTCATGCTTCTTGTTTCTCTGGCCACTTATGTGACACAGTTCTGCGAATTCATCAAATCAACTAAGTCACTTCCATACTTCTTTTGCATATTAGGGTTTCTACTTTCACTAGATTAGTTGTTTGGGTCATTTTCCACATTACTGCATTTATGTACTGTATTTACATGTAGTTATAGATTAGATTAACTTCTATTATACCACATATTCCCTATTTTTAGTTAATCAAAATGAATAAATTGTTCACACTTTTAAGGCATAGTACATAAGGATAGTAGGAAATATTTTTCTTAATAATATACAATTAGCCACATAATCTAAATATGTTGCATGAAAGACTCTAAGATGTTGTTTTCAATCGCCTTTACCACCAAAATGTTCAATATTTGGTGCAAAGGTAGTGAATAGATGGAATCTCTAGTGGGAAAAGTTTATTAATAATGTTTGAGATCTCATTAAGAGTTTGATGTAGGAGACATGGTGTCAATATATTTGTACAAGGAGAGGTTTCATAAAGGAATAAATGATATGATCAAGTGAAATAAGTTTGGACCACATATTATCTTGTAGAAGTTTTTTGCCAACACATAAGATAGAGCCATTAGATTGGATAGTCATTTTTCTTATCTTTAATGTTGTGGATTTGTACCCTTAATGTGAGGTAAAAAAAAGTAAAGGAACTCAAAGTGCAAAAGTTGAGCAGAGACACTAACTACTAGCGAAAGTGTGTGAAGAAATATTTGTATCTAGAGTTGGGAAGATGATGTGCAAAAAGGAATGCAAAGAATATGTGGTAAAACGGAAAGGAAAAGACGTTGATGATGTCAAGTGGCTTGGTGCTATTGAAATCGCTAAAAGTAGCTAGTCCATTTAATACCTAAAAAATCACACCTGACCATGGGCTCATGTTTCTTACTTGCAAACTTGTATGATACATCAACATCTGGGTTCACTTGTTATCTTACATTCATGAAAATAGTTAGTGTAACTTGATCTGAAGCCTGTGGAACTTTGTGCAACCTTGCGTTTAATCGTGTACACAATGCTTTTCTTCTTTGAGAAAATGGAAACCTACACACTACTATTCATGTGTAGAGTAAGGTTAAGGTAATGTAGCTCTATAAGAAAAGGACTTGCACAACTACATGAATTGTGGACTCATTCGCTTCTTTACATATATTCCTACAATGATTAGTTGTCTTATGATTACACGCCACTTGATCTATGTTTTATGTAATAGAATTTCATGGGTATCAAAGTACTTTTGATCAGATTAATATGCCCCCAATAATGACTACTGGATCATCAATTTTTCCCATCTGAGAATGATTTGTGAAGGAAACAACATCTTTGTAAAGATATCTTTATTTGTAAAGGGGGTTTTACTTCTGCTATCAAACTCTATAAATAGAGGCCAGAAAGGATTTGAGAAGCAATCAAAGCAAAATAAGAAGTAAGAAAGCACCTAAAGAAACAAAGTTGTAGTAATGGCGATGACTGTGTTAAAGCTCGATAACAAAGGGGCCCAGTCTAGTTCAATATAGTATTGTAAGTATGCAAGCCTAGTTAGGATTACATCCTAAACAGTGCATCACACAATGGATTTCTGCAAAGTCTTTGTTGTAAGACTGTAACAAGATTGTAACTTATAGTGACCAATTTTGTATATTTAACTAAATAATTACTTAAAAATAAAATAAATTTTACATAGTGCATAACATGGTACATTTCAACTTACTTGAAATAAATTTTCAAAACCATCCCATCCAAAACATTGGTAACTGAAATGCGTAAAATCTCCCATATAAACATGATGACAAAAGACAAACATAGTCCAATTTTATAAATGCTAATTGGATCCATACATATGTTTTTATATAATAACAATATAGCAATTGGATCCATACATACGTTTTTATATACTAACAAAACACCAATTGTATATACTTCAAACATGGATAAACAATAAATCATTTGTGAGATTATCTCCAACGAGAATAAAAGATTAGATTTGTACTTATTTGAATGGTATATTCGCGTTATTGTCGTTACTCTTTCTTGGACCAGTGCAACTACTGTTCACCCATTATTCCATTTGTCTCATATTGAAAATCGAAATCCATTGACTACAGAAACCTCAGATGTTTGACTTGACCGTGGCTAAAACTAAATGCAAAACCGGTATATATTATATGTATATACCTATGTGAGCTATAGGGGCGAAAATTTCCATTGACCATAGAAAGCTTCCCAACTCTGACTCGACTATTGTTACATGTATAATCAAATTAGTATATATTGTATGTATATATATCAGTTAGAAGGGCACATTCAGCAGGGTAGTTCACAATGGCATTATCTGATATGCTTCAACTTTTTCAAGAAAGAGCAGCTGAATTTTCTACCCAAACAACAGCTGTGGGAATCACCATTTTAGTCCTCCTGTGGGCTTTCTACTGCTTCAAGAAAAATCCAAAACTGCCTCCGGGGCCATCTCCATTGCCTATCATAGGAAACCTCCATCAATTAGGAAAGCTTCCTCACCGTATTCTGTACGATCTTTCTAAACAATATGGCCCAATTATGTTTTTGAGATTTGGGTCTCTGCCTTGTGTGGTGGTTTCCTCTTCTGACATGGCGAAAGAGTTTTTAAAAACTCATGATTTGGTATTTGCCAACAGACCATCTTCTGCTGCTGGAGAACACATTGCATACAATTACAGAAACCTGGGTATGTCTCCCTATGGACCTTACTGGAGACACATGAGGAAAATATGTGTGATGGAATTGTTGAGCGCAAAGAGAATAGAAAGCTTCAGGTCTATAAGAGAGGAAGAGCTTTCTTTGGCTGTGAAGTCTGTGTGGGAAAAGAGCAGTAAAGGAACTGTTTCTGTGAATGTCAGCAAGAGTTTTTCCTCCCTAACTACTGCTATAATCTGGAGGATGTTGACTGGGACTAAATATTCCGATGATGATGTGGGTGGCAGTGGAAATGAGCTCAGAGATATGGTCAGGGTGGTTACCAGTACCATTGCTGCTGTTAATATTGGGGACTTCTTTCCTTATATAGATTGGATGGATTTGCAAGGTATCAAGAAAAAGATGAAGAAGGCACACAAATTTTTCGACAGAATTGTTGAGAAAATTATTGATGACCATGTTGAACAGCGGAGGAGGGCTTTGGATGAGCACAAGGAGATGACTAAGGATATTGTGGATGTTCTTCTTGATATGGCGGAGTCTCAGACGATGGAGATGGAGATCACACGGGAAAATATCAAAGCAATTATTTTTGTATGTTTCTTCCCTATTTCATCTGTATTTTTAAGTAGGAGAGTTACTGTTACATTAGAAATAAACAGCTACAAATCAAGCAGGAATGAATGCTGTAGCATTCAAGTAGGATACCTAAATTATGATTTTAACAATTTAAAGAGTATAGCCACTGACCATAACATATTTGATCTTTAGTTTCTAATTGATTCACCCATTCCAGATAAAACAAGATTGATTCAGCTGATTTTCCTAGGATTTGCAAGTGATATCAAAGTAACAGATAGAATCTGATATGATTAAGGTAGCAACTTCGGTGCTGAGAGCATTAAGTGATGGTCTTCAAATATAGAAAGAAGATAGTCGATTAAAAAAAAAACCAAAAATCTTTAAGATTTTACCGTATTTGGTAATTATGGTTATGATTCTTTTGGGCTAATTTAGTGCATTATAATTTGTTTGCAGGATTTGTTCATTGGTGGGATGGAGACAATGGCTACCACAATGGAATGGGCAATGACTGCACTCCTCAGAAACCCCCGTGTAGCCAAGAAACTACAGGAAGAAATTGATTCAATAGTAGGCAAACACCGCATGGTAACTGAATCTGATCTACCCACCATGGACTACCTGCAATGTGTGCTGAAAGAGTCTCTGCGATTATACCCACCAGGGCCATTGCTGCTCCCCCACGAATCTAGAGAAGCTTGCACTGTAGGCCCACAGGGCTACTTTATACCTGCAAAAACAAAGCTTTTTGTTAATGCCTGGGCCATTGCCAGAGACCCAACTGTGTGGGAAGATGCCTTGGAATTCAAGCCTGAGAGATTTATGGGTAATAAGACTTTTGATTACCAAGGGCAAGAGTTTGACATGCTTCCTTTTGGAGCAGGAAGGAGAAGATGTCCTGGTGGTCACATGGCTATGGGGCAGATGTCCCTTGTGTTGGCTCAGCTGTGGCATTGCTTTGACTGGAGACTTGAAGGAAATCCAGATGATTTAGATATGACTGAAGAATTTGGAGCCACTGTGCCAAGGAAATTTAATCTCTTTGCCTTTCCTTCCTTGAAATTGTCCATAAACTTGTAGGTTAGATTTTATAATCAACCTTATGGTTAAACCTTGTGGTTTGCAGTGATGAAAATCTTTATGCATAGGACCTCTTACTTCTTGATAAGCTCATATTTGTTGAGTTTTGTAATAGGATGTAGTAGGAAGGCTTGATGAGTTCCTGGTTTTATGTAAAGAGATGCAATGGGTATCTTAAAAAAGAATGGGTACTGTGAAGAAATGGTCTCCTCTTTTAGGTCAATGAGGTTTCCTTTTCAGCTAGTCTTGGTTTTGGCTGTATATTGCTCTGTACAGCTGCTGGTTATGTGTATGGTCAAGGGTATTTTTTCATTATATTTGTGCCAAGTGCCTTAGTGATTTTAGCTTTGTTAAGTGTGATGTAATTGTTCTTTTAATGTATTATTCACTAGTTACATTCTTTTATTAAGATCTACACGATTCATATATGTTCTATTGGATATCTATTATTATTATTTTATTTCCCTGTATCATTCACTTTTTTTGGTATTTGTTTCCTACCTCTCTGCAGTGGACTACATTTTGAGCAAGTTTTCTTTTTCTGGGCAAATAATGAAGAGACCAAAAAGGGGCACGGATCACCCATTAATGGTATCAAAAAAATTGTAAGGGAGAATCAAGCTCAAATGTGCTCTGCGTTACCTTAACCCACTCCCCAACCAAACATAAAATCTCCCATTTCTTCTCTGGTTTTGCTGTAAACGCGACTGACCAAGAAAACAGATACTCCTAAAGTGTTAAGCCTAGCTATGACTATACGGACAAGATGAAAGGCTGTTTAATGTTATGCTACGGAGGTCCGAAAAAAAGCGAAAATGATTCGGCGGTATTAATAGCTGATGCCTATATAGCTACTTAATCTATGGGTTTATAAGATGTTACACCTAAACCCTGCTTCAATGGCCGTCTCAGCCCTCCAAATCCAAGCGAATTAGCTCCTGTTCACGAGCCATGTCGATCTACTGTTTCACCTAAGTGATATCTGCCCTGGTGATCTTGCTATCAACTCGGATCGGCCGCTTCTAAAAGCATATTATTTAACCAAAGATCTGTCGTGAACATCCGCTTAAGTATTATGGAGAAGAACTTATGGAGCATTTGTCAAACCCAATCATCTCGCCTTTGCCAGCATACTCCCATCCTGTGGAAAAAAAAACCTTTCGAATCGATATAAATGAAATACTTGGTAGTATACATAATGCTTGTCAACTGTTTGACAAAATGTCCTGAAGGGATGAAATTTCTGAAATGGGTGTTTTAAGTTTATGGACAATGAATACAGGTCAAATGCAACGAACATTTTTCCAACCCAATCATCTCGTCTTTCCCATCATACTCCCATCCCATGGAAAAATAAGACTTTTGGAGTCAGATATAAATGAAATATGTGGTAGATAACAGAATGCATGTGAACTGTTTGACAAAATGCCTTGACGAGCTGTAATTTCATAGATACAATGATTTCAGGATATTTGGAAATCAAAACTCCACAATCTTTGCCAGCATCCTCTGAGCTCGTGCGAAGATGGAACCCTTAAAACTGTGAACTGATATGAAAGAAAAATGTGGAGCTGTTTATAAAGCACGTGAACTGTTTGACACAATGCCTACTGATTATACATAATGCATGTAAACCGTTTATACAATCTGACATGGAACTTCAATCAGCAGAGCCAATCACGGGAGTAGTTACTGCTAGCTGCACATGTTTATTTATTTTATTTTACTATATATTTCAGTTTATTTATTTTCACTCCGAATTATAACAAGCTCACATTTTCCAACATATCCCAACCCCTAACAAAATAAGAGCTTTAGAGCAGGGCATGGAGTCAATATGTGCGAAAGATATAGGAGTATACAGAGTGCACGTGAACAAAATGCCTCTAAGAACTGTAATCTCATAGATTACAATGATTTGAGGATATTTACAAAGCCAAACTCCACAATCTTTGCTAACATCCTCTGATCCTATGCCATAATGGAAACTTTAAAACTTGGAATCGATATGAATGAAAAATGTGGAGGTATATATAAGGTATGTGAATTGTTTGACAAAATTCCTTTCCCGAGTAGGTACCCTAGCTGATTATACACAAGCCATGTAAACCGTGCTTACAATCTGACATGGGATGTCAGTCAGCAGAGCCTATCATGTTACTGTTGGCTACATATGTTCATTTCATCTATTTTATCGCACATTTCAGACTATTTATTCTCACTCTGAAACTATAACAAGCTCACATTTTCCAGCATACTCCTGACCCCCGAAAAAATAAGAGCTTTGGAGTAGGGTAAAATGTGGAGGTTAATATATAAGGTATGTGAACTGTTTGACAAAATACCTCTGTGAGCAGGTGCCCTGAGTGATTATACACAAGGCATGTGAACTGTTTAGATAATCTGACACATGATTTCTTCAGTCAACAGATCCAACAGAAGTCTCGCCATTAGCGAAAGCCACAGCTTAGCCATTTTGCACAGAAATGAAAGAATCCACAGAAAATTCTTCAAACCCTCAAGCCAACAAAATTACTGTGTCCAACAGTATTGAAAGATTGAAACATTTATCTCTGGAATTGAAACAGTCCAGAATGAGATGAAACAATGACTTAAGAGATATAAATAACGGAGGGTGTTGGAAGGATGGATTGAAGGTTTGGAGTATCTATGGCCAGCGATTATTATTTACCGTGTCCCTGCGATTATTAGGATGGATTCCAGTTAACGTATTTTGCGTTGGCAGTTGGGGGATCAGAAGCCAAACAAGACATCCACACCAACCATAGCCAAGGAGTAGGCAAGTACCTTTATTTATTAATGCCCAGTTCAATTAATGTCTTGGAATTACATTTATATTGGATGGAAATCTCATGAATATCTGACGTGGACAATATAACATCCATAATATTAATGGAAGGCTATAGAAGGTGGAATTTGTGTCGGCAATTGGGGTGGAGCTGCCGAGTGGAAGAGACATGTTTTCACAGCTGAATAGTGGATTGGTGTCGTGGTTCGTGCCTTGTTGTTGTGCTTTCAATTCAGGCTCCCATTTTTCTGTCTCCAGCTGCTCTTCACTAAGTATCTCCCCTTCCTTGAGCAGCATGTCTATATATCCCTTTGCCTTCTTCACCCATTAATATACTCATTACATATATATTGTTTTCAAGTTCTCAAATATAGCATATATATTTGATGAGATGTTGGTACAAGACAAAGGTACCCTTCCAGAGGAGAGAAGCTCCCTCTCTTGGTGAATGAGACAGCTGCTCTTCTCCTCCTCACTCAATTTTACATTACATGTAGTTTTTTGTTGGGAAGCCATCAATTTTTGAAAGGAACAAAGTCTCTCCAGTTAATGTTGAGTGCAACAGTTGCAGGATCCCTAATTATGAGATCATACATATCTTGCACAGATATAATTTTATTTCCCAACTCTTCAATGTACAGCGACTCCATGGTTTTTCCTGTCACCTACAATCTAATCCAAACAATCAATAAATATTGCACTATGAGTATATTTTTTACATTTTGCAAAACTAATGTTTTTTTGTTTTGTTGGGAGTTACTCAAGAGCAAAAGGGAACACGTGATCGAGAATGATGTTTCTCATGTTCACTGTAGCACTGCAGCTCTCCTTCAACTCACGGTAAATGGAATCTACTATCTTCTGCACCATCTCCTCTTTGCATAAATGCGTTGTTTCTCTATGAAAACACAAAGAGATGGATGACATAATGGTAAATGTGATAAGATGGTGCCAACTTCCAAGTGCAAAGGATCATGTGAAAAATCCATACATGGAGCATATATAGGAGATATTATTTGGGCATAGAAGTGGAATAGGAGTGGCGTTGGTGTGAGACATGCATGTAACATTTAACATTTAACATTTAATACTTGACATTTAATGGTTCATCTTACAACTCATTATGCTATAAATTGATTATTTCACACACGTCTTGCTCAATAAACACTTATAGCAAGAGTTTAGTTACAAGGGATAAAGCTTTCCATAAAATCACAGCTGCTAGGAAACAAGAAAACATAACTGCTCCGATAACAAGGACTATATATACTGTGCCAAGACATTTGTTCTCCTCCATTGTCAGAGGAAACTTACCCCTGCATTTACAGAAACTCCCGTCGTTCTCTGTTACACACAAACCTGGATTGCCAGTGACAGAGATTGAAGATGAGTTCATTAACCTTGACCACGAGCTTGGTATGCATCCTGTGAGCCGATTATTGGAGATGTTTACTCCACGAAGGGACGATAGACCATCAAATGTAGATGGAATTTTGCCAGAGAGATTGTTGGATGACAAATCTATGTTCTCCAGCTTATTTAGATTACCCAGAGCCGCTGGAATTGTTCCAGTCAATCTGTTATTGCTTATGTTCAAACCATAGGCTAGATTCTGTAGATTTCCAAGTGATGGCGGAATTCGACCTTGAAATCAGTTATGCCCCAGATTTAGCTCTTGTAATAAGCTCAAGTTGGACAGCCAATCTGGAATACTTCCGCCAAAACTGTTTTCTTGCAAAAGTAGATTTTTTAATCTCTGTAGACTGCTTAACTGGTTAGGCAACGAGCCATTCAATAAGTTAAAACTCAAATCAACAAAATACAAGAGATGGCATTTACCAACCTCATGAGGAAGTGGGCCAGTCAGCATGTTGGAGGAGACGATCAGTCGCCTTAGCGTGGAGATTTGTCCCACTTCTGCAGGAAGGGTACCATTCAGTTGATTCGTAGACAGGTCTATGGAGCTCAGCTCTTTGCAGCGCCCAAGGCATGATGGTATTCTTCCTTGCAACTTATTATCCCTCATGTCCAGGTAATAAAGAACAGAGTTGGAACACAGAAAATCTGAAGGGATAACACCAGATAGATTGTTGT
This sequence comes from Taxus chinensis, assembly GCA_019776745.2. NCBI lineage: Eukaryota > Viridiplantae > Streptophyta > Pinopsida > Cupressales > Taxaceae > Taxus > Taxus chinensis. Next base: position 883,659,655 of record CM034151.1, read on the forward strand.
GGTTCAGTCTCAATCGCCTCAAGCTCCGACATTTAGCAATATCTGGAGGAATGCTCCCTTCCAAATGATTGTCTCCCATGACTAGAATCTCCAATTTCCCTGAAGAGCAAAGTGCCGGAGGTACTGTCCCTCCGAGCTGGTTCCCTGTCAGATCAAGCGCTGTGAGATTGTTCTTGACACCCAATCTTCCAGGTATTGAGCCAGACAACTGGTTAGTAGCCAAAAATAGTTCTTGTAAGTGCCTGAGATCGTAAACCTTTGGAGATATACTTCCTGTGAGACTGTTGTTGGACACAGACAGTTTCTGGAACATATTTGCTTCAAAAAGCTGGGGAGGGATTGGGCCCTGGAGTGAATTATCGGACAAGTATAAAATTTGTAAATGCCCCAATCGACCCAACTCGGGAGGAATGAACCCCTGAAGTTTGTTTACATGTAACCTCAACTCCTCCAAAAGGCTGCAATTTCCAAGTTGTGCAGGGATATGCCCGGACAAGAGATTTTGATTCAAATAAAGCTCGTAAAGCTGTTGCAGTGATCCAAGGGAGGACGGTATGCTACCTGTGAGCTGATTTTGGGTGGCTGACAACATGGCCAGACTGCTACAGTTTCCCAACTCCCACGGTATTTCTCCACTGAATTGATTGTCGGAGAATTCAATTTCAACGAGATTTGTGCAGTTATGTCCAAGTGATTTGGGAATATGACCTCCAAGCTTATTGGAAGTAACATAGAGGTTCACTAATTTTGAAAGCCGGCCCAGGGATTCTGGCAACTCTCCAACCAGCTGATTCTCATGCAGATAAAGCTCTGTTAGATGCCTACAATCGGAAATGGATGAAGGTATCTCTCCAACTAACGGATTTTCTCCCAACCAAAAGGTGGAGAGCTGGGTGAGATTACCAACATTTGAGGGGATCTCTGCAATTAAATTGTTGGTGCTCAAGCAAATCACCTTCAACAAGGGAAGCTCAAAAATAGAATGAGGAATGCTTCCGTTGAGGAAGTTATTATAGAGCGACAAAGAAGTGAGCTTTTTAAGACTACTCAATTGCACAGGGATTTGGCCATGGAGATTATTGTATGAGAGATCTAGAGACTCTAACTCTGTGCAATTTCCTAGCTCAGGGGGATTGGTACCAGAAAGACTGTTATCGCTCAAATAAAGTTGTTCCAAATTGTGTAAACCAGAGATAGCAGAAGACAAGGTTCCAGAAACTTGGAAATGAGAGAGGTCGAGAGTACGTACCGTGCGATCTGGATGACATGAGCCTCCATTCCAATGACAGGGGTATTTGTTGGAGGAGTTCCAAGTGCTGAAACTGTTGGGTGGTGCATTGAGGTGTTGAAGAAGAGAGAGTAAACCATTCCATGATTGTTCACTCCTCCACTACATTGGGTTACCAATGCGAGCACAACAACGGCTAATTGTATTGCTGTGAATGTTACTGAGTTCATTCTGAAAATTCCCCACATTCAGTAGTGAATGAGTGGTGAGTGCAATGCCTATTAGTGTGCAACCGAGGCAATATTTCCATTGAAGACACATTTTCCGCGTTGTTGCGGAATTGCTACAGAAACATTGTGAGTTTTTAGCAATGAAGACTTGACAACTTCGATTGACGGGACTCGGGAGTGTTTAGCAAATGAGTCTTCTTGGGAAAAACATGCACAACGGCGATAAAATGTCCATTTTATAATTACGCCGAAAGGCGTGTCTACAATGGGGTTGGGTTGGGAGGGGTCTCACACCTCTCAGACAAATCAGCGGCGGAGATCGCGCTAGGGAAGACGTTGAGTACGGATACTTCTTAGCGGTCAATCAATATGGAGAAACCCTAAACGCAAACCTAATATGCAAACAGGTCACAATGCGAGAAGCAGATGTAGGAGGCAGCGATTTGGGGCAAGACAGAGGTTGCTTCGACGGGGGACTACACCAAGAGATGGGAGGAAGCGTAGCGAACAAGAACACACCACTTACAGTCGCAATACGTCAAAGCAGGGTTGTAACACCAATGGATCATTACTCGTAGTGACTTCGACTTGATTGTAAGAAAAGTGTTTATCTCTCAAACCTTAGTTTTTGACAGCGGCAATTCCTTGTTTTTTAAAATAACGCGCCGAGGTGGTTTTTGTGCTTATAGCCTTTGGTTGAACCCCATTTATTCAAGGGCAGAGAGGGTTGTGGACCCTGTTACAAGGTATATCCAAATAAACCATTCTTGTATAGTGTAAATGTCCATATATCTTCTCAATCCCGATGATTGATGGATAACAAAGTGCGGATTTTAAGAGTGGGAAACCTTCCAAATAACCCTAACCCCTGATGTGTGTGAAGTAGGTGAAATGCATGCAAGAAGGCATGTGCTCTGAGAAGCTTGTCACTATTATAGTGACCGACGAGTGCCTGGGAGGATATTATGCATTTGGCAAAACGCATTTTGATCTAAGCGGAGCCGCATTTGGTTGCATGGCCACCACCGGCAAAACAACCACTCTTCTCAAGTCGGGAGAACTCTGTAGAAACGGTATATTGTAAACATGGATGCCAATATTGCTCGTACTTGTATAGCTTTGTGAGGGTTAATGCTTTAATTTAGTAATGAAATGGAAATAAAATGTTGTTGCAGGACATTGGGTGAGTATCCAGGGAAGAACATCACTTTCCATATCAACAAAGGTTCAACGGATTATTGGTTCTCCATATTGATTGAGTACGAAGACAGAGATGGATATGTGGGAGCCGTCCATCTGAAAGAGGTGCACTGCAGATCTACTGTGGTTCGAACTTGGTTATATTGTCATAATGTGAATTGCATTGTATTAAGTGAGTGAAAACTGGTATGATTCCACGCGGAGTCAGAAGCATGGATAGAAATGAAGCATTTTTGGGGGGCAAGCAAGAGTGCATTGGGGGAGCCAACTATGGCACCATTCTCTGTGCTAGCTACGTTATATTGCATTTATTGATATGTTGTGTTGGAATTTTTTATTGGTATGCATTTGTTGCTTTTTTTGTATGGTGATTGTTTTCAACATGCTTTTTTCTATTTCCTTTCATTTCTACCATAGCAAAAACATATTTCCAATTATTAGCAATGATGAACATGATATATTTTGTTTCCTTTTCCACCATGTTTTAATTTCAATTCTCAATAGTATAGTGTCTATGGTTTCCCTACTTACCGGCAAGTGAGGGCATGTGCCTTCACCATTGACAGGATCCTTTGTGTGTTGAGGGATATAAATCCCTACAAGGCCACATCGGAGCATCCCAAGTTGGGCGTTAGACTGTTTGACAACAAGGTTTTAAAATCTTCCCGCCAAAGTGTGGGCCGTTTATATGCTTTCTCTCTTGGGTGCATATTGTGTTTTTTCCCTTTAATAAGTGTTTGCATGGTGTACTTTTCAGCTTGGAGGAATGAAGACTACAAACAATATTGCCCCCTCTCTTGATGGTGTGACCATCACTACACCCCACTTGTAAAGAGAAGAAGCATTTAAGAAGATTCAATTCGTTGTTAATGTTTTGCATTGCAGGTAACCAAAACCAACAAAGCCAGTGATTGCATATTTGGTTCGAGAACATCTCCACTTGTTACCGTCAAGCCCTTCATATCTTTCCAAGATTCGTACCGCAAACCCAAAGTCACAAGGGTTTGGTTTGGCTTATGATTCAAATGAAGATGCAATGAAGTGTGAACTTTCACACAAATTGAAGAAAAATGGTGTGCCAACCACAAACTTGGGATTTGGAAAAGAGAAAACAAAGTGCCAAAAAAAATTGCTAATGTTGGCAACATGAAATTTGAAAAGATCAAGAAATGAATGACTCTTTTCCGCAAATCTATGGGTTGAGACTAGTTTGGTGAATGGTGCAACAAACATTATTGTGGACATTGTGTATGACAGCTCCTCTTCACCACCTCATTTGCCTTTATTTGTTATCATAGACTATGATCGGTATAATGGCCTTTCTTCGGATCTAAACAATGTTTTCCATGTTCCAATTCCACCAATTTTCATAGGTTCCCATACACAATTGCCCCTCGAAATGGCTTGGGCATTGTCTATCCACAAGTGTCTAGGACTAACACTTCCTAGAGCAACCGTTGACATTGGGAACACCAAAATCCAATGACATACTTTCACCGCTATTTCTAGCGTCCCCTCCTTGAATGAAATTTGAATTTTTCCACCATTTTCATTTGAACATTACTCCAGCTTGTCAAGAACTCCTCTTCTTCATTCTTTTTTAAAAGAGGAATCTCGCCTTCAGTCCCTTGCTCCTTTCCCTCTCTCTTGATTCCATTCCTCCTTCCCTTCCCTATCCTTCCCTCCATCTTGTCAATTCTCCTTTCACTTATTTTCTTTTTTGCTTTATGCCCTATGGACTGCTACTTTGTAAATTACTTATAAATGTCACATTTGGTTTTCATATTTCATTGTATTAGCTTTTTCTTCTCTTCTTTATCCGGTTTTTCAGTGCTTCAGTTTCCCTCCACTATCCTGCTGTCGGATTCCCTTACCCTTTCGGCATTCACATCGCACTGCTCGCGTGCGATTGCTAGTTTTAAAATCTACAAAATATTAAACCGACTCATAATATAAATATATATGTAGTTGGTTTTTCTTTTCAAAATATACATAATATTATATATAATATATATATATATATATATATATATATATATATATATATATATATATATATATACACTTTATACTTATAATTTTGTTAAACTGAAATTTAAAAAAAAAATTAAACTTTTTTCTTTTTTTTGAACTCTTAATATTTTTTGAAGATGGTAACTACATGTTAAATTGTAACAAAGCATATCCCCTAGTCGAAAGGATTGATGTGAGAATATAGCCATACCCCCAATTTATTTTTGAAAAATGTTAAAGCAAATGTATAAACTTGGTTGTATTTACATGTGGGTTATGGTGGTCCATCTTTTAAAAGATAGATTGAAGTCTCACTTTCTACAATTAATATGAGTTTGTTCATCTAAAATAGTTGATTAAATTGCAAGTATAAATAAATATAATATTTTTAAAAATAATAAGTCAAACCCATTTAATAATTGATTAAATTAAAAGTAGAAATAGGTTTATAATTTTTTTTTGTTAAACAAGTCAAAGTAATTCATATGACAAATAAAAAATAAAACTAGTTAATATACCACCTTATAAACCTTCTTTAATTTGTGTAACACTTTGTTAGCAAGTACTATTAAATGCTTCAAATAAACCTAAGATCACGATTTGCCTAAGATTTGTAAGTGATGTCAATGTAATTGATAGAATTTGATATAATTCTTTTGGGCTAATTTAATGTATTATGATTGGTTTCCACGATTTGTTCATTGGTGGGATGGAAACAATGGTTATCACCATGGATTTGGCAATGACTCCATTCTTCAAAAACCTTGTATATCCAAGAAACTATATAGGAAGAAGTTGATTCCAAAGTAGGCTAATACTGCATGGTGTTATGATCTTGTTGTGCGGATTCACTAACACCTCGAGGTTTTGGCATAACAGTTTGTTACATTTGGTATCAGAGCAACCATCCAAGTTCGAGTACTGACACGAATGGCTACACTAGTATTGCAGTGTTCTCTTGGGGCTCGTATTGGACAGGACATGCTCCCGCTAGATAGGAATGTAAATCTAGCCTCTGGTTCTTACTACAAAAGTGTGGCGAGATGTTATGATCCTGTTGTGCAGATTCACTAATGCCTCGAGGTTTTGGTGTAACGGTTTGTTACAGCCACTAGGCTTTGAGATCTTGGGTCACAAAGATAAGGTCTACATACTTATTAAACTTCTCTATGGACTTAAGCAAGCTGCTAAAGCATGATACACCATAATGTATTCTTTTCTTCTTTAGAATGGCTTCAGTAGATGCAACAATGAGCTTGAATTGTATAAAGATGAATGGAAAAACTCCTAATATAATTGTTTGTTTGTATGTAATGTATTTTATATTCGCAAGTGATTTATCAATTGACTTTGTTCAACAAAACTATGAAGAAATATTTTGAGATGAAAAATTTAGGTCTAATGAAGTATTTCTTTGGAATTGAAGTTAATAAGTATGAAAATTAAATATTAATCTCTCAAGCCAACTATGCAAGAGATATTTTTAAAGGGTGTGAAGATTCACTAATGCCTCAAGTTTTTGGAATAACGGTTCATTATAGCCATTGGGCTATGAGATCTTAGGGTCATGAGGATAAGTTCTACAAACTTATAAAAGTGCTCTATGGACTCAAGGAAGCTCCTAAAGCATGGTACAACATAATTTATTATTATCTTCTATAGAATGGCTTGAGTAGATGCAACAATGAGCTTGAATTGTATAAAGATGAATACAACACGTCATAATATTATTATATTTTTGTATCTAATGTATTTGCTATTCACAAACGATTTATCAATTAACTTGTTAAAGGAAACCATGAAGAAATGTTTTGAGATGAGCGATTTAGGTCTAATGAAGTATTTTTTTAAAATTGACGTTAATAAGTATGAAAATGGCATATTAATCTCTCAAGACAACTATGCAAGAGACATTTTTTAAGGATACAACATGCTAAATAGTAAACTAGCTCTAACACATGTTGTGTTAGATTGAAGTTAAGAAAGGACACAAAAGGATTCAATGTTGATCCGACATTGTATAAGAGCCTTGTTGGAAGTAGCATGTATGTAACAACCGAGACAAGGCTAAAAATGATATTTATAGTTATCTTGATTTCAAGGTTCATGAAATCTCCAAAAGAATCTTATTAATAAGCAAGAAAATTAATGTTTAAATATTTAAGTAGAACCGAGAATCATAGAATATTGTATTCCACATACAATGAATTCAAACTCCATGACTATATAGATAGTGACTACAATGAAATCACTAATGATGGGAAAATTACAAACGACTATAATTTTCATTTTGGAAAATGTGCAACATCATGGGAATAAAATAAACCACCCATTCCCACTCTTTCATCAGGATTAAATTAATATATCAAAGAAATTTGAACATTCTACCAATCAATCTGGATGAGAATCTTAGCATATAAGATGCATGAGTAAGAAGAAACAAACAGAATCTTTTATTACAATAATTATGCAATCTCTCTATAAAAATCAATAAAAATCATGTTCTGCAAAATAATTTTAAAAATATAGGCATAAAATATCATTTCATCATAGAATTGGTTAATAATGGAGAGAGAGATTTCAAGCTATGTAGATTTGAAGATTACTGCGAAACATCTTTGCCAACCCACCAAGATTGGATAGTTTTTATTATCTAAGTGATTATGTTGGCATCCTTTAAGGGCACTAGTTTTGATTAATCGCGAGTGCTGGAATATCTACTTCAAAATACTTGCATTTGTTTCCCTATAGTGCTTATATTTCCTATTTTCATATTTGTTTACAGTGTATGATTTTTTTTGTACAATTGTAGATCCCAATGTGAATTTGGGCACACTCCTAGGATTTTGTCATCAAATTTGTTTAATGAAATTTGTCGAATTTATTGATATTAGGTATCCTCGAAACTGACATCCTCAAAGAAAGAAACGATAAAGTTGTTCCCATATTTCAATGTATTCAAATAAATATCTCATTTTATTGATTAAGAAGAATTTTGATTTGTGTTAGATTTCTGTCTTTATTTCCTCTGCCCTATTTTCCTCATCTTATACTCGTGCACCCACTTAATATATTTTACATTATATCATTCCAAGTATATTCATTCAACCTGGTACATAAAATACCAAATCAATGCAATTATTCTAAAATTTAAGACTTCTGAGTTATACACATTCCAAAGATATACATATCAATTTGTCTAAAGAGACATTCTCAATTCAATTGAAACAAGGGCTGCGTTGCAGCAGTAGTACTTGCCGTGAAAGCATATTGTGAATGCCGGATTGTTGTTGATATTGGAGGCAATGAATTAGTGAATTTTTTTTATTAGTGTTTTATGCATGTCTAAAATATACAATGGAAAAATTGATACAATAAGCAGATACATTGTGATAAGTAATTTCTGCCTAATCACAGTTGTTGAAGAGTAGTTTTCAAAAAAAATGGACAAAATATCCTAGCATTGTTGCAATTGTGTAAGAAACAATTCTATGGAAAAAATACACTAAAAAGAGGCTTTCCCATGTCGGACTATTGTATAGATACAGTTTTCCTAATTCTTTTCCTCTATATTTGCACCAAAGGTTATTCAAGGACTCGAATGAAGCCAAATAATAATCTGTATTTGAGGTTTTAACATAATTACAAATGATACTGAAACTCAATCCATTCATTTCACATCCACTATATAGGTATGATGCAATATAAGGCAATCCATCATCATCAAGCTTATCTACCCTGAGGTTTGCTGTGTTTGGCTTTCCAAAATCTAAGTCTAGCTTGGATGAACTTTTAGAGTTACTGTCATCACAATTTGTCTCTGATGTGAATGTGTGGAAATGCATGGTTCGAAACAGCCCACGATCTATTGATGCATGGTTTAAAACCACAAAGTCTTCCTGATTGTATCCATAATGAACATTCACAACAACAATAGCATTTTGACCATTATAGAGCTCCACTTTCTTGAGGCACTCAGAAGACATAGTCCAAAAGAACACTGCCAGGGCCTGTGTCTGGGAGTAAATTCTGATCCTGAAGACAATCAAAGTTTTGAACATTGAAATCTATATTCAAAAAATTATGTTCATTTCAAAAATTGAGACAATATAATCAGACAATTCAACTCTATATACCAAAATATAGACCATATACGAAATACACATATTATAAACCTACAATTGAAGAATAAAAAGGATAAAGAAATTTACTTGCAGATTCCACTTCTTTTCAACCTCAGAGTTTGTCGTGCCATTAGATATAGGCAAGCTGACATTTTTATTTGTGGTTGCTTTACCCTGAACCCCGACACAATAGAAAACCAAACATCTCCAATTATCAAACTTTACACTTAATAATTGAAACATGAATGGCCAACATTAAACTCAATCAGCACCACAAAAAAAGTTGTCAAAGCCCAACCTCTGTTACCAAGTAGTTGCTGACATCAGGTGTAGCTGACAGTTTTGTCACATCAGTTTCGTAGAATACTTCATCCATCCTCTGTAAATGACCCTCATCAAATGGATCCAGCTCACAATGAGTAAATTGTCCATGGTCTAAGTTCTTTTCAGCCATCCTTAAAATTTCAATCCCACAAGCTATTTGAGAGTGGTTCTTATGTCATTTCAAAAACAAAGTACCACAGAAGATGTTAACCACAAAAATTGCTTTCCGGGTTTAAAAGCCCCGAGTATACTGAGAAAAGACAGTATAAACTTTGGTGCAGGAATCACAATTTAGAATTTTGAGGAAAACCATGGAAAAGTCCACTACAGGCAGGGGTTAAATTTGATGGCCACCTATGCCTGTCAAACAATTTTTTAGTGACAGTAAATTTTAAATTTTGCCCTTCAAAAATGTAAAATAGTGTTATTTTTATAATGTTAATAAAATATATACAATATTATTCTATATATATTTAACCATTTTTAGCATATATTTGTATAATTTATATATAAATCTATATAAAAAATGACGGTCATCCTTAAAATTTTCAAGTTGTATGTGATGGTTTTTTCAAATATTTGCAAGTTTTTTAGGGCTAAAATCATGAAAAACTTCTAAACAGCCGTCAAATTTAACCCCTGACTACAGAGAATCATATTTATGCCATGGCAGTAAAAAACAGATCAGAAAAGGACAAACTCTGCATTGGATGTAAAACTAACGCAGTTTACATTTCCACATATGCAACCTTACCAATCAGAATAATAAGCAAGAAGAAAAAAACCCTGCATAAATTGTTATCTTGCAGGTTTTTACCAATAGTAGGATGGACGATATTTTCCACTTTTGCATGGCCTTTCAGATGAGGCAAGAAATTCATCCTATCCAACTTCAGATTCACAACACATTGTCAGGGGAAAGAGTAGCCCATTGAAAGTGTTATCAAGCATTAAAACGTGAATTTTCTTATAGTTATGAAAAATGGGATGGAACTAAGGATTATCTCCCCAAAGACTACAGAATTTGCAGTGCATGGTCTCTTGATTTAGACATGGTGAACCTTCTGCATTGTCCATAAAGGAACACATAAAGCAAAGACAAGCAATGCTTGAGAATGTGAAGCTTTTATTGGAAACATGGATTGGAAGTCACCTAAAAAATCAGGAACATAGAGAATTATCTCCTTTCATAGAATTTAAAGAGCATATTCTCTTGATTTAGACATGATGGACCTTCTGTATTGTTTATAAAGAACACCAAAAGCAAAAAATAACCAGCGACGCTCGAGTATGTCAAGTTTTCGTTAGAAATATGGAAGGGAAATTACCTAAAATATAATGAACATAAACCAAACTACTACAAAACAAAATCATACAAAAAATTTTAATAAACATTTGGAAAAATATAGTTTTGTATGATGCTCCAGTTTCAATTTCAAGTCATTTGAGTATCATTTGATGAAGGTCAATGTAAAAGTCTGTGAATCCATCAATATTAAACAAAGTGTCTTTGAAAAGTATGAATATAAGCATATAGCTTATTGTTGTTTGTAGTAAACTGTGACTATAGAAAATGATGTGAATCAACGATTTGTGCTATGGCAAATTGGAGTTTCAGAAATGTTGTGGTGTAGAAGCAATGTTCCACTAAATTTGACAATACTAAAAGCAACGTTGATTGAAATTCTGCAACAGTAAAAGCAAAAGTCCATTCGATTTCGCAGTGTCCAAGGTAGTAATAATGAGCAAGTAACTGGTGAGGCTGGTAGACTTAAAAACCTTTTCAAATTACTCTTTTTTCGGGTAGCAGCTACTTGCTCAAGGCTGTGCATCCTCTCTCTTGTCTATTCTAATTTTGCATTCTGAATCTAGCAATGTTACAGTGAATGAAACTGGTGATCTATCATCATGGATTACATTGTGCAAGAGCTTGAAAACCCTAATATAATCTTGAAGATTTATTGATTGATCACATGAATTGATTTTATTCTTTCTCATTTATTGAGCAGTGTTGTCAGCTGTCAAAGGAATTCAGTCACAGAACTCTATTAGGGTAAAATGATAAAGTATTTGAAATTAGATGAAATACGACAAGCAACTAGCAAATTATAAGATGGGTGAGGGGGGGGTGGTATGAAAAAAGTAACCTGCATAGAATTCCTGAAGTTAAAACATTTCGATGTACTGAAATGCATGGGATTTTCGATCTAGACATTTTTCCTACTATTGTTATTAAAATCATGCCTTAATTAAAATGTAATTTGTTTCAAATGTAGCATAACATCAAATTTTATAATCAACCGGAAACAATTGAAAGCTAGAATAGACTGGCCCGCTTAGCTAGTTTAAGGACACCTAAACAATAAATTTCCCTGAAACATTTTAGAATAGAAATAGAAATTTTTTAATTGAAATGGAAAATTCTTAATTCATTCACTCTAATTTATATTTTCTTTTCAATTCTTAATAAAATGTTTGTGATTAATGTAAAGAAATATTTATGAGTAACCAAAAAAAAACACTGCTAAAACAAATATTGATGAAGTCCTTCTAAAGTCGTCTGCAAAATATTTAGTAATGCCCTTGGATTTGACTTGCTGCTATGCCAGTCTTCCAATATAGTGAATGCCCTGATTTAACTGTTTGAAAATGCAAATTCAGTCGCAGGAAGATGGCACTGACTCTGACCGGGAAAATTGTAATAAATTCAATTCAAATAAAAAAGCAAGAGCAGGAGCATATCGGAATTAGGCACGAGTTTGGAGCAATTTTCACACATAAGTTATGGAGAAGTAAACACCTACGAAGAAGTATTTTGCCGTCTAAACTATAAATTATAATTGTATTCAAATATAGACAATAATAGTAGTAAAACTATTAATAAACATTGCTCTAATAACAAATTAGACCTGAAATCTAATGACATCCACTCAAGCATTACATTTAGACATTGCAATCAATGACATATTATCTGAGGTTGTTATAATTTCTCATTCAAATGTTTTTGACACAACAAAACAGAGGTTATTGTATATATATCTCCACTTATATTTATATATATGAAATGTGGACGATTTATTTAGCAAGCAATCCCTAAATTTTGGAACTTAAATACTCAAAATTGAACAGTAATCCCTAACAACCTCAATTGACATTATTTTTATATTTAAAAAATGTAAGATATAGAGAGACATAACAGATGCAGTGAAGAGATTCAACGATTTTGAATTGGAAAAAAAAAAAGGAAAACTTTTAGGATAGTGATAACAGTAGCAATCTTCCCAGGCAAAGACCATGCACATCAGGGAAAACATAACAAACCTAAAATACAAAAAGCTACCTATAAAACTCTTATGTTCCTTCACTACTTGATTGTATTGTAATAAGTAATATTAGCTTGATTTTTTCAGCTTGGTTAATGATTCTCAGGTGTTTCAGTTCAGTGTGCACATTATTAATCTTCTAGGCGTTTCTGTGTTTCAAATTACTGCGTGGCTTTACTAGACGATGCGAGGAATAATGTGAGTGACATAACCTGGGTTCTACAACATAGCAGCAGCCCAACAAAAATATGGCCCTACAACACCACATCATTAAAACAGACTTTGAAAACATGTGGAAAATAGGGCCCTACAGCAACACAGCACTAAAACAGACTTTGGAAACATGTGATTGATCTAACTTTTCAAACAGTAGACCTTCTGAAAAGATCGAGTCCAAAATAGAAATATATTTGAAATAAATTGCATCTTCTATATCAAATTAAGGTAGGATTTTACTAACGATAGTAGCAAAAAGATAAAAAAACATGCATAGGTTCTACAGCAGAACACAGGATCAATTATCAAATTTCTAAAATCAACTGTGTAATATTTATTAATAACCATACAAGTTTAATGCGACGTAAAAATTTGGGTCTCTGGATTCCAATTTAAAAATGCAAATTCAACTCCATTTTAATTTAAGATATTTTTTAATTTTAATTATTTTAATTATATGTTTAAACTATTAAAAATTGCAAATTCAGTCATAAGGAGATGGGACTAACACTGATATGGTAGCGATTTGAAAAATGACACTATCACTGCTTCCTTAACATCTGCAAAATAATATATCATCCAGAAATACCCTTCACACCGAAGAAACGATACAACCTACTTCTATAACACAAAAGCCTAAACTAAGATTGCCAGTTCACCCAGGAAATATAGGTTTCTACAACACCACAGCATGGCCAATTTATCCCCATCCACGGATAATCGACTTCCAAATTATTAAAATCTAACAGGACAACTAAGTGTAATTGCCTCAAAAAAATCATTAAATCATAAGCTGTAGCAAATTACATCCATGAGATGAAATGACATTCAGGATTTATAGTAATGACAGATGGGCATGTGATTTAATTGATATATTGTAATATAAAAAATATTTTAATTCAATACCTATAAACTCTAATTTGTAATACAATTATCAAATCATAATTTATAATTTTCAAATCCTAATTGAGAAAAATATTTTTAAAAAAACTGTATTCCAATAATGGAATTTACAATTTGTTTATACAGGAGCTGTTGTAAGCATTTCAGCTGCAATTCTGTTACTACTATTTTTGGTTCAAAGTTATGGTACTGGTAAAGTAAGTTTTCTATTCTGTTCTGTGACAATTATCTGGTTCATGGCTAATACCCTTATTGGAGTATACAATATTGTAAAATGTTATGCCGGAGCATTTAAGGCAATCAACCGTTATTACATAATCTATTTCTTCAACAAAAATGGCAAGCATGGATGGCTCTTGCTTAAAAGCGCTGTCTTTGCTATAACAGGTTTCTTCATAATTATCATTTACTCACATGCTCTTGGATTTATTTTGCTTATTCTACTAATGAAACTAAGACAAAGGGGCCATGGAATCAATGAGGCACCAAAAGGGTATAAAGCACAATCTCAATTTTCTCTCAATGAGTTCAGATATGGTTTGGCTAAAGCTTTTAGCACTATGTCTCCTGTGCTGGACAATTCGAGAGAGAGTATTAGAAGTAGCAACAATGCTATTTGATCTGTTGCTATAGTTATGCATTGGTAGAATTTGCGAACTCAGATGCTGTGGATTTAGTTAATGCATCTGAAATAGAGGACCTACTAATCAGACAATTTGTGCCATTCATCTCTAGTCTAGTGCAGAAACGTGTTCTTCAAGCACTAGCTACCTTGCATGCCAATGCTTCGCCTCATTGGAATTCGTTTATGGAGAACCAATGAAATTCCTTATTGGACTGCTGACTATAGTAGGGCTTAGACTGCTTAAAAGAATTATATGCCATTTTTTCAGATATTTAGAAATCTCTTAGGACATGAGAATGGATTTATTTTTTGAAATTCTTACTGAGTTTGTCAAGTAAACAACAAGAAGAATATCTTGTTACTTGTTATTATACAAACAAGTTGATGCAGGTAAGCGAGCAATAAAAGATGTTGGAATACTTCCAGTGGCAGACCTGCTGAAAACACGTTGTCTGAAAGCAAAAGAAGCTTCCGCATGTGTATAAAAGGGAGCTGATGCATTCTCTACGCTGCCCTCTGAAATTTTCCAGACAACCTAGATGTTAGGTAGAATCCTTCCAGCTCTAATGAACTGTCTTCTTCTAACTTGAGAGATACTTCAACTAAGCTCTTAAAGTAGATTCCCAACATAAGGATTCAATTGCAACAAATCCAAATAAATATATCAACCTCTACAAATTTTAATCAAGGAATCAAATTCCATCATCTCTTTCTAGATTCTAAACATTTCTCTGAACACTGTAAGCATCGCTTTGTTCCAATTTCCAATTTTACTTGTAGTGCTTTCTAAAGTAAGGCTATCCCTTCCTTTCAACTCTAGTATGTCACCAACTCATGCAAACACATCAAAAACAACCAGCACCCACTATATGCAACTCTTTTAAGAGATTTTACTCGGTACGAGAGTTTATGGCTACACATGTAATAGTTCTGCATTGTGATAGTTCTTCATTAAGGAGTCTGATTCTTTGAAGACTTCTGTAATATATGTAAATGATTGCTCAAGTTTGTCCCTTTTTTGAAATCAGTTTTATGTTCCATCTGTTTTTGGTATAGATTTGTTTCTATCTCTCTCTATGTCGTAAATATCTCCAATAAACTGCAGTTTTACTCATGGCTGAAAATGAAGTTAAAAAAGGGGGAAATCACCCTAATACTAGTTAGTAGAAATATTAAATGCTAAAAATATTTATTATTAAACGTTGGACTGCAATCAAATAGAAAATAAAATCAAAACACTGAAACAACATACAAACTATGATTTGAAATGAAGCTTATTTTTAGAAGCTTCCAAAATGAGATACCTCCAAATACATCCAATATTTATAGTTAAAAGTAATATATTAATTTATACATATTTGGTGTTTCTGCAGTGCATCATTTTGTACCATCATTTTTTCAGGAATCAGTTGTGCATTAGTAT
Organism: Taxus chinensis; assembly: GCA_019776745.2. NCBI lineage: Eukaryota > Viridiplantae > Streptophyta > Pinopsida > Cupressales > Taxaceae > Taxus > Taxus chinensis. The sequence continues at coordinate 883,675,264 of CM034151.1, forward strand.
CGAGTCATTTTTCAAAACCCATATTTCATACCTCATAAAAAATAATTAGAGTTTATACAAATGAGTTCTATGAATCAGCCCCTGCAGTGAGATTCTTATAGTTTATAGATATATGGAGTATATTAATTTTTTTTGGCAGCAGAGAACTTAGGCCTGATTGTTTTTACTCTATAAAGATTCTCTGTTGAACGTCTCTCTTCAAGAAAAGAAATCTGTTTCTTCTCTTTAGAAGGTATAAGGGCTTTTTCACCTTACACAAAAGTATTTTAGGTTTTTTTGGTCAAAGTGATGTTTGAATAATCAGTTGGTCAAATGAAGGCAGATGTAGAGGGAAAGGACACAAGCCTCCCCCTATCCATTATCATTAATAACTTGGATGCCCCTCCCGGAGAAAGGGAAACAAATACTAGCGCCATCTCCAATTAGTAATGGGATTTTCCAGCAAGCTAAGGACTCAGCAGTGTTTCTTAATCCAGAAGGGCCCAAACAGAACCTTCAAATTCTTAATGATAAAGTTTTGATTTGTCAAGATATTTGTTAATGTTTTACCATGTATATAGGCCCTTCATTCTTTACTATGGCTTCCTGTTAGTCCATGTTTGCTTCACAACGGATTGCACTGATTAATTAGTAAGATCGGAGGATGTATTGCAGGATTGAGTGCTTACTCTGTATTTCCTTATGTGCTTTAATTTTTCTGGGGTATGGGTGTGAAGTTTTTTCACAATCACAACCGCTTATGAAAAATGCCAATCAAAATTCTTAATATATCCACTTTTGATATGTGCAGAAGGTGCAGGGAGATATATGGAGGATATGTATTCATCTGGAGATTTTCAGTCCACTTCAAATGCCAAAACGCTTCCTACAAGAGACATCCCCATTGAAACAGTGAGCCATGTCCAAACTAATGAACCTGAAAAGGTCGCAGTTTCTGCTCCTTCTCCACCCAGACCCAATGCAAAGAACTGCTTGTTCTCCCCTACCACCCATGCTGGATCATTCAGATGCCGCCTTGAAGCTCAATAGAAAGTGAATACATATACATAATATGTATATATATTATCTACTTGTTCTTGGATCTCCAAGATATATGAGCAATGTTATTATATATGCTTTTGCCTGCCTTCTTTTTCTGCTACTGAATCATGTATCCTAACCCACAAGAGATTTTAGATTTGGATATGGATTGTATATTAAACCCAAAAATAGATTATGTAACCGAGATTGATGTCTTGTATCCAAGGCTTTTTAAAAAAATGGATGCAGGGCACCCAATTAACTGATTCCATGCCTGTCTACAAAACATTTTGTTTTCAATCTACCATTCTCTACAGTTTAGTTCCCTATATTTATATTATTTTAATAACCTAAAAAATCGGAAAATCGAATATCTGTGGTGCTTAACACTTAAATGGATTGAAGAGTGGCCACTGAGGGCCGAAGAGAGAGATTTTTCCGTAAGTGATCTGGAGGGTGTGTTGGCTGTGCTAGAAACGGCTGCACAATTTCTCGGGACAATATAGGAAACCAACAAAAACCTACCAGCAATTGAACACAACCATTACTTTTTCCCCCTACATCTACAACATGCATTAAGCAGGATAAATGAAAATATGCATTAAGCAGGATAAATGAAAACAGGAAATGAAAAGAAAACCCTGCCTTAGAGTACGCACATCTTCCACAGTCGCCAATAATATCTCCAAATCTGCATGCCCCCGCACCAAATCTAGCGCACATTAAAAAAAATCATTCTTCTCTCTTCCATTGCCATGTACACAGATTGCTGGATAGAGGAAGCCAGGTGGGAATCTCACAGCACAGTTGCCTTCAAATTATGCAAGACACTGTTCGAGACAAAAATCCAGCTCAAATTTCAACTTTCTACTTGGTAATAGCTAATTTCATGAAAATCGGATCACCCTCATGAGATATTTTCAGTCAAAAACGTTCCCAAGAAAGAACAATAAAAAAAGTATCCAGTCAAAATCACCCACTCGAATAAAAAACGGAATTGAATGAATTGAAAATAGAAAAATTATTCAAGGTTTTCCAGCTGCTCAACATCATCTTCGATTAAACAAAAAACCCATGTTTTTTTTTAATTTTTGCTAAGAGGCAATTATGAGCAAGCATCTTGTTTTTTTGGTTTTTGAAGTGCATACGGTTCTACATAATGAGAAGCTTTTATATTATCTTACTTGAGAGAAGACTTCTTCATGTAAATTTTAGCAGTTCTAATATGGGTATTTCTCACCAATAATTGTTGTTAATCTAACATCCTCAATCCGCACCCTTATATTATCCTCTTCCTAGTGTATGAAATATAGGATTTTTTAGAGGGAAAAGAAAGGCACTTACATAATAGAGGGGAAAAATTCCTTTGGTTGAAGCAATAATAAAATCGTAACGCTAACCCTCATTGTTTGGGAAACTCCAATAGACAAAGAAACTTCAACAAGGGTTCACATCTCAACAACAAAGTCTTCCACTAAGAAAATATGCAAATATATAGAAGCCTATGTAGATATTCCAATGTAGACAAGTGGCGAAAATGTGCCTCGCTTAGTGAACACATAGGTAGAAGTCAATTTTCTAAATATAAGGTGTTGCAAGCAGACTAATATAATCGGCTCCGAATATTTAAATTGGTGTAATGTAGTTGACACCAATCTTTCCGTCTAAAACCTATCATAATCTGGTAATGTTGACTGTTTTTCGTACTCTTGTAACATCCCCCTAAAATTGATTTGGATTGTCCCTACAATAACTACATGATTTTTCAATAAAGATGGAGTCATTACATAGTAAATGGTGAATTTATCTCCAAAAAATAGTGCACTCAACTATATGGATGACTACACTCAATTTAACAGTCGTCGTTGCATCTAGTTAAATTTCTTGAAAAGGAAGCTGACATTCTTCATGTCCCCATTTGTGTGCTATTAAAATTATCTTTTGATGGTACCCACGCACCTGATATCTTTCACATTAAGACCATGTCAGAGCCTCTTTGGTATGAGGAACTTGTTACGTACTTGAAATTTAATACCTTGCCACCTGGACTTATAAAAGTTGGACCGTGTCGTACCTTTTGTCAAAGGCCACTCGTTTTGTACTCATAGGTGTTCTCCTTTATAAGCGTAGATATAAAAATATACTATTACGATCCTTACTACCGCTAGAGATTGTCATTGCGATGGTACATGTCGGGGTCATTTTAGTTGTATGAGTTTTGTGAGATGTATTGTTCGTATGGGTTATTATTGACCATCATTAGAACAATAATCTTTTACATACATTAGATGATGTGAGAAGTGCAAACTCTTTGTTAATATCTCTCATTTTCCCACACAAGAGTTAAATTCTCTTCAGACCATTTGGCCTTTCTCCTAGTGGGGACTTGACCTTATTGGAGCATTTACCCCATTATCTTCTAATGGTCATGCATTTATCATTAGTACCACTGAGTACTTTCCGAAGTTGATTGAGGCTGCACCAATTACATGCACGAAGGGTCCATAAATTATAAAATTCGTTATGCAACACATCATTTTCCACTCTGGCATTCCTACCAAGTTCATTTCAGATAACGGAAGCTCAGTTATTAATAAGGACATTGAAGCATAGCATGAGATGTACAAAATCCAACACAATTTTTCCAGACCATACTATCCACAAGCTAATGGGAAAGTAGAGGATTCCAACAAAATAATTTAAAAAATCCTACAAAAGGTTATCATCACCTGTCATTGAGATTGACACACACATTCTCCTTATTCCCTTTGGGAAATTTGTACTAGTATTCGTAGGCCTACAATGGCCACACCTTTATCTCTCATATATGGCGTTGAGACTGTTATGCCCCTTGAGCCTGAGATCCCCTCTTTACAAGTTACTCTCCACGCGTTTATCACTACCGATGATTACTATCATGAAAACCTTTTCACAACTTGACTTACTAACAAAAGAAGTTTCAATTCTCTTTATCATCTTCAACTTGTTATCCTGTAAAATTGACAAGGGCAATTTTGCAGGTAACCATACCAAAATTTCCATTTTGGTCCCCCGTTGAGGTCCCTTAACGTTCAGAATGGCATGAAATCCCTTTTCGGAAAATCTAGTTTTTAGAACTTGGTCATTTTCAACCTTTTTGGGTTGGGCGCAGTTTTCATTCGCGTTACATCGACCAAAATTATGCCCCTTTTTTCCTTTGGCGCATCCTAGGGAGTGTCAACACTCCAAATGTTACGCCTCTCAATGTTGTGTTGTATGCGCTGAAAACATAGTGTCGACACCCCCAAAGTTGCGCCGAGGCACAAATCTCGTCGTGTCGACATCCACTTAAGTGTGCCATAGAAAAAGTTGGTGGCACATTTATTGCACTTTTTGCTATATATAGGCACATCCAACCTGTCATTTTCACAATTCAAAAAACGTGAAAAAGTTATTCCTCTGTACTTGTCAGTGTTCCTGTCAGCCCCGCATGTTGCCATTTGTCGGGTTCGTGGACCCCACATCATCTCCTTTATCGTTATATATTCCTGGTAAGTGGCCCTTGCTCTTCTTGTGGATTTGTTGTAGTTTTTATGTTGAGCTAGGTGATTAGGGTTAAGTGATGAAGAAGATGGATCTAGAAGAAAGGGATAGCCCCATTTGCAAACCCAAGTACTCAACTCCGAAACCCCTTCTCCTCCTTCCAGATCTGCAAATCTGGAAGACTCTGCCATAAAACAACTCAAATTCATTTGTCCCTTATTCCCTGCTTTGCTAAGTTTTCCCTCCTAGACATCAAAATCTGAACCAAAAGAGTGAAAATCATAAAATTTTTGCAAACAACCCACTGTTTTCCTTCGGCGCAAGCTTCATTCTTGTTACATCAAACACATTCGCGCCACAGGTGCACTGTCCCTGCATGCAGCATAAGCCTTCTCCACACCTTATAAACATTACAAAATTCCCTAGGCACAGGCGCTGGCGCCAAAGCAACTACAACAACATCTGAATGTTGTGCAAACCTTTCCTATGCCGCGCAAACTAAACCACTTGGCGCACCTCACTCTCATGCAGCATCTACTACATCTATGCCAATGGTCGCATCCTGGGACCTTGCTACACCAATCATATCTGCGCCCCACTTAAAAAGACTTCTAATGGCGCGAGCGCACATCCCTTGACACCAACATCTGAATGTTGTGTGTAGCCTTTCCGCGCCCCGCCTTTTGGCACTGTTTTCTCCCATGCAACACTTTCCCAAAGTGCGCCTTGCTTTTCTAAGTCCCTGAAGCCTGCAATAAAGTTGCGCCTTGCTCCCAGAGGCTCATAAATTACTAACTTTTCATTCTGTAAGCTTTTATGGACAACTTAACGGCTAACATGGCTCTTCTGTGATGGACTTCCCTGATTCTTCTTGCAGATCAATAACTGAACTCAGATTCACACATGTCTTCATCGAGTAAGAAGCCAACCAAGTCTAAGGGTAAAGCCAAGCTAACAGAAGCAAGAAATGAAATATAAATACCAAAGGGTCAGGATGCCTGAATCTCTAGTAGAGTGTGATCTCGATATCAGAGATTCAGAACTCGGGCACATTGACATGGAGGAATTCTGGGCCAGAACCAAGAAGGTCACAGGTAGCCCGTGGATGGATAAATTGGTTAGCAGTGGTCTGCACTTTGCTGCAGGGATCCCAGTGAGCGCAATCAACAACAAGTTCATAATGTTGGTGGGCCGTTGTTACAATAAGGACACAAGATGTGTCGAAAATGAGAAGGGCGAGGTAATCATCAACCTCACGTCCCGACATTTTGAGATCATGTTGGGTATCCCTTGCCACCGACATTTTGTAGCAGTAAGCCAAGAGGAATGCATGAAGACATAGACTGAAAATGAAGACAAATGTATGCAGTTAATGAATGAGGTGTACCTCAATAATAAGAAGGTGACAAGCAGGTGGCCACAATTCATTCATTGCAGTGACTTTTCAGAGGAGTTGAGTGACACCATCACCTTCCTGAGTAGGGTGTTTGGGCTTCCCGATGCCCATTACTTTCACAAGTGGATGCTCAGGTATTTAGAAACAATGAATAAAAATGTTCCTGATCAACGTTTTGAATGGGGAAAGATTATCAGCAGCACAATCTCGGAGCAGCTTCAACAACTTTCAACAACTGGGAGGTTCTATATGAACTCCTATGTAGTATATGTTGTTGCCTCAGAGAGGGACTACCCAGCATTGAATCGGTATGGGGTATGGCCCCAGGTCAAAATATATGAGTACTATCCAGAGTTAAGACTAGAGAACAACATAGCCCAATTCAGTAAAATCAACGACGTCTTCTTTTATGGCGTCATCTGCCTCTTGAGGCCCAACATGGCTTACGGTCGGATGACCAAAAGCGTAGTCACCACCACAGAGAAATGGGGAGCGTTATTCACGCAATTCCCCACTTTCACCTATCTCAGAGTTGCTAACTTCTTGGGGAGCCCACCAAATTTCCGAGGTATGCAGGACCCAAACTGATCCTATTGGAGTTGTCTAGACAACTTATCACATACCATGAAAAGTGTTTAAAAAGGAAGAAGGGTGGAACTCCATTCCCCCTCACAGTGGGTAGGTACACCTGCACTTCATAGGGCAAAGCCCAGGAGATGTTTGCAGAGCTTGAATTGCTCAATTTGAAGCATAATTTCCCGGCAAGGCCAACCTTTGATCCTCGCGATTACCTTCCAAGGGAAAAGATCGATCCAATTCACATCCCTCAAATCGAAGACATCTACATTGATCTATATCATGAAGTCGAGCTCAGACGAAAGGATCACTCCCGCCTGGCCCTGGCAGAGATCATTCAATATGGTGTGGCTATCATCCCAAAGGATTTCCAAGAAACCGATCAAGAAGTTGATCAGGTTTATCTAGACACGGATGGGGAAAATTGGCCGTTTGCCGAAATTAATAGAAACAAGGCCCCTCAGACTATTGAGGAAAGGGTCAAGGGCACTCTGCAACGCACTGAGCATTGGTGCAAGAAAAATGGTATCATCTACCTTGGGGTAGACTTTACCATGTCTCCCTTGGGTGATGCACCCACCAGGCCAAAACACTTGCCTAAAGGTAAAGGAAAAGATATAGAAGGAGAGGCAAGCACTGCTCAGAAAGAAGTCCTTGAGAGCCCTCCTTCCACCGCCGAGGAAAAAGTGGTGGACTTAGTGTCCCCAAGAAGAGAAGAAGTGGTCAGTGCTCCAATGGACACATCCACTCAGGATGTTGTCACATGCTATAACTAGGTGAGGTATCAACCGTTCCCTTTCTCACTCCTCCTTCCCCTCCTCATGTCACTCAACCAACTGCTCCTTTGGTTGTGTCTTCTCCCCCGTCTTCTACCATTCCCCCTCCCTCTTCCTCCATCTTCTCTTCCCTCGTGGATCTGTCCCCCAACATTTCTTCCCTCATCTCACAGATCCCTTCCGCCCCCACGGTTTCCTCTCCTGCAGTGCCTCCTAACCCCATGAGCATTGGAGTGTTGGCTTCTTTCTCAATGCTGCCACCAAGTGTCTTGACACATTTCCCCGTGTCCACTGCAGTTGCTCCTTCTTCCACCCCCGTTTCCTCCTCTTCCTCTAGTCCCACTCCCTTAAGTCTAGAATGGATCTCCGAACACCTGAGCCAACACAAGAGGAAAGTCCCTATTGCACCCATGGACTTCTCTATTATTCTGGCTAAAGGGCCTAAGAAGCAAAAGGCTATAACCCGCTTCTCTCAAAGTGCTTCAGGTGAAAGGGTTATGGAGATCGTGTACCCTGATCTCACAAAGAAGAAAGAAGATCTGTCTCCTACAGATTTTATAGTGACTCAGGTCACAATGGGAACATCATCAGAGAGCCTACAAGGAGAGGCCTTATCCGCAGTGGATGCCCTTTGCAAGAAGCTTCAAGAAGCAAAGGAAGAGAAGAGAATATTAAAAGAGCAAAACAAGCATCTTCTCCAAGCCCTGCAAAAGATGGGCAATGCCCCTCCTATGACTGTCACCGACCCTCCTGAAGTTCTTAGTCAGGAGAAGATAAATGAGTACGCCAAGATCGGTGAACAAAGTATAGCAGTGTCCTGCCTGGAGAGAGAAGATCCTCAAAGATAGTGAGGAAGTGATTACAAAGTTCACAGAGCTCTATCAAAATATAGATCAAGCGAACAAGGAACTCCAGGCAATAGCAGGGCCTATCTCTGAAGAGTTGGACCATGCCAGGTTACAACATGAGATGTTCCAGAAGATGCTCAACTACCCAGTCAGATGACTTGGTGAAATTTGGTGTCTTTGATCACCCGCGAGCACCCAACAAAGTCCTTGCTACTTTAGACTATCGAGTTGACCAAATGGAGTTTGTCTTGGAAAAGATAGAAAAAATCAAGGAGGAAGCCCTGGATGCCATGCATCAAATGGAGCAGATCATCTTAAGAATGTCTCCAGGGTTACTCGGTGCATCGTACGCCTTGAGGAAGGTAGATGATACTATTCGGATCTTTCAAGGAAATCACGTCGTAGGGTTTAGTCGTCAGAGGCCACTTTTGATATAGAATCTATCAACAACCTTCTGGCCTACTGCGACTTTGTTGGATACCTGATGGAGGTAGGAAATGAATACTTCAAACTCCCAAAAAGACTCAAAGATGAATGGGAAACTTGCAAAGTCATCGAAGATCACACCAAGGTTCCAACTCAGGATCAACTTCAAGCGATGGTAAGCAAGTTCATGGAGTATCGAGCTCAATTTCACATTACCTCTCCTGAGCAGAAGCAAGACACTCCTTTCAAGCCAAGGGATGATGACGAATAGGCTCCTTCCTCCTGGGATTAATCCCATTTTTGTAAAAGTATTTAAAATTATGTTGGCACAAATGATGACATCATCCATGTTGCACCATGGGATGTTGTCATCCACCAAATTGCCCTAAAGTCAACATTTGACTTTTAGATATTTTGTAAATAAGTTGTTGGCTCCTTTTTGTCTTCTTTCTCCTTCTCCTTCTATAAATACTTGGATACTTGTAGTATTCAAGGGTGAGCAAATTTGTATGAAAAATAGAAGTGAGGAGAGAAAGACTTTGAGATTTCTTGTAACAGAACAACTTATTAATACAAAAATTTGAGACTTTGTGCTGAATTTATGTGTTATGTGTTAGATCTTTCTTAAGTTAGATCTGCATACTTATTCTGTTGGATTCACCTATGACTTTTTTCATTTGTTTATCATTATTGCTTTGTTTGTTTATGTGAGTAAGTCTGGCTCTGTTTACTACCGGCCCAAAACATAAACCCTTTGACCTTTCTACTTTGGAATTCATTTCTTTTCTCCCTTCAGATCCATTTTTCTTCTATTCCTTCCTTCATTCCTTTATGTTCTTCATCGGAACTAACTCTACTGGGATGAGATCCCAAAACCTCCCCTTGAAGGTAGAATATTGTAAGACTTGCAAAGATTCATGTTGGTAGAATAAGCAATAAACCAGTTTTGCTTTGCTATCTCAAAGAGGGGCTATGCCCTGCACAATGTTGGCCTATCTATCCATAGATCTGCCCACCTGACAGATTTTTGGACCAACACAAAAGTAAAATATGGGTGTAGACATAAGGTCTACACACTTAGGGAAATCAAGGACCAAAAAGTAATATTTCATTAAAAATAAAGTTGAAGAATGTGTTGGTGTAAGACCATACATATTGGATCTGATCAGATTATAGAACATGACCAAACTGTATAAATTTGTATAAGGGAGAAGGTGAATCAAATTTGAAATTTTCATAATGATGGTAAGATATTAAGCATTGATTCTATGGACTTGTATATAGAATGTGTTTACACATCATTATGTAGGAATAATCAAGTTAGGAAAGATATGGTAAGATATACTGAGTGGTAAAAAGATCTAGGTGTGTTTCTTAGCCAAGAAGAAAAATTGTAATATGTAGTGCTCAAAAGGGTAGATCGACAAATTTAAGTTTCTACATTTTCCTCCCCTTTAAGTATTAAATGAAAATTACATGCTTAAAGGAAAAACTACTTAAGTGTGTAGGCACACTTTGTCATTTCTTATATTTCTTATTGTCTAGGTGCATTGGTGTTGGTACACTCCATGATGAAACATACAACATAGAATGTAGTAAAATTCCACAGTATAAAATTGAATTGTAACTGTAGAATTTTAAATTACATAAAGTGTAATAAAGAGAATTAAGACATGGAAAGAGTACACTTGTTTTATTTGTTAAAGGAAGAGCTATTTTTCCTATCTTTCAGTTGTAGATTTGAAGATTTCAATTATTTTTTTGAACTTTGCTAAAAAATGGGGGTAATATTTTTCCAAAAGGAAACTAGAGTATTGATTACATGCAACCTAAATACTGAATAGAAGGTAGAGAGATGATAAGAGATAATAACCAATACACATGATATGTAGGAAGAATACTATGTCAAAGTCTTTAGTAACTATGATATCTTCCTGTTTAATATGAGGACAGGAAATACTCTATATGAATAACTTATCCACCTCCATAATTTCCATAACCCTATAGACCACCATGCTATAGATAGATGTATGCCTAATGTCATAATATATAAACATAGGGTATAAACAAAATGAGTGATCCCATGTTCTTCCCTTGTGTTGTAAAACCGAGTAAGAGTATGCTAATCTACTGAAATATCAATGGATAAGGAGACCAAGTGCCCCCGAAATACATGTATTTTGAAATTGCAATTGAGCTTATTGAAGATTGAGTGAAATATTTCATTCCCCCTATATTTATCAGCATTGTGTCTATGTTATTGTCATTGATGAACTCACAAGAGAGTCTTGAGTGCATGATTTTTCTAAGTTTCCATTGATGTTAGCATGAGGTGTCTCAGTGGCAGTAGGAGAAGTAGCATGATGAGTCGCATTTATAGTGGTCATGGATCCATATGAGCTTGGTCATCCTACATGGTATCATGGTAAGATAGGTGTTGTGTATGAGTTCTAAAGCTATTTAAAGGTCTCCATAGTATCTAAAATGGTCAGTGAGATGTGTTAAACCCTAGCTTTTAATGAGGATCTGCATGGTGAAGGATAGGTCAGTCTTCAGTTCTCTCAGAGTGATTGAAGGTAAGACATTATTAGGCATAATCCTAGACCTAGTGCTATACCGGTAGATTATGTCATGAGTTATTTTAATAAAATTTACAAGGTTCCCATGAATTGTTTTAGCATTTCTAGATCATGTGTGTATTTTGTGAGATAGGTAATTCAAAATCATAGTGTATTTCTAGCTCGAAGTTGAACTTCAGATGATTGAAGAATAGTGCAAGATTTGCATAGGGACTTGGTGACTTTTGGTGAAGATTCATATGGTGATTTTATAAGGTTGAATTAAAAAATAATGAGGTTAGTTTAGGGTCATGTTTTTATGATCAAATTTAAAAAGGTAAAGTGGTCTAAAACTGCTAGTTAAACCCTAGCTAGGAGAGTTTGTAGAAAAGTGAGTATACTAAGAAGGTGTTTTATTTATAGTTGAAAAATTGATGATTGGATTTTGTATAGGACTCTTCAGTGATGTTCCATAAATGTATGGGAGAATAGATTATGGTAAAAGGTGGGCCCCACCTCAAAATAGCAATTTCAAGAAGAATGAAGGTTTTAAGATAGGTTGTCCAAAGGAGTAGCATGAAAAATTGATGATGTTGGGATTTCATGGGAGTTCCTATTGATTTATAGAGTTTTACAAATTTTATGAAGTTACATGGTGTTTTGAGGTTCATTAGGTTGATTGGTCAAAGGATGTAGTTTTAGGGATCTCAAATAACAGGGTTCAGTAAAATGGGCATAACTTGAGCTACAAGTTGATTTTGAAGAGTGATTCAATTTTTTTTGTAAATAGGATTCCATTGATAATTCTAGTGATACTAGTTTTCATTTATGGAATGAGGTCATTTGAAATGGTTTCCAGGGATATCTTTCAGATCATGAGGATTTTTGGCAGTTCAAGATGCAACATGTGTTCTATGAAAGTAAGACTTTTTTTTAGGCATGCGATGGATTGGGTGATGCTTCCTATAGAGACCTTTCAATAAAACTATTGGATGAATTTTTAATAAATTAATCCATTTGGTGAGTATTGAATAATATAAAATATTTTTATGAGCTAACCTTTGGAAACATCATTTTGGCAGGTTGTTTTGGTGAAGCCAAACATAGTTGTGGTTTGAAGAGATTGATATTTCATGAACTTATAACACATTCTTAGAAGTTTCATAAAGGTTTTAATTTCCATAAAATTTACATGCATGGTTTTATCATGTTGAAGTTATCTTATGATCAAATGAAGTTTCAAGGATTTTGTGAAGGGTGTAGGAAAGGTGACTGGTTTTGAGAACTGGTTAAAAGTGAATTGGGCCTAGTAAATGAAAAATTTGAATTGGTTTATGATATGTGACCATGTATGGTCTTAAATTATGATATTAATCATGATTTTTTGATGATTTTTTGGTCATGAATGTATGGAACTAATGTTAGGGATGAATTTTAAGATATGTGCCCGTGGGGTTTTGAGCCATTTTTGGCACATGAAATGTTGGTTTGAGATAGGCATACCTAATTGGGTAACTTTTGGCTGTTGTATTTAAAATTATAATTATTTCCAGATATATGGGTTGAAAAAAAAATGAGGGAAAAGGTCGGGCCTAAGTTTGAAATAAAGAGAAGCATATAAAAGCATGTTTTTAGGTGCTTTTTAGAGACTAGTGTGTGTGTGTGTGTGTGTGCATGTGGATGATCAACCTAGGTGAGGAGTTATTGCAGGTGTTTGAGGAGCATGAATTGATTCTGACACAAGTTTTTTTCAGGTGAGAAGATAAATTATAGGACATGTGTACAAGGTTTTGATGATTTTTAGAGTGATTGAAGAGCTTGTTTTGTGAAGTGTGATCACCTAAGGTTTGAGTGAAGAAGTGCAAGATGGATATTGGATCACCATTATTTTGTGGTAGAAACAAATCAGATATGATAAACATCATAAGGAGGTTGAGTTGGTGTTATTGATCATCTTGGGGGGTTGTAGCCTCCTTGTGGAGTTGGTGCTTCAAAAAATTAGGGGTTGGTGCTCCTTGTAGGGTTGGTGCTATCTACTAAACTAGGGGTTGGTGATCCTTGTGGGGTTTGTGCATCACTAAATTCATAATAATATCAATAAAATACTTTTTTTTAATGGGTTTTCTTCCCCTTGATGGTTTCCCACTTATATCTTGTGTTTTTGTGTTACTTCTTTGCTTTCATGGTTATATGCTTCATTGATGGTTTAGTGTGTGCACACATAAACTATTAAATAAGTGGATATTTTGATTGAATGTATATGAGATTTTGAGTTTAATATCTAAAATATAATTTGAATTTTTTATAAGGACCAATTCATCCCTCCCCCCTCTCAGTCCATTGTGCTTCTAACAATTAGTATTAGAGCTTGTCCTTTTTGTAGAAGTTTGACAACTTGAAAGGAGATACTTGAAGAAAAAAATGAAGAGAAACACTATGATTTGAAAGGCACCAATGTTTGATGGTGTGAACTATATTTTATGGATAATTATAATGAAGCCCTATATCAGGGCTCAAGGTTTTGATGTTTGGAATACTGGTGAGAGCTGTTATACTCTTCCTACCACTTCTCCACTCTCTGATGATCAAAATAAGGATTATACCAACAACTTTAAAGCCTTTAATGCAATCATAAGTGGTAGTGAAGGATATTTTATAGGAAAAGTGATGCATTGTAAGTCTACAAAAGAAGCATGGGGAAAAATCCAAGTTCTCTATGAAGGAGACTCAAAGGTAAGGATTTCTAAGCTTCAAACTTTTATAAATCAGTTTGAATCTTTTAAGATGAATGATGAGAGTATTACATCCTATGTTTTTAAATTTGATAATATTGGTAACAATATGAAAGGGTTATGAGTAGATCTAAAAGAGGAAGTTATTGTTCAAAAGGTATTAAGATATTTGACTCCAAATTTTTATTCAGAATTATTGGCTATAGATTAAGCAAAGGATATTACTAAGATAAATATGGATGAAATATATGGTACCCTAACAACATATGAAATGAGGGTAATGAATTCCAAGCCTACTAAGAAGGATATATCCGTCAAGATGTAAAATAAAAGAAGGGAAAATATGAAGATTCCACTTTGGAGCTTGATGATGAGGATCTAATTACTATGGTTGCTAGGAGAATGACACTTGAGACTAGTAAGTTCAAAGGTAAAATCAATTTTAAATGTTTTTCTTATGATAAAGTTGGTCATTTTACTACTAAGTGTCCTCATAAACATGATAAGAAAATAAGTGATGATCATGATAGTGATAATGAGAAGAAGAATCAGAAATTTGATAAGAAGAAGAAATGGTTCAAGAAGAATGAATCTATGAACAAGAGTAAGAAGAGTCTCTACACTAAAACTGAGGAATCTGAGAGTGAATAAGAGAGATCTGATTTGAAATTAGAATCTGATCACAATGATGTTGGTGATGAAGTTCTCTTCATGACAAAAGAGGCCATAAGATACTCTAGTGGTGGATCTATTCATTGGGGTGATATTTCACCTGATTCTTGCAATGTAGAATAAGGAGAAGATGATGTTTTGAGATTTGAATTGGCATGTGTGCAATCTAAACTTGAACATGCTGAGAAAACCAAAAAAAATTTAATAGATGAAGTCAAATAATATGAGACAAAAATACAAGAGCTTGAGGGAAAACATTGGTAAATATCTAAAAAATTAGAAGAATCAGTAAGAAGGCTAGAATTGCAGATGAGAAATTTGACCCTAAGCCTTCAATCTAAAGAAGAGGAAGTGAAGATTCTTAAGAAGGAACTTGCAGATGCTACAATCAAGGCTAAGACCTATCAAAAGTTTGAGTAAAGTAGTAGAGCTCTTGATGATCTCTTGAGAAATCAAAAGGCTGCTAGTGATAAGATTGGTTTAGGCTTAAAATATGAAGTCAAGAGTAACAAGGAGGTGAAATCAAATCTGGTTTCATGCAAGGAAGTGGGAGAATCAAGCACCAAGGAAGGAAATGAGGAGCCTGAAGCCAAGGACATGGATAAAAGTAAGAAAATTAGGTAACCTAATGCCTCAAGGTATGAAAGGTCATTCAATGGTTTTTTGTATACATGTAATGCTTTTCGTAATAGGGCTAAAGAGTGTAGGAGATATCCTAGAGACACTCAACCATGGAGTAACATCATGAAGGATTATGGCAATAAGGTTGTATGCTTAAAGTGTAATAATATAGGTCACATTGTTAGTGATTATATGAATGATTCATCTAGGCACTTTCATAAGCTAAAAAATAAACATAGTGGTATGTTACAATTGTAACAAGGTTGAGCATGTGGAAAAGAAGTGATTTCAAGATATTTCAGGTCAAATGAGAAGTTACTAAGGTCTTAGTGTGCAAGATTTTGATGTTCAAAGAACTAGAATGCATGAAAATAGTCCGAGAAGGACTTGGGAACCTAGAAAACACAATCTTGTCCCATCAAGTAAAAATGTTGGTGAAAATATAAGTGTTTTTCAGTTATTATATCAAAGAAGGGAAGATGAATGCATTTTACAGGTGTCCAAGAAGGATTGAGACCTATTCAAGACCTTCTTTTAGATCTCTATGGAACCTATATGCCTTTACTATGCTTCTTGAAGGCATATCATTGTATATGAACCATCTAGGAGAGGGGGAGTTATCTAAGTCATTGTGTGTCTTCTCCACAAGGTCAAGGTATGTGTGTTCATGTTATATTTATTATTGTTGGTTCAAATTAAAAAGTCTTGTAGTTTTGATAACTTTCATGAGTCTCTGTTGTGAATCTCTGTGTTATGAATGGTTTGAAGAATTGTCTGAGTTATTGTTAATGTCTTATGCATTGTCATAAGTTGATATGGGTGGTGTTTAGTGTTCTCAATATGAATGAAGTTTTAATAGTGTCTATATGGGTGTCAAGTGTCTCCCTGAGTTCATAATAGGCTCGGTCATCTCTATTATTATGTCTTGGTTCTCTGAGTTGTGTTAAGGTTGTTGAGTATTGTCCAAGTTGTCATGGTGTCATGAGTATAGTAATTATGCACATCTATAGGTGCCAAGATTGTATTGAATTTCTTATTGAGTAATATTTCTTGAAAAATTATGAGCAAGGTATCAAAATGTCATCCTAGTCTATATGAGGTATATAAGTTATCTAAGAATCTATCTCTATCAAAAGTTTGTTTAGGGTTTTGTATTATGAAGTCAACAGATATCCAAATCTCTCCAAGATGGTTAAAGAATCCTTGAATAAAAATATGGTGTGATCAAGTGTAATCTTGATCAGTATTATAGTGAAAAAGTCCATCTGTGAGTCATGTATATTACCTTTAGTGCATCTCCAAGAAAATTTGAGGTGCTATAAGTATGAGAGATGATTGTTCCTGATATTTATACATTGAAGAGGTGCTCAACATTTTGAAGATGTTTTTTCATGGTTTTTGTGCAAATTTGGAGATGATAAGTGTAAATCATGTCAATGTTGATCTTCACTACCCCTAACTGGGTTTACATAGTCATTATGAGTGGTAAGCATGGAAACTCACTTTTTGAGATTAAGATGGAAGCATTAGAACCCAAGATTTTGAGAAAATATTCTAGGCTCATAGCGCTAAAGGATGGAATAGGTTTGGGGCTTCAAGTAAGATATTTCTTTAGTTATACATGACAGTGTTGAAAAGTTTCTCTTATGGCCTAAAAAGGCCTAATTTGGGAATTAGACACTGAAAATTGGGTGTATTGACTTTAGTAGTGTGTCTTTAAGGCTTGGAGAATATAATCTATGTCATAAATGGTGTCTTAAAATGGGTTAAACCTTCTATGAAAGTATGTACTTCATGTTTTATGAGGAATTTTCTATGTCTCAAGGGCTATAAGACTGTGTACAGTGTTTTTGGTCTCCAAAGTGTGTATTGAATATTTAAAAAGGTGATTTGCACCGGTATGAGATGCTTTATAAGCTTCATGGAATGTCTAAATGAATTTATAAGGTGACCCATATAGTCTAGATAAGTTATTATGGTTTGTTGGTTGTTCTTCATCATGATTTGTGCCAAGAATTTTTGCTACATTACAGGGGCAAAGTTGGTGACTTCTCATGTATGTGTGATGATGTCTCATCATATTTTGTGACGTTAATAGTTTTGGTGTGACCTTAAAGTATTTCAAATTGGTTGGGAGAGCATTTGGATTTGATATCAGTTGATATGTTCTTGTGGGAGTCTCTTGGTGCTCCATGAAGAAAATGATTATCTACAGGATTAGAGGGGGGAAGAGTATACTTTTCAAAGTGGTGTTCCATAAGTTCCAAAGCTTGTTCTCATTTGAAAAATGTATGTTCTTTCATATATCTATGGTTTGCAAGTGGTGGTAGGAGAAGGAGGTCTTAGTTGTTTTCCAAGGCTTGAAAAATTTGTTCTTGCTCCATAATAGCATCCTACAGGCCTGTAAGAGCTCATGTTTAGCGCAGTGACATTTATTTTTAACTACTAATGATGTTTTCAAATTCTTTGTATGAGCTTTTCATGACAAATGAATATGGAGAAGTGTGTTCATGGGATGAAATGATAAATTTTGGGTCAACATATTGATTCTTAACCTCCATGTGAAGGTTGAGACAATGCTTCAGTTCCCTGAGATAGAGTATTGCTTGGTGATATGGTGTATGTTTTTTTATCATGATAGGGGGAGCTTAATATAGCTCACTGTGTAATAAATTGTAAGTGTTTAAGATCCATAACGACATTTTATTTCCTTCTCAATGGAGTTTTGATATTGATATGTTGTTGATAGTCCTCAAGTAGTGTTGAAATGTTGTCATTGCAAGAAAAGTGATGCCCAAAGTGTGTGTGAGCTCTCAAAGACAGGGGGAGTGTTTGGTGTTATCTATTTTTACCCCCAGGTAAAATAGACAACTTGGGAGGATGCTTTTGAGCACCAGACAAGGCTTCAGGAAGCAATCTGGAATGAAATAGGAATATTCAAGTTATAGGAACACTAAGGGGCTGAATTTGGAATATTTAGGGAGGTTTCAGAGGTTTTGGAGCTGATTCATCAGAAGTAGACTTTCAAGCCTAAAGGAGCATGCACCGTGAAGGAGAACCTGTGCTTAAAAGAAATATTCTGAGAGCCATGTGAGGAATTATAAGTCTAAAAAAGTGTCTATGGAAGTCATTTTCCATGCCCTACATGATGTAAAATTTGAGACATCTTGAAACATCATACACTTCTTGAGTCAACTCATTCTTCTAGAGCACAACTGGTCATCCCGAGAAATAAGGGGAAATTTTGAGGTTTTAAATTAAAAATTGGACCGTGATACCACCACCATTGGATTCAATGTGTTGTTTTCAAGAAGAATCATATAACATTTCACCCCAAAATTGATCCGAGAGCTTAAGATATTGCCTTCGCAAGTTGGCCTCTAGGGGTTAGACAACCTGGTTCGATGACTTAGGGGTTGGATGACTTAGGATTTAGACGACTGTCCAAACTAGGTTGGATTGTTCACTAGGTTTGACATCCTAGTATTTGTATGAACAAAGGTTACACAGGTCACTAGGTTGGATGGCCTCGAGAGGTTGTACAAACGAAGGAGAGACGGCCATCCAACTCAGGTTGGACGACACACAAGGAAACGATGCAGTGTTGTATGGAGGTTAGTCGTTTGTCTAACCCAACATGGTTGGATGGGTCAAAAGTTAGACAAGTTGGTCAGTTGTTTTCTCGGTGAAGGTTATACTACCCAAGACAGTTGGATGACCATTCAACCCATCCTGGTTCGATGGCTCACAGGTCGCAAAATAGGTGAAGTAGGTGGGAAAAGACATATCAACAACCAGTTTTAATGAAGCATGGCACGTATGATTGCCCGTGTAAGAAAAGTACCAATTTGTATGGCTTCTCATACCTCTTTAATGCATTATGTCGTTTGGTGAGAAAAATTTTCTATATAATGTAGTCGAGCCTCTCATTTTAAAGAGAGGCATCCTCGGAGCTAGGGAAACACTTGCAAAACATTTCCTCAACTCCAATTAGTTATAAGCCTTCTCTTGCACCTGGAAAGCGTATTTGTGCCTCTATTCCACAATGTAATGGTCTGTGCATATTATAGAGCAATAAATTCATGTTTTTTGTGGTGCTTTTCAACCATTTCTCATGTTTTATTGTATATTATTTCCTCCCCACTATTATTGTTGTATTTTATGCATGTATTTCTCATTTGCAGGTTTAAGTAGTTTTGTTTCATGGAGTGTAGATGGTGACTTAGGATCTGGGTCTATGTCACATTTGCACGACCTCTCCCAATCTTATTTTCCATCTTCTTCCTCCCTTAGTATAATATCTCACCCCCTTTTCTTTGTGCTATCACCAACCTTAGTGTAGGATTCCCCTTTTTATGCACACACACACACTCTCTCTCTCTCTCTCTCTCTCTCTCTCTCTCTCTCTCTCCTTGTCTCCTTTGAAGTGTTAGTGTACGATTAGTTAGGTGTTTTTGTGCATTTAGGATTAGTTTAATATTAATATTAGGTAGAGGAATCCTACCTTCTCTAAAGGGTTATCTAAAGTTCGCAAGTCCCAAAACTTGAGGGATAACCCCATGTTAGAAAATTACACCAATTTCCCCACACACATAAAGAGAAAATCAGGGGATGTTGTAATTTTTCATTAACAATTTTGGAACGCCCCATGGGATGGGTCTGAAGAACCTTACCACTTCACTTCGTCAGGTTTGATGTGCTCTTTAATGAAGATTTCAGCCTTTGGAGGAACTTTCAAGCACATCTAGTGATTCCATCTAGTCAAACAACCAACCTTGGCTGAGTTTCTGACTTTCCCTCACTTACATCCATTTTCTTTCCATCACTTTCATTTTATTCCATTCCATGAAGTTGTGTAATCACGAATTCATTCCCCACATGGAATTCACACTTGGAGCAACAACAGTACAATCCACCTCTAATTTATTTCTCAACTCCTCCATATAAGTGTTATGAGAAAATCCACAATCACTATGCCTACCCTTATGAGTAGTACCAGGATCATTTCGGCTATGGAGCCTATCAAGAGGAGGGATATTCATGTAGTGAAATCAATTACATGGAATATGTCGATTTGCAGAAGAAGATTCAAAAGATGAAGGCAGGTATGGTGCAGTCAAGGGCCACACCTCAAATGAAGGCATTCAAGATCGGCTTTATGACACCTTGTCCATGGGCTGGCCCTATGCCAGGACATTTCAGCCCTCAGTAGAAGCTTGAATTTATGATTTATATTCTTCCACAACTTGCACAATGGACCGAGGAGATAAATTCCTATGAACTTGGTGCCATGAAACCTTGTCAATGGGTAAGTCCTATATCATCATCTAGTAATTTTATCTCCATTCCCCAAGTAACACCATTTAAACTTGAGCTTAAATTTAAAAGCTTCTTACTTGCTACCCCTAGTGTGGAATCTTGTTCTTCACCTTCTAATCTCCTGTCTCATCTTAATTTTTCTACCCTTTTCCCTTCCAAACCCAAGTCCCCTCCACAAGAGTAGAAGGTAATGCCTTCCCCTCCACCACCAATAGTGCAAACAATAGTTGAAACCCAACCCATCCCTCCTCTTGCATTCCTGAGTCCATATTGGGAACAAATATAAAAAACCAATCAAGAAGCACAAGAGAAGGATCCCAAAAGAGAATAAATGACAAGGTTTTTGAAGAATTGAGCTTCTAATTTGGAATAGAGAAGATTCCCTTGCTGGTCAAACCTACAGAATATAATAGAATATATAATTTTAAATACACCAAAACAAGATATGAATGTTGATTTTTCAAATTCAAAACGTCAATACTCAGATTGTTTTTAGATATGTTTCTAAGGATTTGTTTCAACGGAAACTTTTAAACAATGAACGAAAATTAAGAGAATGGTTGCTTTACTCAGAGTCAAAAGGAGTTGTTTATTGCATTCCTTATCGCCTTTTTCAAGAAAAATCAACCACATTTTCCAAAATTGGATTTAATGATTGGAAAAATGCATCGGCTAGTTTAAGAGAGCACGAGGATTCCCTTGATCACAGGACTTCAATTCTTAATTTCATCACTCGAAGTAATGTTTTGGGAAGAGTTGATTCTACACTTGCAAGTCAATACCAAAATGAAGTAGAGTATTGGAGGAATGTTTTAAAGCGTATTGTTGCAACTGTGAAATTCCTTGCTACTAGAGGTATTGCCTTTCGTGGTGGTGACAATTTATTAGGATCTTCTAGAAATGGAATTTTTTTAGGGTGTTTAGAACTTATTGAAGAGTTTGACCCATTTTTGGCAAATCACATTTCACAGTATGGAAATGCAGGAAAAGGAGTTCCATCTTATTTATCTACGACAACATGTAATGAATTTATTGACCTTATGGCACAAAAATTTATAAACAAAATAGTTGAAGAACTCCACAACGTAAAATATTTTTCAATTATTGTTGACTCAACATCTGATGTATCTCACACTGACCAGTTAGCATTTGTGGTAAGGTATGTTTCTCAAGAAGGTTTTCCAGTTGAATGATTTTTAAAATACATTCCTTCGGTTGGACACAAATCATGTGATTTAGAAGCTTCTGTACTTAAAACACTAGATGACTATGACATTAATATCAAAGATTGTTGGGGGCAAGCATATGATAATGCAAGTAACATGTCTGGAAGATACACAGGTGTACAAAATAGGATTAAAAATCACAGCTGTATGGCTGAGTTTGTACCTTGTTCAGGGCATTCCTTAAATCTTGTTGGAACTTTAGCTACAGAATGTTGTACAACAACTATAGATTTTTTTTCAGTACTTCAACTTATCTAAACTTTCCTAAGTGCCTCAACTTATTGGTGGGAAATTTTATTAAATTTTTTGGATGGAATTTGTCCCGTTGTAAAATCTCTTTCTGAAACAAGATGGTCAGCTAGAGCTGATGTAACTAAAGCACTTTTCTTGGGATATAATAAAATTCAAGATGTTTTCCTAAATATAGCACAAGACAAAAATCAAACAACTACCACGTGACATGAAGCAAAGTGTATTCACGAAAATCTAGACAAGTTAGAAACTTGTGTTATGTGTTGTATTTGGCATAGTATTCTTGAAAGAATGGATGCAACTAGCAAATATCTACAAAAGGTAGACATTGAATTAACCATGGTTGTGACTCAATATAATTCATTGATAGATTATATTCAAAATATTAGAGAGAATTTTGATACATATGAGCAACATGCTAAGATCATTAGTGAAAAATAAGAGTACGAAATTGATAATAAAAGAAAAAGAAAAAGAAATTCACTTTGATGAAACGAGAGATGTTGAAATTCCACAAACAAGAGGGGATCGTATGAGGGTGGAGGCATTTTATGTTATTATAGACAACTTAATAAGGGAATTATCAAGAAGAAATGAAGCATATAGTGTGTTAAATGATAGGTTTGGATTTTTAAACAATTTAAAAGATCTTGATAATAGACAATATTGAAATTCTCTAATTCTTTAGTAAAAACATATAACACAGACTTGGAAACCTCCCTTGACATTGAATGCATCCATTTCCAGGCATTAGCAAGACATGAAAACTTGACAAATATATCATCAACGTCAAAATATTTAAGAAAAAGTGGACTAGATACCACGTTCCCAAATCTAGATGTTGTAATACGAATGTTTCTTTGCATTCTTGTTGGGAATTGCAGTTTTGAGAGAGCATTTTCCACTCTAACAAGAGTAAAAAACAATTTAAGGTCAACAATGGGTGAAACTAGATTGAATAGCCTTTCTATTTTGACAATTGAATGTGACATCGCTACAACAATAAATTATGATGATGTCAATGATAGTTTTGCTATGGCAAAGTCAAGAAAAAAACCTTTATAGCTTTAATAAAATGTGTTAAGAGTTATACTAAGTCTATAATTGTTTAAAAAACATTCAAATATAGGTGGGTGGTTGGTCCCAGGTAGGAGGGGGCACGCACGCTCTGAGTACTACCTAGGGTGCTCCGAAACCTTAATTCGGCCCTGTGTCTCACACAATAGAAATGTGAAAAACTATGTTGCCCTAGTCTAGTAGGAAAGATATTTAGTTGAACTATGTGAAGAACAAGATATAGAAAAAAACACTATAATTTCTCTTTGAATAAGTTTTATAAAAGAGAGTCCATTTCCTTAATCTAATCATTCTTACGTATAAACATAGATACCAAATAAGTAGAAAAAGAGATCATGCATTTATAAAAAAATAATATGCATATGTTAAAATTTTAAAATACATCTACAAATGTTAGTTTCATCTTAAAATACATTAAAACCTACAATTTTGATTAATGAATATTTTTTGTTTGTTATTGTTTTATAAATATGTCAAAATTTTAAATTTATTAAAGGGTGGGGGGTGAATGCTATGATGTGTGGAAGGGGCTAATGTGGGTTTGTAATCATGTCAAAACTTAATACTCAAAATTCTTAACTAAATCAATTGAATTATACTCGTCAAATTGAAGGGTTCCATGGGTTCCGTAGTTATAACCTCACATGTGCTAGAACATTAGAGGAGAACCCAAGAGAACATGAGAATAATACTTTTTCTCTTTTTCCAAATGGGAGTATTGGTGGTTGTGTCTAACAAATGCAAATGAAATAGAAAATTGGGTCAGGGAATGGATGGTCGAGGTTTTGTGTTGGTGGTTATTGATGAATGATTTCATCAGGGTTATTGATGGGCTAAACCCTAATCATTACCATAATTGTTAGAGAGAAACCCTATTAGTAAATATGTGTGATAGTGGTGATAGACGGTAACCTACATGTAGAGTTTCAGTGTCTAACATATGCAAAGTGTGGAAATCAAACATATACAAGTTTCCCTATCTATAGGCGTGAAAAAAGAAGCTTCATGATGTAAAATATTTACCCACCTCTCCACGTAGTACGCCAATGGGTGCCACTCAAATACTGATTATCATTATCCTCTGTTTGTCGACTGAGCCAATGCGGCAATCACTACACGTTCATTGCTAGGTCATATGTTTAAGCCTTGATGATAACATTTCTAGTAGTGGCAAAGCCAATGAAAGAGTGGCGGTCACTCTTGAAAACCTTGCCTAATATAGATACAAATGAGAATGCTACAAATTTAATAAGCACAAATGTGACTTAAGGAAAACACAAAGAGTCTTACCTAAAATCTAATTTGCACCTATTATAAAGTGACTCCAATGAAATCTAAATGGAAAATGAATGAAATAAGAAACAATATGTAATTATAATTTAATGGAAACTCCAAAGATATAGTATTCTTTTATTATTAAATTTTTTTCTAAATTTTCTTTTAGGTTTGGAAACACAAGCTACTAAGAATAATTGTATTTATCTTTTACCCTCAATTACAAAAAAGAATAAAACACTTTCCAAAATATTGTATTTGAAGATAAATTAGTAGCTATTAAATTTATAAGTAAATAGTATGATTTCCATTCTTTTTTGAAAATGAATGAAGTGATACTAACATATTATATTTTATGCTTCACATATTATAATGATTTTGAAATTGTCTCTAGGAAGGCCTATAGGCCAAATATACAAAATTTATTAATATTTTAACATGTCAAATTTATGGTTTTAGATTAAAAAAATTAACTTGTCTAACTATATGGTTTGATATTTTTTAAAATTATAAATTAGGACAAAATATGAAAAAAACAGGCCCATATTATAACAACACATCCCAAAACTTCGGAACAATCTAAATGAGAATTTTGATTCATATTGTATAAGAAGAATATATCTTGAAGGAAGAAGAAATTATTAAATATCATTTGACAAACTATTAACTTATGTAATTTGTTATTATCTATATTATAAACTATCTTGAATGTGTATAAACCAAAGATATTTTGTAGAAACAAGAAAAATAGAAACAATCAAATTTAACAAATTTGGAATTCAATGTTATATATATATACACACACACATATGTGTGTGTATGTATGTATATATATATGTATATATATATACATACATATATATATGTATACACACACACACACAGATACACACACACAACACACACACACACACACACACACACACACACACACACACACACACACACACACACACACACACACACACACACACACAATTAATCCCTATTACTCATTCTAATCCCCTAAATACACGACCATTTGACAATTTATTTTCTGACTGATTATGTCAAATAATCATCTCCTCGCCAACCTTTTCCTTTATTCAGTCTAGAGGAATACAATACAATTCTCTCTTTTTCATATTCTAAAGAGTAAATCCATGCACATATATATAACTTGTGCACCTCTTTGAAAATGTTTTCTTCAACCATAAGAAACCTAAATATATCATGATTATAGATAAGACATGTATATAAATAAGATAAACATAAAATTAACAACTCCCATCTATTAATAAGACAATACTATTTTTATCCATGGCCATGCTTTCCTCCCAAAATCAAGGAAAAACAAAACTACCACTTCTTCTTGCAGTTAGACTCCACATCTTCAAAAATCTCCCACTTGGAGACTAACTGTTTCAACTTACTGTTACAGCTCATCCTCAGACTCTTCTCTAACTCGTTTCTCTTTATCAAGATCAATCTTGAAGACCTATCGAAGTCAAACAACCTTCCAGCTTCTCTTTTTTCACCACCTTTGTTAACATATCAATAGGATTATGAATTGTATGGATCTTATCCAACATCAATTGTCTATCCTATAAAACTGATCTAATGAAGTTATACCTGAGTTTTATATGCTTGGTTATTGAATGGAATGATGATTTCTTTACAAGATGAATTGCACTCTAGCTATCACTGAATAACCTGTAATCCTCCTGCTTCTTTCCAAACTCTTCCATGAACTGTTGCATCCATATCATCTCCTTGCTTGCTTCTGTAGTAGCAACATACTCTACCTCTGTAGTAGACAAGGAAACAATCTTCTACAATTGAGAAATCCAACTAACTATTGTGCCACCAAAAATGAATACATAATCTATGGTGCTCCTCCTACCATCCAAATCTCTAACCATGTCTGCATTAACATATCCATGTAAAGAAACCTATGACCCTCCACATCACAACTTCTTGCTACTAGTCTCTCTCAAGTATCTGAGAATCCATTGGAATCCATTCTGGTGCTCCTTTCCTTGATTAATCATGTATCTACTGACAACTCCCACTGCATGGGAAATGTCTGACCTTGTGCATACCATAACATACATAAAAAATCCAACTACTTAAGCATATGGAACTCTAGACATATATTCAATCACTTCATATGTTTTAGCAAATTGTTCTTTACTCAACTTGAAGTGCCCTTCTAATGGTGTAATTACTGGTTTTTCATCTTGCATCCTAAACCTATTCAATGCATTTTTCACATACTCTTCTTGAGACAAAGTCAATATTTTACTCTTTCTGTCTCTATTGATTCTCATGCCAAGAATTTTCTTTGTTGTACCTAAATCCTTCATGGAAAATGTATTGGATAACTGTCTCATTAGGTGAGTCATCTCACTTAGGTGAGATTGTAGGTCCATGTGTCATTTAGGGGTGATTATGAGATTCCCTTACACGTCAGTGCGTCAGCACGTCAGTGTGTCAGTGCGTCATATGCGTCATTAGGAGTTACACTTCTATTCTAGGAATGTAACTCCCCCTCTCTACTCGAGTTGTCATGATTGCAGCACTGGGGGGTTACTTAGCACCTCCTATATGTACACATATTTTGATCTATGAGATAGAGGAGAGTTTTATGGCTTAACCAGGTTCTTCCCATTTCTCGAATCTTTACATGCACATTCGGTTGATGCTCGCTCCTCCTGAGATCTCTTCACGTTGTCATTCACACGTCCGTTGATGTGCATGTCGTCCCTCATGATTCTCGCTTACAGGTTTTCAAACCCTCTTTAATGGTATTAAAGTAGATCTTTTGGATCTGTGCACTCATCGGCATTTCTATGCATGTTTTCTAGCTTCTAGCATGATATTCAGATCTCTTTCAGTGTGTGTTGTAATGGATATTCCATTGTGTGCTTCAGTGCATTGATTCGGGAATTTTTACCTCTTTTCGGTTGTTGAGTGTTCATGGTGGATTGTTTGTGGTTCGATTTTAGTGGCTATTGGTCTTCAACCATTCACTGCAGCTCTTTGTGCCCGTGCATCGGCTTCTTTGTCATGCTGCATTTGTTGGTGTTTGATTTTCATAGTTTTGGCTTTACGAAGGTTGTTATTCTAGGCTTCTCTGTATTTCACGAGCCTGAAACCTTGCTGAATCTGTTGGCCGACTTCCCCAGCGCTTGTTTTGTGCTATACTTTCCTTTGTTTAAGGGACTCGTGCATGGTTCGTGGTTTGATCATCAGTTCATTGGAAAGCATATTGAATCATGTGGGCGTGGACTAGTTTGGTAGCTTTTAAGGCTTTGTTGGTGAGGCATGACTGTAAGAGGGAGTGATAAGCCGAGGAGCCTATATACCCTTCCACGGACTGTAAAATTTCTACGCCTGCTTTCAAAGGAATTCCATTCTCCTGCTCGTGAGCACTGCTCCACGCACAACACATGGCCCTTCTTTGTAACTCAAATATAACCTTGTCAGACGTTTTTTTGGAGATCTTATGCTGCTGCAAACTCTGCACAGCCATCATCTCCAGTTCAACTCATTTTTTTGGCCTGGTTATTCATGGTTGAAAAGCAAAGGGAATAGTGTTAACTTTGTGTTGTTCTTGGTTCACGAGGCTTCATTTTTAGATCCCTGTATTTGTTGTTATTTGCATGCAGAATTTGGTTAAGACTCTTGCTTGGACGCAGCCAACAACTCCAATGGATCCATTCCCAACAGCTAAGCCATTTTGGCATTTTTAGTGATTTTGGTGTTTTTTGGGGTCTTCAATCTGCTTTGCACCCTCCCACACGTGGATCACTTGCTTGGTAAGTGGTTACAGTCAACACACAATGGCAGTTACACTCGTTCAGCCTGCACTCAACACACAACAACAATTTCTCCTCCTCACGTGGTCATTTTTAGGCTTGGACATTTTTTTCCTGCCTTATTGGCATGTGGTGAGTCCACCAGCACCTCCATCTTCTTCTCGTGGCCTCCAGCGACCTGCAGTGACCTCCCATGCATAGACAACAACTCCAGCCTGCAAACTTGGACGTTTTCTATCCAGAACAACAGCTCCCTGGCACGTGGTTCCTTCATTGATCTTGGTCAAAGAGTATCTTCAACATGGGCCCCCTCCCTTCCACCTCTTTTTAATGTTTTAAGGTGTAAAAAATTAAAAACATTCATTTTGGCATTGTTTTTAGGCTCTTTTGGCTTGTATTATTATCTCCTCCTACGCTTGTCGAAGACAGAGGGCGAGGTCCGGGGTTGGCAGGAGGCTAACCCGCCCTTGTATTCAAAACAAACCCCTGCTAAAATTCCATTCCGTTTCCCTTATGTATGAACTTTGTAAACGGTTGCAAATATGTCTTGCAATTCACTAATAACCTCATCAAGTTATGAATCAATGGATCAGTAGCGAAAAATCAGTATTTAGTTAGCTATTTATGACCTTTAAATCTATTATGGTCATTTGTTGAACAATCTTATTTAGTTATAAGTTCCATGATTTCCTTTAGACACATTAGAAGCAAGAAATTCGTATGTAGTCATTTGTGAACAACCTACCTCTAGTAAAGTGCCATATTCTCTTAAGGGGAAAAGAGTTTGAAAAACTAGTACTATTGGGTTTTCATAAATTGATGACGTTATTATTGTTACTTCTAAGCTTTCGACGTCTATGACCTTATGTGCACCGTACCCACTTTTGATTCCGCAACATCGAGAGTCCCAATATTATTCCAGACTTGATGTCATTATAGGATCCACTTTATTGTCTTTTCAATTTTCGTACACTGGGAGAGGGAACATTATATCTAGTCTTGGCATGCTTAGATGGAAAATGGTACTTCGTCCAAGAGGATATTGGTTACCCTACGAGGAAGTGTGGGCCAAATCATGGACCCATAAATGATCATCATAAAAAGTGGGAAGAGGAAATAATTGACACTTGATGAGGACATAAAAGGGAAGTATGTAGAGATGGCAGTAGTCGATCGATCTCTGTAGGTTTGAAATGGTAAACTCAGATACACCTGCTTTCATGTCTAGATCCATTCTTCAGTCCCTGATAAGAAAAAACAAGTCATAAAAAGAAATTGTCATTGTTAAGGTAGTCATAAGAAAAACATGATAGATTCAGATGATTTCTCTTACAAAATTAGTTTTAGGAGAGGAATAATTATATTGACACTAAAACTTGCTTAGAGGTACTTCTAATGACGAAAATAAAAAAACACCCTAGGTAGGTCTGTTATCAAGAGTACTACAAAGGACTCTTATCCTTGAATTATACTAATTTTTACCAGAGAGTCTCTGATTCAGGTACGATATCTCATTAGATGATCGAGCAGTCTCCTATCTCAGTCTTATACATTCATCACATTTCCATTTCTTTTCCACCTTTAGTATACCAAGAAAATGTTGAATCCTCTACCTTCATCTCGTGTTAGACTCATTACCTATCTGACATCAATCTTCTGTTAAATGAGTTCCCAACATTGTCAAGAGTAATTCCCTGCCTAATCTTCCTCAACTTTATGCAGAGTCCACTTGTGACATAGGGATCTACAAGTTCTTCATCCATATGACTATGTGACCTCAAAGGAGTTCATTGTCTCCAGTTGTTGGGAGTGCACCTTCTTGGTTGCAATTCATGTACCACTTCCTACTTTAAAGAAGCAAAGGTATTCCTTCATAATAGATCCTACTCTCCTTGTGCTAGTTTACATCCCTCTTAAGTAGTGGGGGATGATTAAAAAACACACTATTTCACATAATTGATGGATATCCTTGTCTGCGGGTGTTCACTCTTTCACACTCTGACCTAATTCTATGCACGTGGCATTACCTTGTGGCTTCCTGTGGCTCTAATTTGCTAGACCTCTGTCACACTTTCAGTGGATCATTACTTAGATTTATTCATGTTGCTGCCTTTAATTTTCAAAATCGCAGCATTATGTCTAATCTCTCTTAAAAGACCATTTATGTCCTTCCTAAGGTCAGGCATATGGAGTTCATGAGGAAGGGTGGCTCTTCTTCAGTCCGGAGGCAGAAAATATCGTCATCGACATGTATTGTGTTTTAGATTAAAAAATATGGGGAAATAGAGCTGAAGAATGTCAAATATGGTGATATTGATGTATATCTAAAGAGGAAATGTAAACCTCTCATCCCATTCCTCTTATCTCATTGTACTGATCTTAAAAATCTGAGAGTCTTAGCAAGAAAACTACGTACATGGTAGTACATAATACATGATCATTGGATGTGGCCGAGATCCTTACAAAATAAATAGTCCCCGAGAAGAATAAAAAAGATACGTATAGATTGGAGAGTGGTTTCAACAAAGAATATAATCTCCACTTTTGTAGGGGGATTGTAAGTTTTGGATTCACTGGGAATTCCTTGCATTTTTACTCCACTTTATCGAGAGTTTGAGGAAGATATGTAACGTAGATAAACTTTATCATCCTAGTTAACTTTCTATCAGTTTTCCCATATACAACAAGAAAAGATTGTATTTTACCGCCTCATTTTAGGCTACTTATGATAGGGGGGGGTGTTGGTGTGTATTATTTTCCAAATCATGAGGTGAGTCCATCTCCCTTAGGTGAGATCGTATGTTCACGTGTCATTTAGGGGTCATTAGCATGAGATTCTCTTACACGTTAGTGCGTCAATGCGTGCGTCATATGCGTTATTAGGAGTTACACTTCTATTATGGGAATGCAACTCCCCCTCTCCATTTGAGTTGTCATGACTGTAACATTGGGGGTTACTCAGCACCTCCTATAGGGACACCCCATTTGGATCTTTGAGATTGAGGAGACACTTTGTGGATTTTATCGAGGTTCTACTCGTCTTGTTGAATCTTTGCATGCACATTCGGGTTGATGCTCGCTCATCTTGAGATCTCTTCACGCTGTCGTTCGCATGTCTGTTGATGTGCACGTCGTCCCTCGTGATCCTCGCTTGCGGGTTTTCGTACCCTCTTACATATTAGAATCACCTCAGGTTTTGAGCACATAGGATCAGGAGATCCCTAACTTAAGGGAACAATCCTCTACTCCTACAGAGCTTGATAGATCTAGTAATTGTGTAAGAAGTCAGATTAAATGATCATAGAGTTAATTCATGGTCATCTGAAATATTGATATTATGGACCAAATTTAAAAATTAGATATACCTTATTCAAGAAGCTGAGTAGTTTGGCCATATAATTTACCCATTTTTCCATAGAAGGTCATTGAAAGCTACCATAGTTTCTAGGCACAAATGACTATCATTCCCAGTGCCTTCTGATCAATAACAAAGACCGATTCTACAATATATCATAGCCCTGAAAGTTTTAGGTCGTTTGCTGAAATCTTGAAATGGTAGATAAAGATACTAACTTAAATATGTAGTCCTTGAAAAACTATCTTCCATAGATTATAACTGTCTAGCAGCTACAAGATTCTCAAAACACCTAAGTTTTCATATACATGGTCCATATGCTCCCACTCAAACATGTGTACCCACGTGTTTGAATTTTTTGCTAGAACACATATCGCTATTCTAGGTACCGGTGATGTTCCGATCCAAACATAGATCAGAAATGCGAGCGCGGGTTAAAATAGAAACACATACCCGTATTCAATCTATTTTCAAGATTTTTATCCAAGATTTAACGTTGTTCCCCCAACTTTGTGCACTTACATCCACTACAAACTAATCTAGAAAATATGAATACCCTACATGTGTAATAGAGAGGTACATATGCTCTCTAGTTCATATTCTAAAGAGGTAAATGCATGGACATATATATCACTTGTGGAGACTGGTTGAACAGAGATTGAGGACCAACTCGTACAGCAAGCCTAGATATAACCATTCTTATAGATTTGATATGCATATAAATAAGATAAACATAAAACTAACAGGTGTCGTCTATTTTTAGGTACCTTGGTCTGTGTAGATGCATCAGAATAACAACTCCCATTTGAGGTGTCGTAAGAGGTTTACACTTGTTCACCTTTTGTCACGTGTATGTCACTCGATTTCCTCTTAATGTCTCTAGGAAATCTTGAAGTAAACTGACCACTTCATCCTGCAGTTAAACTCCTACAACTTCAAGACATCAAACTCCGCAAAAAGAAATATTGCAAATGGAAAGGGTTAGACCATCCTCAACTACCAAAATGATGGACTTATCACTGAGCGTTGCACTATATCTTCACAACCCAATGTAGTTGATCTGTGAATGTGAATGTGTGTGTGTGTGTGAAAAAAAGCAATAGTACCCCAGGATGCTCTTGTGCAATACTCAGCAGCTTGAAGTAACT
Source organism: Taxus chinensis (assembly GCA_019776745.2). Lineage (NCBI taxonomy): Eukaryota > Viridiplantae > Streptophyta > Pinopsida > Cupressales > Taxaceae > Taxus > Taxus chinensis. Next base: position 883,707,863 of record CM034151.1, read on the forward strand.
AGCATGTAACAATAGGATGACCACATAATGTGCATTGCACAGGAAACAATAATACTCCCCTCTTATGAATTGTGATGAAGTATGAACCAGTTTTTTGTCCTTTGCAAATGAAGAGTTAGATAAAAAAGCAGCCATTGTAAAATGAACGAACTCAATTTGAGATGTAGTTGTCAATCTGGATGCAACCATTAGGTGGAAGATAATAGATGCTTAGTGCTATGGTCCCTTATTCCACACAGGCACATGTATTTCCTCTATATCTTATATGATTCCCTGTGAGTTCAAATGTTTTGTCTATTAACTTGCGCAGGAAAAGGCCAACTATAAAAAATGCTAATATGCTCAAATGACATAGAAAGGACCCAAAACAGTAGGACCAAAGTACGAAATTTGACAAGGATTCCGAGAGGCTCCATGGGGGGCACCAGACATTGTGCATCCTGGTTAGGAACTAGTGTCTGGAGAATGAACAAGTAAGAGTGCAACGACTGAAAACTTGTGAAGCATAAAACAAAGAAATGTGGCCAATAGAATCTCATGGGTAAGTTAGTACTTTCTTAATTCGGAACGCATATGAATAGTAGTATGCAATCGAGACTAGATAATTGTCTCAAAGTGCATGCCTTTTTGGCTACAATGAACTTCTGGTAGCACTAAGGCCTTTTGATTGTACATATTTATAGGAAAAATAATTTGTTCTGTGCCATCTTATGAAATTTTTGTTTGCAAATCCTTTTTTTTAACTTGATGACCCATAAATCGACAAAGTTGCAATCACTTCAACCATTAGATCCGTGTTGTTTCATTCGTGATGTGTTGTATTCACTTAGAGATGCCCACTAGGGATCAACCTTTACTTGCCAATGTTTGTATACACCTAAATGTGACAAATAATCGATTTATACACCATTCCATGCCTTCATGTTAACAGGATTTCAACTTAATCGTAATCACTACATCATGGAAATGAAGCTCTACATCCTAGCTCAAGTTCATTGATGCCGTAAATAACTCTAGGATTTTTTTTCATTGTATAAAATAGCTGTAATGTGTTATCAATATATCCTGATAATAATTTCATTTGGGATAGATACCTACATTCTAACATTACTACAGTTGGAAATGACTTTTTTATTTAAGCAATTTTTTGTTGCTAACATGCCTGTCTTTTTTTGGATCCTATAGAAAATATATTTTCTGTACATATCTTGTGAGATATTCGTTAGGAAAAACTTATATTTTACTTGTTGATCATTTCAAACCACACAAAGGTAACAACTGATTTAAATTTTATTAATGTTTTTATTCTACATGTGTCTGTATTGGGCTTTAGGATGTACAATAACCTTTACTGTAATGTCTTCAATACCTCATAAAATCATAACACATTAGTACTTGAACATTCTATTAAAAGTCGCAATCCTTCATTTTGTTTATAAAGATTCACATTATATTTGGCATATGCTTCAATGGTTAGTTACATTTTGAGCAAGTTATGACAATTTATGTCAAATTGCAGCTTGCATACATGTTCTGCATTACTATACACATACTTTCGAGAGACATCATTTATGCACCTTATGAAATCGCAATAGAGGTTTACGTAGCTCCAATACTGTCATGTAAAATACTTTACTTTCAGCCTAAATAGAAATTCTCTACGTATAGACCAAGTTATTGTAAATCAAGATGCCTCTCAGCCTTGTATGGATGTCATAGAAAATTAATTTGTTTATATCTTCATTAAGGATTTTAGCTATTGCGAATGTTTTTTTTTACTTGTTGTCATTCACACATCATATTAAAGTTGCATACGGGGATGTGATCAATAGTATTTTGAAAAATTAATACAAATACATGTGTTGTGTATCACTTGAGATGCGTACATAATCTTAAATGTGATGTCTACACTTCTAGTTAAGTGAAATCACTAGATCATACCAAAAGCGTATTTCCCATATCCATGTGTTAAGCATTAACAATTTTTTGGTCACTACAGTCAATGATTACCTCGTAGTTTTAAGTATTATAAGGATACGTGATGCATATACCTCCGCTTATCTCGAGACACAATTTTCAATATACCAGTATGATTTAACAACAATTAAGTACACCTGAAGGCATTATCTGGCATGGCCATGCTTAATCACAAGCATTTGAATGGGTTGAAACACACCTTATCAAATGGTGTAACATGAACAATCATCAACATCTATTTAAGACTTATCAGGATGCCATGTGCACATGAACTTCTACTCTTTATTGCAATCAAATTTGATAGAAACCCTTTCCTATTGCTAAATCATAGACAATAGAAAATGTGTTATACTTGGTACATGAAAAAATTTATGGTCCTTTGAAAACTAGTATGGTAGCTAGTGCAATAAATTTATTTGTTATAGTAGATTATTATAAAAAATTGTCACTATGCAGACTATAGTTTTTAAATAAAAAATAATATTGATTTTCTAATTTTATTTGATGTAAAGTATTAGTTGATAATAAAATAGGTATAAGACTCAAAACACTCTATACAGACGATGGAGGGGAATTTGTTTCAAAACAATTCAATGATTACTAGACACAAGAAGGTATACACATGAATTATGCCACTCCTTACACTCCATAGAAAAATGGAGTAGTGGAAAGGAGAATTAGGACTGTTATGGAGATATCACGTTGTATGGTGCAAAGCATAAATGTAGCTTTTCATTACTAGGAAAAAGTTGGTAATACTAGAATGTACATCTTCAATAAAAATTCCATGTAAATGTTTGCAATACATCACCTCTGAAGAAGCATGGTCAGGTGGAAGGCCTGATGTAAGTGATTTCTAATTTTTTTGTTGTATTTATTCAACATTAATTCCTCAAGAAAAGATATTTATTTAGAAATTAAAAGGAAAAATAAATGTTTTGTGGGATATAGTGAGAAATCCAAATCATATATATATCTATAGTACTAGATATCTCTAAAAATAATGTTGTTATTTTAGGAGAGACATGAAAATAGATGTGTAGACACTGAAATCATGTCATAATCACCTTGGTCCCCTACCGCAGCCCTATAATCATTTCCTCATCCTCAACACTTTAGCACCTACCTCCTGCACCCCACACATTTTAATTTAATTACTTTAATTAAATTAATGCCATTTATATCCATACATATTAATTTAATTATTTTAATTAAGTTAATGACCTTTTACCCACACACATATTAATTTAATTATTTACATTAAATGAATTCACCACCCTCACACACCTATTTAATATAATTGCTTTTAATAAATACACCTCACCTAACCACCCCCATCATTTGACCCATTAACCTAAACCTTAAACCAATGTCCTAAATAAAACCTAACATTAGACCTATTCCCTCACCTCACATTAAAAGCCTCCTAAGGTCAGTTTTCCCCCCAAGGAAAAGAAGAGACCCTTATCAAATGGCGGAACAATTTCCAGGAAATTGTTGAACAGATCGAGATACCTCGCCCAAACCGATGTCGGTTCACCCTAGACCGATGTCAGTTCACCCTTAACCGACACCGGTTATACCAGAATGGACAAAATGGCTTATTTAGACCCATCTATAGCTTTGTAATTGGGGTTGGGTTGTTGTTTGCAAACTTTTGATCTCGGATTCGATCTGTTTAGACACGACAACAGAACGAAGATTGATTTGGGATCAACTAAGGCAACCAAATACACTGGCACAACAGTGAGACTTTCTTCCAAGCATTCTCCAACGCAACAACTTCTTAATTATTCTTCAGACTTGTACCTCACAGAAGAGTAAGTATCCTCCTTCCATCTATTTCATTTTCTACTCATCATCTGTAGTCTTTGTGGTAAAGGAACCTAGTATTTTACTCTCTGTCCATTCCCTCTCTCCAGTTGCAGCCACCTTCCATACCCAATCATCTTAATACTTGGCCCAAATTTCCCATTTTGACCTCCTAAGTAGTCTCAGACCTTCATAACATATCTACACCCCCTCTGTGATTAATCTCCATCTTCTATCCACTCCACTTTTTCCCCAAAACTCCAAAAACCCAGACTATGTGATTCCACCAGCCCCAACTTAACCGTCATTGGTTCTCTCTAACTGTCACTTATTTTATAGTCAAACTGTCATTGGTTATAATAAAACCATGGTCAATCTCTGTGTCACCTGATTTCTATTAGAATAACAACCTGTTTCTAACATATACCTACTTGGACACCTATTTGACCTTCAGATCTATATCTAACCTAGCCTGTTAGCTCAGATTCACCTATAACCAACCTATTTGACCTCTGGATCTCCTTCTAGCCTATCATGTTAGATTAGATCTAGCCTATTTCATTTGTATGAGATGCCTAAATCATATTAAACTACAGTAGGAAAATATTTACTTTATTTCAGCATTGAATTGTTTTAAACAGTGGACTGACAGCCATCTAGGAAGTATCACACTTCTAGGATCTAGCACATGCTAGGCAGTCCACTGCATATATCATTTAACTCTCTTTTGTGGTCTTGTTTTGGTTCTTATACAGGTAGTTCCTCCTAGCCAAAAGGAAGGTCTCACAATCACTTTGATTCATAATTCAGATACACGCGCATACAACCTTCAACCATCTCAAACAAGGTATTCCTCTTACCACCTTTACCTTATCTGTTTCATCAAGTACTTCTCAGAAAACTAAGAAATCTTCCCTTTACCTTTACCTTTACCTTTACATTTCTTTTGGTGTATTTAACAAGAACCTTCTTCCCCTTTGTTTTCTACATTTTAGTGAAATAACATCCATCTTCTTGTTCATCTATTGTTGTCATCGAATATCATACTTTCGATTTGGGTTTAAAACAAGTGCACTGCATTCTGATTTAACTCATTAGCTCACATTAATTGCGGGAAACCTATATGCTAGAAGTCATGACCAGTTGATGGTTGACAAACGAATCGTAGAAAATCACTTCTATCCTTTTCTCTTTCTCTGAGTCTTACCAAACCACACAAAAATTCAAAATACATACATTCTTAAACAACATCCTACATGGAAGAAGCTGTAGGTGATCACACGATCACGGTACAATGGGAACCCAACTTGTTGCTCTGTCAAGTCATACTTTAGAGCAAAGCCTACCCCTGCCATAACATTCCTAAAATCTCACCCTTTAGAATTCTTTCTTTGTAGGAAGCCTTCCTCACCAAGAAATTCTATTGTTCTGTTCATAACATTCAGTCCATACAAATAGCATAAGCTGAACAAACCTAATAGAATAGGCACTCTAGGAACATTCTTTCTTAATGTTCTGGTTGATTTGCGTTTTGAGGTGAGAGCTTTCGATCATCATTTTTGTCTTTCCTTGCACACTCCTAATCATAGTTGGTGTATTCTAACTTTGTCTAAGTGTGCATGGACCACATCTACATCATTCTCAGACTTCTGGGTTTGATTCAACACTATATTTTTAAATCACAACCATCTTTCTTATTCTCTATTTCAATTTTAGAGTAACCGGCTACGGTTACCTTTAACCAGCATCGGTTTAACCCAACCGGCGTCGGTCTGAAGTCTTCTTGGATACCTATCCAAAAGACATCTATTTCACTTTCTGAGCTGTAAAAGGCTCCTATCACCTTCCATATTGTCGTTACTTCAATCACAGTCACCTTACATCTCATCCTGTGTAAAAATTGTCACTCTGGGACTATCATTTAACAAACTGTTGGTTTTTCACAGTGACAAACACAAGTTAAGCCTAACTGGCATCGGTTTACCTGAAACCAACGTCGGTCACCCTGTGTTATTTTACAGCTCACCAACTGACCTAATTCATTCAAAATTTAATTTTTTCCTAGTTTTGTTGTGTTCTGTGCCATTCAAACATAATACAATCTCACCAAATCAGTTCCTATCCACATGGTGCTAACCCATAGTCAGGAAAGCACCCTCATATTTCACACTAGTTGACTACCGCTCCCACCTAGCCCTTCATCACCTAGTCCTTCACCACCTTCCATCTCATCATCCATGGATCCTAATCAACCTATCACCATTCCTACAGGTGACACGAAGTTTTCATGACTCCTAGATCAGAATCCCGCTACTTTGAGCCACTACCTCACCCATGCCTCCACTCGAGATGCCTCAGGTCAATTGATCTATGGCATGCCCATATCCTTATCTCCATCCCTAATGATCACTTCTTCCTCGGCTCCACCTCCTACCATGGTGACCTCACCCATTTTATCCCTAGTTGTGTCCCAACTAGGTCCCACGCAAGCTTTGACCGCCGCATCCGCCACCTCTATTGCACCCGTAGTCTCCACCATACCTTCATCCACCACCCAAAACATAGCATCCTCCACACCTGTTGTCTCATATATACCAGTCGCAATGCTACCACCCTTGGTGTCATTAACCTCTACCCCATTTCAAAATGGTGTCCTTTCTATTCCCCAATTTCTACCTCCCATCTCTACTAGGGTCACTACGAGTGTCCCACCCTCACATACCTACTACCAGGCACCTCCTATTTCATCGGTCATTCAGTCTGGGTATATACCCTCGATGTCTGTCTCTCAATTCCCGCCTCCTTATTCTGACACCACCATATTCTGGAATGTCCTATTCTTCATATGTCCAACAACAACCTCCTTTCACTTCAGGGGGTACCCAATCTTCACAACCTAACAATGACTTTATCAAGTTAATGATGGACAAGATGCAGACATTAGAAGCATCTATTTCCAACTCCCACAATTCTCTCACCTATGACACGATTTTTAATGAGCCTATTCACCCATCCATTCCCATTCGCCCATATCCCGTACACTGGGAGATGTCTAAGTTTAACACGCTTTAACAGTAAGGAAGACCTGCAAGCAACATTTGTGATCTTTCAAACATGGGTGTTATTTAATTTCGCATGATGATGCTTTGCTTTTGTGAACCTTTCCCATGTCCCTAATGGGTCCAGCATTGGACTGGTATAGTGGATTACCTAGACATTCCATCTTCTCATTCAACCAAATAGCCCAAGCCTTCTTGGATCATTTTTCAATTAACATCATCAAGAAGGTTACCATGACTGATCTTTACTCCACATGTCAATATGACGATGAATCTATTGCAGATTTTGTCACTCATTGGCGTAGCCTAATCAACCAACTCACTTTCCAATTACCGTAAACAGAACTCATAGAGCTCTTCACACGAGCCTGTGCTTGACATATCTCCCCTACCTTACAGGTGTAAACCTTTCAGATATTTGATGAGGCTTTCACCATGGCACGTAATCTTGAAATTCATGCCATCAAAGAGAAGAAGATACAATTACGAAACAAAAACTCCTTGTTTAAATCACACGATACTTCCTCTTCCTCAAAACCTCAGATGAGTTATTCCAAAGCCAAGGGAATTACCAACGCAATGGTACTTAAGGCTAGCCCTGCTTATCCATCCAATCATGCTAAACCTTCATCCAATCTATCACCGGTCCAAACCTTCCAATTCAGACGCGAACAAAAGAAATATACCTCAATTGGGGAACCATATTCATCTGTTTTAGAAAATCTTATTAAAGCTAATGCCATCACCCTTCCTCCTATCAAACCACATACTGGTTTTGACCCCTCTCACCCCATACCAAGTTGGTATAAGGAAAATGACTATTGTAATTATCACCGGGTAAATGGTCACAGTTACAACAATTCTATCACCTTTAAAAACATTGTTCAGGGAATGCTCGAGAACAGTGAGTTAGTCATGGATAACCCTAATGCACCTACCAATCAAGACCTTCATATATTTAAGAAACCATTCCCTAACCATTCCCCATCTAACGATCAAACTGGTGAGGCCTCACAAAATGAAAGTAATACACAAGAGGTACATGTTATCTTTACCAACTTACCACTTGATTCCCAAATATCTTCTATCCCCTCCATGTAAGGAAATCCTAGCCTGAAATCCTATACCCACAAAGGAACCTACTTTATTTGTTCCTCTACCCATAGAGGAAATCCCTTCACCTCCCCATACACTTGCGGAGAAGTCTCTCATTAGCACCGATATCATTTCCCCTTCATCTTCCCTACCCAGTGAACCACTACCAGTTGTAGCTCTTCCACCCACAGAGGAGTACCCATCACCTTCTCCACCTATTCAAGATCCAATAGATTTTCCGTTACCACTCTGTGACCATTCTCCATCAACTACCCAAGATCCTGCAGACCTAGTTTCGGCTCTCTTGCCTACAGAGGCAAAGGCCGGTGAATTCTCTATTTCTCAAACATATTTTATGGGAATCACCACTTGCTCCACATCTACCTCATCTACCATAGTGCCATTCTCACATTTGGACAACCACCTAGACTAGTTGATAGGGCTTCACTTTGGGGGTGTCTCTTACTCCCAGTCTTGAACCAAATGCAATCATCTTCCACTGACACCTCTACCATTTATTTGAAGAAGTTTCAACAACCCAAACCACACATGAACATAACTCTCGATACATCTTCTACTACATTGTCCTCATCTATACCCACCACTCTACCTATTAGCTGATGTGTTCCAACACCATCTTTTATATCTAAACCTACTAGTGTTCTAAGGGTCACACCCACATCAAACCTTGCACATGTTATGTTTGTGGATCCTATTTTCATGTTAGAGTTTGGTACACCTTCCATGTGTTACACTTGGATATTTTTATGGTAGTCCTGCTCGCCAGTGAGAGGGTCAAGGGGGTTCAGCGGGGTGAAGCCCCCAAAGAAAATTTTCATGGGTGGTTTATTAACCCATGGGTAATGGGTAACCGTTATGGGCTGGTTTTGGGCCCATGATTTTTTTTCGATACCCATTATTTTGTAAAACCTCCTCTTTAGCTACCTATTGATGTACTTATAAATAGATGGACATACAATAGGATTTATATGAGTGTTTTTGTGAAGGTGAATAGTGTGTGCAAATTCAAGTGCAAATTCAGGAGGGTTTGTTGAGCAGCAGCTCCAAACAAGATCTGGTTATTGTAATTGTGAAGACTGTTGGCTTGTAATAAAATCTGAGCAAGTGTTCTTGGTAGATGTAGCCCACATTGGGTGAACCACGTTAAATATTGTCTTCATGTTTTTCATATTTCATTTCTGTAATTTATATTCATACTTCTTATTATTTCGATTCTGAGGAATTATTCCGCATTAGATTCTATTAATTCCTAACAATTGGTATTCAGAGCCTGGTTTGGTTTGCTGAAGTGTTGAATCACAAGGAAATTTTTTAGCTTGAGTGGGAGCTATGGTAGATGATGGAAGATCTAGGGTTGATAAATTCAACGGGCATAATTTTAGTCTTTGGAAGATGCAGATGGAAGATTACCTTTATCAGAAGGATCTTTATACTCCATTGTCTGAGAAGGTGAACAAACCCTCGAGTATGACAGATGCGGAATGGGATTTGTTGGATTAGAAGGCACTTGGAATTATCTGGCTGTGTCTTGCATCTTCGTTATTATTTAATGTTTCAAAGGAAAAGACTACAAAAGATCTAATGGATGCATTAGGGAAGTTGTTTGAAAAACCCTCTGCCTCTAACAAGATATTTTTAATGAAAAATTTGTTTAATATGAAGATGTCTGAGAATAGTTCAGTAGCATATCATTTAAATGATTTCAATACAGTTGTGAATATGCTAGAGATGGTTACAATAGAATTTGATGAAGAAGTTAGGGCTTTATTAATTTTGTGCTCTTTACCTGAGAGTTGAAATAGCCTGGTAATGGCGGTAAGCAACTCGGTTCTAGCTAACTTGAAGTTGAAGTTTGAGGATGTTGTAGGGGTGATTCTAAGCGAGGAAATGTGAAGAAAATGATCCGGGTAATCTTCTACTTCAGGGAATGCTTTGATAGTGGAAACTAGAGGGAGATAAAAAAAATAGAGGAAACTGTGGAAAATCAATAGATTAGGAAAGGTCAAAATTCAAGAACAAGATTGTATGCTGGAATTGTGGAAAGTCTACGCATGTAAAGAAGGACTATTTGGAGCTTCTGGATAAGAACAAACAACAGGAAGAAAACAAGGAGGAAAATGTGGCATCAGGTAATGTATGCCAGGATGATTTGATTCTTTCTTTGCATAATATTATTGAATCTTGGGTTTTAGATTCAGGGGCTTCTTTTCATGCTACTCCACATAGGCATTATTTTGTTGATTATGTTCAAGGGGATTTTGGGCATGTTTTTCTTGGTGATGATGATCCTTTCAATATAGTTGGAAAAGTTTCTGTTCAAGTTAAGATGTAGAATGGGAATACATGGCTATTGAAGGATGTCAGACATGTGCCTACATTAAGGAGAAATTTGATATCGGCGGGGTAATTGGGAAGTGATGGTTGTACTGTGATATTTACAGTTGACTCTTGGAAGGTTACCAAGGGTGCTCTTGTGGTGGCAAGAGGTAAGAAGGTTGGAACCTTGTATTTAACCACTGATAGTACTAATGATTTTAATCTTGTGGCTGTAGATGCACATACAACATTATGGCAATATAGGCTAGGTCATATAAACCATAAGGGCATGGACATCATAAAGAAGAATTTTCCTGGATATAAAGAAACAGGTTTGGATTTCTATGAGAACTGCATATATGGGAAATAGAAGTGAGTAAGGTTTCTCAAGGTTGGACCTACGAAGAAAGAGAGTAAATTAGAGCTGGTACATTCTGATGTGTGGGGGGCAGCTCAGGTATCATCTCTTGGGGGTTCAAGTTATTATGTTACTTTTATTGATGATGTAACAAGGAAAGTTTGGGTTTATTGCATTAGAAACAAATCTGATGTATTTGATACTTTTTGTTAAATGGAAAGCATTGGTAGAGATTAAAATAGGCCTTAGGTTAAAATTTCTCAGGTCAGATAATGGAGGGGACTATTGCAGTAATGAATTTGATGATTATTGTTCTAAGAATAGAATCTGTAGGAAAAAGATGGTTCCAGGAACCCTGCAGTAGAATGGGGTGTCAGAAAGGATGAATAAAACAATAATGGAATGTGCTAGGAGCATGAGGATACATGCAGGACTGCCTCTTTATTTTTGGGCAGAAGCGGTGAGCACAACTATGTACTTGATAAACAGAGGACCCTCAAGTGCCTTGGATGGAGGCATACCTGAGGAGGCTTGGTACAGTAAGAAATTTGATTACTCATTTCTTAGAGTCTTTAGATGTGAGTTGTTTGTTCATATTGACAAGGATGATAGGACCAAGCTAGAGGATAAATCAGAAAAATGCACTTTTATTGGTTATGGTGGTGATGAATTTGGATTTAAATGTTGGAGTAGTAAAGACAAGAAAATCATTCAGTCTAGGGATGTGGTCTTTAATGAGAAAGTCATGTATAAGCAACAGTTGCAGCAAAACAGGGAAGAATCCAAGAAAGAATATGCAATGGTAGAGGATCTTATGGATGGGAAAGTGACCCATAAATCAGTTCAGGAACCTACTCAACAGGAACCCCAAACTCCTTCAGTAAGGAGGTCTTCTAGGGTAAGAAAATAACCTGAAAATTTTTCTCCTTCTCTTTATTATTTATTACTCACTGATAGTGGAAAGCCAGAGATATTTGATAAAGCAATGCAGATAGATTCCAGTAAGAAGTGGGAGAAATCCATAGATGAGGAGCATAAGTCTCTCATGGAGAACCAGACTTGGGATTTGGTGAAGCTACCGGAAGGAAAAAGAGCATTGCAGAACAAGTGGGTGTACAGAGTTAAAGATGAAGAAGAAGGAAAGAAAAGATATAAGGCTCGATTGGTGGTTAAGGGGTTTACACAGAAACAAGGTATAGATTTTGATGAGATTTTTTCTCCTGTAGTAAAAATGACTTCTATCAGAATTGTTCTTGGAATAGTGGCAGCAAAGACTTACACTTAGACCAGTTAGAAGTAAAGACTACATTTCTCCATGGTGATTTAGAGGAGGAGCCATATATGTAGCTGCCAGAAGGATATGAAGTCAAAGGTAAAGAGAAGATGATGTGCAAACTGAAGAAGAGCTTGTATGGCCTGAAACAAGCTCCACATCAATGGTATAAGAATTTTTATAGCTTCATGATGGAGCAAGGTTATATTAGATGTCATTCTGACCATTGCGTGTATACAAAGAAATCTGAGGATGGAAGTTATATTATCCTGTGTTTGTATGTTGATGACATGTTGCTTGCAGGTAAAAACATGCAGGAAACAAAAGTACTCAAGAAACAAATAAGTGAATCCTTTGATATGAAGGATTTGGGGGCAGCTAGACAAATCCTTGGTATGAGGATAACTCAAGATAGGAAGGAACATAAGTTATCTTTATCTCAGGAAGAGTACATTAAGAAGGTATTGGATAGGTTTAACATGCAGGATGCTAAACTGGTTGGGTCTCCTTTGGTAGGCCATTTTAAGTTATCAAAGGAGTAGTTTCGCAAGACAGAGCAGGAAAGAAACCAGATGTCGAAGGTACCTTACTCGTTAGCAGTTGGAAGTTTGATGTATGCTATGGTGTGCACTAGGCCTGATATTGCCCATGCAGTGGGAGTTGTGAGTAGATTTATGAGTGATCCAGGTAAAGAGCATTGGTAGGCAAGTAAAGTGGATACTTTAGTATTTGAGAGGGACCATGGGTACTATTTTGTGTTACAATGGATCAGACACTACTTTGTGTGGATATGTTGACTCAGATATGGCTAGAGATTTGGACAGCATGAGGAGCACAACATGTTATGTATTTACTATAGGTGATACAACAGTGAGCTAGATTTCACGGTTACAAAAGGTTGTGGCTTTGTCAACCACTGAGGCTGAGTATATTGCTACTACATAAGATAGCAAGGAGATGATTTGGCTACAACAATTGCTTGATGAGTTGGGGCATAAGTAGGAAGTTGGAAAGCTATATAGTGATAGTCAGAGTGCTATTCACTTAGCTAAGAACTCTGCTTTCCATTCTAGGACAAAGCATATACAGTTGAGATATCACTTCATCAGGAAAACTTTGGAGGAAGATAAGTTGAAGTTGGAGAAGATTCATACTAGTTAGAATCCTACAGACATGATGACCAAGGTGGTCACAAGGGATAAAATAAAGCTATGTTCAGCTTTGGTTGGCCTTCACGGATGACAGTGAAGGGTTGAGAAACTTGCTCAATGGAAATTAGTCTCCAAGTGGGAGATTGTTACGTTTGTGGAGCTTGTTTTCATGTTAGAGTTTGGTACACCTTCCATGTGTTACACTTCGATATTTTTACGGCACTCCCACTCACCGGTGAGCGGGTCAAGGGGGTTTGGGGGGGTGAATCCCCCGAAGAAAATTTTCATGGGTGGTTTATTAACCCATGGGTAATGGGTAACCGTTATGGGCTGGTTTTGGGCTCATGGTTTTTTTCGGTACCCATTGTTTGTAAAACTACCTCTTCAGCTACCTATTTATGTACTTATAAATAGATGGACATATAAGGTGGATAGTGTGTGTGAATTCAAGTGTGAATTTAGGAGGGTTTGTTGAGTGCAGCTCCAAACAAGATCCGGTTATTGTAATTGTGAAGACTGTTGGCTTGTAATAAAATCTGAGCAAGTGTTCTTGGTGTATGTAGCCCACATTGGGTGAACCATGTTAAATATTGTCTTTGTGTTTTGCATATTTCATTTCTGTAATTTCTATTCATACTTCTTATTATTGTGATTCTGAGGAATTATTCCACATTAGATTCTATTAATTCCTAACAGCACATCCTCCTATCAGGATACACTTGACCACATCTTCCCATATATCTATGGAACCAATCCCTCAACCTAAACGAAAAACCCAACCTTCTAATTTGCATGCACCGACCTCACCAACTACACCTTTATCACCTTCACCCTTACCATCCATCTTGGGACCTCACCCCTCTACCTTAACAAAATCTACCCTCTCCAGGGATAAACCTAAAATTCCCTTGACCCCTTTACCATAGCCTGTAGCTCTACCTAGGCAAACCTTACGTCCTTCATCACCATCTATAACTTCTTTGCCTCCTATACCACCATTACCTTCTATACCTCCTTCACTACCCATGACATTTTCTTCCACCTCACCTGTACCTCCCTCTCGACCTCAACCAACACCTACCATTACATCTCAATTGTTCCCTTGGGTTACTCATCCTCTCCCACCATCTCCCTTTTCATCTACATCATGTGCTCCCCTTACACCTTTACCTAATAAAAAACACCAAAAATCGAAAAAACCAGTAATTTCCAAAGAGGTGGTTAAACCTATCCCTCTTCCTGTTGCTGCACCTACACCAAAGAAAGTACAACCCAAATCCAAGATTGCATCACCTCAACTACCACCAAAACTACCCAATCTTCTAACCAAACCTACTTTTACTCCACATTGTGATCCACTGGTGGGATCATATGCCACCATCTTGGCTAACCTCCTCGAAAGCTCTGCTATCACTCTCCCTCCTCTTACACCTTACGACCCTCTTAAACCTAAGCTAGAAGGGTTTGATGATACTAAAATTTATGCTTACCATCATGTGCCAGGACATGATGTTGAGAACTATAAGGGTCTAAAGGTGGCCCTTGTTTAATTATGTCCTTCTGACCCCAATTTTGATGACGATGACCTCCTGGATGATGAACCTATTTCACCCTCCCCACCTTCTTCATATCTTCCTCCTAGACCTATACCACAACCTCCACCTTCACAGCTCCTAGAGCCACCCCCAAAATTTGAAATTAACATGGTTCGCATTAGAGAACTTGCCATGCCACCACCCCAATGTCATTGTGCCTAACCAACATCACAAGGATTTTCTCCTCCAGTAGGTTTTTTCCCTTCATATCGTTATAATACTCACCCTACATCTTCTCCATTTTCCAAATCCCCTCAAATCAACATGTTACACGTCACCACATGTGCGCAGAAGGGAAAAGAAAAGGTAGCTGACCCACATACCCAACATACTATCTGCACCCCTACCTAAAATAACTATCCATGGCCCCACATACCCTATTTCTAATGGTGTCACACATCACACCATGCTCAAACAGCTACACCAATCTCCCCTCAAAATGTCCTTATACGACCTCATCCAAACCTCGGAGTCACATCGTCAAGCTCTCATGGAGGTCCTTCAATCTATTGAGGTTTTACCTAATGACCACACACATATAGCATCTATTATCACACCTCATCATGTCACTTCTCTTACCAAATTTCCCATCATACCTCATCACCTCCACAGATGATGTTCACCAAGTTGTTATCCTTACGTTTCTTATGATCGATGGGAGTGCTAGCATTAAATTATCCCCCACCAAATACCCAACAACTGCATGACATCCAGCCATCATTCAATGACGCTATCACTTTTCATCTCCATCCATTATCGAGTTGTTCTAAGTTTTGGAAGGGGAGTTTCAATACAATGATGATGTACGTGTCTGACGTGTTATGATCGATGGGAGTGCTAGCATTAACATCATATCCTCTCACACATTTGAACAAATGCACATACCCAACAACTGCATGCATAAACATCCAGCCATGTTGCGTTCATTCAATGACGCTATCACCTCTACACTCGGCACTATCATCCTCCACGTTCATATGGTTCCCTGTATTATTCCCGAGTTGTTCTAAGTTTTGGAAGGGGAGTTTCAATACAATTTTTTGCTCAGTAGACCCTGGATTCATGCCATGGGTTGTGTTCCTTCTACTTTTCACCGTTGTGTAAAGTTTGAACATGAAGAACATTCCTATACCATTCCAGCTGACCCATCACCTTTCAAAACCTGCAACATGCTTTACCAGCCCAATGATGTCCTTGTACCTATTAAGGCATCTACCTCCCTGCCTACATCTTCTTCACACATGACCCCATCCATCAGTGCAGTTACAACCTCACCTTCGCCTAAATCTTCTATTCCCACCGTTGTTGTTGCTTCTACTAGTCACACATCAGCTTCCCAACTAACTGACACCTCTGCCAATCTAACTTCTAACACTTCCTCCATTCCAGCCACCAATATATCAACCATTGATCCCTTGAAAGGTGTTTTTAAATGCCTCACTATGGGGGAGTATCACCTGTATAATGTCAATACATTCCTTACTCCACAAGAGTATGGAAACCTTCACCAACATCCTCACTATGACCACCACATAGGTGAGCATCTCCTTTATGGTCCTCCCCACCTCTGTACCCATCTTACCTATGGGGGACTTGACATTTCCACTTACACACCCAAACCACCATCACAAACCTGACCTTTTTCAGCTGACCTTTAGTCATTTACCAACCGCCGCTTTGCTCACACTTTCCTACACTGTTGTGCCTAGAAGGGTTTCAGCTTTGGCCTTTATGAACAAGGTCGTCACACCATTATTTCATGTACCACATGTAAACACAATGATCGTAGTGGAATCAGTTTTACCGAACTACCTACCAAAAATCCTCGTATTGAACTCATTGAAGACATTGACCCCTCTCCACCTTCTTCACCTACCCCACCTTCACCACCTTCACCAACGGAGTCGATGGATCCTGAATCTATCCCTCCTACCTTTTTTTTCCATAAATACCATTTCCTTGGGGCCTCTGACCTATCACCGACGATGGCAAGGCTCCTTCCTCTCTTCCTTTCTTGTATCCTGACATGATAGGGGACGATACTCCTTCTATTAATGTCGTTTAATTCCAGGATGATGAATCCATACTCACCTACCTTGGTGCTGAAGACTCTTATATTCACCGGTCGTTACCTTCTAAGATGCAAACAATGTTGAATGAATCGACTATCGAAGTCAACATCCACACTCAGGACAACCCCCACATTCTCAAGATTGGCCAATCTCTGGATACTGTTGAACAGGAAGCCCTAACTTATTTTCTTAAAAATCATAGCCACACTTTCACTTGGTCCTATGCTGACATGCCTGGCATCAATCCCACTATCGTGGTCCACAATATTGTAACTGTTCCCGATGCAAAACCCGTAAAGAAAAAGTTGAGGAAAATGCATCCTCACATTGCTCTTCTTGTCAAAGAAGAACTTCAACGCCTTCTCTCAGTTTCCTTCATCTTACCCATTGATTACCCCCAATGGATTTCTAACATCATCCCTGTCACTAAGGAGGCAGGGGGACTTCGCATTTGCACTGATTTCCATGATCTCAACCTTGCTTTCCCAAAAGATGATTTTCCTCTGCCTGGTATTGACCAGTTGGTTGACCTTACCACTGGCCATGAGATGCTATCACTTATGGATGGTTTCTCAGGTTATAACCAAATCTTGCTCACTCCAGAGGATCAACACAAAACCACATTCATTACCCCTTGGGGGACCTTCTGCTATCGAGTCATGCCTTTTGGCCTTAAAAACACTGGTGCCACATATCAGCGTGCTATGACCTACATCTTCCATGATATCATGCATCACATATTGGAAGATTATGTGGATGATCTCTTGGCCAAATCTAAATGTCACGCTGAGCACCTTGCCATCCTTGAAACCATCTTTAACCACCTCATTAAATATTACGTCTGCCTTCAACCTAAAAAGTGCGTCTTCACGGTTCTCTCAGAAAATCTCCTGGGATTTATTGTTTCCCTCCATGGTATAGAAGTTGACCCTGCTAAAGTCAAGGCCATTTTGGAAATGCCTCCACCCACTAACCTTAAACAACTTCGTAGCCTACAAGGTAAACTGCAATCTATTCGTCGATTTATTTCCCAACTCTCTGATCAGTTGTCAACCATTTCATCACCTTCTCAAAAAGGATGTCTCTTTCAAATGGGATGACCACTGCCACATCACTTTTGAGGCCTTAAAACAATACCTTCTCCAACCACCTGTGCTTATTCCACCTAAAGACAACCAACCCTTCTACCTATACATCTCTACTACTAATCACTCTTTAGGGGCCATGCTCGCTCATCATGATGAACAACATAGGGAGCAGGTGGTTTATTACATAAGTCGTACCCTTCTGGACTACGAAACCTGATACACTCACCCTGAAAAACTTTGCTTAGCCTTAGTTTTTGTTGCCACCAAACTTTTTCATTACCTACTCAACCACAAAACCTATGTTGTGACCAACACTGACCCCTTACACTTCATGTATACTAAACCTTACCAAAATCAACGTGTCGCACATTGGCTCATGCTTCTTGCTGACCTAGACCTGAATTCATCCACCAAAAATCTATCAAGGGCTAGGCCATTGCTGACCATCTTGCTGATGCGCCTCTTCCTGGGAATCAATCTTCAAATTTTGATTTCCCTGACGAATCCATTGCTAACCTTTCTTTGGATGATGACCCTTACCAAATGACCTTATTCTTTGATGGTTCCAAATGTCAACATGGGGGTGGTGCAGGAATTATCCTCATTCCTCTTGATGGTGAACCCATGCCTTTATCATTTAAACTCGACTTCGAATGCACTAACAATATCACTGAATACGAAGCGCTCGTATTGGGTCTCATGACTGCCTATGCCTTAGAGGTTAAGATCCATTAATATCTTTGGTGATTCTCAACTGGTAGTAAACCAAGTCAATGGTGTTTATCAGTGTCATAATGAAATACTTCAAGAGTACAAATGTTACGTCGGCATCATGTTGACTACCTTTGACTGCTATAAAATTCAAACCATTCCACGATCCACCAATAAATTTGTGGATACCATGGCCTGCCTCGCTTCCCAAATACCTACTTCACCTACCGATTCAGACATCTTTGTTACCATAAAACACATACCGAGACCTTCTTATAAATCTTGTTGTGTTAACCTCATCTGAACTACCTCCCTAAACACACAAGACCTTTGGTATAAGTAGCTTGCAGACTACCTTTCCCTTTCTATATTTCCTCCTGATCTCACACATAATGGACAATGTGCCTTTCTCAAGAAGGCCTCTTGTTATGTTGTCATGGGTGGCCTTCTCTATAAACGTGACTTTGACAGTATCCTCTTATGATGCCTTACCAGCTCTGAAATCCCCTATACCATTAAATAAGTTCACGATGGCATATGTGGAGGTCACTTCAGTGGCCTTGCTATTGCTAAACGCATTCTTCACCTAGGCTATTACTGGCCGACCCTCAATCATGATTGTTGTGACTATGTTAAGCATTGTGTAAAATGCCAACAACATGCCAATCTTCATCACACACCTAGTCATGCCTTACAGGTCACTCGTGACCTTTGGCCCTTCTCTCAATGGGGTTTGGATCTTGTCGGAGAGATCAATCCCCACTCTTCCCTAAGACATCAATGGATCATCACTGCTACCGAATATTACACCAAATGGGTTGAAGCCATACCCCTCATCTCCACTAAAGCTGAGAAAATATGTGAGTTCATCAATCATCACATTATTTGTTGCTTCGGTGTTCCACATCACCTTATCACTGATAATGGAAAACAATTCAAAAAAAAAACTCTACAAAAACTTTGCGACACTTTCGGTATCCAGCTTAGCTTCTCCTCACCATATTACCCACAAACCAATGGCCAAGCTGAATCCACCAACAAAACCCTGAACAAAATTCTCATGAAAGTGGTTAACGATACTAGGAAGGATTGGCATACACACATTCCTTTCACTCTTTGGGCATACCGTACTAGTATTCATACTTCCACTACTACTACTCCATTTTCTCTGGTCTACGGTACCAAGGTTGTTTTGCCTCTCGAAGTCTAGATCCCATCTCTCTGTATCTCTCTTCAAGATATGCTTACTGATGATGACTTTCACCAAGACCGTTTAGCACAACTTGAGTTATTAGACGAACGTCATCTTCATGCCCTCGACCATCTCCAAGTCTACCAAAAATGCATCAAGCATGCCTATGAAAAATGTGTCCATGAACGCACCTTCAAGGTCAGTGATCTCGTCCTCAAGGAAAATCAACACGTAACCAAAGTAGAAAAAAGAAAACGGGGAAAATTTTCTCCTAATTGGCTTGGACCATACATCGTGACCCATGACTATGGATCAGGTGCTTATCACTTGTCTTCACTTGATGGTAAGCCCAAACCTGAGCCCCTCAATGCCTTGCATCTTTGACCATTCTACTATTGACTTCTAGTCCTACATCACTATTTATCTAGTTCATGCTCATCCCTTGAGCATCATTTACCTTTTTCTTTTCCACACCTCATCTCCAATGACTAAACAAGAATCATGTGATTACCCGTCACCCTTTTTCCTTATCTTAAATATGTGCACCACGGCTCTGCACATGGCATGATTCTCATGGATACTTTTCATCTTCTTTTAGATGAGATCCCATGGTCGTTCACCCTTTCCTTCTCAACAAGAACCAAATGCTTCGTTATAGTCTCATCCATGACTTAAAAGCCAAAAAAAAAAAAGAATGAATCCCTCAGAAGGACATCTTCCAAAATAAGGGATTAACTCCTTGAGTCAAACTTCCAATATAAAAGATGAATCCCTCAAAAGGACATCTTCCACCTTTAATTGTCACTATAAGTAGACTGCTCCCTCGAAGGACAACTATAAAAAGCTCGCAACTCTCTACATAGTCTTTCCAAAAAGAGGACTATTTTCTCAAAAATCAAAATTCAGAAGCTTCCCACATCGATCAGCTTTGCAAAGACCTCAAGGAGACATATATTCATCCTGTATAGACTTCCCACATCAATCAGTCTATCTAAAAAGTCAAAAAGAAAAGAAAAAGAAAAATAAGCTTTTTCGTCATGGACTTGCCTATTGTGATCTTGGCTCTATTGCCCAAGGCATTCTATTTCCCATTTTATGACCCAATTACCTTCACCTCCTTACCCATTGTCTTTTCACTTCTACCTCAAGGGACCTACTGAACCTATGACATTTGGTGATTCTTGTGACTATTCTTCACCTTTAGAGTAATCAATCATGCAATGTCTTTAGGGTCTTACGTTCACTAGCCTATCTGTAGATGTGTTTCATATGTTTTGATCCTTGCCAATTGGGTGGCTTTCTTGCCCCCTCTTATCTTTTCTCTTCTTCATTACCTTTTGATCTTCCTATATAGGACTAGAACCTCGACACCTGTCTTTTGGGATTTTCTTCTCCCACCTCAATCAACCTAAAATCACCTTTACCTATCTACCTATTCTCAACCCCAACATCAATGCCCTCAACCTAATTATACCTATGACCTGGAATCAACACTACCTATCGACCTAAAATCACCCATACCTATCTACCTATATTCCACCTAACCTAATTGACCTTGACCTAATCATACCTATGACCTCGAATCCAACCTAACTATCAACCTCACTACCTATTCTTCTATCTTCTCATATTCTTCCCTAGCTTATGGGAGAACTACATCGGTCTGAGGTCCCTTTTCACTAGGACTATGTAGGCAGCACTTCCAGGGCATGGGGCCCTGGAAGGTTAGCTCGGCCACTCTTTACCCTAACCATTTTCCCCCCCTTTTACCTGATTTCCTGTTCATATCAAAAACCTCGACATCTATACCATATACCACATGACTTTTACCACTTATATTATTTCACATTTTCATACATAACCAGCATTTTCCACATTTTACACCATCTCATGCATTTATATTGCCATTTGTTATCAAAATACCGAAATGAACATCCATGCCTAAACCAACCTAACTCCACCATGCCTAAACCAACCTAACTCCAATTCCTAAACCAACCTGACTCCACCATGCCTATAACCTGACTCAATCCATGCCTAAACCAACCTAACTCAACCATGCCTAAACCAACCTGACTCAACCATGCCTAATAACCTGACTCAATCCATGCCTAAACAACCTGACTCAATCCATGCCTAACCAACCTGACTCAATCCATGCCTAACCAACCTAACTCAACCATGCCTAACCAACCTGACTCGATCCATGCCTAAACTGACCTAACTCCATCATGCCTACATCATGCCTAACTCACCTAATTTCCATCCATATCAAACCAACAAACCCATATCTCATCTAATACAAAGTAACAAATCCATATCTCATCTAACACAAGCCATAAACCAATATCTCATCAACACATTAACACATCACCAAATACCATGAATCTCATCATATAAATCAATAACTGTGTATCTCAAAATACATGCCTATCTCATCATGGCCATCATCTCAAAAATGTCGGCACGCAGGTTGATATACAATACAAAATGTCATCGGGCACGTAGGTCTCATATATCATGTATCAATACAGCACACAGGCCGGTATCATGTACAACACAATAATCTCAAAATCTCTTCGGCACATAGGCCGGTCTCATATATAATACATACAAAATGACTCGGCACATGCAGGCTGGTCCACAACAGGTCAATCATCTCCCCATCTAATGTCGGGGAATGCTCCCTGTGACTGTGTCTCTCCCGACCCCTCTGCCACACCTGTCTGGGGTCCAACACCTACCTCACCTCCTGCTGATGGCCCCTCACCTGGGGCTGGCCTCTACACACTAGTGGCCTCACCACGACCCTGTCCCTGGGCTCGTCGGCCCCCTGTACTCTCCACACTATGAGTGTGGGATCTAGTCCTCTCACTGGAGGCCTGTTGTGCTCTGTACTCGGCATAGGAGGGCACATCTAGCCCAAAAGCTAACAAATGATCCTGGTAATACCGTGCCTCTCCTAGGGCATCTCTGAACCTGGCCATGGGCACTATCTGTGGAGGTGCCATGGGTCCCGCTACCTGCATGGGTACCTGTACAATGGGACCCTATCCCTAAACCTGCACTGAGCCCTGTGCTGGTACTAGAGCCTGAGTCAGCCCTGGAATCTATGCCTGTGCCTGTATCTAGGCCTGCAGGGTAGTAATTTGTGCCTGTGCTACTGTCAGCTGGCCATGCAGACCCGTAACCTACCCCTGCGCTGTGGCCAACTAGCCCTGTAAAGCCTACACCTGCACCTATAGAGTGGTTATCTCCCCTCCATCTCTACCTACCTCCTCTCCATCTCCATCTCCCCCTACCTCTACCTGTGTAGGTACCTGTCCCTGCCCTACCTGAGCCTACAACATCACTATCTGGGCCTGTAATATGGCAACCTATGCCTCTGTACCTGTCAGCTGCCCCTGCATGATCCCAAGCTACGTCACCAAAGTAGCCACCTACCCCTGTAGGGCATCTCTCTGAACTATGATGGTGGCTAAGTCTGGCTGCCCTGGCCTCGGTGGTATGGCTCTCAGCTGTGCCACCCACCACTACCTGTACCCATCTGCAACCCTAGCATCATCAATCTGAGTATCTACAGGCTGCTCCTCCTGTCCAGTCGGCACTGTGGGTCATGGTGGAGACATAGGTCTCTCCACATCATCTCTCTTGTACTGTGGGAATGGAGGCGGTACACCCTAGACCAATCCAAACTGGCATCTAACCCACTCTACGGGTATCTGCTCATGCTCTCCTGCTCTCCTCCCCTCTATCCACAGATGTATCTGTAGCCCAGCTAGCTCCGTGGCCATCTGTCTGTATGAGGGAAGCCCACATATGGCCTCCAAATGATGTCCACCCCAGACAGCCCCTCCAACAACCTCCTGTAGTAAGCTACATCATGGGTAGCTCTGGCACCTCAGGCCTCTCCCATGGCCGGTACCCACCGCCTGTACCCCACTCTCAAAACTCTCTGTGGGAATGCATCTTGCCTGGGGCATCCCCACTAGTCGAACACAAACAATGTGCTCGTAAGCCCAGCAATGTAGTAGTATGATGCAACAGATGTTGAACCTCCATAGTCACCCGTAGGCCCATAGCTCTCTATACACCTGTGTCAGCAATGCAGGTGCCCATGTGAACCATGTCTGCTGTATCATCATGTCATGGAGGACTCCCATCAGTGACCTTGGGAATCTCCCACCCTCTGCATCTGGCAGTGTGAAGCAGCACACTACCTCCATCAAGAGTACAACTAACCTCATCTCCTCTGGATGAGCTCTATACATCACTCCATAGCTCATGCTAGCACTATGGAACGTCATATCTGCTACACCCTCACCAAAAATGGGTGCTAGTAACTCCTCAGATGCCTCTGAAGAGATGGAATAAACCTAGGCCCCCAATATGGGCAACCACAGGATCCTGTAGACATCCTCCAGGGTGATCGTCATCTCACCCATTGGCAAATGGAAGGTGTTGGTCACCGAGTCCCATCTATCGATGAGGGAAACCATAAGACTCACCTCCCAGACTACATGCCGGTAGCGCCTCACCCCTATCAACCCCACCTCTGCAACATGCTGCCACTCACCTGCGTTGTGCTCACCCGTACTGTCAATAACAAGGGTGGCACCCGGGCCCTCATCCGCAGCTCGTCTCTCGGGCCTGCATCCCACAAAAGCAATGTATTAGTATACCTTTCCCAACTTACCTTATTTTTACCCCACATCCCATGACCTAACCCCACCCCCATCCCATTGGCCTTGTCGCTCACCCCTTCTACCCTAACCCTCACCCAAACCTACCCAAACCCACCTGAACCTATCTACCCTCACCCAAACCTATCTCTACCCTCTACCCTGAACCCTATCTCACCCTACCTATCCTACCCAACCCCTCATCACACCTACCCAAACCTATCTACCCTACCCTAACCCTCACCCACCTACCCAAACCCTCATCTACCCTACCTATCTATCCTAACCCTACCCACCCACCCTAACCTACCCAAAACCCAAACCCTCCACCCAAAAACTATCTACCCTACCCTCACCCAAAACCACCCTCAACCCTTCCCTACCTACCCTAACCCTTTCTCACCCTAAACCCTTCCCCTCTCACACCTAATTCTTTCCCACCTAACCTACTTTTTGGTCCCAACTTACCCTTAGGTTAACTGGCACATGGTTATCATCAACCGACCCCGGTTATCCCCTGACCGACCACGGTCTCCCCTTGACCGGCATCGGTCACTATTCTTGTGACCGATACCGGTCTCTACCCACCAATGTTGGCCACAAGTCGACCGACGTCGGTCACTGTTGTGCCTGCCTGCCATGACTTCCCAACCCTCCTTTTCCCCCTCCTACTCCTTTTACCCACCAAAATCCCTCTTCTCACCTCTAATTATTCCTCTTTCTCTCTTTTAACCTACCCCCTACTCTTCACTATCCCCGTTTCCCCCTTTTTTCCCTTATTTTCAAATTTCTTCCCCCCAACCCCCATTTTTCACATTTTTTATATTTTAACCAAATTAACTCACAAATCAATAACAAAGGTTTAAATCCTACCTGATCCCACTGCCACCATCGTGGTGGAACCTCTGGCCTCCATGCCACTCCTCTCGATCCCTCTCCAGCCTCCGCCATCCTCAAATCACCTCCAACTCTCCAACCAATCACACTCAATCCACCTGATCTCGTGGTCCCACCTCTCGCCCAATCAATCTCACCTATGTGGCTCACCAACCAAGCTCTCTGACACTCTCTTTTATCCTCTTCCTCTTTTCTCTCTTCTTGTCCTTTTCTTCTTTTTAACAATACACAAATGAATTTTAAAATGTGGGTTTTCCACTTTTTATACCCTACCTGACTCAACCGATGTCAGTTAACCCTTGACCACTGCCGGTCTGATGCCCTAGACTACCACCATCGGTTCCTCTCCACCATCATCGGTTCATACTGACCACTGTCGGTTACCCTGCCTACTCATTGCCCTCACATTGACCTCATTTTCCTTACCTCCTTTTTCTTTTGCCTCCCCTACCCCTACCTGGACCACTTTACCTTCTTCTCTAGCCCTCCACCTTCTTTAACCTCACCTTGTTAACCAATTGGCATCTCCTTATTTCACCCCTACCTCGGCCTTACCCGTGTTGTGACCTATCTACCTGGACCCGGAACATTGTTTGTGACCTTTGAACCAATGTGCTCGCTATACCTTGCGGCACTGTTACCTGTGTTGTTTGACCTAATGACTTTACCTAGCCTATTGCCATGACCGTTTATCCTGACCCTACCTTTGGTGTACCGGAACATACCTAAACATTCCTGCCCCTAACCTACGTTGTGTTTCCTGACCATATCCTATACCTTGGATACCAGAATCACTTCAACCTTGTTTGGATAAACCTATCGACCTTAGACGATGTAGAGTTTGCAAGCTCTTCAACCTGGTACCGTGTCACAGTTTATACGTGTGCGTGCATTCAACTGCCACTACCTTTGACCTTGGCCTGTTTACCCATTTACCTATATGCCTGATTTACCCTTTACTCCTTTCCCCATTTTTTCACTATTCTTCTTCACATCCACTTTTATCAAACCACTCGCCGATGTGCTCTGCCAACTCATCAGTTCCTGGTTTGAGGGGGATCACCCTCATTCCCACTTGGGGCAACCACACTCTATTCTTGTTCACGTCACTTACCAATACAAGCTATGCAACAAGAAGGGGAAAAATGTAGACACCGAAATCATGTCGTAATCACCTTGGTCCCCTACCGCAGCCCTATAATCATTTCCTCATCCTCAACACTTTAGCACCTACCTCCTGCACCCCACACATTTTAATTTAATTACTTTAATTAAATTAATTCCATTTATCTCCATACATATTAATTTAATTATTTTAATTAAGTTAATGACCTTTTACCCACACACATATTAATTTAATTATTTACATTAAATTAATTCACCACCCTCACACACCTATTTAATATAATTGCTTTTATTAAATACACCTCACCTAACCACCCCCATCATTTGACCCATTAACCTAAACCCTAAACCAATGTCCTAAATAAAACCTAACATTAGACCCATTCCCTCACCTCACATTAAAAGCCTCCTAAGGTCGGTTTTCACCCCGAGGAAAAGAAGAGACCCTTATCAAATGGTGGAACAACTTCCTAGGCAATTTTGAACAACCCAAGATATCTTGCCCAAACCGATGTCGGTTCACCCTAAACCAATGTCGGTTCACCCTAAACCGATGCCGGTTATACCGGAATGGGACCAAATGGCCTATTTAGACCCATCTACAGCTTTGTAATTGGGGTTGGGTTGTTTTTTGCAAACTTCTGATCTTAGATTTGATCTCTTTAGACGCGACAGCAGAACAAAGATTGATTTGGGATCAACTAAGGCAACCAAATACACTGGCACAAAAGTGAGACTTTCTTCCAAGCATTCTCCAACATAGCAACTTCTTCATTATTCTTCAGACCTGTACCTCATAGAAGAGTAAGTATCCTCCTTCCATCTATTTCATTTTCTGCTCATCATCTGTAGTCTTTGTGGTAAAGGAACCTAGTCTTTTACTCTCTGTCCATTCCCTCTCTCCAGTTGCAACCACCTTCCATACCCAATCATCTTAATACTTGGCCCAAATTTCCCATTTTGACCTCCTCAGTAGTCTCAAACCTTCGTAACATATCTACACCCCTCTGTGATTAATCCCCATCTTCTATCCACTCCACTTTCACCCCAAAACTCCAAAAACCCAGACTGTGTGATTCCACTAGCCCTGACTTAACCGTCATTGGTTCTCTCTAACCTTCACCAGTTACAATCAAACAGTCATCGGTTACAGTAAAACCATGGTCGATCTCTGTGTCACCTGATTTCTACTAGAATAACAACATGTTTCTGACATATACCTACTTGGACACCTATTTGACCTTCAAATTTGTATCTAACCTAGCCTGTTAGCTCAGATTCACCTATAACCAACCTATTTGACCTCTGGATCTCCTTCTAGCCTAGCCCATTAGATTAGATCTAGCCTATTGCATTTGTATGAGATGCCTAAATCATATTAAACTACAGTAGGACAATATTTACTTTTATTTCAGCATTGAATTGTTTTAAACAGTGGACTGACAGCCATCTAGGAAGTATCACACTTCCAGGATCTAGCACATGCTAGGCAGTCCACTGCATATATCATTTAACTCTCTTTTGTGGTCTTGTTTTGGTTCTTATACAGGTAGTTCCTCCTAGCCAAAAGGAAGGTCTCACAATCACTTTGATTCAGAATTCAGATATGGGCGCATACAACCTTCAACCATCTCAAACTAGGTATTCCTCTTACCACCTTTACCTTATCTGTTTCGTCAAGTACTTCTCAGAAAACTAATAAATCAGGTGAAACAAGATGATAAAGTTATAACATCTCAAAAGATGGTAAACCTAATAATACTAGGAATTTTGGGATTCATACTGATGATTATGAATCAAGAGTTAGTCCTAAAATAAAACATGAATTGAAAAGTAAAACAATCGAGAAGTTTAGTTCTATAGTAGGGCCTAATGAAACAAACATTGATTTTACTAATCAAAATTAAAGGAAAAATTGGTACCAGTGATTATTTTAGTGGAAAATATTTTTGAATTGGTGAAAATTATGTTTTAGGAAAATTTTAAATGGCAAATTTTTTGGAACAGGCCATTCACCTATTCGCCTAAATTTTCTAGTATATTTTTTTGGGGGGGTTGGCTTCACCTACCACTGAAAAGTACTCCTATATAAACCTAGGTAATTCACCGGGTAGTATACTCATATCAAGTACCATGAACTTGTAGGGTAGGTTGGTTACGCATGAGATGAGGTTTTTGATGTATGGAAGGAAGTTGTTGATGCATGACATGACCCTAGAGGTTGTTGACACATGGAAATAACGTGTTGTTGATGCATGATGGGAGGCTGTAGATGTAGAACAAGAGATTTGCATTCATGCAACAACATGTTGACATGCGACAACAATTTTTTATTGATGCACGACAGGAGGCTCCAGATGCATGATAGGAGAATCGATATTTATATTCGTGCGATAGTAATTTTACTATCGTGCAACAACAAATTTACTGTTGCACAAAAGTAAAATTTATTTCACACGACTAAAATATATCTATTACACCATGCACGTTGCATGACTTGAAAATGAAATATTCTATTGGGAATTTTTTTTTAACACAAACCCTAGATAATTTTCCTATTTTGCAAAAGTGGTTATGGGGATATTCACATGGGATTTTCCACCTTTTATTTCGCATAGGTCTCTTAAAATGAACCCTTATTGGTACTATAACACATTGTGGAATGTTTCACAAGGTGAGATTCCAAAATAATTAGGTGATAGATCCACTAGATCTAGGAAATAAGTCGTACATAATCTTGAGAACATAATTTTTTCTCTTGATTAAATTTTGTCATAAATCTATGATCAAATACTTAAATGTAGATGCAAAAATATATCCAGAATAGAAATATATCATGAAGGTGGAGTATGATGTTGTAATGAAAAAATGAATTTGGGTTATGTAAGATTTACCTCATGTAAATAATCCATTAGTTACAAATAGATTTACAAATTAAAATGTAAGTCAAATGGTTCTTTAGGTAAATATAATTCTCATCTTCTTGGTAAAGGATATGCACTTGAAGAAGGAGTAGATTATGGAGGAAAAAAAATTACTACAACAAAAATGGTAACATTCATAATAATTATTGTTATTGCTACTCATTTTTGTTGGAAGGTATATGAGATGGATTTCAAGATTGCATTATTGAATGCATACTTAGAGGAAGAGGTGTACATGGTACAACAACATGGTTATCGTATTGCTATAAAATATAATTTTGAACTTGTAGGGTAGAGAATTTATTGTATGGACTTAATTAGGATCCTCGAATGGTATGTAATAATTGATAAATATAGATTAGAGTGTCTAGTTTTAAAACATGTGATGTAGAATCTAATTTATATGTTAAATTTCTTAGTAAAAGCATAATAGTTCTAGTTTTCTCTGTTTAAGATATCACCATTACCAAAAGTAGTAATGACTTAATTAAACAGGTCATAGATTTTTTTTGTGTTTGAAATGATTAATCTAGGACTAGTTCAATATATTCCAGGAGTAGAGTTTTAGTAGTGCTACGATTATCATTATATGATTTTTGTATCCTAAATTAAATACGTTAGAAAAATTTATAATGTATGATTGCAATGTAGAAGCTACACTATGAAAGTTGTGATAAAAATCTAAACTAACACTAATTTTACACTAGTATTAATGAAATAGTGTATCATCAATTAGTATGTGGTTTGATTTATCCTTATACTAATATACTAGATTTGTTTTTCACACTAAGTTATCTTTATCACTTCATTGCTAAATCACATGAAGAAATTGGTAGAATAAAAAATGAGTTCTTAGATATATTAAAGGAACCCTTGACATAGGAATTCTATATAAACAAAAGTATTGATTTTGACTTGATAGAGTATAATGATTTAGATTGGGAAGTATCAATTGATTCTGTAAAATCTACCAGTTACATTTTCACTCTTAGTTCAAGAGCATTCTCATCAATTCAATCCATATTGGATGATCTTAAACTTGATTTGTTAGCAACTATGTCTATCTTTTGTGTCAAACAATGTGTACTAAAGTAGGTGAAGAATCCATTATTATAGGTATAATATCTCTTCTTATAACAATAATAGGTTACTTTTTAAGTATTTCCCATAAAGTCTAACTAGTGATGCAATATATTGGTTTACCCACATTCCTAGTAGGTCTATGAACACCTTTTTAGAACCTAAAGATGTCTTTCTCATTTAATTATTGATAATGACTATCTTATATTGAGATATGAGAATTTACCCTCTTTACATCAAAGAAAAAGCAATCCATATATTAATTATACTTTACATTGTAACTTATCTAGTATACAACTGTTAATATACAACCCCATGGCTATAAAATTTTAATACATATTTTTTCAAGACTTCATCTTCCATATTATGGAGAAATTTGCATATGCCACATGTGATTTGATTACCAATATTTTATTATATTTTATGTATCTAGAGAATGATATTTTTACCACACAAATTACTAAGAATTCCTATCATTTCATTTATATTTCAGCTACACAACACACCTATACCACTTTATGTTATTTTATTGATTTCTTGGGTAAAATTAAGGGTTTTCACCACAAAATTACTTCTTATCATAGTAAAACTATACCTAAAACTAATTTGAAGAATACTCTCCCTAAGTCTAAACCATTATGTGTTGAAAAATATCCCGATCATTTGAAATATATTTCACTCACTCTACTTGATAATCAATTTATTTGGCTAACCTTTCACAATTATGATCCTCCTCATAATTGGAACACAAAAATGCTACCCTTATTTTAACTTGCATCATATTAGTGACTATATCTTAAGCATTAGATAAGAGACTTGAGTGGATTGAAAAGAAAGGAATGATCTCTTTTGATACACAACATGCTAGTATATATCCCTCCTCTCCACCAAGACATCAAGTAGTGGTTGTTTTTACCTCTCAAGATGATGCATCTGTATATGAAATTGGTTTATAATCCTTTTATGAGAGATTCCCCTCAAATTGACCTCATAATGATCAAACCTCTATAAAAGGATAATTTTAAATGGGTACAAAATAAAAGTAGTTTGAAAAAAATAACCAGGTCAATCATATATCTTCTTAAATGATTCTAAAACAAATCAAAAAAGCAAATTACTATATCACATGTAATTATTGATAGTGTATATTTGTGGCCGAATATGACCATACATCCCTTATTCAAATAGAATAGTATGATTTATATATTTGTTTGCTGTCACAAGCATTCCCTTTACATTGTTGTTATTTTTCCAAACACGGAATCTCTTCTTAATTTACCAGGGGCAGATGTGTATCAGAATTCCTTATTTTTCAAGAATGGGTTTCCTTCAAATATATTTCACCCACACACTTTGGTATAGTGAATAATTCTGTTACATTTATCTACATTACCAATCCCAATGATTTCACTATTTTGTGAATTCCCATTTCACTCTTTTTTAATAGTTTAGTGTTTCTAATTAAAATTCATAAAAAATGATGAAGCATTGCAACAATTAGATATTCTGATTAAATTAACTTCCAACATTAATTTCACAAATCAGAATAATGCTTTTTAATGTAACTAGATTAATCTAGAAACTATCAAAAACACAAAGGAAAATTGTACTATGTCGATTTGGTGTGGATCTAAGAGATTTTAGATGATATCAATGTAGGAACAGGCTAATCGAAGACTAGAAATGCTTCATTACATAAACAAGCACTTGACACTACACCTATTCACAAACTTAAAACTAGGTCTAAAGTGTTAGTATGGTCCTGACATTTTGTACTATTTTTCACTTTCTTGGAATCTAGGTCAACAAGATCTTGAGTGGTTCACTTTCGTATAAATAAGTGTTATTTTATGTCGATATTCTATGATCACCCTAAGAATGTATCTGTAAGATTTAATAAAATCCAAGAACACTTGTATTGCAAGGAGTTACTACAAAATAAATTTAGGTGGTTTGTTTGAACCTATGTGAATTTCCAATGTTGTCACAACTCTAAAGAGAGATAAAAGCACATGACATACTCCTAGAATGTGACATCTACCACAATAAATTAAAAAATTGAAAATTGTGTTTTTACAATGCTTCAACTTGAGTTTCACAAACTATCAAATATTTGGGAATGGTCACTTTCTTTCTTGTAGAGAGAATATGGAGAATCATAAACCTGGTAAGTAAAAAAAAGCACTTAAAAAAACTATAACGTTAATTTTGATGATAAAATAAACTACTAATCTAATAAAAAAGTGTTAATTTAAATTAGTTAAGGTTCCTACAAAATAAATTAGACCCCTAATTAAAAATTAAAACTTATATTCTAAAAAAATATTAATTACATAAATAAAAAAATTAAAATTAATTGCTACTAATCAATTTTTATTAATCTCTTAATTTAAAAAAGGATCCTAATAATATGGATACCATGTCAGATTGGATTATGAGGATCAACTAGGAAATCTGTGCACATCGAGAAAGGTCACACATTAATGGAGTCATGAACGCTTCACACAATAAGAAAGAAATATAATCAAAGAAATAATCTAGTAGAGAAACCTAGCGAAGTGTCTGGCATGCTCATAAATCGAAAAGAAGAGACCTACATATAGGAGTTATGTGTAACTTATGTGCATGACATGTGTACAGAACCCTATTGACCTATTCAACCTATTACCTTTTCAACCTACGACCTATTCTCACTAAGTGAGATGAATAACCAACTAGGTGGACAAGACGTCAAATTACAACAAGTCTAGTCATATACACCAACACCCCCATTTATCAAAGATGAGGTATATGTAATGAAAAGTTAGAAGTGAAAGAGAAATATTGTAGAAAACTAATAAATATGTGTCAATGGGGCCCGAATACTAAGCCTAATAAGGTACCCATGTACAAATAACATCTTCTTCGAAAAGAAGAAGAGAAGAATGGGTCCTGACAACTAGGTCTGATGAGGTACCCATGTACAATAAAATCTTGAAAAGTGGAGGGAAAAGATAAAACCCAGTGGGAAAAAAATCCCCCCAAAAGAGAGACAAACTCACTGAAGAAGATTGGAGAATAAAGAGAAGAAATGGGTCCCAACAACATGGCCTGATAAGGTACCCAAATAAATTCATACTCCAAAATAGAGAGAGAAAGAAGAGAGAACAAGAAGGTCCTCCAAGAAGTGTTTTGATGATGTGGTCCTCCGTGCCAAGACTGAAGAGAATCCTTCTGCATTGAAGAATGTTCCTAACCTTATGAAGGATAGAAAAGGAGTACTGGAAGTCAACCAACTCCATGAATAAATAAGAATCCTGCAATACTTTGAAATATGAATCTAATCTACAACTTGAAAGTAATATAGGTATGGAAAAAGAGTGCACATGAGACAAAGGAAATGTCATGGAAGTGTGCGTGTCAGAGAGAGAAGGTGGGGGGAAAATGACCCTCAAAAAGGGATCTACAAGAAGAGGTTGATCGTGAAGATGATCTAAAATGGTGGAAGTGATAAGTGTCCCTAGGGAAGCAATCCCAATGCGATAGATAGATAAGTCCTCCAATATGTGTGATAACTCAAACAGGTCATGCAATGCAACACATGAAGTAAGAGGAGAAGATTGTTGCAAAGAGCTTCTAAAAGGATAGGGTGAACCATCGTTGCACTCAATGTCAAAAAAACATGTAGGGAGAGGGTCATCAACTGATAAATCAAGATGTGAGGGATAAAAGGAAGAAATGGTCATATCTATCTCAAAGAAAGGGTGTCAAATGGAAAACGAGTGTGAAGAGTGAATGAAAGCATGAAGATGGTCAAGAATGAGCTATGTAGTGGTAGTAATAGTGTGAGTGGTTTAAAAAGAAACTTCCTAATGTGGACGGTCAATAAGGGTCTCCTGCAAAGTAACAGGAACAAAGGAAAACTCAGTAGTGGAAGGAATGTGAGAAGGGGGAAAATCCATGATGGAACAAGAGTGGTCTAGGGAAATGTCTCTCTCAGACGGTGAAGCATTATCACCATGAAACTATAGGATAATGGACTAGGTGGTTAAAGGGCACCTATTGTGCTCAAAAAAATGCAATGTATCCCTAGAAATAGTAAGACCAAAAAGGCCATAAACCTCATCATTTTCGTAAAACCACTCATCCTTCTGCAGAGGCTTGAGAGGCATGGAAATGATACCATGGAGGTAGGGCAATAAACCATGAACAATGTAGTGTATGGTGATGTCATTCTTCCATGGAAAATAGTTCTAAGAATTGAAAAAAACAAAAAAATGATGAAACTCCATATGTAGATAAAACCTCAAAAGATATCAGATGGCACTTTATAACTTAGTGAGAAAATTGAATGCACAAATAAGCAGTGCAATGACCCCCTAAAATGCAGCACTTTATAATGTAGTGCGTTGATTACATCCAAGTGTTTTTGTGACATGAGACAATTAGTCACTCAACTTGTAATTAATGAAATATGACATAAGCATCGAGACCACAATATGCTCAATCATGTGTAATGAAACAAGTAAACAAGCACAAAAAGTAGGAAATAAGGAAAAGAAGCGCTCTTGCCACAAGCTTGTGGTGGACGCGCTCACTAACCCTAAAGTGAAGAAGAGCAATTACAATATATAAAAGAGGGCTAAAAAATATTCCCAGAAGATTCCAGGATGCAAAAAAGGCTTACAGAAGGTGAAATAATGC
The DNA here is from genome assembly GCA_019776745.2 of Taxus chinensis. NCBI lineage: Eukaryota > Viridiplantae > Streptophyta > Pinopsida > Cupressales > Taxaceae > Taxus > Taxus chinensis. The sequence goes on from CM034151.1 coordinate 883,742,974, forward strand.
TAAGAGGGATGCTACACACTTAGCAAACAAATTAGTAGAAAAAATAATCTAATAACGCTAAAAATGCTCTTTTGAAAATGCCAATATGTTTATTTCTCTATGAAAAATTTAAAATTAAAAACCATGAATGAATATCTAACCTCTAAGTTTAGTGGCACTCCAAATGTAGCTACAACCATTTAGATTTAGCTGAAAACCCCAGAAAACTCCAAAAAAAACCTGCACATGCACTGAAAAACACGAAAACCAGAAAAAAATCCACAAACCTGAAGGTTAGATATGTTAATAGTATTTAAAAAATCTAAATCTTACACAAGAAACATGAAAAATAATAAAATGAAGTGAAAAAAACTATATTCAAATGATTGGATGATTACCAAACTGAAGCTATGATACCACGTTGGATTGGAATATGAGAATCAACTCAGAAATCCATGCACATCGAACATGGTCACACTTCAATAGAGTTGTGAATGCTTTAAGAAATACACAAGAAATTGAATCAAAGTGAGAATACAATAGAGAAAGACATCGAAGTGTTTGGCATACTCATAAATCAACAATAAGGGGTACATATAGGAGTGTTGTTTAACTCTTGTGCATGACACATTTACATAACCCTATTGACCTATTAAACCTAAGTAATTTTACTAACAAACTAGGTGGACAAGACGTTGAATGATGACAAGTCTATTCATATACACCAACAGTAATAGAATTCTTAGTTATAGACAATATTTACCTACTAGATGTACCTAATTTATTTCAAAGTTTAGGGAACTTAGAGTTCCTTTTGTGTTTACTTTTATATGAGGAGTTCTTAAAATGTCAGGTTACCTAATGAGGTATAATTTCATAATGCCATGAAATTATAACCAAGGGGGAATATTAGTGCATATGAAGATGATATAATTGAATTTTTTAGTGCAAAATGTGTCAGTACAAAACCACACAGCTAGATCTAACTTGTATATTTGTACAAACTGACTGAAAATGGCAGTTTTGAATGGGAGGGAAAAATCAAATTTTAACTTTATGGGTCAGAAGATGAATATTTCTAAATGTTTATTATGCTAGTAAACCTTAGAAACTAATGATATAAAGGTGTCCAAATATAAGCATGTAATCGAAGAGATATCAAGGTGTGATAAGAAATAGTGAGGAGAGTGTATTTGTACCTACAAGTTTTCATTATCAATATTAGAAATATCAAATGATAGATTTCCAAATTTGAGTATCCCAATTTTAAGTGTGAAATGAAAATTATGTGCTTAAAGGAAAGGATACCTAATTGTACAGACACACTTTGTATTTTCATGCAATAAATTTGTTTTTTAGTATCCCATTATGTTGGTGTTAACATACTCCAAAATTAAACCTACAACATAGAGTGCACTCAATGCCAATGATAAGAAACTAAAATTTAACTCAAAATTTAATTAAATTACTGTAAAGAAATGTGCAACAAGAAATTTCAAAAGAGATGAAATACATGGAAGGAAAAACATGTTTTTCATGGAGGGAATGTCCTCCCATTCTTATATTTTAAATATTTTGAATTTTGTTGAACTATGATGAATAATTGTGGGTGATCACTCCCCAATCATGCTAAGGAGAGGTTGATGTGCTAGTTATAGTATCCTAACAAAATAATGCTGAATATAAGAACAAAAAAAGGAGCCAAAGAATTATTGTTAAGGAGGAATACCATTTATCAAATTCATTTAGAAACTCTGATATATTCCAATAAGTACAAAGAGAATAGGAATGTATTCCCATGTAGAAATTAATTGCTTCGCTACCTTCCATAACCCTATGGACCTGTTGGCGAAATATTTTTTTAAGGGAAAAAATTGAGCTTCATTAACAATCATGGGATTGAATCCATCTGCTTCAAGAAGGGGAGGCTCCCATTTATTAAAATCAACATTATTTACATTATTTCTAACTCTTGGGGGTGGTCGAAGACTGGTGAACATGTAGAGAAGCCCTTATTGTAAGTATAATTGTAATTGAGAGAGCGATAAGGATATGGGATGGCGGGGAGAAAGACTGCGACAAAAAACATGGGGAAAACAGGGGGAGAGATGTCATGTCAATGGTAGTAACATAGCTTGCCTCAACTAGTAAATCAGAGTATGCCTAGATAAATAAGAAGACACCAGAAAATATATAGAACATTATGTAAGTTTTATGAAATAAAAATCACAAGTAACACAAATTTCATTTCACAATTCCATTAAATGGGAGAGAAAATACATAGTTTTTCATTCCTGCAACATATTGTAGTAAATTTGGATGAGTATGAAGTTGTGAAAATGGAGGAAATATTAGAGAGGAATGAAAAAAAGTAGTTTGCTAAAGAAGATCAGAAAATTGATTCCTTACAATGAAGTGAGAACTTCAATTAATAGCCTACATCCTGAGACTCTTCACATTCCTTCACGAATGTTCAATTTCTTTTCCATAATAAGATACTTTTCTTTATTTTAAGATAAATAATTTTATAAAAGTGGAAAAGAGATGAATAAATTTTATTTTTTAAAAGGGTTTTTTCCCAAAAAAAAGAATTAGAAAACTTTAAGTAAACTTTTGAGATAATTTAGAGAGAGAGAGAGAGAGAGAGAGAGAGAGAGAGAGAGAATAAATCGATAGAAAAAGTTCATGTAGGCCCTTTGATGCAATTAATTGGAGAATTCTCATTGCTTCCAATGTCAACAGTGTACATGTGCACTACCTCTAACACTTATTTCTCTTAAGGAATAGAAGTATTGGAGAGGATGTCCAACTAGTGGTCAGTTGTGCTCTGGATTCTCTTACAAGGTTTGAGCCACTTGGGGATATTTTTAGTAGCATCAAAGATAGATGATATAATCTGATCCATTGTGTCCATTATCTTGTCTACATATGATTTTGAATCAAGAAACTCACCCATTATCTTAAAATGCATGAGAGTCAATTTATCTCAAAGGAAAAATTGAATCAGAAGGAGTGAAAGGAGTTGCATCTGGGTCTAAGAAGGTTTGGACATATGAGGTCAAGGTATGAATTTTATTTTGTAATTTCTCCTTAGTTGACTCACTTTACCTTGTTTGAGTATTAAGCCTAGAAAATTTTTGTTCAAAGTCATGGATGTTCCCTTCTGGTCCAAGCTCCCTAAGACAGTAGTGTGTCATCTCATAATTAATGATTATCATTTTTTCTTCATCTTTATCCTCTCTTGACCATGAAAACGTGATGAATTGATATCCCAAAGAATTTTTCATAAGTTGTAAGTCATCTTGGCCTTTCTAGAGTGTGAAGAAGCCTTCCATAGTTTAAAAGATATTTTTATTGCTGAAATTTTTACACTGGCCATGATACATTGGAGATTGTTAATGGTATATTGTATCCATGAGAAAACAAGACCTATTGAAGAGGATGAAGTACATGTCATTGGGTTTTGGACACTAGCATGACAACAGGACCATGCAACGAAGGGGACATATGAATGATTTATTTATGTGGTTGAATTGGAGGTGTGACAAATATGTAGACTGGATGAATGGAAAATTCAAGAGACTTGTATTTTATTATTTTGGAAGAAAATGGAAACTCTCTTAGTTTGAGAGAACTTGCTTTAGGCCTTTTGATCAAAAATTTCTTCCTCACAAGTTCAGGTGATGGCTTTGAAACAACTTGTTTGATACAAGAAGTATCCTCATGCCTCAGATCTCTCATATATATCACATATACTATTCTCCTTGTCTTATCAGAATATATGTGTGATAAAGATGGAGTGAAATTCAACTCGTGAACCTTATTTAAGTACCATTGTATTGACCTATGTAGAAAAATTGCAGTGCGATTCAAGATATTCATAGTTTCTACCTCAGACCAATCCACTAGATGAATTGGTTCAAATATAATAGCTTCTATATAATCATGTTCAAATATGTCACTTCCATCATCTTCCATATCAACAGTTTCCCATTCCATTTAAAATTTTCTCATTTTTATAAATTGTTTATCTCAAGAGCCCCCTTTGTCTTAATTCCATTTCATCTGCATAGTCCTCCCCATAGTCTTCCAATTCAAGAAGATGAAAACAGGTTTAAAATCTTGTGTTCCATTTACATGTAATTTTTACTACCGAAGAATCTCCTGGTAGAATAAGACAAACAAGTTGAAGGACCTAAGAGAGGCTTCCATATTTCTTAAAATCATTGAGTTCTAGCAAGAATAAATCCATAAACCAATCAGGAATGATATTCCCTTTCCTTTATTTTATCAACACCTGATGTGAAATCTTGATAAATATCTATAAATCTTGATGAGTAGTATCTTATTACTTGGGTACCGCGAGAGTTTCATTGGTGCTCTATAAAATCCTCCAATACGAATATAAGAGAAAGAAATGAATTGTGTCAAAGTAATTTATATATCAGCATGTAATCCCTAGTTTAGAACCTTTGATTCATATCACCCTCCATCTTTCTGACTAGGTACATCATGAAGAAATCATTCACCCTTGCGTAATACCTCTTTTTTCCCCTTTGTAGATACCAAATTATGCGCTTTAGACATTATTTAGTCTCGGTCTCATAATACTATTTAGAAGCTTCTTGAGTGAAGAAAGTACTAATTAACCCCCTTATTTTGGCCATCTTGCTTTATTTTATTTCTTCATTACCGACCTCTTGCACCCATATGCCCAGTTAGCTTCTGTTATCACACGTTATTTTAGCCTCGACTGGGGCACACAGATTAGTACTGAGGCTCCTGTGGGTGCTTTGGTCCCACTAAGGTCATCCTAGACCTTTTTTTACTTTCCCGCCACTTTTTGGGCTCTTTCTAGTTGTTGGAGATCTTTGTCTTTCTTACGGTCGGCCTTTTCGGGGTAAATTAAAAAATTAGATCAAGAGAATCCTATAAATATAAAGTTATGAGGCCATAATGAAGGACCTAACATCATTTCACTACTATCACTCATATAGAGTTGCATCCATCTATTAAATTAGAGATCACTTGCATCCACATAGCTCCATCATCAAGGACCAAGGCTAGGACATATGCATCACACTTCATAGGGGGAGGGATTATATTTTATTCCATGCCCACATGCTATTACATTCTCTACATTTAGTTATTTCTTACTACTTCACAAAGAGTGACTGACAGAAGAGAGCCTAGGGCACGTCATGCACACACTCACTAGAACTACATTTGGGTCCAAAAGGTAGTGTACCACTATTTTTATAGATGAGGTCATTCTGACCCATTCATTTTCTTGTTTTTCTTAGGGTTTTGATACTTATTTTGGTCTTTTTTAGGTCTTCACATCATCTTGGAATATCAACGACATCCGGTATGGGAAAGCAAATTTGATGCGACACACGAGGGTTTTAGACTACCTCCCAGTCCTATGACGATAAGTTTCAAGACTTTTACATAGACTAGGGCACCCAGTTTATAGAACAAAGATCCCGTAGGCTCCCCAGTCTCTTCCTAGGCACTTCAATCTAAGGAATCAAGCGATATGCATCATTTTCGGAGCTTCTGCATAGTTGTTTCCACCTACATATTTTCTAGTCGCCTCTGCGATAATGTCTTGTGATCATTTTTTATTCATCTAAGGTATTTCCTCTTCTCTCTTACACAGTAGGGTTATCATTTACTTTTGTATAGATGTTTAGCTCATTTACATACTTCTTCAATGCATTTATTTACTTTTTTTCACATTTCTTCATAGTTTATATTAATTATCCCCATATTACATGGGTAAGTACAACAAGTTGGGGGGCTAAATAGGGGTCATAAGTGGATGCCATATTCAAAATAACAACAAAATCTCAACCTGTAGGGATTATTAGCAATGCATGCACTCACAATTAGAAACATTTATAGAAATATTAATCGTAGCATCTAGGATCTAGTTTCTAAACTACTAATTTAAACAAAACGGTCAAGTCTAGCTATATTAAACACTCAAAATTCAATGACTTGGTTTTTTTTAAAATCCTATAAGACTGTAGTTTCTTTTCCCACGATTTGGATGACCAAAACTTGATATATATATTTTTCCTTTCATAAAAATTTAGATGTTGATGTCTATCTTTGGATAAATATAATTTTTATTTTTTTGAGCAATATTTTTTTTATGATTTTTTCCGTGAAAGTGGTCTAAAAATAGAAGAAAATGGAACACTTTCTATTTTCCCACAATAACTTCATTAACAAATATCAAAATCAAATATTTATTTTTTGAGCATGTACATAATTTTTCCACAATTGGGATTGTATAGGTTTTATCACATTATGACAAGTGCAACAAAATTTGTAGTCTTAAACATAGACATGAACATTCATGGGAAAAGTCTCTTAAAAACCTACTATTAGTAAAAAAATTATAAAATGATGTTTATCATATTCTATTCACTTTAAAATCAATATTTCTACAAAGCTAACAGTCTCCCCTATGCGATGGTACCATTTTTGTGACATGTTTTTGAATTTTTTTTCATGGTTCAATTCCGAGGAAGAGAAAACTTAATTTTTTGTTTGTTTTTATGTAAAATTCAAGATTTGATGACCCCTTTTTGGAACCCCAACTTGCTGCACTTACCCACATATTAGTTAATTTTAGTTAACCATTTTGCTGAACTCGTCCTTTCGAATATTTTTCCTTAGGATCCACTACAAACCCTCATGGATAAGGATGCTTCTCAATTAACTCTTCAATTTTATAGTTCTTTTTATTCATATGTTAAAACTCTGGTCGATTTCTATGGTTATAGGCCTTGCCCTTCGTTTATTCATATTCCATTTTCCAGTATAGATCCTAAAGTCCTATAAGATGCTATCATTGTTTATATGCATAGAATTGATCCTAACACTTTAGCACAAGTCCTATATGAGGGCTACATAAGTACAAGTTACTCAAGTTGATCATATACTTACATCTCCAACTTATACTAAATTTCAAGATGCTTCTCATTCGGCCTCACCTGTTATTTTTCTATCATTATATATCAATGATCCTCTCGATGTAATCTATGCTCATACATATTTACCTGATACTATAGATCCTCAAGCTACTGACGCATCATTTTCTTCTCATCTGGATTACAAAGGACTTTCTCCTCCACCTTCATCTCCACATGATATTTTTCCTATCACTATGCATGATTCACCCCCATCTTTCAATTCTTCTTCTCCTACTATTTCATCTCCTCTTATTCCATCATCCATGCCTATTATTTTATCTTCTCCCATAGTTTTATCTCCATCAGTCACATAATTTCCTAAGGATGTTTCTAAGGGTATTCCTACCATCACTATGGATATTCAACCTACATCATCTACTATAGATTCTTTGACACCTAATCCTAATTTTCCTTTAACATCAGAATCTCCTCTATTATCTTTTGATATTCCTATGATCACTCACCATGGAAGGTTGACAACCTTTTGATACATTATTACCATCTTCCACTATTCCTTCATAGGATATTATCTCTCTCATGCATGTCGGAGGTCAGTTACAATCTCAGGTCCAGTCTATTACTCTAGAAATTATGGTTTACTATGCTTTTATTGACGGTAACTCATTACATGGTAACCTTGTTCCTAAGAAGATTCCCAATTCATAATTTCCTAAATTCACTTGCTTTGATGGTATTGGTGATCCTCATGCTTATCTTCAATGTTTTTGCATCGCTATGACCTCTTATTCTACTGATAAATTATTACTCAAGGCCTTTCGACATATTCTTATCCCTGATACATTGCAATGGTACACTCATCTCCCCTTTGGGTCCATCTAATACTTACTATGACGTTAAGGATTCTTTCCTCCATCATTTCATCCTCAACAATGGCCCTTGTGTTACTTACAACTTCCCACCTACTTTACATTAGGGATTTATCTCATTCACTACAAAACATTCTATTACATGCCCATCTCCAAATGCTACATTTAAATGGGCTCCAAAGTCTACTCCTTCATCTATTGAGAATCATGCCACTATTTCTAGTATGTCTTCTTTCGCCATTCAAGATCCTCATAAGTAACCACCTACTTCTTTTAACACCTCACATTATATGTTTCTCAAAGCACAATCTACCCCTAGCTCACCTACTTGAGCATCAACTACGTGATACGCATCATTCGACTACTCTTACACATCAATATAGGCATATTCCTCGGACAACTATTACATCTCGACATAGGCCACCACCTCAATTAATTTCACATGGATCTTATTTACCTTCACATTTTGTAGCACGTAGATCTCCATCATTGACAGATTTTGTGATGCCATAATATTATTCATATATTCATCCCTCGCATGCGGATAAAATTCATTCACTAGCACATCATTTTTCTACCATACCACTACTGTTAGAGCATGGATCTATGCTTTCACCACCATAGGCCTCAGGTGGAGGACCCTCATCCTTCACTATCATTGGTTATTTTACTCACTCATATGTACTTAAGGGGCATAACACTTCACCCTCCCTCCAACATCGTCTTAGCATAGTAGCATTTATCCTTATCATATTTTCCTACATTCATCTCCTCACATTAGGAATACTCCTCATACATTCTAGCCTTAGTATTTGATGACACACTTGACTGCTAAGGGTTTACTACATATGAACCCCACACACTGCACACCATAGTTATTCCTACACTACCCATAGTACACCATACATTATGTAGTTAGTCTTCAACATTTTACATTATGTGCATTTATACATCATGCATCATGTTATTCATCATTAGGCATACACCATTTTATACGTGTCTTACATCATACACTAATTATCCTACATACTACATTATTCACTTTACACATTAATTTTCACACATATTCTACAAACTATATCAGTCTTCATCCTATATGAGTCTACTATAGCATCATCTTACATACTACATTTTTATTCCCTCTACATACATGCCATTTTACACACCTATTCCATTTTCTTTCGAAACATCATGTATTTACATATTCTACTCATCACATGGTCATCTTTCATCCTTACACAGTACGTTGTCTTCTACGCACTCCACTTACTACCCGATGATGCACTTTAGTTCCTCGGTCCATACTCAACTGCCGAGGGTTTACAAATCAAATGGATCTTACACTAATCACACATTTACTATTTGAATTTTCATCATGCAACAATCCTAGGATAATGACATACGCTTTAGGCTAAATTGTCACATATTCCATCATTTTGTAGTGGTATACACCATAGGTTACATCACCACTCCCTTTTTTCATTTTGTAGTGATCATGCACTTAGGGATAAATCACCACTCATCCATTCATCTTATGGTGATATACTCTTAGGAAAAATCATCACTTATACGTTCATCTTGTCATGATATAAGCTTCAGATATAGGGTTTATGCATCCATCATTTCTAGGTCACATCTCATCAATATACATACACATTCATCACAACACATTAGACACAACACACACTTTCACCATTTCCCAATGACACACTCTCGTTTATGGTTAATTATTGACTACTGAGTGGGAAAACTAAAATAACCTCACTGTATAAATTTCCATTCACTCAAGGAGAACTCATATCTTATCAATCCATTTTACATTCCATTCAATCCATCCACAACAAACTGGATATTATGGTTTATTATGCTATTTCTCACTTTTTCTTGTTGGGGATCACTTTATTACACATGCTAGTTTAATTACCTATATGTCATTCATCTATATCATTCACACCTTCATGTTCACATATCTTTCTATTTTTTATCGTAGATACAAGTATCTTACACGTAACATGGATGCTCACCTTCTACCCTTCCTACACTGGTCATTGGGAGCATTCACATTCATTTCTTTCAAGTGTTATTGTTTCATTTTGTACTTAGAACTTTACATTACTTGGTTATATACATTTGTGGCATGATTTGTTTGGCTTACTGGTTACCTTTCTAACATGCTAACAGATGCTTTAAGTTTAAGCATTTTTTATGCAGGGATATTTTCTTCCATACATTTTTGTTACATTGTTTGTTATTGTTTGCTATTATATGTGGGCCTTTCCCTTTGTTTAGTGCACACACTTGCTTGATTTTTTGCGACCATGATGGCCTTACATGTCTTGTGACATCATGAGTGATGTCTCATGTTTGAAACCCACTTTCTGAGGCTTACTTGTCTTCTTATGTGTTTACATTACTACTTTTTGTAACTCACACTTTGTTTTCCAAATGCATGCATGTTTATTCACACTTGTCTTTGGCTAGCCTTATTTTTTTGGTGTGCCTTGGTTTGTACCAAGAAATTTCTAGGGTTACAATGTACATGTGGTTGGTCATCGTTTGTGGCCGCGTTTTATCCTATCAATTATGGTTTCATGACGCCCCAAAGAGAGGGGGGGCATCATTTGGGGTTTACATACGAACACAACGCAGTTACATTGGTTCAGTTTAGTGCACTTTCCACCCTTGGTATTGTGGTTTTATATACACCAAGTGGGTTCATACAAGTCTACAAACCCCACACATAATGGATTTTAAAGGACATGGTTTCCTTAGGATTTTGGGAAGTAGTTACAGGCTTGGAGGTTATAGTGGGTGTGCCTCCCTACACTACTTCAAACAGTGGCATTGGATCACCCTAAAAAATAGGATGATACAAAGATCTCTTCACACAAATTCAGGGAAGTAGTTAGAGCTTTAAGGACACAGATAATTTTCTCCCTACACTTCTTCGGCATATGGCGTGAGATCGCCCAAAAAATGCACAGTACAAGATATCCTTCTACACTATCTTTCTCGACATGGATAGGTGCACATGTTCCATTTATATTTTCCTTTTACATTCACATTATTTTACATTTAAATGCACTTTCATATAAATGTGTCTTTTACATTGTGTTTTTACACATACATACATACATACATATTTGACTACTTAATCATTTTCTCCTTGCAGGTATGGCCGTATGAGAAAAAAGAAGTCAAATTGGAGGAAAAAAAACAAAAGCATTAACAAAAAAACACTTTGCGAAAACACACACTTTACTAACCATTTAGGTACATCACACACACCACGGAAGCTACACACATTCCTCCTTAGGTTAACTCTCATCACTTTTTCTTTGTGCATTTTTCATCTTTATTTTCCAAGCTTCGTATTTTTTTCATTTCATGCTTTTTCTAGTCCTTCGGTGCATTTCTACTACACTCTTCATGGACATCATGTACGCATCTCTATATACTTTATGTTACTGAGATTTCTTCTCACCAACATAAAATGGGGAAAAAAATGTAGACACAAAATTATGTACTTTAGTCATTTTTTCATCCTGGTCTCATACTACTATTTAGAAGGTTCTTGAGTCAAGAAAGTACTAACTAACCCTCAGCTTTTGGTCATCTTGTTTTATTTTATTTCATCATTACTGACCTCTTACACCCATATGCCCAGTTAGCTTCTATCATCCCACATTATTTTAGCTTTGACTTCGACTAGGGTGCCCAAAGTAGTATTGGGGTGCCCTTGGGTGCCCTGGTCCGACCATGAGCACCCCGGTCCTTTTTGCACTTTCCTGCCACTTTTTGGGCTCTTTCAAGTCCGTTTGAGAACTTTATCTTTCTCATGGTTGGCCTTTTCGGGGTTAATTATGAAGTTAGATCAAGAGAACCATATAAATATAAAGTTATGAGACCATAATGAAGGACCTAACATCATTTCACTACTATCACTCATTTAGAGTTACATCCATCTATTGCATTGGAGATCACCTGCATCTACATAGCTCCATCATCAAGGCACAAGGCTAGGAAATATGCATCACACTTCATAGGGGGAGGGATTTTATTCTATTCCATGCACACATGCTATTACATTTTCTACATTTAGCTATTGCTCACTACTTCAAAAAGTGTGATTGGCACAAGAGCACCTAGGGAACGTCATGCACACACTTCACATGAGAATTACATTTGGGACAGAAATGTAGTGTAGCACTCAGTTAGGAAGCCCACCAGTTGTGGAAGCTAAGGTCAGTCTGACCCCTTCATTTGCATATTTCATTTTTTAGGGTTTTGATACTTTTTGTGGTCTTGGTCTGCACATCATCTTGTAATATCAACGACATCTAGTACGGGGAAGTGAATTTGACATGACAAACAACAAGGGTTTCAGACCACCTCTCATCCCTATGAAGACTAGTTTCAGAGATTTTACGTAGACTAGGGTGCCAAGTTTACAGACGAGAGTTCTCGAGAGGCACCCCAGTCTCTTCCTAGGTGCTTCAGTCCATGGAATCAGTCCAAATCCATCATTTTTAGAGATTCTACACAATCATTGTCACCTCTATATTTTCAAGTCACCTCAATGCGACACATTCGCATGAGCATCTGTTATTCAGATGAGTTCTTTCCTCTTCTCTCTTGCACATTAGGGTTAGCATTTTCTTTTGCATATTGTTTTAGCTCATTTACATACTTCTTCATTGCATTTATCTACTTTATTTACATATGTTCATAGCTTAGATTAACTATCCCCATATTACATATTATTTAATTTTAGTTAATCACCCTCAAAGTGAATTAGGGGTATGTTTGATACACCAGAGCACTTTTGGAATGGTCCTTTATATAGTTAGTCCTTTCCACCTTTTCAATGTCGTGATTATATAGATGAAGAATGAGTTCATAGAACTTATTAGTGACTTCAAGGTTGATTATCTAGGAGTGAAAATTATCATTGATAATTTGAATCTAATAAATCACTTGGTATTACAATTAACTATGATATCCATGGATGATACTACTTTTTAGAAGTTTTTTACATAATCCTAATGATGAATAAGAAAATTTTAAATATATATTTGATGAATTTAAATATGAATAGAATATTTGACATATCTAAGAGACTACGGGGTGTCTTCATCTAGTTCTCAATAGTCATTCCCTACAATAATGAATCCTTCATTTCCTATTTAGCTAACTCATCTTATTTAGTCAATATCACAATGTTCATGGGCCTCATAATACAGAGGCACCTTGTAATCCCCTCTGGTGTCAACATAGATATGATTGAATCATCATTTGTGGTGATAAATTGGATTTCAGGTTCATAGTTCTTGGTGCATGACTTAATGATCTCAAAGTCTAGAAGAAGCTAGAGTGAATATAGGGGTTCAATACAAAAAATTGTAATAGATCATGTCAGCTAAGACCATATGCAATCCTTCTTCCATTCTTCACCTTATACCATTGAATTCCATGTGCTCCACATTGTTATCCCCGATGTCTGGGTATTCGGAAACCAAAACTGAAACATGAGATCATAACTAAAGTAGGGGAATTTCATCTTTGATTTTATATCCTTTTTGGTCTTAGTAATTATTGGGAATGAGTTGTGTATAAGTTAAATTGGATTCCATGCAACAGTTTCCCACAATCTTGTAAATTTCAGTGGATTTCAGTGTCACGGGTTGTTAATTTCCTATTTTGGGAAAAATTGGAGCAATTCAACTCCAAATAGGATGTGAATCAATTTTATGTAAAGGTAATCCAAAATCAAACATACTATCCTAATTTGGTGATATTATCTCATTTTACTTAATAGGAATTTCGAAAATAGGTTCTGGTCTAGATAAAAGCTTGCAAAATAGTGAAAATGGGAAAGGAGGACCAAATTTCAATTTCTCATTTTGAGAGAAATTAATATTTATTTAAGCTGGTATTTGGATCAATTAATATATATTTGTGAGAGGGATGGATGATCGAAATTTGATAAATTTATCTCACGGGGTTTGGGAGAATGGGTCAGATCAAAATTTCAAGGACATGGAATTCTATGCAAGGGTTTTGGAGCTCAATGAGGTTTAATTTCATATCATGATATGTTTTCAACCTTTGATTATGTGTGATAGCTCAAAATTATTCATTTAATTAGTTTATTGAGTTCCCAAAGTTTGATATGATTCCTGAGTGTGAATTGGGTGTAATATCACTTTCAAATTTTGAGTTTTCTAGGTGCATAAAGGAAATGGTTGTTGGAGATATCAAGCCCAAATATCTCTTGGAAGTGTTTTTAATTTTCTTTGATTAATGTGTATCCTTCAAGGTACCATCATGAGGTATTTTGGTCAAAATTTGAAGGTTGGTGGAGTTAGGAATCAAGAGATATGTAGAAAAAAATGTCTTGATATCTAGGGCACAAAATATTTTTTAATTTGTTTGAAGAGGATAAATCAGATCTAAAGTAATATTTAATGTCTGAAAACTCCTTTTTAAAATTATTTTATGTTATTATGAGGAATAAACAAGTTCTTGGTGTTTTTATATGGTGGAGATGGATAAGGTAGAGTGAACATGAAAAAGTAGAGAATTGAAAAATGGAAGATGAAGAAATGGAGGATGGGAAAGTGGAGAATTGAGGCCTTCTTTCACATCAAAATTGTACATGGGTTTCAAATATGGTTTTTAAATTACGCATAGGGGGAAATTTGAGTGGGTTTTTCACTTGCACATACACCCATGTATGCATTATTCATGTTTTCTCCTTAGCTTGACCTCCACCATAAAAAAACATCCCCTACAATTAGGTGAGGGCGTAATTTTGGGGTGAAATTGCACTTGAAAAGTTTTCTTGGGTGAAATGGAGGTTAAAAACCCCATTTCGAGCAAAAAATGGGTCCCACTATCATTACACATAAAGCTTTTACATGAAATTTTTGCCTTTATTTATTTTTTGTCTTAAGATATTTCCGTCAATAGGAGGATGGTGCAAGTTTGGGGTGAAATTGCACCTCAAAATTGCACTTTTAGCGCAATGGGACACCCATATTGTCTAAGTTATCCCAATTATATATTGTAGCATGGTTTGCATCTCCTTTTTGCAAATGTGAGTGTTACCTTCACCCTCGAGTCAATCCTTGATGAAATTGTTCTATATAATTTATGAAATTGCATGGAAATGGGCCAATAAATCCAATGAGCTTATTTAGGAATATTTAAAATTATTTCTTCAACCAATTTTACTTGTACCTTCCATTTTTCCTAATTCAATGCGTAGGTAGGTGGAATTTCAAAAAACAAATTCCCATAAACACGAGCCAAACCAACTTGGGGGTAATGAAGGTAGTTCAATATACCCTCAATTTAGCATTTTTAGGCTTCTAAATCTACTTGGGGTGCCCAAAACCTTCCATGAAAAATTCAAGCACATATAGGTAACCTTTTTCTAGTGTTGAAAGCGTTTCCGCTTTCCATGTTCTCGTACTTTTATTACAATTTGTACATCATAAAGTATGCTCCATAATATTTAAAAATTATATTATATGATCTCCCAAAACTTTACAAGGCTCCTAAAACCTTATGTTGAAGTTGAATCTTCAAAGAAGCATGCACACTACCTTTTCTCAAAATAGTTTCTAGGAATAAATGTTTCCCAAGACCATTTCAAATCTCCCAGAATGATTTCTAAATCATACCATCATGGAGAAGACTCTGACACCTGTCCATTAACATTAAAGAGGATACTTTTGAAATGTTTTGAGGATCTTGAAACCCTTCCCAAAAGTTTTGTGCTTTGAAGATGAGAAATTTTGGAAATTTTGACAAATTTGACTATTTTGACCAGTTGGACCTAAAGAGGAATGTTTTTTGATGGGGTTGTCATATAAAATACAAGGACATTTTATATTCCAAAATTTGTCTCATACTCATTGACTTGACTTGGTTTAACATGAAATCAAAATAAGGCAAGAAGGAACTCCAGAATCTCATTTTGGGCTTAAGTAGGACAATGTCTTATCCATTGGGCAATAGATTCTCAACAAGGATGCAAAATGAAAAGGGAAAAACACATACACACACAAAAACATACCAAGAAAGGAAAAACACCACAAACAAGAAAGTGAAAAACACATAATAAGGAAAGAGAAAACAAAACAAACCTCACTTATGTTACATGTGGGGGAAAACCCACTTGCATTGCTTGTACAAATTCAGATATTGTGAACTACGGGGAAAATATGGTGGTTTTCCATTTGGATAAGACCAAGCAAAAACATGTTATCTTCGCAAAAAATGTTTGATCTTGAATGCTCCTAGCCACAATGAGTCAATATTTCCATGGATATCTTTTAGATCTCTTCTCTTGTCCCAGAGCAGGAGAAGGTCTCCAATTTGAAACACGGTATTTTGCACGTATTCTCATAAAAAATATTCTTCATCTATATTTGGTTATATCTGATTCTTTCTACCACTATGAATTTTTATTCATTAATAGTTTACAGGTATAATATTTTTTTATTAAAGGAGTCATAAAATTCATAGTCTTCAATGGCCTTAACTAGCTATAGAGCAGGTAGCTCAATTGAAATAGGAACTTCTTCTTCAATCTTGTAAAGAAAATAAAATGGTGAAATACATATTTATTTCTTGGGAATGATCTGGTTAGGCCACAATGCATCATACAACTTCTTGTAATAGTTCCAGTGAGTTTGATCAATAATTTATAAATGATCATCGCAATGTTTTTGTTTCTGCACTTGGTCTATCCATTACCTTGGGGGAATAATCAAACAAATGGTATAGAGAGATGCCATGCTCATATAAAAAATCAATGAGATCCATGGATGAAAGGTCACTTGCATTATCATTAATGATCTTGTGTGGGACACCAAAACATAATGTAACGTCCACTTTTTATGACTTAGAAACAAGGGTTTTTTAAAAATTGACGTTCTCTTTTCTAAATTCATACAATTAAGAACACACATTCCATTGTCAATCCATCTCATAATAGAAAACCATATGCAGCTGTAATGACTCAATGAAACACTGATCTCTCATTTCATGACTCCGTATTAAACTGATCTATCACGTTTAACTTGTTCAAGCGTATACTATGTATAATTTGGTTCTTTTACCCATTCAGATTTACTCAAGTTCTCTATCTAAGAAGCCTATCTGAATATATGTTACTGATATTCATCTGAAATCCCTCATTCTTAGACTAGGTGAAATAACACAACACAACCAACAGTTTGTGATACTTTGTCCAATTTTTAAAACATGTTTACCATATTTACATTCCAAGAAGGCATAGTTATTGAAATAATATGTCTTTCACCTCACTCGAATTGTTATCTAGATTGGTCTTCCTTGACTTTCTGTCATCCAAACTTGAGTCAAATTTTCACACTAAAAGGGGCAGCTCATATACACTAGTGTTGAAGTCTACTTATGATGACTAAGGATAAGTAGACATGCTCAATTAACTCTTGTCGATTGGGTGTGTTTAGTTACCCCAAGTAAACATGAGTTCACCACTATGCTAGTCCATGTGTTTATCTCTATTTAGAGTAGAACTATGAACCAAATTTCCACTTATGTTAATTGAATTAATTGAAATAAGTGGGGTGTTAAAGCATAACTGGATACATCACAGTATCCTCATAATGAATCTCGTCATAATGAGGGTACTAAGCCACACCCTCTATATTACAACAACCTAGTAAGTTCTTTCAAAAAAACTAACATACTTAAGAAACATTATATTATTAACCTTCAAATTATTATTTTGTTTAAATTAATTGTTAAAAAATGCACCTAAGGGTCTACTAAGTACAATTAATCAAAAGAAAGGATTTGAATTGTACTTTTACACCAATTGAAGGTATACAAATCATATCCGCATTCGTGCATATGAAATTTTTAATCTTAAACCATTATTTCTATTTATCAATAAGTCTTATTTCAATATCAAGTAAGTAAGATCATTAAGTTTCTTTACTATAGTTTAGCAATGTAAACAATCTAGATTGAAATCTTGTTAATTAGACTTAGAGGTATCACAGTATTTAAATCCATCTTACTAATTATTTTAAGATTTCCAATTTCCATTTATTGTTTTCATATATAAGAGCATATGGCCAATCATCAATAATGGTTATACTTTATTATATTATAAGGATAACATACTTAGTTCTGATTTAATGATAAAATTAAGTATCCTCTTCTTCATAATTAAAGACTATTGTCCTATTCATTAAATAAAAAAACATAAGGAGTGGATTCATAATAAGAATGCCACATTCAACTATATAGAAATTATCATTATTATCCTTTCTGAATAAGGGCCAGTAAATTATAAGCATCGTCATCATATCATTACCCCCAAAATGAATTGAGTTGAAAATATATATAGTTCCTTATCCAAGCATTATTCTATACCTTAGAATCCATCAAGCCATGCATGTTAATATTTAATAATATTAAATATGGTTAGTGGGAGATGTAAACTTTGGAGTGATCTTAAGATATTTAGAACCCAGCATACTACAGCCAACTGGCTTATTATGGGTGACTTTAATTCTCCTCTAAACCCAGGTGAAAAGTATGGAGGAATCTCCAACTTTTCCATAGGTATGAAGGAATTTGCTGATTTTGTAGCTGATCTCAATCTTTTGGATGTGGATCTCCATGGGAATAAATACACCTGGAACAATAGAAGGTTGGGAAAAGATCTTATCCAAGTTAGACTGGATAGAGCCCTGATTTCTACTTGTTGGATTCTCAGTCAAGACTTCCACCTCTCTTCACTACCCAGAATTGGATCGGATCACAATCTGATTGCCTTAAATCTTCTCAATTGGACTAAGCCCATCAAAAGCTCATTTAAATTTGAAAAGATGTGGATGGAGCATGAGGACATTTATGACAAAATTCAAGAATGGTGGGTTTGGAATGGTGAAGGCACTGCTCAATATAGATTGATTCAGAAGCTCAAAAATAGTAAAAAACAAGTTAAAAATTGGAATAAAAGAGTCTTTGGTAATGTGTTTGAAAAAAAAAAAAAGTTAAAACAAAAGATCCAAGATCTGGAAATCAAAATGAATACAATGGGGAGATCTTTTGAAGACCAAACTGAGGAAAAGAACATTCTTGTAGAGCTGCATATGATTTGTAGTAGATAAGAATCCTTATGGAGACTAAAATCTAGGGCTATCTGGTTAAAAGAAGGAGATAAAAATACAAAGTTTTTCCATATGACCACTTTGAAGCACAAAGATTGTAATAGGATTTTGGAAGTGGCTAAAAGTAACGGTACTGTTATAAAAGATCCCAACAACATCAAAGAGGAAGCTCTCAATTTCTATAAAAAAATTCTTAATGAGAGGAATAACATTACTGATGAGGCAATTTCTTTCATGTTGGAGGCTATTCCCCAAGAAAAAATTGAGGAACAGAGATTTAAATATATCGCTAAAATTGTCACACTTGAAGAACTGAAAAAAGTTGTTTTTACTTTAGAAGGTGACAAGGCTCCAGTCCTGGATGGTTTTTCTATTAAATTTTTTCAGAAATTTTGGGAAATATGCTCGGATGATCTTCTCAGAGTGGTAAATGAATTCTATAAAATTGGAGACCTTTTGAAAGAGCTCAATAACACCCACATTGTGCTTGCTAAAAAAAAATGGATGCTAAGGACTTCAAAGACTTTAGACCCATCAGCCTTGTGAATGTTATCTACATAATTTTTACCAAAATCATTGCTACCAGGCTTCAATTCATTATGAATGATTTAATCTCAAGGTATCAGAGTGGATTCATTAAGGGTGGGATTATTCAAGATGGAGTGATTATGGTTCATGAGATCATACATTCCATGGAAAATAATAAAAAAGTGAATATGGTCCTTAAGCTTGATATGAATAAAGCCTTTGATAAGGTCTCTTGGGTTTTTTTAGACAAAGTTCTTATTAAATTTGGCTTCCCTACTAAATTTAGAAAAATTATTAAGGTTTGCATCACTACGGCCAGATTCTCAGTAGTGGTTAATGGTGAGCCGATGGGATTTTTCACAAGTAGCAGAGGACTAAGACAAGGGGACCCCATATCCCCCCTATTCTTCATTCTGATGGCT
Source organism: Taxus chinensis (assembly GCA_019776745.2). Classification (NCBI taxonomy): domain Eukaryota; kingdom Viridiplantae; phylum Streptophyta; class Pinopsida; order Cupressales; family Taxaceae; genus Taxus; species Taxus chinensis. The sequence continues at coordinate 883,762,896 of CM034151.1, forward strand.
GACAGTCTTAGTAGATCTATTGGTAAAGCAATTATTAACGGTATCTTGAAAGGTTTAAAGACCACTTCCATAAGCCATGCAACTTCTCATCAGCAATTTGTGGATGATACAATTCTCCTCTTAATGGCTTCAGTCCTTGAAGCTAAGGCTACCAAGGCTATTTTGTAACTTTATGAAGCTGCTTCTAGGAAAGAGATCAATTATGACAAAAGCTCCATTTTATTCTTCAATGCTCCTGAGGAAAGATAGCTTAAAATTGCAAAAATTTTGGGATGTAAAATAAGTGCACTTCCAGCCACTTACTTAGGACTCCCTCTGGGCACTAAAAAAGTTTCTACCAAGGTGTGGAATGATTTTTTGGAGATATTTCAAAAAAAAATGGCTGGATGGAAAGGAGCCATTCTTTCTAGTGCTGGTAAATGTCTGCTCATAAAAAGCACTATTTAAAATCTGCCTATTTATATCATGTCTCTTTTTAAGATCCTTGCTGCCTTCAGATAAAAAATTGAGAGGATTCAAAAAAACTTCTTATGGCAGGGCATGGAGGAGAAGTTTAAATACCACTTAGTTGCTTGGGATAAGGTTTTTACTCCAAAATCTATAGGAGGCCTGGGCATAAAAGACATCAAGAAAATGAATGAGGCTCTTATTGTGAAAATGGGCTGGAGAATGCTATCTGAGAAGAAACCTTGGATAGATCTAATTAAGGCTAAATACCTTAATCAACAAGTTGTATTTTCTTTTATTCAAGATGAGCATATCCCTTATGGTTCAATCTTTTGGAATAACCTAGTTAACAGTAGAAATTTCATAAAACAAGGAAGTAAGTGGAAAGTGGGAGATGGTTGTGATATAAAATTCTGGGATGATAACTGATTTAATTTCAGCCTTATGGACATATTTGGAGCAGTTAAAGACAGTCTTGAAAGCAAGTACGTCACTAGAATCAAGGATTACATTGTAAGAGAGGGAAATAAGAAGAAATGGAAAAAACTTACTGTGGATAGAGATGATATGACGTAAACTATTTCCTCTTTGCAAGATCAGTTGGACCTTATCCCCTTAAGTCAGCTGGAAGTTAAGGATGAGTTGTTCTAGAGCAGTTATATTGATGGGAACTACTTTGTTAAAACTGGTTATAATACATTTTTTGACAGTAGTCAAACTGAGTTTAAATGGAGTAGATTTTGGATGAAGGAGCTAACACCCAAAATTAACGTTTTCTTTTGGCTTGCTCTTAGGGGTAGAATTCTTACCACTGATAACCTGATAAGAAAAGGTTTTATAATGACTAATAGGTGTCATATTTGTAAAAAATACTCTGAGGATATCAGTCATTTTCTTATCCATTGTGAATATGCTACCAAAATGTGGAATTTTTCCCTTTCTAATTTTAAAGCTTCCTGGGTGATGCCGAGGGATTTCAGTCATCTCTAGACCCAATGGAGCCCACCCTACAAACATTGTGTTGTGAGAAGACTCTGGGATTTGGTAATGCCCCATATTATTTGGAGGATATGGAAAGATAGAAATGATATCATCTTTAGAAACAACAAATAGAATTATAAGCTCAGTATTGGGAAAATTTATAGTGCTATTAAAGAGAACATTGCTAGATTTAAACCCCCAAGAACAAGAGTTATCCTAAGAATGAATAGCATATCTTGTCCCAATGGTAGATTGGAGCTGACAATACCCGAAATAATTCAGGTAATAATATTGATAGAACTTTGATACAATGGCATCCTCCTAATCTTAACTGGTATAAGTTGAACTTTGATGGGGCCTCTAAGGGTAACCCTGGAATTGCAGCTGGGGGAGGAGTGATCGGGGATCATAAAGGTAGTTTGGTTGCTGCTTATGCCAGTAAAATGGGAATTCAAACTAACCATTTTGCTAAAGCATTATCCACTTTATGGGGCCTTAGAGTTTCTCAGACTCATAATATCCAAAACCTCATTTTGGAAGGAGACTCGCTTAATATCATTAATCACCTTAATCAGTGTTCGCCTCCAAGTTGGAATGTCAAAGAATTCATTTTGGAGTCCATAAGTATTTTCCAAACCTTCACTAATATTAGGATCAAGCATACTTACCGGGAGGGTAACAAGGTGGCAGATGCATTGGCTAACTATGGCATAAATGTTAATCACATTATTTGGGATAATAGTGATCACATTCCTGAGCAGATTCAACACAACATACAAGCGGATACTTATGGGCATGCAAATTTAGAATAATATTAATGAGCATTTGGAGTGGGTCTTTATGAATAAGACTTCCACATGAGCGGATAAGTTTAAAACAATGCTTAAATAGATATTGATGGGCAATCAAGGATATATGAAATATAATGATGATTTAAAGTGGATTTATCTAAAGATTAAAGGCACACATGCGGGAAATATTGTGCCTGTAACAGCTATTAAATAGTTTTCTATGGATTTTCAAGTCCGTAGTAAGGCTGATGATGATTTGGAGTGGATTTCTAAGGGGACTGTTGCTTGCGCATGTGGGATCACACAGGTTCAAAGTAGCAATTACGTAGACATCCATTGGAAGTATTATGACAGTAATGGCTACACTATTCACCATTACCATTGTGTGAGAAAAAATAAAGTAAAGAGGGTTGGAAAATGTGGCTACTATCGAATTACTCTAGGGATTTCATGGTTTTCAAAAACTTAAGCCCGATGAAAATGGGAGGAGCCCCTTGTCAGATCGAACCCTGCGCAGACTCGGAGTGGAAAAAAAATGAAGAGATTTGGAATATTCTCAACCAGGGAGGCATTACTAATTTCATTGAGAAGATATAGGGTCATGACCAAAGCATTTCCGTACAATTTTTGAAGGACTAGAAAGACCGCAAGGTTGAATATGGCAGATATAAAATTTTGATCAATGAAGAGTTAATATCAGAAGCTACTGGCCTTGGAATGGATGGGTACAGATTTTTCAATAAGAGGATTGATAGGTTGACTGAGGAGAGGAAATTTATGGAGGGCAATGAGAAACTAGTTTTTGTCATGGCAGGTTTGAAGGTCAGCTCCATCCCTTCGATTTATGATGAGGTCACCCGTATGATGGTGAGATACATATCTTTAGAGGGGAGATTTGTCATAGTGCCCTTAAAACATCTGGTGTTCCTCAATCATTTCCACAGAAATTACACGGTATGCTTCCTTCATTATTTGCTTAATTCCCTTGAGCGCTCTATTTTGGAGTTTCAAAAGCATGCTCGTGCGGTTCCTTTGCATCAAGGTCTCATTTTCTTGATATATAAACTATGTCTTCTTAAGCTTCCCAACATTCCAACCTCCCCCATCTCTGCTCCTTCTTTTCACACCACCACTATCATCACCACTCCCTCTATCCCCATCACCACTACTGCTAGCCCTATGACTTCCTTCTCAGCTACCCTTGTCATCCCCCCACCTCTACTCCCACCCCTTTCGCCTCCACCTTGAATAGGCCTATCACTAGATCTTCTAAAACGCTGAACCTAGATACCCCTGTTTCAGGGAACATGCCTCATGACCTGGAGGTTACCCATAATCTCCTCCACATTAGCAGCATAGGCTCTTAGGAGACACACGCTGAGAGCTCCACTAAAATGCTAGAAGCTTTAGAAACTGACATGTTGTTGCTGAAAGAGGAAGTCAAAAACTTGACTAAGAAAAAAGGTAAGGGGATAAAGGAGGAGGAGACTGATATTGATAACAAACAGGTTGAAGATACCTACAAAAAACTCTACTCCCTGGACACTCGACTTGGAAAAACCAAGACTTTCCATGACCATAATCTGGCTATAGTTAGTGATATTGAGGAGTTTACTACGCAACATATCCGTTGTGTTTCTAATCTCAGCGGCATTCCAGCAACTCTTTGGGGCACAGAAAAAGAAAGCAAACAAACCATTCAACAGGTGGATATTACTGACCCTACTCATATGATGGCATTGGCCATGTCCACCTCCTGGTAGACTATCAAATCTAGAATTGCCAAAGCCACCAAGAAGTAATTGTGGATCTACGCTGCTCTTGCTGACTTCTGTCGTGTTTTTTGTTGTTTATTCGTTATTTTTTGGATGCTCTTCCATAGTGTTCGATCTGGTTTGACATTTTGGAGTAGCTACTCTTTGGTTACACTGGATTTCTATGTCTTATCTGGATCTTGATCCCTCGTTTTATGTTTTCCATTCCTATTCTGGCTTCTAGACCCCCTTTTTTGTATACAAAGGTATAGTCCCTTTTAAAAAACTATTTACCAATAATAAAAAATATTTAATAATATTAATAAAATCTCATATTGCATGTTAATATTTAAGAATATTAATCAAAGATAAGTCATTTATGACCCTAGAATAAATTAGAAATCAACAACCTTTACACAACAATTCATTTATCAAAAAGAGAGTTCACTTCACTCCAAATTTAATAAGTATTCCATAAGTTTATAAGAAAACATCTTTCATCATTAAAAAACTAATTTAATACATCCTCATAGTTTCTCCAACAAGTTCATTTCAAGATAATTTTAATACATAAAGCATATGATTGAAGAAAATGACTTCGTTAATAAAAAATGAAACTCTTTATAAGTCTTTCTCCTTTCACTTTTCATGAAGTCCATCTGCAAAATTGTTAGCATGAGTCAGTTCACAAGAACTGAGCATGATAAGCATTATAACGTTAAATTTTTTTTTATCTAACTGTTTCATAAAAGGAACCCTGTTATTTATTAAAATGTTCCAAGTACTCCAAATAAGATCAATTAAATAAACCGCCCGAAAATCCATAGTGTTAGAAATAGAGAAGACGTCACTAAATCTATTTAACTATCATTTGTCCATAAAAGAAGTTAAATAATCCAAAAAAATTAAATCCATCTATGTCACAGTAATGATAATCATTTAAACATGATAACATTTCAAACTGTAACCAAGTACAAGAAGAGAATTAATTAAAGTTCATGATTTGTCCTCATTCTTTTCAATTTAATTCACCAAGATAAAATTCCACTAAATCACATACAATTCCTTATCAATCAATATAAAAAATATTTAGGTAGAATTAAGAATTAATTGACATGAATAGGATGCTACCACCATAGTTCATCTAACTAAATGCCTATTACCATCCATAAAAGGATTTTAATAAAACAAAGATAACTCAACAGGAATCGGGTGTACTCAATGTACATTCCTACAGGAAGTTATTGTTAATGCGTAATCACAACACCCTTGAATGTCTACAACTTGATGGGTTGAGACTCTCTATGTGATTTCATAACATGGATATTTTCCAAAAGTGTGGGACTTAGCAATCGGGGAAGATCTCTGGATGAATTTCAGTTCATATTCCTCTGTTCAGGTGCACACATTCATATTGTAGAGGATCCACCTAATATCTAGTCTAAATTTCCAAGGATACAGAGTTAAGAAGATGCAAGAAAATAAACCTAAACTAACAAAGGTGATGCACTAAAGGAATGTTGAACACCTGATTTTCCATTAAACACAAACCATTAAAAATAAAATACAACCACCACACATAGATAACCAGGATTGCAATGAGAGATCAAGAAGATGCAATAACAAAAGAGAGGGTTGAAAATCATCCACAAAATTTTTATTGTTCCTCCAAAGATTTGATACACTACATTATAATAGCCAAGAGGCAAGATTGCATTTACAGTTTAGATGGGAGGTTTGAACTCCACAAATTCACTTGCAGACAAGAGAAGAAGGGAGGGTGTAAAACAAAAACGTCCAACCTTTAGAAAAAATTCCCCTCCTTACAATATATAGGAAGAATATGAGAGAAGGGGGAGAGAAGAATTTGAATTCTCTCTTCAACAACCCACTTATACATTTAATTATCCTGCAACAATTATGGATTCTACTACAAAACCCATGCCTCCATATGTTGTTCCTTATTGGGCAAGAAAGGAAGCCCATACCTCATTATTGTGGTAGGTGAGAAACCTGACACACTCAAAAATGGTGAACTATATTTTTTCATTTTTAATAACTTAGTCTCACTAAAATCCAAGCTCCCAGTCAAAATTTATGGCCATATAAAGGTCGAGGTGTCATTCTAAAAAAATGGCGGGTGGTTGGCTTTGTCATTTTTTAGAGATGCATGCAACCTCCAAAATCTTGAAATACATACTTTCAGAGTTCCAAAAGTCTGAAACCTGAACCTCTGAAACCCTGAAACCCAAAATTCTAAAATTTGGACTTTTTTCCTTTTTGGAAAATTTTCACTATTCATTGCCCAAATCACCTCGAGAGTTCTGAAACCTTGAATCTTGAATCCCTGAAACACTGAAACTTGAAAGTCCAAAATTTCAAACTTTCGGGCTTCGAAACATTTGACTCACCAAGATCTCTGAAAAGCTCCACCTTCAAATTCTGAAACCCAAATTTTGGACATTTTCCTTTCCTGAACTCTCTACAACTTGCTCAGGACTTCTTTAACTTTATTTTCCCAAATTCAAAATGCAAGCCTTCGTGACTGAAACAACCCCACTATTTTCTCTGTGTGCAAGTTCTTGTTTGTCCAATTTTTTTCAAGGGAAAAAATTAGATAATAATTACTCTAGCCAGTGACGAAATGAATCAATACAAGATAAAAATTTAGAAACATGAAATTTTAATGATCAAGCTATAGTCAAATCTTATCAACTAAACCAAGATGGGAAAAAGAGAGTCAAAACATAAATATGTAATTCAAATGATCAAGCTACAATAAAATGCACAAGTAACCCTTTCGTAAAACTTTAGGATAATGAAAACTAAATAGTTCCAAGGAACAAAATCACAATGTATGGTCTTTACCTAAAAATATCAATATTCAAGTTTTTAAAATGATCACAGTAACTCACATATTCCATTCATACTTTAAAAAAATTCTCAATAAGATAAATAGTTACCACATAAATGTTTCAAACCAACCAAAGATACAAGCTCAGTCTCAATGAGACATTTGCAGGGATTAAACATTCAATTAAAACATGCAACAATCACCACGTAAAACATCCCTTATAAACATTGATGAGTAGAATCAAAAGAATCTACAAGGTTGAAAATGAGAAGATATAAACCTAAGATATGCTACTCATGACGCTTCAAAAAGTAACATTTCTTTGAGAGAATGTTTAAGAAAAGAGAAAAAAAACCATTTTGAAGTATAATACAATGACCTAAAGTGAAAAATACTCAACGGATTATAAATCTCATGATGAACCAAAAAGAGTAATCATGCAAAGTAAACACAACCAACAGAGAGAGAGAGAGAGAGAGAGAGAGAGATTTACCAGTCAATATTTCCAAAACATATCCACCCGTGAAGGGTAATAAACAACAATACGTCACATAAAATGACAGAGACAGAAAATTCCATCATGAACCTTCATATTATGGACTTAAATTGCTCAAAATACCTCAATCGAGATTACCTAGTATGGGTTGAGACTAGACTTACATAAAAAGAACAAAAAGATCAAAATATCAGTTACAAATATAAGCCAAAACAAGTTATCATCAAACCGATACAGAAATCCCATATAGGATGTATAAAATGTCGACCCAAATAATTTTTTTCCACACCCATTTTAAGGACAACCTAGGTCATTACCAAAATCCTAAAAAGTCTTTCTCCAGAACCACGAGAATTTATTTCACACCAACAAATTACAAATACAATGAGATTTATCTATCAGAGATAATATAACATAGTATTCCCATGTCAATCATTCATAGTTTAATATATATTGTAAACATGACTATTTTTCCAACAATAGAAAAACTCAAACTCATGAATAAAAACCTCATACCACTGTATCAGTTATATCCACAAGAAAACATATCCATAAGAAACCCACATAAGCAAGAAGAAGTAAACAACACACAAGAAACTATTCTCAGAGAAATTTTCATGAAGAGAAGAGTTATTTTTATGAAAACATTTAAATAAAAGAAAGATATCTTAAAGAGATAGATCCTATCAGTCCTGGTAGTGCTCATGGATTCTCTTCTTTTCTTCAAAACTTCAAGAAAAGCTTCCACTGCAAGATTTCCAACGAAAACACAAAACAAAGATTTCACAACTTCTCTCAATTTCATCGTATAATTTCCACAACCAATGTTTACCATCATTTCCTCCATGCAATGACGAATTTAGACATGCAACAGAATCAAACTGAAAGATTGAAATATGGAAATACAACATGCAGAGCCAAGAAGCTCAAGAAATCCAAATACACAATAAAACCAAAAAGTTTCTTTTTCCTCCAACTCATTCTACTATTCCCCAGATAGTTTTCTCTAAATTCGAGGCTCATTAATGTCAACAGGACTGACAGAGTCCCCCCTAAAACTCCCTCCAATACCAACTCATTGTTAGTTACAACTTAATAGTTAAAAACTTTGTTCAAACAAAATTAGTAGAGTTGATAACTCAGCACTTTCCACTAACTCCATGCCTTGGCCAAAATTGACGGAAAAATAATATTAAATTCAACATTTAAACCTTCAAAATTCCTTTGGAATGGTGTCACTTCCATCCATCAAATTTCCATCCAAGCCAATCTCATTTCCCCTTAGGTTAGTTGATTCCCTCAAGTTAGGTTTCCATAGTATTAGTTTATAAACCAAATATTAGGACCTTTGGAGTAATTCAATTTAGCTTAGGATTACCCCTTCTAATAATTAATCATCATAATAAATATAATCACCTTAACTGAGGTTTAGGATAGGATAAAAATCAAAGGAACTTAGATTAATTAGATCTCAATAAATTAATCAACTTACATTACCTTTTTTGATGTATCAAAATGACGTTATTAGATCACTTAGAAGGGTGCATGCAAAAGATGCTATAGGAAGCCCCTGTGATCCCAAAGCAAGCCTGAGTTCAGAAATCAAACATTCTGGATGGCTTGATCAAATGATCAAAACATTGTAATCTCAAATACATTCCTTGGATCACTCCAATTGATCCAAGGTATGGTTATTCCTGCATTTAACAATCAAATAGACTGAAGCACAAGTTCAATATTGCAAAATAGCCAATGATTGAAGTAGACCGAATTTATTTCCTTCATCCACATGCAAAATACAATAAAAAGTTCTACATAAAGAGTATATGAAATACTTCATTATAAATTTAAAATTTTCATGGCATGATTGTATCCAATTTTAGAAGATAAACATATCATCTACAACAAACATGATTACTTAGTTCAAAAGAGTGCACCACCTTTAAACAAGAATCACCTATCAACATTTACAACTTCAATTATAGAAGTGATCAAGTATAACAACCATGGAAAAGGAATTACATACCTCCCCTCTAAAAAACATCATCTTCCTGATGCTTAACTTAATCCACATTCTTTAAAAAAACAAAAATAATCATAGTTATAGTTCTTCTATCCAAAAAAAATTTCAAACAGACACCAAATTTGCAAAATTCAAGTTTTTCATAAGTTATTACAGCATCAAATATTTGACCCTTGTATTAACAAAATATAGTATCTTCCCAAAACTGGAAGAAATTAAAGATAGCTTTCAAACAAAGTCTTTAATTATCTCAAAAATCATAATTTTAAATAGATGGGGAGAAGTAGTTTTCATATCCTCAAGGTTTTCCCATGTTGCACTTTTTTCATTAAATTGGTCCCACTGGACCTTCCATTGACTGATTTCAAGATTTCATAAGTGTAACTGGTGAGTTTCCAACACTCTTATGGGTTCAACCACGATTATTCCTAGGTCATGGACCTATAAGGAATCCTAATTTAATACATGTTATAAATCTAAAATTTATTTATTAAGAAAATAAATATGAAAAACATCATGTATTCATGACAAGGTGGGAGGTAATGCTAAGTGATAATCGATACATGAATAATCACTTTAACAATCTCAAAAGGTCCCACAAAACAAGGTGATAAATTGGTTGCCTTGCTAAAGGTAATAGAGATCTTTTTAGGCTTAACGCGAAAAATACTTTTTCACCAAGTTCCTTTTTTCTTATCAAGCCTTTTCCGATCTGCATATCTTTTCTACATGTCAACAACTTCTTTTAATCATTCACGAATTATTTTCACTTGTTGTTCCATTTCAGTAAGCATTTTAGGTCCAATTACCTCTCTATCTTCAATGCTATCCCAACTAACTGGAGTTTTGTATTTCCTTCCATATAATTCTTTGAAAGGTGTCATTTTTAAATAGGAATGATAAGTATTATTGTCATAAATTTTAACTAAATGAAGGTACTCGTCCCATTTGTACTATTGATCCATACAATACATTCATAACATATCCTCCAAAACTTGACTAACTCTCTCATATTGACTATATGTTTCCAGATAGTATGTAGAACTAAAATTTAGTTTTTTTCCTAAGTTTTCATTTATTGTTTGCTAAAAATAGGATGTCATTCTAGGCTCTCTATTAGATATGATTAATTCAATTAGTCCATGTAATCTAAAAATTTCATGCACAAATATTTTTTCTATAACAGGTGAATCGTCTTTAAGATTACCAGTAATAAAATGTGCTACCTTAGTTAATTTTTCAACCACAACTAAAATAACATCATGCTTATTTTTAGACATAGGTAGCCCTTGAACAAAATCCATACTTATTACTTGCCAGTTATATTGCGGTATGCTATGAGGATACAATAAACCAGTTAGGTGCATATGCTCAGCCTTAACTCACTGAAATTAAAGGTAATGTCAATCAAAATTAGTTATGTCTCTCTTCATCCCTTTCCAATGGTATTGTTTTTTTACATCAGCAAGCATTTGTGTAACACCGGGAGGTTCTACGTAAGGTGAATTATGAAATTCCATCATTAAATTTTTCCTTAACTCATTTTCTTATGGTACATACACTCACTTCTCATATCTTAAAATTCCTTCATTATCAAACTAAAAAACTTTGTATCTTTCATCATTAGGATCTGCAACAAGTGTTCTTTTTACTTGCTAAAAATACGAATCAGAATCCATGATACTCTTTACTTCATCCTTAAATTGAGTTCTCAAAGTTACAAGTGCAGAAATATGTTTCCTATGACTTACTTCATTTGCCACTCTGTTTTCTTTACCTATTGTAACTTATGTCAAAATCATATTGTGAAAAAAAATCTAACCATCTTCATTGTCTTGCATTCAGATTTGGTTGAGTGAAAATATACTTCAGCCCCAGGTGGTCAATGTTTAACTCAAAATGTCTTCCTAAGAGATAATGTCTACATACTTGAAGTGCATGAACTATGACAATAAAACTCTAGGTCATTAGGATCGTAGTTCAACTCATGTAAATTGAGTTTCCTTCTCTCATAAGCTATAACATGATCATCTTGCAATAATATACCTCCTAGTCCTTCTCCAAAAGCATTTGTAACTACTTGTAAAACTTCCATTTGGATCTGAAACAGTCAAAATAGGTGTAAAAGTTAAGTTTTTCCTTTATATTTTTAAATGTTGATTCACATTTATCACTCCACATAAACTTTTATCTTTATTTTGTAACGAAGTAATCGAGGGCAACAAATTTTGAAAATTCCTCAAAAAAATTTCTATAATAACCAACAATCTATATGAATATTTTGACTTCATGTACATTTTTAGGTACATGTAATTCAGTTATGGTAGTAATATTTGATAGATCAAATTTTATTCCATATTTACTTATGACATGTCCTATATAGTGCACTTGTGTTTCATAAAAAGAACATTTGGACAACTTACCATATAATTTTCTCTTTTTCAAAATTTCAAGTAAAATTTTCATATGCTCTTGGTGCTCATCAATGATCTTATAATAGATAAGAATATCATCCAAGAATACAATTTCAAACTTGTCCTAATATTCTTGAAATATATTATTCGTAAGATTCATAAAATTTTGTAGGTGAATTTGTCAAACCAAAAGGTAAAATCATGAATTCATAATGTCCATACCTTGTTCTAAAAGTTGTTTTGTGAATATCTTCATCCTTACTTCTCAATTGATGATATTCAAAACAAAGATCTATCTTTTAGTATACTGATGCACCACACATTTTATCTAATAGATCATCAATTCTAGGAAGTGGATATCTAATTTTGATTGTTTATTTGTTTAACATTCTGTAATCAATACAAATCCTAAGTGTTCCATCATTATTTTTCACAAAAATTACTGGTGCGCCCCAAGGTGAGACACTTAGTCTTATCAATACTTTAGACAACAGTTCTTGTAACTGTTCCTTAAGTTCTACCAATTCAATTGTAGTCATCTGATAAAGTTCCTTGGAAATAGGTTCAGTTCCAGGTTTTATTTCTATTAAAAATTAAAATTATTGTTTAGACAGAAGACCGTGTAGTTCTTCTGAAAACACATCGCTGAAATATCTTAACAACAGATACTTTTACAAGAAATTACTACCTTATTTTGTTTTTGCAGATATTTTTATTACATATAATGTGTAGCCTTTGTTTTTGGCCTTCTTAAGCTACATAGATGATAATTTCCTAACTGAAATTTCTTGTTTTACCCCTTGAATGTTTGTTGTTTTCTGCAGATCATCAGGACATCTAATGTATTTTTCAAAACAATCAACTTTTGCTTTATGACCAGACAAGCTAGTTAACCCCAATTATAACATCATATGACCCCAAAGGAGCAACGTAAATATCAACTTCAGTTGAAAAACTTGGTAACTCTAAAACTGCTCGAAAAAACATTTACTAATAGTATGGACAAAATTATTACCATAATGTAGAGTCCAAGATTTTTCCATTATTCTTTCTTTTATGTTTAATTTTGTAGATAGTTTACTAGAAATAAAACATTTTGTATCACTAGTTTTAAAAATTATAGTAACATGTGTGAAAAATAATTTACCTAGAAATTCTATGGGCGTAACTTATTTTTCATCTTGCTTGTCAGCTACTGCAGCATGTATCATATGTTGTTGGTTGTTGTCATATTTCTTGAGAGGGAACTACTGCAGCATGCAACATTTAAACCTTCAAAATTCCTTTGGAATGGTTCCTTCGACCATCCAATAACTTTCCATCGAAGCCAACCTAATTTCCCCTTAGGTTAGTAGGTTAGTTCGTTGCCCTTCGGTTAGGTTTCCATAGTATTAGTTTATAAACCAAAGCTTAGGACCTTATGTATTAATTCAATTTAGCTTAGGATTAATTAATGTCAATGAATTAGGATTACCCCTTATAATAATCAAACATCACAATAAATATAGTGACCCTAACTGAGGTTTAGGATAGGATGAAAATCAAAGGAACATAGATTAATTGGGTCCCAATAAATTAATCAAAGAACATTACCTTTTACGATGTATCAAAATGACGTTATTATATCACTTGGAAGGGTGCATGAAATATATGTTATAGGATGCTGCTTTAATCACAAAGCAAGCTTGAGTTCAGAAATCAAACATTCTGACCCGCTTGCTAAAATGATCAAAACATCGTAAAATCAAAGACATGCCTTAGATCACTGAAATTGATCCAAGATATGGTAATTTCTACATTTTTCAATCAAATAGACTGAAGCACGAGTTCAATATTTCAAAATAGGAAATGAAAAAATTAGACTGAATTTATTTACTTCATCCACATACATAATACAATAAAAAATTTAGCATAAAGAGTATATGAAATACTTCATTATATATTTAGAATTGTCCTGACATGATTGTATCCAATTTTAGAAGATAAACATATCATCTACAACAAACATGATCACTTAGTTCAAAATAGTACACTCTATTTAAACAAGAATCACCTATCAATGTTTGTAACTTCAATTACAAAAGTGATCAAGGATAACAACCATGACAAAATAATTACACATAATATGATGCTTTTTTTGATGAAGTTACATACCCTTTCATTTTTAGCATGATTAAATGGGATGACCTCCACCCACTTAATGAAATAGTTTGTAGAAGTGAGCACATATATTTATTCAATGCTAGAAGATGGATTGAGTGTGCCCATGAATTCTAGACCCCACTGCTGGAATGGATCTTCAATAACCAAAGGTATTAGAGGCAGTGCTTCTAATTTGGGTTTACAAACGGCTTGTTGACGTCATTGAAAATTATACACCCACTTATAAGAATCCTGAAAAAGAGTAGTTCAATAGTACCTACATCTTAATCTCTTGTGAGAAGTGACCAAGGATAAAAAGTGTCTACCACAAGATTTTTCATGATATACCTTAAGAAGATTTTCATGTTTCTCTTTTTCAACACACTAGAATAAACATCTATATAAGACTCTCTTATACAATGAGTGGTTCCAAATGACAAATCATGATGACCTTAGCATGAGTGTTCTCTTTTGTTTCTTATTGAGGTGAGGTGGAAAATCAATGTATGTTAAGAAATAATCAATTTCAGCATACCACTCAAAAGTAGTAGTTATAAATAGGATAATGGGAAATTGTTAATTTGAGATTTTTTCCTTTATTTATTCCTCCACTTCTCCTCTTGAATTAGAATTTTTTTCGGAAATGATTTGGCATACAATTTTCCCTCTCATGAAAATTTTTAGGTGGATGTCAAGGTCACACTCTTGGACTTTGATGACCTAGTTACCTCTCTTAGATAAAAATTTTTGCTGAGTGAGGATTTATTTCATCCTAGTATCAGGCAAAAATATTATTGTATGTGATTTCATAATGTATAACCTATAATTATTGATAGGTTTTATCACTATGAAGGAATGTTTCTCCATAACTGGGTATTTACAATCATGATTCTTCAATGGGAAACTCATTAAACATACAAGAGATTCAAATTCTTCTTCACCCTTTTGAACTAGAATAAAAGATACATTTTGTTAATAGGCATAAAAATAGATTATGAAATATTTGTCAAAGTTTGGACATACGAGTGTAGGAGCATGAGTAATGGCTTCTTTTATGTTCTTAAATGTGATCTTTCTTTATTTAATACAGCCAAATATTCCTTTATGTTTCATCATATTGGTAATATGTTTGGTTAGCTTTGCGAAGATGTGAAAAAATGGTGGAGTAAGTTCACTTTACCAATAAAGGAATGTACTTCATGCTTACTTGTAGGTAATTACAACTTTTGGATGACTTCCACCTACTAAGGGTCAATCTTAGTTCACACTTTGTTTACAATGTGCCCAAATATATTTCCTTCCATGACTCCAAATAATAACTTCTTAGGATTCAAATAGATCCCATGCATTTTACATTTCACGAGAACTTTCTCAAGATGTATATTATCACCTTGAGTTTTTGAAAATACTATGATATTATTGAGGTATATCAATATTCATTTTTTCTTTATATAGGTCAAAGACAGACCTATAGCTCTTTGAACGGTATTCCCTGCATTGATAAGACTAAATGGAATAAACTTGTATGTGAATGTGTGCCATTGAGTAATGAACACAGTCTTGTGTTGGTCTTTTTTTCTGCCTCAATTTGGTTATATCTAGAAAAACCATCAAGCATGGAAATCATTTCTAAACCTGTGAAAGATTGTAGAATTTGATCGATGTTGGGCAATGGGTAGTTATCTTTCAGGGAGGCCTAATTTAGATTTTAGAATTCAACACAGATCCCTATTTTACCACTCTTCTTCTTGACTGGAACAATTTTATCTACCCAAGTAGAGTGGTGAATGGGGAAAATGATACGAGCGTTCAACATTTTTAGTACCTCCTCTTCAATACTATTGGCTATCATGGGGTTATATTGTCTTTATTTTTTATAAATATCTCCACTCCTTGCTTGAGAGGAATTGAATGTTACATTTATTTATGCCTAAATGATTTTATCTCTTTGTATGAATAGGCCAATACATCTTGAACTACCTCTTGAGGAGTGAGACAAAGTCTCTAGGATCTTCTGGAGATAAACATTTACCAATGTTTACCAGTATCCATTGTTTAGTTGTCCAATATTGACCTTCTCATACTATTTAGAGCTTAGAGGATACTTCTCAACTCTCATCTTTATGAACATGTCATGTTTGTTGAAGAAGTCTTTTAGAGACACGAGGCCTTTAGGAATCTTATTTCCTTTCAACATAATGAAACCATCATCATCTACTCCTTCCATTTTATTTTTTTTGTTGCTTGAAGCAGATTCCCTATTTTGGAGCATCACTTCCCTCATAATAAAGAGTACTTAAGTTATATTTCTACTCCAGGAAATAAAAATATGCTTATCATCATTAAAACCCTACCAGTTCTCAGTGTTATCCAACATACTTGGTATGAAGACAATTTTTATTGAATATTTTTATTCCCCTAAAGTTGAATGAGGAATGCAAAAATAGGAAAAGAAAACTAAATAATCCTTCTTATTTTGATCATGTGGGAAAATATAAATTGTGAAGGCTTAAAAACTTTCCACGTAATCCCATACCTTGTTTCTATAATGCCGGAGTCTTACATTTTAGACCTAAAATTGATTATTTACTTATTTTACAATGAGCTTGGAATCACCATGGCATTGTAACTTATTTATCTACATTTATTTGGTGGATTTAATTCCTAACAACATAGATTCATAATATTTCATGCTAATTATGTTTGAGGACTACAAATTATAGGAAAGAAGAATGATTTTACTTGTAGGAGAAGTGAGCACTATGCTTACTCCTGAACTGAAAGTGAACCAATTTTCGTCAAACTCCAGATTACATAGTCTATTTTCTCCTCTCTCCAACATGGAAGTATTTTTCTCATATTGTTATCTAGTGAGAAGATAATTTCCCATGTCACTATCTTGGTACAAAACTTCGGATGGGGGTTCATCGTAATTCTAAATTGTATACTTAATAATCTTCCTTTCGGGAAGTATATTTTTCATATAACCTTTGACATGGATAGTAGAGGATTCCCAATACATTTTTTATTTCACCACCCATGTCTTAACAGAAGATTCTTCTTAAAAACATTCTGTCAGAATCATGGATTTCTCGAACCTGTATGGTTACCGACACTCTTTTGTCTAGGAAGACAATGACAACAACTTGGAAATATTTTATCCAAATAAGAAGAGGAACCTTTTTGGTTTACATAGAATAACTTTGACCATATGTACCAGTTAGGGTAAGACCAAGAGCATGTGTGACCTTGGTAGGCATGACATTATCCAAAGCAGCAAAATAAATGATACAATTTTTTAGGTTGCAGCCATTAATGAGAAAGGAAAGGTAGAATGGTTCTATATTTTCTGAGGTGGATGGAAATGCATAAAGTAGATTTTGGGATGGAGGTGTAGGAGGAGTAGGAAGCAATCGTTTAGAGGTAGAAGAGATCAAACTAGATGCAGATTGACCATTCTTAATGAGCAAACTAGTTTGACAAACTCCATTGGATGAGTTTACAAATATTTAGATTTTGAACTTTGCACCTAGGAGTTCTTAACATGGATAATGATATAAAAAGGTGCAGTAGTGAAGGTTTCAAAAGGTAAGGATATTTTAGATGGAGTGGAAGTGGTTTTGGGAGTTGAAGAAGAAGCTACAACTTTAGTAAATGAATATTTAGCTAAGTTAGGTTCATGAGACTTACCTTGAGATGATGAAGTCACTTTGGTTGTTGTAGAAATATGCATCTTCTTTTCAAATTCCATGGAAGGAGGTAGTGGAGATCCTTTATTTTTTATTACCATTTGTAGAATTGCCATTTGATAATCTACATGGTTATTATTTTGAGCAACAGAGGAAGAGGCTTCCTTTTAGGACTGCGAGCGTGTAAACGCCACACATGAATATCTATTCATATATGTTATAGATTTTTCATACTCTACATTTGAGGAATAGTTGCAGTAAATAATGTGAGCATCTTCAACTTCCTCAACCTCTAGCAGGATTTCTTTTTTTTCTTCTTAAGGCACTTCAATCACTTTATCTTTGTCTTCTTAAGTCTCGCCAACTAAATTTACTAGATTTTCCTCCAAATTAAGCTTGTGTGGGGCTAATTCTATCATTTTATTGTTCTAGAAACCTTTCCTTGGTGAATCCAAAAATGGATCACTTTGAATGAACTTAGTTTTCAATAAATTGGGTTATCATCCAATTTTTCGATTAGTTGGTGAGTGGTCCTAAAATTATAACTTTGAACTTTATCCTTATTGGATCCTCTTCTTATCTTACCATTAATTATGAGTTCATATTCTAATTCAACTATGAGGCTTTGAGCATCATCTAAGCTAACCAAATGATCACTTATTAGTATGAATCCAACTTCTGAAAATTATGCATTGGTGAAGAACTATAGTAGATTATCAACAGTTTGTTTGGATTTATCAGGAATGTTATTTATCAACTTGTTAAACTTAGCCATGAATTCCCTTATGAATTCATGAGGTTATTTCTTCAATTGTGGTAGTTAAGCAAGTAGAACGTGGACATCTTTGTCTTACTTAAATCTAGCTTGAAACTTATTTTTCATGGCATGTCCTGATTGGTAATGGACCTCATAGGTAGGTGATAGACCTAGTGTGTGGAAGTATCTTATTGATATTTTATGAACAACATTATTGAGATGTATTAATTTTTAGCTCCTAATATCCCGCAAGATGTAACAAAAGAAACAATATTATCATCTGGATGTTGTTTTCTATTTCCTTTGAATTTAGGAAAAATATTTCTCGAGCTTCTATGGATTTTGTTTATAGCAGTTAGGGCTAACGGGCTTATGTTTTATCAACATGGAAAAGGAACATCCGTCCTTTCCTCTTCTTCCCCTTCTTATTTTTTAGCTTCTATAGGAATAAGGTCCAAGACAAGTGTAACTGAATCTTTAAGATGTTCTACAACATGGAATTCATGATCAAATTTGGGAAAATACTCCTAATTAACTTGTCTTGATGTACGAATAGAGTGTATTCTAAAATATTCTTGTTTTTTCTCTTTAAATGCAAGTTAAAAAATGCCACTTGCTCGATTATATCTAGTATATCTTGTTTCCTCCATTTTTCCATATTTTTGTTTAACTTAAAATAATTTTCTTTACACAATCCTTGGTTGATTTGGAACTTTTCTAATACATTGCTAAATTTGGGAAATTTTTTGCTCTAGGTCCATAATCCTTGCAGAAATGTGGTAATTATTATTATGTATTCAATTTTTGCAAATGTGGTTCCTTAAATCTGCAATGATATCTTCTTGAGTATCTTGTAAGAGAAGAAGGTTATGTTGCAATGTTGGAGACTTCCAAAGAATTGACATTAGTTATAGACATGGCATACATCAAGGATATTTTGAGGTTTTGTAGCTTCCTAATTTTTTTAATTTTTTGGATATGTAATTTTTTAGGATTTTGTGGTTATAAAAAGGGGGTGCAGAAAAACAAATATGCCCCACAGTGGGAGTAAAAAATTGTTGGTAAAATATTTTGTCAAGAAAAAAATATGGGATTTTTTAATGCTCATGGGATTGAATCCCTTCAATTCAAGATGAGGTGTCTCCAATTTATTAAAATTTGGATTGTTTACACTATTTATAACTCTTGGTGGTGGTCAAAGAATAGTGAAAGTGCAAAGATGCCATTGTTGCAATTGGAACTGTAAGTGAGAGAGGGAGAAAGATATGAAATGAAGGGGATAAATACTGTGAGAGAGAAATTGGGAAAATATTGAGAGGGGAACTATGTCAATGGCAGTAACATAGATTCTATAACCCAATAAATTAGAGTATGTCTAGTTCAATCAGAAGAAACAAGAAAATGTACACATCACTATGCAAGTTTCTTGAAATAACAATGACAATTAAGTCAAATTTTAATTAAAAAATTACATTATGTTGGAGAGAAAATACAAAGATTTTCATTTTGGCAACATATTGTAGTACATTTGGCTGAGTATGAATTTTAGAAAATGAAGGAAATAGTAAAAAGGAAGATCAGAAAAATAATTTTCTAAAGGAGAGAAAAAAACTCTAATCCCTTACAATGAAGTGAGAGTCTCAAATAATAGCCTACATCTTGTGACTCTTCATATTCTTACATGAGTGTTCACCTTTTGTTAAGAATAAGATACTTTTCCTTATTTTAAGAAAATTACATTTACAAAATTGGAAAAGAGATGAATTAAGTTGATTTTTTAAAATTATTTTCCCAACAAAGAATAAGAAAAACATTAGACTACCTTTGAGAAAAATTTATTGTTGCATATATAGGAATGAAAGAGAGAGAGAGAGAAGAGATTAATCAATCGATAGAAAACATTTGTGAGGATGACGGTTTGATGCAACCGGCTGTAGAACTCGCACATATTCATATGGATGTGTTGTACTTCTACACTTCCGATGACACTTATTTCTTGTGAGGAATAGAAGTATTAGAGAGGATTTCCAACAAGTGATCAGCTGAGCTCTAGATTATCTTACAATTCTTGAGCCACTTAAGGATCTTCTCAGAAACATCTAAGATAGCTTCTCTAATCTGAGCCAACTTATGCACATGTTTGTCTCCATATGATCATGGATTAAAAAAATGACCATTTACAATGTTCACAAAGTTCTTCAAGTGAAGATAAATCTGATTGAAACTCGGGACATTTCATCCTATTCAAATGCTTTTTTCTTTATTCTTTAATTTCATGGCCTAGGTTTTGATGGTATGGATATTATTCAGTGGCTTCAACTTAAATATCTCATTTTCCACTAGATGGTCCTTACCCAGGAGTGGGATAATTTTTTTTCTTAGATCAAGAACACTTACTTTTCAACTAATGTTTCAGGATTGACAATGTTCATTTTATGAAGAGTTAGGAGTAGTTTTTTCTAGTGATCCACCTCCTTCTTGACTATGGAGAAACATTATTCTATCTTTTTAGTCAATGAGATATTAATCTTGAATATTATGACCATCTCTAAAATTAGTTCACACCCCTTTTGGAGGAGGATGGAATCAATCTATAAATATGTCACCCTTCTCATTCTTCCAATCCTTCTGAATTTTTGAACCGCATGAGATTCAATTTTTCTTACTGGAAAATATGGCTCAGAAGGAGTGAGAGGAGGGGCATCTGGGTCTAAGAAGGTTTAGACAAATGAGGTAAAGGTATGAAAATTATTTTATAATTTCTCCTTAGTTGACTCAATTTCCCTCGTTTTTTAGTGCCCACATTTTTATAGCTTCAGTATCTGTTGGTTTCCTTTCTCATAGACATGTTTGGATAGGGATTTGATATATGTTGGACAATATGTTATGATTTTGACCTTCTTGGACATGGATGCATATTTGGGCGCATAGCGCCAATTTGAATTTAGTAGCATGTTGTTAGTTTTCATTCGATGTTGTGGACATTAGCTTATGACGATGTTGCTTAGACCTAATTGAGATGCGTTAAATGTTTAGTGTAGTTGCATGTTTGGATTCTATGGAAATATGTCACTTTATCATTATGTATAACTCATGGTGAATTGTGTATAATCATGCATGTTGTCGCATTCTCGATTCCAGAAAGATGATATGCTAGTTTAGATTCATTGATTTCTTATTGAGTAGTTGATTCACATGTTATCGGACAGGTGTGGTTAATGTGTGCAATGAGTGTGCAGGTGACAGGTCACAGGAGAACGTGGGATTCAAGCCAGCTACGTAACTTTACACAAGCAGCCCACGGGGCTAAGTCCTAGCCGTGTTTATTGTATGAGGCCTTAGTATTAGATTTTATTGTTTTGGGCACCATGAGTGACCCTCATTTGTAATGTAATATGTCTTGTATTATTAATCTTGCTTAGGGTGTTTAGTTGTGTTGTGAACTTGTTTTGGGGAATTAATGGTCCCAATTACATTAAGTTTTGAGTTTGTATAATGATGTAATTAATCAAAGGGATTAGGGTCACATGTGAACCCTTGGGTGGGCCCCACACCCTCTACCCTTGTGCCCAAGTGTGCCAAACCCGAAATTGGGATATTTTAGACATTTTTAGGGACCCCTTTTTAGTTTGGGAGTTCCCTTAGCATGAAAATGGGCCCTTAGACCCTACCTAATAGGTAGGGGGGATTATTTCCAAGGCTTAGAGGGAGTTTTCCCTCCCATTTTTCCTTCCTTTGGTCACATCCATGTAAGGTGGATGAGTAAGTGTGCTTTGTTAAAAGTTGCACAAGTTTTGTTTTGTTATCATTTTGGGTAATTTGGGAGAAGAGGGTTAAAAGCTAATTTAACCTTTCTCTCTTTTATCTTGGGAATATTTGACCTTGAGGGAAGAGAGGGGTGACACATGTCACCCCCTCATTTGTGAGGATTTTTCTTGCTCCTCTTCAAATTCTCCCTCATGTGGAAAGAAGAGAACTTTTTTTTGGAGCTTTTGCTTGGAGGCTTGTGGATTTTGGAGCTAGAGTTTTCTTAGGTCAAGAAGTGGAAAAGATTGAAGTTGGAGAGCTTTTTGGAGGTAGGCTTCATGAGCTTATTTGTGTGTTTTATATCATGCTAGATATTAGTTTTGTTTACTTGGAAATTTATTGTTGCATGTTGATTTTATTTGTTGTTTACTTGATTTTTCTCCATCCATCATATGGCATGGTGGAGTTTTGGAGTTTGTGGGGGAAGAGAGAGGGATTTTTCCCTCTCAATCCTCATAGGCTTGATGGGCAAGCCTTGTAGGATTTTAGTTACTCCCCTCAAATGGTTTGAGGTGGGGAAGGTGGTTCATATGGCTTAAACCTCCTTCCACATTCTTGGTGAGGAAACCCCTTTGGGGTTTGAAAATCCTTCCAAGAAGGATTTGGTGAAAGGGTGGAGAAATAAGGAGGGCTTGAATGACTTTGGAGGAATAAGGAGGGTGTGGAGATCTTGGTTTTGTGCAACTAATGTTGGTTACCACTTTTGGAGAACTCCTTTCTTCTCTTCCCCATTTTAGAGGTAGAACATGGTTTCTCCTCTTTTTCATCTTTGCAAAATTGGTGTCTTGTTTTAGTATTTGTCTTGTTTTTATGTGAATGTAATGTTGGTTGTTCACCCTCACTCTTGTGCAAATTTTTGGATAGTAGTCCTCTTTCCCATGGGCTTGGGGGAGGCTAGCATGCATTCCAACCTTGGAAAGGCATGTAATGATGCCTAAAGGTTGGGTGGTTAAACAAGATTTTTCTCCATGGGTTGGATTCTTGGAAGCTTTTGAAGTTGGATATCATGTGGTGGAAATTGGAGTCTCTTATCAACTGGGCCTCTCCTTGTTATCTTCATTCTCTTTGTGGACATTGTCTCATTATATTTCTTTGGATATAGCTATGTGGAAACTTTCTTTTATTGTAAATCCTCCTTTTTGTATTTGAAAAACTACTTGTAAACTTGAGTAAGGTTTAGTTGAGCAATCTTTTTATCCTTGTAAAGAAGCTTGGGATGAGATTTATTTTGAGTAGTTGTTTATTTTGGGAATAAAATTTGGCTTATGGAGTTTAAGTCTCTTGGAAATGAAATATTGTAACAAAAGGATTCATTTAATAAAAACTTGTTGTATCTCATATCTTTTGAATGAAAGTTGATCTATTGGAAAGATTATTATTCTTGTTGTTGATCTCCTTCTTGCCTAATCTTGTAAAATGAGTTTATGTTAAATAAAGCATCCTTTTCTTGAAGTGCATCTCTTTTTACAAATTTTGATAATGTAGTAAATGGAATACAACTAGTTTTCTCTCTTTCCTTATTACCAATATGAAATGGATAAATTAGTAAAAGCAAAAATAAACATTCCTTCTTCTTCACTAAGTTGTAAAATTTAACTCCAAGTCTCTTTTATCATGTGAAATAGTTTTCTACATTTTTTTTTCTTTTCACATAAGGAAGGGAATCACCTTATTGTTCTCATATAGATCATGTAGTTTTCAGATTTGTATAGCCCATATAGATTCAAAACTAGATCTTATTATTCACAAACTTATGAAAAATTGTTTAATAATTTACATAGTTACAAATTTATTTCAGGTATTAATCTAGTTATATTTTCATCCCACGATTCCTTAGTGATCATATTTTAATCTATATTATGTTCTAATTTTAAAACATAGATGTATTATATTTTATTTATTATAATATAAATATATTATGCTATATAAGTATGTTTACATTGTTATATATTATAATGTAAATGTATTATAATATATATATATATATATAATATATATATATATATATATATACCTATATATATATATGTGTGTGTGTGTATAACACTTAATATAAACTAATTAAAAATTTAAATATAATAAACAAAAAAAATGTTTTAAAGTGTTAAAAAAAATGAACATATTTTTTAAAAAAAAAAGTTTGGTGGGGAGGGATCGGACCCTCCCCACACCCACGCAGCCCCACCGGCCCTACCACCTCTCCACGCTTGCCACGCACCTGCTACAAAAACCAACCCACCCCCGCCGCTACCGAGCCTCCCCCTCCTCTGTCCCCCCCCGACCTGCGCAACTACCCCATTGCCCCCTGTCGTGCCACCTTGCTCCCTCCTTCCCCACTTCCCTGTCACTACCCTTCCCACGCTGCCACTCTTCCTCCACATTTCACCTGGTGCTCCTTTCCCACCACCCACCTCTCCACGCACCCAACCGCTGTTGCCATGCGAACCTGCATTTTTATATATATATATATATATCCGTTGCTCTTAAACTCATTTTATTTTATTTTTCCATTCACCATATATATATATATACATTTTGTGTGCAGGCAGATTTTCCTCTAAAAAAAAATTATGTATCAAATCCAAAATGGTTTTGGATGTGTGGTTTTCACAAAAAAATACATAATAATTAAACAAGCTTCCATAGCTCCTCCTCCACCTACAAGATGACAAAAACAAAACAAATGAGAAAAGGAATGGAAAATAAAAGAAAATAACATAGAGAAATCTAGGGCACTTTTAGGGCAAATTCAAAATCAATGGTCAAGATCAGAATTGATCCTAGGGTCCTCCTTCAATCCTACCTTTCTTTAAGTCATGATATTTTAATGGGAATGTAAATTAACCTATGTGGTGTGTGTGGGTAAATAAATAAACATAGGGGAAAATTAATAAAACTCAAAGGGGGTGTAGAAAAATTTAGATGACCTTAGTTAGCACAACAAAAGTAAATTAATAATTCATTTAGGGGAAAAAGTCTTATTAAATTTCAAACAAAATTATAAATGAATGTAAAATAAATTTTAAGAGGATTACGACAAAACACATATGTTAAGTAAGCATCGACTTTTTAAAAAAAAAAATTGCGCAAATTTTTAAAGACTTTTGGTGTGTTTTCCGGTGTCCTGAGGCGGGGCACTACATTTGGTATCAGAGCAAAGGTTCACACATGCAGATGCTCTGGGTAATTAATTAAGTAGTTACTGATATTTTTTAATAACATTAAAGTAAATAAATAAATAAAATAATAATTGGTTAAAAAATTTGTGCAACCATTTAATTATAACCTCTTTGCTCACCTCGCTGCATAGGATGGCACCCATGAGGCGACGATTGGTTAGGGGTTTGGGACATAGTTCACCTACGCCTGAACCATAGGCACCTAAACTAGGTCCCCAGATCTTAGAGGATCTTCAGCAATTGATCGATTTTTTGCAGTAGCGTATCCCACCACCGCAAGAGGCGAGAGAGGAGGACATCCAGTTGGGAGACGAGGAGCCGATAGGTGAGGATGCACACTCAGAGCTGCCAGAGCACGATACCCTGAGATGGGAGAGGTCATGTAGCCCTTCTGTTCACCATGAGAGGGTGGCCTCGTACCGTCATAGCCACTCACATAGTCTTGAGGGAACATTTGGGGATAGGTGACCCCACTCACCTGCTGGACTGCATTGCCAGAATCGAGATACAGGTAGTGTGATCAGGGATCTTCTTCACTTGCAGCCACCTACTTACACTGGCTCTTCAGATGGCTTTGGGGTGAATTCATGGCTCCTTAGCTTGGATAATTACTTTGGCTTACACTCGTACGAGATAAATTTCAAGGCAAGGTTCGCCATACACCTCCTTCAAGACGTAGCAAGAATTTGGTTGAGGAATGAGGAGTGGAAGCTCCATCTGACTCGAGAGACAATGACCTGGGAGATGTTCGAGGAGTGATTCAGGGCTCGCTATATATCAGAGCATTTCATGTAGAAGAGGATCGATTAGTTTCATGACTTACGAAAGGGATCTAACACAGTAGCATAGTATGAGAGTAGGTTCCTGGATCTTCTGCAGTATGTGGATTACTTGCAAGATGAGAAATTACAGGTTAACAATTTTATTAGGGGCCTTAATGTAGATATAGCAAGAGTAGTTAGGATGTTATCTCCTCCCATGCTTGATAAGGCCATTGAGAAGGCCTACTTAGCTAAGGAGAACATGACCAAGGCTTAGGAGCATCGAGATAAGAAACAAGAGAAAGTTTCAAGATAGGATACAGGCCTTTCAGAGTCATAGGTCATGGGGTATAGCACCACCACCTAGAGGAGGATTCTGGCCTCCGCTAATAGCCATGAGGGCTCCACCACACCCGCAGGCATAGTAGATGTAGCATCATGGCCACCACTAGCAGAGGGCTATACAGACTCAGAGATTTCAGAGAGGAGGCACTAGAGGAGGTTTTGGTGGAGCCAGGGATTAGAGATAGGGTACTCAGTAGGTATAGCCAGCTCACATGCAGTAGTTTGCTAGGGTTGGACTAACCAGATCAGTACACCACAGTACAGGAGGGACTCACGTCTCAGAGGGGTACAAGGGTAGATGTTTTATTTGTGGGTCCCCTGATCACTATGTGCGTATGTGCCTACAAAAACCCAATACCATGGATACACAGAGAACCTCTAGATCTAAGCAGATGGTGGGTGACATGGGATGCACTCATCATGTTTATGCAGTGGTTGACAACTACCAGGCCAAGCATCATGCCACAGTCATTGAGACGATAGGTACTATCAGGGGTATTTCTGTCTCATTACTTTTTGATTCAGGTGCTTCAGATTATTTTGTATCTCCTTCTATAGTGGACCAATGTGGGCTACTAGTTTCTAGGCAACCAGATAGTTGGTAGGTTGTGTTGGCCTCTAGGGCCAAACTCGTCATGGACTCGTATGTGGAGAGTTGTGTACTTGATTTGGGAGTCTTATCCACTACTCTTGACCTTCGAGCTATTCATCTAGGATCCTATCAGGTAGTGTTGGGTATGGATTGGCTCGAGGCTCATCGAGCCAAGGTGGATTGCAGAAATAAGGTCATTGAGTGTCAGGATGATCTTGGGAGTGCAGTTGTGATTTCAGGGATGTAGGGACCTATCTCCTTAGGCATGATCTCGGCTAAGAAACTCAAGCAGATCATGCATAAGGGATGTCGGTTTTTTTCTATCACCATTAGTGATTGATCAAAAAGTCATGGACAATATATAGGAAGATTTGGTTCTTGTTTAGAAGACAAGACCATAGCACATTGAGGTTAATTATGAAAGAGGTGGTTTCAAGTGATGAACGACCATGGGGATTCCATCTTTATAAAGACAAAAAGTATCCATGAAAATCATGCTATGAGTAGAGCCATGGTACTCATATTGAAGATGAGGCTGAAAGGTGATGAGTAATCACATGTTTCTTATTTAGTCGTGGATCCTCAAAAACAAGTAATATGGAAGGTGAAAAATGCTCAAGGGACGAGTGATCAAATAGATAGAAGGTGATATAGGACTTGATTTCAACAATAAAATGGTGGAAGATACAAGGCATTCAGGGGACCAGGTTTGGGTTTAGCTTCAAGTGAAGACAAAAGATAAGCACTTGATCCATAGGCATGGGTAACAATATAGGGTCCAAGCCAATTAGGAGTAAATTTTCCTCGTTTACTTTTTTCTTCTTTGGTTACATGTTGATTTTACTTCAGGACTAGGTCCACCAACCTAAAAGGTTCATTTGTGGACCTGTTTATCATAGGTCCATTTAATACATTTTTAGTATATTTGGAGATGGTCAAGAGCATTAAGACGAAATTCATCTAATAAATCAAGTTGCGCCAATAGTACTGGAAAAAGTCATCGCCGTTAAGCATGTCTTGTAGTGAGATGTGGAAAGATGGAATCTAGAATTTGAGAGGTAAGACAACCTTGGTACCATAGACTGGAGAAAAAGGTGTGGCAGAATTTGAACTATCAATAGTAGTGCGCTAAGCCCACAAGGCGAAAGGAATGTGTGAATTATAATCCTCGCCAGTATCGTCGACTACTTTCATAAGAATGTTTTTCAAGGTTTTATTGGTTGATTTTGCTTGGCAATTGGTTTGTTGGTAATAAGGTGATGAGAAACTAAGTTGGATAATAAAAGCGTCACATAGCTTACGTAAGGTTTTGTTTTTGAATTACTTTCCTTTATCGGTGATGAGACGATGCGGAACACCAACAAGTGACAAATGATGTGATGGTTGATGAATTCACATATTTTATCGGCTTTTGTAGAAATGAGGGGGATGGCTTCTACCCATTTAGGTGTAATATTCAGTATCAGTTATAATCCATTGGTGGCATTGTGAAGAATGGGGATTGATATCACCCACAAGATCCAAGCCCAATTGAGATAAGGGCCAAAGGTCTCGTGTGACCTGCATAGGCAATGACTATTAGCATGCTGCTAGCATTTCACACAACATTTGACATAGTATCAACAATCAAAGTTTAGGTTTGGCCAATAATAGTCAAGTCAAAGAATGTGTTTTGTGACAGTGAAACCACTAAAGTGACCTCCACAAATTCCATTGTGGAGTTCCTTGATGGTCTAGGGAATTTCAGAACTTGTAAGGCAATCGTAAGAGAATATTGTCGAAGCCAAACTTATAAAGGAGACCACCCATGATGACACAATGAGAGACACTTTTAAGAAATGCATGTTGTCCATTACGAGTGAGATCAGTGGTTAGAATGGAAAAGGGAAAGATAGTCTACAAATTACTTATACCAAAGGTCATGTGAGTCAGGTGCAACAGTTCTGATAGAGTATACCTCATTAGGTAAATAAGAGGTTGATTGTAGCATTTACATTTCAAAAAATATTTTAGAGGTCAATGGGTGAAGCAAGTATTTGAGAAGCTAAGCAGGCCATGGTATCCACAAACTTATTGGTAGAATTGGGGTGGTTTGAAGTTCGTAACGGTCAAAGGTGGTCAAAAGTATGTCTACATGATGTTTATACTTTTGAATTATCTCATTACGACATTGGTATATACCATTGACTTTGTTTACGACCAGCTGGGAATTGCCAAATATAATGATTGACTTAACATCAGCAATATTGTTTGTACAATCAAAATCTAATTTGAAATACAGAGGCATAGGCTCAATGTCAAGAGGGATGAGGATAACACCAGCCTCACCTCCACACTAACACTTGGAGCCATCGAAGAAGAGTGTCATTTGGTAAGTGGGTTCATCTATGGAGAGGGTAGCTATGTATATGTCTAGGAAATCAAAGTTAGAGGGTTGATTTCCGGAAAGAGGTGCGTCTACTAGTTGGTCAATGATAGCTTGGCCCTTAATGGAATTTTGATGAATGAATTCGAGGTTGATGTGGGTAAGAAGAAATAAGCCAATGTGTTGTGTTGATGTTGATAGGGTTTGGAATACATATAGTGTAAGGGGTCAGTATCGGTAACAACAAAGGTTTTGTGGGTTGAGTAGGTAATGGCGGAGTTTAGTGGCAACAAAAACTAATGCTAAGAAGATTTTTTTTTCGGCGTGTTTGTATCTAGTTTCGTAGTCCAGAAGGGTACGGCATATGTAATAGATCGTTTGCTCTTTGTGTTTCTTGTCGTGATGAGCGAGCATGGCACCTAAAGAATGGTCAATGTCAGAAATATATAGATAAAAGGGTTAGTCATCCTTAGGAGGAATGAGCACTAGTGGTCGAAGAAGGTATTTTTTTTAAGGCTTCAAAGGCTTTATGGCATTCATAATCCCATTTGAATGAAATGTCCTTCTTAAGAAGATGAAGAAATGGTTGACAATGGTCAGAAAGCTGTGAGATAAAATGACAAATGGATTGCAACTTACCTTGTAGGCTTCAAAGTTAATGGAGATTAGTAGGCAGAGGAATTTCTAGAATAGCATTTAATTTAGTAGGATCGAATTCTATGCCATGCAAAGAAATGATAAAACCAAGGAGTTTTCCTGAAAGTACCATAAAGATGCACTTCTTTGGTTGAAGACAAACACAATACTTGATGAGGTGGTCAAAGATGACCTTAAGGATGGTCAGGTGTTTAGCTCAATGTTTGGATTTGGCAAGAAGATCATCTACGTAATCTTCGAATATGTGATGCATGATGTCATGGAAGATGTAAGTCATGGCTCATTTTTATGTAGCATCGGCATTTTAAGGCCAAAAGGCATGACTCGATAGCAAAAGGTCCCCCAAGGGGTGATGAAGGAAGTCTTTTGTTGATCTTCTGGAGCAAGTAATATTTGATTGTAACCCGAGAAACCTTCCATGAGTGATAGCATTTCATGGCCAACGGTGAGATCAACCAGTTGGTCAATACATGGTAGGGGAAAATCATATTTGGCACAAGCTAGGTTGAGGTCACAGAAGTCCATGCAAATGTGGAGTCCCACTGTCACCTTTTTGACAGGAACATTAGAAATCCATTGGGGATAATCAATGGGTAGGATGAAGGAAACTAAGAGAAGGCCGCTGAAGATCTTCTTTAACTAGAAGAGCAATACGAGGATGCATTTTACACAACTTTTGTTTGATGTGTTTGGCATCAGGAATGGTTACGATATTTTGGACCATGATTTTTGGGTCAATACCAGGCATATCGACATAGGACTAGGAAAAATCATTGCTATGGTCCTGAAGGAAAGAGGAAAAATCTTCCTTCTCAGTAGCATCTAAAGATTGGCATATTTGTAGAATGTGTGGGTCATCCTGAGTGTTAATGTTGATTTTGAAAGAGGGTTTGAAAACCCGCAAGTTAGGATCACGAGGGACGACGTGCACATCAACGGATGTGAGAACAGCAACGTGAAGAGATCTCGAGAGGAGCGAGCATCAACCGAATGTGCATGAAAATATTTGAAACACAGGTAGAACCTGGTTAAGCCATAAAAATCTCCTCTATCTCATAGATCAAATGGCATGTATATATAGGAGGTGCTAAGTAACTCCCAGTGCTGCAATCATGACAACTCGAGTAGAGAGGGGGAGTTACATTCCCAGAATAGAAGTGTAACTCCCAAAAATGCATGTGATGCACTGACGCACTGATGTGCTGATGCACTGACGCACTAACGCGTAAGGTAATATGATAATGACCCCTAAATGACACATGGACCTATAATCTCACCTAAGTGAGATGACTCACCTAATGATGTGGAAAATACACACACCAACACCCCCCCTTCAATCGTAACTTAGGATGAGGCGGCAAGTCAGAAATGAGAAATGGGTCCTGACACAAAGCCTAATGAGGTATCCATGTACAAGAAAGAAGTCCCAAGCAGTGAAGGAAAACCCAGTGGGAAAAAAAACCACCACAAGAGAACAAAACACACTCTCTAATCTAAGAAAGATGCCTAATATGGGTCCCGGCCATAGATGAGCCTGAATGGGTACCCATGTACAAAGAGGAAATCTCTTGGAAAGAAGAAGAAGAGAGAAGAAGAGGGAGACGAGAGGAATGCAGAAGATGACATGGATGGATCTGAACTTTCTAGCTCTAGGAAGTCTCCCAGAAGAATTTCGATGATGAGATCCTTTGCCTCTGGACTTAAGAAGAGCCACCCACAATGAACTATGTGCCTACCCTTAGGAAGGATAGAAATGATGTGCTGGAAGTCCGCCCACTCCACAAAGGAAAATGAAGGTAGAAACACGAAGAACTTTGAGTCTGGTGCACGGAAGTGTGACATAGGTCTAGTGAGTGAGTGCCAAGGAACTGAAGGTAATGCCACGTGTGTAGAACTGTCAGAGTGAAGAGGAACACCTCGCAAAAAGGATGTCCAAGTGATGTGAAGGGAACAAAACATCCTCCACAACATAAAAGGGATCCAAAGTTGAGGGTGGATCAATGAAGGTATTCTAGAAATGTGGAAGTGACATGATTCCCGGAAGGGGCACTCCCAAAAACAGAGATGATGAACTCCTCTGAAACACCTATAGATGGATGAGGGACCTAAAGTGCATCACAAGTAGACTCTATGAAAAGACGACTAAGGTCAAGAAGATAATCGTCCTAATGAGGGGGCATAACAAATAGAAGAGTGATGTCATGATAGGTATGTGTCATCCAATGAAGGTAGAGGAGTCGAAAGGGGCCTCACAGACTGGAAGGTGGAAAGGATGCTAGTGTAATGATAGTGTGAGACTGATTATGAGACTGCTCGATATCTGATGATATGTGGGATGTGTCAACACTCTTTGGAATAGTGAGAGAAAGAGGAGAGAGAGTCCTCTGTAGTACTCTCGACATTAGAATTGGGTGCACAATCCTCATCATCAGAAGTAGAACCAAGTGAGTCTATGTCAGCGGAACTACCATCACATGAAGAAATAGAGGAGATGACTGAATCAGTAGTAGCAACAATGACAACAGAATGTGAAGGGTCTCCATAGAGGGACTGAAGAATGCTCCAGACATGGTGAGGTGGATCTAAGTCTACCACGTGAAACCAAAGAGAACGAGAGACATGCATCATCATGTGACCATAGATGTGGTCACAAGTATCGAGAAATTCCTCTAGATGACGATGATTAGTGGGTGTAGGAACTGGCCTAAGAAAAAAGGGTAAAAGACCCTCGCAGGTGAAAAGTAAGCGTTCCATGGAAGCACGCCAGGCTGAAGAGGTCTCTCTCCCGGTGAGAAGTGGCGGAGGTTGTAAAGCAATCCTACGAAACTCACAGTCTGGAAAGAGCACTCTCTATGATGAAAAAAATTCAAGATGCAAGGTGCACGAAAGCAAGACGTTGGACTTGGCCAATAATGCATCTGCATGTGAAAACCCAAGAGTACAAGCAACCCTCCCAGAATGTGAAACTTTATAAAAGTAGTGCATTTACAAAATTGGAAATCCCATCATGTAAAGTATGAAAAATCATGAAACTTTGACTAAAGAAGCACTCAGATTCCGAGCAACGAGTCAAAAGTTATAGCATTAAAACGATTCCCACAACTGATGGAAAAATACACTAGATGTTGCAAATGCATTAAAAAAGTACACGAGATGGGTGTAAAGGGTATCGTGTGGGTACTCGTTGGAAATGAAATGGAATTTTAACAGGTTTTTTTTTTTAATGTGAAAAGGGATAGCCTCCTACCAACCCCGGACCTCGCTTTCCGTCTTCGACAAACGTAGGAGGGTATTAAATAAGACAAAATACAGCCTTATAAAATCTACTATGCATGAATGAATGTTTTGTTTTTTTTAAACACCCTAAAAAATTAAAAAGGTGGAAAGGAGGTGGGCCCATGTTGGAAATACTCTTTGACCAAGCTAAATGAAGGAACCACGTGCCAAAATGGAGGGTCCACGTGGTGCAAGGAGCTGGAGGTTGCTATTCCATACAGATTGTTGGAGTGGGCAAAAAATGTGGTAGGTGTGAAACATGCTGGAGCTAGAGGAACCATTGGAGGGAAGGTCCACGTGCCAAGGAAGATAAAAAAAACATAGGTCTGTAATAACAGGATGGCTCCAAAAAATTTCCAAGGCCATGTGCAGGTTTAAACATCCAAAAATAAATGCAGAAGGTGTAACCACTCGTGTGAGAGACCTCTGGGCTGAGCTATGTGCCTGAGATGTGCCAAGTTCCAGGTTGGAAGGAGTTATAATTACAGGTGGCTAGAGCAAGGACTAATGACCTAGAGCAGAGTGCAAAACCATTTTTCTAAAACAAAAAAATGTAGTTTGGTAGTTTGTTGGTGTTCCATGCAAGGATACATCAAGACATTCACAACCAGCAAGAAGGGAGCTTTCAAACCAACATAAATAGATCCACACATAAGCAAAAATGATCCGGTTGTCTAACCAGTGAGCTCAGAAGGTGAGCAGGGGCAAAGCCATGTAAAACAACGTATGCAAGGATGAGATCTAGCACAGAAATGGATCACCAGTGGCCAAAGACATGTAGGCACAAATCAAAGAACGTAGGTTGAGTAGGGTTGGCGCATGAATCGATCAGTAAAAGAAAACTTTAATAGCCCATGTAAATACCAACCAAGAAAAAAAACCCCTCTAGAACTGCATGTAAGACCAGAAGGCCTCAAAACACACAAACACTCCAAATAAAAACACCCACAATCACACAAACAACTCAAAGAGAGGTATAAACACCCCAAAATCAGTGCAAGTAGAGCACGATCAGAATAACCATTACGACACATGCAACAAGATCTGGATATCATGTCGGAAGCCAGAAAACATGCATAGAAACGCCGATGAGTGCACGGATCCACAAGCTCCGCTCTTATACCATGAAAGAGGGTTTAAAACCTATAAGCGAGGATCACGAGGGATGACAGCCATAAAACTCTCCTCTATCTCATAGATCAAATGGGGTGTACATATGGGAGGTGCTGAGTAACCCCCAGTGCTGCAATCATGACAACTCAAGTAGAGAGGGGGAGTTACATTCCCAGAATATAAGTGTAACTCCCAACGATGCATATGATGCACTAACACACTAACGCACTAACGTAATGATGCACTGATGCATAAGATAATCTCATAATGACCCCTAAATGACACATTGACCTATGATCTCACCTAAGTGAGATGACTCACCTAATGACGTGGAAAATACACACACCAACAACATCTATAAAAACACCTTGAATAGGTCCCAATCCCTCTTTGACACTTGAAACTCATCTATTTCTCCTGGCTTCTGATCTGCACTATGAGAAATTCCTTGATTTGCATCCATGTCACCTCTTAGTGGAGCTCTATTGTTCATAGGAACCCATGACATTGTTTTGCTTCATTTTTTGCATTCTAGGACCCTATCAATCATCTATATCATGTCTTGTAGACTCATAAAAATCTCTTGCAGAAGTGACCAGTCTTGTTATCACGTTGATAATAAACAATTCTAGGGACCCTTATTATTCTGTCTTGTAGACTCATAAAAATCTCTTGCAAAGTGACCAACCTTGTTACAGTTATAATAAACAACTTCATTCTTATATTCCTTCATTTCTTTTGGCTATATGGTTATGTAGACAATATTTGGTAGTGTGTCCCTTCTCTTAGAAATTATAGCAAAACACATTTCTTGATTGTTCATTCCTATTATCCCTCCATGGATAATCATCTCTAGCAAACCTCCTACATTCATTTTCCCTATGTCCTAATCCATTACAAGTGAAACAATATAACCATTAGATGATCTCTCATACCTTAAATAATTAGACTTCCTAGTAGCTTTTATCTTCACATTGTCTTCAATATCCTTCAACTCTTATTCAATCTTCATGCTTGATTCTTCAATTTCCTTTCTTGGAGCACTGTCTTTCTGCATTACCACTTTTACTTTATGTTCATTTTAAAATCTGAAGCCCGTTCTATCTCCAATAGAGATTAAAACTTCACCTAGACAGTAGTCATAACTAAGATCTTTAGTACGCATGTTCCCAAACTCTTGCGGGGTGAGGAATGTCTTAGCTCTCATGATTGCATCAGATGGTACTCTCCCTAACTACCTAGAAGATCATCAAGATCATTAGTACTATTTTCAAACTTTTGGAATGTCTTAGCTCTCATGATTGATCAGATAACTCTCCCTTAGAACCATTTCTTCTTCCAATTACAAACTTAGAGTTATATATCCCATTTGAATCTTTATCCTTTTGACTATCTCATCAAGCTTCTCTGACACATCCCCAATGTTTCTCCTATAGGTCATGAATTTTTTCCTCATATTCCTTTGACTTTAAATCTCATCTTCTTGTTATTTATATTAGCATGTTTTAGCTTGGTCTAAACACACACTAATTCGGTCTCAAAGTCATCTTCTTCTTCCTCCTCAAAGTTCCTACAAGATTCAAATATGAAGTCACCTAATAGTGTAAACCCATCACTTGTAGACCTAATGGAGTCCTTTTTTCATGAACAAGACCACATCACCAATATCACCATCTTCTGATTCAAGAAGTTAGAGATGGCACTATCACTACTTGCTTTAGATGAACAATTCTTCAAGACAATTTGAAGAGCCTACTCTTCTTGAAGGATAATATTAGGGTGTCAAATTGGTGGCTTTCCTTTATCAAGGAGCACTATCACTACTTGCTTTAGATGAACAATCTTCTTCTTTTGAGGAGTGAACTTATTATTATGTCAAATTTATTCTTTCCTTTATCAAACATGTGAGTCTTCTTTATGGTCTTTAATCAGGTTCATATTCATTTTCATCCTTGTGTTTGTGAGGAAATTTGTTAACAAAATGACCTATTTTACCACACTTAAAGAATTTGTAAGGAAACTTTTCCTTTATACTTACTTGATCTAGTCTTCAGTCTTCTAGCAATCATTATAAAAATTTCTGCATCATCAAGCTCAAGGGCAACACCATCATTCTTTTTCTTCATATCAGCCTTGAAATCGATTTCCTTCTTGATTTGTTTAGAGTTAATAACCCTCATTTTATATGCAGTCAAGGTTCCATGAAAATCATCCATTGTGAAAAGAGTCAAATATTTGGATTCCTCAATGACAAACACTTTGGGATTCAGAAGTCTAGGAGTTAGAGATCCTAAAAAGACACCTTTATGAGACTGATGTAACTTCTTCCTATCACTTCTACAACTGGGTGACCCTTTCATGAGATTGACAACCTGTATCAATATACAGATAATGATTATGGTAGCAGATAGAGATCCTCTTTTGTACTAGAATTCACTTCTTCAACTAGTCCTTTCATGGTTTGACAACCTTATCAACTCTAAGAAAATATGTAGATAGAATCCTCTTTCATTCATCTTTAAGCTTTCAAACTGATTTCTAAAATATTGGAGCTTAACTATTCTTACCTTGTATTTTCCTTCATAAATGACCCGAAGTTTCTCCCACATTTCCTTTGTTGATGTGCAATACATGAACCTTCACAATTTCATGAGGGTTCAACTATACCACACATGATTGCATTCATAGCCTTGTGAATTGTCACTACTAGGGGTTTCATTGTCATTTCAATAGTTGTTTGAGCCAAGTCTCTGAGGAACAGACCATATCCATCTCAACATATATTGTAAAATGGGAAAATTGGCTATGGGGGAGATGATATTGAGTCCTCATCCTGAGACTGGGTAAAGGATGATTATATGGTTACCCAGGTAAAACAAGGAGCATGATCCTTGATCAAGAAGTGCCACTCATCATTGAATTTTAGTGTTTCAAGAGGACAAATGTTGAAGTAAGAACACTTTAGAGCCTTACAATTTTGAACATCATGTCCTAAGCACATGGATGATAGGCACAAATATTAGTTTCATCAAACCCTTTTGGTTTGGGTTTGAGAGGATCCTAATCATTCAAAGTAATGGTAATGCTGATGACATGAAGTCTCCAAGAGATTGGAACTAATGTTAGGCATAGGACCCCACTAATGGATCACAATGGGAGGTGAGTGTGGATTTGGAAAAATTAACAGCTGTGGCTGATTATGATTAATCAAGACCATGCATTTTACAGGATGAGGAATGAAACAACCATCCACTAATTTGGTATGTGGAGTGGTCTTAGGTCTTGTTGGATATCTAATCTAGGTAAAGGTGGGGTAGAAGATCTGGTGATGGAAGGTTTGGTTGGTTTTACTACTTTAATACCAGGGTAAGATTGCATAGCTTCAACGTGCACATCCTTCTTTGGTAAAGATGACACAGGAGTAGCGGGATTAAGAAGGGAAAACAGAGGGTGGAAGAGGATGGGTTGCCCATATTACTCAAATTCGTTGTGGTGGACGGTGGTTGGTAGACCACTTGGGGTAGGTGGTATTGGTTGGACTCTGTATACACACACAACTTCAGGTCATAGTAAATGGTGGAGGTATACGTGGAAAGAAGTTCACAAGTGACCTTGAGGGAGCTACTGGTTTTCAAACTCTACTCAATACGTAGGTATCAACAAAGAACTCGTGATGTAGTAGTAGGATATTTATTCATTTTGACTCATGATTCACACACTCTCTCATGAGTTTGTTTCCTCAAGGTTGATGGGTGAGGTCCTAGGATGGACAGAAGGGGGGGAGGGGTGACAAGTAGTGTAGTAGGCAATGACCAATGTATGCAGCCTAGAAGGTTGGGTTCTCAATTTTTAGGTGGGAGGATAATGCTACCATGGAATTTGGAAGATGCATACTAAGCATCCAAATGAAGTGGGTGTGTAAGGCATGATGTCGGAATAACATTCACAACAGTAGACCCATATAGGTCAAGATACGTGTGGATAGATAAGTGTGGGTGGGTTTTTAAGTTTGGGAATAATTTAGTGATGGATAGAAGTTTGGACTGGAAGTAGGGATGATGAAGAGAATTCATTCATTTCAATTGGCATGGTCAGTTTAGGTTTTGGTTGTCCAAAAATACCTTTGGGTATCATCATGGAAGTATATTCAGGAAATAAAATTCACATTTGGGTCGATAACAGGGAGCCTGAAGACATCCCTAGTGCATGGAATGATCAACGTAATCTAAATGATTGACCAATCTGTGCAAAATGGGATTACTGCCAAGAAGATGATGGAGTGGGTTGGGTAGCCTGTAACTCAATATGTCTGTGAGACATGGAATTGGTTGGCCTCTAAATGCATTCTGTAGGTAAGAGAGATGAGATCATGTTAATAGGGTCCTGGGATGCTTGGGGATAACTATCAACCCGACTGGTAGTGACATGTCTAGCAAGAATCTCCCAATGGGTAGGAGAGATAATAGGTTGGGTGAGGTAGGATTCTCTCTCGGTGGAGGAAAAGATGATGAGAATTATCTTGTGGATGGGAAAATATGAAATGTGGATAGTGCAGAAGGTTGGGAAGCAAACGATGACATGACATTCGCAGAAAGTGTGGGTTCCTCCATGAGAGAAAGGGGATATGAGGACCTCAAATCACCTCTATGGGTGGAGGATTAGAAGAGGTGATGCTCCTCTATGGGTGGAGGATCTCGTGCCAAGATTTCCTTAATAGATCTAATTAGGTAGGTTTAGAGAAACAATTGTTATGGTATCAAATACTGAATGAACCTCACAGATAATTGTGTCACTAGATGAAAGTACCACTATTTTGATCAGATGATGGTTTATGATTAGGGAATCAACCTTTTTTAAGATGTGCAAATTCTGATTTTTCAATCCATTATGCATTGTCTACAAAAATCATCTCCATTTCTCTATCATCTCTTGAACAATGTTTTTGAAAGTTATGCAGTTGCCATCACTATGTCTTTCAAATTGGATGGTAAATTTAGTACTCATTCTCATTTACTCTAAGGTGGGTATAGGATGAGTGGGGTAAAAACCTGTATGAGGTTTTATGGGAGAAATTATAATGGCTCTAGATTTAAGAAGTTTTTCCAAGACCAAAGAATAGGGCTCTCTGATCGAAGTGTACTTCTGCTGCTCTCGCCAGAGCTGAAAATCCTGAACAGGTGAAAGATTGGAAGAAGGTTGCCACCAACATTAGAAGGATGAGATGGACCCACCTTGAGGACTACCACATTGGCCAATATTTTGGGATTTGAATAGTTATTTTGGGGTTTTGAAGATGAATAAGAATCATTAGGATTTTAATGCGGTGTTCTTACAAATTCATAATTGGATTTTCTTTTCTTCAATGGCACAAATTTCTAGTTTTCAGGAAATGGTGAATGCTTCATCAAAGGTTAGGAAGGTTTGGACTCGCAGAGTTGGTGAGATGTGTCTTGGCACAAGCTCTAGTGAACAACTCATTAAGTTCAGTCTGAGGTAGTTGGAAATCAATTGGTTAATAAGAATTCACCATTAGGAAACGAAATCTATGATAGATTCATCTTCGTACTTCTAGATTGAATAGAGATCATTCATGGTGAATCTCTTGGTAACATTGATTGAAAAATGACCTAGGAAAGCTTGGGCTACTTGATTAAAGGAATAAATAGAATGTCGAGGTAGTCCATTATACCAATCTAATGTTGGTCCTATCAGGCACATAGGGAAAGTTTTCTAGGAGTAAAGCTTCATCTTGGGAAATTAGGTAACACCCATGTTTGAATGACCACGAGTGTTGTTGTGTGTCTTCTTTACTATTGAAGTGATTGAATTTAGGAATTTCCCAATGTAGTGGGTAAGGACGAATGGGAATAGATGGATGGATAGGAAAATTATAGATCTCATCATATGTCAAATAATTACGGGAGCCAGAAATAGATGCTTCTAAGGTCTACATTTTCTTCATCATCATTTTAATGAGGTCGTTAGTAGGTTGGGATGAATGGGTGCCCCCTGTAGAAAAAGGGGGTTGATGCAAAAGGTATGAGGTAGGTGGTATGCTAGTATATGGTGGCGCTGAATATGAGAATTGTGCAAGAGGAATAGATGTGGGTGGCACATAGCTAGCATAAGTGATAGGTGAGGTTGGTGGTTGTTGGTAGTATGTGTAAGAAGGTGGGGTAGTCAAAATGACTCTAGTGGAAATTGGGGGTAAGGATTGTGGGATAGAAAGGATGAGGTTTTGGAAAGGGGTGTAAGTTTTTGACACCAGATGTGGTTGTGATGCAATGGGTATATATGAAATGCTGGGTGCAGATGAATTTGTACTCATAACGACTATCAGAGGAACAATTGATGCCACGGGTGTGATCGATGACATACAAGTTACAATTATATCAGTTGTGGGATTTAGCCGAGACACCATAGGTGATAAAGTGGATGATGGTAGCGCTAAACTGGTGCTAGCTGACATAGAAGTGGGGGCTAGAGTAGGAGGGATAAATACGGGCATGTCGTATATTAACTGTCCTGAGGAATCCCAGGTGGAAGAATGAGCAAGGTAGTACTGGAGGGTAGCACAATTATGGTCGAGGAGTTTCACAAACTCCTCGTCATCGCTAGCTATGGGGATAAGCTGATTCAAATCCATAGATGACAAAATGGATGGTGGTGATGGACTAGGTGGGAGTGGCTGATGGATAGCGTGAAACATGAGGGTGTTAGTTTTGGTTGCGAGTCAACACCATGTAAATCAACGTAAATTAGGTGAACTATACTCTATAAATGACATAGGGGACAACAGAGATAGGACAAAATAAATTTCGAGAGGAAAATGGATAAATATTTTGATGAAAAAACAAGATAGGGTGACCGATGCTGGTTGCAAGAACCGATGTCGGTAAAGGTGTGACCAGTGTTGGTCACAAGATGACTGATGACGGTTACTGTGAAGAATAACAATTTCAACAAAAAAGAGTAGAAATTGGTGACTGTTAGATAGGGAGACTGTATTGGAGGACTATGATCAGAATACAAAGAGTATAGTGACACACAAAAAATCTTTATACAGAAAATAAGATGAGATGAGTGTTCTTTGGATAAACTGATCCAACAAACAAGGAACCGATGTTGTTTTAGTAAACTAATGTCGGTCATATGTAAACTGATGACAGTCTTGGGACTAATGTTGGTTACTGTGAAATTTAAACAATGGAGAAAAATGAGGTTTTGTGAATTTATATTGTATGAAGAATCAACCTAGAAGCCTAGGTATGATAAAATGATGCCCTAACACACTCAAAGAAAGTTAGAATACTCCAACTATGATGGTAGAGTGTGAAAGGAAAAAGAAATATGAAGAAAACATATCCTCTCACCTCAAAATGCAATTCAAGCACAAAGCTATGAAAACATGCAGTCCTAAAAGTGAATTTTATATTTTTTGTAGCTTATGCTATTTATGACTCACACATGAATTCAAAATAGAGTTTTTGGTTGGGAAGAAGTCCTATGGAAAAGGAAATCTAGAGGGTGAGGTTTTAGGTTATGTTATGGAGGGGGCGGTCCTTCCTCTGATGGGGTAATGGAAAGAGATAACTAGTCAAGGATTACCTGTCAATCATCTGATCATGTGATCATTGATAGGCATTCTCAGGTAAGATGTCATTTAAGAAGGTGTGTATATTCAATTTTTTGTGTAGTTTGGAAAGAGAAAGAGAGAGAAGAAAGTGCTTTCTATGGTTCAAATGTGTCAACCATCAACTGGGCATGACTTCCAATGTATAGGTTGCCCTCATTTTTAATGTGAGTTATAATACAAAAAATCAGAATGCAATGCAAGTGTTTTAATACCAAAATCAAAATATGATATTTGATGTATCAAATGATGACCAGGAAGAGGGATGATTTTTCACTAATGCAATGCAAGAAGGAATAAGTGGTTCATTTTAAGCCCCAAATGACAAATTTTGTTTAGATAATTAGAAGAAAGGAATATTACTAGGGACAAGATTAAATGTGTAATTTTTGAAATGAAAGAAACACACAAAAACATTTTCCCTATATGAATAAAATGCAATGAACCCAAGAGAGGGTCCCACTGAGCATGCCAAAATGTTTCACCATTTTCTTTATGTTTTGAATGTGATGAAACAGATAGGGTAATGGGCTAGGTGGAATACCTTTTGTGATGGTTGATTAGAGGTTGTGCACGCTTTTTGAATTCTTGATCCAATGTTGACTACGAGATCTCCTTTTAGCTAGGAGGAACTACCTGAAATACAAAACAAGAACATAAAAGAGGATTAAATAATATATGTCAGTGGGTTGCCTAGCGTATGCTAGATCCAAGAAGTGTGATAATTCCTAGAAGGTTGCAAATCCACTGTTTATAAATCAATATAAAATAACTTAAACATGTAAATAAAATAATCTAGTGCTAGCGTTTGGATTTGGGTGCCTCAGATTACTATCAACGTTGATCTGATTAAATACTAAAATTTTATGTAGGTAAAGGTTTTGGGTTGGGTTGCGGGTAGCATGGGTGGTCTGCAAGACATAGACAGAGTCTTGGTAAGGTTGGATAAGATTTTGGGTTGTTTTGGGTGAGGTAATTAGGTTGTTGGTCTGGGACAGTATTATCAAATGCAGAGACCGACATCGGTCGGGTATGATCGATGTCGGTTGTGAGGAGACCGATGATGGTTTTGGTTAACTGGCATCGATAGGATCAGGCTGATGGAAACTCAATGAATCATGGATTTGGTAGTTTTTCTGAGATCAAACAGAGATTGTGAGGGGAATATTTAGGTTTGTGGAGGTGTTGATGGTACTCATAGGTGTTTAGGGATCAGGTATGGGTTTTTAAATGATTATGGGTGGAGGAATGGTTGGATTCACAAAAATTTAAAAGGGTGGGATGAAATATGTAAATAGATACTGAATAAATAGAGATGAAGAAACTTATAGTTTTAATAAGAATGCAATAATGAAGATAGTAAAACCCACTTACTAGTGCATGAAGGCTTGATAGCTGGGTGATGGGGATAGTTGATCTATGCAATGGTAGTTAGTGTCATGGAAATGCTTCCCGGAATGCTACCGTGAGCTCAAATACCTTCAAATCCATCCTGGTATTGGCTATGGCTTTCTGGATGTGTGAAAGAGCTCTGATTCACCCTTGCATTCAGATCTCCCATTTTCTCCCAAAATTTGAGGATTTGGTTAACCTCTCCAACAAGGTTACCAAAGTGAATAAATGGTAACCAATGAAGGTTTTGGGTTAACCGGCGTTAAATTTCAGGATGACTAGTGTTAGTTAAGGCAGGATTCCCTAGGTTTACTAAAAATGATAGATCTTGCAATCATTTGGGCTAGGTATTTCCATATATCACAGATCAAAACAGA
The DNA here is from genome assembly GCA_019776745.2 of Taxus chinensis. Taxonomy (NCBI): domain Eukaryota; kingdom Viridiplantae; phylum Streptophyta; class Pinopsida; order Cupressales; family Taxaceae; genus Taxus; species Taxus chinensis. The sequence goes on from CM034151.1 coordinate 883,806,741, forward strand.
CATTATCTTTTAATGAGTGGTAATGGGCTTAGAGGAATAATAGGCATTTATATTTAGGGTTGAACTAAGTCTTAGTTAGTTATGGTCAGTAGATAGATACTAAAAATAGGTTTATAATGAGGTGTCTAGGTGAGGTGGAAATTGGTTTAGTTAAGATAATTAATAAAGTGAGGATGAGTATTAATTTAATTAAAGTGATTAAATTAATATTAATGTGTGACGTAATGGTCATGGTTAGGTAAAAGTGTTTAAGTTAGTTGTTCGAAAGGAGACCAAGGGGAGTGTGACCCAATTTTTGTTTCTACAACATAATTGGTGTTTGGTATGTTCTAGAAGAGTGACCCTATCATCAGTGTGCTCATCACCAAAGAGTACGTAGAGGTCACAGAAATACATTTAAATAAACCAACAAAAAATATTGACCTCACAAATGTCATGGTAGAATTATCAGTGCAAAAGTATTTGATAAAGGCCATTAGGGGTACATTTTAGCTCCAGATTGAAGATTTATAGCTCTTGGTTTTAAAATGTATGGATAGGTCAAAGGAAGTAAGTTTTGGATTGAGTGTGATCATGAAGGAAATAAAGGGGAGAGTGGATAAAGTAGCATATGACCAAATACCACGCATTATAGGGGAGATGCTTAGTAAGGCCACATAAGAGCTTGAAAGGTGAAAAACAATTGAAGATAATTTAAACACATTGTTTCCAGAGCTCCTCCAGTAACCTGAAGCTTGATGTAGCTGGTGTACTAGTTATAAGTCATTCTTTGGATTCATGGTATTTTTGGCCTTATTATTTATTATTTGAATATTCTTAAATTCATTTATTCATTGGAGTGATAAGTTTGGTGACACATTGCCAAGGATGGGAAATGAATTTAGTGTGAGGTAATGTTGAGTGGGTGAAATGGCTGATTAGTAGCCACACATGGAGGTTTGGAGATGCGTGCAATAAGTTCATGAAGGGGTGTGCACGTACAAGATGGAACACCAAAAAAATGTTCATGCATGGGTAGACATAATCAGGGACTTAACGATAGTTTGAAGGCATGGATAAAAATAGAAAAACAGAGTTAGAGTGTCACCCAAGCAAAGATCTAGAAATAGATAAAATAGCAAAGACTTGGCGGCCAAGAAAGGGTGAAGAACATGTATAAAAATAAGGATAAAGTAAACACATGAATCAAGATAATAATAGGATTAAAGCAATTCTTATAATTAGGATTACCTATTGTTAGCACCCTTTTTGGAAATCATGCAAGCTATTTTTTTTCATGCCTATTATTAGGAGAGTGCATGGGCAATGGAGGGAAATTCCCCACCCATATATTATATATATATATATATATATATATCTGAAGTATGTCTTTATTAAAAAAGGAAGGTAGAATTTTTGTGTGTATGACCAAAGTTATGTCAACACAGATCTAGGGTTTGGTATTTCTACACATGGACCTGCATACCATTTTAATGACTAGCATCTGTATTCATATTTATAATGCAATTAATTATGGTTTATAATGGATACATGTGGCTAGTTAATGATATTTGATATGCCTGAAGATGGTGCCTTGATAATGCAATTGATCTTAGTTTTGGTTTTACATTAATTAACTACTTTCCTTATTATATGTGTTTGCAATATCCATTTTTATGGTGGTTATTATGTATGATTTAATTTTTTTATCATAACTAAAATATGAAAGCATGCTAACATCTTGATAACCACAAAAAAGGAGGGACTTGGTGGCTACGTGCTCTTTGGGTAAGCATCCAGTTCTATCTGGATGAAGTGCCTTGTGCGCATAGCTAATGAGTGAGAAAATAAAAGGACTACAAACTATGATAATCATAAGAAGTATTTTCATTGAAGCTATTACTTTGAGAATTTCTTATGTTAACCTCAAATAGTGGAAGGAGAGACATGAGATTACACTCAGGTAATTTCTTTAAGACCATGCGTAGAGGAAATGGTCACCATGTAAATTGGAATATTGTAAGTTGTAAATTGAGATTAGTATGTTAAGAAACAAATTTAAAAGTGTATTTAGAATTAACCTTAGGATAATTATATGTTCCTTTGAAATTAGATTTTTGTTGAAACTTTACATTGGGTAGATTAAGGTATTAAGAAACATATTTAAGTTTCTTCACGTGTAATAGCTTAGCTTCATGCTCTTTAAGTCTATGACAAAGATGATCAAAAGATTGAAAATTTTCAATCATGATTGATTCTTGCAATGGAGGGATCAAAATTTGAACAAAAACACATTGTAATTCACTATCAACTAGGATGTTTCTCATCTTGGTAAGGATTTCTCTATAATGCAAGACAAAATCATTTATATACTCATCATATCATTATTCACATTTAGGATTTTTTTCATATGCTATTTTATCCTCAATGTTGATTGAAATATTTACAAAGAATTAATTCTCCAATGTAGTAAAAGAGCACAGAGAATGTGTGGGGATATCATAAAATAATTATAAAGAAAAATCCTTAAGGATCCTAGGGAATAAATTAGTAAGCCATATATCATGCGATGTATACTCAAAGAAATAAAATTGGAATGATATAATATGATCTTGTGTATCTCCCTTTTCCATCATAGATAGGAATATTAGGTACAAAAAATCAATAAGAAAAGTATACGAAATAACTTCATATGTGATTCAATTATGCAATAACTTAGAAGAGTAAATAACATTAGAATTATGAGAGATACCTTATTGAAATTGTAATATTTGCGATTGTAGAGAGTGAACAAGGGACTCAAAATCTTGTGTACTAGATGAATATTCATTTGATCCATTATGTTGATAGATATAAGATGTAGTAGAAAAAGTGGTTGCATGAATACGCATAGAGACATTTTTCATTGGGATGTTAGGTGTACCCAAGGAGGTAGGTACAGTAGATGAGATAATATCTATGTATAAAATATGTTCCATAGATTTTTTATCATGATTAAACTTGGAATCAAGTATAATATTGATAATATGCTCAATATGATGTGGATTGGCAAAATATTCCACACGAAAAATGAGATAAGAGCTCCACTTGGTTTTTATCTACATTGGTGTCCTCATTATGGTAATAATCATATGCGTGTTCACTATGGGTCTCAATGTTATCCAAAATAACATCATGTGTTGGAAGATCAAGAAGAGAACTATACGTAGGAATAGAAAAATCCATTGCACTACAATGCTTGCGAGTGGGAGATGAATGATCAAAATGTTGAGTAGATTGGTCACAAATGCAAGCATTATGCCAATAGGGAATAAAAGGAAATAATATAGAAACTGAAAAGTGATTAAAAATGAAATAAAACATCAATTGATACTTCTGAAAATACACCCTAGGGTGCTATGATGTTTGATTAGAGGTTGGGTTCACCATATGGTTTCACTTTTCTGTGAATCCCTATTTAATTTCTTTTTAAGATTTAAGTTTGTTTCTACTTAAAATTCATAAAAATGATGACACATTGCAATAGATAAATATTATGATTTAATTAACTTGTAACATTAACTAGACAAATCAAAACAAATCTTTTAAACAATACTATTGAGCTAGAAACTATTAAAAAGAAAAAGGAAAATTGTACTCAGCTGATTCTATGTGGATTTGGGGGATTTTGGGTTATATGAATGTAGAAATAGGCTAATATGAGAATGAAAAGTTTTCATTATAGAAACTCACACATGATATTGCTCCTCTTGAAACCTATAAAACCATTTCTAATGCATTGGTAAGGTCCTGACCATTCTATATGGTCTTGACCTACTTAGAATTTGGTTTTGTAATTACTTCAGTTCTTATCCTGCCATGAAAAGAGTGGCATGGCACATGCTGGTCTTCTTCTCAATCCCTAGAACCCTTGTAGTACAAGTAGTTATTGCATAACAAATTTAGGTGGGTTATGGGAACCCCTGCACACTGCCAATATCACCACTACTTTGAATAGGGATCATACTACACATTTCTCTCCTAGAATGTGATATCTAATGTTGTGCAATCATAACTTGACACTTGTGATTTGACAATGTTTCAACTTGAGTTCCAAACTTGTTCAAATACTTGGGAAGGGTAACTTTTATTTCTTGTAGATAAAATATGGGACTCCTAAACCTAGAAGGATACTTTAGACGTATAGATAGTGCTTCCCTAATGGATTTACATGAGTTATTTCACATTTTAGGAAGCTTGGAGTGGAGTTTATACTTGATATTACATGACGTGTTCTTGAAGTGCCAAGCTACCAAATGAGGTATGATCCCCTTTCTTATATATTCTTCTAAAGGTAAAAATGTCATGAAAGGCCAACTAAGGGGGAATATTACTCCATATGAAGATGATACAATTGAAAATTTGAGTGCACATTATGTTAGTTGAAAACCATATAATACGGTAAACTCGTATATTTGTACAAACTGGCTGAAAATGGAAGTTTTGACCAAGAGGGAGCAAGTTTGTTTTGAATTTATGGGTCAAAGGTGTGGAGAGATAAAAAAATTAACTAAATAGCTATCAGGGTGTGCTAAGAAAGATTGGGGAGAGTGTATTTTTACATGTATGTGTGCAATGTAAAAATCAACAATGTGAATGGATATATTGCCAAATTTTAGTGTCTATGATTCATACACATTGCTATATTCTCCAAACCATGATCAATCTCACATAATTCAATCAACTATTTTTAATTAAAGAAACTATAATAATTAACATACCTATCATACCAAATTCTACACAACTCAAGCACATCCATATAATATTTTCTACATGCAACATTATTAACAATTAATAATGCATAATAAAAATAAACCATATTTTATCAATCCATATAGTTTTATATCTATATATATCATACATTGTTTCAAAAAATTGATTACAATGATGGTCACACCATTTTTCAAATATATATATAATTCATCATTATCATTGTCATCCTCATTCAAAACATCAGCACGATCTCAAGAACTCATCACCTCCCTGGTATCTTTACGACCATGTGTAGATGATTATAATGTTTCATTTTAAAACCACTCCTATATATTATTTATTTCTACCATATCCTTAACATGTTATTCCTACATTCTCCTCAACCTTGATACCAATTTCTACTCAATATTTATCCCATATGGAGGTTAGGGTCTCCATGCCACATATATGTGACTCTCATCCAACTCTCTCTATAGTATAATGCAGGTGGGATATTTGAAGGAGATAAGATAAAAATTAATATCTTAACTCACACTTGACATCAACTATATGTTTTATCATCCCACTAGCTACAAGACTATTTAGGATGTTCCACTTTAATATCCTCATGGTAACATCTACAATTGTAATACAATTCAATTCACCTATGCACACATGACAACATGTTTGCAAATTAAAAACTCCACGATCAATAATTTATTAATTTATAACATTAATCAATTACTAGCTACTATACACAAAATCATAATATGCTTCATTTAGGAAATGTTCATGGATACAACACCATATGCAAGGTCTTCTCCCTCACCTACACCATCCCCTCCAACATATTAGGGAATATTTTATTAATATCCTCTTTTTTATTGATCCTCCAATTTCTAGAGCGTGGATGATGATAGAAAAATACCCATCATATCTTCATCCACAATTAAGTATAGGTTTTTTTATATCATGCATCATCCATGGTACCCATGGGCACCATTAGGTCCCCATCATCTAGATATCTAGGAATAATGTCAATTGTATTTAATCCACACTATCTCCCATCCATCAAATTTGCAATTATACTCCATCCACATTATATACTAATGAAAGCTATTATATCATGTGCCCATACTTTTAAATCTTTTCTACTCTAGGAATTTAATCCTTTATCCAAATAGTTTTCCACACTTTCTATATCTCTATGAAGTATTATTCCAATTCTAATAAGTTCTTATACAGTCTCCATATGATTGAACTTGGTTTCATCTACTTTAATAAATCTTGGTATGATATACTGTATAGGCCTCACCTCTTTGGTATGACCCAACATGCTACAGATATTTCAAGATGTACCTAATTGTCCTTGGGTCCTCTGATTGGACACATTATAGGAATATTATCATACACTCATTTATGTAATAAGGTCACTACTACCATGTCACATTTATGTCTCTCTAGGGTTAATCTATATACATTTATATATAATTATAGCATACACCAGACACATACATACATAATGCCACCATCCCCTATAGAATGGTATGTGTGCCACATCCTACATGAAGTTGATAGACCACTATCATCCACTACAAAAACATATCCCACCACTAATGCAATAAATACCCACCTACATGGAGTCTTATATACCACAATAGAACCAAAGCATATATCCATCTCTATAAGTTCATCTATCTCCAACCAAAATATTTATGCCAAGCTCATATAATATGGAACATTTGGATAAAATCATGAATGTAGGTTACATTTTTTGAAAAACTAAATTAAGGATCAAATAAAAATCTATCAACAAATTAATATTTAAAAATATGTATTATTTCACCTATAAATTAGATTTTTTTACGATTTTTTATGAAAAGTAGGAACTATATAAATATGTATTATTTCACCTATAAAAAACTTATCTTTTGATATTTTTAATTCAACCTTAACTTTTGTATAGTAAATATATAAATAATAATAAAATATATTAATTAACAAATTATAAATAAATAAAATATGTATAAAAAATTCAATAAAAAAATCATTAGGCACTAAAATTCCTTGTGAAGAATAAATTTGGAAAGCTAACTTGTATAATAATAATATTTTCAAAAGTTAATGTTGTGTGTAATATTTGACAAAATAATTCACAATAAATTTATAATCTATACATAAATTAATATTTATTTTATTTTATTACGTAAATGGGTAAGGGTTTTGAAAGGCCCTTATAGCCTTATACAAGAAACAAATTATAAAAATGTGGATAAGTACATGGAAATGGGGGGCCAAAAAGTGGACATAAATATGTTTTTTGGCCATTTTGACCATAATGCGCTCATGTTATGGCTTGGTCATGTTATAACATGGCAGGGAAAATATAGGGTTGTGTTATAATGCAAGCGTATTATGGCTTGGTAAATTAGAGGCATAACATGCTCGTGTTATAACGCAAGCGCGTTCATGTTTGTTATTTTACATATGTGCTTATCGGAGGGATATATTTACTATAATAAATGGTTAAAGTATAAGTTTTTTATTTATCTTTATACTTTATTATTTCTTTATAAATATTAATAAAAGAAAAAATTATACTTTAAATTTATTATTCATAAATATAATAAGCTAGGGTCACTCTACACCTTATGGAACTACTCTCACAACTACAACTATCACAGTTTAGAAGATAGTTTTTCAAATTATAGTCTAGTCAGTACATAGGTATTTTTCAAGATTTCAGCATTCATCCTTCAAGATTTTAGGGTTTAAATTATACGATCGATATTTTTTTTGTGAAAGGGTATAATATTTTTTTAGGTTTTGGTGCCTTTTGGATTAGTTATTGACATTTGTAGGAGTGTTAAATGGAAATGGGGGGTCGAAACCCTGAGCCCTAAACCCTAAACACTACTAAACCCTAAATCTTAAACCATAAACCCTAAGCCCTAAACCTTGAGCCCTAAACTGTAAAACATAAACCGTAAACCCTCAACCCTAAGCTCTAAACCCTCAACCATAAACCCTAAACCCTTAACTCTAAACCCTGAGCCCTAAACCCTGAGCCTTGAGCCCTGAGCCCTAAACCCTAAACCTTATTTTTACCACCTTGAACTCTAAACCCTAAACTTTTAACTCTAAAAAGTGATCCATAAACCCTTAGCCCTAAACCATTATCCCTAAACCCTAAACCCTAAACCCTAAACCTTTAGCCCTAAACCCTAAACCCTAAGCCCTAAGCCCTAAACAATATTCCTAAATCTTCCTAAATTTCCTCCAACACTTCCAAGATTCTCTGACATCACCTCTAGATTCCTAGTCTATTTGTTTAACTCTTCTAAAGGTTTTGTTATTAGCTCAAAATGGAATTTTAGGGTTTAGGTATTAAGGCTTGGGTTTTAGGGTTTAGGGTTTAGGTTTTAGGGTTTAGGCTTTAGGCTTTAGGCTTCAACATTTAGGGCTCACATTTAGGGTTTAGGAAACCTGAAGATTTTTTAAAATTCCTCTAGTATATAATAATGATTACAAATTTAAAATTTCTCTTGATCTTCTGGACTATAAGGATCAGAAAAAAATCTTATATTTCCAGTAACTCTCATGAGTGAGTTCATCTTTTGGAATATTAGTATTATGACCATATTTCCTAGTATCGTTACTAGACCCATTTTTGAGTCTTCTTGTACAAATACCTTGTTTATGAGAGGTGGGAAAAGTAACTAAATGGTTATGGAAACTAACTTGTTCCTTGAAATGCATATTACACATCTCTGCTAAACCTGTTTCTCAGCACATATACTTGTTGTCTTAAATGTCAATTTATTCACACTCTAAAATAAATTTCACATTTATCATATTTCCATGCATGGTATTATGCAAGCCAGGATGACCCATTGGTTTTTGGAAAAAATAACCACATGCTCATATTCACATTCATGATTCACTTTGATACACGTTCATATTCACAAGAACCTCTTTTTCCTTGAAAGTGTCTGGTTTGTCTCACTAACTCGATAAGGATTATACATAATCTATAAAATTCACATTACTCATGATAGATATGGTCATCACCACATAGATTTTCAACATTGGAGTCCAAACTATAAAAATTATCCTTGTATTTTATTGAAGAGAAAAAATTCAAAGGATATTAAGAACGTTTTAAGTAATTATTTGGGATCATTGCAATTTGCAAAGGAAAGAATCTCTATAATTAAATTTGGACATATATCGAGTGTTTGAATCATAATGTTGTTGCATCTGGAGAAACCTGAGAAATCCTCTCAAATTTCTAACTTACATAATCACTGGACATATCAAGATCTGTTCTTTGAATGAAACCTTCATTTTTGACATCTTATTATTGAAAGAATTAACCAAAAGAGTATAAAAAATGATCAAATGTTTTTGGTATCCTAATCTATTAGACGCAAAAGTACCACTATACTTATTATTCTTAATTTATAATACACTTGGAGCTCCAATTATTTCACAAGCTATAGAAAAAATGGGATAGATGTCTTGGGTAACATTTCTTTGTACCAAATTTTTCTTAGATATCTGGCATTTCCCTCCTTCAAAATATCAGTAGATGGAAGAAATAAAATTGTGATGACTCTCTTCGAATGTTTTGCATACGAAGCAGATGAAACATTTTTATTTGAATAGTCTCTTTTAATAATAATAAGAATGGGTAAGATAAAGAACATTACAGTGATTGAATGGGTAAGCCTAAACCTTGATCCTTAAACCCTAAGCCCTAAATCCTAACCCCTAAACCATGTTCCCTAAACCCTAAACCCTAAACACTCAACCCGAAACCTTAAACCATGAGCCCTAAACCCTAAACCATAAACCATAAACCATAAACCCATAGCCCTAAACCATGAACCCTAAAACCTAAACTCTAAAACATGAACCCTAAACCCTAAACCCTAATAATAAACCATAAACCTTAAACCCTAAAGACTCTTCTCACTTTCCTTAAACAAAAATTCCCTTACATTGCACAAGAGCATGGTTCACTAGTCACTTCTTGGTTTGTCTACTCTACAAACTCTTCATGCAAGATAAAAGCATCCTTAAACACCCTTCTCAATCTCAAGGAGGTATGACAAGTTTTATTAACATATATCCACTTATATGGTGTTCCCTAGGTGAGGTATTTCTGACTATGGGAGGCTTTAAGAATTTTCCTCCACCGTACAACAATAATAATTTTATTCTCATGAATAAACCTGATGGTGATTTGGCAATATAAAAAACGTGCTCATCATAATAATTGAAAATAAATACGACTAATAAAAATTAATCATCAATAAGTAAATGGGTGGCACGATAATCAATGTCTACCATGTGCCACCTCCAAATTGAAATTTTTAATTTGTTTAAATTCACTTCAAGAAAGGTTGGGTGAAATGAACTCACCATTTTCTTCACACTTTTAGATGTTTAGAATGTCAACTCTCCCCAATTTGGTAAATATGGAGAACTTGGAAAGCCAAATTACATTTATAAAGATAAGCTTGAAGTGAAGGAATACATTTCGTAAGTAATTCCAGTCAAATTTAATTTCTTTTTCCTTTTAATAACCACTAAAACTACCCTTGTTATTGCATCCTGATAAAAAATGTTCCTAGGAGCCGAGGGACATTTAAAAATTATCACACAAGCATGGGGAGCTATCTTCCACAATTCCAGAAAGGATATCTATCATGCCATGAGTAAAAACTAACAAGAGCACAACCCCACCTTCCTCCAACTGAATTCCATAGGAACTTCCACTACCATTGGCATTGTCAACAATATAAATAGGAATAATTCTTCATGTGTGGATTTCTTTCTTGAAACTTCCATATTCGATGACCATGACCAAAAGCATAACCAGAAATAGGAATAGGATCAGGAAACACAATCTAGACCAAGACCTAGACTAGAAATTTGAGAGGATTTCTGAGGTTCAATTTTATTTTCCAAGTTGTATAACTCCAATGTTTGATAATGTTTCTCCATATGTAATGGTGTTTTTATTTAGACACTCGATGATTCATGAATGTCCAATCCTTCCACAGACTCCAGTAGTCCTCGATCCTTGGATACAAGGAGATACCATTACTTGGATTCCATTTACAATGATAGAGATAGTTGTAAATTTGTTTTTACGACCTCTAAATCTATATACGTGTCAAGTTGTTTGGAAATCACATCACATCCTTCACTAGGCTTGATGAATACCCCTATATTTTTTAAGGCACTTTTAAAAGAATCCATGGGTTTATCATATAAGGAATTATCAATGAATGTAAGGTCATTAATTTGTAGGCCAGGTGACTCCCATTCAAAACTAAAAAGAAATATTTACTAGTCGATTGATAACCCCTTTGTGTTCTTAGTCATTCCCTTGTTGCTATACTTATTTTGTATAAGAAAACTCAATAATGGTTCTAGGAACAAGACTAGGAAATATGGTTGTAATATTTTCATGCCCTCCTATTCGAGTACTCGAAATCCATGTTATTTTTGTTAATACTTAGTACTAATTACCCATGTAATATAATTCTCTAGATTTCATTTGCTTTTCTCATCTTCCACATCCTACTGAATAACTAATTTGATAGGGGATCTTCCCTCTTCGACGATGATACATAAAATATGAATATGATCCTTGAGATTCGACCCTCATCTAACCATAATGCCAATACAATCTCCTTTTCTGGTAATGTTGCACGGTCATTATCCTTATTACTTTTGTTAGCAGATCGTGTTCAATATTTTCTATTGTAAACACATATCTTATATTTATATTAAGAGCAATGTGCTTGGATGTAGAGGAATAATGACAAACCTGAGTGTGATGGAGAGAGAAAATACCCTAAACCCTAAACCATGAGCCCTAAACCCTAAACCCTAAACCCTAAGCCCTAAACCCTAAACCCTAAACCATAAGCCCTAAACAATATTCCTAAATCTTTCTAAATTTCCTCCAACACTTCCAAGATTCTCTCTATCAATACTAATAAGAATGGGTAAGACATAACATTATAGCGAGTGAATTATTTCCCATACTATGGGAAAACAAAGATAGTTGTAATGGATAACATTTTATTTGTGGCGAATTATTCTTAGATATCTGGCATTTCCCTCTTTCAAAATATAAGGAGATGAAAGGCATAAAATTGTGATGACTCTCTTAGAATTTTCTTCCTACAAATTAGATGAACCTTTTTTAGTTGAATACTCTGTTTCAATACTAATAATCATAAAACCTAAACCCTAAACCCGAAACCTGAAACCCTAAACCCTAAACCCTAAAACATGAGCCATATATCCTAAACCCTAAACTTTGAGCCTCAAAACCTAAACACTAAATCCTAAGTAATAAACCCTAAACCATAAACCTAAAACCCTAAACCCTAAACCCTAAATATTAAACCCTAAACCCTAAATCCTAAACCTTGAGCCCTAAACCTTAAACCCTAATCCCTAAACCATAAAATTTAAATCCAAAATCCTCCACCCTAAACTTTACACCCTAAATCCTAAACCTTAAATCCTTAACCCTTAACTCTAAACCCTGAGCGCTAAACATTGAGGCCTAAACCATGAGCCCTAAACCCTATTTTTACGACCCTGATACCTAAACCCTAAACCCTGAACACTGAGCTCTAATTCTTGAGCCATAAACCCTAAACCCTAAGCCATAAACAAAATTCCTAAATTTCCTCCAACACTTACAAGATTCTCTGATATCACCTCCAGATACTTAATATATTTCTTGAACTCTCTCATAGGATGTATGATTAGCTCATAATAGTCTTTTTAGGCCTCCGAAGGAATTTATCTTCCACCAAGTCACACTAAACGCATCAACCATTGTATCTAATCATCGTTGCAGATTGAAACAAGCATGAAAAAACCTTGTTAATAATTTATTTTGATCTAGGTTGAGAGTGGTACTGAGGCAGGTTGGCTAGAGGAAAGATGCACCATTGACTAGGAAGTGAAAGATGCACTCCCTAAGCTTGTAAAGTGGGTACTCATCCATAGTATGATTTTACTATATTCTAACACAAATTTAGGGATTCAACTCTATGCTCGTGGGAAAATTCATGAGTCCAATATTCTATCAATTATTTCTACCTTTGAGAGTTGTGAGGTTTGTAAATTTTAATTTTGACACATTTAACACTCCTAAAAATGTCAATAACCACCCCAAAACCTAAACAATGACTATATTATTTCATAAAATAGATATAAATTGTATAATTTAAACCCTAAAATCCTAAAGGTTGAATGTTGAATGCTAAAATCATGAAAAATACCTATGTACTGACCAGATTACAATCTGAAACATTATCTTCTAAACTATGATAGATGGAGCTATGAGACTAGTTCCATAAGGTGTAGAGTGACCCTAACTTCTGATATTTATAAAAATAAATTTAAATTATAGGTTTTTCTTTTATTAATATTTATAATTTAAATTTATGTTAGTAAATATATCCCTTTGATAAGCACATATGCCACATAGCAAACAAGAATGCCCTCGCATTATAACAAGAGTGTGTTTCATATTTTTTGGGTCTGAAATTCCCAATCCATAGGCTTGGATTTTCCTTGGATATCCAAACCAAAGGCTTGGACTATGTAATCTGTGAATAAATATTTGTTTGACAAAAAACATCTAAATCTTAAGTATGCACCCCGATATCTCCCGCATTATAACATAATATTCAAACATAAATTATACTACGGTGTCAAGATTGATTTTACCTTGATGGTGATATAATTATTTCTAAAATCCAATTATCTTAAGGCTTTCATCCACAATTTATTTTCCTAGTGCCTTATTTTCTTGCGAAAACCTCTGCATATGTTTTGGTGCAACATTTATTATTGTTTCATCCAATTTTTTTTTTAAAAGTGGTTTTTCCCAAACTCCTTTCTACACATACTAAAAAAACAAAAAAATGACGTTTTCCTCAAAGTTATGGGGGTACACACACAAATATTTCATTTTTTGGATATGTGCACTTTGAAAATTAATAAAAAAAATTATATATTCATCCAAAAAATTATGAAAAAATAGTGGGACCTCATACATGGTCTTAAATAAATTTATACTAAAGGCATTTGAAAAATTATATATAGAACTCAAAAAATGGGGGGGTGGGGGGGGGGGGGGTGGGGCGGGTTAATCTCAACCATTTTAAAAAAAAAAATTAGTAGTTTAGAAACTAGATTTCAAGATCTACGGTACTTATTCTTATCACTTTGTCAAATTTTGAGCATATGCATGCTGAATTATTCGATGAAGTTTAGGTTTTGTTGATTTTAGGAAAAACGTGTCCCTCTTTTACCCCCTTTTGGCCCTCCCATTTCCATGCACATTCTCATATTCTAACCCTGATATAAACCACCATACAACTGCATCTAAATAAAAATTACCCATAAAAAATAACCACTTTCTCAACATGTTACATTCTATATTATAGCCCTATATATTCTTCCAAAAGTCAAAAAACAACAATCCTTCTCCCAAATGTTACACCATTTACATTTGTAAACTCAATGGACTAATACGTTGGTAGTCCATCAATGACATTTCACCAGTTCAATATTTTTTATTATTTGGAGTTCCTTTCTACTTATGTTTAACTAAATTTCTTGTCTTATTGATGTTTTCATAGTGTCGATCACAAGGGATATAAAATTCTATTATTTAAATCTTTTGTAAATGATTTTGTGAAGGAATATCCTTAGAAAAAAATACTAATTTGAACCCTTGCTTGTTCTGTATTTGAAAGGAACGATAACTAGATCGTACCAAGCCAAGAACACAGATGCTAATCAAACACCACGATAAATAAGATGAAAGCAATTCGCCAGAATAACTTTACATAAAACCTTTGCAAACAAATGAGCAACAATATCATATATTATTATGGAACTCAATGCAATACAATGAGAATGGGCCTTGCTTATATAGGCATGGAATAACAATCTAAGAACCAGTCAAGGTTGTAGATCAAGCCATAAATCAAGAAAATAACTAGTCATCAAAGAACTAGTCAAGACCATAGATTTAGGAGAGAACTAGACATCAAGGATCTAGTCAATACCATAGATCAAGGAAAGAACTATACCTAACAACTAGATAATATCTCCTAATATCTAAATAAGATAAAATAAATATTCACACACATAAGTGGGTGAGGATAAATATAATAAAGGTAAATAAAGTACCTAGGTGAACATGAGCTAAGGTAAATACCTACTCTAACACCCCCCCTCAAGTGAAGCTAGGGGCCAAAATAGAAGTGGCATGTCCACAGTATGAGTCCCGATAACTAGGCTTGATGAGGTACTCATGTACAATAACTGGGAAAAAAGAGACACCACAAGGTACCCAAAACCAGTAACAACAAAGTAAAGAGAGTAAAGACCTGCTCCAAGGCATCCCAAGAAGCTCGGCTCAAAAAACTCGTGCAATGCTGAAGAAGTTTGGTGTGCACTGTGGTCTGAATCCACTGCTTGATCACAAAACTCAAAAACAACTGATGCTGGGTTTCACCAGAATAGCTCCATACAAGGAGACTGTCAACGGAGTGATGTCGAAAGTATAAAAAAAAACACCAAACATAATTCGATCAACTGCTGCAAATAGGTGTGCCACAATTCAAGAACAATAACCAAAGCAACAAGGACACAAACTCTAGAGTGTCACGATCTAAGAAAATCCAAGGTAACAAGGCAAGGACACGAAACCTAAAGAAGCAGGACCAACACCACACCCTCCCATACTGTTGAATGGGTGGAGTGATGCTACAAATCTGTATGAGTTGCCAAAAATCAACTACTCGAACACTGACAAAATAACACTGGATTTCACCATAATAGATCCCACACAAGAGATACTGTCAATATGCCAAAAGTGTTGAAAATACAGATATAAAATCTCTCAACAAACAAGAGAGATACACTACACCTGCTAAAGAAAAATGTTCAAAACAAGAAGCATCACAATGCATAAGGTATAAGAAGTGGAGCAAGAGGCCGAATGGTGGAGAAGCCATGCCTGTAGAGTCCTCTCAACAAATGCCTATGTCACCACCACAAGTGATCAGATATCCACCTCAAATCAACATGGATGGATGAAGAAGATGCCTGCATATGACTTGTTGCAAAAGGCACAATGGGTGCATGTAAAAGAACATCAGAATGTGTGTCAAGTTGATCGTGTCTGATAGCTAAAATCTCAGGTTTCTCAAGCCTGAGTGAAGGTGCAGAACTCATGTGTTGCTCATGATCCTCAAAAAGAGGCGAGTGAAAAAAAAGGAGCTCTGGCAATGTGTGATCCCAATGAAGTATCTGCTCGAAAACTAATGTCATGACGAGAATTCCACTTAACATGTGGAATAGAGGAAACAATACCCTATGAATGTCTGCCAATGACTCCTCTAGTGAGACCCATAGAACAGAGCATGTGAGAACTGAATGCAGTGGTATGCTTCTCAAAAAATCCATGCAGCTGAGCAGAAGTAGGATACACAACATGTGGTACTGTAATAGGCACAGATGTGGAAGAGCATGTAGTAACAATCCTCACAGGTTTAGAAGCATCAAAAGCAGGTTCAGGATCAAAGACTGGCTTATCAATGTCAGTGGGTATAAGAGCAATAGCTATAAGTGGACTAGGAGCATGGATATGGTTGTCCACAATATGATGGTGATGTTGTAGTCTAGCAAGTTTGTTCTGTAAGGAGTGTATTATTGTATCCATATCATGAATGAGTGATTGTAGAAGAGAATTTTACTTCTTGAGCGATCTATTTTCTTCCACAAATTTTACAATATCCTCTTGAATTCCACATACTTCAGAGAAAAGCATATCATTCTCTGAATCCATGATAGGTACAAACTACAACTCCCAAAAAATTAGGACGTCGGGTTCAGCCGAAATTGCATCCACAATTGATTACAATACTCCTCCATATTTGGCACTTTATAATTATAGTGCAATTCATGAAATTAATAACTCCAATGGAAAGAGCATAAAAAACAAGCACTTTTGTAAAAAATGGCACTCAAAACCGAGTTACCGATCAAAAGATACAAGTTTTTTAATATTTTTCTCTGTTATTTATTTTAGTTGCCACTGAAACAAAATAAATTGTTGTTGACTTCACCACACAAATAAAATTAAAGGGGGCTGAAGTTAAGCACCTACTAGTAGGAATCACAAGCTTTAATCCCTCATACGACCATACCATATGACCAAGGGCTAAGGATTTTAATGGGGACCCCTACCAAAAAAGGAAAGATCCAAAAACCTTCCTACGCGTAAACCGAGACAGATACGCTGCAACAGAAAAAACCCCATTACAGATCTCGAGAACAACAAACTCGAATAAATAAAATCACATTTTTTCCCTTGGCTTGAATCCTGAGGCACACTTATGTGCTTCTCTGCAAAAATAAAAAAATGACTGCCTCCAGAATTGGCCGAGTTTATAGTTGATCTTAGGGTTTTCACAGCTTCTGGATCTAATGGAAGCCTCTATTTTACATAAAAATGAATGCAGAAACAAAATATGACCAAATCCCAAATATATGAATACACAAATAATTTATTTGTAAAATAAAACTTATAGACGGATGTCAATAGCAATCTCCTGCTCTAATACCATGAAAGGAACGATAACCAAATCGTACCAAGCCAAGAACATAGATTCTAATCAAACACCATGATCAATAAGATGAAAACAATTCACCAGAATAACTTTACATAAAACATTTGCAAACAAATGAGAAACAATATCATATATTATTATGGAACTCAATGCAATATAATGAGAATGGGCCTTGCTTATATAGGCAAGAAATAACAATCTAAGAACCATTCAAGGTCATAGATCAAGCCATAAATTAAGAAAATAACTAGTCATCAAAGAACTAGTCAAGACCATAGATTTAGGAAAGAACTAGACATCAAGGATCTAGTTAATACCATAGATCAAGGAAAGAACTATACCTAACAACTAGATAATATCTCCTAATATCTAAATAAGATAAAATAAATATCCACACACATAAGTGGGTGAGGATAAATATAATAAAGGTAAATAAAGTACCTAGGTGAACCTGAGCTAAGGTAAATACCTACTCTAACAACATTCATAGGGACATCCATTAGAAACAAATTTTCTAAAAGTTTCTTATCCTCAACCTACGACGGCATTACATTCTCCAAAAGATCATTTTCCTTCATTTAATTTAAGGGGAAATTTTCTTCTAAGACCATCGCCTTCAATAACGAATCTAGGGTCATTTCCATAGAACCTTCAACCATCAATTTGTGAGGAAGTGAATCCCTCTACCACAACAACATTGCATATACTTTCCACTTCAAACTAAAAATATATTAAATGGATTATAAAAAAATTGTAATAATTATATAGGAATCAAGTAAGCATGTATTGTTTCATCTAGAAACAATTATATTACATTTCAACATTGTTAAGACTATGTTTAGTTTTATTTATCAGATATGCATAAATTAAAGGTTAATATTAATGAAATATTTTATGGGAATGATTCATACTAGGGATGATCCAGATCAGTCAGATTCATAGTAGGGATGAAATCATCTAGACCGAGTCTTTTGATAGTTCATACTCAGTCAGAACCGGGTACCAACTACTCTCTGGAGACGTCTATAGTGATTTTGATTGAAGAAAATTTTTACACAAAGAACTAACAACATAAATAAACCACTTTATTTTCCTAGTGTCAACCAAAAGTTTTCTTACCATTGATAACTTGATCAAGAGAGGCTCCACCATTCCCAAGATGTGTCTTCTTTGTAGAAATGAACCTAAAACTATACATCATTATTTCCTTCATTGTTCTTGTTATCCAAAATGTTCCCCCTGCTCATTTTTTGGCTAACTCCCTTCATTATTCCCCCTCTTATGCCTCATTCATAATTTTTTTCTTTTTAGGAACTCAAAACTTTCTGGAAATGGCACCATTGGATAGAGCTCTTTCTCATCTTTCTAGAAAGGTAAAGTTTTCCCCCTAACTCCATGTATTTTTGAAGTTATGGCCCGACGGAGTTTTTATGGAAAATTTTCCCCTAAAAGGCCCGCAGCCAATGAAATGGCGCCACGTGTCCAAGGAAGTGGCGGGGGTCGGAGGAAAACTTGGTTTTTTTACCAAGTGTTTTGCAAAGTTTTCAAAAAGAATATTTTCCCCGCAGGCCCGTGCCCAATCACATTTTGCCACGTGTCACCAGAGGCCAGAATAGCGGAGCACGGAGGTGAACTTAAAATTTTGACAAAATGTTTGGGAAAAAGGGGCAAAGGAAAATGTTTGGTCTACAAGCCCACCAACCAACCAAATGATGCCACGTGTCCCCGGGCACCCGAAACAGCGGAGCGCGAGAGGAGATTGGGAATTTTTCCCAAAGGGATTGTGCAAAAGGAAAATTGTTTCCAGAGGGCCCACGCCGAATGAGATGATGCCACATGTCCTGGAATGGTAGAAGGCGGGGAGAATTTGGGAAAATTTTCCCAAAGGAAAAGGAAGAAAATTTAAAAAGGAAAAATCGCCTCCCCCCCAGCGCAAACCAATGGAATCTTGCCACGTGTCTAGGTAACGGCAAAAAACTCAAGACAAGCCCACAAGGAAAATTCGAAGGGGCAAGCCCGCATCCAATGGGGTTTCACCACGTGTCTAGGTCAGAAAAATGGTCAAAAAGTGAGAGAAAAATTCAAGAGGAAATGCCAGCGGTGAATCACCTGTTGCCACGTGTCCTCAACTCATCGGCCCGGCGAGGATTTTTTGGAATTTTTTCCAATGGTGAAAACAAAGGAAAATGAAGCATTAAAGGCCCACACCCAATCAAAACATGCCACGTGGCACCCAGTATGGTGGAGCATGGGGAATTTTTTGAAAATTTTCCAAATGATCAAAAAGTGAAAAATTTAAAATTTTTGCCGGCCAATCCGATTTGGCCCTGTTTTGCCCTAAAAATTCAAATGGACATATCTTTCGATCCAGAGCTCGTTTTTTCACATTATTTATATAAATGGAAATCTGGTGAAATTATCTACAATATTCTAGGGTCCTTTTTGTATTTTGATGGATTTTGGAGAGATAAAATTGAAAAACGCCTCTGGCACGTGGTCATGCACAGAAATGACGTTTCAACCACCATTTTTAATGAAGAGTGGCTCACATTCTCTTCCAGCATGGAGAAAAATGTCAGGGGATGGGTCTGTAAGGATGCCCATGTGGTTTTAATATGTTTTGGGTCAGTGGTTGAAGCTCTCCCATGTTTTCCTTTGTTTCTCTCTCCTGGGCTCGTCCCTTGCACTGTAAAAGCTAGATTTGGCTCATTTCAAAGGGTTGAACATTTTTTGTGTATTGCAGGCTCCCTCTTTCACCTAAAAAGTGATTTTTGTGGAAAAATCAGACCTTTTCCAAGACTGCAACCTATTTTTCCTCTCAGGTGTTGTAATGCAAGTGGTTTTTGATGTAAAAATGACAATACAGACTCTGTGAATGAGTTTTAATCCTCTGCTTGTGTTATTTGATTCATTTTTGACCCTCCATTACAATTATCAGTTTGTGCATGAAGCTTTGTTGCATTTATATGATTTGTGTCTATCTTTAGAAGCAAAAAATGCTCACCACTCCTTTGGTGCATCACCTTATTAGCACTAGTTTCATTTTTTTGCATTCTCTATCTCTGTCCACTTTGGAATTTAGAGTAGGATTTTGAGTTTTAAACCTCTGCAACTTGTAAGTGACATATCTGATCAGGGGAGTTGAGGAACTAGCCTCTAAACTGGAGATTCTTTTCCCATTTTACAAGTCCCACACTTGGGGAAAAGATTCAATGTTGTGCAATCACACTGGATGTCCAAGATGATCAAACTAGAAGCCTGATCAACATCCAGGGGTGCTGCTGATTTTCCTCAATAGTTCTTATGCCTCATTTTTTTAGATTCCATCCTTTCAATATTTTGAATATACTAGACTTTTTTGGAAGACATACATATAGGCTTGGGTGCAATGGCAACCCCCTTTCAAGCATTGTGTTCTTAGGAAGTTATGGAGGCTTGTTTTTCATCATGCCATAAGGAAAATTTGGTAGGCCAGAAAATTTATTAACTTCCTATACTCTAAGAATACTGGTAATAGAATGATAAGAGAGATTACTATCAAATTTAAGAAAAATATATCCTTAATTTCATGCCTCCTAAGAAGCAAAACTTTCCCAAATAGGAGGATAAATTCATGATAAATTGTAATACTATTCTTGAGGATATCTAGGATAGAACTCCTACCATTGACCACTCCCTCATTCAATGGATTCCTCCTCTTGAGAATTGGTTCAAACTAAATTTTTATGGTGGCTCAAAAGCATGGAAAATTTTAGTGGCCATTATTCGTAATTTGGTGAATAATAGGAATTTAGGAATATGAATTTGGCTATTTTTAAAATTGTGGTAGTGACCACATTTCACCTGAAAAATTCTACAAATAATAATATTTTACAGGTGAATAGCCAACATACCTCTTATCCCAAAGTATATTTTTTATTAAATCACCACATCATTCATGGGACAAGATTTTAAAACATTATTTGATAGCCAAGAAATACATAAAACATTCTTGTTCCTTTTGTCTGATTCGCTAGATACGTGTTTCCATTCTGGAAAAGCTCAAAGTCATAGGATTAGGTGGACTCTAGATCGCGGAATAATTTGTATTCGATAGAGTTTTACATCTTCCAGAACCTCTTGTAGTCAATGGGCCTGACCCCAAAACCAATCAAAGGTTGAAATGTGGGAAGTTCAAAGGAAATAAAAATGTAGGCAAAGAAATCCCTGCTAGCAAAAAAAATATTTTTGTCACCACGTGTCAACTTCCTATTAATCCCAACGTACAAAACTTCAAATGGCCATAACTTCCTCCAGAGAGCTTCAAATTGTGAAAATTTGGTCTTGTTGGAACGGTCTCCTTGTGCACTTCATTTTTATTTCTTATAATCATATTTTGGTGAGGTTAGGTGGGTAAAAATAATTTAAAAAATTGAGGCTCTATTCACTGATCCATCCACAATTTCCTTCACAAAATATATTATATTTCATCCAAGCCACGAATGTTAATTTAATATAATTTTCCAACCCATTCAATCTGGTTTCGGTCATATTTGCCATGATTTCTATAAGATTTTTTGAGGGGGGTTCCTTAAAATTTTCCTTACTCAAAAGGGAACCTAGGAGCTACTGATGGTGGTGGCATTATTAGATATCACATACATCATCTCATTTTTCCCTTTGCAAGCCCTATGGGAACTCAATCCAAATGATATACTAAGGCACTTGCTACTCTTTGGGGCCTAAGAGATGCTAAAAATTAATATTACTAATATCATCATCAAGGGAGACTCCTTAAATATTATCAATGATCTTAATGGTAATCACCCTCCTAGTAGGACTATTAGAAAATTCATTAAAGATGCCATCAAAATTTGTAACATGTTCACAAATTTCAAATTGTTTCACACCTATAGGGAGGGAAACCAAGTGGCTGACTCCTCTACTAATTTTGGGGTTAATAGCAATCATAATTATTATTTACATGATGATAATGAAATCCCTCAAATCTCTAATGAAATCATTTCTAAAGAAAAAGTGGCCACCTGTACTAAAAACTAGTACTCGCAATTAAAGGAAATATGTGATACATTGTAACCATGAGTACTTCACATGTTTTTGTCGTGCCCTCTCCTTGCTATTTAATCAAGACACTCTGAGATTTTATTATCTATTTGAGTAGCGAGACACTGTGAACCATTCATACTACCATCAAAATACTGCATATGATCTGTTATTGGAATTTTTTCTCTCTTATACAAACATGGGTGGAGCTCTATGCATAGTCATGTCGGTTTGGAATCCGACATGGAAACAGAATGAAGAACTCTAGAAGGTGTTAAATGTTGAGGAATTTACTACCTTTATCAAGTGGATCAAGGGCCATGGAAAGAATATTTCAGTGGACCAAAGGTAAGGAATTTTTGATCACTAACAATATGATTTATTTTGTTACTGGGCTTGGAATGGATGGAATAAAAAAATTTAGGAATAAATTTGATTAAGATGCAAAGGATAAGAAATTTATAGAAGGGTTTGAAACCCTCAACTTTGTTAAAGCAGGTCTTGTCTGCGCTTCCATCCCTACCCCTTTCTATGATGTCACCCGAATGGTGGTTTGATATGTTAGCCTTGAGGGTCGATTTACAACCCTTCACATGCATCAACTTTTTCTCTTGAACCATTTTTATAGGTCCCTGAAAGTTATCTTGTCATATTATATCCTAGAATCACTAGAAAAATCCATCCTGGAAGTCCATTCTCACCAACGTGGTCTCCTTCTTCACTAAGGAGTTATCCTTATTTTGTATCAATAATGTTATAATTTTTTTTCCAATATCCCCTACCATCCCACTCCTCTTTATTAACCCCCTCAACTGCATATGGTGAAAACAAAAAATATTAGATCCCCCTCTCCTATTTCGGCCAAACGGGTTTTACGTAGTAGTGACAAAGGAAAAGTATTAGCCATTGCAAAGAGCCTATTTTCCATTAGGAAATCCTCTTGGGGAACCTTTAGAAATACTTATCCGAAGTCTTGATAATAATGGTATAGATTTTATACCAAATGATAAAATAGAATAAGATTGCAATGACCAGAAGACGAAGCCTGATGTTGACTTCCTATAATCCATGTTTCCTGTATGATCATGAAATCTGAATATCCTATCAATGCAAGGAGCTTTTATTTCTTCTTGATACTCTAGACCAAGCCTCATATGGATACCCTTTAGATATCTTAGTCATTCTCTTTTCTACTTTCTAGATGACATATTTTCGGTTCTTTCATGAAGCATGATAAATAGATGACTACTAATAGCTAGTATCTGGTCTAGTATATGTCAGGTAAATGAGACAATCCCGAATGCAACTGTCGACTAGACTAGAGTTGCACATGTTGCACCGGTGGTGATTGGATAAAAGACAATGCAGATAATATGAAGTAAATATGCCTATGCCATAGGTGTATGCAATAGGAGTGCAGTCCATCATCCTGAATTTCTCGCAGCGTTTTCAATGAAGTGTATTTAGGAACTGTGACTGACAAAGATATGAATTCTCTTCACATTCCAGTGACTTAGTGAACCCAAGGACCAATAGTGCATGAACTGTGAGATTTATCATGTCGAATGATCAATTAAAATCCTTCTTTGTTGCATTAATCATCTTGACAGAACTACCTATAATGACTAGATCATCGACATAAACAACCACAGTGACAATATCGCCCCCTTGATTTTTGAGGTAGAGATTGGGGTCATAAGGATTCCTTTCAAATCCATGACTTATGAGATGTCTCATCAATTTTGATATACCATGCCCGGGGTGCCAGTTTTAGGCCATATACAGATTTTATGAGTCTGTATACCATCATCTCTTTTCCTGGTATTACATAACCCTATAGCTTGAGTCATATAGACTTGTTCTTGCAAATATCCATTAAGAAAGGAACTTTTGACATCCATTTGGTGGACTTTCTAACCAAATTGTGCAGCTAGAGAAAAGATCATCTTGATTGTCTTAATCTTAACTATGGGAGCAAATGTCTCCTCATAATCAATGCCTTCTTGTTATGCATACCTCTTTGCTACAAGCCTTGCTTTATACTTGTCAATAGTCCCATCTGATTTGTACTTAGTCTTGAATATCCATCTGCATCCAATGGGTTTCTTCCCTGGTGGAAGGTCGACAAGTTACCATGTGTTGTTCTACATCACTGACTGTTACACTGAATCCATGGCATATTTCCAAGATTTTGATTGTAGGGCTTCCTGAACTGTAGATGGCTCAATTTTTTCAAAAACTCTGTCTCATTACGGCATAATTGACCTCTTCACGAGCTTCAATACGAGTTCTAGGTCCAAGATTAGATGATGTGCTACGTGCTTCATCCAAATTTGCATCTCTTATTAATTGAGTATACCATTTAGGTAACTTCTTAGCTATTCCATTGGCTTGTGGTGGATCCAAATTTTCACCATCATCGAATTCATCACTATCATCTTTAGTGGGAACAAAAAATTATTTCTTCACAAGAGGTGTATTCTACATGTTTGTTGAGTCATTGAGTGGATCATCTACTTGTTTCTTCTGAAAGAACTCATCATCCCTACTTGTATATACTTTATTTTCTTTCCGATCCCATAATCTATACCTAAGTGATTCTTCACTGTATCCAATGAATATCAGTTTCTCATATTTCATATCCAACTTGTTCCTATTCTTCTTGGGTATGTGCATGCTAGCTTTACACCTAAATACTCCTTAGGTGTGCAATTTATGGTTTCTGATTTGACCATGCTTTTTGAGGTGTCACTCCTTCAAGAGCTACTATGGGCACTCTTTTCAATAAATAGACTACAGTTCTTACAGCTTATGCCCAAAATGTCTTTGTTAAACCTGAGTCTTCAATCATACATCACACCATTTCCATGATAGTACGATTCCTTCTCTCAACTATACCATTCTGTTCTGGTGTGTGAGTAGGAGGAATTTTTCAACGAATCCCATGAGATTCCAAGTAATTATTGAACTCATTTCTTGTGAATTCCCCCCCTCGATCTGAGCGGAGAGTTTTGATCCTGCAACCAGCTTCATTCTCAACAAGTGCTTTAAACTTCTGAAATGTCTCAAAGGCTTGACTATTGTTTCTTAGAAAATATATCCACATCTTTCTTGAGTAGTCATCAACACAAAGGATAAAGTATTGGCATCCAGAATGACTTGGTTGCATGGGCCCGCAAATACCAGTGTACACCAAATCAAGGTTTTCCTTAGATCTATATGTGTTCTTCTGGAAGGGTACTCTGTGTTTCTTTCTAGCTAGGCAATTGTGACACTTGTTAGTGTTGTGTTTGAGTGTAGAAAATCCTTTAACCATGTTTCCCTTTTGAAGTGTTTGGAGATATCCAAAACTGATGTGACCATATCTGCGATGCCATAGTTCTGCAGATTGTGTGTCTTTGGCCACTAGAGCTTGATTATCCTTGTGGACAAAATCAAGTTGGAACATGTGTCCTGCATTGGAGGCTCTTGCTATAATATTGGAACCTCTTGAGTTATCTCTTATCCAAGCACACTTTTTCTCCATTATTACTATCAAAATCCAAATTCAAGTTGTGATCAAGGAGTTGACTAATTGATAGAAAATTCTTGGTCAACCTAGGTGCATACAATACATCTATGATTTTGCAGTTATGCTTTCCAAGAGGTAGTGAAATGTTTCCAATCCCCTGTGACACTGTATGATAATTCATCACCTAATGACACTATGGTTATTGTTCGGTGAGTCATGTAGTGTTTAAAACCAATCCTTGCGTCCAGTCATGTGCCGAGTTTCACCCGAGTCAACATACCAGATATCTTGTGTGGACTTGGTTTCTTCATCAAATTGAGCAGAATACATGTGGTGTCCTTCATCTGTATCATCCTCATGTTTGGTAATGTACCCTTGTTGTTTGGGTTTTCTTTTCCAATTACCATTTTTCTGCCCTTGATTTTTGTTATATTAGATAACATTCAATATTGGTATTAGTAGTAATTACATGTGCATGTGAGATGAGTCTTATCATTTCGTAGTTGGTGCCTGATAGGGTGCCATGTCTATCCATATGAGGTTTTATAATATCTATAAATATTACAGCTCTTGCATTGTTATGTAATCTGATTTCATGATCAATAATATTTGTGAGGCTTCCGTCCCTCTTTGGTCATTGCAATTTTATTCTATTCTATCATTTGGTATCAAAGCTATACCATTATTATCATTTGGTATCAGAGCGGATTCTATCCAAGCAAGGTTGAAGAGGAGCACTATTGGAGAGGATCCATTGGAGAAGAAGATCTGCATCAAAGGAGAGCCATTGAAACATCCCACAGCCTCCATTCCTTCCAAGCATCCCTCAACTAAAATTTGACCTATCCACTTATTTGGAAGGTAAAAAAAATTTTTATTAGTCATTGGCATAGCCAATTAATCCAACATATTGGTGGAATATTTCAGATTTGAAGATCTTTAAAAACAAAAATCTTGAAAAAAAAAAAGATTTGTGAAAAAAAAAAGATCTTAAAAAAAAATTAAAAAAATCAGATCTAAAAAAAAAAAATCAGATCTGAAAGTGGAGGTGTGAAGAATTCAGGAGCAAAGGTTGAAGCAGTCCCGTCAATAAAATTCCAGCAGATAGCTCTTAGAAAAAAGGATGTAACTTTTTCATAAAATGTCAGATTGATGTGTTATTTTTTTTTTTGGAAAGATAAGAATGAGGCGCACAACCTTATAGTTTATATTATCTTGAGATTCAGCTTCTACATGTGACGAAAAGTCTGTACAAGTCAGATCAGTTTTTCCAAAAAAAAATCAGATCTAGCTGGTAAATTGGTAAGATCTCAAAAAATAAGATTCATATTCTTTTTAAATTTTTTGGATTTAAAAAAAAAATTGTATGATGATGCTGTCAAAATTTTAGAAAAACCCAGATCACGGTTTGTGAGAAAAGGTGAAAACAATATTCAGATTGTTTGTTTGGATCTTGGGAGCAAACAGGTCAGCGGTTCAATTCCCACTCTCTCCAAATTTTTTATTAAATTATTTTTTTTGGAAAATTTGGAGAAATTACTAAATTTTGGGAGATTTCCAAATTTAGAAGCTCGCCAAACACATTTAGAGCCACCGCTAAATTTAGCGGGAAAACACCTATTGGGGGGTAAAAAATATTTTTGGCCTAAATTGTGTATTTTGTGATTCTAGACCCTTTTTTATAAAGATGAGGGACACAAATTTCATTTTGATGTACTTTTGGAGCATTTTGTACTAATCTTGGTGCATAAAGTGAAAAAAAAAGTGCAAATTTTTTATTTTATGTTTGGTTCTATCACACGAGATCTTTGATCTCATAGCAGCGTTCAGTATATACGGTGCCTCTGGGAAGCTCTTACGGGTGATGCCGTCGCGACTACTACTGCACTTAATGCCTAACACAGCTGCCTAAATGTCTTCTAGGCATCAACTCTATAAATTGATGGGGAGTAATAAGGACACAATACACACACATTTGAGCCCTCCCATCCGTTTGTGCTTGCGCAAACCCCTCTCTGTACTGTCTAAATACCACGTACTAAATTCTTTCACGTGTGTTAACACCTCTTTCCGTACTGATGGGTATATTGAAAGGGTGATCTTCTTCCACATACTGATGGGTATATCGGAAGGGAGTGTATATAGAAAGTTTTGGTATATCGGCTTGACGGTATATTGAGAGGGAAACCATAAACCTGGAGTGATAAGAGCCTTACCCTTTGTCAGAAATTCAGAGTTTCAGAAATTTAGATTATAGAAATGGGTGCAAAAGCACCAAAGTTATTCTTGTCAGATTCACAACTGCTTAGAGGAGACAACTATGTTGCATAGAAACTGAAGATCAAGATGTTACTTGAGTTTGAAGACCTATGGACAGTTGTAGATGGAAAAACAATAAGATCACTTGATGATGGAAGACAACAAGTTCAATTTGATAGGGCCATACAAAAGGCCAAGTTGATCATCTTGTTTAGCATAACAGATGATGTGCAACCCCATATTAGAGATGCCACATCGGCCAAGGATGCATGGGATAAGTTGAGCACGGTCTATGAGGAAAAGAACAAGAATGTCATCCTTAACCTACTATCACAACTGCATACTCTCAAGTTCAAGCACAATGAGAAGGTTGAAGTTTTTTTAGACGAGTTGTTACTTTAAGGGCATCTCTATTGGCATTGGGAAAAGAGATAAGTGATGAAGACCTCGTACCAATTGTGTTACAAGAACTTCCTCCTTCCTACAGAATCTTTGTGACAGCTATCAATATGAGTGAGCACACAGTCACCTTTGAGAAGTTAGTCAATCTACTCCAACAAGAAGAGGCAATGAAAAACAAAGATCATGAAGATGAGCAAGCACTATCTTCCAATATAAATGAAAGGGGAAATTTCAGTCCAATAACAACAAGTCCCAATAAAATCAAAGTCAACAAAAGGACCAAAGTCAACGAGACAACACCAAGAAGTGTCCCATTTGCAAAAGAGGGGGACATGACATCAAAGATCTCAGATAAAGAAACATGATGAGAGAATCAAGACCCTTGGAAAGGATGTAGCTCACTTACTCAAAGATGGAACTAAGTAAAAAAACATGTTCCTGATAGTAATCCTATGCTTGAGGAAAAAATTGAATCAATCGCTAAGAAGCAGAAAGATATGGAAGAGGAAATGGAGAATATTTTCAACAAGAAAATTGACCAATCAACCATGCATAAAGCCCCTCTTAGACTTCATCGAAATTTAGGTCAAACAAGTCTGTGAAATCAGAGGAATTCCTTCATGGATTTGGAAGGGAGGGAAAGAAAATAAACTTGCAATTTATACCATTAAAAAGGAAACTGTACGTTGGAAAAGCGACAGGCGAGCGTGAGAATCTACAAGTGATTCTTCCACGTACCCGACCTCCCGAGGTCATGCCGAGACAGCCGGTGGGGATGGAATATGCAGACAAACTAGTTAGGCAGTCTAATGTCTTCAACACGCACTAGTGGAATTTGCAAATCTAAGGCAAAGAAGGCCCTTCTAACTTGGACTGGTGTGATAGATCAATCAGCGAAGATGACTGCTCGAAGGCTCCAATCAATATCGAGCTCTGGCGTGATTCGATCTATGCGTTGCGGAATACGTGGAAAATGACCTGGGATTGTTTCATGTATATCTCCTGATAAGGTCATATAGTGGATGATGAATGCAATCGATTCTATGGACGATTTTCTGGCCTAGTCCAGAATTCCCTAGCTTCGTTAGCTGCTATATCTAATAAGGATAGTTGTTTGATGATGATAGGTGGAAGTGGGGTGGACTGAAATACTAGTGTGTGTAGGCCATTGTCTATATCTAATTGACTTGTGGATTCGTTGGGCCGTGGGATCTGTGGATCACAACCGTAGACTCTTGGTTGTTGCGGTTCTATTATGGTCATACGCGAGATCAAGCTCTAATCCCTACTATCCATTAATCGTATGCTTTCTCAGCTTCTATGTTTAGAACCAATAGTTATGCAATATTCTCAGAATACCTTACAGACGTTCTTGTAACTTGGATTCTTAAGCTGGTATCTATATCTACGAGGGTGTCTCCAGCGTCTGGCTGTGGAACTAGAGGATCGCACCCGAATGTTTGTTCTTTTTTGAGTCCTTCTACAATCATGTGAATATTTTTCCTAGAGCAACCTGTAGTTTGGCTAACTTGACCAAAATGTATATGCTTGGTCGTCTTCTATGTTTAATCCTCTTAACTGTGAACTCATCAATTGTAAATCTGTGGTTGTTCGGAATACTTGTATCCTGAGATTTTGGTCTATGTCAACTATTTCTGTGACTAGGTTTGGTTGAGGCACGATTGGATCAAATATATATTCCCTGGGCTCTTGAGGTCCCATGATTTTCATACGAAACAAAATGCAATCTAACTGTGATGAAACAAATTATAACTAAGTGAAATAAATCTAACTACATATAACTCTTATTTTTCTATGAAATATTCAACAATTTTAAGGGAAGCAAACTATTTTAAACGTATCTGGGAATAATAACTAAACAGTAATTAAAACAGACAAGATAACTGAGTGTAGTTATTTGATTGTGCGATTTATAGAATTTTTCTAAATAAAACAGTTTGTCTAACCTACCAGTAAGATTCTCGATCCTACCTCAGAAGTGAGGAGTGAATCATAGTTTCTTAGAAACTATCAATCCCCACAACTTCCCTGGCAATATCAAGAATAGAATGAAATGAAATAAAGTGATTAACTACTCTATTTGATATGATTCTGACTAGAACTTTGAAATTTAAAACCTGGATTCCGCAGAATAGTGGCGAATCCGATGGTGTGTATGTGATCTCATCCCCTCAGTATGGTCTTCTCATTCTTTCATGTTCACTTGGATCCAAAAAAGCGTGTAATGCTAGCACCGATAGGAGTAGATTTGGGGATAAGGACAGCTCAGAATGTAGACCGAGAATGTGAGTAGGAGAGGGATAGCGCAAGAGTACAGAGCTTGGCTTATGCAATTCCTAGTGGGATTTTATTATGAGTCATGTAACATGAAGCAACCAGAACCTGCAACTATCCTATATGAAGAGTAAAAACTGCAACTTTAATGGCTTCCTCAGCTATCCTGTTCCAATGGTTTAGATAAAACAACAACGTTGTTTGCACAAGTTGGATATGTGGCTTATCAACAGCTGAATAAAAACTAACTAGGCAAATAATGAATTAAACTAAGAACTCCAAGACACAATGAAAGTAAATCTATAGCAAAGAGAAATTCAGAGGCAAGCTTCTAACTGGATTGGATGAAATGATAGCACTGCCTGCACAAGATGGGTCTGTGGCTTACCAATAGCTGAGCAATTTAACAAAAGATGTAAGTGAATTCAAGCTATCGCTTCTAAACAAGCTAACTAACTAAAGCACTAAAATGAGGGAATGAGAGCAAAGATCAAACTTTAAAATCTAGCCAAGCTTTAGACCAAAAACTCCAGACCAAATTCTTCACCAAAATCTTCACCAAAATCAGACCATTTTCATGTACACAAACCATGCATTTATAGGAATTCAAGCATCCAAGAACCAAAACCAAATTGAACTCCTAAACAATAAACAAAGGAAAAACACTGTTCCAGGGGACCAAAAACATTAATGCATGCCCAAGTCGGCAAAGAAAAGCTGGTGAAACATGATATTTCACGCGAGTCGCGCCAAAGGAGCATTCTGGAAAATGCGCACAGGACCGCCGCTCTGAGCAGGGCAGTGGTTACAGGACCGCCGCCCTGTTCAGCGCGGCGGTCACGAGACCGCCGCCCTGTTCAAGGCGGTGGTTTCATCACTGAAGGTCAAGAGACCAAGGAAAGAGGGAAAAAGGGGAAAACAAAGGGTGCGGGGGCTAAGTGGGGCATGCAAGATGTTAACACATACTCTGAGGGCTTTTCCGGATCCCGAACACCTTGCGAGGAGACCTGTATCATCATTGGGGCGCTTGTTACACTGTTCTGGCGGTACAGTACCTTATAATTTTGGGTACGTACATATTGCCCCCCTCGGAGAAATGTTTTAGCCATGAAGAGGCATAAAACGGTGGGTCTGAGTATGGCCGTCCTAAAATGGGGAGTTAGAAGTTATACCTTACACGTCCGTGTGTTGAAATGGACGCCATTCCAAAATTCCCGCTACCTACAAAATGAAAAGAGAACTCAAGTGCAGATAGATACAATAATTTGGAAAATAAACACTAAAAGAATAGGGAAAGAGAACGTACCATTTGTGCGGGGATAGAAACTTACCTCCAACAGCACTCCGAACCTGCGGAAAAGTCATTTTAAAATGAAATAGAATAATATATATATGAAAGTGGGCCCATTTTCCTATTCATTTGCGCGAGTCGATTTGATATATTTTGAGCTTTGGGACCCACGGTGACGGTTTCTTGCACGAATAGAGTCGAAACATCCGGAGTGAGATAGCGATCATGCCCCCACGTGCGGAACGCCACCACTGTGAGATCACAGGTTGGTTTTCTTTAATTTTGCATTTTTCCCCCTTCAAATTTGAAATGGAAATTTCTTTGCAATGTGGGGGGGCGTATTTTTGAAAATGCTAGGTTCAAAAGGTCCACCTAGGGGGGGCACCTACTGGGTAGGCTTTGTTTTTAGCCAAAATGGTCATTTTTTGCATTTTTGGGGCTTTTTAGGTTTAAAAACCTGCGCGTAGGTTTTCAGACCGCAACTGCCGCCCTGGCCAGGGCGGCGGTTACACGACCACCACCCTCACCAGGGCGGCGGTTATGTGACCGCCACCTTAAAGGCAGCGGTTACAGAACCGCCTCCCTGCCCAGGGCGGTGGTTTTGCACAGAAAGCAAAAGGAGCTTGCTATTAGACATTGCACTTGTATTTTTATCATTTCTATATGTTTTTACGACTCTCTCCGGCATTGATTAGATACTAACTTGCTCTATTTTGTGTGTTTTTGGGTGTATGCAGGCGAGAGAGGAGTACATCAGATGGAGTCTAGAGAGGGAGTGTGATTGGTTTCCCGGGGTATTGGCTGCCCTCTCACCAGATGAGGAGGACACATTGCAGAGGGCCGGCATACTGCGTATATCGCGCGTGCCTCATGTCGCACCATCTAGTCACATCCTTTGTGACTTGTTTTCTTATTGGGATGCAGATCGGAACACTTTCCGACTGCCAGGGGTCCGCGGTGAGTGGACGATTACTTTGGAGGATGTTTACCGTATCCTGGGGGTCCCGATCATCGGGGAGGAGACTCACACTGGAGACAGCAGGGTCCCGAGCACAGATTGCACAGTGGGCAAGGTTACATGGGGGATGCAGCCATCTCCACAGGGCCGAAGAAGGGAGTGAGAGTTAGATCCATTCCTTCTTTGCCCATCCCCGTATTTCGACAGGCTATCATGGGGATCCTTGCCTCGAGGCTGATCGGGGACAAGGGAGGGGATACCTTACTATACTGCTGGGCCCCCATCATTGCACAGATAGAGGGGCATGGTCGGATATACGCCTGGGGCGCAGATATTTTGGGGACCACTTATCACGACTTATACAGGGTGGTCCATTTACAGGGACAGTCTTTGAGCCACCCTACTCTAGTTATGAGTTGGGTGTATGAGCGCTTCATTCCCTATGGCAGAGGCGTGGAGGTGGCAGATCCCGGGGCTGTGAGGGCAGCCAGATGGTCAGACATGTCGGTGCTTAGAGCACCTCACCAGCCAGTAGCTTCCCTCACCACAGCAGATATGGAGGCCACACCGTACCAGCTCATGGCCGGCATTTGGGGAGAGGAGGCTCTCACATTGATCTCTTGCTCCACCACAGGGCAGCTTATTGACCATGTGGGACGGGTGGAGGTACATCCTTTCGGTAGGGTTCCTCAGCAGTTCGGCCTCCCATATGTGGGCATGCTTCCTCCAGTGGCACCAGTCTATAGATCAGTCCGGGAGGCTAGAGGGGGGCCTAGAGGCCGTGGTTGGACAGTGGTCACTCCTGGTATTCCTATTGCAGCCAGGGGGATTGTTCGGGCTAGAGGGAGAGCTGGTGTGCCTCGGGCACCTTTACTTCAGATTACTACGGGTCCTGCTCATAGCAGCGATGACCCTATAGATATCGACTCCGATTCTGAGGAGCTCCACAGAGGGAGGGTCAGAGGAGCAGACAGATGATAGCGATCCTGAGTGGCATGACACTCAGGATATTTTGTAGGCAGAGAGGGAGGAGCAGAGTGCAGAGAGAGAGAGACTCTAGTGTAAGAGGAGCCACTCTCCCAGGGCCATGGTGGAGAGGATGAGTCTAGTTGCGGGACGACATGTTGCCCCTACTACAGGAGCAGCCCCTCAGTCGGCAGTGGCATCTGCAGCGGGCGCTGGCCCTAGTGACCCATCTTGGAGGCCCGGTGACCCGAGTAAGTCATCCTTTCATCCTTTTCAATGTTTGTCTAATTTAGGACTCGTTTTAATTGCTATCTCTCCTTATATTTGTATCTTGTATATTTTAGCCTCTTGCCTAGTTTCTAATTCGTCTTTCTTCTTTGTTTTGCAGAGACCGTTGACGAGTGGCGGGATCTAACCCGTAGGGTATGCACTGATTCTCTGATGATCCCTATGGATAAGACCCGTGTGCGGAGCTATCTGTAGATGTTGGGGAGCCTTTAGCAGCCGGTAGGCATACTGACGTCTTCGCTCCCGTTTGGCACGTGGCTAGAATGGTGTCGACTCTCCGTACAGAGTTGGCATGCTATAGGACAGCCGATTGTCTTATGAGGAGCCATTCTCGTGGCGAGACCGCGGCTGCTCCTCAAGACCCTGAGCCCTCCGTGCATTTAGAGCGCCGGCGTAGCCGGAGTCCTAGGCGAGGGCACACACCCTCGGAGGGGTCGCGTAGGGGTTGAGAGGCGACTTGGCCCTGTGTATTTTGTACTATAGATTCTTTTGCATATCACGGGCTCTTTGAGCATTTTGACCATGCCTAGAGCATGATGGCATTGTATATAAACATTGATTATTTATATATATGCATTTGATTTTAGATCAAAAGCTTGTCACTCACGTTTGTCCTTTCTATTTCCAACTGCTTTGTGTATACTACGATGTATGTTTATATGCTTTCTAGAATGTATGCAATGGAGAACAGATGATGCAAATGCTTGCTTTCTTTTTGTGTTTCATGATGCTGATACATGATATTGTAGATATATTGTGATCTTAAATCTTAGCTTCTGTGAGCAATTTGGATACCTCACGTTTGTTTTGGCAAAGTGATGAAAATAACCAGTATGATGAACAGATTAACTTGCCCCACTCCTAACTCCACGCAACTAGTAGGATGCGAGGGCTCATCACCAAGAGCCAAGAAGGGTGCAAGTGTATGAAATATGGTGAAACAATAGTGATGAAGGACAGACGAAGCTTTGGTGGAACCAAATTGAAAACTACAAGCTTACTCCACCCGAATGACTTCATAGTTTTGGGTGCAACTTGCTTTGCGGTTTAACCAGACTTAGACCCGTAGATGGCCACATAGTAGACAAAATCTGGTTTTTAGGATTTTTAACTCTCTTGGAATTTTGAGCATCTGATTCATTCGTTTTTGACTCAAAGTTTGAATAGTTTGTTTATGACCTTTTAATGTTTGCATTGTCTAGAGGACCCCCTACACTTTGCCCCATGCTACCTGTAAGAAGCATGGGTTTATCACCGTGGGCAAGGCATAGGCGAGTAAGGGCATTTCCATCCTTTCCCAACCCTACGTCACTAGTAAGAGACGCAAGCTCATCACCGAAGGTTGGTAGGGCAAGGAAATGTGTAAAAATAAAATTTTCTATTTAATCACTTTTTGACTTGTCTTTTTGAGTAAAATGTCAGTATATGCTTGTTTCCAAAGAGATGTATATATGGGATAGATGTGACACCATGAAGCTTCTAGAACAGACCATAGGCAAGACACCAATCCTAAGAAGAAATCAAAGCGAGAACAAACTTGCAGATCTTGGTATGGTTACCGTTAAGACTTCGTCATGTTTGATTTTATTTGATAAAAGATTCTGAAGTGATTGATGATATCGCGAAAATGGAGAGATATGATTAGAAAGTTTTGTGCCAACAACATCATGAGTTTGTAATGAATTACTTTGAGAATAGATTCCTTGATCACAATTTGTGTAAGAACAAGTGGACAAAATGATCTAAATCTATATGAAGATGCAATGTAGATAGTTATATAGGTAGTGCTAGCTGCTTATGCGTAGAAACGCTTGAGGTGCAGGGAATTGACTGTTTCACCAAATTCCTCACCTTCTAGCGTGCATAAGAGGTATGCACCATTTCCATAGTCCTTCGTGACTCGGTATGGGCCCAACCATTTGGGCCGGAATTTCCTTCCTTCGCCGGTCTTCTTGTCGATCCGGCTGTCTAGTCTTAGAACTAGATCACCTTCGTATATATCGCGTTCATAAACCTTCTTGTTATACTGCCGGCACATTCGGTCAGCATAAGCTCTATGCCGCTGCTCAGCATCTAACCTAGTTTCATCTAGGCTTTCTAGTTGGGAGAGACGTGCTTCTCTGTAAGCGTCTTCATCCAGAATCCCTTGTAGTGAAATGCGGAGACTGGGTATTTCGACCTCAAGCGGGAGAACTGCTTCTGCCCCAAATACTAGCGAGAAAGGAGTTGCTCCTGTTGGTGTTCTTATTGAGGTTCGGTGGGCCCACAAGGCCGGATATAACTTCAAATGCCAATCTCGCTTGTTTTCTTTCACCGTTTTAAGGAGAATGGCTTTCAGCGTTTTGTTTGTTGCTTCAGCCTGCCCATTGGCTTGGGGATAATACAAGGAAGCCGTATGATGGCTTATTTTAAATTTGTTGCATAGTTCACGAACTTCTTCATTCTTGAAAGAAGTTCCATTATCTGAGATAATGATTTGCGGGATACCGTATCTGCAAATGATTTGATTCAGAATGAACTTAGCGATCACAGAACCAGGTACGGTAGTAAGAGGCATGGCCTCCACCCATTTGGTAAAATATTCAGTGGCCGTAATTATAAAATTGTGGCTGTCTGTGGATGAGGGAGAGAATTTCCCTATTAAGTCTAGGCCCCATGTAGAAAAGGGCCATGGAGTAGCGATTGGTTGTAGAGCTTGTGCTGGCATGTGGATCTCGTGGGAGAATTCCTGGCACTTATGACACCTGCGTGCAAACTCTATCGCATCATGTTCTAGAGTGGGCCAGAAATAGCCCATTCGATGTATTTTTCGAGCAGTGGCATGGCCACCGAAGTGGCCTCCACATATACCGCTGTGGGATTCATGGAGAATCCTCTTGGACTCTTCTGTGTCGACACACCTTAAGAGCATTCCATCGAATGCTTTTCGATAGAGCACCTGCTCTATAATGACATATTTGGCTACGATTATGCGTAATCGCCTTCTTTGTTGCGGTGTCACTGCATCCGGGTACGTATGGTCCATGATATAATTAATGATATCAGTGTACCAAGGGCACTCAGAAATAGCAGGTCGAGTTTCGATGTAGTATACGCATTCATCTGGAAAATCCAAATCTACTAGATCACCTCCGTCTAATGGGTTGTCAGCTAACCAATCCACGATGATTTGTCCTTTAACTGACTTCTGATTTACAAATGTTAATTCGAACTCTCCCATTAAGGTTATAAAACGTCCAGCCTTTTTGGATAAGGAACCTTGTGTGAGAAAAGTCCGTAAATGGTCCGTCTTTACCATGACCTTTGTTTCTTGATTCAGCATGTAATGTCTTAGACGTTTAGTAGCAAAGACTATGGCAAGACATTCTCGCTCTGCTTGTGTATAGCGTGTTTCATAGTCGAGCAGTGTTCGGCTAATGAAATAAATCACACGTTCTTTCTTGTCATCGTCTTCTTGGGCCAACATACAGGCCAGCGAGACATTGGTAGCTCGCGAATATAGGATTAACGGGTGATCCAGCTTAGGTGGCATTAGCGTAGGTGGTGACAGCAAGAAACGTTTAACTGCGTTGAAAGCTTCGTTGCAGTCTTCGGTCCAATCAATGCTATAGTCTTTCTTGAGTAAATTGTTGATTGGATGAATAGCGAAGCTTAAGTCCGGGATGAATCTCCGGATTGCACCCAGCTTCCCGAGAAATGATCTGATTCCAGATTCACTCGAAGGTGGGACCATTTCGAGGACAGCCCGAATTTTGGTTGGATCAACGTCGATCCCTCGTGACGATATGATGTAACCTAGGAGCTTTCCTCCTGTTACACCAAAGACGCATTTCTCTGGGTTTAGCATGACTCCGTATTCTATTAGGCGTGAAAGAATGATGCGGAGTACTTCGGGATGGTCACAACGCTTCTTGGCCTTAGCCAACAAGTCATCTACGTAGGATTCCATGATTTTATGAATTAAATCGTGAAATATGTATGTCATGGCCCGCTGGTACGTAGCACCAGCGTTCTTGAGACCGAATGGCATAACAGCGTAGCAATAGGTTCCCCAAGGAGTTATAAACGTGGTTTTAGCTTGATCTTGCTCGGATATTCTGATTTGATTGTATCCCGAGAATCCATCCATGAGAGACAAAAGTTCAAAACCAGCTGTTGCATCAACAATAACGTCTATGGATGGTAATGGGAAATCGTCTTTAGGACACGCTTTGTTGATGTCTCGGAAATCTATGCAAATGCGTATCTTTCCGTTCTTCTTGAGAACGGGAACGATATTAGATACCCATTGGGAGTAGTCAACTGGCTTGATAAATCCTACCTGAAGGAGTTTTATTACTTCCTCTTTTACCATGAGAGCTACTTTGGGTTTCATGGGCCTTGATTTTTGTTTAATTGGCTTTGCATCCGATCTAGTGACGAGGTTGTGTACCGCAATGTGGGGTGCGACTCCCGTCATCTCCTTGTAATTAAATGCAAACGCCTTCTGATGTTCTTTGAGAACCTGAGTATGTATTTCCACTTCTTCTGGTGTCAACGAAGAACCTAGTTTCAATATTCTTGGTTCATCTTCTGTCCCAATGTTGACATCGATTGTTTCTTCGATTAAAGAGGCGTTACCCTCTTCGAACTCAGGTGGTGCTGGAGGTAAATCTAGATCATCCCCATTTTCTATTGCGTATATGTTAGGTTCCCTTTGTGACGGAAGATCCGTTACGGGATTTCCGAAGTAGGAGGACGAATGTGGGATCAGGGATAAATCTAGCATGTGATAGGAGAGATGTAATGCTGCATAGGCATTTAAATAATCCAAAGTAGCCGCATCATTTCCAACATGGTCTAGGACGGTAGATTCACTTCCGCTTAAAAGAGGATTTGTCATTGTTTTTATTAGTGGCTCGTCACGAATGGATATTGTGAAGTGAGTATCTTCTAGCTCATTGCTTGGAGTAAAACGTGATGCCGAGGTTGCTATTGAATCGGCGAGAAGATTTTTCTCTCGCGGGATCGCTTCAATGGATATGAAGTTAAACGCCTTGCTTAAATCTAATACAGCATTTTTGTAGAGTTGTAAATGTTCGGCTTTAGTTTCATATACTTCAGAAACTTGGTTTGTTACTAATTGCGAGTCTCCCAAGACTCTGATGTTATTAATACCAATTCTTCTGGCTAAGGTGAGGCCAAGGAGGAGGGCTTCGTACTCAGCGCCATTGTTTGTGCATTCAAAGTTTAACTTAAATGAGAATGGGAGGACCTTCTCCTCGGGCGAAGTAAGAATTATACCTGCCCCCGCTCCATAACGACATTTAGCTCCATCGAAATGGAGAGTCCAATACTTAGCCGGGAGTGTAGATGTTGGGGCATCTGCCGCGTTTGCACACTCTACTTCTATCATACAGAGATCCTCTGCCGGTAAGGAACCAACACCTAGGGAAAATCCTATGCCTACTGAATCGAATGGTAAGAACATTGGTGAATCTTGTTCTATCAATTCAACGATTTTCGCAGTAGTCCCTAATGATACTGTTTCTTTAGTTTTACCTTTAGGGGTTGGAGTTGTTTTGGCTATGCTGGTAGTTTCAAGATCCGTTGTAGGTATCAACTTTTCCTCTGGCTTTGGGTCAGAGGGTTTATTAAGTTGGTTTGTTGGCAGCTCAAATTCTGAGTGCACCCCTGGTCTTTTCTTTAAATCAGCTAGGTGCAAATCGAAAGGTTTTGGATCGCCTTTGGCTACAAATACCTTTCCCAGATGCAAGAATCTTACTTCTTGAAATAGCGTGGAAGGGATTGCCTTCATTCGATGTATCCAAGGTCGGCCGAGGATCATATTATAGTTAGTTTCCCGATCTATAATGTAAAACTCAGTCAAGATGGTTTTGGGCCCTAAGGTGACTGGCAGTATTATAGTTCCTATCGAAGTGGCTTTAAGGCTATCATAGCCTCTCAA
Source organism: Taxus chinensis (assembly GCA_019776745.2). NCBI lineage: Eukaryota > Viridiplantae > Streptophyta > Pinopsida > Cupressales > Taxaceae > Taxus > Taxus chinensis. Next base: position 883,847,103 of record CM034151.1, read on the forward strand.
GGTATTTCGTGTAGTGGAACAGTTTGTTTCTCCATATCCAAGTTTTTGGAGGAAAGAGAAAGGGACTATGTTAACTGCAGCCCCATCGTCAACCATTGCCCGTTTTACATAGTTATTATAAACCCACACTTGCAAGTGTAAGGCTGGGTCACCTCGGCGTGCGATCTCAGCATCTGTGGGCATTTTACTTATTTCGAAGATGAATTCGACATCCTTGTCCGGCTGCCCCGGAGGGTGGATATCAAAATCTACGTGATTTACTTGTGTTTCGGGAGGTGGAGTGATGTTAATTAGATGGCCTAGACCTAATGCTTCTAAAAGAGCAGCTCTGTGAGGGGGAGAGTTCTTTAGTAAGTCCAAAAATGAAATGTGTGAGAAGGTCTTTGTTAGGTCACTAATTAAATCATACGCACCGATGGGTTTTTCAACTATTTGCTGACTCTTATCTGCCTCTGGCAGATGACTTGGGCTTGGTTGAGAGAAATACTCTCGTGTTCTCGTTATAGCTTCGATAGGTAGTTCAGCGTCTAATTCTACCAAACTGACTATCTTAGGTCTCGGTTGAGCTCCCAACTGTGGCGCGACTGACGGATTTAATGAAGTCGAGGCTTCATGGTCATTGTTTCCCGTCACTGCACCTTTGTTTGTTCCGGTTGGATTCAGCCTATTGCTGTCATGATTTGGGAGCGGATCATTAAAGATCTTGAGGGGAGCATTCTGAGGAGAAACTGCCCCTGCGAGAGTATTTGGTGATGATGAGACGGGATCTGCCAAAAACAAGTCTGTGAAGAACTGTCTTTGTTCTTCTGGCAAACGTTGCATAAATTTATTGTAGTCACGGCACGTTCTAGTGTCGTGACCATGAATTTTATGGAAACCACAATAAGAATTGGGATTATAATTCCTGTTTTGTTGGTTTGGTGTGTATTGTGGCCTAAAATTCCGATCAAACTGTTGCCTATTAGGACCAAAGTTTTGGAATTGTTGTTTTTGGTTTTGACTTTGGTTTTGGTAACCAAATGAGTTTTGGCTTGGCCCTTGTATGGGATTTCACCGTTGTTGTTGTTGTTGTTGTGGATGGTTAAAATCCACTGTATTGACCGTTGGGGTAAAGTTGTTGTTTCGCTGGTTGTTTGTTTGTGACGGAGTATTAACAACATTTACCCTCTTGGGCTGGTCAGTTACCCCATCCGTTGTTACCCCACGATTTTTGTTAAGGATTTTGGGTCCTTGATTGACGTTTGTGGTAGTTGTAGTATTTTGAGTGGAGGTGATTAACCTCCCGTTTGCTCCATATGTCTTACGACCACTATCTATTGCTGCCTGGTCTATTCGTAGAGCGCTCTCAAGTACTTCATCATAAGTCCTCAGTGGGAACTTCTGGACTTCTTCCTTCACTTCTCTGCTGAGAGAATGAAGGAATAAATCACATAGTTCCATCTGATCCATGTTTGGAGCACTTGCTGATGAATAAAGAACTGTACGCCACCTCTGGATGAAATGAGCGACAGATTCATTGTGTTCTTGTTTGATATGCAAGAATTCCCTGATTCCTGTTCTCAGTAGTTTGTTCATGTCGAAGGCTTTGATGAACTCTGACACGAGTTGTTTAAATGAATGTATGGAAGCCTCAGGTATTCTATAATACCAATCGAGAGCAATGCCCTCCAGTGTTTTGGGGAATATTTTAGCAACAACCCCATCCCAAGGGAGTAATTCTCGTATGGCTGTAGCGTAAGCTTTGATATGTGCGTTTGGATCTCCTTCACCCTTGAACTTGGGAAAATCAGGGAGAGGTCTTGGAAGCATGACGCTTCGTATGGTGAAATCTAAGGGTTCCTTTAGATATTCTGAATACGTCCCTATCGCATAGCTTTCGACCATTGATGGTGTTTGCTGAGGGAGTGGTGGTGGGATGGGTTGTTGATACGGTGCAGTGTACGCGTTGGCAGGGGCATAGGGAGGTCCCTGCGTTTGAGCAAACATGCTGGGAGAGGAGAACATATCTCCTTGTGGTGATTTAGAGTACATGTTTAAATAGGACGGGGTATTGTCGAGGAACGGACTGTTCGACACTAGACCGGGAGGAGTAGTGTTAGAGATGATAGGCCTTGTTGGCGTTTGCTGTGGATATTGAGGAGGCATGCCTAACGTGCCTACTCCCGTAAGGAGATCTACCTGACCAGAGTGGTATGGAGGATTGGAACTTCCTGTTTGTATGAACGGAGAATTTTGACTTGCTTGAGCCAGTTCTAACCCTCTCACTCTTTCTACTAACGTTGAAATGACTTCATTTGGTGAAGCCACGGTACTTTGCCTGAGCGGCGTTTGTTGTATACCTTGGTGTTGTAAAGGTACATGATATCCTGTCATAAACTGATCGCTATTTTGCCAAGTTTCTCCCAGAATATTTCCTGTATGCAGTGGCATAGAGGTATTTTCTTGAAAAGAGATTTCGGGTTGTATTTGTAAACCTCCTATAGATGGGTACATTCCCTGGGAGTGTTGTTCACTCCTAGGATAACGTGTTGACTGTCCATCATCTAAGACCAGGTATGGATCTGATTGTCTACTAATATGTGGTCTGAGTAGTATTTGAGGAGACGAACCAGATTCTCCGGTAAACGTCATATTGTTTGAACCTGAAGGCTCTGTTTGTTGGGTTCGAGGGGGTTGATCTAACTCCTCAGTTTGAAAAGACGAACTATATCTGATTCTTGGGGTTTGTGTTGACAACTGATTAGTTGAATAGTTGTCACCCCATACTGAGAGCGAGGGTGATGATTCCCTATTCTGTTGGGCGTAGTATGCCTCAAGACCCAGGAGGGGTCTGCCATATGCGTCGAATCCCGACATATTCGGGGGGTATATGAATACCCGCAGAATAATGGGAAGGAGCGAAGGTGGATGAGAGAAGATGAAACTTCTCAAAGAGAAGGTGAAACAGTTGTTTGTTTCACGTCGGGTTCACCAATTTTGTACGCCGGAAAAGCGACAGGCGAGCGTGAGAATCTACAAGTGACTCTTCCGCGTACCCGACCTCCCGAGGTCGTGCCGAGACAGCCGGTGGGGATGGAATATGCAGACAAACTAGTTAGGTAGTCTAATGTCTTCGACACGCACTAGTGGAATTTGTGAATCTAAGGCAAAGAAGGCCCTTCTAACTTGGACTGGTGTGATAGATCGATCAGCGAGGATGACTGCTCGAAGGCTCCAATCAATATCGAGCTCTGGCGTGATTCGATCTATGGGTTGTGGAATGCGTGGGAAATGACCCGGGATTGTTTCGTGTATTTCTCCTGATAAGGTCATATAGTGGATGATGAATACAATCGATTCTATGGATGATTTTCTGGCCTAGTCCAGAATTCCCTAGCTTCGTTAGCCGCTATATCTAGTAAGGACAGTTGTTCGATGATGATAGGTGGAAGTGGGGTGGACTGAAACACTAGTGTGCGTAGGCCAGTGTCTATATCTAACTGACTTGTGGATTCGTTGGGCTGTGGGATCTGTGGATCACAACCATAGACTCTTGGTTGTTGCGGTCCTGTTATGGTCATACGCGAGATCAAGTTCTAATCCCTAGTATCCAGTAATCGTATGCCTTTTCAGCTTCTATGTTTAGAACCAACAGTTGTGTGATCTTCTCAGAATACCTTACAGACGTTCTCGCAACCTGGATTCTTAAGCTGGTATCTATATCTACGAGGGTGTCTCCAGCGTCTGGCTGTGGAACTAGAGGATCACACCCGAATGTTTGTTCTCTTTCGAGCCCTTCTACAGTCATGTGGATATTTTTCCTAGTGCAACCTGTAGTTTGGCTGACTTGACCAAAATGTATATGCTTGGTCGTCTTCTATGTTTAATCCTCTTAACTGTGAACTGATCAGTTGTAAATCTGTGGTTGTTCGGAATACTTGTATCCTGAGATTTTGGTCTATGTCAACTATTGCTGTGACTAGGTTTGGTTGAGGCACGATTGGCTCAAATATATATTCCCTGGGCTCTTGAGGTCCCGTGATTGTCATACGAAACAAAATGCAATCTAACTGTGATGAAACAAATTCTAACTAAGTGAAATAAATCTAACTACATATAACTCTTATTTTTCTATGAAATATTTGACAATTTTAAGGGAAGCAAACTATTTTAAACGTATCTAGAAATAATAACTAAACAATAATTGAAAACAGACAAGATAACCGAGTGTGGTTATTTGCCTGTGCGATTTGTAGAATTATTCTAAATAAAATAGCCTGTCTAATCTACCTGCAAGATTCTCGATCCTACCTCAGAAGTGAGGAGTGAATCATAGTTTCTCAGAAACTATCAATCCCCACAGCTTCCTTGGCAATGTCGAGAATAGAATGAAATGAAATAAAGCGATTAACTACTCTATTTGATATGAATCTGACTAGAACTTTGAAATGTAAAACCTGGATTCCGCAGAACAGTGGCGAATCCGATGGTGTGTGTATGATCTCGTCCCCTCAGTATGATCTTCTCGTTCTTTCGTGTTCACTTGGATCCAGAAAAGCGTGTAATGCTAGCACCGATAGGAGTAGATTTTGGGATAAGGACAGCTCAGAATGCAGACCGAGAATGCGAGTAGGAGAGGGATAGCGCAAGAGTACAGAGCTTGGCTTATGTGATTCCTAGCGGGATTTTACTACGAGTCATGCAACGTGAAGCGACCAGAACCTGCAACTATCCTATACGAAGAGCAAAACCTACAACTTTAATGGCTTCCTAAGCTATCCTGTTCCAATGGTTTGGATAAAACAACAACGCTGTTTGCACAAGTTGGATATGTGGCTTATCAACAGCTGAATAAAACTAACCAGGCAAATAATGAATTAAACTAAGAACTCCAAGACACAACGAAAGTAAATCTACAGCAAAGAGAAATTCAGAGGCAAGCTTCTAACTGGATTGGATGAAATGACAGCACTGCCTGCACAAGATGGGTCTGTGGCTTACCAACAGCTGAGCAATTTAACAAAAGATGCAAGTGAATTCAAGCTATGGCTTCTAAACAAGCTAACTAACTAAAGCACTAAAATGAGGGAATGAGAGCAAAGATCAAACTTCAAAATCCAGCCAAGCTTCAGACCAAAACTCCAGACCAAATTCTTCACCAAAATCTTCACCAAAATCAGACCATTTGCATGTACACAAACCATGCATTTATAGGAATTCAAGCATCCAAGAAGCAAAACCAAATTGAACTCCTAAACAATAAACAAAGGAAAAACATTGTTCCAGGGGACCAAAAACATTAATGCATGCTCAAGTCGGCAAGGAAAGCTGGTGAGTCGTGATATTTCACGCGGGTCGCGTCAAAAGAGCGTTCTGGAAAACACGCACAGGACCACCGCTCTGAGCAGGGAGGTGGTTACAGGACTGCCGCCCTGTTCAAGGCGGCGGTCACGAGACCGCCGCCCTGCAGGGCGGCGGTTTCGTCACTGAAGGTCAAGAGGCCAAGGAAAGAGGGAAAAAGGGGAAAACAAAGGGCACGGGGGCTAAGCGGGGCATGCAGGATGTTAACGCATACTCCGAGGGCTTTTCCGGATCCCGAACACCTTGCGAGGAGACCTGTATCATCATTGGGGCACTTGTTACACTGTTCTGGCAGTACAGTACCTTATAATTTTGGGTGCCTACATAATATTTATATTTTTGTATATATAAATATTTACTTAGATTTATTTATCAATTGGTTATGTTAAGTATATCAAATCATAAGTCTACACCATAACCTCATTCAAAATTTAATATCACTTTTCCTCTGTCATTCCTACATTGTATAGCTTTATTCACCAAAATTAGGTTTAATGTGTCACCCAAAATCATTCTTTTACCCATCTTATATTGAAATTTTTACCCTCTTTCCAACTATAGGATGCCTACAAATATGATATACATCCTCTAATATTATAGTTATCTCACAGGATATGGGGAGGAAAAACGTGTTAAGTGTATGGGTTCCACTCCTCACACAATTCGATGATCAACTGGATATTTAGAGGAACATTTCCCAATCTACATACATGTAATTTTTCATCATCCAATACATCCAAGACCTCCTAATATAGCAAAAATATAAGACGCTTCTCTATATGGATGACACCATATAGCTCTCTAGGATGTACATCTCTATGTACTCAGAGATCAATTAAACAAAACATATGTTAGATCATTTATTATAAATCAATACACTATATTAATCATGCAATATGCTAAATGGTATTATGAAACTAGATTTTGCGATGGATATGGAAGTCTTCTCTTACCCTAACCTAAATGAAAATAATGGTAATGATGGTGTGATTTAGCCCATTCCTTAGCCTTTAGCCATGTCCATTCCTTTTAGCGATTGTAGGGGAGAGATGGTAATAGGGTCCTTTTCTGTTTCTGTGGATCTAGGATGCTAAGAAAAAGGTAACAATCATTATTTAAGTGATACCATGGGTGATTTTTTGGTTTACGTTGGTTTCTTTCTTAGGGGATCATGGTACATAGGTAGAATACTACCAACTCGTGGAGGTTCAACTTCTTGCAAGCCAGTTTTGGATGTTGTAGCCGGGAAACCTCCACCCAAACGCTCATTCCTTGAAGCTACCTCAAGACCAATCAAGGTACTCAAATAGGTTGTTCAACACATTTTCATTTCCTAAAATTCCATTTTCATATCCTTTAGGGAGGTTGTCATCTAGAGGGAACATTTCTTCATAATCCATGGTATGATCTATCACTTCATTGGATTTTTTCCTAGCCTCCTAAACCTCCACTATTGGATTTCAAAGTTTTGAAACCCTCTATTGGATGGTAAAATTAATATTTATCCCTATGAAAGATGCATTTTTAGTTTCATTTTTCAATTAATCTAGGATAAGGATATAATTTTCAATCGGCTCAAGGTTTTCCAAGAGCATCACCTACTTATTAAACCTCAGTTTACTTCTTTGAAAATATCTAAAGAAATATTTTTGACCAAGCCATTATGGGTATGATTTCCTCACCTCCATTTTTTAGAGTGAGGATTTCCTGGTCTTCATTATTAATGCCATAGGTATATTTTTGTTCATCGATCCTAAGACAAAGGATGCATCTAATTCTACTTTTTCCCATAGTCTAGTGGATTTGGATACATCAAAAGACCTTTGGGATAATATTGTGCTCAATGTGTGTTGTCCACTCAAAATTCCCCTGCTCTTAAGAAAGTGAAAATTTAAAATTTTGAGTTTAAGTGTTTTCTCTGTTGTACTGGTAAAGTGAAAAGTCAAGAAATTGAGAAAATCTACGTTTTTGGGTCATTTTGTGTGTTTTTCGGGCCTGTCGGACATTTTTGTCCCGCGTGTCCCAAGTTCAATTGGGCCCTCTATTCCCCAATCGTCCGGTTCACCCAAAGTCTGTTCTTTTTGGGCCCATCGGAACTTTTTGTCCCAAATGTCCCAAGTTCACCCGGACCAATTGTTTCATTTTCACCCGAATTGGCCGAGCCGCGTACTTTGCGCTTTCATGTCCCAAATGTCCCAAGTTCACCCGGACCAGTTGTTCCATTTTCGCCTGATTCAGCTAAGTCGCGTACTTCGCGTACTTCTATCCCGCGTGTCCCAAGAGCATTTGTGTGTCTTTTCCCCACTTCACCCGAATCGGCCGAGCCGCGTACTTTGCGCTTTCACGTCCCACATGTCCCAAATGAACCAAAGTGCTATTTGTGCTAATTTTTCATGCTCTACCCGAATACCTTGTTTTTCAAATTAGTAGGTATGTATTAACTGTGCATTCATTACCTTTCTCTCTCCTAAACGGCTATATAACGAGTGAACCCCCTATGCGTTTTGCACATTGTTTTCCTGCTATCTTTGCTTGAACCTTTACAATCTAAATTCCTGCGCGCATATCCATTTTCCTCTGCAATTCCTTCCCAAGTCTAGCTTGCAGCTCTGCTCTCTGGATTACTATCAACATGAAGATCAAATTTCAGGGGCAAGAACAAATCTCACCACTAGAGTCTGTCGTTCCCGATATCGGGGACAGTGAAGTTCACCATCTTGACTTTAGTTATTTTTGGTCGAGGATGACAGACGCAAACCATACACCAATGTCATAGATGATTCATGACAGCGGTTTGGCTTTTGCTGGTGGTTTCCCAATCTTGGTGTAATGTGCAGTTACAGTGCTTTCATGCGGAGCTCATTTCAATCTTGATTCGAGCGAATTGACAAACATACACGTCAGTCCCACGTGGCAGAGACATAGCCGAGGCATTGAAGAGATTCAGGTAGCGGATTTTTAAGTCAGTGGGTCCCTCCCAGTCATAAGCACCGGTCTTCTTCTCCTTATTCTTCTCTTCTCTTCCCATTCTTTCTCTCAGAGTTATTGTAATTAGTTGAGGATTGCGATTGGCGACCCTTTAACTAATCATTAGTTAAAAGAAGTAGTTACCGAGCGTAACTGAATTGTAAACTATATAATGGCCTCTCCTCACCATTTTGAAGAAGGAGGAAATTGGCTTATTTTCTGAAAGTGTAAATAAATCATAAAGAAATCAATACAGAAGGGCTTTTCATTCTTCGTCTATCTAATCTCTTTTATCCCTAAGCTTTTCATTTAATCTTGTTAAGATCATTTGTCTATATTATATTAAGAAGCTTTGTATTCTTGCAGATGTTATTGATAGAACTTTGTGTCTTTCAAATTTCATCTTATTAGTATGATACAATTGATCTTGTTTCAATTCACTGTACCTTCGCATGCATAAAGAATTACTCTGTCATCTATAATTCTAAATGGTGTCTTTCTACTCGTTCTTGTTTTCTCATTCCTCAGTCCTTTTGTAACTGATGCTCCTTATAGAAAACACTTTCGTAAATATCCAAGTTCCACAAGAAAATCATGTTTTGTATATGTGTAAATAGGTTCATTTCTGAATAAGGGAACCTCTCCCATTAAAGAGGAGGGACTTCTTGTCCCCTGACTGTTGCTCTTCGTGAAGTCCTATTTGACGACCAGCAGTTTTTGGCGACTCCGCTGGGGAAATCATATTCCATTTCTGTAATTTTTGATCATCTTTTGATCTAGCGACTCCGCATTTTACTAGAGGGAGAAGGGCCCTTGGTATTGAAGATTCTCAGTTTTAGCTTTTGGAGCAGCAGGGTTTTCCTTTCTCTTCAACAAGAAATAGAAAGACTCATTCAACAAGTACTCCACCTGTCCAAGATAGAATCCCTACGGGTGGTATTCCTTCAGAGTCAATCAGTCCTAATCTTCGAGCTTTGATTCTTGTTGGTGTTTTCGTTCCTCTTCAAGCCATTTTTCCAAGAATGGCAGTACCACTGCCCTGGGGTCATTGTGTCGGGCCCCTTGCCCTTCCTCAGCCTTTGTACGAGTTACCCAAAGGTAACTAGAAGAACTTCCCTAAATTTAAAGGCGATGGTAAAGTGCATCCTGATGAACACATCGCAGCCTTCATAGTTACATGTGGAGTTCTGGGAGTTGAACATGAAGATGTCTCCGTAAGACTTTTCATTGAGACTTTACAAGATAATGCTGCTGATTGGTTCTATCACCTCTCGGCTGGTGCTATCACTAGCTGGGACACAATGAGAACTGGGTTTGAAAACCGTTTCAACCTAGCAGAAGACGTGCATGCCTTACTAGCCCAAATCTCTCAAATAAAGAAAGATTCACAAGAGCCCATGAGATAATTTGTGGCCCGCTTCAACAGGTTTATTAACAAAATTCTGACAAATACTCGACCTGTAGATCAAATTCAAAAATGTTTTTTCCTAAATGCTCAATCGCCTGAAGTTAGTTATGCACTGAGAAGGGCTAATCTCGCAACATTGGTTGAAGATCAAACTCTTGTTGTTAGTGTCGAAGATGATTTAATCATGTCAGGGAAGTTGAGGAGAGACCCTTCTAAATCTAAATCTGCTTCTTCCTCCTCTTCCACCCCTGGACCTAACACTGATCCATTGGTACAGAAACTTGCAAATGATCTCATTGCCATAAAGAAACAATTAGCTCAGCATGCTCCCTATGTAGACGTTCCAAGGAGGAATTTTCAGCCCAGAAATCATTTTCTTGCTGCTCAAACAAGGCTAGTGCTTGAAGGACCTCCTATTAAAGTTCTTGTCAATGCAACCTGTGAAGTTGAGGAACCTGAAGATGAAGAGGTTAATGAAGATTGCGAGGAATTTGTTGAAGAGGTTGATGATGAAGTAGATGAACTTGAGGGATCTCGAGTTGATTTCTTCACCACTGAGGGCATAGATGATGAGGATGATTATGATGAAATAGTAGCAGACATGAATAGTGAATCATACGCTATCATGACTCGAGAGAAGACAAATCAGAGGGAGAAAGTGATGCAGCCCACCAAGAAATCTAAAGAACAGCCGAAAACTATCCCCGTAATTGCAAAAAGAGGATCTCCTATTCCCATTTCATCTGCACCAAAGGTGAGTCTTGTCAATTCTGCCACTAAAGTTTCTTCTTTTTCCCCTAAAATTGATAAACCTAAGTTTTCAAATGATGATAGCCCATCCACTTTTGGGTCTTTTGATATTATTGACCACCTGAAAAAGACTAAGGTTCAAATCTCAGAGGCTGAGTATTATCAAACCCATCCTAAGGCCTTTGCTAAAATGATTCACTTTGTTAATTCCCATTCTAAAACTACCTCTAAAGGCCTTTTACCCACTCCTTCTTCTGCACCACAGCCTAATCTGGTAGCCTCTGTCACCTCGCCCAATGACAAAATCAAACCATTCTATGTGACACTTCTTATAGCTGGCCATAGGCTCAGTAATTGTGTCATAGACTCAGGAGCCTCAGATAATGTGATGCCTGCTAAAGTAGCTCATGCCTTAGGTTTGACTCTCACATGCACTTATGGATCTTGTTATTCTATGGAGAGTAAGGAAGTGCCCTTAGTCGGAGGAATTAAAGATGCACAAGTGGCTTTTGCTGCTTTTCCTGAGAAGAAAGTTTTGGCTACCATCATAGTAGCAGATATTCCTCCTTCATACGGGATGTTGCTAAGCAGGAACTTTTGTAAGGATGTGGGTGGAGAAATTCAAATGGATTGGTCACATGCACTCGTACCTGTTAATGGGAAAATGAAGAAGTCACTGCCTGAGAAGCAATCTGAGTATATTGTACAAAAAATGGATGATCCCAAAGCACAAATACTCTATGAGGATATGGGGCATGGCAACTACATGATTATGTCTCCTGAAGAAATCCAACTCCCCAAAGTGTCACCTAAAGATCCTAATGGTGTTTGGATTTTAGAGTTTGATGGAAGTTGTTCCTCAACTGGTTCTGGAGCTGGTGTCATATTGTTGTCGCCTGAAGGAAGCCTTCATCCTTTTTCATTCAAGTTGCAGTTTGAAAATACCAATAATACAACAGAGTATGAAGCTCTCATTCTTGGACTACAAGTGGCAAAAGAACAAGGTGTGAAGAATCTTCTAGCTCGTGGGGATGCGGAATTGATTGTAAAGCAAGTGAGAAACCTCTTCCAGGTGAAAAATGGAAGGTTGAAACATTACAGGAATCGGGTGTGGGATTCCATTGAATTTCTTGATGCTTTCTCCATTGAAGCAATACCTAGGGAGAAGAATACTAGGGCTGATTCATTAGCAGTCTCTGGGTCACTACTAATTCCTCATCCTGACTTCTCTCAAGATAAGTTCACCATTGAGATGATCCATCGACCTAGTGTTCCTGATAATACAAATAACTGGAAATTTTTCAATAATGATCAACACTTGCTTTCTTTCTTAGAACTCAAAGATAATTTTGAACAGCTATACTTTGAAGGAAGTGATAACTTGCCTCGTGAAAGTGTGCCCTTTGACAAAGAAGCCACTCAAGGAGAAGAAACGGATCAGGATGGATGTATCAAACTCAAGGGAAACAAGATTTCTAAAGGATTGGTGAGTTTAGAGGAACTATTTGATAAACACGACAGGTATGTAAAGTCTAGAGCTTCTACTGGACCTCAACAATCAGCTGAATATGACAAAATTAATATTGGGAGTTCTACTGACCCTAAGCTCGTGAACATTAGAAAATGTTGCACAACAGATGAGAGGAAGAAATCAATTGATCTTTTAAAGAGGTATAAGGATGTTCTTGCCTACTCTTATGAAGATTTAAAAGCTTTCCAACCAAAAGAAATGCAGCATTTTATTCCTCTCAAACCTGGAATTAAGCCTTTTAAATAGAAGCAGAGGCAATACAATCCTAAAATAGCTGACACCATTTTTCAAGAAATACAGAAGTTGTTGAAAGCCAAAATCATTTTTCCTATCCATTATTCAACATGGATTGCCAATATTGTACCTATTAGAAAGAAAAATGGTGAGATTCGTATCTGTGTTGACTTCAGGAATCTGAATCAGGCTTCCTTGAAAGATAATTATCCTTTACCTATGATGGATCAGGTCTTACAAGTAGTAACAGGATCTGAAATGTTGTCTATGCTTGATGGATTCTCAAGATATAATCAGGTAGAATTTAATACTACAGATCAACACAAAACAACTTTCACTACCCCTTGGGGTACCTTTGCTTACAAAAGAATGCCTTTTGGGCTCATTAATGTTGGTGCCACTTTTTAGAGAGCTATGGATCTGGCCTTTGGAAGTTTGAAAGGGAAGTGTATTGTTGTATATCTTGATGACTTGATTGTGTATTCTAAAACAAGGGCAGATCATTTTCAGCACCTGGAGACAGTTCTGCTAAGATGTAGAGAACATGGGATCTCTTTGAATCCTAAAAAATTCATCTTTTGTGTCACAGAGGGGAAATTATTAGGGCACATCGTCTCCAAATATGGTATTAAAATTGATCCTAAGTGAGTTCAAGTTATTCAGAAAATTCCTCTCCCAACCAACAAAAAGGGCGTGCACTCTTTCTTTGGTAAGATCAATTTTTTGAGAAGATTCATCCCTGATTTTGCAGAACTAACTCTGAATATCTCCCAAATGATGAAAGGCAAACAAATTTTTGGTTCGTCTTCTGAAGGGAAAGAAGCCTTTGAAGATATTAAAAGATCCATTGCTAAAACTCCTGTTTTAGCATGTCCAAATTTTAGCAAAGATTTTATTATCTATTGCTATGCCACAGATAACACCTTGGCTGCGGTTTTGACACAGGAAGATTCTAATGAGAACGAACTCCCAATTGCATTTATGAGCTATATTCCAAAGGATCATGAGTTAAAATACACTATGATGGAAAAACATGCTTTTGCAGTGGTTAAAGTTGTCAAGCATTTCCGTTTTTACATTCTTAACTCCCACTCCATGGTGTTGGTACTAGATACAACTGTTAAGTCAATTCTCACATAGCAGGAATTTGGATCCAAGAGAGGGAACTGGGTGGCCAAGGTCCAAGAATATGATATTGACATCAAACCGACTAAGCTCGTCTGTGGAAAAGGCCTTTGTGAGCTCATTGCTGAAGGAGCTAGACATGAGTTACTAGAGGATAAAGTTGGCCTTCCTACTGTTCTGTTTCTTAGCTCAGTTGATGAATGGTATACTGATATCGCCCATTTTCTCACCTATGGAGAATGCCCCTCTCATTTGACTACCAAAGAAAAGAGGACTGTTAAACTAAGGTCAGTGCAATATGTGTTGTGGGAAAACGCCTTGTTTAAACGTGGGTTAGATGGAAGGTTTTTGAAATGTGTGGACAAGGAACAACAGAAAAATCTACTCTCAGCTTTTCATGATCAGGCATGTGGAGGGCACTACTCATCAACCGTCACTGCTCATAAGATACTTCATGGAGGATATTACTGGCCTACCTTGTTCAGAGATGCATCCAAGTGGGTCGATAAATGTGAGGCTTGTCAGACTTTTCGTGGGTAGACCCAAATTGGCCTCTTTGCCTCTTAAGCCAGTTGTAATTGAAGAACCTTTTCAACAATGGGGTTTGGACTTAATTGGAACACTTAATCCCTCTTCTAGTGCTGGTCATACTCATGTATTAACTGCTACAGATTATTTCACAAAATGGGTAGAAGCCATTCCAGTAAAGAGTACTACTTCTGAAGTGGTGTGTAGTTTCATCAAAGAAAACATCTTAGTAAGGTATGGTGTACCAAACAAGATTGTGACAGATAATGCTTCGAATTTTTCTTCAACTGAGATGATGGACTTTTGTTATGGATATGGCATCTCTTTGGCTCACTCTTCATATTACTATCCTCAGGGAAATGGACAAGCATAATCCACTAATAAAAATCTGGTGACCATAATAAGGAAATTAATCAATGAGTCTCAACGAAACTGGCACAAGAAACTCTATGATGCTCTTTGGGCAGACAAGATCACACCTAAGAGAGCCATTGGAATGTCTCCTTTTCAAGTCGTATATGGAGTAGAGGCTCAATTGCTAGTAACAGTGGAGCTGCTAATGAAGGCCATTGAAGATACCAGTTTCAATGATGCTTTGGATAAGAGAATAATGTACCTTCACAAATTGAATGAGGATAGATTGGAAGTTGTTGATAAGATATCTGCTCATCAACAGAAATTAAGGTCCTGTTTGATAAGAAAGCCAGGTTCAGAGATTTCCAGGTTGGAGACACTGTTTTGTTATGGGATAAAAGGCATGAACCTCGTGGCATCCATGGCAAGTTTGATTCCCTTTGGCTCGGACCTTTCAAGATCAGGCACTTCGCTGGTAAAAATTATTTTTACCTTGATTATATGGATGGTTCTCCTCTCCCACTTCCGTATAGTGGGAAGTACCTGAAATTGTTCAAGTCATAGGTGATTAGGGAGTCCTTTGTAAATTCTGTACAGCGTTTTGTTTTTCTTTCCCTTTGTTTTGGTGTGTTGTCCTCTGTATTGGTTTACTTTTTGACTCCGTTGCCCAATGGATAAGGTACTGGTCTACTTCCCCGAGTCTGTCTAAGTTCTTACCTTGTCTCATTCCTTGAATTTATGCCAAGTCATCCCCAGAAGGAGCCAGCTTTTGTCCACTCAAAATTCCCCTGCTCTTAAGAAAGTGAAAATTTAAAATTTTGAGTTTAAGTGTTTTCTCTGTTGTACTGGTAAAGTGAAAAGTCAAGAAATTGAGAAAATCTACATTTTTGGGTCATTTTGTGTGTTTTTCGGGCCTGTTGGACATTTTTGTCCCACGTGTCCCAAGTTCAATTGGGCCCTCTGTTCCCCGATCGTCTGGTTCACCCGAAGTCTATTTTTTTGGGCCTGTCGGAACTTTTTGTCCCAAATGTCCCAAGTTCACCCGGACCAATTGTTCCATTTTCGCCCGAATCGGCCGAGCCGCGTACTTTGCGCTTTCATGTCCCAAATGTCCCAAGTTCGCCCGGACCAGTTGTTCCATTTTCGCCCGACTCGGCCGAGCCGCGTACTTCTGTCCTGCGTGTCCCAAGAGCATTTTTGCGTCTTTTCCCCGCTTCGCCCGAATCGGCCGAGCCGCGTACTTCACGCTTTCGCATCCCGCATGTCCCAAATGAACCAAAGTGTTATTTGTGCTAATTTTTCCTGCTCTACAAGAATACCTTTCTTTTCAAATTAGTAGGTATGTATTAAATGCGCATTCATTGCCTTTCTCTCTCCTAAACGGCTATATAACGAGTGAACCCCCTATGCGTTTTGCACATTGTTTTCCTGCTATCTTTGCTCAAACCTTTGCAATCTAAATTCTTGCGCGCGTATCCATTTTCCTCTGCAATTCCTTCCCAAGTCTAGCTTGCAGCTCTGCTCTCTGGATTACTATCAACATGAAGATCAAATTTCAGGGGCAAGAACAAATCTCACCACTAGAGTCTGTCGTTCCCGATATCGGGGACAGTGAAGTTCACCATCTTGACTTTAGTTATTTTTGGTCGAGGATGACAGACGCAAACCATACACCAATGTCATAGATGATTCATGACAGCGGTTTGGCTTTTGCTGGTGGTTTCCCAATCTTGGTGTAATGTGCAGTTACAGTGCTTTCATGCGGAGCTCATTTCAATCTTGATTCGAGCGAATTGACAAACATACACGTCAATCCCACGTGGCAGAGACATAGCCGAGGCATTGAAGAGATTCAGGTAGCGGATTTTTAAGTCAGTGGGTCCCTCCTAGTCATAAGCATCGGTCTTCTTCTCCTTATTCTTCTCTTCTCTTCCCATTCTTTCTCTCGAAGTTATTGTAATTAATTGAGGATTGCGATTGGCGACCCTTTAACTAATCATTAGTTAAAATAAGTAGTTACCGAGTGTAACTGAATTGTAAACTATATAATGACCTCTCCTCGCCATTTTGAAGAAGGAGGAACTTGGCTTATTTTCTAAAAGTGTAAATAAATCATAAAGAAATCAATACAGAAGGGCTTTTCATTCTTCGTCTATCTGATCTCTTTTATCCCTAAGCTTTTCATTTAATCTTGTTAAGATCATTTGTCTATATTATATTAAGAAGCTTTTGTATTCTTGCAGATGTTATTGATAGAACTTTGTGTCTTTCAAATTTCATCTTATTAGTATGATACAAATGATCTTGTTTCAATTCACTGTACCTTCGCATGCATAAAGAATTACTCTGTCATCTATAATTCTAAATGGTGTCTTTCTGCTCATTCTCGTTTTCTCATTCCTCAGTCCTTTTGTAACTGATGCTCCTTATAGAAAACACTTTCGTAAATATCCAAGTTCCACAAGAAAATCATGTTTTGTATATGTGTAAATAGGTTCATTTCTGAATAAGGTAACCTCTCCCATTAAAGAGGAGGGACTTCTTGTCCCCTGACTGTTGCTCTTCGTGAAGTCCTATTTGACGACCAACAATGTGTAAGAAAAAGCATGGACTAAGCCTATATATTATGAGGGACTATCATTCAAGTTCAGGAAGAACTTCACCATAGGACACATGAATGTCGATTGTCGCAACATGTAGCAGAAAGTGTAAAATAGAGTGTTGTGGTAGAATAATGTCTTTTCTTGCTACTTGGTTATAAGACATTTTAAGGATTTTAGCTCTAAGTATAACTATGAGGTGGAAGATCTAGAGGATTCTACCTCGTCTAAAAATAATAATCAAAATATTAATGGAGCATGTACAATGGATGTGGAATCAGTTATTATGCCTTAGGGAAGGTTAATGTATCATATTTTAATTGATATATCTACTTCATTGAATATATTACCTAGTTTTGGGCACCCATTTATTACCCAGAAGGGAGTAGTTTTGGGCCCAAAGCTTCAAGAGGGTTCTCACGTTATCATGAACATACAAATTTTTATTTTGATTACGCTATCAGGGGATTAGACATTAGTGGCTAAGAACATAAAAAGGAAATCTAAAGCATATATTTTAATCATCTAAGTTGTTTTAGCAATCTCAAAAATAAGGATGATTGATGTTGGTTTCGTATGAAACATCTGATGACTTCTAGTGGACACATTTATGATCCTAAAGTCATAGGATTTTTTTGGGTTTTGGTTGGTTGTAGGCCTTATGTATTTGGGTCATTTGGTGATTTGTTATGTGTGTGTGTATTATTGTTTTATATCCTAGGGAGATTGTATATATTTTTGGGTATTTTTATAAAAATATGCTAAATTATCTAAATGGAATTATCTAAATTTTTATAATTTAGCATATTTTTATAAAAATACACAACTATAATTCCATTTAATTATATTTGTCCACCATTGGTTAGCACTATATGAATACATTCATAATAATTTGATTTTTTTCAAAATCATACCAGCCTAAAAATTTTAACCCATGTGGTTTAAATTGTACCATTTGGTACTATATACACTAGAGGTCTCAAATTTTTCAATATTCAACATTTTACAAAAATATTAAAACTCACTAGTAATTTTTATAAAAATCTTAAGATTTTAATGCTTACTAGCTCATCAATTGTCTCCAACATAACAACTTCCATCACTTAGTCAAATCAAACACATATGGCATCTTATCTCTCTTAAAACATAAATCGATATCAAACACCATAATAATGAAAATATTATTACGCTTTTTACCTAAAATATACTAAATCAAATCACCACAATTTTTTAAAAAATGAATATGTGACTCGTGTTTTGCAACTAGGGAGACATGCCATCACTATCATAGAAAAACAATTGTAGGAAGGAGAATGAAAAAAACCCCAAGAAATTAATCATAGGGATACATAGAAGGGGAAAAAGGGGAACCCTTTTAATAGATACGAATAAAAGAGCTAATGGTAAAACATAAAAAATTGTGTTTTTCGAAAGAATAAAAGGGGATAAAATTTTATTCGTTTATGGCAGGAAAAAATTGTTTTTTCAAAAAGATCAATGTGTTTTGAGAAGGGGATGAAATGGAACTGAAAAGGCGGCCGATGGAAAGGAAGGGCTGAATTTTTCGTGTAAAACATAAGAACCAAGCAAATACAGAGCAACTAAAAGTGCTCACCATCAACTAAGGTACACATACAATAAATTAGATGATTTTGATAAATTCACGTTTTAGTAGTATCTGAAATTATTAAATTCTTGATAACATCTATGAAAGCTATGTATCCTCTCTCAAACAAACTATTTGTGAGATTTTATACGCAACATATTTTGCTTGCCTCTTCTGATTCTATCCTTTGTGTGGCTCCTACTCTAAAATTGAGATTTATAAAATGTGGTCAGGATTCCTACACTCAGACTTGTGATCTATCCACAATCACTATTTATTTCCTCATTTGTACACCTGCAAACGAGATTATAATCATCGCCTCAACATTCCCTTCCAAAAATGGTCGGGATTTGAGTAATCGAACCAGTAATTTAGTTCTTGCACCTATTGTATTCTGATTTCAAGAGCTTCTTTTTTACGATGCCAAAATAAAATAAAAACCCTAATATATATTTCTCTGGGGTATTTAATTTTTTTCCAACACATTCAATGAAAGAAATTGTGAAAACTGAAAAATTGTGGGATAAGAAAATTTTAAAATTTGAATTTCCCACTAATAAAGCGAAAGTGCGGGATATTGATATTTCAAATATTCGCATTTAATGCGAGGGGTTTTTCATATCGAAATTTGAAATTATCCCTCATTTATATTTGCATTTAATTCACGGGGTAGCATGGGATAGGGGGAAATCAAATTAATAAATTTTATTGTAGAAACGAGTGGGAAAATGACATATGTTTCTTTTTGAACTCGTGGGACAACAAAAAATATTAATATAAGCATAATAAAAAATAAATTATTAGAAAATATAAGTAAATGTTTATAAACAAAGGTTTAAAGTTTAATAGAGCAATATACACACATTTATTATTAATTTTTATCAAATTCAAATTCAATATTTTTAAATATAGTGTGCGTTAATTTTAAAAAAATAATTCCAATAAAATGTGACATGTGGCAACTTTGAACCGGTTAGTTAGGCAACAATATAATTGACACATTTATGAAGAAATTTTTAATTAGCGATAGAATTAACAAATAATTTCAACCTATAAAAATCCACCATACTAATTTGTAAATTACACCCACTAAAATGTTGACACATGGCATGAAATTTCTAATATATCTTGTGATTGTCAATATTCTGGTGTTAGTTACCTTTTACAATAGAAAAACTAAAACATAATTTTCCACTTCACAATAATTTGAGGTCAACTAATAGATAGGAAATAACTTACCGACTGCTAAGCTCCATTACAATGATTTTTTTCCAACACAAGATTTAAAATAATAAATTCTTATCTTGTAGAGGTAGTTGTTAAAGAACAACTCCGCATGTCTTATGTTGTCCATATATTTGTTGAGGAGAAGGCTAGCCACCTCTAGCCTCTATAAATCCTAGGTTTCCTTTCCAGTAATGTAAAAAACTATCTCTACAGCTTTAGATCGTTGGTATTTTTCATTGATTATAATTGTATCATATTGGATATACAAACCTTGCACAGCCAAGTGTTGCACTACATACCCTTGACATGGATCACAATTTATATATTTCTGATAAGTTATATTGTGTCTAACACATAATTCATATCGGTTCATATCTAGTAAAATGATTAGCAACCGCTAAGCTCCATTACTTGCATAAGATCAAAAACAATTTCGTATTAAATAAAATGCTTAGTGACTACTAAACATGAATATTTACAGAAAGGAATGATTTGGCGAAAACTAGGCTAAATAAATTCTTATTTTGGACATAGTGATCTAATAACAAATCATAGTAATAGATATTAGCCGTCGCTAGGCATTTTCCATAATATATTTCAATGAGAAATATATGAGAAGTGGAAATTTGTTATTCTCGAAAGATATGGAGGTCTTTTCCTAGTTCGGAATAAAGATGGTTACTAAAATGTTTTTAGAGTTCTCATAAAACATCATAGTGTAGAGAGATGTCATCTTAAATGTTGTTGGGACAAGCTACATTGTGTATAATAGTATTATGACCTAAAGGATGAATTTAATGTACAGTTATGTTTTTTTCATCGTAAATACATTTTGTTCAAGATTAACGCCTGCTAAGATCACACATTTTCATCTTTTCTTCGTTATACACATCAGTGGGCATCAAATAAAAAATGTTAGTGATTTCTAAGCTCTGATACTTATTGAAAGGAATAGATTAGCAGTCGCTAGGCTCAACTAATTCTTAATTTTGAAAATACAAATCGCATAACTAATCATAGCATTATATTTTAGTTGATGATAGGAATTTTCCTTTACTTATTTTTCTTGATAAATATTTGTGTAAGGTACATTTCATACTCTTGAAGGCTATGGACGGTTTTAATTAGTCGGTGAAAAAATATGATTATAAAAAAAATTGCAAGGTACTCGTACAACATCATTATGTGGAAACATGTTGTATTAAATGTTGTTGAGGAAAGCGGGATTTGGTATAATAGAATTGTATCATATCAAGTGAAATTAAATTTAAATTTGGATTGTGTGTTGGTTAACACTCTTTTCTTAGCTTTGGGACTGCTAGGGTAATACCTATGCATTTGATCTTCGTAATACATATCAGTTCGAATTAAATAAAATTCTTAGCGACCGCTAAGCTAGATTACATATTGAAATAAATGGCTTAGTGGTCACTAGAATAAACAATTTTTTATATGAAAAATAACAATCAAATAACTATTAAATGCATGTAATCCATATTAATCTCACTTCATGTTTTTTTTTATTTAATTGAAAAGCATATCCATATAATAATGATGAAATGTATAATGTTAATCATACAAAATCGGGTGGAAAAGATCACACCCCACATGTAGAGTAAAAGTAGCAATTAAAAGGCTATGAGTGGCACATATTACATAATCATATCAAGATAAGCTTATCAATCAAAACAAGTTGGAGCAAAATTTGCAGAAACTAGCAGAAAAAAAAAAAAACCAGGCATGGAGCTAGGTGGCAGCGGCAAACATGGAGGCAGGAGGCGATTGCGGGGGGCTCTTCGGATATGGTCACCCCACCCACCAGGAGGGTTGGAGGGGGTGTTAGTAATCATCTCCCAGCCATCAGTTACTGTGGTTGCTACTCCTCATTGTCTCGCTGGTTGGGCGATATGGCTAAGGAGAGCCGAGGAAACTTGGAGTGATCAGGCGCCTGCCACCTAGAACCACCACCGCCCAGCCGGCCAAACACCCCTGGTGTGGGAGGATCCCAAGATGGAGGCGAAGAAGGACCCCTCCGATGAGGGGAGGCATGCTCCGCCGCCCACGATCCGGACCCCGATCAAAATTTTTTTGAATTTTAACTTTGACGAAAGAATCTTATTTTGGGTGTGTTAGCACTGAATTCTGAAAATGTTGTAGATGAAGCATGTGTATCTATTCCCAAACTACCATTTGAAAAGGGAATCATTTGGGTCTTTGAATTTTGTTTTAGTGTCAAACATGTATTTCATATCATCTTTTGTATCCGCAGGTGTGGGGGAGTGCACAATGGCATGGAATTAATAATAGTAACACCACAAAACTCAACACGCCAATGTTGTTAAACATATTTCCAAAAAACAAAAATAAGATGTGGGGCAGTGAGGGAAAAGGGCAATGTGTTCTAAAACGTACCTTATTTTGTGTGTGAAATCCTACGTGCACTACTTCGGATGGAAAATCCATGGTTTTCCTCATTCGTGACTCACCCTTTCACCCAATTCTCGCACCGTCCAATATGAATATGGTGTGAGACCCATATAGACAAATTTGAGAATTGAAAATGGAATCGGGATGCTTCCGATTTCTGTATTCTTCCCTTCCTAGTTGATAATGTATCTGGGGAACGATTATGTGGCTGATCATAAATTACATTTGTGGGAAAGGTAATAACTTACCCAGCGGTCGCCAATCTTCATCCTTTCATCGTATCAACAATCCCTTAACTGGATGTAATATTTTGAAATTTTTCCTGAAAGATCTTAACCATAGATGTTCAAATAAGTCATGCTCCTGCAGTACGTCAATACATTGGGAAATCCTCCTTCCATCGTAATTCAAATGAGATTGAAGCTTAACACTTTGTCACCGTTATACAAGCACTGAATACTGAAAACAATTGTAGATGAAATTTGTGTTGTTCTTCGTAAACCACCACCTAAAAATGGAACCATTTGGTTCTTTCAATTCCATTTGAGTTTTGTATGGGAATTTTAGGTCATATTTTTTAACATCAGGTATGGGGGTGTGTTGCGGGGGTATGGGGTTGGGTGCACAACTTAGCACTAAATATAGAGAATTATATTTCTTCCCTAAAATACCCATATGATATTAAGAGTCTCTAGATTAATCAAACATGTAACATGGAACCACGGTTAACCTTTAAATCCTATTTTAGAGGTTAGCAACTAAATCCTAATATTTAGATTGAAAAAACCCTAGTCATTCATAAGATAATTTTTATCGACAGAGTATTGACACTATTTCTTTTTAGAGATAGGTCAGGAAGAAAGAAGAAGGAAGGTGGAGAAGAAGAGTAGACATGGCACTTTAATCAGATAAACCTCAATTGAAAGGGTACAAGGAGATGAGAAGGGGCATTGGTTGTTTTTCCAAATCTAAAATGTACCACAAGAGAGGCCTCTGGGATCTCAAGGAACAAAATGGCAGATCATTCCCTCTAGTATTTCAATCCCGCGGCCGTGTCCGAAGGCAAAACATGAGAAGAAGGACCCAACATGTTACCCAGCAGAGGATGTCCCCAAGCCTCTCATGAATAAGAGGAAACACAAGCCCACCAAGCTCAGGTGCTACTACCAATAATAATATTATTTTTTGGTTTCTTTATAGGGTTTCTATTTTGTAAGGTTTGATTTTTGTATTGGTATATGTGTTGACTATGGTATGATGTGATGTATAGTGCTAAAATCACACCTAGAACTATTATAATAATTTTAACTGGACAATGGAAGGGAATGTATGTTGTTTTCCTCGAACATATTGAGTCCATCCTTCTACTTTTTAAATATCTCATCTTTTAAGTTCCACACCACTCTTCCCCATCCCCTCTCCAACGATTGATCATAAATTATATTTTTGGGCAAGGTAATAACTTTCCTAGCAGTTACTAATATTTTCCCCTACATCACATTAGCACTCCCCTAACTGGATGTAATATTTTGAAATTTTCCCTGAAAGACCATAACTATATAGATTGAAATAATTCATGCTTCGGTAGTACATCAAGCCACTAGGAAATCCTCCTTCCACCATCATTTGAAGGAGCTTGAAGCTCAATACTTTTCCGTCATCATTGTGCCAAAAATTAAGACCAAAATAGTTATAGATGAAGCCGATGTTGTTATTCCTTGAACTGCCACTTGAAAATCTATTTGTTTGGTTCTTTCAATTCCATTTTAGTGTCGTAAAGGAATTTTAGGTCATCTTCTCTAACCTCGAGGTATGGGGGGCATGTTGTGGGGTTATGGAGGTGGGTGCACAGCTTAGCACTAAACATAGCGAAGTATTTTTTATTCCCTCAAATACCCATATGATATTAAGAGTCACTAGAATAATCCAACATGTAGTATGGAACTGCGGTTAAACTTTAAATCCTATTTCTGAGGCTAGCAAGTAAACCCTAATATTTTGATTGAAAAAAAACCTAGTCATTCATCAGATATTTTTTCTTGATAGAGCACCATCGTTATTGATTTGTATAGGTAGGATAGGAAGGAAAAAGAACAGAGAACCTGAGAAGAAGAGCAGAATGTTAGGATTATACCAGTTGTACAGATAAACAAGCATGCAATGAATAATGCAGAAAACATAAAATAGAAAAGAATGTAATAAAACAGAGACACAGATTTAATGTGCTTCACCCAAAATGGGCTACATCCAGCAAAAATATCCAATCCTTTTATTCATTCTAGCAAAAATTTCTCTCACAGTGTAGCCACTAATACAATGAGCCTAATACATAGCGACCCTTTAAAGCTATTAGGGTTTTTATCATTTCAGGGAAACTTAGAAAACCACCCGTTAAATATGTGACCTAATAAGGAACAGTCCATATTTCAAAATGC
Source organism: Taxus chinensis (assembly GCA_019776745.2). NCBI lineage: Eukaryota > Viridiplantae > Streptophyta > Pinopsida > Cupressales > Taxaceae > Taxus > Taxus chinensis. Next base: position 883,871,635 of record CM034151.1, read on the forward strand.
ATAAATACATATAAAATGTGGCTTACGGGGTGCTACCCCCAAACCTCCGTCGGGGTGCACAGGCCCCCAAACCCTGCAAGGGGGGTGAAGTCCCCCTTACAACCCCCGTCACTGATCAGGACTCCACAACCAACACAGAAATGGCACCCAAATCATACAAACCTTGATCGACAAGGAACAATGAGATGATAAGGGGCATTGGTCACTTTCAAGATCCAAAATGTACCATAAGAGTGGCCTCTGGGCTCTCAAGGAAGATAATGGGGGCACATTCCCTCTACATGTTGATCCCATGGTAGTGTTTGAGGTAGCCAAAGATAAGAAGAAGGCCCAAACATTTTACCTAGCAGAGGACATCCCCAAGCCTCTCATCAACAAGAGGAATCACAAGTCCATAAATCTCAGGTGCTTTGTAATATTTTATTTTTATATTGGTGTACGTGTTGACTATGGTATAATGAGATGTATAGGGTTAGCATCACACCCAAAACTGTTCTAATCATTTTGACTGGACACTAGAAGGTCAAGCGTGTTGTTTTCCTCAAACCGGTTGAATTTGACCTTGTTCTTGTCAAATATCTCATCTTTCAAGTTCCACACTAGTCTATCATATCCCCTCTTCATAAATTGGTCATTAATTATAATGGTATAAAAGGTAATAAATAGCTTAGTGGTCACTAATATTTGTCCCTTCTTCACCTCAACACTCAACTAACTTGATGTAATATTTTAAAATTTGGCGTGAAAGACTTTATAAGAGATATCCCAATAAGTGTCTAACATAGGAACAAATTGAGTCTTTCAATTCCTTTTCATTGTCGAACAAGCATTTTATGTCATCTTTTGTAAACTCAAACATGGGGGGTGCGTTATGGCATGTAATTGAGCATTGTAGCACCACTATACTCAACACGCAAATGTTGTTCATGGACATGGTTATCACTTTGAAATAAGTACCAAAAGGAGGATGGGTCAAACACCTAGCTATATTTGTTCCCAATCCCATAAATTCATCTCTTCCCCTACTATTTTTAACGTATTTTCTCACAAAAAACAATATTTAAAGCATCAAGAAGATGTGGGGGTTTGAAGAGGACAAAGCACTGGGCTATGAAATGTATGTTTTTTTTTGGGTTGTACCCCTTCACGCGTTTACTTTTGATGGAAAAATCATGCTTTCTTTGTTCGTGACTCACCCTTTCACCAAATTCCTACACCGTGCAATGTTAGACTAGTGTGTGACCCACATAGAAAAATATTAGAATGGGAAATGGGAACGGGATGCATCCAACATCCGTATATTTCCCTTCCAAGTCAACTTAGCATCTTGGGGACCATTAAAATTTCACTTCACCTATTTATATTGTTAGGCTCTAAATTTTACCTGGTCTCGTCTAATTTTCTACCTACCAAAAACAATAAATTCAAATGCACCTTGACTTAGAATCTGCACTTAAGAATCTAACCATTTACTATAAAATATGTTTATTACTCCTACTCCTACTAATCACATTACATTACAATTGTTTTTAAACACACCTTCTTATATTTTTTCCCAATTACCGAAATTTGTATTCAACATGGGGGTGTACTGTGGCTGGGGGTTACACTATGGAATTACACCACCAAACTTATCATGTCAATGTTGTTCATCTCCATGGTTATCACTTTGGCCTTGTGATAGGTGGAACAGAAGGAGGCTTGGTCAAACACATAACTATATTTTTTTCCCAATTACCTAAATCCATCTTAGGCATGTGGGGTGTGTGTGGCTTGGGGTGCATTGTAGCATGGCTATCACTTTGACCAATGTTTTTTGTTCACATGGTGTTTCCGATTTCTAATTTCCACACCTTATTTTCTCACCTACTAATAAATTAAATTGGAGGAGATAGAAATTGGCTAAGTATGTCGACTATTCCACTATACAGAGGAGAGGAGAGAAAATATTAACCTTCTGATTTGGTTGAATTGTCAGATATCAATTCTTTAAATGCCTTTCTCACTTTAGGTATTTGGAACATTACCATATACCAAACGACAATATTCAAAATTCACTCGTTGAATATGTACCTAAAAATACTAAAATATTCAAAATTCACTCATTGACCTTGCAAATTGTTGTTACAGCTTTGTAATTAGTTATGAATATTTAATATCTCATTTCAAAGATATGTTTTCATTTACAAGGTCCAATCTCGCTTTGTGTGCAAATCCTATGAACCAAGAGGAAATAGTATCTTTCAAAACATCTGAAACATTATCTTAGCTTGGAATCTATTCAAATCTTGAATGTATTGAACATTTAAACATTTTTTTCTCTTTTATGTCAATTGATTTGGTTTTTCCCTTATTTATCTATATTGACTGCATCTATGATTCATGTTATTTGGTTATATGTCCTTCTGGTCTAAATTTTTTCATGTCCTACATGTTAATAGATGTTGTCAACCTCCTCTAAGATCTATTATAGGTTGGATTTTTGAATTAGGTGCATTCGTATATTATTGTACTGAAATCCATGCATAAGTTCATTTCTTAGTATAAATAGTAGTCAAACTGACCCATACAAATTCAACCTGTTGACTAAAATTTTAGGTGAACTGGGTGGGAGCCGACTACTAAAAATTTTTCATTTCCAATTTCGAAAACCCCTAATATTCACAAGTTTACAAAAATTCAACACTAAAACTTTCCCTGGAAATTAATTCCCTTGATGGGAGTGATACTTTTTCAATCCTATTAAGATTTCTTCTTACAGTTGTTGATAGATGAAAGAACGTACTCTTCTTGTCTCCTTTTTTAACCACTTAACTCTTGATTTATTTTTCAAGTAGACTTGCTCCATCTAAAGGACCCGATTTAGTTTCTCCAGAAAAAAAAAATTCCTTTTCAAGTAGGCTCTCGGTGGCACCATTTTGCATAATATCCTCATGTATCAACTCTAGATATAAATATATTTCATTCCTCATTTTAAAAAGATTACCAAAGGTATCCTTTCCCCATGACTTCACCTACGCCTTCACATGTTTCACGTTCTTCATCAATCTATATCTTTTACATCCTGCCACTTTGATATCCCACCACCCTCTTAGATTTTCTTCAAAGGATTGATCAAGGAACTACATGAATTCCATCTTGAAGGGGATCCTAACTGGGTTTTTCTCTAGGATCAAGACTAGGATTATACGGGCATGGTCCGAAAAAACTATCTTTAAAATTCCTTATTCAAATAGATAATTTTCAATACCTCACTCTGGGAAAATAAAAAATCTCTCTAATCTCTCCATAATTTCCTCCAAGTAAATTCTCTTATTTGTCCAAGTAAAGAGACCATTCTTTGGTTTGACATCAATTAAGGAAATGTTATTGCAAAATATATTGAAATAAATCACACTTTGAGGATGTAATGCCCTTCCTCCTTTCTTATTCTCATCTTTCAATATTGTATTAAAATCACCCCCACTACCTTTTTGTAGTCTATTATTTTCAGTAGACCCTTATCACCTTCCATCATGCTTTATTTTCTTGTATAACTATTAGCCCATACACATTAGTCACTATGAACTTATTTCTTGTTATGTAATCTCAGAATTCCATGATGATACTCCATCTATCCTTAGTAATCACTTGACCTATTAAGATCTTGGGATTCCACAATGTCAATAATCATCCTAAGTTTCCATTAGCATCTACAAATTCATTTCCACTCATGAACCAAATAAGCTTACATACACCTACTAGTTCCTATTTTTCCATTTTGGTTTCTTGCAGAATAATATTGTTGAGATTTTCAATTTCTAGTAGTCATTTAAATAAGAAAAATTTTGTAAGAGGAATTTAAACCTATGACATTTCGTCTTAGGATTTTTCATAATCCCTGGGTGGAACGAGGATTCCTTTAACCATCCACATAATCCTATAAGGTGCCTCGTGATGCCGCCCGAATTAGCAGGAACTTGACTAGGTCATAACTTGAACTCCCGGGTGTCCGTTTGAGTCCGTTTTTTTTTTTATGAAACCACGTTGTTTCGATGAGACGAATGCAGCGGCAACCCGCCCTACCAGTTGGGGCAAGTTTTCGACACATTTTCGGGCCCTAAATCCGCCATCTTGAGGCTTGAAAATTAGGATTTAAGTTATAGTTTGGTTTTTTCCTATTTTTGAGCATTAGTTAATTTTAGTCTATTAATTGCATTTTGAGTTAGAAATTTGGCAATTCCTCTAATTTAGGGATGTAGAAGATGCGTGGAAATTTCTGTGCCCGTAGGAATAAGCATGCGAACTTACTAAGAATAGCAGGTTCTAGTAAACTGCTTAAAAATAGTAATTTCCGCCACCTAGAGTAGATTTAGTCAGAGTTAGCTAGAGTTTACTTGACAACTCGATGTTGGGAGTTATTTTCCTATTTAGGAAACATTGTAATTCATTATTTGTTAACGAAGAAGGAGATCTATTTTCTTTTGGAGTTCATTTTATTGCAGTCTATCTGGTTGTTCTTAAGCTGCATTACCTCGACTATCAATGTCAATATTGAGATTAGTTTCTATTTGGGGTTTGAGAACATTGGGCTTCCTTCCGATGGGCTTAGCTACCCTTGTATCAGGTTGAGATTTTTGATTAGAGAAAGCCAGCCTCTCAAACTTCCTTGGAGGAGTGTTAGTTATTTTTTTATTTAGGTGAATCTCTTCTAACACTAACACTTCTTCCAATCTGCTTCTCTTACCCTGACCCCACATTTCCACACCTTGATCCTCCTTTTGTCTAGGGGAGTCACTTTTGTCCAATTTGTGAAGTTCCTTCTTTGGTTCTGTCTTCATCATTCAGAAGGCTCCCAACATGATCTCAATATATTATGGATTCAATACCATTTTCAATTCCTTCAATTTTATGTCTTGATCAAAAACTTCCCAATCCCAAGCATTAGGATCCACAACCAACCCTTTGTTATCTTCTTCTTGTTCCCAGTAGGAGTCATGGATGACCCCTTCGATTTCCCCTCATTATCTTCTTCAATGGAAGTCTTATTTTGGCCGTCAACCTCCTCCTTTGCTAGTATTTCATTGTCGATAGAGGGAAAACCAATTTCCTTTTCCGAATTCCTTACATTATTCTCTTCATTGGAGGATTGATTTTTCCTTACATGTTCATTTCCCACCAAGCCAATTCCATTTTCTCTGTCCTTTCATTTTTTGGTTGGTTTTTTTCAATCATCAAAGGACACTTTATCATGTTGTGCGCAACCTCCCTACATTTGAAGCATATAGAGAGTAGACACCCATAATCTATCGCTTGATACCAAACTCCAATGGGAGCATTTAATCTTATTACCTGTGTTAGAGGTTTAGACAAATCTAATTTGACATAAATTCAGGCATAAGTGAATAATGTTTTCACATACGTCTCCTTCCCAATCCCAACTCGTTCACCCAATGCTTTCACTATTGATTTTAGGGTTTCACACTGCCATAATTCAGGAGGTAATTTGTATAACCTAATCCACAAGGGAACGTTTCTAAGGAATTCCTCTTCCATGTTAAAAAGAGAGGACCATAGTTTGAGAAAAATACCAACATTTCTAAAAATCCAAGGTCCGCCGGAAAGGACATTATCTTTGTCAAATGATTTTTCAAAGAAGAATTGGAGGAAGCCTTTGGATAACAATCTGATCCCAGGGTGCACCCTCATCATCCAATTGCTATTAATCCAGTCCATTAGTTCCGCCCGTAATGACCAGGCACTAATAAACTTTCATATTAATGCGTTTTGGATAATTTTTTCACATATTTCTTCCAAGGCAGGTACACTGACATCCACCATCTTTACTTTGTTTGAGATTTTCATCTTAATTTCCCAATACTTAAACTCATCATGGAGTCTCCCTCCTTCGCTATGCTTAGGGTCTCCTCCCCCATTACTAAAACCTTTGTGTCCCCTTCGACTCTTTAATAACCACCTTCTAACTCTGAGGTAGCACCAAGGACCCCCCCTTCCTTCCAAGCCATCCAATCTATCATTCGTACCCTGCCACTCATCTTTCACAACAGGAGAAAACCAAGTTCCAATTGCTAAACATGTCGTCTTCATCCTCCGGTTTTGACTTCCTCACCCCTCCCCAACACTTTCATTAGCCAAAATTTGCTTGAAACCATTCCAGCCCACAGAAATTGCATTTGCACCAGTAAGGGGGAAACGAGGCCTATTCTCCTCCGCCTTCCCTTGCCTCTGAAACCATTACCACCAATCCTCCCAACGTATCCCTCCACTCTAGCCTTCCTTCCATTGACCCGTCTGTCATTACCTCATATGAGCTCCTTTGCTTTGCCTCGATTGGAATTTCAAACTTCATTGAATAGGAATTCACAAATTTCGCTTTCTCCCATAGCATATCAAATCACCTACTTTTACTAGAGTAGTCCTTGAAGAATTTTTCCCTTCTTGTTTTTCCTTTTTAAAAATAAACTATAATATCACCATTGACAAATATATAAAATTACCCCCAATATTTGACACCACTTTACAAATAACATTTGACACAGTTAAGTAAGCTTTTGTTGTGTCTAAATTTTCATCACCGTACAATCCAAATGGCCCCTCCCTCTATTAAATATTTATGGCCAAAAGCATTGGTTAGAGGACTGAGTAATAGATTTTGTAATTAAAGCACAGCTTGTAATTTGAAACCGCGTGCTTGATTAAAAAAAGAAGTGGTGAGATGAATCGGTGCATGGTTAAATGCAATGAACCGATGCAATGTTCAATGCACGTTGAACGGTTGGCTAATGCGGATTTTAATACTATGCGTTCATTGACTATGATTTTCACTGCCTGGAAACCTGAAAATGGAGCCGAGTCGTCGAAAATGCATAAGAATGTGAAAGACTCCCATGCAAGTTGAGAAATATATGGGATGCAGATTTGATGAATAAAATCTTATATTATATTAATAAGTAAAATGATACAAGGTAAATCATAAAAGATCGGGTGGTATGAAGCACATCTTAAAGTCATAAGTTCAGACTAAGCAAATACAAAATATAGGAATATATTCGTGTGGGATGCAGATTTAAGACTGCGTCCAACACGTTTTTAACAGCCAGTATGTGATGGAATCGATCTGCATTCATGATGCGTCTGCAGATAACATTAGAATATCAATGTTCCAACACATGTAACTCTCCAATCAGCGGCGAAGAGACAGTGATTACCACAAGTATTTCACCAGGTTATGAGGAAAGGGTGCATCAATGGAGAGAGGTAAAGTGATGAGGAGTGGATAAAATTTGACATCACATGATCACATTGTCAGATCAAACTATTCTTTTTTTTTTCAAGATTAATCGCTTATGGTGGGGCAATAGAAAATTGATATTGCCCCTTCTATCATTTAAAAAACTAGGTTAATGAAACACATCACTCTTATATCAAATGTAGTCTTTGGTAGAGCTATATTTTTTACAATTAATAATTTTGCATTCAATATTTCAAACAATGCATTGCTATACACATATGGGTTTATTATGCTCCTACAAACTAGGAATTGGCCACAACAAACAAAATCTTAAATAATAATATTTCTCAATCAACCTCTTTCTTAAAATATTTTTATTTGAGTTGTATCAATTCTCAATATAATATTACTAGCAATCGCATGTGTACAATACAATGTGAACGCCGAACGGTATATGTTATTCGATTTAGAGGGATAGTTATTATTTTTGTAGTTGATGTTGATAAGGGGTGACAAATTAATAATATTATTATTGAGAAAAAATGTATTTTTAAATAGTAAAGTAGAAAAAATACCCTTAGCCTATTTTCAGTCGGCTAAAAGGGAGAGGTTGTCCCTCTTTAAGAGGGAAAAACAAATGTTAAAAAAGAAACAAAGAAACTTGCGTGGACTCCACAAAGAAAGGAAAGAAAAGGCTCAAAAAGCAAATGTTGGGGCTCATTGTAATATTCATTTTGTTAATTATATACTTCTCTTTAGGAAATTGGAGCATTGATCTCTCATTTTCATCCCTTTAGAACGAAAACCTTAATTAAATCCTATTGGGGACGAACACCCTCAATAGTCACAACACATAGGGGAGAAACCCTCATTTGTTGCATTGGAGACTTTATCTGGGAGTCACATTGGAGCTTTAAAATTTAGAATTTCAAAACGGAAAGGGTTTATGTCGGTGCTAGAGGACACCTTTCGGCTAGGGCATGTTTTTTTGGTACTTGATCTACCCATTTGGAGATTTCAACATCACATTTTAATGCATTTTTGTAGTTGGAAAAATACGATTTTAATTTTATTGGATAACTAATATATCTGCGGTCAATTCGAGCTATCATTTACATTTTATCTCCAAGTATTTATGAAGATATGGAATTTTGAAGTTTCAATTGTTTTTTAGCAATAATTAATTCCAACATTCTATAATTTATTGTTGAAACATTTATTTTGCATGAATTCATCAAATGTTTCACATTCTTGATATATATTTGAAGATTTGTGTGTGGGAAAGGTTAAAATCTAAATTCTACCTTGGTTGCTTAGGGTTTTGTGAACCTAAAACAGGTCGATGTCCTATTTTTTTTGCATAAAATCAATTTGTCATCATAGAAATCAGGTTTTCTACATGTAGTTAGACATCATTTTTAGCAATGTTCCATTAGGGTTTTGGGAAAAATCCATATTCCTCAAATTGAAGCCCGAAAGGAACATTAAAGTGGTATCAAAGCTTCGGTCTTCCCAACATGAGGGTTTTCATGCAAAAAGATAAAAGTGGCCAATAAAATGGCTTAGCTGATCCATACATTTCAAGATCTAAATGGCGGAAGGAGCTCTTCAAAGGTAGTTGATAATACTCAGCCATCCAAAGTGGACAACATTGCTACATGGTACGAGGAGTATATGAATCTTTCGGAAAAGATTCGTGATGCCAAGTCATTTTTTGAGTTCATGGGAGTAAGCAAGGGAAGACCAAGGCCTAAGCCTAGGTCACAAGCTACACAATAAGAAAAACAAAAATCATATCTACATGAGGGCTTTGAGATGGAGTTCCAAGAAGACCATGTTGAAGGACATGGAGAGGTGTTGTTAAATGAATAACCAAAAAGGGTTTTTGATGTAGAAATATCTCCAAAGCGAGAGGAAAAAGTACCTATCACTTTTCCTAAGGACGAGCCCTTGACTGATTTTCATAACTGCATGGAGGGTCAAGGGTTTGATGGAATCTCTAAGCACAAACCTAGGGAAGAGAAGGATGCCATGAAGCACGAGTTGGAAGGTAAAAAACATTTGATATTTAATGATGATTCATTGATTTCTAATGATGACATCTTGCAGAAAAATGGAGTAGAAAAAATAGATTAGCATGAAGTATATTAGGATGACGTTATGGAAGGGTATGTCCGTGAAGGAAGGGCACTTTTGATTCTTCATTATTACTTTCAATTCGCTGGAATTTCCCAAACAACAGTCATTGAGGGGCAAATTGAGGGAGATTCTTACCTTGGAGAGAGTTTTGAAGATGTTCCAGACAAGTACTAAAAAAATAAGAGTGAGCTCCTTGTTGGCAGTGTAAGGTATGATAGAAATGATTACATTTTATCTCCTCCCATGTCGTTGCTATACTCTGCCATTATAGGCAGCTTGTATAAAAGAATGATCATATGTCATGTTTGATGCTTCATAATATAATTTGTAATAATATGAAGAACTCATTGAGTAACATAGAGCAAATAGATCTTTTCTTGCAAGTTCACAAACTACTAATCTTCAAACAAAATTATTGAACCTCCCTTAAGTGACGATAAAAAAGTGTTTGTATGCTAAAAAATAAGAAATGCCAACTATTGTTGAATTATATAAAAATGTTTTGCCTGCTAAAAAATAATAAGTATCAACTATTGTTGAATGTAACATGAAATTAAGGAGCGCCATATCTTATGCATGCAGGGTCAATCCCTAGCTTCATAAATGTAGAAATCAACCAGTGAGCAATCGGATGATACCCTCAAAAAGAGTGAAAGAAACACAGAGACCTAAAACACAGGATCAATGATCACCTAGCTTGACTCATCATGTATCATAAAATTAAATTTGATAAACTTTGACATACTTGAAACTCATTTGTAATATAATTTATTTATGTAAAAGTATAATGCAATTGATTGGGCTTGTAAAAAAAAATCGTAAGTATAATTTAGGTAACCACTTTTGTAAAAGAACATGGATCCTTATTTATTATAGAATGAGAAGTCCATGCTGTAACCAGAGGGAATAGACTATTAAATGTTATGATGGGAAATTTCATTTTGATATGGCTGGTTTGGTTGAGAGAGAGAGGTAGAGATACTTATGTAAATATATAACATAGTATCATACGTATAATCATACCCTTCAGCATGTGCCTACTGCTTGCTTATGTGACTTCACTTGCTTGATTGGCATGGTGTGTAGTTCAGATTTGAGTTTGGACTCAATTTGCTTCAAATTCAAACTCATTTTCAAGTCCTGTACACTTCCTAGTTTAAAGTCGAGATAAATTGCTCTATTTCAAATTTGAACAGTAGATCAAGATCCAAAATGTCAAAAAAACATCATGATAGCCATTTTGCCAGTCTTCTTCAACCTCAACTAAAAGTCTTTGTTAAGTTGGTTAGCACAATGCCAAACATGATTTTGTATCTCCAGTACTTCTGTCCAATCATTAGAGTGATAGCCTACTGCCTACAGGCCACACTCATTGTCACATTTGCAGGACTGCACACAACAAACAAAAGGCTCTGTTTTACACATCATTTTTCCATTGAGTTTTCATTTCAGAAATAATGTTAAAAAAATTTAAGAATCGTATCTATTACTTACACTTGGTGACTACATCCTACAAGCCATCAGCTGCAGATTTTATTGATAGCATATGTTTAATCTTCATCTCAAACTGTTGCTTCATCCTCTATGTCCCCTTCCACACAATAAGCCTGAGCCTACGGGCTTAGGATATATCCAAAACTCTGCCTATGTTCATTTCTAGGAGAATCCCAAAATCTTCAATTCCCTTGCCTCCACAGATTTATACCACAAACCTCTCTTAAAGTTCTCCGTGATAGACCTTAGCATTACTTGCCCCTGACCTTAGCACAGCTGAAACAATATTATATTTGCATTAAAAACTTAAATAACCTGGAATGAAGAGATGGTAGGAAGTAGCTCTTTCTCATATACACTTCAGCTTATGGACGGATGCTAGTAGGGATATGATTATGTAAATTACCAATGTCTTAAATCTCTGAATCTTTAAACAGGTCATTGATGCAAAACATTCATGGAGAACACTTTTATCTTCCAAATCAACGTAGCTCCATTAATATATTGCAAAAAGGTATGCTCATCGCTACCTTCATTTACTATCAACAATAATCCCCGGAAGTACACACCCCATCCTTGATATGATGAAAACGGTTTGTGTGCCTTACAATAATCTCTCTCTTGACAATCTTGGAAATGAACTTTGTGGTACTATGACAATCACCACACACAAAAAGGTTCTTGTTGATCTGAATAACTTTTCATGGGTGCGTACTGATAAGTCCAAAAGCGATGGCTAGTCTTTCACTATGATTACGAAGGATCAGTTCCTTTTGCTGGTCCTCTACATTTTGCAACACAAAGTTTGTTGCAGGCACATAACCAAACTCTTTCATCTGCCTAGCTAAGATTTGCAAGATTGCATAAATTTCTTTCCATTGAAGGTGTGTTCTGTCCTCTACTTGGAATGTATGAAGCCTGTTATTGACCACAATCCAAATGCATCCAGGCCTCGGCTTCAATCCCCTGTCCTCCATCATTGCTCTCACATTTGCTACATCATGACAACTGCCAACAGCAGCATAGATGTTTGACAGAAGTACAGCATGTCCAGTCTTATCAGGCTCTAAATCAAAAAGGTGTTATGCGGCCCATTCTGGTAACCTAATACTGTGATGAATCCCGCAGGCATTCATTAATGCTCTCCAAACACCAGCATCAGGCTCTATTGGCATATTTAGTATCATATTTTCCACCTCATCTAGGTGCCCTGCATGTCCCAGAAGATCAACCATACAAGTATAAAGCTCCACCCTAGGCATTAGCTGATAATCTTGGCTCACGCAATAAAAGTATAACCAACCTTCTGTCACAAGCCCAGCGAGGATGCATGCGGACAAAATGGCCGTAAAAGTAATGTGGTTTGGTTTTGTGCCTACCTGTTGCATTTGCTTGAAGAGCAAAACAGCTTCCCTTCCATGCCCATTTATTCCATATCCAGTAATCATTGTTGTCCAGGCAACTACATCTCTATGAGGCATGGTATCAAACACATGGCATGCAATATCTATGTTTCCACATTTTACATACATGTCTACAAGTGCACTCCACACATATACATTACACTCGGTTTTACTTCTGATTAAGTATGCATGGATTTCCATACCCTGTTAAAGAGCGGTTGAGTGAGCACATGATTGAAGAATACTTGAAATAGTCATTGCATTAGGCTTCAAACCCTCCACTTGCTGCATATCATAGAACATCTTCAAGGCCTCATGAACATCACCTTTCTGCACGTAGAATAGTTAGCAGCTATTTCTGTATAACTAAATAAGGAATGCATGTATTATAGGCTAATATCTGAGAAAAGAGGTAGATTTAAAAAAGATAAAATACAAAATTTATTTGTTTCCTTTCAAAAAAAAATTGGTTGGACTACATGGATCCTCGTAAGTTTTACAATTAGCAATCAATGGTTACAAAGTTCAAAACGATATTAGTTTTTATCTACAGATTCTTCGGTTGCACTAAGTGGAACCTTGTATGTTTTTCACTTCGCAATGAAAGGTTACAAAGTCCAAGGAACGATGCAGTACACTATTTTTCAACAGACCATGAAAGAATAAAAACAAATCTAGTCATCATCAACAGTCGTATCCACCTGCTTCTAGAAAGGGAGCAAGTGAAAATCTTCGATGATCTGATGCCAGCATAAAATTTCTTTTCTGATGATGCCATGAGCCAAGGGAGAGGTCCAACCCCAACAGGGTCGATAACTTAGCTTTGGGAAAGTCCTTTATCAGTCCATGTTTGTGATGATGATGCAGCATTTCTCATCTGCACAATCGCAAACATATTACATATTGCAGGCAGCTAATCCCATGATATCTTAAATGTTGCACTGTAGATACTCCGATTTCTTACCAAGTTCACGTTTTTCTTAAATTTTGATAAAATGCATTCATTTTAAATTGTGATAAAACTTCCCAAAAAGTACCTTTCCTGTAAGCATGGCACTCCAGGAGACTGCATCCTTCTGAGGCATTCCATCAAACAGTTGACGTGCAATGTCCACCCTGTTGCATTTCCCAGAGGCACCCACAAGTGCATTGCCTAAAAACACATTCCCCTCAAACCCGCTTCGAACAAAATACCCATGCAACTCCCTGCACTTCCCCAGCTCAGAACACTCGCAACCGTTACCAAATTCGGCCTCAAACTGCTCCTCTGCACGTCCACGCTTTCGAAGACTTTCCGGGCTTCTGCTAGACAACCGCATACAGCATACATGCTGCAAAACACGAGGTCTTGAGGCATTATTTCCCGTAGCCTGAACTCTCGGTGCATTACGCGATTGGAACCTTGTACCGCAGCTACTCCCACTCCAACTGGAAACGCCTTAGGCGTAATTATTACAAATATATATCGTGATTCGTAACCCCCAATATTCTTATTGACGGATTCAACTAATGTGAACATTAATCGAAAGATGTTTGTAACAGAGGTTAGTGGAAATAAGTTGATTCCATGAATGCTGAACTCATCACTGAGTTATTTTTGGGTTTTTAATTTTTTCTTCATCATTTTTCAGATTGATTTCTATATTTCATAATTCATTTGAATAAGAAAATATGGCATGTAATATTGTACGATTTGATTTCTCTCACTGGTGAAGTTTAAAGGCGAAGAACTACCAACTTTTTCATTCCTTCTGTCATGAACATATTCTCTTCTATTTTCTAGCATGGCTTAAATTCATCATTTTATTATTACATTTTTTACCCCCGGTTAGCGAAAAAAATTGTCGCTAAGGGCAAATTATGGGATTTCACCAATGCTCTGGGACTAGGTCCTTCGGCTTAAATGGGGAAGCTTCATTTATTGAATTCAAGGAAACAAATGTAAACTAAACTAATTTCTGGAGGTGGCCCGTAAACAGGGGATCACACAGGAATACTTCCCTAAACCTGTGGCAATTGTTTGTATGGAATACAAGGGAGGAAATTTTCTTAAAAAGAGAGATAGGAGAGGGAAATAAGAGGGGGATTTTAACCAACAAATAACATAGCTAAATTTTATTACATTAAATCAGAGTATTTCACTTACATCAATAAGAAGAAACCATTCACATAGAAAGAAGAAAAATCAACAAGAAACAAAAAATTATTGCATCATGTTACACAATTTACAATGCTCTTGGAGTATAAGTTGAGATGGAGACAAAATTTCAATAGACAAGAGAATAGAGGAAATGAAGGCACTTGTTCCGAGAAAGAAAATGGGAGCTAGTAAACAAGAATTAACCATCCTCTTACAAGGAGGAGGTCATATCCTTTTATAGCTTTACAATTCAACTCTTCTTCTGCCCCCCACAGGACTTTTCATGTTCCTAGATCCAACTTGTGACTTTTCATTATCCTAGGAAAGAACAAACTAAGCACCCCTCTTATAATTTTAATACGTACTTTTACATCTTGCAAATATTTCGTTGTCACTTAAATGAATAGGACAAAACATCATGATCACGTACAATGAGGAATTAGGAGAAGGAAAGAAGAGGGGAAAAAAAATGAGAGAGGAGAGGAAGGAATGCTCCAAAGCATGGATGAAGATGCCTTTTCCTTGATGTAGATCAGCTCTGATGGTGTTCAAGATGACATTTTGATCCATGATGACCTTCTACAACATAGTGATGGTCTACCGATGAAGATTGATTTTCAAATTTTGATCCATGATGACCTTCTACAACATAGTGATGGTCTACTGATGAAGATTGATTCTTTGAAAATTTTCCCCTTTGAGACCTCACTAGAACGATGCACCTTTGTAGCATATTTGAATTTCATTGAAAGGAAAGGTGTTGAACCTTTGATCAATGAAGACAATGAAGGATGATTTACCTCACTTGAACAAACATTATAACCTTTGAAACACTGCAATGGCTCCCAAAATGCCAAGTTCTTGATGCAACCTGAGACCATTGCCTACACATTTAAACCTAATGATCTGGGGCCTTGGGGAAATAGAGCCATCCATTAAATGAGGTGATGAGTACTATGATCATGTATTGAGATAAGGTGAGAGATTTTATGGAACATGATTCAAACCTTTGATCAACCCATCTGGTGAAGTGAGAAACACACCACGATCAGAATGCTCCACTGTGACCAAAATTAGGAACTGAGAAGGCTCTTCTCTTGCTTGAGACTAAGTGTCGTTATACACCCTTTGCAAACACGAGTTTGAACTCCATTGAAGGTTTAAATTAGTGAGGAATTGAGGATGAACAACCATGGCCATTTTTATCCTTTTCCTGTCACTTAATATTTTTAGTAAGTTCTTCCTTGGTTACTAGTTTTGGCAATTTAACTGCATTGTCACTTTTGAGCACTTTTCCTCTAGGGGAATGAACTTAGTGTCTTGAATCCATTCATCCTTTGGACCTAATAGCCTTAGTAAGTGTCTTGAATGGGGAATTACTAAAAATATAAATTTTCCACGGGGTTTCGGATCACGCTGAAAAAGGTATCCAAAAATTCTACTTCTCACCGGGATGCTTTGCTCCAATTTTTCAGGGGTTTCTCTTGTTTAGATCTTCACAAAAAAATGTGAACTTGTAGTTATGTGTTTTATTCATCTGATAGGGAGCAATGTAAGAAAAATAACAATCTTATATAAATCATATCCTACCCATTTTCATGGTGCAAGAAAGTGCTCATTGGAAAGCTAATTTTTTGAGGATATCATGCTCCGATTTTTAGCTCATTTGACTCACTGCAACTCCGGATATCTGAGTGGGAATTTTTCCATGGATCCAAGTTTCAGATGACTCTAAAAATGGATGAGGGAATTAATGAGATCATGCACATATTCCTTCCAAAATCATTCATGTAGGGAAGCTTCAGTTTGAATCTCGGTAGAGAACGGAGCAAGGGTTTGTGAGATATGAGAAAAATTGTGATTTGAGCATGAGGGTTTCCGTTTCTACATGAAAATCATCACCTTCAAAATGGAGGAAAATAAATATTTGAAAATGGGGTCAAAAATGGATAAGTATGATAAATATTCAAAACTTAACTCAAGTTAAGAAACTCATCTCTTGACCCACCTTTGACACCTCCTTCTTAACTTGTGTTAAGGGTGAGTTAGAAGTTACTAAATGCATCGGGGAGCCTCTCATGTCCCTTACCACATTTAGTAATGGGTCATGAGGTGAAAGGTGTATAACAAATTGGTGAAAATTCACCATGGGGTAGCCAACATGAGGAGGGGGACAAACTTGATGAGTGGAGTGAGTGGAAAACAACACCTAGGAAGCAAGTGTGAGTTATTAAGTGACAATAGAGGGGGTGCTTCCATGGTGGAAATTTTTTTTTAACCTGACACACTTTTGCACCAAGTGCAAAGGTGCAGAATGTGTGCAAAAGTGCACCATGGGTGAGGGATTTCATGGAGAGGGGCCAACTTGGAGGTGTGAGTTGAAAACCTTTACCTAGCACATGAGGTTGTTACTTAAGTGACAAAAAATATCTTCTCCCTATGTGGCACACTTTTTTTCAACTCATACACTTTTTAACCAGGTGGAAAGGTGTAGCAGAGCCTTCCTAGGTGTGCCATGGGTCATGTTGATCATGGAGAGGGGGCCAGTATAACCTGTGAGTGCATAACACTTACCTAACCATCAAAAACACTTCATAAGTGACGAATAATTCAAAATATTCTCTCCTCACCTTGGTGGCAGATGTTTTTACACCTCATGCACCTTTTTGATAGGTTAAAAGGTGCAAAAGTGCATCACAGGTGCAAAAATGTGCCATAGACACTTTTGGAAACCTCGCCTTCACCAACAACTGCCAAAAATAGACATCAGAGAGTGATGTTTTCCCCCTAATAGTTACTTAAGAAATAATTATATCATTTTGACTCTAAAATGTTTTCTGATATCATTCCCATAAGTTTCAAAAGCCAATTCTTCCTAAAATTTGAAATTTACCCCTATTTTTTATTCTTCTCAAGCCTAGCCGGTGAAAGGGACTGCCACCAAAAAGTATGATGAAAAAAATGACTACCAACACATTGTGAAGTGAAGATGGAATTACATAGGTCACATTAAGATTTTAATTAGTCCTCAAATCTCCATAGAACTCCTAGAACACTATCATTTGAATCCCCACCATGATCGAGATCTTCATCTGCAATATCGATCTAATATCTCAAATACAAACGGTAGAATCTCCCAAAACGTTTTGCAATGTGAAGTAGGATTTATCATATTTCCAATGATTATTTTGGTAACTTCAAAAAATATCACTAGGATCCCTGCAACATCCAAAACAATTGGACTACATTTTTTACTACTTTCATTTCCCTACACCATGTTATAAGTAGCCTGGTGTTGCATAGCTTGTTCTAAACCTATTTTTCCTTACAAAAATTCCCTAAAATACCTTTGATGATTTCATATCTCTATCACAAACTTCTTGGATGCATTATATATTCTTGGTTCATCCATGGGGGGTGTTTACTAGGTGCAAAAACCCTGAAAATAGGCCTTTTTGGGCCTCTGGGAGCAGTTCCTTCAAAGTGGATCAAAATGAATCCATGAATTTATTCCCACCAACTTACTTGTACATGAAACACACTTTAAAAATCATAGTTATCACATATACCTTTCAGCCATGATGGGGTTTACATTTTTAACAATTGGCTAGAGGGCAGGTTTACATTACTTGCAGTTCAAGGATTTTTGAGTGTGGGCTTAGTTTTCATTTGTAATTTTTCATGCTAGACATTTAACATGAAAACAACTAGCTCTAACTTGGGGACTTGATTTGGTTTGGAAAAAAGTGAGAATGAAGCAAGTAGGAACCTTATAATCTCAAGAAACTAAGAGGACCAATGCCTTATCCATTGGTCTATAGAGTCATTGCATAAGACATATGGATACAAAAAACCTCTTTATTGAACACAACACACAAAATGACATGATGGAAAGATGGAAACACAAGGGAAAACTAAATCACCTATGATACATGTGGGGGAAACCCACTTTCACTAAATAACTTTCCTCTTCGGAATTTACCCCTGAATGGGTAACATTGAGTGATGATGTTCTGCGAAGCCATTACTATTGGTTGAAGGAAGTATCCTCCTTTCCTCAACTTCTTATGAAATCCATGTGCATTTATGAGTGCATGTATGTTTGGGAGGAATGAGCCTACATGATCCCTTTGATACTTATAGCTTTGCTCAAAAATTCCATCAATTTCAGATTGCAAATTGTCTTTTACGTTTACCCACATTGTTGATTTCTTACTTTGACATTTCACCATTTCCCCAAGGACGAATTTTGATTGGATTACTTGAATATTCCAAGTGTATCTATTTTCCATGTTCATGCTTATTGAAAAAATTCATGAGAGGCCTTGAATTCATCCTTTTATTCTATTTCATTATGATACATTTGGGAATCAAATGAAGAATCAAACTTAACTTCATACGTATCTTGCATAACCATAGCATGAGCTAAGATATCAAGACTGAGTTTAGGAGATTTCATTTCTTTTGTAACTTTCAATATTTCATGCACGGACTCTTTCTTCAAAACTGCCACAAACTCATCTTCTCGTTCATTTAGAGAATCTTCATCTTGATATTCAAGGAAGCAATTTGGAGATGTTGATTTGTTATCCCAAATTTCATTGCATTTCATTTCTTCTTCATTATTGGAGGCCTCATATTCAAATGAATCAAAGAATTTTGTTTCATCTTTTTTATCATAGAGACAATTTTCCTCTTCAAATGGAAAAGATAAAAATTCATGTTCATCATTCACATCTATCAACCATTTTCCTATGAGATTTATGCAATTTTTCATATTGATTTGTCTCATCATGAAATTTTTTTAATCAAATGAGAGGTTAGAATTAGATTCATACATGTCTTACAATTCCATGGCTTACATCAGGAGTTCAAGGTTTGGGTTGAGGATCATTTTTTCCATGTGTAAATCTCATCATTTCTTGCACAGATTCTTCTTTCAAATCTTTTAAGGGGTCATTACAGTTTGGATTCTCTTATTCATTATGACATGATCAAGAGAATATTCATCTTCGAATGGGAATGAGAAAACCTCTTCTTCATGAGAAAATTCATTCATTGATTTTTCAATTTGGTACTCATCAAGAACCATTTCATCTTCCTCGTGGACTGCATCATCTTGTAATTTGGGGTTTTCCTCTTTCAACTCAAGATTTATCTACTCTCCTTCATACTCAATACCCCATCAGAAAGGAATTCTTGATCTTATAAATATTGGAATTTCCTCCTCCTCTTTATATGTTATGAAATAATTCATATTCCCACTATCTTGGTACAAGATGTTAGCTCTCGGATTTCCTTAAATTTTCACCATAGATCTCATATTGTTCATCTGGAAGAAAATTTTCCATATCTCCCTTAACCAGAATAGTTGTAGAAGAACAATTCATTTGGATTTTAAATCCCAAATATTGGTAGAAGCTTCTACTTAGCAACATTCTAAATGATGTCAAAATGTATGGTACTAAGATAGTCAATAACATCTTCTTTCTCAGAAATTCGGAGAGAGCCACCTATGCATCCTTGATCTTCCCCACAAGTGGGACTTCCTTTGAATCCATAGAGTAACAAGATCCACTAGCCTGTGTCAAGGTAAGTCTTATAGAATTTTCAACCTTTATGGACATTACTTGGATCAGAACTTGAATCTATTATACAATTATTCAATCGGTATCCTCCAATGAGAAGGGAAAGATAGAAAGGATCAATCTTATCATTCCTTGATGCACTCATAGAAAGCATGTTCTGTGATGGAGGAGCAAGTGGAGTGGGTAGTATTACTTTAGAACTAGGAGTCACAATATTGGGATTTGAACAACTACCTTTGATATGATAGACAAACTTTTCAAATTATTCAGGGTGAGTGCGCAAATACTTAGATTCAAAAATTTACACTTTGGACTTGTTCATATGTTCTATGATATCAAAAGGGGTGTATGAAGGTGAGGTAATATGGGAATATTCTTGAGGATAAAATTATTATTTTACAGGCACACTAGAAGCTCTTGAAGGACTAGATTTTGGAGAAGCATAATTAGAATTAGAAGGAGCATTGGAAAACTTACTTGGAATAGTGGATGGCCTTTTACTTGCCATGGGATCTGGTTTCTCCATTGCAAACTCCATGGAGGGTGGAAGTGGATATCCTCGACTGATAATATTTTTGTACAATCGCCACCTGAGGATATTATTTCTTCTTCTTTTAGGGAGTAGAAGAGGAGGAAGATCTTTTTTGGGATTGAGAGTGGGTGAATACTGCACATGTGAAACTGAGTGCATCTTCATCATCATCTTCTTCACCTCCTGAATATTCAAATAATCTGATTTGTACATCATGCTCTGCTTCTTCAATCTCTAGGACATTATTTTCCTCATTTTTGTGTTCAAGTCCTTCTTCATCTTCTTAAGTTCTACAAATTGAATTGACATGTGGAGTCCTCCAAGGAAAGACTTCAGGGTTCTTCTGCAATCTGATATTTGTTATGATTTTGATGGGATGTTTATTGGGAAACCTCCCTCTTCAACATCGTCAATTCACTTTCCAATTTCTACAACAATGAATTGTTTCTCTAATCTTTTGGATTTTGGACCTTATCCTTCATTGAAGGATTCTTTATCTTTCTTGACAAGATGAGGTCATATTCCACTTTAATTGAAATTTCTTGAGCATGGTCCAAATCTCTTTGTTGAACTCTTCATATAAAGAAACTCACTTCCAACATCTAGGCATTTGTGAAGATCCTTTTCAAATTATCGGTAGTAGGAAGAGAACGGATGGGACTCTTGTTGACCAATTTGTTGAACTTTTACCCAAAATTTCTCATAGATTCTTCAGGTTATTTCTTCATTTGTGTCAATTGAGTAAGGAGGGCATGATAATCTTCCACCAGTTTGAATCTAGCTTCAAATTTAGTTTTCATTTGAGCCCATCCTATAATGGAACCTCTTAGTAAATGAGAAAACCAATCAACATCAGCATCTTTAAGTGATTTAATGAACATAAAAACATATACATCTTCATGATAAACTCCTAATACACCACATGTAGATATAAATGCAGTGATATCTTCTTTCGGATGTTGTTTCAAATCACCTCTAAACTTGGGAAAAGAATTCCGAATCTCGAAGGATTTCATGGAGTGGTGGAGAAAAATCCAATGGGCCAGTGTTCTGTCACCAAGGGAGAGGTACTTATGCTTCCATTTCAAGTTCTCCTTATTCTTGTTGTTATAAAAATTCTTCCCAAAATTCTTCCTCTAGTTCTTATTGTTCTTCTTGACTTGAGAATTCAATGTTCAATGGTGGTTAAAATATGGGAGAATCAAAATGGTTTGCAGGAGGAGTGTCAGTAGGAGTTTCGATAGGTTTTCAAGAGTATCACTTGATGAATTGGATGGAGATGAAGCTTGAGAAAAGAAATATGGATTATCTCTTATTTGTTCTTGCTAATTTTGTAAAGCCTCAAAAGTGGGCTCCACAATTCCTCTGAATGTATTCAACATGGTATATTTTCTTTCAACCATATTTTTGCAAGTTCGGATTCAATTCAAGGCATATTTTTACTCACTCTTTTTACGGGATTTTGGACTTTGAAAATTATGATTTGTTTTTTTTTGTAATTTTTATTTATTTTGTGGAATCAATATTAGGTGCAGATATGCTAAATCTTCCCCATGGTGGCCGCCAAAAACTGTTGGAGAAATAAATTTTCACAAGGGAAAATTATGGGATTTCACCAACGCTTTGGGACTAGGTCCATCTACTTGAATGGGGAAGCTCCATTTATTTAACGCAAGGAAACAAATGTAATATAAAATAATTTATGGGGCTGGCCCATAAAATAGGGATCACACATGAATGCTTCCCTAAACCTGTGGCAACTGTTTGTATGGAATACAAGGGAGGAAAATTTCTTAGAGAGAGAGATAGGAGAGGGAAATAAGAGTGGTATTTTAATAAAAAAATAACATAGCCAAGTTTATTGCATTAAAATAAGAGTATTTCACTTGCATCAATCAGAAGAAACCATTCACATTGAAAAAGGAGCAATCAACAAAAACTAAATTTTTTTATTGCATCATGTTGCACAATTTACAATGCTCTTGGAGTATAAGTTGAGATGCATAAAAAATTTAA
The DNA here is from genome assembly GCA_019776745.2 of Taxus chinensis. NCBI lineage: Eukaryota > Viridiplantae > Streptophyta > Pinopsida > Cupressales > Taxaceae > Taxus > Taxus chinensis. The sequence continues at coordinate 883,894,178 of CM034151.1, forward strand.
ATAAAAAAGAGAATAGAGGAAATGAAGGAACTTTTTCCTAGAAATAAAACGAGAGATAGTAAACAATAATTAACCATCCTCTTCTAATGAGGATGTCATCTCCTTTTATAGCTTTACAATTCAACTCTTCCTCTACCTCCCACGTGACTTTTCAGGTTCCTATCCAACTTCTAAATTTTCATTATCATAGTAAATAACAAACTAAGCACCCCTCTTGTAATTTCAGGAATTACTATTATATCTTGCAAATATTTCATTGTCACTTTAATGAATAGGAAAAAACATCATGATCATGTACAATGAGGAATTAGAAGGAGCAAAGAAGAGGAGAAAGAATGACAAGGGAGAGGAAGGAATTATCCAAAGCATGGATGAATATGCCTCTGTCCTCAATGTAGATGAACTAAAATGGTGTTGAAGATGACATTTTGATCCATGATGACTTTCTCTGATGTAATGATGTTCTATTGATGAAGATTTATTCTTTGAAATTTTACCCCTGTGAGACCTCACTAGAATGATGCACCTTCGTACCATATTTGAATTTCATTGAAGTTAAAGGTGATGAACCTTTGATAATTTCATACAATGAAGGATGATTTATCTCACTTTAACAAAAATTCAAACCTTTTAAACAATGGAATGCCTCCCAAAATGCCAAGTTCTTGATGCAATCTGAGACCATTGCCTGCACAATTCAACCTGATGATCTGAGGCCTTGGGGAAATGGAGGCATCCATGAAATGAGGTGATGATTAATTTTATCATGTGATGAGTTAAGGTTAGATATTTTATAGAACATGATTCAAGCCTTTGGTCAACCCATCTGGTGAAGTGAGAAACACACCTAGATCAGAATGCTCCACTGTGAGAAAAATTGGGAACTTCTCTTCTCCTGCTTGAGAAAAAATGCCATTATCCTTTATAAACATGAGTTTTACCTCCATGAAGGTTGTAAATTAGTGAGGAATTGAGGATAAAAAACCATGGCCATTTTTATCATTTTCTGGTCACTTAATATTTTTAGTAAGTTCTTCCTATATGACTAGTTTTGGCAATTTCACTGAATTGTCACTTTTGAGCACTTTTCCTCATAGAGAAATGAACTTAGTGTCCTTAATATATTATTACTTCAGGCCTACTAACCTTATTAATTGTCTTGAACTAGGAATTACTAAAAATAGGCATCATGGAAGGGGTGTCAGATAAGGATGAAAAAGGTAACTTAAAATTCTACTTCTCACCGAGATGGTTTGCTTTTATTTTTAGGGGTTTCTCTCATCCAAATATTCACAAAAATAAAATAAAATGAAATTTAAATTATTTGTTTTATTCATTTGATAGGGAGGAATTTATAAAATTAATAGTCCTCCATAAATATAATCCTACCCATTTTCGTGGTGCAAGAAAGTTCTCATTGGAAAGCTAATATTTTTAGCGTCTGATGCTCCAATTGTTAGCTCATTTGGCTCATTGCAACTCCATATATCTGAGGGGGAAGTTTTCCATAGATGTAAGTTTCAGATGAATATAATAAATAGATGAGATAATTAATGAGGTCGTGAAAAAATTCATTCCAAAGGCATTCATGTAGGGAAGCTTCAACTTGAATCTCGTGGAAAACGGAGCAAGTGTTTGTGAGATCTGAAAAAAGTGTCATTTGAGCATGAGAGGTATTTATTTCTTCATGGAAACATCAACTTTATAAATGGAGGGAAATAAATATTTTTAAATGGACTCCAAAATGGATAAGTATGATTTAAATATTCAAACATTAACTCAGGTTAGGAAACTCACTTCTTGACCCACCTTTGATGTCTCCTTAACCCAGGTTGAGGGTGAGTTAGAAGTTTTAAATGGGTCCAAGTGACTCTCATGTCCCTTAAAAAATTTAGTAAGGGTTCATGAGGTGAAAAGGTGAATCATCATGGTGAAAATGTGCTATGGGAGTAGCCAACATGAATAGGGTGATAAGATTGATGAGTGGAGTGAGTGGAAAACAACATCTAAGAAGCAAGTGTGAGTTATTAAGTGACGAGAGAGGGGGTGATTCCATGGTTGTAGTATTTATTTTCAAATAGGGTGTTATGCATGTTGGAACCTCATTCAGTGAGATCTTAATTATAACTTGAAGCACACATAGCTACAAGGTCCCTCCTTTGTTATGTCTATCAAAATATTATCATGAATAATCACAATGATATTTTACTAAGTAATGAATCAAGTATCTTTAACCATTACATAAAAACACTTGGAAGCACATTTAATAAGGAAACATAACATCTCAAACAATAATTAATATTAATTATAATAACACATCTCTCTGCTCAGATACATCAATGATCATAATCCAACCACAATTATCCATTAACCTCCAAAAACAACTACATAACAAGAACTTGATACATAATATGTGAACACAAAGTCATGTGCGCAAATATACCAGTGCACCACAACACTAAAACATAACACATTGACCATTCACATGAACATGGTAACTATCACCATGTATCTAACAAGGACTTACATCATGTATATATAGGGGTGGGGACTTTACCTTCACTGCCCATGCACTTCCTAATAATAGGCATGCCACAAATATCCATGCGTACTACGATGCATGCTTTAAATTTTTTTTTCTAATAATAAATTGTCTAATAATAACCCACTTTAATCCTATTAATATATAAATGTATGCACTTTTTGTCTCCAAAAATATCCTTTTCTTGCTTGCCAAGGTATCCTCCTTCTATCCTTTTCATGGTGAACACTCCAAGTCTATTTATAGCCTATTCTTGAAAAAAGGATAAGTCCTCAATCTACCTGTATGCATAGTTATGTGTGTCTCCTTTCTCGACCTTTGTGTGCACCCTCCCCCATGCTACTTTTTCTTCTATGCATGCATGCACGTTCCTACCTGTTCTGATACTTAGTCATTTTGTCATGCTAACATTACCCCACACTAGGTATGTTTTCTATCCTTGGAAACACTAGAAAACTATGATAAAAAAATAATAGTAGAACACTCTTGTTGCACCAAAGAATGAAGAATAAATAATAAAACTTGTGCCAAAGAATAAAAGAATCAATTTTCCTTAGGGGGAAGGAGAACTGGAAATTCCTTAACCAAAATCTTCTCTAATTCCTTCCACCCTTCCAATTCCTTACTTACCTGTACCATCGCATTATCAATAATTTCAGGGACCTCTGTAGGAGACAATTCATCAATCTTCCCCTTCATTTTTTTAATAAAAAATTCCAACTACTTGGTTGCATCGTCAAGCACATCCATCTTGCGCGTAATATGTGGGAAGAGTTCCTCCAGTCTATCCTTGAGCAAGGTTTTCAACATGTTTATTATTTCCCTCTTCTGCTCGACCTTGGCCAATACCTTTTCCTGTTCCACCCTATTATTCTTTTCTTGGCCTATAAATCCTTCAATTTAACTTCATCTCTAACACCAAGCAAACCCAAAACATTATCAAAGTCCTAGGAGTTATCATACATAAACTCTAACACTCACATAGCTCCCTTAGCCTCCACTTCCAACACATCATACTACGTGAGGTGTTCTTCAATCTATTCCATGTCTCTCATATTTTGGTGTACCAATAATTTGTCTGCAGATTATATTGTGAGAACCTTTTCCTCATGTGTAAGCATGTGCACCAAGTCCTCTAAATAGCAAAGTATCGTCTCTTAAATTTGGTACAGAATTACACAGTACGAACACAAAATATATTTTTAATTTTCTATATTTTTCACACAATACAATAGCCTAATTTATAGGCTGGAGTTTCCCTAGAATTTAGGAAACTAACTCAACTACAAAATCTCAACCAAGCCTAATTATGTGGGGTGAGAATAACTCACGTAACCCACACATAACAATAATAATATATTGTTGAAACAATATATTATAATATCTCTAACAATAATCTCTCAATAATAATTACACACGTAATTATTAGTCTCACACATAAATATGTGAAGCACTATATAAATATTTCCTAACATTCCCCCCTTAGTGCGAACATGGGGAAAACCTGCCTTTGTACTTGCACCTGCTCATGATCTGGTGATTTTCATAGGATGATCACAAACCTCAGGGATGGTTTTGCAAACGGTTGACCACAAACCGAGAATGGTGGTTTTGCAATTGGTTTACCACAAACCACAAAGTGATGGTTTTGCGAATGGATTACCAACAACCAAGAATGGTGGTTTTGCTATTGGTTTACCACAAACCAAAAATGAAGGTTTTCAAGTGGTTTACCTACAACCACATCATGATATGCAAAGTACTATTCTCATCCCTCGTCACATCTCACTGCAGGGAATAACATAGGAAATTCTGCTGAAATCTGTTGCTCATACATACATAGAAAAATATGACATACTGGAAATGGAACATTGGAATGATGTTCCCCCCTCAATGTGAAATTTCCACTTATTGAAAACAATATCATTGCAAACTGAGGCACACCACACTGGAAGCACTGAAATCAAACTGCACACACACACATGTCACCAAAGCTGATATGCGGCCCCATCGTTGGCAACTGACGAGAGGTCGCTGAATGACCTCCAACCTCCGATGCCTCCTGCCTCCGGTTACAAGCTGATAACTCAGCTAGATGTGATCATGAAGCTCAAAATACCTTCAATAATTTGGACGTCGCGTACAAGCGAAAATGCGTCCAAAATTGAAATGCGGGAAATTTTTATTTTTATTTTTCGAAGTTTGGAAGACGACACTTTTTACAATAGTAATGATCCACAATAAACTTTTGACGACTAAACAAAAATCGACTCTTGATTTTTTTATTTTTTTATTTTTATTTTTTTAAAATAGACACAAAAATGACTATTTTATCATATATACATATCATGACACTTTACTGTTAATGACATGACTCTTTTGGCAACTATTGATAATGACAATTATACTACTAAAACCGAGACTCTATTTAGGAGGACAATAGACATAAATTAATACGACTTGCAAAGCTAATGAAACTAGTGAAAACCGAAAATAATGGAGGGAGAATGTTTTAACAAGCTTGCCTATTTAAGAGCTATTACTTTTCTGTCCTCCATTCACATGCCCTTCACTTCCACGTGCTAATCTCCACGCATAGGTGAAAGAACAAAAAATCAACGCTTTTTCTTTCTTTGATGTCCACATTTTTATTATTCATCTTTTCTACATGTGTGCTGAAGATAATGCTAAAATTTTGAGGAGTTCCACGCAGATTTTGAGGAGTTCCATGCAGTACCTTAGCACCCTACACTATTAGCTCCTTCACGCATATTTTTGTGTCTAGGTTTCCCTCCTTCGAATGCCAAGTGTATTCACGCAGGAATATGCGGACATTTGGAGTGAATAGGAATTCTATCCACGTGTAGTTTGATAGCTATCTTCAAGCAGACTATATTGCAGAATGATCAAAATCACACAAAACATGCACAGTTATAAGTTTATTTGACGGAGCTGCAAGCCAATCTTCTTAGACAATCGACAGTCCACACAATGAATAGATCTAATGTAGAGGAGACAGATACGATGTGATAGAATGTTGACAGCTTAGATCTGAAGTGAGGCTTAATTCAATCAAAAAAGCCAATAAAAATGCGTGAAATTCTAGATCCATGGCATTGAAAGAGAACTCAAAGATCTGACCAAATCTGTGTTGGTTACAAGGTTCTGAATTAGGTTACATGCACCACAGCCTTTTGTCTTCGGAATTGATAAATCATGCTGGAAAGATCGGAACAGATGCCTAGAGGGGTCGTTCGCAGCCAACGTTGAGCTTCAATGTAAAGGGAGAAGACGTCCTCCGGGCACGGGAACACAGTAAAGGACTCGGTAAAAAAAAATAGCATACAACATCAATTTGGTAAACCCGTGTTCTTTCTTCTACAGACGTCCTTTGTTGTGCACTTGATCTGATGAAGAATATGGACAAACAACATATCTATCATACATGAACATTGGAAGGCAAACTTAGACGAGTCGAAGACCTCCAATATGCACAGTATTAAATATATGCAGCCACAACTGTTAAGTGCTTTAACTATGGTGAAATCAAAAACTCATAATTCAGGAAAACATAGAGTGAAATCATTTCCCCTTCGAATCTCTGAGAACCCCATCTCACTCTGATACCAAATCTTAAATTTGGTACAGAATTACACAGTACGAACACAAAATATATTATTAATTTTCTATATTTTTCACACAATACAATAGCCTAATTTATAGGCTGGAGTTTCCCTAGATTTTAGGAAACTAACTCAACTACAAAATCTCAACCAAGCCTAATTATGTGGGGTGAGAATAACTCACGTAACCCACACATAACAATAATAATATATTGTTGAAACAATATATTATAATATCTCTAACAATAATCTCTCAATAATAATTACACACGTAATTATTATTCTCACACATAAATATGTGAAGCACTATATAAATATTTCCTAACATCATCTCATGCGAAAGCTAGCCTTAATCAATAAGATCTGGGAACATGAGTGTAATTGCATCTGCGATGAGATCTGCCTTCTTATATGTTATGCATGTCCATCCATTTTCTTCTCTCATCTCTTGCTTTAGTTGAACGACGATCTTACCTTTCTGCTTGATATCTTTATCCCTCTCTCTTATTTCCTTATCCTTATTTTCTATCTCCCTACGCATATTCCTTATGCAACATTCCTTATAAAACATTATCACCCCTACGCATGCCAATAGTTTGTTAAGTGCGTTACGGGATTGTTCATCTTTTAGCATCCATGCATCGACTATCGGATAAGCCTCTCTTGGTGTAGAATTAATTTAGGTTTCAGTTATTGATTTCACAATAACCTCAAACTCCAGATCTTCCACATGTGATTGAATTTCTAGGGATAACATATTCCTTATGCGTGGCAAGGCTTCTTCATTTTTTAAAGATGACCAACAGAAGATATATTTTTTGGCCGATGTGCTCATATATCTTACGCACAATACTTTAGTAGGATCATCATCATATTCCATCATAGGGCTTTAGGGTGTGTGCTTTGGCTTCCTTGTTCTTCCCATGGGACCCTTTCAAAAAAATAAGCATAAGGGGGTTCTCTGTGCCCCCTAATTATTTTTCACCAATTTTATTTTCTTATTCCTCCTCACACTCCACTTCATGTTTAAAAATGTGCTCCATAATCCACTCTACTTCATGCTCATTAGTGCACTCGAATTCTTGCATAATATCGTGCTTAGCTCCATGCTCCTTAGTAGGCTCCTTCTCTCCTTCAAAATATGTGTACTTTACACTTCATAGCTTCCTACCTCTGTTTCCATCACCTGGATCTCCTTATGATGCACATCGTGCTCCTCCATATCTGAATCCTCAATTTCATACACTAAGGTTTCCTTGTGTAATACCTCCTCTCTGTTATTTCTCATGGCCTTTTCTTCATCACTCTCATTATCTTTTGTGTCTTTACTAGACACTAACTTTGACTTCTTTACTGGAGATTTCTTCTTTAGTGGTTGCTTCAAGCTCGTACTTGGTTTATAATTCTTACACGCAGGTGTCTTCTTTATATTTTTGATCTAAAAAAGAGGTGCATCCTCACTTCATTCTTCCTCCTCACTGGCAGGGGGTATCCTCACATATTCATTTTTGTCCCATAGTATTCTTCCCCATGGGATCTTCTGGGATTTTCAAGTTTCCATCCACATAGTTTCAATCAACACTTCTTGGCTTCAGAGAGATATAAATCTTTGTGTCCTCTAGATTAGAAATCAACAAAGTAATAGACTTGGACATATTGATATCATCTGATATCATAGTATCCTCATACACGATTTTATTGGGATAGAAATATGTCTTACGTAATGCATAATACTCACAATCCACCTTATTTGGGTCAAACCTTAGTTTATGTGCATCTGAAAACATGTTCACTTCCATTTGAAAATATTGCACGGTGAATGAAAATGTAAGTTTACACCAAGGGATTTTTTACCCATCCTTCAAATAAAAATGGATAATGGAGAAGTGTTGATAGACAACAAATTTTGCCTTCTCTTTCATCTACATAGGTGATTCACTTAGAATACACCATTCTGACCTAAATTCCTTGCGCATCCTTATATGCATTATTGATATCATGGTAAGTGTAGTTAGAAAATATCATTGCAGGGGATGTGTTTTCTTTAGGGAAATCCCCTATTTTATTGTTTCGCCCATTTGGCACCCCAAGTTTTGAGAACAAAATTAGTATTAGGATGTTTCCAAACATAATCTTGTCCCCAGAATGCACTTTCCCAATTATATCCTCTGTGATGAATCCAACAAGGTTATAGATTGTGCCTTCAAATATTTTCTTTGCGACATGGAGCCATCGCTTATTCACCTAACACCACCTTCTTATCCATTTAAATTTGTAAAAAAACACAAGGCCATTCTCATGATATGAGCATCAAGCTTAACGATATCTATTACGCGCCATCCCCATTGATACTTCATTTTTACATTGGTCTTGTTCACTTAAACGTCATCTTCAAAGTCAACTGGAAGCTCTATCTTTGTGCTATGAAGACCGGTAAATTTTTTAATTAGTTGTGCGGTAATACACATCTTCCTTCTAGTGAAAATAGAATAAGTCTTCGTGGACATGTGACATCATCATTTGATATAGCCTCTTAGGTTTTCCAAAGTAGGGGAGTTCATATAGCTGAATAAATCCCGCATTCTACAAGATGTGATACCCCTTGTCATCATAGATAGACTTATCATCCACTGTCCTCTCCTTTCTCCTCTGAATCAACTCTACCTCTATCTTGCGTGTTCGATTTTGAACGATGGTTGTAATCACTAAATTTCATCTTACACACATGGGAAACCCAATCTTTCCCCATAAGCACTCCATCGAGGTATTCCATTTTAGAATATCACTCTTCTTACACATATTCGACCACCACAAGCTTCTCATTTCCCTTGTCTTTTCCTTTTCCTTTCATTGAAACCGTTGTTGCCTTCATAGGTGCCATGTTGTGCATAAATCCCAACTTTTGAAATACTACACTTCTATGTCTTAGGTGTCATTTAATTTCTTATCCTATTCCTTTTCATGAATTATGTGACCCAATCCTTCAAACCCTAACCAAAAACCCTAAAAACCCTTTTCCTATTGCAAACAACCTTCCACGCCACCCCCAATCCTAAAAATTCCTTCGAAAGGAGATATTTTACTCGACCATGTCCTTACTTTGATATGGTTCAGTCAATTCTCTAGGTTATCACACAAGTTTGCAAGAAATTACATGAATTTGCTCTTGAAAATGCACAAATTATTCACAAGGTAAGGTAAAAATTAATTTACCCTGACGCTCCTTTTATAGATTTTCAAATTTTTACCACATTAAATGTTTTCCACCAACCACAATACAACCTCTTTAAATCCACTTTTTCATGTTTTTTCTATTGCTTTCTTGTGCGCACTGCAGTCGTAACTTTTTGGTGTGCCTACTACCTCCTAGGCTACAAACCTCCTCATGCACACCTCCTTGTGCCGCTACACATCTTTCCTCTGCATTTTCTACCAAGTAGTCCACCCTACAGCTAAATGCCTCATGTTACACTGCATGATCCCTTTTCCACATGTGGTCTTCATCCTGAGTAATTTCATTATTATAACCATCATTATCATTTCATGTGATACCATTTTCCTCTTTTCCTTGCACATACCCTAAAACCAACACACCATCCTTCTACCATTGTGCTCACATCTTCTTCCGCTTCAAAGCATCAACAAGGTCTCTTTTTTGCACATTTGTACCTAGTTCAACCCACACTAAACATTTGTGCACTCCTTTATGCATGAACTCAAATATAGTAATCAACTTCTTATGCACAAATGCACTTATTACAAAAAAACAAAGAATAAAAACAATTCACAAGAAATAAATGAAAAGAAAAACATGAAAGGGAAACATAATCTAAATAATAATACTACCTTATTACAAAAACCAAGAAAATTTATTTATAGTATGGATTCATCTTACTCCCATTAAAGTAACTGGGAAACATAATGCCATCCAACAACTATAATTGACATGTACTTGAGTCAAATATCTTGGTTACTGGAAAAGGTCCCAACCAATGCACTTTTTGTTTGCCTGGATGGCGTACAAACTTGAATTCATAGAGAAGGGTCATCTTGCCCACTACAAATGTCATGTTATTAATGCACCTATCATGTCAAGCCTTTTGCCTTACATTCTCATTATTTTAGATCAAACGTGTAATTGTGTGCCTCTCATCTAATTGCATTATTTTTTCAATGAGTTCTTTGAGATCCTATTTATCATCCAATATACATGTGCATGCAACACGTAGGGATGAAAACTTGAATTCAACTGGTAGCATTTTCTCTATGCCAAAAACCAACTAGAATGGTGTGGCCTTATTCAATCTTTTATAAGTGGTCCTTTAAGCCCAAAGTACAACTGAAACTTTATCATCCCAATCCTTTCTTCCAACATCACAATTATTTTCAATGTTTGTCCAAAAATATTGTTGAAATCTTCTGCAGTACCATTAGTTTGAAGGTGATAAGGGGTATTTTTAGGTGTACTACCATAAACTATGCCAATTAAATTTTTATTGTCTTTTTTAAAAAATGAGTTCCTATATCACTTGTCAAGCTTAATGGATAACCATACCTACTAATTATATCCTCTCATAGAAACCTTAGTACTATAGTTGCAGTACAATCCTTTGTACTTATAGCCTCATCCCACCTTGTCAGATAATATGTGCAATTAATAATGTAGCACACTTCATGTTTGCATGAGGGTGGTACAATAGGTCTAAGTGGCATCTCATCTCTATGTCAATGATTTCAAAGGTGCCGACAATGATCAAATGCTTTGACATACTCCTTGGTATCTTTGTAAAAATTTTCCCATCAAATGCCATCCATAAGGATCTTGTGTGCATTTGCATCACCTGCATAATGTCCTCCTATTATACAGCCATGAGCATCTTCCATAATAGCTTCACACTCATGTTCAAGTACAAAATGGTGAAAGAGCTTATCTCTTCCCATTTTGTACAAATATCCACCAATCAACTGATAAGGTGTCGCACATATAGCGAATTGATTTTTTTCTATCATATTCATCCCTTTGATGTCAATCCAGTGCATAAAAATACATCTATATATTCCAAATATGAGGGTGCGCAGTTCAACCTAAAAAACTATTCATCAAGAATATTATCTTCAATTCTTAACACATCCTCACCTAAATGTATCCTTCATAGATGATCAGGTCTTGAATTACTCTTTTTTGGTTTGACCACAACTGTGAAATTAAATTCCAGAAACAAAAGTATCCACCTACAGATGTGTCCTTTTAAAACTGGTTTTTTGACTAATTATTTCAGTGCCATATGATTTGTATAGAAAAGAAATCTAGTAGCCATCAAGTACTGTTTGAATTTATGCAACATGTAGATCATATACAAGGATTTGCGCTCTTTTGTTTTATAATTCTTCTCCGCTGGTGTGAACTTCCTTCTTGCAAATAAAATATGATGATCTACAATCCCTTATCATGGTTTTGTTAAGACCATGCCAATTTCCATGCCATAGGCATCAATGTGTACATGCAATGGGTTGTATGAAGGAAAACACAAAATTGGTTTATTGATAAGACAATCCTTCAATGTCTCAAATGCCTTTTATTGCGTGTCACCCCAATAAAATTTCCCTTTAGCTTTTAGAAACTCTTCCAGGGGCCTAGAAATATTTACATATCCCTTGAAAATTTTTCTATAATAGCCTGTATGGCCAGAAAATCCACACACTTCACTTTGATTTGTAGGTTCCTCTAAACCTAAAATCAAAGCTACCTTCATGTGATCCACCAACAATCCTTCCTTGCAAATGATGTGCCTAAGAAAAGTGCCTAAGGGGGTAACAAAAATGCACTTCTTAATATTGAGATAAATACTTAACTGTCTCCACCTCTAAAATATGAGACCCAAATTGTCACAATGGTCTTTGACTAACCCATAAACAGTCCAATCATCAAGATAAACCTACAAGAGCTTATAAATAAAATCATGAAAGGCATGCACAATAATACACAACAATACTGTTAGTGTATTCTTTAATTTAAAAGGCACAATTGTATATGCAAAGATTCCCCACTCAGTAGTGAAAGTGGTCTTTTCCTAGTCTTTTGGCGCAATGCACACTTGATGATAGCCTAAGAACCCATCTATAAAATAATACATTTCACACCCAACAAATCATTTAAGGATTTATTCTATGAATGGAGTGGGAAAAGGATCTATAACTAATGTAGTGATGAGTTCTCCATAGTCTACACAGATCCTAATCCTCCCATCCTTCTTGATACTAATAACGATAAGACTAACCTACTCCAACACTTCAATAGTCTCAATAATTCAAGAATTGAGCATCTTATCAATTTATTCTTTCACTTTGACGTGTAAATTTTAGTTCATCCTATAAGGCCTCTTCCTAATGAGTCATGAGCCTTCTTTAAAATTTATCTTCATTTCACACAAATAAGTACGTACATAATTCAATTCATGATAAACTCTTGGAAAGATATCCTAAAAGTTGCAAAAAAGATCTATGATCTTCGCCACCTCTTGTTCTAACCGGTAATACCAGATAAATACTTCCTTAGGTTCATTGTCAATTCCAATATTAAATTTCTTTGTTATCTTGGGAGCATGGTATGTGTGTTCCTTCTCATCTATGGAATCCATCACCTCATGCACACCTTCAGTATGGCTAAAATATAGGTTCTCTACCTCTTCATCATCGATCATATATATTAGCTTTCCTTTTTTTGTTTCCTTCCAGGAATGACCTATCTATACCTCTTCTATCTCCTCAGGATCAAGGCATGCCCTGGAATTAGGTTCACCCAACAACTCTAGCATGAGCTCTTCTACCTTTACGATATCCCCCAATGTGATGCGCTTCATGGATTAGAGGCTTAGTTGAAAATTAATGAAAATTTTGAACCATACCTATAGTCATCTCTTGCCAGTTTGTAGTTTCCCTTTTTAGCTCATCAGCCCGTGCACCCACGTAGTGTGGAGTAAAACTTATGTACCCATAGGGATGGCAGTAAATCCTCCTAGTCTTTTGCCCATATTATCTCACAATTATAGATGTGTACAAAAGCTGAAGTCTTCCCATGAAATTCACATATGTGCGTAGGAACATTACTCTAAGTAAAACTTGTGGAAAAGTCTATTCTCACTTCTCACCATTTTAAAAGGCTATCTTTATGTGTAGCCACTAGTATGTTGTTGTCCTACACATGGTATAAACCAACATGTTTCTTCTATCTCCTTCATTTGACCAATGAGTCTTCATGGCGTGTAAGAATGTATTGGGCTTCCCTTCACCATTATATCTTAATACTTGAGCTGATCCTAAATGCATCATCATATGCGGTCTGATCATCCTTGTGAATTTCCCTTTAAATTTGTGCCCGACCATCCGTATGTTTAATGAACCCAATTATCACAAGCAACACTAGTAGTGTAACTTACAGACTGTGTATCTTCCCAATGAAGTACGCCTTCCTCTGATGGTTATACATGCTCTAGATCATGCACCGTCTGTGCATAAATTTGATTAAGCTCTTCTTCATTCAAGGGCTCAATATAAGGCTCTACCTTCTTATCATGTAGAGGTATGATCACGCACTCATTTTTGTTCTAAAAAATTATGTATCTCTTGTTAAAGCATAGATCAAAATTGTTTGTGTAGCACCAAGTCCGTCCAAGTAATGATGGAAAGTTGTCTTCTTCAGCAAGCTCTAATACATAAAATTCTCTAGTAAACTTTTCTTCTTGAATAGTAATAGAAGCATCCTTCAACACCCCAATAGGCATATCCCTTGTCTTGTTCACCATATACAAAACATTTGAATATGGATACAATGTAGGTCTCCCTATATGATTCCAAGTATTCAGAGTGAGCACATTTACCTCATCATTTGTATTGATCAAAAATTTTCTTACCAACCATCCATCAATGACTGCATCTAAAGTGAATTATTTGTAAAATTCATGATTCTATGGGGGAAAGTTTGTATGAAGTAACTGGCTCTCATGCTCAAATCCCATGTGTGGTACCTTTTAACATATCCATTCAGATAGTAGTGGAATGATATTCTCCTGGAACACCTCTTTCAGGTCATTCACATCCCTTTGTCGGATCTCAATATTCTTCGCACGGTATCTCTCGTGCACTTGTTATTTTTGACAATGTATTTCACCTTGCATATCCCTAATGACTCCCATAGTCTCTTGGTATCATGGATACTTAGCCTTCAGATCCATGTGTGCACGTGTAACATTAACATGTGTAGTAACCAATACTATCTCTAATTCAAGATCAAGCATATTGATGCAGTCTAGATACACATTTATTCATTCACTCAACCACTTCAAAAAATTCAAGAAAAACTACATACATTCTATACAATATGAGGATATTTAACAATGATCAAATTGGCTTTAAGTGCAATGTTTGGATTAGTTCACCTAATTTTCTTCACCAATCACCATGATCTATGTTCTTTACCTCATAACCTACATTTCACACTTCTCACAACATGATTCATTCTTACCCCATTCATAAAGGAACTCAGTCTTGGTCTTGGCTTACCTTGTTCATCATTTCCTTGAATTTTCTTGACTGGTTCTTATTGCTTCTCATGCACTTTAGTGTCATGTATTTTCCCCAATTTTCTCAAGAAATATTTCCAACCTTCTACAGTTCTTAGATAACCTTATATCAATCAATAAAAAATTCCTCAAGCAATCAAAACTCAAAATTTTCCTTCTTTTTCCAAACTACATATTGGAAACCTTTTAGACAAGGTGTTCTGGTCCATTCATGGTTGACACGATTTTGAAGCACTTTGAAAAAAATATTAACTTTATTAATAACCTTTCATGACCCTTGAGGTGTATGTAAAATATGGGAGTTCAAATATTTGTACAATTCTTTACAAATCACTCATTCACTTCTAGCATTTAAACCCTCACTAGGTCTACTATAACAATCTGTCAGGTATATCTTTGTTCATTAGAGGTTCCAAAGCAAGGGATAGGGATTATTAAGAACCCATTCTGGATTTATTAATATATTCCATGTTTTAGGCAATGGTTCCAAATATAAACCCTAGTTCCTTCACAAAATTCCCTTTGCAACTAGGCTTTCCCGCTGTGCTCAGTGTCCTAGAAGGGACTGTCTAGAAAATAGGAAATACCACCCATTGGAAGTCTAAATTTCCTCTTGATTCAGCTTAGTAATTCTTTTAAGATTATTTCTACAATTTTTCAGAACAAGAATCTATTTCTAAATGTTTTTCCCTTCATGTTTTCCTTTCAAACCCTAATGGTTATTGCGTGAACCTGAGAAGCTTCTCCTTCTTATAAAAGTAAGGTTTCTTGCTATCAAGATCCAATTTTTTTATCAAGGTTTGTTTACGCATCTTCATGAGTCCTAAATTAATAGTATCCATGATAAATATTTATAATTACCCTACCAAACATGCACATATCTTTTAACAAGGTATACAATATGAGAATATATGTATTAGATACTCAGAATGAGAGTAAGTGTATATGCAACCCAATATCAAGGGTTATACTAAATGAGAAATATTGCTTCTTTCTTCCTTGAAAAATAAAAATTCTCTCAAGGTCCTCAGTCCTTTTTTTCATTACACTCACAGTCAACTTTGTTCTCTACCAACATGCACACAAAGTTTACCATTAGACACAATTAATTAATTCTTCCAAACCCAAGATAGAGATTCTTTATTTCAACCAAGTAAGAGTACCTATGTAAGTAAAAATCCTCTAAATAACCTTTGTAATCAAGGTCATAGTTTTCAGGAGACAAAATAATTAGTGTAAGAGAACATTTACACTATCACAATTTGCAAATTACCCCTCAAACCCAAGAAATCAAAATATACATTACTCTAAACTCATCATGCCTCTTGTATAGTTACCAAGAACTCTTGAGATACTACTAAGATGGAGTTTCATACCAATTTGAGTATCAATAATTCAATTCCATAAGACTTGAATCAAGCAAGTATACACAATCTACATGCAAAATAAGAGATTCTCCTATTATAATTGTATATTCATACAAAAAATTCATAGTTCACCTCCAATTTTCATTCTTTCGTCCTCCATTCCTCGAGGAACATTACCTAACTACCTTCCATTCGAGCTTATAACCCCTTTCTCTTCATAACCTAACTACTTTCTTAGGCTCATATGCCACATACTTCACTAAATATATCTTCATTACATTACTTTTGACATCTTTATAACTATTTCAACCCTAGGACTCACTAATATCATGCTTAGACTTACTTACTCATGCTAACATTTCATCCTCTCCCTTGAAATCCTTCACAAGTCACTTTCCACTTTTACAAAGCATTACTAATTTCAAATCCCTTTTTGGAGGGAAAACATAATATGAAGAAAATTCAAATTTCCTAAGTTTGTCATTAACTGTAAATGAATCTTATGACTCTTTAAGACCTCTTAGACACTTCCGTGGCTTAGAATCATGACAAGAAGGAAGAAATTTCTACTTGATGCTTTATGTAATGATCCCCCTTCATCACATCTTCTTAGGCATCCACTGATCATCATTCATAAATTTTACCTTGATCATTCATGTGCCTTTTTCCTTATTTTTATTTTTACTCATGTGCTCATATAGGTTTAGAAAATATGCTATCTTGTGCTGCTTCCCACACCATAAAAATCACACTGATAATGATTAGGGTATCCTCAAGTGTAATAATTTCCTTTAGAAAAACTTCCTCTACCACCACCAAAACCTCATCCTCGATATCCCCCTCAGAAGCTTCCATTCTTGTTATCCCCATTGTTGCGCCCTTTATTACGTTGTACTTGTTCCTTAGAACCACTCACCACACTAGTATGGTGTAATCCTATCTCAAATGGATTCATGTATATAATCAACCAGTCTATAATCATCGATGTCATGGGTATAAGCATAGGAAATATTACAATATATGGACATGCTCTTCTGAATCGCACATTCCAAGAGTGGAAAATTTTAGACATCAAGGTCTTTGTGGCAGATTGCACAATGTAGTAACAACGTGTGTAATGAATTGTGTGGGAAACTATTCTTAGTAAGTCCCTAAACCTCACAATATATGCACCATATACCACTGTGTGTCTCGTGTATTGAGTTGGGAGAGATATTCTCTAATTACTTTTCCATGGATTTTATTTGTGCCTCTAAGAATGGCTCACTCCAGTATCAACACTGCTAATTTTCTCAACATGCAAAGATGCTTCCAATTCCTTGCGTGGATCAATATATGTCTTATGAGATAGAGCTCTATGAAATGGAGTCAGTAATCCTCCAAGAAACCACTATGAATGATTACTTTGATGAATTTCATAAGACAATTTAGACAATAAGGTCTTAAAATGAGTGTCATAATCCCTCATGATTTAAGACAAACCCTTCATGATATCTTTGAGGACATTGATACTTTGTTGCTCAAACTATAGAATGTGAAACTCAGCTAAAAACATAGTGCACAAATCATTGTAATGCATTACAGTCTGATGTGGATCATAATTCCTATACCAACTATGCGCACCCCCTTGAAGCATAATAAAAAATTGACTTTCCTTCCTATCTGAGGCTATGACCCCCTTATCACACCCTAGTAATTCACACTTATGCACATTCTTTATTACATATTCAATACCTCTATACTCTAGCAAGAGAAAATAAATCTCATAACAAAGTTAAGGTGTTTGATGAGGTGGATGTAGTGATTTTTGCAGTTGATGTGGTGGTTATTGTGGTCCCTATCCTCTAGATCTAGAACAAGAACCTCCTCCTCCATGTGGTGGCTGAATTGATCCTCCTGATCCTCTCACACCCCTTGCTGTGGGCTAAATTCCATTCAATGAACTCCCTTATTTCCCAATTATAGTGCTAAAATGGATACCCATATCTATAAATTCGCAACACCCACAAAAGTGCTTCCAATGGTTTTTACGTCAATACCATGTCTTGATGATGCTCCTATAAAAAAGCCTCCAATAGAAATCCTAAAAACAAACACCTACTTTGTTTCCATGGGCACACTACTAACTTGATTCCCTTCTGAACCCAATACAAAATGATATCTACATGCCTCTTCTTGCTTACCTGCACTAGCCTACTTTTCAATAACTACCTCTAGGTCTTGAAAACCATGCACAATGGCTAGGTTGCTAGGTGAGATCAGATGTGCACCTCTGATCCTCATTCTTTCCTCTCACATGCTCTCCTATGAAGCCAAATGGGTATTCTTTACTGCATTTTCCCAATGTCGGGAGGACCTGATCCTACCGCTCCTCTTCTCCTTGTTAGAAGGTTTTGTGAAACAAGTGTGCCCGTGCTTGAAAATAAGTGAATATTTGGAAACACAAAGCATGGAAGAGGTGAGAGAGGATATTTAAAATGAATCATGGACATACATGGATCATATTTTCAACCATTTCCTGAAAGTACAATATATAGACTCTTTCAATAAAAATGAAGATGAACCTATAGAAATATGTGAAGAACTATCTGTGCAAGACCTCTTGAAAACTGCGGAAGAGATTGAAGACCCTCAACTCAGCCATGAACTCATGACTCAAGATATAGAGATGCAAAATAAGCATGAGTCAAGTTGTGCTCCTCTTTTTGATATAACGATGTTTGATGCCGATATAGAGCTAATGGGTGGGATTGATGACATCCCTAATGCCTTGGTTAATGAGGGGGAATGTGAAGATATTTATTTTTCTTCTAAATTGTATGAGGAAGGTTCCAAAAAAAAAAGAAGGAAGGTCCTTGAATATCCTTTGGAATTCCTAGATCTTGAAGATACCATCTCTGTTGTGGGGGATGATAATAAAGAAAATATTGAGCTGATTTGCATTGAACAAATTTGTTTGGAACATGGTGAAAAATTGCAAGAGTGTTGGGATTATATTCAAAACCAACTTGGTCACACCCCTTTGGAATGCTCTATAAGTGCAGAACAAGAGTTCATGCAGAAAAATACACTCAAGGGTAAAGACTACCTCTGTTCAGAAATTGAAGGTTACAATTCTGAGACCGATATCAAGATGAGATTTGAGCAGTAGGATATTGAAAGCAATTTCTTGAGACGAAAAAGTGAGGGTATGCATAATTATTATGAAATAATTCAAAATCAGATTTCAATCACTATTCTTAAAGCTCTGATGTGCCTTGAACAAGTTCCCATATTGCAAAACTTCACTGAGATTGATAAGGGCTTCACTCCCAATGATATAACCTCTATTTTGGGAAGTAATCACTTTGAAAAACAAAGTAAGATGCTCAGAGAAGTTCATGAATGGGAAGGAAATCAATTTTTCCTCACTCCTTCTGAGTACCTTGCTAATACAAGATATGATTTTAAGATGCAATCCAAGGACAAAGAATGTCTCCATGCTAAGGTCGATATATCCAAACTCTAAAGTACAGAGTAATGGTGTCTCATGATTATAGGACATTAAGAGGAATCTTCAAAATGAAAAAATTTCAAGAAGGTGACCAAATTTTCAATGGATAAAGGAATTTTCTCAGTGCAATATGAGTACGAGGATGGAATCGT
Organism: Taxus chinensis; assembly: GCA_019776745.2. Classification (NCBI taxonomy): domain Eukaryota; kingdom Viridiplantae; phylum Streptophyta; class Pinopsida; order Cupressales; family Taxaceae; genus Taxus; species Taxus chinensis. The sequence continues at coordinate 883,913,934 of CM034151.1, forward strand.
CATTAATATTCTTCTTCTCAAGCCATGAAAAGCCATCACAAAAGCATGGTTTGATCAAATGACAATTTTTGTGCTTCAAAGGTCACACTTCAATCTGCTATTTCATGGTGGCATGTACTTTTCTCAACCCATTTCTGGGTATGTGTATATTCTTTCCCCACATTTGTAGATATCCCTTCCCTTGTATATAATTTCCCTTTCTTGTTGTGTTTATTTCTCTTTCCATGTATTTTGTGTGTTTCCTTCATTGTTATCTCTCTCTCTTATAAGGTACATGACTTGGTAGGGCCCAATGGATAAGGCACTGGTGAATGCATTGTCTACAAATATCTTGGGATTCCTCATGTCATGTCTTCACTGTGCTTAGTCCATACCATGTCCCCAATATATAGAGAATTATGTGTAACAGGAAAATTTACAATTTTTGAGCATAACAACAATACCCCTGTGTCAAAATTTTCAAGTTTTACCTTTCCAAGAAACCCTAGGTCCTCCCATCCTCATCACCAGCCATACACAATCAGTACAATGAACCCCTAGTGGATGTTAACTCATTCCCATAGGTGAATTAGGAAATTTAATTCAATCCCCCTATGTTATTTTATGAGTTCTTGAAAAATACAAATTTTGGACAGTGTTGGGAAGGGCTACCACTGGCCTTCCTAGGACTGGCACAACCCCTGGAGTAGATTGGAGGAGATAAATTCTACATGGAGATTAGTTGAGGGTATAATAGTACCATGGAACTAATATTCAAATATTCAGGAAATATTTGGAGGAGTTGGGGCAAATTCATCAAAAACAGGGTTCACAGGCCTAGGCAGTGTGCAGGGCCAAAAGAGCTACTGAACTTCAGGAAGTTATTATAGGAGCTTTAGATGGAGTTAGGATCTAAAAAAGAAATATTCGGAAAGGGAATTAAGAGATATAAAATATGGTGAAATCATATTCTTTACAACATCTAGGCGCAATAGGTATATGTCCTACTTTTATCATCCTCAGATTAGGGAGCTAGAAAAAAAATCTGATTTTTCAGGGCTTAAATGGATGAATAAAGAGCTGATACCCCCACCATTAAATTCTGAAGACAATTTTAAGTAAAATTCATATAAATGTTTCCAAAAAAATCCATTGGGAACTTAGATACGGCCTTCACAAGTTCACTCTCAAGTTCTCATGCTTAGTCATTTTTTGAAGTGGACATGTGTTAGCTCTAGGAGCCTAGTGAATTTTGATGTCCCTTTCTTCCCTTTAGAAAAGGGACATAGGGGATAGTAAAATGCACCCAACCCTTTTTAAGCCCCCAGAACACTAATATGACCTCCCGTTTTCCAGTTAAGTTTGAGCATTCCCTCTCCCTACATGGATGGTCGCCAAGTGTCGCGATGAGGCATGAAGTGGAAATTGATGTCCCTTTTTTCTCTTTAGTAATGTGAAATAGGGTAAAAAAATTCTCCCAACCCATTTAAGTCTTGTGGTTCCTCGTGCACCCGAAAGTCAGCTCCCAAATGTTTTTTCCTAGCCTCCCCCCCCCTCATTTTCAACTGTAAAGAACTTCATTGTCCTCCTTCACCACCTCTGTGATATCTAAATATTGAAGACTTCATTAATTTCCACCATGAATAAAAATAGCAAAAAAATGAAGTGAGCTACCTCTTCACTTCTCAAGGTTCCAGTGGGTGAAATTGCACGAAAATTGGAGGGAATGATCGTTGAAAAATCTAATTTCACATGAACTAGTTTTCGTGCCAAGAAGTCCTATTTTTTTATGGATATTGAGGACTGATTTTTCATCAACATTCTACCCTGTCACATGAAGAACAACAATGAAAATGTAGTGAGATACCTCTTCACTTCTCAAGGTTCCAGTGGGCAAAAACACATGAAAATTAGAGGGAATGATCATTGAAAAATCTAGTTTTACATAAACTATTTTTCATGCCATGAAGTCCCTATTTTTTATGGATATGGAGGGCTGTGTTTTTTATCATTATTCTACCCCCACAAATGAAAATATCATTTTCCCACTTGTTCAAATGAATACATTACCCAAAATTTGGAGTGTGGAACCCTAGAATAAAACCCAAAATTTCAAGACTTGTTTTATCGCAATCTGACACCCACAGTGTACTTACTAAAAATAACACGTGTCCATGGTGAGGCATACTAAAAATATAAAGTGGATAAAAAATAAAATGCATCATAAAAAGAGGAGGATTGAAATGTTCTAAGGGGTTTGAAGGCATATGGATCAATTTGATTGAGCCTTTATGGAGTCGATTCAGTGAAAGTGGGTTTTTAGGCCTAAAGGAGCATACACCACAAAGGAGTTCCTAAGATTCAACCAAGGATTCTAGGAGCTTCATAAATACTCAATCCTAAAAAACTACCTATGGGAGGTATTTTCCATGCCATAGGAAACTTGTTCTTCCAACGCACGACTAATGATCCTGAGAAAAAACTAGGAATTTTAAGGTTATTAATTCATAATTGGAGCTCCAAACTATCACCATTAAATTCATTGAGTGTTTTTCAGTCAATATCACATAAATTTTCACCTCTAAACACATTCAGGAGCTCGCGTTATCACCATTACAACTTGGCTCAAGGAACGTGTTCAACACTTAGCCAAATTTTGAAGAGGACAAGTTTTAGCTCAAGGAGCCTGACACATTTTGATGTCCCTTTCATCCCTTAAACTAAGGGAAATATGGGACAATAAAATTCTTCTAACCCTATTTTTCTCTCTACTCACCCATGAAACCCTCTACATCGTCAGTTCAGCCCCCAAGAACTTGTCGGAGCCTATCCCCTTAGTCGTTCAGATCGTGCCAAGTGTCGCAACTTGGCGCGATATGTAATTTGATGTTCCTTTCATCCCTTAATACTTAAGGGACATCAGGGCACAAAAATGTGCCCAACCCGAGCTTCAAAATTTTATAATATTCTAACTCCTTTGCTACTTGTTGTTACTTCTCCATTGTTTCCCGTGAAACTCACTACTAGAAGAAAGTTGCAAAGAACTCCCAATCCTCCATTGATGTACTCAAAAATAGCTTCACCATGGCCACAAAATCCATCACTCCATGAAAACACTACAATTTTAGAGGAAGAATAGCTCGTAAGATCAGAGAACATAAGAAGGAAACAAAGAACTCCATTTAAAAACCTTGTAGCCATGAATCGAAGAAACCAACATATCATGCAAACCAGTGCATGAATCAGAGAAACATTTGATGTTATGTTCATCACTCTCGAAGGCCATAAAAAAATCACCTACAAAACTCCTGTTTGCAGCAAAGAGTGTTCACAACAAAGAAATCTCTTTCTGGGCACAACAAGAAAAAAAATCAAATTTCCCGTCAAATCGACAATCGATTTAAAGAGAAAATTAATTCGTGGAATAAGAAAGAAAAAACCACATCAAAAGTATGATTTTATTCATGAATGGAAGAGAAAACCAGACATGTAATTTTCAAGCTCCTTTAATGGTTTTCGTGTTCGTAGTTTCCGTTAGGTGAAAATTGTAAAATTTTAAAATCTCACAAACTATTGATCGGGTAAGCCTCAGATTTCAGAGAGGTGATATTGGGAAAAAATGATATCAGAAAAATTCATTCCACTATGATCTAATGACCAAAAGCACACTTACTAAAAATAGTAGGACTTCTATATGGGAGATCGTTATTTTAGGTATTCCATTATCTGAAGAAGTTGTGAAGGAGACGATGAACAAAGAGGATGTATCGTAGGTGAAAATCATCAGAAAGGCCACCTCGGCCTGAAATTGACACTTACTAAAAAATAGTAATTGGTCCCACAAGCACCTACTAAAATTAGAAGATTGGTCCAGAACGTGATAAGAATATAGTATGAGGAAGAAGTTCAAAATGTCATTGACAGGTCAAGGCATGAAAAGCTTATTTTTACACTTACTAAAAATAGTAAGTTTCTCCATTCAAGAATACCACGTGTTAAAGATCCATTCATAGTTTCATAGTATGTGTCTTCATTACCTAGAACATGTACGAAAAATGTATCATTCCGTAGGAAATATGTCGGCATAATATGAAAATGTTACAAAGGGTCATCGTGGAAGGTAATTTCCATCCTCGCCTTCTTTGAAGTGGATCTCCATGAGAAACACCCAAGGTCACCCTTGGGATAACTCAACAATGTTTCTAAATACTCAGTTCGTGATGTCCATAGGTCATCAAAATGCATTTTATCATTAGCAACAACTTGTCCGCAACATGAGTGAATCATTCACAACAAGGAATTCAAGAGAATGGGTATCATCTCATCGACGTAGGACAAAGAAAAATTCGACATCAAGTGCAAGTCTTAAGGATTTTTTCAGGAGGCAAAGGATTTAGAGATTAAGAGTTTCATCTCCTTGGAGCATTCCAATTATCAGAATCAGTGGACTTCATTAGGAGCAACATCCTTTCTTTTCCTTCTCTCTTCTCCCCCCAAATTTCTCTCTCCTCCACGTTCTAATTCTCGATTGGGGTTGCACTTTTTCATAATGCCTTAATTAATTAAAAATGAAATTATTTTCAATGTAATAAGTCACCCTTAAGTTATAAAAGGGGACTTAATGTTTTTCTAAGAATGTGAAAAGTTTCAAGGCATATGAAGGGCAAATGAGGAATAGGTGAAGAGACTTCCAAAATTCTATAAATTGTAATGATCTCCTCATTCAAAGGGGTTCTAATTCTGAAATACTTGTAGCTAGTTGTATTCTTATAAGTTCATGAGAGAGATTTTGCTTACTTGTGAGTGAAAAGAGTTAGCCATTTCTCTCTCTAATTTCTTCATTCCTTGACTATGTACAACTGTTTTTAAGCATCAATACAAGAAAAAAGAGTTTCTAGTCTTTTTTAACTGAGGGATTTATTTATACTTTGTGCTCATAAATTCTAATCAATCTTGTTGCTATTTGCAAAGTTGTTTCTTCTTAATTTAAATGCATGTGATGAAAATTCTATCATATGTGTGCAAGAATCTGATTTTTTACTTATGGCATTAGTTCCCCTACCTCATATTCTCACTCCCTTTCCTTCTCTCTTGACATAGTCCTCTCTAGAAAGAGATTTCTAGCTTTTCCGCAGGGTCATTATAGTGTCCCTATTGGATCCCCAGCCACAAGGCCAACCCGGATAAAAATCACCTTACTCGTGCATACACATATGGAAGTTGACCATTTAAGTAGACAAACTTAGATTCTCATAGTGTTTGCAAGAAACCCACAATTTTGTCCACTCGAAATTTTTTCTCGCCAACAGTATGAAAGATGTGAAACCACTTAGAATTCCTTTTGCTTCCCATTTAAAACTTTCTTCAAGTTTATATCCTAGAGAAGAAGAAGAAAAGGGGTATGTGTCTCAAGTACCATATATTATTATAGTAGGAAGTTTAATGTATATAATGGTATGGTACAAGGCCTGACATTTCACATGCAATCAGAGTTGTCAGTAGATTTATGGAAAATCCAAGTAAAGAACATTGGTTAGCAGTGAAGTGGTTGTTTCACTACTTGTGAGGCACAAGTGATTATTGGATCACCTATAATAATACTAGTGATTCTATATGTGGAAATGTTGATTCATGTTTTGCAGTTGATTTGGAAAAAATAAGATCAACTTCTAGTTATGTATTTAAACTTGTAGAACAACCTATCTATTGGATGTCAAAGTTTCAAATTGTTACTTTTGTTTCAACTACTGAGGTAGAATATGTAGATGCCTATCATGTTTGTTAGGAGGCAATTTGCATAAAAGGTTTATTGAATGAGTTTGGAAGAGATCAATACAAGATGAAGGTATTATGTGATAATCAAAGTGCTATTTATTTTTCCAAGAATCTGACTTATCACATTAACACAAAGCATATTATAGTTTACTATCATTTTGTTAGACATGTTATTGATTGAGGGACAATAACACTCGAAAAGTTCCACACCACAGAAAATTGTGCTGATATGTTCACAAAACCAATATTATTAAAGAAGCTAAAATGGTGTTTGGCTTCTCTTGGCTTGTAAAAAAGGTGACTAGTTGGTCATGTAATATATCAAGTGGATTTGTTGTCAAGGTGGATATTGTTAGATATGTGCCAAAAAAGTTAAAATTTGGATCCATTTGCGGCGCGGTTTGTACCTCACTTCTCAAAGGGGGGTGTGGGGTTGCCCCCTTAGTTATGTCACAATGGATCTCGAAGTTAAACTTAAGGAGTCAATCCCTTGTTTCTAGAAAGATGAATTCAACCAAATTCTATTTTTAGGAAGGAAAATCCTAATGGCATTTTTCCACTCTATTTTTAGGAGGAATCCCAATTTTACTTTGCCAATTAGGTGTATATATTTTTGTGGAGATCTGAAATTTCTCATAATGAGTTCGCATGTAATATGTTCATCTTGAGTTATTAAAAGCTTGATATTTTGCACTATGAAAATTTCCCTAAGAGCTCTATCGGGGTTTTACCATGTAAATATGGTGTTCGTCTCATGCATATTTTGTATTTAATTTATCTCTATCTCTATAAACTGTTCTTTTTTTATTCAAGTTTCTACGTATTCATTTTTGTAAAGTATGTGGTTTCCTAATAGACCCGAATGACCCGATGTGACGGATCATCCCCTGAGGCCATGACTAAAGAGGAAAACATAAGGGATATGGAAAGACTAGCACCATCCTGACCATTAGAGTAAAAAGTGTGGAAATGGGAACAATTAGAAAAAATTCACTTTAATGTTGCTTGTAGAAGGAAGCTAGATATGTTAACTTCTAGTAAAAACATAAAATCTAATTTCCTAATTTTAAGACATGTAGAGTGCACAAAGAATTTCTATGAGGACTCTTTGAGACCTCTAACACTCTAGGATATGAAATTCATGAAGATATTTTGTCCATGACAAGCTCCTGTATCCATCTTACGAGTCAAAACCATCATTTAAAGTAGAGAAACTATTGGATAGAAGTGATCACTAGTTCATCTTAAGAAAATCCTCTAATAAAATGGAGCAACACTTAGACCCATTAACACCCCTTGGTGGCTTGTTACAACCCATGGGGGGACTATGAGAACATCAAGAGTGTTGAATAGAGGTCCCATCTTCCATCATTTTGAGATGCTTGGATGTACCATGGCTCTACGAGGATTCACAGTGAATGTGTACCATTGGCATGGGCATAGTTGATGGAGGAGTGTTGTCAACCTGACGAGAAAGAGGTGGTGATATAGGAAGCTACACTGAATTGGTAATATTCCTTATGACGATTTTGTATTAGTCACAATAGTCTAATTCTCGCTACTAGCCGAAATTTTGGGTCTGTTCTCCTTGTCTTTTTCATCAGCCCCTTTGGGCTTAGTCATGAGCGGACAATCTAATTATGTGATTAGGGGCCTGACACCATAAATAAGTGTTAGGCAAGTTAAAATAAACCAACTTCTAAGAAAACCTTTTAGAGCTGACTTGGATATCTGAAGTTTCTTCTAAATCCTTACTTAAGTCGGCCTCTACACACACATGCTTGTTGGGTCAAACCAATAAAAATGCTCTGGCCCAATGGACTTGACAATGTATAGAATAAATGCCCAAATATAGACAAACAAGTCAGATAATTTGATCCAATCCAAGATTTTGAACAACCAAAAAACTTAATAACATTTTCAAAATAACCTTTACAAAATATTTCCCCCTTATAATACTGTTCTACACTTTTAGAATATGTTATCCCTCTTATTACAACTTATGCCCCCTTTACAATGAAAGTGTTCCCAAAAAACTATTATGGCATTTACAAATTTAATTTGATCCCAAATTAATAAAGGGTTCCCCAAAAATATGCTTATGGAAAATAATTTTTAATCGGAAATATAAGCTTTGCAACTTGAGGAGAGTTGACTATCAAATTCATCCTAAAAAGATAGAGAAAACATCCTTGTTCACAACTAGAGGAGAGTAAAACTATCAAAGTCATCCTAAACAAGAAAAAATCTCTATTCACCATTTAATAATTGTGATTGCTTTCTCAAGAAACTAATGCCACATGCCTGCACATGATTCCACGAAGTATCACATGGCCTCTTAGCTTCTATGCCTTCACAAGGCTTCCCACTGATTTGACTATCGATAGAATAGCCGTTCAATAAGGAATCAGTTATTAAATTGATGCAGTAGGCTATAAATTTAACGTACAAGATGGAAACATGCACAAGCTTCATTCAAATAGTAATTCGTCATCTGCATTCAATTGCTCTAATGGCTTTTCCTCTTTCTCTTCCTCTTCCTCTTACTCAAGTACTGTCTGTGTCCATGTTCATTCCCATGCTGTTCACAATCCTGGTTCTTTGTCTTCTGTACAAATTGTTAGGGGCACAGAAAAACAATATGAGTGCATCTAGACTTCCCCCCGGACCATCTGGATTGCCTATTATAGGAAATATGCGTCAGTTGGGGAAGCTCCCTCACTATGCTCTTTGTGAACTCTCAAAACAATATGGCCCTGTCATGTTCTTGAAATTAGGTTCAGTTCCTATAGTAGTTGTTTCCTCCCTTGAGATGGCCAAAGAGCAGGGCCGAATTAAAGGTCGGGAGTGCCCTAGGCAATAGTTTGAGAGGACGCCATCTACACAAATTTAGTTATTATTTTTTTCCATAAAGAAAATAAAGAAAATATTTCTATATTCTTGTATTTTTTAATTTACATCATGATCAAAATAAAATAATAAAAATATATTATTAAATTATCATAGAATGATGAAAAATATTTCGTTTGTGGAAAAAATTAATCGTAGGAAATGCTCAAATGCAAAAAATATAATATTTTATACAAGGCTTCTTACAAATCTGATTTAGTCATATCAAGTAGGTGACAAGAACTCTATCCTAAAATAAAGAACCATTTTTTTACAAATAAATAAAACGTTTATGTAGCTCCCATGGTTTTGTGAACAATCGTTTTTGAACCAGGACTATGGATTCCTCTATAGTAAAATAATACAAATTTTCCCCAAAAAATTAAGAATAGAAAATCAACTACTTTTTTCTTTCAGTTATACTCACCTCCTATAAATACACCAGCGACATTATAAAAAATGCATTAACCTTTATCTGTAACAAATTACACATCTACATAATTTGGAGCTACATTAGAGAATGGGTAAAAATACCAAAAAAAAACATATGTGCTTGTAAATATGTGATATTTCCTTTTACTTGCAAAAATATTACAAAACATTTTTATGTTTATGCATGAAATTTATATTACTATACAATAATATCTATAAATGGGTTGATCAATATAAAATCTTTGGATAAATTATTTTAAAATTAAGTTTTAAAATTAACCGAAAAAAAGGAAATTTTAAAATTCAGGTGCCCCCTGACTGCTGGCACCCTAGGCAACTGCCTAATTTTCCTAAGGCTTAATCCCCCTCTGCCAAAGAGTTCTTATAAACTCATGATTTGGTTTTTGCTAACAGACCTGCATTAGCTGCAACCAAATATGTAGCTTGTGACGAAAAGGATGTGGGCTTTGCTCCTTATGGAGATTACTGGAGGCACATGATGAAAGTCTATGTCATGAATTTGCTGAGCGTCAGAAAAATAGAAAGCTTCAAGTCTGTAAGAGAAGAAGAGGTGTCTATTGGGGTATATTCCATTTGGGAAAAAAACAAACATGGCACAGTTTCTGTAAATGTTAGCAAGAGCATAACATCTCTCATTTCTTCTATAATTTGGCAAATTTTGGCGGGCACTAAATTTTCAGAGGATGATGATTCATTTGGGAAGAAGTTAAACCAAATGGTGCACTAGGTCACAAGTATGATTGGAGCATTCAACAATGGAGACTTGTTTCCTTACATAGCTTGGATTCACGAATTGAGCTATGTGAAGGGGTGGATGAAAGATGTTCACAATTTCTTTGATGAAACTGTTGAGAAGATAATAGACGACCATATGGAAGAGAGTAGGCGTAAGGGGAATCAGGACCAGGGTAAACATACTAAGGATTTGGTTGACGTGTTACTAGAGATGGCCAAAAATGCTACTGAGATGAATATCAGTAGAGAACACATTAAGGCAATCATTTTTGTATGCTCCTATATCTTCCCATCTAATTTACTCTTTTGTTGTTCTATTCTATCCATTTATTTTTTATTTTATGAATGTGTTTGATTGGAGCTTTAAATTCGTATTAGAAATAGAGAATTGGTGTGTTGAATACAATTGAACCCAAAACTTTATTGAACTTGTGTTTTGGCTCAGCAATTTTCAATTTTAATGAATGTTAAAATTTGGCCAATCAATCACTTTCAACGCTATTTACCACTCAGTCTAAATATAACATATATTTACAAGGTTGACTGATCAATCAACCAAAAAAAATAACTTACCCTCAAATTCAATCTTGACCACCAACCTACATTACATCAACATACTTGATTTTATAGCTACTATGTTTCTTTTCTTTTTTTGGGTGCAGGATATGTTCCTCAGTTCAATGGAAACAACAATCAATACCTTAGAATGGGCCATGAGTGAGATGGTGAGAAACCCTCACATCGCCTAAAAGTTGTAGGTAGAAATTGGATCTGTCACAGGAAAAGACCACATGGTCAAAGAATCTGATGTTACTGGCATGGAATACCTTCAATGTTTCTGAAAGAGACATTTTGATTACACCCTCTGGCGCCATTGCTGATCCCTCTTGAATCCACAAAGGCTTGTACCATTTCTGGGTATCATATACCCAACAAAATGAGGCTTATGGTTAGTGTGTGGGCAATAGGAAGAGATCCAGATGTGTGGGAAGATCCCTTGACATTCAAGCTTGAAAGATTTGTGGGAAAAGATATTGATATAAAAGGTAGAGATTTTGAGGTGCTGCCTTTTGGGGAAGGAAGGAGAGGATGCCCTGGGGTTGGGCTTGCTATGGCGAACATTGAGCTTGTGTTGGCTTGGCTGGTGCACTGCTTTGACTGGACAATTGAAGGCAATGGCATTCCATCTGAGTTGGATATGACTGAAATTTTTAGGAATAATATTCCTAGAAAGGATAACCTTTTTGCAGTTCCCACCTAGAAAGTAAAAATGAGCTTACCCAGTTGAAAAAAACCAATATTAGGTAGTCACGACACCCTTCCAATAGATAAGCATATGGAAGAGACAACCTTGTTTCTTGGAATGAATTTATGCTTTCAATAAATATACCTCTGTCTAAAATTTATGAATGTATAAGACTTGTTGCAGTCCAGATTTGTCCTCATATGTTTTTTTATTTTGGGTTGAGTATATCGTATTCAAATCAACCACCACTAATTTTGAGTGAAATATTAGAGGAAAAATTAGTAGAAAATGCCATTTGGGAAAACTAGTTCTAATGTAAGAGGTGAAGTGTCGTGGTGAATAATGTTATTAGCTGCATGTAGCCTATAACTCCAAGAAACTAAATATTTATATCTTGATTAACAATAATTTTTTCTTGAGCCAGGAGGATATGAACCTTTGTGTTGGCAAAATATAGTGTGAAAACAACCAATATAAGAAAAAAAACACAACTAGAACTACATAAAACACTCTCTCACACACACACACAAACACTATATATATATATATATATATATATATATATATATATATATATATGTTTTTGAAATCTTCATACAATCTTAGAGTTGTGGCTCTATATATTCATATTGATCCATATTACACTATGCTTTGTGTTGTTGCACGTATATTTTATATTCCTCTTCCTCTGTCTCCCTTTTTATGTTGTTGCATATATCTATATATCTCTACTAATGTCCATGCCATATATATATATATATATATATATATATATATTTGTGTCTCCATGTGTCTCTCATAGAACACGACACACAACAAACCCGAACCCAAAACCTTTACCTATTTCTGTTGAATCCGGGGTGTGAAGTCTACTGGACCCCATCGCTATAGAATGTGGTGGAATTATGCCATGTGTCCTACATGGATGGTTTGATTGTTGCCTATTGTCTACCTTGACCAAGGTTGGACCTAAAATCAATATTCATTGCGGTAAATTTTGTGGCTTTGACTTAAGTGGAAAAATAAAAATGCCCACATGAAACTATTTCCTTCCAAACCCGCACAACACTGTCGCTTAGTCTTTGCATTTGAATCATGAATTTAACCTTCACCTTTGTATTGCAGCTCCAAAACCACTCTACGGAGGACTAGACCTGACAATTCTACACAAAACTACTGCTTCCTTTGTATCATGACTTTAAAACACTTCCATGGGTTATTTAAAATAACGATGAAAATAGATATAAATGCCTGTCAGAGGTGATGGTTGGAAGAGAGGGAAAGTAGATTTGAATTTTTGCACGGGTCTCAAGATTACAAAACACCATTAATTTCAACACTTTGATCATCTCAGAGTATAATAAAAATGATTTGCATCATGTGTTCTCTTCATCAACAATTTCAAAAAAAATCTTAAGCAAACATCATGGACTTGTGCAAGATCCTATCTCCACTTTGTTGATACCAGATAACTCTTAACAAAATGATTATTGTTTATCTTTTCTATCAATGCTTTAACAAAAATGATAACACTGATTATGCATAGTTACAAAATCATTGTTTGTAGCTATATGGTAATGGTCCAACCACCAAAAATATGAAAGCTAAGACAAAATAAGAAGTACGCTAGTATATAGATATCCCTGTAACATTCAACCTTTTGAATTTTGTACAAAATCATTACAAAATACAACTTTATAGTTTCAATACAAATTGTAATAAATTGTATCCATTCTATCTATTTGTTTGATAGAACTAGGATATATCATTTGATATCTATCTTTTCATATACCATTATATAACATCCAATTTAATCTATTAAGTAGGGTTTGTCGACACTAAAATTTTCCTCCATAATTTCTATTTCATTAATGTATGTATTAGGAATAGGATGTTGTTAAGTATAATTAGTAGTAGCGTTTGATAGAAGATAACGGTGCCGTCAGTACGGTGTCGCCAATAATGTGGAGTACGGTAACAGTCAAAGTACAATAGGAATGTTGTAAAAAGTAAATATTTGTCGTAAGTGGTCCAGTAATGTTAAAATGTCAAAGTTTGGGTAATTAGAGAAGTAGGGTCTACATGATTAGGAATTAGAAATATTATATTGGTAATAAGGACAAGGAGTGAGGTCATAAATATTTTGTGTATTTTATTTGTAAAAAGTCTAAAAATGTGGAACCCATGTAAAATGATAAGGTTTATCTTATCTTAAGAGATAAGCTTACATGTACAGATAAGAGTTAAGGTATGGAATATGATTCGTCAGAGTGGATTTATTATCCTATCTTAGAGATAGGATGGATAAGCCTGGAAGTTCTATTAATAGAGAGGCCACCCCCCTCATTTAGCATAGAAAGAAGTAGTGAGAAATATTGTAGGAAGTGTGCAAAGGAAGCCATCAGTTAAAGGTGTGTTGAAGAAGCCATCAAGAGGCGTAATTGTAAAGTTTCTCCCATAGTCTTGTTGAAGTACCTCATGGGTGAGATTGTAACAATTTCATGTTAATATTATTATTTACTTTGATATTTTAGATTTGTCATCATTCCGTCTTATCATAGTCGATGGTATTCTTGTGTTATGTTGTTGTTTTGTTTCCAGATTACATCCACCAAACTAAAGGCTGTGCATTAGTAAATAATCATAGCACGAGGAGTTCCCGGTGAAGAATTATCATAGTGCCGGATTGGTGATGACATTTTGGTTCCGTTGCCGGGACCATTCCTCGTTGGTGGATTTTCTGGAGAGATATTCCCACTTAGTCAAAAATCAATTGGAGGGTAACCTTGTTTTTACTGTGCATAGTAGTTACCATGGTAAAGTCATTTTTACCATGCATAGTAGTTACCATGATAAAGTCATTTTTGCTGTGAATAGTATTTATCACAGTAAAGTCACTTTTTATCGTGAATAGTATTTACCGCAGTAACTTCACTTTTTACCGTGAATAGTGTTTACCACAGTAAAATAAGTTTTACCGTAGTAAGTCAAGTTTTACCATAGTTTACCATGGTCATTTCTATAGTAATTCCAATTATTTGTGCACATAAGTCTTGTTGATTGTACTTGTGGGTTGGTATTTCACGGTGGTTACTTTTGAAAATGGGAAAGATTCCTATTTTTTCAGCTCAATCTAATGAATATGCTTCTTCTTTCATTCAAGAGTTTAAACGATCTTGTATTTGTAATGGCCTCATAAGAAGGGAACAATGGACTGAATTTTTTCCTACCTTTTTGGATGGTTCAGCACTTAGGTGGTTTGAAACACTAGGTGATAATGTGAAAAATTCATGGGATTTATTAACTGAAAGTTTTCTTGAAGAATTTGGTGAACAACAGAGATATGTAGATCTCATGATTGATATCACAAAGCTAACCCAAGGAGAGAAGGAGAAGGTAAGGGATTATCATGCTCGTGTTCTAGAGCTAAGGAGGAAGCTTGATGCCCAGATCCGGAAGGAAGGATTAGCGGATGGGTTGATGAATGGCATGGATAATCTCCTATGTAAGCACTTCATTCTTGGGATGAAGCCAGAGATCAGACAATGAGTGAAGTATGACCGCCCAACTACCATTGAACAAGCAAAGGAGATTGCAAGAAGGCAAGAAGAAAGCATGGAAGAGGAGCCCAAAGAAATTGTTGTTAAAGTAGAGCCTACACCAGCACCTTTGGTCCAGAATCCACAACCACTCTCGGTGAGCACAAATATTTCTCCTAGTACATCTACTGAGTATGAAGATCTGCTTAGGAAGATGGGCCAGTTAACTATTAATCTTCTTCAAGGAAAGGAATTTAGTTCTCAGGGAGGAGATAGAGGTCCAAAAAGAAATATTTTTGAAGTTGTTTGTTATGGTTGTTATAAAAAGGGTCATTATAAGTATAATTGTCCAGATAGAGCTTCTACATCTGGTACAAGAGATAATGATAAAGGAAAAGCACCTGTGAATTCTCTTAATGTAGTAGATAAGAGTAGAAATAATGAAGTAGATGTGTTTGTAACAAAAAGAAAGAAAGAAAAAGATAATCAAGATGGAACTGATCCTAAGAAGATGAAAGGAGAAACTAGTAAGAAACATAGGAGAAGAAAGTTGGGTGTGCAGGATTTTCTGATTTCACAGGGGCAAGGACCATACTCCATCTTGGAAGATCTATCCAAAAGGCCTGCAAATATTACATATGGTCAACTCTTGGCTATGTCTTCTGAGAAGAGGTGGGAGTTGCAAGGTGGACTCAATGCTCGAAGAAGGAAGGAGGTTGAGGTCCTTGTTTTGGAGGCAGAGGCAGATCCCTATGCTTCACAAGCTGAGGTATTATGTAATGGTATTTCAATTCATGATGTCTTAGTTGATGGAGGTGCTGCAGTTAATGTAATGACCGAGTCTGTAATGAATATGTTGGGTTCAAAAATTGATCGCCCTTCAACACTTATGTTAAGGTCATTAAATAAGGGAAAAACTAAACCAGAAGGTGTAGTTTCAAATGTGGCAATATCTGTTATGGGTGTTGTATGTGTGGTAGACTTTTAGGTGATGAAAAATGGTACTGTTGCGTACCCAATGCTGCTGGGAAGACCATGGCTAAGGAGAGTTCATGCAAGAAACTACTGGAATGAAGGTTTCATGACACTTGGATGTGGTAGAGAGAGGGTGAAGATAAATGTGATCGCTCGACATCATAAGGCAGAACTTGTGGATTCAAGTGATGAAACTGATGATTGGACATCCTCTGATTACTCTAGTACCAGTGAAGTGGACATTGAAGATGAGGAAAGTGAGGTGGATGTTTCAGTCATGGATATCCTTCCAGTCACACCAATTCATGACCCCATAAAATTATCTGAAGAAGAAGTTGATGATCGTCTCCAACAAATAAAGATTGGTGATGTTGTGATGGAGAGTGAGAAGGAATCCTACCTCCAGCTCTTTCGAAGGTACATACACCTATTTACTTTTGATTACAAGGAACTCCGTCAAGTAAGTTGGGTAGAACATTGTATTGAGCTGGTAGATGGTGCTAAGCCCATAAAGCAAATGCCATATAGAATGAATCCTAATTTTTCCAAGACTGTAAAAGAAGAAATAGATAAGTTGATTGATGCAGGATTCATATTTGCTGTGGAGAATTCAGAATGGGTTTCTCCCATTGTGATCTCAATAAAAAAGAATGGGAAGCTACGCATTTGTGTTGATTACAGGAAGCTCAATAAGGAAACAAAGAAGGATCATTACCCTCTTCCATTTTCAGATCAGATCTTGGACGAAGTAGCTGGCCAGGAGTGCTATAGTTTTGCTGATGGATATAGCGGCTACAACCAAGTTCGTATAGCAGAGAAAGATTAGCTGAAGACCACATTCACCACTCCTTGGGGAACGTTTTCTTATATAGTTATGCCTTTTGGGTTGTGTAATGCTCCAACAACATTCCAGCGGTTGATGAATAGGGTGTTCAAACCCTACATTGGGACCTTCATCAGAGTATTTCTGGATGATTTTTACATCTATGGGAGCAAGTTGGACCACCTGCACTAGATGGAGACAACATTTCAAAGGTTAGATGAAGCACAAGCCTCACTAAACCCTACAAAGTGTGTCTTTGGATGTTCTAAAGGCATTTTGTTAGGGCATGTTGTATCCAGAGATGGTATTGGTACTGATCCTGATAAAGTTTCAAAAATCAAAGATTTACCATTTCCTATGAATATAAGTAAGTTGAGATCATTTTTAGGCCATGTGGGTTACTATAGAAGGTTCATCAAGAATTTCTCAAAGATTGCATAGCCGCTAACCCAGTTCTTGAAGAAGGATGTTACTTATGACCCAGGAAATAAGGCGCATGAAGCTTTTGGACAATTGAAGGAAGCCCTGGTGTCTTCACCTGTTTTGAAGAATCCAGATTGGAGCAAGCCATTCATTGTGTACACTGATGCTTCAGATGCAGCACTAGGAAGTAATTTGAGCCAGAAGGATGAAAATGGGAATGAACATCCAATTTACTTTGGGAGCAGACAAATGAGCAGTGCTGAGGTAAACTATACTGTAACTGAAAAAGAGGCTCTGGCTATCATTTTTGCTATAAAGAAGTTTAGAAATTACTTGCTAGGGTAGAAATTTATAGTTGTAACAGATCATTAGGCTCTGAAATATATTGTCAATAAGCCTAACCCATCAGGGAGGATAGCAAGATGGATAATTTTGCTACAAGAATTTGAATTTGATATTATAGATAGGCCAGGAAAGAAGCATGTCAATGCAGATGCACTCTCTCGAGCCTATGATGGTTTAGGATCATCTTGTGATGATGATGATTTTCCTGATGTAGCATTGTTCTCCCTTGACACAATCCCTAGTGAATACATAGATATTTAGAATTATCTGAATGAATTCAAGTTTCCTGATGGTGCCAATGCAAAGACTAAGAGAAAGATTACTCAAGCCAGTCGTCCATATTCTATTCTGCATGGAGCATTATTTCGAATAGGACCTGATGGACAGTACAAGAGGGTAGTTGGACGTGATCAAGGAAAGGAGCTGCTAGAAGAATTCCACAATGGTACATGTGGAGGGCACTTCTCTAGACAACTTATAGCAAGAAGGATATTGGATGCAGGTTATCACTGGCCCACTCTTTTTAAAGATTGTTATAATTATTGTAAGACATGTGATATTTGTCAAACACATGGTAACTGTAAGACTTCATCAGCTCCATTATGTCCTATTCTTCCACTTGGTCCACTTCTAACTACATCACGCCAAAATAAGTATATTGTAGTTGCCACAGATTATTTAACCAAGTGGGTTGAAGCTAGGCCATTGAAAACAGCTTCCATGGAGGAAGTGGCAAGGTTCATATATGAACGCATTGTCACCAGATTTGGTTGTCCATTAGAAATTGTAACAGATCAAGGAAGCCACTTCATTAATGAGGTGGTAGAAGCCCTAGTCAATAACTTTTCTATTAAGCATAGGAAGGCAACAACATACAAGCCAAGCACAAATGGACAGGTGGAACGAACAAATTTTGTGCTGTGTCAAATTCTAGCAAAAGATGTAGCCTTGCAGGTACATAAATGGGATAAAAGGATTCATGCAGCATTGTGGGCATATAGGGCAACATCAAAGTCAGCAACAGGATACTCCCCATTTCAGTTGGCCTATGGCATTGATCCAGTTCTTCCTATTGATTTTGATATTCCCACTGTGAGAGTTATGAAAAATGAAAGGATGGATGAAAGTGATTCAGTAAAAGAAAGGTTGGTACATCTTCATTTGCTGGAGGAAATGAGAGAAATAGAAAAGGATACAAGCCATAAGAAGAAAATGAAGCAGAAGGAATACTTTGATCAAAAGATCAGGTGGTCTCCATTTCATGTGAATGACTTGGTTCTAGTATATGATTCCAGATACAAAAAAGAAGACAGAGAAAATTTCTTCCAAAATGGATGGGGCCCTACAAAATAGCAGCTGTGCATGAAAATGGTACGTACCGACTGGAGGAATTGGATGGCACTCCCATTACGAAATGGGTCAACCACGACAAGTTGAAGATTTTCCAAGCACCAGAATAGTCTACTCCGAGGACGGAGTAGAAGCTAGGAAGGGGGAAGATGTCGACACTAAAATTTTCCTCCATAATTTCTATTTCATTAATGTATGTATTAGGAATAGGATGTTGTTAAGTATAATTAGTAGCAGCATTTGATAGAAGATAACGGTGCCGTCAGTACGGTGTCGCCAATAATGTGGAGTACGGTAACAGTCAAAGTACAATAGGAATGTTGTAAAAAGTAAATATTTGTCGTAAGTGGTCCGGTAATGTTAAAATGTCAAAGTTTGGGTAATTAGAGAAGTAGGGTCTACATGATTAGGAATTAGAAATATTATATTGGTAATAAGGACAAGGAGTGAGGTCATAAATATTTTGTGTATTTTATTTGTAAAAAGTCTAAAAATGTGGAACCCATGTAAAATGATAAGGTTTATCTTATCTTAAGAGATAAGCTTACATGTACAGATAAGAGTTAAGGTATGGAATATGATTCGTCAGAGTGGATTTATTATCCTATCTTAGAGATAGGATGGATAAGCCTGGAAGTTCTATTAATAGAGAGGCCACCCCCCTCATTTAGCATAGAAAGAAGTAGTGAGAAATATTATAGGAAGTGTGCATAGGAAGCCATAAGTTAAAGGTGTGTTGAAGAAGCCATCAAGAGGCGTAGTTGTAAAGTTTCTCCCATAGTCTTGTTGAAGTACCTCATGGGTGAGATTGTAACAATTTCATGTTAATATTATTATTTACTTTGATATTTCAGATTTTTCATCATTCTGTCTTATCATAGTCGATGGTATTCTTGTGTTATGTTGTTGTTTTGTTTCCAGATTACATCCACCAAACTAAAGGCTGTGCATTAGTAAATAATCATAGCATGAGGAGTTCCCGGTGAAGAATTATCATAGTGCCGGATTGGTGATGACAGGTTGTCCACTAGGTCTCTCTCAGGATCTACATCAACAATATCATTTTTACATATCTCATATCAAAAACTATTATTATTGAAGTCTCAAATGAAATCCATCATTGTTATATGCCTCTCATATGATATTTGATTAATGGATGCTAGGGATAAAAAATCACGAGCCTTAGATTGTACCATTCTTCATGTTCTCAGATGGAAGAAATTAATTTGAGAGACATCAGAAATGTTTTATAAAATAATAGAGAATGATTTCAAGAGGGAATTAAACAATTTAGAAAAATGCAGTGCTTTCAAAAGAGTAAGTATTCTCAATAATTTTTTTCATCTTCTTAAGTGTTTTCATGATCCTGATGACTCCTTCACAAAGACCATTTAGTGTAAAACTTCATACAAAGTAAAAGTCAATATAGACACACCTGTTATGCTAGGGTTTTCATTTAGCACTTTTCTTGCCATACCACGACCTTCTTGGGCATTGCAGGATATTATCTCTATTATGTTTTTAGGGTTTCTTTCCCTTTAGATGCCTCTATGTAATGCCATCTTCCATTTCAAACCCAGTTGTTTCAACTGTGGCCGGAGAAAGTATAGCTTTGAATAATGGCACTGCCACCAAAACACCCTCATAAGTTCATCCCAAACGTTTTTCATGAGGTAATGTTTCTCCTCTTGATGTTGTTTTACCTATTCCTAAGTGTAATGTTGCCTTTTAATGGTTGGCACAATTTTGTCTCATTAGGTATTTTATGAGTCGCATCCCCTCTTAAAGCATGATCAAATCTCGGGTAAACATGGTTTGGGCCCCTTATGGCATTCGACTTGAGAGCATCCAGAATATGACCAAATGATTTTACATTTTTTGCTTAACTGACCTGTCTAATGCTCCCACCATTTTGGCTCACATGACTACTTGCTATGTTCACAAATCATTGTTGGTACTATCCACATTGACCAAATATTTTGTGGTCTTTGAATATGGGTCCACGTGTGTGAACCCAGAGTGTCCACATGTGTGAACCATCAATCTGATACCAAATGTAATGCCCTACCTCAGGACGTAGGAAACCACATCAAAGGTAACTAAAATTTTGGTTATTTTTTTTAAACAATAACAATTACTATACTTGCCCGGTTCCGTTATTCAATTATTTCATCCCAATTTAATCTACCTAAAAGTTAAATACTTATCTACTTCCAACTTAATTATTTATTTCTTATCATGGTTACCCTACTAAACATTTGATAAGGTCAGATTGGAAAGTTTACACCCCCTTTTAATTTTATCAACCCCCCCTTTTAATTTTATTTCCCCACACAGCCTATGATCAATATAATCTTGGCCCTTGATTTAAAAATTTCTGTAAAGTTTCGCTAATCCATCCTTATCTTTTCTTTCCATTTACTTTCTCTTCCATTAGGTTTCATTTTGTTTTTTGCATGTGCAGATTGAGGAGGAGCTATGGAAGACAAGGATTCATGGTTTTTGAAGCTTATTTACTTTTTTTTTGTACCAGATATGTATATCTTGGTTGGGTATATATTTTTTATACCCATTTTCTTTTAGTGTGAATCTGTCAGAAAGTATATATATAATCAAATAATCTGAAAACCGTTTTAAACGTCCCCTGAATACAAAAAAATAGAGTTTAAATGTTTTAGGGTGGGATACTGCAATGTTGGACGCGGTTTTGGAGTGAGGCGGTGGAAGTGAGAGGGTGGTTATGGTTCTACATGGAGTGGGGGTTGGAAGCCACGAGAGGAGTATGGGATGTGGGGAAAATAGGAGGAGGGGTGGTAGTTGGAGGTTTGGGGAGTGGGTGCGGTCATGTTGGGAGATAGGGGAGTAGGTAATTGCGCAAGTTTTAGGGGGGGGTTGTTCGACCCCCTCCCAACCACTCTTTTCTTTTGTTTAACAAAACATACAAACAAAAATTTATTATTATTATTTTTATTAATTTTTTAAAAATTTATATTTATTAATATCTTACACACACACACACACAATATGATATATTTTATAATATTACATTAAAATATATAACTATAATAATATATTAAGTAATACATAAATATGTTTGAATATATTACAACTATATTATATAGTATAACTATATTAAACATATTTTAACATATTTATTTCACATACCATGCTAAAAATTATTACAAGTTGTAAAATGATAGATTATGTTTTTTTATCTTTGTGAGGTATGAAACTTAATAATTCTTCAATATATCTATATTAAAATTATTTATTCATTTGTATAATAAGAAGGAATGTAACAATGAATTTTACTCTCATACAAATCTACACTAAAAGAATGATAAAATGAAGTCATAGTAATCAAATATTTCCCTTCGAATGGTAATATTCACTTGTTTTCAATTGTATAGATCTAGGAGTAAATTTAAATATGATCTCAAACAAACGTTCATTTTACCATGATTTAGAAAAAAATTGCTAACAAGAATAATGCTCCTTTCCTCATGGGAGTTCAATGAAAAATTGAATCATTATCTACGGGAGAAAAGCAAGACTTTATTATAAAGAGATATATCCACTCAAATGTTACAAGACTCCTCGTTCCATATGAACCTCTGTAGCAAGAGTAAACTTCCACTCCTCAAAAATATGAATAATAGTTTTTTCCATGTTACATATAAACTATAATGTCTTTTTCAATATAAAGACACAATCCTCTCAATATAACAAAACTCTTCTTGAATAATAGGATCAAACATACCAATAAACCCATGATCATTGAAATCATGTTTTACCAAGATTTATATATTCAAGAATGGTATACACAACACTAATACAAAATTAGTTTCTCAAAAGATATCTCAATCCCAATATGGGAAACTTACAAATAAATAAAACTTCCAACAAAGTCACATTCACACAATTACAATAAGTAAAAATTTCAAAAAAACTTGAGAACAACAAGATGCTAAGATATCAAGGAAAGTCCAACCATCTTCCAAATTTGAGCTCCAACTTGTGCTCTTAACCAAATAATCCAACACATAGAGAAAGATTTATTTTACCACCCAACCTATAGGCATCATTACATGCATTTCACAAGGTTGGTAGACATGCTAGCCTCCCCATAGCCCACGGGAGAGAGATATATATTCCAAAAATGTGCACAATATTTAGGGAGCCACAAAGAACAAACACATTCACATATAAGACAAATACATACATTAAAGAAACACAACATTTAACAACCAAAAGAAAAGAGGAGAAAACCATATTCATCCTCAACAATGGGGAAGAGTACATGAGACATCCAAAATGCCAAAGAGTGTGGTCTAAAAATAGGATGCACACTTACAAGATTCTTCACAAAACCTCCTTATTGCTCCACCCATTCACCTAAAATCCTCCTTGGGGGGATTTTCAAACCCATTAGGTTTCCTCTCCAAGTATGGGGAAGGGGGTTCAAACCATATGGACCATCTTCCCACCTCAAACCATATGAGGGGAAATAAAAAGAGCCAACATGGCTTGCCCATCAAGCTATGAGGTTTAAGAGGGAAAATCTCTCCCTCTTCCCCAATAAAGCTCCAAAATCCATCAAGCTATATGATAGATGGAGAAATTATTAAATACATACCCAAGCAATAGCAACACAAGCAAACAAACACAAATTTCAACCATAAGCGATTTAAGATCTAAAATGAAAGATAACATAGAGTGAGATCAAAGATCCTACCTCCACAAGGTCTCCAAAACTCTAAGATTTTCCCAATTTCTTGTCCAAGTAAAACTCTAATCTTCCAAAAGCCTCCAAACACCAAGGAAAATCCAAAAAAAAGGTCCTTTTTCTTCCCAATGAGGGAGTATTTGAAGAAAAGAAAAGAATTTTTCTCACCAACGAGGGGGTTATATGTGTCACCTTGCTCTTCCCTCTAAGTCAAATATTCCCAAAATAAAATGGAGAAAATATAAACTCACCTTTAAACACCCTTCTCCCAAATTTCCCAAAAAGAAAATGAGACAATTTTGAGCAATGTTTTACAACACACATATTTAATCCATCTTACATGGACGGTGAAAAATGTGAGGCTAAATGGGAGGGAAAATCCCTTTATGCCTTGAAAGTAATCCCCCTACCTAATAGGTAGGATACAAGTTCTTATTTTCATACTAAATGAACTCCCAAAACTAAAAGGCATCACTTAAAATGCCATAAATAGCCCAATTTCGGGTTTGGCACATTTTGGCACAAGTGTAGAGGATGTGGGGCCCACCCAAGGGTGCTCACATGACTCCAATTCTCTCTAAAAAATAGAAACTTAGACAAATTCAAAACTTAATGCAAGTGGGGACCATTAAATCCCCCAATCTAGTGTAGAGACCAAAATTAGGTCATACTACCCTTCTAATCCCGTTAATTAAATTAACCATACCTTACCTATTCATATCCCATAGTGCACATGATTAATTGAATTCATTACCTTATTTAATTTAATTAACATCCTCAATTGACCACCTCACCTAACCTCCTCTCTCCATGACCCACTCAAACCCCATTAATGACCTAGACCAAGTCTAAGCCTATCATAACCAACTAGGACTTAGTCTAAACCTAGAATTAACTCCTACTAACAAACCTAAAAATACTACAACTTATCCTCCCATGATCTATCACTCAAGACTCGGACAAATATTGGAGACCATGCCAAAAATAACAATAATTAGGCTTTTTTATGGCCAACCTAGATATTCTCGCCTTAACTAACACTAGTTATACCTCAACCAACGTAGGTCTCCTAACCATCACCGGTTAGGTTAAATACATTTTCAAAATCCTTTGTTGAGGTTGGTCATTCGATTTAGGATCTCACATGAACATAGACTTGGAGAAATCAAATTTTTGAAGCACTCAAGTAAAGGAAAGCACCTGAGAGCACTATAACCAACCATCGACATCCATCACCTTCTTAACGATCATGGATTCACATAGAGAAGCACAGAGGCTCAAACTACTGTGACATGTACATGATGTACCTTCTCTCCAAATCTTTGCCATCATTATTTTTCGTCACCTATACTCTTTAGACCCATTCTTCAGTAAGTACCTAACATCTCTTCAGTTATCTCTATTTTCTTTAAGAAAGATCATCATTCCTCTTAGTAATTTATTATTGTGTACACCAGTGGTGTCAACCAT
This sequence comes from Taxus chinensis, assembly GCA_019776745.2. Taxonomy (NCBI): domain Eukaryota; kingdom Viridiplantae; phylum Streptophyta; class Pinopsida; order Cupressales; family Taxaceae; genus Taxus; species Taxus chinensis. Next base: position 883,938,662 of record CM034151.1, read on the forward strand.
CCTCCCACCAACCTATCACCGTACCATATCCATCCCTTTCACTTGTCTTCACCCTCTCCTAGTCATCCCTCGGCCACTAAGGCCATTTTACGACCTCACCTACACCATTTCTAGCCTCTGAGAAATCAAAGAGAGATCGGAAACCAATTTCTAAGATCCTTACACTAATTGCCCCTACCGATTCCGGTTAGCCAAATGACATCGGTCATCCTACCAAACCAACATCGGTCACATAATTGATATCGATTAATGTGTCTAGCAACATACCTAAGATGAACAAACTCATATTCATCCCTTAACAACCTAGAATCACTCCTAATATTTACCAGATCTTACCCAGAGCCTGTATCAGACTTGTAACCCAATAACAGCCCATCACCTAACCCATTTTGACGTCAATCACCTTTTATCTAACCATTCTTATTTGTTTTGCACGAGATACAAAATCGTTTCAATTCCAATAAGATTGTTATTTCATGTTTATTTTGGATAACATTAATATTGTTATATTAATGTGGATTGACAGCCTATTCAAGAAACATCATGCTTCTCAGATATAGCTTTTGATAAGTATTCCACTCGTTGTTTTATTTAACTCTATCAGGTGGTATTTTTTTGAATTTTACAAGTAGTTCCTCTAGCCAAAAGGGAGCTCTCGCAATCATCATTTGATCAGGAAATCAAAATGCACGCACAACCCTTCAACCAACATCACAAACAAGTATTCCTCCTTGACACCATCACCATCTATCTGTTTCATTAATTTATTAAGAATATGATTAAACATTTTTGTATTCCTGGTGGGACCCATATGAGGTTCTTTACATTCATTCATTCTTAGGGAAACTATTGTATGTTAGTTTCTTTTAAAAAAAGGGAAGTTAACATTTAATTTTCTCCTTGGGAATATTATCGTTCTTCTATTTGTCTAAGTGACATTTAAATTTCGAGACTAAAAAGAATTATTCTTTTTCTTCTTGCATTCACATTAGTGAAAATCATTCTCTTTCCTATTCACTCTCTATTTACATGGAATATCACATTTTGATTTGGGTTTTAAAATACTTGCATTTCATTCTTCTATGCTTGCATTTTTATCTCACTTTAAAATTGAGGCCAAACCTATATGCTGAAAGTCATGCCCAACTAATCGTTGACATAATTGAATTGTAAAGAACTTTCTCTTCTTTCTCTCTTTGTCAAACTACACAAATATAAACTCACACATCTTATTAAACAACACCTTACCTAGAAGAATATGTCAACGATCACACAATCAGAGGATTGATAGTGGGCACCCAACTGGTTTCTATGTCCAGTCATTACCTCATAGAAAGGAATGTCCCCACCAAAACATAACTTGAAAGCACCCTTAGATCTTACCTTTTCATAGGACACCTTCCCAGCCAAAAAATCTCTTCTAATTCACAACGTAAGTCTAAAATAGCATAAGCTAAAAAAAAATTCACTTATAGGATTGCATGTTTTTCTTAGATTTTTCTTGAGTTGTGTTTTGAGTGTTGAGGTTGCGCTCTTCATTATCTTCTTCCTTTGACACTCCTCCATCATAGTTGGTGTATTCCAACTTTTTTGAGTGTGTTAAGATCCATTATTATCAAACTCATTTTTTTGTGTTGATATTTCATCTGACTTAATTCACGAAAATAAAAATTTATTCACTTTTTCAAATTTCATAGTGAATGGCATTAGTCCCGCAACCATCATCAGTTTACCTAATCATTTTTGGTTTCCAGCTCATTTTTTTATTCTACCAAAAATAACATTCATCAAATCTTCTATTACTTTGAAGTTCTCAGGACATCATCATACCCCCAGAATTCTAAAATCACAGTCAAATACAACTTGTTTATTTGATTTTCATCATTTTTTACCTTGTATGAAAAATTGTTGATTTCCCACAGTAACCGATATCAGTTTCCCTGACCATCATCAATCACCCTGTAACCATCATCAGGAAATCTAACCATCGTTGGGTCCTTTGTTTTGATTTTTAATTCAAACACCAACAAGTTTCACCTCCTGGAATCTATTCTCCTCCATTTTTTAATTTTTATGTGTCATTTACAGAGAATATTTTCTCCCGGTCTAAGCTAATTCACATGGTTTTGACTTGTAGCCAAGCCAACACCATTATGCTTCATGCTAGCCTTCAGCCACTCCCACCTAGCCAATCACCGCATTCTATCTTGTAACCTCTGGATTTAACTTAGCCCATCACTATTAGTATCGGTAACGAGGAGTTCACAAGAATCCTTTACCAGAATCATGTTGCCCTATAGTAATATCTCACCCACTCATCCACTCAGGAATCCTCGTGATAATTGGTATATGAAATTCCCATGTCTATCCCTCCTGCCCTTTCCCTGACTTTCACATCAGGTACCACTAGATCGGTGTTACCTTCATCCACTTTACCACCTGTGGTGTCTCAACTGGACCCCGCATCCACTATAAGTGTTACACCTATGACATCCATCATACCCATGGTGTCAACCATCCCTTCACCACCCTCCCTTAGCATAGCCTCATCTGCACGTATCACTTCATATATACCCATTTCATCACAACCACTCATGGTGTTTTAAACCCACACCCCATTCCAAAGCCTCGTCTTTTCCATCCCATAGTCCCTACCCCCAATTTCCAAAAGATTTTTTATGACTACCCCACCTACTTACACACATCACCCACAACCCCCCAATCTTGTTTATCGCTTATTTAGGATATCTTCCACCAGCTTCTATTCCCCCTTCACATTTCTCATACTTGGCACCCCCATATACTAATATGTCATCCACACCATACATAAATCATCAACCTCCTTATACTGTAGGGGGCACCAATTCATCACAACCCAAAAATGAAATCATTAAGATGATGATGGAAAATATGCAAACATTAGAAGCATCAGTTTCTAGCTCTCATAACTCCTGAACTTATGATAAAATCTGAAATGTGCCTATTAATCCATCTATCCCCGTTCCTCCATACCCTGTAAATTGGGAAATGCAAAAGTTCAAACCATTTCAACAGTAAAGAAGACCCGCAACAACACTTGCAGTCATTCAAACATGGGTGCTATCTAATTTCCCATGATGATACTTTAATCCTATATACATTCACCATGTCATTAACATGATCTGCATTAGAATGGAATAGTGGTTTACCCAAACATTCTATTTACTCATTTAACCAAGTGGATCAAGCATTATTAGACCATTTCTCAATCAATTTCATCAAAAAATTCACCATTACTAACCTATATTCAACACAATAGTACGACAATGAATATATCATAGATTTCATTGCTTGCTGGCGAAGCCTTATCAACCAATTAAAATTCTAGTTACCTCAAGCTAAGCTTATATAATTGTTCACTAGAGCTTGTGACAGGCACATCTCACCAACTCTATAAGTACAAACCTTTCATACCTTTGACGAAGCATTTACCATGGTACGAAAGCTTGAAATTCATGCCATTGAAGAGTAGAAAATTCAATTGCAAAACAAAAAATCTGTGTTCAAATAAAATGATGCCTCTTCGTCTTCAAAGCCCCAAACAAATTATTCAAAAGAAAAAGGATCTACCATTGCAGTAGTTCTCAAATCTGGTCCATCTCATCCATCTAAAGAAGCAAAACCTTCCTCCAATCTTTCTCTCATTAAAAATATTTAGTTCAGATCGGAACAATGAAAGTACACTCCAATTGGATACCCCTATACTTTAGTCTTAGAAAAGCTTCTTAAGGTGGGAGCTAGTACACTTCCACCTATAAAACCACATACAGGTTTTGATCCCGCTCCTCATATGCATACATTGTATAAGGAACACGATTATTGTAACTATCATCGTGTCAAAGGCCCATAGCGATGGTAATTACATAACCTTAAAAAAAAAATTCCAGGAAAATATAGAAAATGGAGATCTAGTCCTGGAAAACCCGAACCCACTGGCATATCAAAAATTGCATATCTTTAAGAAGTATCAATTCCCTAACCATACACCATCATCTAATCAAAATGGTGAACCTTCAACCAACGACCAAAGTTTTTGTGAAGTCCACGCTATTTTGAATGTCATACCAACTGTTCCTCAATTTCCACCTATCCCCTCTATCGAGGAGATTCGAGCATGATCTCCTCTACCCACAGAGGATACTACCTCATCTACTCCTTCACCCATAGAGGATTTCCCTTCATCTCTCCCTTCAGCCACAGAGGATTCTACCTCGCAACCTACCTCCAAACCTAACTCGCAACCTACCAAAAAATCAATGGTATTAACTCTCCTACCCATGAGAGAACCGCCATTGCTTTCTTCTCCACCAAAATAAGAATCTACCTCACCCCACCTACCATATCTCCTACCCATGGGGTATCCTTTAGATGCACCATTTCCTATTGGTTACAGTTCCCCATTAGTATTCCAGGATCTCATTGATCTGTTATTGGCTCTTTTACCTATAGAGTTCGAGGCTAACGAGTTCCTTGTCTCACAAAAATATTTTACAGGGATTTCCACTAAACCAACAACATATCCTATTATAGGCGGGATACCATTTTAACACCTATCTGATTGCTTGGATTACGTTGATAATTCCATTTTTTGGGGATGCCTTTAGTTACCCTTTTTAATTCAAATGCAGATGTTACTTACTGATACCTCCACGATCTATCTAAAGGTATTCCAAGTGACCAAATCAACCATGACCATGCCTCTTGAAATAACTTCTTCTTTTTCACAACTTGACTACATTTGAACCTTTACCCCATAACAAAACCCAATCGTATTCTAAAGAACTTATAATGCACCTATGTCTTTTCCCATATCTAGACCCACTGCTACCTTAGGTGTCATGCTAACATCAAGCTTTGTCCATCCACCTATCAAATTGGATTCGTCCACATCTTCCCAATCCCACACAAAAATCATTACTTCTCCTAAAAATTAGACCTAACATTCAAGACCACATACACCAGTTTCACCCACCACACCTCTGTCACCTTCACCCCTTACATATATCCTTAGACCTCACCCATCTACCCTGGTCAAGCAACCTCTTACCCAAAGAAAACAAAAAAGTGCAACAAATCACCTCTTAATCACAATCCTTTATTACATCTAATCGACCTCAGACACCTTTGCCATCACCCGCAACTTTTCTTACCACCTATACCCCTAACAACTACCATAACCCCATCACTACCTATGAGTGTAGACACTAAATTTAGGTCTTACGATGCCCTGTATCCCGCATCTGGTCCCATAACCTAACCCTACCTCACCACCTAAACCTTACACACTTAATGATTTATTAATTACCTTATAATTAATAAATCCACATCTCTAACCCTACCACCTCACCTCGCCACCTCACCATGACCTAGCCCTAACCCTAAACTAACCTAATTAAGACCTATGACTTGGTCCAGACCCACACCCATGACTCATCACCCTCACCACCGCACCAAAACAAACCTAATAATGACTTGACCAAGCCCACAACTGACCCCTCGGGAGAAAAGGAGGGAAACTTGGCTATTTTACTAAAAATAGCCAACTTTGACCTAACCGACATCGGTCCCTACGTGGCTGGCGTCGGTTAGGTAATCGTCATCGGTTCCCTGTAAATGACCTCCCCCAACCAAAAACGAAAGGATCTAAATTCATTTTGGGGAGAGGGAGACAAGTGAGAGAGAGAGAAGAGGTTGCAGAGAGAAGTATTGAGCCCAAGACTGTAACTGAGCAACGAGATCACTGTCACACTCATCCAAGCATTGGGAGAGATGGAGGATAGCTTCATCAGCTCACTTCCGATTGCTGGATCATCCCAATTGATCCTTGCCTTCGCCACTGCATTCCTTGGACCTGCATCCGCATCAAAAAGTAGTAAGTAGTCTATTTTATCACCTTGTATGCTTCTAGACACTACTTTGTGAACTTTTAATTCATAGGGATTATAAGCTCACTCTTGGATCTACCACCCGGCAGCAACCTGCACCTAACCTTCATTCATCCATCTCTATATTTCCCCAAAGACAACTTTCTCACTCTCTGAGTCTTCTCTATCACCTTACTACTCCCTTCAACCATATACCAACCTCCTTAACTCCATAACCACCTTACAACCAACCTCCATTTGAAAGTCCCTAAATCACTCGCCCCTACCGATATCGATTATCCCCTACCAGTAGCGGTTTTATAACCGTAGTCGGTTATCCAGTGACCGACGTCGGTCACTGTGACTTATACCAAAAACCAGCCTTTCACCTATTTACCTCCAAACAATCTCATACCCAGCCTTGTCTATCCTTGTAACAAACAGCATGGACGTATCAATAACTAGTGACCAAACAAACAACATGACATTTTATTATTGGTAGTCTAGTCTCTATTGCTTTTAGTAACGAGGTACCTAAATCATGATTTCTCAATAGCTTCTTTATTATCATTTGCATTAATTTGTATTAAAAAGGGAACTGACCACCTTCGAAAGGAAGTCTAATATTTCCTGGGCCCAAGGTAGTTCCCTCACTTATTGTTTAACGAAAATCTGGTGGTCTTGCATTATTATTTAACCGGTAGTCCTTCCCAGACAAAAAGGAGTTCTTCACAATCGGTCTAATCTCTCTACGGTATGCGCACACCTTCCCAACACTCAACAGGTATTCCTCCTATCCCTAACCCTTATCTGTTTCTCAAGAGAATGAAAAGATAGAAATAACTCTATTCTGGAACTAAATTCTGTACAAAACATTTTGGCATGCCCGGTGGGACCCTTCTTGGGTTTCTTTCTTTCTTGCTTGTTTTCATATAGGGAGCACACTTGCTATTTCTTTCTTCTAAATATTCACAAAATATTTTGTCATTTTGGTGAAAGAACTTGTCTTTCTTTCACATCTTTGCATTAGTGAAAGTCATCTTCTTAACCTCTTTTCTTTCTTTGCTTCATCGAATATCATTTTCGATTTAGGTTTAAAACACGTACATCACATTCTTACCTGCTTTTTTTAATTCTAGTGAACGTAGATTAAGTAACAGGTCATACACGTGGGGGTGATGTCCATGGTATTAACGAGAAATTAATCTTACTCTCACTACACAACACATACCAAATCACATCATAATCTACACAACATCTCAAACATCCCCCCTTTCTGCGGTATTCCTCTGCCCGATTGAGGTAGCTGTTGTATATATCTTTCCCCCCCGGGTAGATATAGACAAGCAGAAGAATCTAGAAACCAGAGAAGCTCAAATCCCTGACATTTATCCCCTTGGCACACGGAAATGGTGCATGAAAATGAGTGTTGACACTAAAATGTATGCGCCAAGGTGCAGGAAAGTGGTGCACAGAAATGGATGTCGACAGGGGTAAAGGATGTGCCCTTGGCGCACAGAAATGGCGCATGACAATGAGTGTTGACACTAAAATGTATGCGCCAAGGCGCAAGAAAGTGGCACATAGAAATGGATGTCAAAAGGGTAAAGGATGCACCCTTGGCGCATGGAAATGGTGCATGACAATGAGTGTTGACACTAAAATGTATGCGCCAAGGCGCAAGAAAGTGGCGCACATAAATGGATGTCGACAGGGTAAAGTATGCGCCCTTTGGCACACGGAAATGGTGCATGACATAGAGTTTCAACAGGGCAAAAGTTGCGCCTTGGCACACGTAATAGGATGTTGACACACACATGGATGCACCTATGGCGCACCTTCAGGAGGCGTAACATTTTGAGCGCTGACAGGAAGCAGACCTTGGCGCATATATTCAGATGGCCATAACTTTTGACTGGGAGCTCGGATTCATGCAAGGTTGGACTTTTCGGAAAGCTTACAAGGTCCTCTGCCCAACTACGAGAAAAAATAATTGGGTGAGAAAAAATTCTTAAAAATGTAAAATACAGTTCGCCACTTTCTAGTTTCGCTAGGGTTCTCACCTACCACCATAATGAGATAATTAAATGCAGTCTGGAGGTGGTTGGGGTAGATTTGGAATTCCTCTCTCTTCCCTCTCTCATTCTTCCTATAAATTGTAAGGAGGGGCTTCTTTCTAGGTGGTTCATCTTTTCTGCTCTTCCCTCCCTCCTTTTCTTCTCCAGGGTTGAGAATGGAGTTCGAACCTCCTCCCCTGCTTTGTAATGGCGTTTTTGCCTTTTACTATTGAAATGATGTTCTGTGCAAACTTCTGGAGCAACAAAAAACATGTTTTGTGATGCATCTTTCCATCCTTGCTCGTTATTTTGCTTGTTTTCTTCTTGCCTCTCTTCATTGCAGGTATTTGTGCATGTTCTAATGTTCATTACAGGTATGGAGCTGTGTTCATGGAGTTTTGGGACATTTTTTGTGTGAAATCTATCCTTGGGTTTGTGATGCATCTGTCCATCCTTCCCATTGCTCACCTCTCCTTGTTCCATGGCAGTTTTGATAGATGTTCAACATTCTCCTTCTCTGGTGTATCACCATTTTAGTGTAGGCTTTGTTTTTCCCTTTTCTCTCTCTCTGTCTCCTTGGCATGGTTAGATTAGGACTAGATTAGCTTTCCTGCACTGGAATAGCTTGTGGCAGGTAGTTTAGGAGAAGGAACCAGCCTTCTCTGGAGATTTCTCTCTCAGTTTCACAAGTCCCACACTTGGAGAGAGGTTTCCATGTTGTGCAATCACACTGGATGCTTCGAATGATCAAACTAGAAATCTGATCAGCATCCAGGGGGTGCAGTGATTTTGCATCAATAGTAGCCTTACAAGCCAAAAAAACTTGACATCTCCCTTAGGTCTGTTGTTTAGGATTGACATCATCTTGCGTCTAAGGCATAAGCCCAAAGTGATTAAAACTAATCCTAGGGTTAGTCTCTTGATTTTCTTGTGTATCTTGCTTGTTTTGTTTTCTTTCAGTTCTGTTTCTCGGTTATACCCTGTTTCAGTGATCACTTCAGATAGTTTGGTGGGTATACTAAGCCTTGTTATCCCCAAACTAGCAGCGTCTTACATTCTCTATTTTCCTTCACAATGACCGACACCGGTCCTCTTCTACCGACATCGGATAACTGACTGACGCTGGCTACCGTCTGACCGAAATTGGTTATGAGACCGATATCGCTTACTGTGTTTCACAGTTCCTGACAGAACCAGCAACCTACTAATTCCAAAATTTTGTTGTTGTTTCTATTCCTGATTGATTAATTCCCTATTGTATCTTCTTGTCCATGGTTGTTATCACTCGGCAACAAGCCACAGCCATGGTTTCACATGCTTGTTCCGTGTCTTTTCTTGAGTCACCCCCCTTCACATCCTATGGGGAATCCTACGGACACTAGTGCTTTTCCCAAGATCCCTGTAGGAGATAAGGACTTTGGCCAAATTTTTGGATGCTAATCCTAGTGCCGTATAGTATTATTTGTCTCATACCCCTGACCGTACATCCGATGGTCAGCTCCTCTTTAATATGCCTATTAGTATAGCCGTTCACTTAGCCCCTTCCCCACCTAATAACTCTACCTCACCATCTTCATCCTGAGCCCCGTCTCCCAGCTCAGTGGCTTCAGTGGTTCATACTGCACCAATTGGCTTTCCGTTGGTTAATCTGGGGTTCCACATATCACTACCATCCACTGCCCCTACCTCATCTCTCCCACAGATTACCTCTTTCATAACTTGCTCTCTACCATCTATCCACATGAGCTTTCCCTCTTAGGCTCCGCCCACCTTTTCATTTCTGCGAACTCATCTGGTGGCCTCAACATCTTATATAGGACCCCCTTATTCAGCTGTCCCAACACATTCATCATCGATACCTTATCAAAATTTAACCCCACCATTGTCTAGTAGCAGCTCTTGGCCCAATCCTCCTCCGTTTACAATAACAGTACCATCATCTAACCTAACCAATGATTTAATCAAACAAATGATGGACAAGATGCAAAATCTTGAGGCTTTTGTTTCAGCAAGCCATAACACCCTAACATACGAGAAAGTTTTTTGGGAGCCTATTCATCCTTCTTTCCCCCTTCATACATATCCTCCTCAATGGTAATTACTGAAATTTACTCACTTTAGTAGTAAGGAGGACCCTCAACAACACTTGTGATCGTTTAGACATGCCTGCTATCTGATTTCTCATGACGATGCCTTACTACTCCGTACCTTCCCCATGTCCTTATCAGGACCTACCTTGGAGTGGTATAATGCTTTAGCCCAGCACTCAATCTTCTCCTTTAACCAGTTAGACCAATCTTTCTTAGATCACTTCTCCATCAATATTGCCAAGAAAGTATCCATTACTGACCTCTATGCCATCCGACAATTTGAAGATGAGTCTATCGCAGATTTCGTTGGACGATGGCGGGGCCTCATCAACCAACTTACTTATGCCTTACCTCAGGCCGAGCTCATCGAACTCTTTACGTGGGCCTGTGCTAAGCACATTTCTCCCACCCTCAAAATTCAAACTTTCCGCACCTTTGATGAAGCCTTTACTATGGCTTGGAAACTAGAGATTCGAGCCTTAGAGGAGGAGAAATTGAAGTTGTGCAACAAAAACTCCAATTTCTGAACCCAAGACTCCACCAACAAACCCAACACCACCAACTCTCACACATCAGCTGCTTCAAAATCAAAAGGAGCTGTACACGTGGTGACGGTCAAATCTCAAGCACCGTCTTATACCCAGCTTAAATCCACCTATAAGTATAAAGCCGAGCCCATAAAGTACACTCCCTTGGGAGAAACTTATGATGTGATCTAGGAAAAATTGCTTAAAGCAAGAGATATCACCTTTCCTCCTATTAAACCTCACTCTGGGTTTGATTCCGCCCGCACTATACCTTCTTGGTATAAAGAAAATGACTTCTGTAACTTCCATCACGTGGAGGGACACAACCACGAAAACTGCAAGATGCTAAAAAATATAGTCAGGGAAATGGTTGATGTAGGGGATATAACCCTCGATAATCCTAATGCCCCTGCTAATCAAAATTTAAAAATATTCAAAAAACCATTTCCAAACCATTCATCTAACAATAACACAAACCAAGAAACCTTGGCTGAGGAGAAGAGTGTGCATGAGATTGATGTGGTTTTCAACTCCCAACCAAGGGCTTCTATCGAGGAAATTCTGAATCGAGCCTCTTCACCGACGTAGAAGTCCTCGCCCCCTTCTCCTTCATCAGGACAAGAGGATAACCCCACTATTCCTTTACCCATAAAATAATCAACCACCCAGAGTTCTCTTCTCACAGAAGAGCCTTCTTACACCACATCCATGCAAGATTGTGAGCGGATGTTATCTAACTTATCTATTTCCCAAACATCTCCTTCCACCACTCTTGCTGCAAAATAAGAAGGATCACCACTTTTTCTTTCGTCCTTAGAAGAGAAACCCCTCGAGCCTACATCACCAAATTCCTTAACCATGACGGATCCTCTAGAACATGCCCTCCTCCCTATCAGTTCTTCATCACCTAAATATTTCCAGCGACCGGTTGACCTCTTAACACCCATTGATATGCCTCATTTACCCCCTGTATCACACCCCCAGTGGACCGGAATCACAGCCCACCTCTCTTCCATACCAAAATTCCCGTCCATACGTGAAGATTGTCATACCCCAGAAGATAAACAACTCTTATGGAAATGTTTGAGTACACCATGCTCTACTCAAATGCAGATGACTAATCTAGACACCTCTACCATATACTCAAAGTTTTTACAAAATCTCAAAATGCCTATGTCCTCACCTTCACCCCCCCTCATCTCTACCGAATACCTCATCCACATCTATCAACCTAACCAAACCTTGCCCTACGCTTGGGACTTCACCAATACCCAGCCTGATGCACCCACTTAAACGGTTAGAATTATCTAAAAATAAAGCCGTCAATCCACCTAGGAGATAGACCCAATCTCCTTGAGTCCAATCTATGCCTCTGCCACAACTAAAACACTCACCCCCGATCACACTGGTACAACAGGCATGGCTTCAACCCTTGCTGTCACACCTAACTTCTATATTGGGGCCTCACCCCTCCATCTTGTCTCAATACACCATGTCTCCCATGTCTTCTTTAACATGACCTGCACCTTCTGCACCCATACAGAAATCCATGGGTGTCTCAACACCGTCGCCCCAAGTATCCTGCCTACCTACCTACCTACCAACCCTAAACATCGTCTCTTCTAAAGCATTCCTACAGATGAATATCCCTCCTAGCTGCATGTGTGCCAACCCTACCATGTTGCGTTCATTTAAAGATGTTATTACTTCTACCCTAGGCACCATGATCCTTAACATTCATGTAGGGCCACGTACCTTGCCCGAACTCTTCTATGTCCTTGAGGGAGAGTTCCAATACAACATGTTGTTAGGCCGCTCTTGGATCCGGGCTATGGGATGCGTTCCCTCCACCTTACATAGATGCATAAAATTCGAGTATGAGGGGAAGTCATACACCGTCACAGCTGATTCTTCCCCTTTCAAAACCTGTAATATGTTATACCACACTAATGATGTGTTTGTACCAGTCAAGGCACCCATTGATCTGACCCAACCATCTACTTCAAAAACGCCTCAACCATCCACCTTAGCCACATCCACACCTTCGACTAATGAAACCACCGACGCGAATACCTCTTCGTTCCCTGCGGACAACATCCCAACCTCGGATCCCTTGGTAGGTGTTTTTTAACGCCTTATGCTGGGGGAGTACCACCTATACAATGTTAGCGCCTTCCATACCCCACAAGAGTATGGAAAATTACATGCACATCCTACTTATGACCATCGTGTGGGGGAGGTGATCTCCTACGGACCACCTAATTGCCGCACAAACCTAACGTATAGGGGTGTCGACGCATCCTCTATCACCCCTAAACATCCCCTTGGTGTGGTTCCCTTCCAATCTGATTTTCAATATCTAACCAACTGTCATTTCACCCTCACCTTCGTAACTCACTGTGCTTGGAAAGGTTTAGGTTTCGGTCTTTATGAATAAGGCCAACATACGATTATTCCCACAACTACACGCAAACACAAAGATCGTAGTGGTCTTGGATTTTTCGAACCACCTACACTAAAGAAACCCTCATGTCAATTGTATCTAGGAAGACGACGAAATCACCCCTTCCGAATCGTCATCGCCCATTTTTCCCTCTTCACCCACGGAGTCGATAGACCCGGAATCTATCCCTCTTAACTCTTTTTTTTTTCGTGAATGCTATCTTCCTAGGTCCTCTCACTTATCAATGCGATAGTGAAGACCCATATTCTCTCCCCCTTTTATATCCAGACATGATCAAAGAAGACTCACCTTCAATTAATGTTGTGGAGTGCCAGGATGATGACTCCATCCTCACCTACCTTGGTGCGGATGAATCTTATATTCAACGTGCCTTACCATCTAAAACCCAAACCATGTTAAATGAGTCAACTATAGAAATCAACATCCACACAGAAGGACGATCCTCACATTGTAAATATCGGACAATCTCTCAATGCATCAGAACAAGCCGCCTTCACTACCTTCCTCCGTGCCCACAATCAAGCTTTCACTTGGTCCTACGCCAACATGCCAGGAACCGATCCTGACATTACTATCCATAACATCACTCTGAAACCAGACTCCAAAACAGTTAAACAAAAAATGAGAAAAATGCATCCACACATTTCCCTCTTGGTTAAAGAAGAGCTTCAATGACTCCTTTCTATTTCTTTCATCTTACCTATTGACTATCCGCAATGGATTTCTAATGTCGTGCCTGTCACTAAAGTCATGGGGGGAGTTCGGATATGTATAGATTTCTGGGACCTTAACCTCACTTGCCCAAAGGATGACTTACCCCTACCTAGCATTGATCAACTTGTTGATCTCACTGCAGGCCATGAGATGTTTTCTCTCATGGATTTTTTCTCGGGATAAAATCAAATTTTAGTATCCCTGGCTGATCAACATAAAACCACCTTCATTACCCCATGGGGGACCTTCTGCTATCGTGTCATGCTGTTTGGCCTTAAGAATGCGGGTGTGACCTATCAGCAGGCTATGACTTACATTTTTCATGACATTATGCACACTATCCTCAAGGATTATGTCGATGATCTTCTTGGAAAATCCAAACATTGCAGTGAACATCTTGATGCTTTAACCATTATTTTCGATCACCTGTTACAATACTGTGTTCATCTTTAACCAAAAAAATGTGTCTTTGGAATCCTTTCGGGAAAAATCCTTGGCTTTATCATCTCTTTGTGTGGCATTGAGGTCGACCTAGCTAAAGTCAAGGCTATCTTAGAAATGCCCCCACACACTAACCTAAAACAATTGCATAGTTTGCAGGGAAAACTCCAATTATCTGGCATTTCATCTTACAAATCTCAGATCAAAGTCAACCTTTCCATCATCTCCTTAAAAAGGACATTGTCTTTCAATGGAGTGAGGAGTGCACCAAGCCTTTGAGGCTCTTAAAGATTATCTCTTGCAGCCACCCATGCTTATCCCACCTCAGAATGATTGCCCTTTCTACCTTTACCTTTCTAAGACTGACCATGCTTTAGGAGCCATGCTCACACATCATGACTCCGAACATCGAGAGAAAGCAGTTTATTACATAAGCCGTACTCTTGTGGATTATGAGACTAGGTATACACACGTAGAAAAGTTGTGCCTAGCCCTATCATTCGTAGCCACCAAACTCCGACATTACCTCCTGAATCAAAAAACTTTTGTCATCACCAATGCTGACCCCATACATTATATGTATGCCAAACCTCATCTAAACCAACGCATTGCCTGATGGCTTATGCTCCTCGCTAACCTTGACCTTGAGTTTGTACACTAGAAATCAGTCAAAGGAAAAACTATAGTGGATCAACTCACGGAAGCCCCTTTTCCTGGGGAACAATTTACCAATTTTACTTTCCTTGATGAACTCATTGCAACCCTTTCACTCAGTGATATGTCTTATCTGATGACCCTCTTCTTCGATGGGTCTAAATGTCAGCGTGGCGGAGGGGCATGCGTTGTTCTCATTCCTCTTGATGGTGAACCTATGCCTCTTTAATTCCAGCTCAATTTCCCCTGCACTAACAATACAGTGGAATACAAGGCTCTTGTTTTGGGTCTCCACATTACGTTACACTTAGGTGTGAAGTCTATTAACATTTTCGGTGACTCTCAATTGGTAGTAAATCAAGTTACTAGCATCTACCAATGTAAAAATGTGGAACTTCAAAAGTACAAATGTTACGTGGACTCACTTTTGACCTTATTTTCTCATTATTCTATCCAAACCGTTCGACGCTCAACTAATAAATTTACGGATACTATGGCTTGCTTGGCCTCACAAATTCCTTCCTCACCAACTGACTCTGACATATTTGTCTTGGTCTAACAACTCTTTTCCCCATCTTACTTAGTCTTGGATGTTTATATGGTAAATAATGTATCTGCTGATTCACAGGATACCTGGTATCACCAATTTCACGACTACCTTACAACCTCTGTTCTCCCACCTGACCTTACTAGTAATGGAAAACACGCTTTTCTTAAAAGTGTTTCTTGTTATGTCGTCATGGGCGGACTCCTCTATAAATGTGGCTATGATGGTATCCTCCTTCGATGTCTAACCGGCGCTAAAGTCACCTATACCATCCAACAAGTCCATGACGGAATTTGTGGTGGGTACTTTAGTGGCCTTGCCATGGCCAAGCGGATCCTTCGCCTAGGATATTATTGGCATACTCTTAATAAATACTGCTGTGAATATGTTAAGCATTGTGTTATGTGTCAACAGCATGTCAACCTTCAACATACTCCCAGCCACCCGCTACAGGTCGCACGAGATCTTTGACCTTTCTCACAATGGGGTTTAGACCTTATTGGTGAAATTCACCCACCTTCTTCGCAACATCACAATTGGATCATCATGACAACCGAATATTACACTAAATGGGTGGAGGCCATTCCACTCATTTCAACCAAAAAAGATAAAATCATTGAGTTCATCAATCATCACATTATCTGTCGTTTTGGTGTTCCTCATCGCCTGATAACAGATAATGGAAAATATTTCAAAAATAAGCTGTTATGAACCCTTTGTGACAAATTTGGTATCAAACTTAGCTTGTCGTCACCCTACTATCTATAAGAAAATGGTCAAGCTGAATCCTCTAACAAAACCTTAACCAAAATTCTCATGAAAATCGTGAACGATTTTGGGAAAAAATGGCATGATCATATCCCCTTTGCCCTTTGGGCTTATCGTACCAACATTCGTACCTCCACTAATGCCACACCATTCTCTTTGGTGTATGGTACTGAGGCTGTCTTGCCTCTCGAAATACAAATCCCTTCCCTTAGAATATCTCTCTAGGATATTCTCACCAATGATGACTTCCGCCAAGAGCGGTTAGCCCAATTGGAGCTTCTTAACGAGTGTCGTCTTACAACTCTTGACCACCTTCAAATTTATCAAAAGCGCATCAAGCATGCTTATGATAAGTGAATTCATAAGTGTACATTTAAGATTGATGATCTTGTCCTCAAAGAGAACCAACATGTAACCAAACTAGAAAAGAGAAAACGTGGAAAATTTGCTCCTAATTGGATTGGGCCCTACATTATCACTCACACTTATGAATCAGGTACTTATCGTTTAGCATCGCTTAATGGTAAACCTGAGCTTGAACCCCTTAATTCCTTGCATCTCCGACCATTCTACTATTGAATTTAGTGTTACATCACTTCTTATCTACCTTGTGCTCGTCCCTTGAGCTCATTTACCACCTCATACACCTTGTTTCATGCATCTCAAAGAAGAATCAAACCCACGTGGTTTGATTATCACCTCCTCTTAAAGATGCCTTCTCCTTTTTAGTCTGGTCCATGACTTAAAAGTATCAAAATAACAAGTTCTCGATTATACAATTCTAGGATATTCTTGAGTCAAACTTCCTGCAAAACTAGATGCTTCATGCCAAACGGACATCTAGACCTCTAAGCTATAAACTAGACTGCTCCCTCGAAGGAAAGCTATGTGTAAAATCCGCATCTACTATTATAAACTAGACTGCTCCCTCGAAGGATAGCTATGTCCAAAGCTGCATCTGCTACTATAAGTAGACTGCTCCCTTGAAGGACATCTATACAAATTCACCCTCTATCAGAATCTTCTTGCATTGACCAGCTTTGTGAAGACCTCAAGCACAACAAAATGCATATCCCCTCTAGACTTCCTGCATCAATCAGTCTATATCCAGAAAAATAAAAGCAGTATTCAAAAGTACTTTTGAGTCATGGAATTGTCTATTTAGGTTTGGTTCTCTTTCATTATAATAATCACCTTATAACAAGTTCTCTGCATCCTAGCTATACCATCCACCTCACCTCACCATTCTTCAAAATAACAAAACTCAAGGGCCGTGATGTACATCCAATATATTTTGATTATACAACTCTTTTCACCTATTGACTTCTCACCTATGCAAGGTACCTAGGGATTCAAGCTCATCCTACAATAATATGTGGTTTGTTTAGCTCTTTCCAACTATGGGA
The DNA here is from genome assembly GCA_019776745.2 of Taxus chinensis. Lineage (NCBI taxonomy): Eukaryota > Viridiplantae > Streptophyta > Pinopsida > Cupressales > Taxaceae > Taxus > Taxus chinensis. The sequence continues at coordinate 883,956,233 of CM034151.1, forward strand.
CACTTTTTCCTCTTTTAACCGAATCTAGGATTATATGTTGACCTTAATCAGGACATGGTTTCCTATGCTTGGATAAGCTAACCCTCGTTTCATCTATACCCACACCAACACCGCCGACACCTTACCAACACCAACAAAATTACCCTACCAACATCAAACTTTTAAAAACCAACAAATTTGCTAACCATAACCAAATTACCTGAATTCACCTCTCCCTGGTCCTAAGGGAGAACTACATCGGTCTGAGGCCCCTCCTTGCTTTGCGAAATGGGCTATGTAGGTAGCACTTAGGAGACATGGGGTCTCCCAAGGTTAGCTCGACCATCTCCTACCATAACCTATCATGTGTTGTGTTTTACTTAAAAATATATACATTTTCACGTATTTATATTGATAACACTCACCTTTTTCCTTTTTTTAATCCAAACATTCAAAACAAAAACATTCTTATTATTATCATAAACTCAAATCAACATACATATTCAGTTTTATTTAGATGTTAAACAAATACATCTTCTCTATCATCGACGTGCAGGTTGGAGTCCTTATTTATTGTTCTACCCCCCTATGTATGAAACTCACTTAGGCCCCCACGCCTCATACCGAACTAGGTAGTGATGGTGATCATCGACACTACTCACCTGGCCTCTCCATCCTCAAAGGTGCCACTGCTATTGGTTCCTCCCTCTGATCCACCAATCTCTCCTATAACATATGAATATGCCCTCTCATGTGGAGGACTCTTGCCTCTAGTCTCTCCACTCGGGACTGTGAAGCCTCTAACAATCCCACGGTCTCGTTCACCTGTGTTTGAAGCTGGTGAACTAAAAACTAAAGGTGATCTCTCTCCACAATAATCTCAGATATGTCAGGATGATCGGCCCTCTCGTGTGTACTTCATAACTCTACTACCCACCCTAATCTATAAGACTCTGTCACTCCTGCATCCATTACCCTGTAATCAGCTGCTATCTCTTCTAGTCCTTTTGGAAGTGTTGGTCGTGGAGGTGAGAATGGTGCCTCAGTGTCGATCCTTCTGTATGGTCTATGATCCATGGGTATATCCTGAACAAATCTAAATTGTCGTCGCACGTGATCTAGAGGTATCCTCTCGTACTCACCTAGCATGTGTCCTGTGATCCACCTCAATCACTCTACACCCATCAAATCCTCGGCTATGTTTTCTGTCACCATGTAGTTCTCGTAAGGCCTCCAATAGATATCCGTAATTGTCACCGTCTCCAATTTCTACCTATAATACTTGGCATCATCTGTCATGGTCTCGGCTCTTGCCTCTTGCTCTGTCTGGACCCATCACCTGAATCCCAACTTCTGCACTCCTGTCTCTCCTGCCTGGATTGGTCAGCCTATTAGTCAAACACACACAATGTGCTCATAGGCCCAATAATGTAATAAGTATGCACAATCTAGTGTAGTCCTGTGATTTCACCTGCATGCCCATAAACCCCTGTATAGCTTCGCAAGATATGCGGGTACCCATGTGAAAGTAACGCTACCTTCTATCATCTCATGAATAATACACATAAATGATTTTGGAAATATTCCCCCCTCCACTCTAGGTAATGCATAATACCCCACCGCTATCATTAATACCATGGCCAACCTTGTTGCCTCAGGGTGTGCTGCAAACATTACACCAAAAGTAAATGTCAAGCCTCGTTGTGTCACATCACGTGCGGCTAGACCAAATACTTCCGTTATCACTGCCCACGCCACGTTGGGCCTTGCCTGATACACTGGTCTTCCTGTAATTGGAAGTCTCAAAATTTGAAACACATCTTCTAACGTCACTGTCATCTCCCCTGTTGGCAGATGGAAGGTATTATTTTCTGGATTTCATCTCTCAATCAGCACCTGCAACATAGCATGATTACGTATGATTCGTGAATAATAGTGGATTCTGCTTAACCCCACACTGTTTATTAATTCCCACTCCGCTGGTGTTACATCCACTCGGACCCATGATAACAAAGCTGGCACCCTATCATTCATCCTCAACCCAACCTCTTCCTGCACACATCAAACCAACAACCAACAAACAACAAATAAATCCCCAAGTGTTTTTAATCAAAATCTGCAACTTTACATAGTAACCGATATCGGTTACCTAACTGATACCGTTAGGCCTAAACTGATATCGGTCACTATCAAATCTACCCACCCTACTCAAAAACACCACCTATGATAACTTATTCACTTGTTTGCCCCTCTCTATACCTAAAAACATATCTAAAACACTTGATTACCTACCCCATAACACTCACCCCATCCCAAAACCTTGCCTATCACCTTTCTACCCACTTACCTTACCACATCCTATTCATAAGCATGCAAAATCTCATTCCAACCAAATCTTATACCTCTTGTGATGCAGTAGCTTGAGGTGGAACCTATCTTCCCTCTCCTCTCTACCCGCTAGATGCTTCTCCTTGTTCAGCCATGTTCACCACCCTCTTCACTATAACTTGCCTTTACACCTTCTTAATCCAAGCCCACAATCACTTTACCTGTCTCTTTCCTCCGTATCACTCAATTCTCTCATGCAACTAACCTGTATGGACATCAACAGCCTCGCATCCTCATATTTAACATGTTGCATCCCTCTAAAAATAGGAATTTAAGTTGCCTCCCAAGCTTTTCTACTTTTAGAAAATCTTGTTTTAGCATAACCGATATCGGTTACTTAACCGGTATCGGTCATATAGTGACCGACATCGGTTAGCTAACCGATATCAGTCATCTATCTCCTTTTGCTTACACCTAGGCCTTTTCTTTGTTTTTTTGCAAATTCTTGGCGGAGCCCGCCTCTTTTCCCTGCATAACGACATCACTCTCAACATCCATCATCATAATAACATCAACATTTCAAAAACATATGCATATCATCAAAACATCATCAACATTATCTATATACCTCAAATTCCAATATCATCGATAAAACACATGAAACATTATAATATATGCATCAAATCAAAAATTAGACACACCATGTGGATCAAAATCATCATCTATATATCATTAAATCAATGTCAAAATGTACAAATTTCCCTGCATGGGGCCTTTGTGATCCAAAATACAAAGTCGACACGCAGGTTGCTGTCTCTGTCAAAATCTCGACTCAGCTCGCAGGCCGGTCTCTCATGTCAAACATATAATCAGCTCGTAGGCCGGTATCAACTATACAAAATGTAATCAGCTCGCAGGCCGGTATATACAACAAAAAATGAATACATAAATCCTATGCGGGCACGCAAGCCCCTATATGCACACTCGGTTCGTAGACCGGTGTCTTTATAAAAAATCATCTATCAACTCAACCAAAAATGTCTCCCATCCTGGGGCAACTCAACTCTCTCCCCCTCCCTCGGCCCATCCCTCAGCTGGCCCCTATGCCAGATCTCGCCTCCTACCTGTAACCAACCCACCGGCTGTGGCTGCAGCCCCCTATGACTTGTGACTCCAGGAAGTCTCGGCTCTATGAGCCACATATGGCTAATAATCTACATCGGTACCATCTAGTACATCCTGATAGTAACGAGCCTCCACTCTTGCCTCCATGTAACGGGCTCGTGCCACCATGGCTGGTGGGGCTGGTCCCCTGGCTCCTAATAGAAGTGGGCCCTGTCCTGCCTATATGCCCTGACCCTGAGTTGGTACTTGTGGTGGTGGTGGAGCTACCATCGAAGCCTGAATAGGGACCTGAGGCTATGCCTGTGCCTGTGCCTATACCTGTGCCTGGGATAACTTCCCCTTTAACACCCCAATCTATTCCTATGCAACAGTAAGCTACCCCTGTAGTAACTGCACCTAACCTAGGAGATGGTCCCTCTCCGCTGTAACAACCGCTAAATCTGGCTATGTTGGCTGTGCTCTCACGGCCGCCCTCTACCCCGCCCACCAAACCAAAAATGAGCCTGTAACCCCGACGTCATCCACTGTGTCATCTGCCAGTCTCTCTGCTACCCAGACTGGGTCAAATGGATGTGATAGAGGTAGTGGTGCCTCTACATCCTCCCTCTGATACTGTGGGAAGGGAGGTGGCTCATCTTACCGTAGTCCTAATTGTCATCGTATCGTCTCTAGGGGAATCCGCTCATACTCCCTGGGTCTCCATCCAGCTATCTAGAAGATGTACTAGATCCATCGCAACTTTTCTTGGGCTCCTCCACAGGGCTTATGGCCTCTATATGGCCTTCATATAATATCTAATGTAGTCAGGCCCTCTAACATATTCCTGTAAAAAGTGACATCCTGCCCTGCGACCACTGTTTGTGGCTAGCCCACGACCCCCAACCACCTCTGAAACCCATATCTGTACACTTCTTGTGGCCCTGGCTACTGGGGTAACCCTACTAGTCGTATACACATGATATGCTTGTATGCCAAATAGTGTAACAAGAATGTCAAACATATACCAAATTTCCTCATACAACGATCGCCCCAGAGCTCTTTGTATAGCTACACTAGATACACTGGTGCCCATGCGTAGCAGGTGTGCTCCTCCACCATCTCATGTAAAAATCCCATCAGAGCCCATGGGAAGTGGCCTCCCTCTGAGTTAGGGAGGGCGAAGCAGGTGATACCGATCATCATCAGCACGGCAAGCCGTGTCTCCTGTCGATGAGCGCGATACATCTCATCGTAGCAAATGCTTGCACTATGATATGTAACCAATGGGGATGCATCCCCAAATACCTGCAGGATTCTATCCATCACTGTCTCGGCATCCACCTAGAACACCTCCTCACCTATGATCGGCAGTCTCATGATGCGATACACATCCTCTAGGGTGACTGTCATCTCTCCAGTAGGGAGATGGAAGAAATTGGTTGCTAGATCCCATCTCTCGATGAGAGAAACCATCAGGATATGGTCCCCTATCAACAACCCTATACCTCTGGACTCTTCCGAGTCCAACCTCCAGCATAACTACCCCACTGCGCTGCAGTCACATGTGGCCCCCATCTGCTCCAGTAGAGGCGGCATCTAATCTCGCATAGTCAACTGCTGGCGTGCCTGCACAAAACAACCCACTCTATTAGGCCTACCCTAAACAAAACAACCAACCTAACCCTCTATACTTACCCACCCACTCCCATCACACCTATCTCATCTAATCCCTGCTAGCAATCCACCAACCTTACCCAGCAAATATACCTTCCCCCCCCTCAACCCCTATAATCTATCCTACCCACCTAAAACAACACCCAACAAAGAAATTTTACAACCCTACCTCCTACCCATGGTGACTGCTATCAGTCACCCTCGACCGCCATCGGTACCCCACCTGCACCCTATGTCTAGATTTTATGAACCGATGTCATTAACACATGACCGACACCAATCTCTACACCTGCTAATCCATTCCTGAAAACTATGACCGATGTCGGTCGACTAGTGACCGACATCGGTCACTGTTGGGTTTACGGGCCAAACTGAAAACGGCCCCCAAACCCCCTTTTTTTTCTATTTCTCCCCAATTTACCAAGCACAATTGCCTAAAACCTTACCCAACCTGATTTTTTTTTCCTACCCTAACATATCTACCCAATCCATTTTATTGTTTACCTTCATTTATTCATTATTTTATCACCTTTTGGATTCCTACCCCCCATACCCAAATCCCAGCTAAATTCCTAAAATTGACAGAAATAGGGGTTCAGAGCCTACCGGTATGACTACACGTCATTGTGGTGGAATAGGTGGTGGTGGTCCAGCTCCTGTAGCACCTCCAGCACTCTCCTGCTCCTCCAGCCTAGGCCATAGCTCCAAATATCCTCAACAGAGTCCTCAACCAATCAAACTCTACCTCCCGATCTCTGGAGCCTACCAATAACTCACTCCCCCACTCAACTAGTGCCAACTCAGCCTAAACACTCCACACAATCAATTCAAAACTCAACAAGAAAAATTTTGGTGCTCAAATTCACAATGTGAAAATGACATGCCGCTTTTTTATTTTTATAGGTTTTTGACCTCTAACCGATATCAGTTAGGGCGTGCCCTAGAAGACTGATATTGGTCTTCTAACCGATATCTGTCACTCCTAACTGATATCGGTTACCTGTCTTATCCACCAATCTCTATTGTTTCACCACATCACCTACCCTTGACTTTTCTAAATAGCTTTATTTTGAATTCATCGGTCTGACCTAAAGCCGCAACCAATCAGTTGGCCCGACCCAAGGCTGCAACTCACCAATCAGCCCTGACCCAAGGCCGCAACCAACCAATCGGCCTGACCCAAGGCCGTAACCAATCCAATCGGCCCAACCCAAGGCCGCAAACAACCAATCGGCCTGACCTATGACCGCACCCAACCAATCGGCCTAACCCAAGATTGCACCCATTAAGTACCTTGACCAAGGCTCATAAATTACGATTCTATCCACCCATCATGTAGCTGTTTGTTCAATCGAGCTCACCTATTCATTTTTTAGTCATGCCTAGGATACTTGAACTGATCAGCCAACCAACTTTACCTAGAATGAGACCGTGACATTTATCTCAACTAAACCAACCATTTGGTACTGCCAAACATGCCTAAATGTTCCAGTACCTTACCCGTTATATCCCCTGGAGCTACTTCCTATGCCTTGGATACCAGGATTATATCAACCTTGTTTGGATAAACTATAAACCTTTTCCTATGAATTGCTTGTTTACTCTTCAAATCGTGTACCCTAGTTGCACTACTACATTTCAACGCACGTCTGCTTCCTTGAACTTACCCCACCATCTTACCATCATCTCATCATCATTCACCCTTTATCAACCCTATCCCTGATTTCACGTCGCCTCAATCTATGATAGATTTGAGGGGGATTACCTATACCCTTAACTGGGGCAACCACTTCTTATTATTGTCAGTGTAACTTTAACAGACAAGCTACACGACAACAAGGGGAAAATGTAGACACCAAATTTAGGTCTTACGATGCCCTGTACCCTGCATCTCTTCCTGCAACCTAACCCTACCTCACCACCTAAACCTTACACACTTAATGATTTATTAATTACCTTATAATTAATAAATCCACATCTCCAACCCTGCCACCTCACCTCGCCACCTCACCATGACCTATCCCTAACTCTAAACTAACCTAATTAAGACCTATGACTTGGTCCAGACCCACACCCATGACTCATCACCCCTCACCCACACCAAAATGAACCTAATAATGACTTGACCAAGCCCATAACTGACCCCCTCGGGAGAAAAGGAGGGAAATTTGGCTATTTTACTAAAAATAGCCAACTTTGACCTAACCGACATCAGTCTCTACACGGCTGGCATCGGTTAAGTAACCGCCATTGGTTCCCTATAAATGACCTCCCCCAACCAAAACGAAAGGATCTGGAATTCATTTTTGGGAGAGGGAGACAAGTGAGAGAGAGAGAAGAGGTTGCAGAGAGAATTATTGAGCCCAAGATTGTAACTGAGCAACGAGATCACTATCACACTCATCCAAGCATTGGGAGAGATGGAGGATAGCTTCATCAGCTCACTTCTGAATTGCTAGATCATCCCAACTGAGCCTTGCCTTCACCACTGCATTCCTTGGACCTGAATCCGCATCAGAAACTAGTAAGTAGTCTCCTTTATCACCTTGTATGCTTCTAGACACTACTTTGTGAACTTTTAATTCATAGGGATTATAAGCTCACTCTTGGATCTACCACCCCGGCAGCAACCTGCACCTAATCTTCATTCATCCCATCTCTATATTTCCCCAAAGACAAATTTCTCACTCTCTGAGTCTTCTCTATCACCTTACTACTCCCTTCAACCATCTACCAACCTCCTTAACCCCATAACCACCTTACAACAAACCTCCATTTGAAAGTCCCTAAATCACTGCCCCTACCGATATCAGTTATCCCCTACCGGTAGTGGTTTTATAACCACGGTCGGTTATCGAGTGACCGACGTCGGTCATTGTGACTTATATCCAAAAACCAACCTTTCACCTATTTATCTCCAAACAATCTCATACCCAGCCTTATTTATGCCTGTAACAAATGGCATGGACGTATCAATAACCAGTGACCAAACAAATTAGCATGACATTTTATTATTGGTAGTTTAGTCTCTATTGCTTTTAGTAACGAGGTACCTAAATCGTGATTTCAAAATAGCTTCTTTATTATCATTCACATTAATTTGTATTAAAAAGGGAACTGACCACCTTCGAAAGGAAGTCTAATATTTCCTAGGCCCAAGGCAATTCCCTCACTTATTGTTTAACGAAAATCTAGTGGTCTTGCATTCTTATTTACAGGTAGCTCTTCACAATCGGTCTAATCTCTCTACGGTACGCGCACACCTTCCCAACACTCAATAGGTATTCCTCCTAGCCCTAACCCTTATCTGTTTCTCAAGAGAATGAAAAGATAGAAATAACTCTATTCTGGAACTAAATTCTGTGTGAAACAATGAGAATTCCTTCTCTTCAACCCATACCTTCCACCTGGCCTCTAACAACAACCATTACGACACCTCCATTATCACCATTGCTATCCCATTCTCTACCATCATCCACTCTCCCTTTTACATCATGTACTCCTACCTCACCTTTACCCAAGAAGGTGCAATCCAAGGACAAGAACTTGCTACCCCTCCAAAAAATATAGTTAAACCCACACCACCTTATATTTCTAGTTCATCTACCACACCTTTACCCAAGCAGGTACCATCAAAACCTAAGATAATACCACCTACCAAACTAGTGGTCAAACTTATTCCACCACATATTACACCTCTTCCACCATAATCATTCACACCTTCACTTAAACCAACAGTCACTTCACACTGTGATCCATTGGTAGTGTCTTATGTGAATGTTTTAGCTAACCTCTTAGAGACCCTGATTATAACATTATTTCCATTTAGACCTTACGATACACTCAAGCCAAAACCAAAGGGGTTTGACGAAACTAAAATTTCGTTTGCCTACCATCATGTGTAGGGACATGATGTGGAAGGTTATAAGGCTCTAAAAATGTGCTCTCCTCCAATTATGTTCTCTTGAAGAAAATTTTAATTCATGAAATAATCTTCTTAATGAGGACCTTCTTCCATCTTCACCTGTCACCATACATCCTCACCCACTACCTATTCAGCGACTTGCATCACCACCTCCACAACCCTTTTATCCACCTTCAAAATTTAAGATCAACATGGTCCGCATAAGAGAGCTCGCGAAAACCCCACCAAAATTCCAGTGCACCCTGCTCATTTTGTAAGGTTATTACCTTGCATTAGTTTTTTGTCCATCATGTCATTATACTACTCATGATATAAAATCTCCATTCACCTCTCTTCCTCAAATTAACATGATCCAAGTTGCCACTCATGCCTAAAAAGACAAGAAAAGAAAAATCAACTAGACCATCCACTAATGATTTTCCTAACATACCATCTACACCCACACATAAAATCACCATTTGAGGACTCACATACCCTATTTCTGATGGGGTCACCCATCGTACAATGATAAAATGATTACACCAATCCTCTCTAAAAATATCTTTGTACGATCTCATCCAAACCTCTAAATCTCATCAACAAGCCATCATGGAGGTTTTACAATCCATCAAGGTTGTAACCTAACGACCCCTCACCAGTAGCCTCCTTTATCACCCCTTACATGGCCTCTCTTACCAAATCATATCCATCTTCTTCTACCCCCGATCCCACTCATCAAGTGGCCATCCTCAGATTTTCTGACGAGGATATTGTACCTCTTTAATCATATAACCCTAATCCCGCTCTTTTCATCTCTGTTTATATTGATAATATTCACGTTCTATGTGTTATGACCAATGATGGTACCAACGTCAACATCATCCCCTCCTAAATGTACAATTAAATGTGGGTCCCTTAAAATTACATGAAAAATAACCTGATTATGTTGTGCTCCTTTAATGACATCATCACTTCCATCCTTGGCACAATTATTCTTCATGTTTGTGTGGGCCCCCCGTACTATGCAAGAATTATTCTATGTTTTAGAAGGGGAATTCCAGTATAACTTGTTGTTTGGCTGACCTTGAATCTGTGTCATGGGTAGTGTTCCTTCAACTTTACATCATTATGTAAAATTTAAACATGAAGGACATAAATATACCATCCCAGCTGACCGATCACCATTTAAAAATTGGCAAAATGTTGTACCAAACTAATGATGTCCTCATACCAGTTGAGGCATCTACCAATGTCGCCACTTGTCCTTCACCCACAACCTCGTCCACAAATGTTGTTAATACATCACCCATGCCTACCTCTTCTATTCCAACTGCTGCCATGGCCTATGTAGCTAACCCATCTGCTACCACTTGTAGGTCCCAACCAACTAATTCTTCTTCTTCCTGATCACCTAGTAATTCATTTATTCTAGCTACATACATATCTACTACTGATCCCTTAGATGGTGTTTTTTCAATGCCTCGCTCTTGGGGAATATCACTTGTACAACATAAACACATTCCTTACTCCACAAGAGTATGGTAACCTACACAGACATCATGTTTATGAACATCACATAGGTGAGGTCTTCCCTTATGGTCCTCCCCATGTTCGCATCAATTTAACATATGGGGGACTTGACACTTCCACCTATTCACCCATAGACACCTTCCCAAATGTGACCATTTTATTTGACCTCCAATCTCTCACCAACTGATGCTTTTCCCACACTTTCCTTCACCATTGTGCACTTTGGAAAGGATATGGCTTTGGGTTATATGAACATGGAATTCATACTATCATCCTATGTACCACACGTAAACAAAAAGACTACAGTGGTATTGGATTTTTCATACAATCTTCCAAGAAGACTTGTATCGACCTCATGGAGGAAAAGAAACCTTCTCCACCCCATTCACCAACATCACCACCTTCACCCACGGAGTCTGTAGATCCCCGAATCTTTTTCTTCTAATTTTTTTTTTCGTGAACACCTTTTCCCTGGGATGTATCACTTTTCAACGTTTTAGGGACAACAGTTCGTTGCTATAGTTTGGGTTTGTCCTAATTTGTTGACATTGAACTGCAATATAAAGGACTTTACGTGATTTAAAGTTGAGAGTGTCATTGAATGGAAAGGGATAAAGACATTGCACTCTCACCTAACTGATAAGGTGTAGTAAAGGCATTACATTATAGTTCATTGAGAAGGTAATCGGTTCTTGATTACTAAGCATGTTAATATTGAATCAAATATTGAAATGCATTTATGTGGTCACTCTTGTTGACACACATTTTCTAAAGATAGGACAGATCTTTAAATGTTAGCTGAACTATTGAAGCTTTTACTTCTTTTCACGTGTTCCAGCATCAAAAATGTCACAGGGCTTTGCTATTGAGCTCCTATTTTGACATCCATGTTCTTGACCCCAATATCAAGTTCTCACAGGCATCGGAACTGTTCTAGCTAGAAGACAAATCAACACTCAATTAATTGAAGCTACGAAAGCTGCGTCCTCACATTACTCTACTTGTCAAAGAAGAACTTCAACACCTTCTCTCAGTTTCCTTCATCGTACCAATTGATTATCCCTAATCGATCTCTAACATCATTCCTATTACAAAAAGCAATAAGAGGAATCCACATATGCATGGATTTCCATGACCTTAATTTAGTTTTCCCTAAAGACAACTTTCTTGTACCTAGTATTGACCAACTAGTTGATCTCACCACCGACCATGAGATGTCATCACTCATTGACGAATTCTTGGGTTATAATCAAATATTAATAACCCCAGAGGACCAACACAAAACCACCTTCATCACTCCTTTGGGAACCATTTTCTATCTAGTCATGGCCTTTTGCCTTAAAAATGTTAGTGCTATATATCAAGGAGTTATGATTTATATCTTCCATGACATCATGCATCATATATTGGAGCATTACATAGATGACCTTATTGCCAAATAAAAACATTAGGACGAACACCTTACAGTCCTGAAGGTCATCTTTGATTGTCCCATCAAATATTTTGTTTTCCTTCAACCAAAGAAGTGTGTGTTTGTAATTATCTCAAGAAAGCTCCCTAGTTTTATCGTTTCTTTGCATGGCACAAAAGTTGATCCCACTATAATCAAGGCTATTCTCCAAATGCCTTCACCTACTAACCTTTGCTAACTTTTTAGTTTACAAGGTAAGTTGGAATCTATCCGATGTTTCATTTCATAGATTTCTGACTACTGCCACCCATTTCATCAGCTCCTCAAAAAGGATATCTCCTTCAAATGGGATAACGGATGCCACAAATCCTTTCAGGCCTTAAATTATACCTCCTCCAACCACCTGTAATCATTCCTCCTAAGGATGATCAACCATTTTTCCTTTACATTTCTACTAAAGATCATTCCTTGGGTTTCTTGCTCGCTCATCGCGACAAACAACATAGGGAGCAAGCGGTTTATTATATAATTCGTACAATTTTGGACTATAAAACCCGATACACCTATGCCGAAAAACTCTGCTTAGCCTTAGTTTTCATTACAACTAAAATTTTCCATTACCTACTTAACCAAACAACTTTCATTGTCACCAATAGTGACCCCTTACATTACATGTACACCAAACCCTACCAGCACCAACGTGTTGCATGCTGGCTCATGATTCTTGCAGATCTAGACCTTGAATTCACTCATCAAAAATGTGTAAAGGGCCAAACTATCGCTGACCAACTTACAAACGTACCTCTCTCTAGAAATAAATCTTCTAACTTTGATTTTCTAGATAAATCCATCACTACCATCTCATTGGATGATACCATTTACCTGATGACTTTATTCTTTAATGGTTCCAAATGTTAGTGTGGAGGTGGTGATATAGTTATCCTCATTCCACTCCATGGTGAGCCTATGTCGTTATATTTTAAACTAGACTTTTAATGTACTAAAATTATCACTGAATATGAAGCACTCGTATTAGGTCTCAAAACCACCATTGCCTTAGCTATTAAATTGATTAATATATTTACAAACTATCAACTGGTTATAAATCAAGTTAATGGTATTTACAAGTGTTGTAACAAAATACTTCAAAAGTATAAGCATCATGTAGACATACTTTTGACTACCTTTGACCATTATGAACTTCAAACCACTCCACATTCCACTAATAAATTTGAGGATACCATAACCTACCTTGCTTCTCAGATTCTTACCTCACCCTCTGACTCGAAAATATTTTTCACAGTACAATGGTTGTAATCACCTTCCTATCTATTTTGAGATGTTAACCTCGTCGTAACCCTTTAACCTAACCCATGTGATCTTCGGTACAAGTAGTTTGCTGACTACCTTTCCCTTTTGATTCTAGCTACTGATCTTACCCGTAGTGGGAAACGTGCCTTTCTCAAAAGTTTATCTGACTATGTCGTCATGGGTGGCCTTCTTTATAAACGTGGCTTTGATAGTATCCTCTTACAATGCCTTACAAGTTTTGAAATTCCTTATACCATCAAGGAAGTTCACGACAAAATTTGCAGAGGTCATTTCTTTGGCTTAGTTATCACCAAATACATCCCTTCTCCTGGGCTATTATTGGCCCACCCTCAACTGTGATTGTTATGACTATGTTAAATGTTGCCTATTCATGCATTACTATTCACATGATATATTTGGCCTTTCTCTTAATGGGGTTGGGATCTTGACGGAGAGATCAATCCTCATTTCTTCACAAACACCATAAATGGATTATTACCGCAACTGAATACTACACTAAATTGGTAGAATCCATCACCCTCATCTCTACAAAAGTAGAGACAATTTGTGATTTCATCAACCATCACATTATTTGTCACTTTTGTGTCCCTCACCTCCTCATCACTGATAATGGAAAAAAATTCAAAAATAAAACCCTATGGAAAATTTGTGATGCCTTCGACATTTAACTTAGTTTTTATTCACCTTACTACCCACAAACAAATGGCCAAACTGAATAAAAAAAATAAAACCTTGAAAAAAAATTCTTATAAAATTGGTTGACGATACGGGAAAGGATTGGTACACACACATTCCTTTTTCTTTACGGGATTACCATACTAGTATTTATACCTCAACTACAACCACACCTTTTTCTATGGTCTACGATATAGAGGTCCTCCTACATCTCAAAGTCTAGATTCTGTCTCTTCATATTTCACTCAAAGATATTATTAATGATGATTAATTTCATCTGGAGTGTTTGGCACAACTGGAGTTATTAGACAAATTCCATCTTAATGCTCTTTATCATCTCAAAATCTACCAAAAACATATCAAACATGCCTACGACAAACATGTCCACGAACAAAAATTCCAGTTTGGTAACTTCGTGTTGAAGTAAAATCAACATGTAACCAAAGAGGATAAAATTAAATGAGGAAAATATACTCCTAATTAGCTTGGACCTTATATCGTTACTCATACCTATGGATCAGGGGTTTATCGTTTGTCTTCACTCAAAGGTAAACCCAAACCTAAGCCCCTAAATAACTTACATCTTAGACCATTCTATTGTTGAATCAAGTATTATATCATCTTATTTCTATTTAATGCTCATCCCTATAGCAGCATTAACCTTTTAGTTACCTTATTTTAGGGATCCAGGACTCAACAAAAATCATGTGATTACACGTCACATTTTCAGCCCTATCTTCAATATGAGTACCATGACCCTACTCATGGCATGATTCTCATGGATACTTTTCATCTTTTTGAATATGGAATCATATGGTCGTTCATCATGTAAACTCTCTCTTGCATAGTTAGTCTTTGTGTGCTATGGTTTTGCCTTCAAACCAGGAGCTTATTTTTCTCTATAAGTCTTGTCCATGACTTAACAATCTAACAACAAAATAATATCAAAACTCAAATGGGATTCAACTCCTGGAGTCAAACTTATAGCAAAAAATATGATTTTCTCAAAAAGTACATCTATTCTCTCTTATCTCGTTGCTATAAATATATTGTTCCCTCGAAGGACAACTATACAAAGCTAACCATATTGTACTTAGTCTCTCATCGAAAGAGGATGATTCTTGCAAAATAAAATAAGTTATTCAAAAGCTTCCGACATCAATAAACTTCACGAAGACGTCAAGGAGATAATATACTCATCCCATAAAGAATTCCCACATCGATCAATCTATCACAACAACAACAAAAAGAAGAAAATGATAATTTTTTTGTCATGGACTTGCCTATTTTGATCTTAGGTCTCTTTCCAAGTAGGCATATTGTCTTACACCAGGTTAAGCTAAACACCAAAAAATTTCACCTCATTTCCTTTTCACCCTAAGTTCCTACCTTCTCAAGGGACTTTCCACAAACATGACATTTATTGATCATGTGACTTTCTTCACCCTTAGGATAGTTAATCATGTAACACCTTTAGGGTCTTTTGTTCATAAGCCAATCTAAGGTATAGTGAACTCATTATGGTTCTAATCAATTAGGAGGCTCTTTTGTCTCCTCCTACCATTTCACCTTCTTCGTCACTTATTAATTATCATATACAGGAATAGACCATCGATAACTACATTTTAAATATTCCCCTTTCACCAAAATCAATCATGCTTAGATGACCTAAACCCAACCATACGTAAAATGACCTAAAACCAACCATGCCTAAATGACCTATACTCAATTATGACTAAAATCTACCCTCCCATTCTACTACCTCATCTATTCCGGCTACACACATATCCACTATTGATCCCTTAGCTGGTGTTTTTCAACATCTCACTCTTGGGGAACATCACTTGTATAACATAAACACATTCCTTACTCCACAAGAGTATGGTAACCTACACATACATCCTCTTTATGACCATCACATAGGTGAGGTCTTCCCTTATGTTCCTCCCCACCGTTGCATAAATTTAATGTATGGAAGACTTGACACTTCCACCAATTCACCTGAGACACCTTCCCAGATGAGACCATTTTTATTTGAGCTCCAATCTCTCACCAACCGCCACTTTTCCCACACTTTCCTTCACCATTGTGCACTAAAAGGATTTGTCTTTGGGTTCTACGAACATGGACATCATACTGTCATCCCGTGTACCACACGTAAACACAAAGACTATAGTGGTATTGGCTTTTCCGAACAATCTTCCAAGAAGACTTGCATCGACCTCATGGAGGAAAGGAAACCTTCTCCACCCCGTTCACCAACGTCACCACCTTCACCCATGGAGTTTTTAGATCCTGATTCTTTTTCTCCTAACGTTTTTCATGAACACATTTTCCTTGGGACCTATGACTTATTGACATGATATAAAGGCTCCCTCTTCTCTTCCCTCCTATATCCTGACATGATTAATGAAGATACAACATTCATTAATGTCATTCAATGTCAAGATGATGAGTCTATTCTCACCTACCTTGGTGTTGTAGTTTTTTATGTTCATCAGTATTTGTGTTTTGAAATGTAAACCATGTTAAATGAATCAAAAATTGAAATCAATATTCACGCTTAGGATGACCCACACATTCTAAATACAAGACAATATTTAAATGTTGCCAATCATGTAACACCATCAGGGTCTTTTGTTCATAAGCCAATCTGAGGTATAGCGAACTTTTTATGGTTCTTATCTATTAGGCAGCTCTTTTGTCTCCTCCTACCATTCACCTTCTTCATTACTTATTGATTATCATATACAAGAATAGACCATTCATACCGACATTTTAAATATTCCCCTTTCACCAAAATCAATCATGCCTAAATGACTTGAACCCAACCATACCTAAAATGACTTAAAACTAACTAGGCCTAAATGACCTATGCTCAATTATGACTAAAACCTACCCACCCATTCCGCTACCTCATCTTATTTTGTCCTAGTTTATGGGAGAAATACATCGGCTTGAGGACCCTTTTCACCGGGGCTATATAGGTAGCACTCCAAGGGAATGGGGTCCTTGGAGGTTAGCTTGGCCACTCTTTCCCTAATCAATCCCCCCCGTGTTTTCAATTAATGTTTCACCTTCTTTAGTTTCCATTTTTAACAAACACTTGGAAATTAAATAATTAACAAACGTAAATACCTACCATTTTCTTAATAACATCATATCATACATCCATTATTTCACATTTCCATGTTATCAAATATTTTGGAAATCTACACCATCACATACATATACATCTTCATTTATTTACCATGTTACCAATAACTGGGAAATTAAATCAAACCCAACAAACCTTAACTCCACCATGCCTCACTCTCCTAGACTCAATCATCCCTATACCTGACTCAACCATGCCTAAATGACCTAAATTTAACCATGCCCATACTGACTCAACCATGCCTAACTGACCTAAACTCAACCATGCCCAATAAACCTCAAACTCCACCATGACTAACCGACCTAAATCAACCATGCTTACATGACCTTGACTTAAACATGCCTAATTAACCTAGTTTCCATCACATACAAAATAAAAATGGAAATTAAAATGCCAATACATCATCCATAAAATCAATCTCATCATATATAACAATGAAAGTACATGTATAAATACAAATGTAAACCAATACAAATACATACAAGTATCTCAAATCTCTAGGATACATCATCACCATCTTCGGCACACAGGCTGATATAAGATCAAAATCTCAAAAATCATATGTACATCCTCACTATCATCAGCACATAATCCTATATATACAAAAAAAGACAACTAACTAATCATATCAGGTGACTAGTTGTCACTCTATTTGATATCCATGCTTGTATCATTTGTCTCCTCCTCCTCACCTCCATCCCAGTGACCTGCCTACACCTCGCCACCTAGCATGGGTCTCAGTGTAGTCTTCACCTAGCTCGCAGCAAGGTTTGGCCTCTGTGACCTCATCAACTCACCCTGACTCTGTCTCTGCGCTCGTTGGCCCTCTTTTCTCTTTCAATTATGAGTGTAGGATCTAGTCCTCTCACTCACTGCTTGTTGTGATTTTTACTCAACATAGGAGAGGACATCTATCTCTGTGGTCTTCATATGATCCTGGTAATATTGTACCTCATTTAGGGCATCCCTAATCATAACCATTGACACTGAATAAGGTGGTGCTATAGGTCTCACATCAACCTGTGAGCTCTGTTCTACTAAGGCTTGCCTCGAACCCTATACCTATGCTCCCTATCCTCCTCCCTATACCTAGGGACCCTATCTTGTCACAGCTACCTGTAGTATGAGACCCTATCCTTGAGCTTGTGGCGGTACCTACTTTATAACTTGGGCCTTTAGGGCCATAAACTAAGCCTATATAGTGGTCAACTAGCCTTGTAAACTTGCTACCTGTGCCTGTAAAGTGGCAACCTATCCCCCCATTTCCATGTCCACCCTATGCGGGTGCTTGTCCCTATTTAACCTGGGCTTGTAGAGCAAACACCTAATCCTATAAAATGGAAACCTATGCCTCTGATCTAGTAAGATTCCCTATAACACTGTAATTTGTGCTTAAAGGGAAGCCACCTGACCCTGCAAGCTATCCCTTTGTACTATTATGGTGGCTTAGTCTGGCTACCTTGTCCTCGGGGTTGTTTCTCCTAGATGTGCCACCAACCACTACCAATATCTATCAGTGACCCCAACATCAATGATTTTCCTGTCCACCGCCTGTTCCTCCTACCTTGTAGGCACACTTGGTTGTGGTGGAGAGATTGGACTCTCAATGTCATCTCTCCTATACTAAGGGAAGAGTGGCGGCACATCCTGTGGTAACCCAAGCTATCATCTGACACTGTCTAAAAGTATCATCTCATGCTTGTCAGCATGATGCCCCTATATCCACCTGAGAAGTTATAACTCCTCTAACTCCTCCACCATGTCCCTGTACGAGGGATAGCCAACATATGGACTCAAAACAATATCCACACCAGAAAATCCCTGTAGGAATTGGCTATAATATGAAACATCATGCGTGCCCTTAGCTACCATGTGCTACTCACCAAGTGTTACCCACCATCTATATTTGACTCTGACCAATCCAACCCCCAACTAATCAAGTCGGGGCAAACCAACTAGATGTACACATACGATGTGCTCATATGCCCACCAATCCAGAAGAAAAGTGTAACACAAACTAAACTACCACAATCTCCCATAGGTCCATATCTCCCTATATAACTACACTAGAAATGTCGATGCCCATGTAAAATCGATCCGCTCCTCCACCATATTCTAGAGCACTCCCACCAAGGCTCTTGGGAATCTACCCCCTCAGTATCTAGTAATATGAAACAACATACCACCTCCATCATTAAAACAACCAATCTCATCTCCTGAGGATGGGTTGCATACATCTCTCCTTAGTTAAGGATCACGCTGTGGTACCTCAGATTTCCCATCAACTCCCCAAACACGACCACTGTAGGCTCTATGTAGGCCTTTTAAGGAATAGAATACACTTGCTCACCCACAATTGGTAGTCATGGGATATTGTATACATCCTCCAGGGTGATAGTAAATCTCACCTGTCAGTAAATGAAAAGTGTTGCTCATTGAATCCCATCTATCAATGAGTGTGACCATCAAACTAGGATCTCAAACTACATGCCTATAGCATCAGATCCTAATCAATCCAACATAATTCATATGATCCCACTCCTCTGTAGTCACACTCGATCACATATCTATCGACAACAGTGGTACTCTATCCCGCATATGTAGTTGGTCCCTAGCCTTTATCTAACAAAATAAAACATTGTTGAGATCTCACTACCTCCAATTACATCTTAACCGCAAAAACATACCCAATCAAACCAATACTAGTTACCCCCATTTACCTAATTCACATACCAACCTCCCACCCTTTACACTCATGACTCATTACGTTCACATTATTTCACCTACTCACCTATCCCATCTAGCCAGAGATCATATTTACCATTACCCCTCTACAACCTGTCATTAATTGCCCCTTCTTGACCCCTTTTCCTTTCATACATAACAATTCTTACCCTTGTCCCTCTTTCAGCCTAACTGACGCTAGTTTCTTATACTGTCACCGGTTCTCCTTGACTGACATCAATGTCGATTAACTCATGTCGCTCACCTTAGTCTTGACCGATGTTAGGTATAGATGACTGACATCATCCAAAGCTTGACTGATGTCAGTCTCTATTGTGTCCCCCAAACCCGAAACCCCCTCCTATATTTCTTAAAAATTGACAAAAACAACCTACAACCCTACTTAATTCCAAACACTTACACCCCACATTTATTTCTCCCCCTACTTAGCCTATATTTGACCTCATCCCCACAAATTTCATCTATTTTTCACCCACATTTCAAAATAAACATTCCCACCCAATTTTTCTTCATTGTAAAACACAATTAGATCAAATGACAAGCTGGAAAATACCTCCTACCTCATCCTGATGGTGTTTATATGGTGGGCCATTTGGCCACTGTGCCGGTGGTCCACTTGACCCCTCTCCAACCTCCACCATACCAAAATCTACCTCAAACCTCTCCATTAATCAAACATTTCCAAATACTCTAGTAGACCCATCTATCTGGCTCCTCTCACCACTTAGTCACCTCCTCCTTGGCCAAGTACAATACCTTGTCTTTTTCCTCCCCAAAAATGCACAAGTCACTCAGCTCTATCATTTTCTCAATGTCGACAACAACAATGACTCCATAAAATACAAAATTTTAACTTTATAACCGTAACCCGACATTACCACATTGGTCATACCAAATCAACATCAGTAATATTATAACACACATCAATCACCTACCAGTACCATTTCTCCTACCTTTTTCCCATTCTGAACAAAACTCATTACTGTCGAATACCTTTTGACATTACCAACACTTCATAGACCCTAACAACAAGCCTTAACTACCCATATAATTACTTAATTACGTTTAGGGATTTTTTATGTTACCTATACCTTTTCCTTACCCGTTGTAATGGAATTAATTGTATACATCTGATTATTAGCAGCAATATAACACCAACGAACATAAGATTTCAAATAAATGATCTCAATGTGCAAGTAGAATAGCTTAGCCACTTCGAGGGGAAAACCTTTAAACAAAACAATAAGACTCAAATGTTGAATATGATGATCAACTACTACCTACTAACCCCTATATATACTATTCCTATGCTATGGCCAACACCAAGGCCGACCCACTTATGATAATATAACATATATGAAAGAGATACATAATGATAGCCACAAGTTGGATATATACATCCAATATAAGATATATGATTAAGGGTGTAGCATGCCCCTCTCCTTCGAAGAAACATTGTCCCCAATGTTGAGAAGATCTGGATGTTGCTACAGAAAGATTGCATCCTCCCAAGTTGTGTATTCATTGTATAGTGTTTTCCACTTGATCAAATACTCAATGATGACCCTTGTCCTCAAATCACTTAGTGCCTATCTGAAGGATGCATTCTGGTTCTAGGACGATTCTCCCCTCTTCATCAAGCTCAGGAGATATTGTCTGTCCAATTACCTTCTTTAGGAAAGATACATGGAATACGGGATGAATTCGAGTAGCCAGAGGAAGTTCTAGTTTGTATGCTACATTTTTAATCTTCTGTAACACTTGATAAGGGCCATAATACTTAGGTGAAATATTGTAATCCTTTTTCTGTTGTTTCAAGGAAATCTTCTTATATGGTTGTAAACATACAAAAACCCAATCATCGACTTCAAAATGTCTTTCACTATGCTGTTGGTTTGCCTCTTGCTTCGTGCGGTTTTGTGACATGGCCAAATTCTCCCTAAGACTAGAAAGCACCTCTTATTGGTGTTGAATATGTTATTAAACTGCTCGAACCCTTGGATGGACTCTCAAAGATGAAGTGGTAGATGGTGGATGGTACCCATATAATGCCAAGAAAGAAGACATTTTAGATGAAGTATGAAAGGAGGAGTTATACCACCATACTGCCAATGGTAACCATTGGAATGATCTCACTTGCTAATTTGACGTAAAAAAACAAAGATATCCCTCCAAGAACTTTTTTACCAACTTTTTTTTCCCATCAGATTGAGGATAATAAGAGGAACTACGAGCTAGTTGTGTGCCCAAGCATGAGAAAAAGCCAGTCCAAAATTTACTAGTAAAGATAAGGTCTCGGTCACGTACTATAATCTTTGGTGTCCCATGTAGCTTCTGAATTGTATCCCTAAATGTTGTTGCTACTGTACTCACAAAAAATTGATGTTATAAAGCACAAAAAAGGGCATATTCGGTGAGTCTGTCTACCACCACTATGATTACATTTTTACCTTCTGATTTAGGCAATCCTGTGATGAATTCCATGGACACCTCTTCCCACCTCTGGCTAGGAATAGATAGAGGTTGTGAAATACCTGGGGACTTTATTATATTTCCCTTATTTTGCTGACAAACCATGCATTCTGCCACAAAATTTTGGAAATTGAAAGGAACGATAACCAGATCGTACCAAGCCAAGAACATAGATGCTAATCAAACATCACGATCAATAAGATGAAAGAAATTCAATAGAATAACTTTACATAAACCTTTGCTAACAAATGAGCAGTAATATCATATATTATTATGGAACTCAATGCAAAACATTAAGAATGGGCCTTGTTTAAATAGGTAAGGAATAACAATCTAAGAACCAGTCAAGGTCGTAGATCAAGCCATAAATCAAGGAAATAACTAGTCATCAAAGAACTAGACAAGACCATAGATTTAGGAGAGAACTAGACATCAAGGATATAGTCAATACCATAGATCAAGGAAAGAACTATACCTAACAACTAGATAATATCTCCTAATATCTAAATAATATAAAAGAAATATCCACACACATAAGTGGGTGAGGATAAATACAATAAAGGTAAATAAAGTACCTAGGTGAACATGCACTAAGGTAAATACCTACTCTAACAGAAATCTCCTCTTATCCCTTCCCAGAAAAAATCATGCTTGATTCGATGATAAGTTTTCAAGAAGCTAGAATGCCCCCTATTGGAGAAGCATGGAGCTCAGATAGAACCCTATTTTTAAGGATTGAATTATTACATAGATATAATCTATCTTTATCTATAAAGCATATGTTAGGAAATAAGGGATAAAATATGCGGAATAATCCCTCACAAAATCGTAATAGTAGAAAATAATATGTAGAAATTAATACAAATCTCAAATAAAATTATAGAATAAAATAACACAAAACAAAGAGACAATATTTAACATGGTTCACCAAATTTGGGCTATGTCCACCAAGAATCACTTGCTCAAATTTTATTACAAGCCACCGCTCTCTCAATACAATACCCAGATCCATTTCGAGCTATGCTCAACAAACTCTACAGAATTCACAGCCGAATTCAAAGCACATCTGAAATGTTTTTCATTATATCCTACCATATGCATAAAACCATATAAGTAGGAAATTGCTTAAGTAGTTTTACAATACTGTGGGTATCAAAACCATGGGCCAAAACCAGCCCAAAAACCTATTGGTCAAAAAACTCACCCATATGAGAAGAGCACATTTTTTGATATGTCGGGTGCATATTTTTTAGGCCAAAAAAATAATTTATGCCCAAAAAAATTTTTGGGAGCTGTGCCCCCGAACCCCTACTACTGGGGGCTACCGCCCCCAGACCCCCACTCAGGGCCTAGCCCGGCCCTGAACCCCGGTGAGGATACATGAAAAGTGTATAGTAATCTTAGTGTATAGTCTTCAACACTTTTACACATGAAAACAGGCTCCACAACCTAACAATCTCCGACTTGGAGACTAGTTTTCCTCTGAGCAAGCTTCTCAAAACTTCACTAATTTCTGTGAAGACCAACCAAAGCTGAACACAACTTTATTTTTTCCCTTGTGACCACCTTGGTCATCATGTCTGTAGGATTCTGACTAGTATGAATCTTCTCCAGCTTCAACTTCTCTTCCTCTAAAGTTGTCCTATTGAAATGGTACCTTAACTATGTATGCTTCATCCTAGAGTGGAAAGCAAAGTTCTTAACTAGGTGTATAACACTTTAACTATCACTATGCAGCTTTCCTTCCTCCTACTTATGCCCCAACTCCTCAAGCAATTGCTGTAACCAGATCATTTATTTTCTTTCCTTTGAGGCAACAACATACTTAGCCTCTATGGTTGACAAAGCCACCAACTTCTGTAGTCATGAAATCCAGCTCACTGCTGTCCCACCTACAGTGTAAACATAACCTATCATGATCCTCCTATTGTCTACATCTCCAGCCATATCTGAATCTACATAACCACACAAAGTGGTGTTTGATCCACTATAGCAAAAAACTATCCCCATGGTCCCTCTCAAATAATGAAGGATCCACTTTACTTCCTTCCAGTGATCTCAGCCTGGATCACTCATAAATCTACTCATCGCTCCCACTACATGGGAAATATCAGGCCTGGTACACACCATGGCATACATCAAGCTACCAATTGCTAATGAGTAAAGTACCTTGGACATTTGGTTTCTCTCCTGCTTTGTCTTGGGACACTACTCCTTTGATAACTTGAAATGGCCTGCCAAAGGAGTCCCAACTATTTTAGCATCATGCATATTAAACCTCTCCAAGACTTTCTTAATGTACTCTTCTTGAGATAAAGTCAGCTTCCATTCCTTCCTATCCTGAGATATTTTCATACCAAGGATTTGTTTGGCTGCCCCCAAATCCTTCATAGCAAAGGATTCACTTAGCTTCTTCTTGAGTACTTTTATTTCCTGCATGTTTTTACATGTAACCAACATGTCATCCACATACAGACAAGGGATAATATAACTACCATCCCCAAATTTCTTTGTATACACACAATGGTTAGAATGACATCTAATATAACCTTGCTCCATCATGAAGCTATCAAATTTCTTATACCATTGACGTGGAGCTTGTTTTAAGCCATACAAGCTCTTCTTCAGTTTGCACACCATCTCCTCTTTACCTTTGACCTTATAGCCCTCTTGTTGCTGCGTATATAGTTCCTCCTCCAAATCACCATGGAGAAATGTAGTCTTTACATCAAGCTATTCTAAGTGCAAGTCTTCTGCTACAACTATTCATATAACAGTTCTAATAGAAGTCATTTTTACTATAGGAGAAAAAATCTCATCAAAATCTATACCTTTTTTTTGTGCAAACCCTTTGACCACCAACCGGGCCTTGTATCTTTTCTTTCCTCCTTCCTCTTTCACTCTAAACACCCATTTGTTTTGTAATGCTCTTTTTCCTTCAGGTAGCTTTACCAAATCCCATGTCTGGTTCTCCATGAGAGCCTAATGCTCCTCATCCATGGCTTGCTCCCACTTCTTCCTAGCATCTACCTGCATTGCTTCATCAAAGCTCTCTGGCTCTCCACTATCAATGAGTAATAAATAATAAAAAGAAGGAGAAAAATGTTTAGGTTCTCTTCTTACCCTAGAAGACCTCCTTAATATAGGAGTTTGGGGTTCCTTTTGAGGAGGTTCCTGAACTGATTCATGTGTCACTTTTCCATTCAGAAGATCCTCTACCGCTGCATATTCTTTTTTGGATTCTTCCTTGTTTTCCTGAAACTGCTACTTATACATGAATTTCTCATTAAAGGCCACATCCCTAGATTGAATGATTTTCTTGTCCTTAATACTCCAACATTTATATCCAAATTCATCACCACCATAACCAATTAAAGTACATTTTTTGACTTAGCCTCTAGCTTGGTCCTATCATCCTTGTCTATATGAACAAACACCTCACATCCAAAGAACCTAAGAAATGAATAATCAACTTTCTTACCATACCAAGCCTCCTTAGGTATGCCTCCATCCAAGGCACTTGAGGGTCCTTTGTTTATCAAGTACACAGTTGTGCTCACCGCTTCTACCCAAAAAGAAAGAGGCAGTCCTGCATGTAACCTCATGCTCCTAGCACGTTCCATTATTGTTTTGTTCATCCTTTCTGATAATCCATTCTGCTGCGGAGTTCCTGGAACCGTCTTTTGCCTGCAGATTCCATTCTTAGAATAGTAATCATCAAATTTATTACTGCAATACTCCCCTCCATTATTTGACCTAAGACATTTTAGCTTAAGACCCGTTTCATTCTCTACCAAGGCTTTCCATTTAACAAAAGTGTCAAATACATCATATTTGTTTCTAATACAATAAACCCATACTTTCCTTGTTGTATCATCAATAAAAGTAACATAATAACTTGAACCCCCAAGAGATGATACCTGAGCCGGCCCCCAAACATCAGAATGCACCAAATCTAATTTACTCTCTTTCTTTGTAGGTCCAACCTTGAGAAACCTTACTCACTTTTTTTTCCCATATATGCAGTCCTCACAGAACTCCAAACCTATTTCTGTATATCCAGTAAAATCCTTCTTTATGATCTCCATGCCCTTATGGCTCATATGACGGAGCCTATAGTGTCACAATGTTGTATCTACTTCTGAAGCTACAAGATTACAAACATTAGTGCTATAAGTGGTTAAATACAAGGTTCCAACCTTCTTACCTCTTGCCATCACAAGAGCACCCTTGGTTACCTTCCAAGAGTCTACTGTAAATATCACAGTACAACCATCACTTCCCAACTGCCCTGCCAATATCAAATTTTGTCTTAATGTAGGCACATGTCTGACACTCTTTAGTAGCCAAGTATTCCCATTCTGCATCTTAACCTGAATAGAACATTTTCCAACTATGCTGCAAGGCTCATCATCACCAAGAAAAACATGCCCAAAATCTCCTTAAACATAATCAACAAAATAATGCCTATGTGGAGAAGCATGGAAAGAATCCCCCGAATCTAAAACCCAAAATTCAATAATATTGTGCAAAGAAAGAATCAAAGCATCCTGACACACATTACCCATTGCCACATTTGCCTCCTTATTTTCTTCCTGTTGTTTCTTCTTGTCCCAAAGCTCCCAACAATCCTTCTTTGCATGCCCAGACTTTCCACAGTGCCAACATACTATCTTACTTTTGGATTTTGACCTTGCCCAATCCTTTGATTTTTCATGGCTTCCTCTATTCTTCTGTCTCCCTCTAGTTTCCACTGTCAAAGCATTCCCTGAAGTAGAAGATTCACCAAATCTTTTTCTTCACATTTCCTCACTTAGGATCACCCCTACAACATCCTCAAACTTCAACTTTAAGTTAGCAGGAATTGAGTTGCTTACCGCCATTACCAGGCTATTCCAACTCTCAGGTAAAGAGCACAGAACTAATAAAGCCCTAACTTCTTCATCAAATTCTATTGTAACCAAAGCTAGCATATTTATAACCGTATTAAAATCATTTAGATGATCTACTACTGAACCATTCTCAGACATCTTCATATTAAACAACTTTTTCATTAAAAATATCTTATTAGAGGTAGAGGGTTTTTCATACAACTTCCCTAATGCATCCATTAGTTCTTTTGTAGTCTTTTCCTTTGAAACATTAAATAATACCAAAGATAGCAAGACACAACCAGATTGTCCCAAGTGCCTTCCTATCCAGCAAATCCCATTTCACATCTGTCATGCTCGAGGGTTTGTTCACTTCTCAGATAGCAGAGTATAAAGATCCTTCTTTCAAAGGTAATCTTCCATCTGCATCTTCCAAAGATTGAAATTCTTCCTGTTGAATTTATCAAACCTAGATCTTCCATCATCTGTCATAGCTCCCACTCAAGATAAAAATTTCCCTGTGATTCAACACTTCAGCAAACCAAACCTTGCTTTGATACAAATTGTTAGGAAATAAGGGATAAAATATGTTGATTAATCCCTCACAAAATCGCAACAGTAGAAACTAATATGCAGAAATTAATACAAATCTCAAATAAAATTACAGAATAAAATAACACAACACAAATAGACAATATTTAACGTGGTTCACCCAATTTGGGTTATGTCCACCAAGAATCACTTACTCAGATTTTATTACAAGCCACCACTCTCTCAATACAATACCCTGATCCGTTTAGAGCATTGCTCAACAAACTCTATAGAATTCACAACCGAATTCAAAGCACATCTGCAATGTTTTTCATTATATCCTACCATATGCATAAAACCATATAAGTAGGCAACTGCTTAAGTAGTTTTACAATACTGTGGGTATCAAAACCATGGGCCAAAACCAGCCCAAAAACCTATGGGTCAAAAAACTCACCCATATGAGAAGAGCATGTTTTCTGATATGTCAGGTGTATTTTTTCGAGGCCAAAAAAATAATTTACACCCAATTTTTTTTTTGGGGGCTGTGCCCTCAAACCCCTGCTACCGGGGGCTGCCACCCCCAGACCACCACTCGGGACCTAGCCCGGCTCTGAATCCCGGTGAGGATACATGAAAGGTGTACAGTACTCTTAGTGTATAATCTTCAACACTTTCACACATGAAAGCAGGCTCCACAACCTAACAACATCTCCTTTCCATACAATGTTTTATGACATGCTTGGATCTTGTTGGAGATGTTGAATGATATTTTTTGTACCTGGGTCATTAATCCATTCAGACCTTGCATCCTCTATCCAACCCTCATTTAATATAGATATGGCACACAATAATGCCTCGACAGATTCATCCTTCCGAGATAAAGCATCAGAAACTACATTCTCTTTCCCTTTCTTGTATATTATCTCAAAATCATACCCCAACATTTTTTAGACCCATTTTTGTTGTTCTTACGATGATAAATGTTGCTATAAGAAGTATTTCAAACTATCATGATTTGTCTTTACTTTGAAATGTCTTCAATATGGTCTCCATTGCTTCGTTGCATGAAGTATTGCTAACATTTCTTTCTCATAAACTGGTTTAGATATATCCTTACCTTTGAATTAGTGGCTCTCGAAGGCAATGGGTTGACCTTCTTACATGATTACTGACCCCATACCATACCCTGAAGGATCACATTCAATAATGAATGTTTTGGAAAAATATGGGGTGGCTAGAACTGGAGTGGTGCACATGGCCTCCTTCAACTTCTTAAATGCTGTAGTAGCTTGCTCATTCCAGTGGAAAGAGTCCTTATTCAATAAAGTTGTGAGTGGTGCTGTGATGCTACCATAATTCCTTAAAAATCTATGATAATAACCTATAAGCCCAAAAATCCTCAGAGATTTTTTAGGTTTTTGGGAACCTTCCATTCAAGCATGGCTTTTATCTTTTTAGGATCATCTTTAACACCATCATAAGAGACAATATGACCCAAATATGGAACCTCCTTGACACTAAAAGAACACTTCAAAGGCTTTGCATAAATTTTATGTTGTTTAAGAGTGTCCAACACCTTATTTACATGATACAAGTGTTCCTCCCATGTTTTACTATAGATTAATATATCATCAAAAAACACTAAAACAAACTTTCAAAGAAATGGCTTAAAAATGGAATTCATCAAGCTTTGAAATGTAGAGGGTGCATTTGTTAGTCCAAAAGGCATTACCAAGAACTCATAGTGTCCATCATGTGTCCTGAAGACTGTTTTATGAATATCTTCATCCCTGATTCTAATATGATGATATCCAGAATGAAGATCAAGTTTTGTAAAGTAAATAACACCATGTAACTCATCTAGAAAATCATCAATTATAGGAATAGGAAAATTATCTTTAACTATGTACTTATTTAGTTCCCTTTAATCTGGACACATGCGGAAATTGTCATCTTTTTTACATACCATCACTATAGGAGAAGAGTAAGCACTTTGACTATGATGAATAATTCTTGCTTCTAACATATCTTTAAGTATCTTCTCAATCTCACTCTTTTGCATATAGGGGGTACCTATAAGGTCTTATGTTGGGTGGTTGACTCCCTGGTACTAGTTGGATGGCATGGTCACGGTCTCTTTTTGGAGGCAAACCATTGGGACATTTCTCCAAACAACACTGAGTGCTCATCTATAACTGCTTGCATATCTGCAGGTATAAATGTATTGGAATGGTGTTCTTCCAATGAAAATAGTTGTGCCACAAACCCCTCTGCACCTTTTCTAAGAATTTTTTTCATCTAATGAGAACTTACCATCTGTGGTGCCTTTTCTCTTAGTCCTTTTAGTTTAAAAGTCCTCCCTTATGACTGAAATTGCATGAACAAGTCTTGGAAATTCATTTCAATGGTTCCTAAGGTGGTAAGACACTGAAATCCTAACACAATGTCTGCTCCTCCCATGGAAATGGCATAAATATTGCTAGTTAGCAACTAATCTCCCATGGTGAGATTAATGTTATGGAATTTTCCTGAACAACTAACTGTTTTCCCATCAACGATCATGACTTGACATTCTTGAGTTGGATAAACAAAGTAGTTCACGCGTACCGCCAACTTAAGATTGATGAAGTTGTGAGTACTTCTCGAATCAATCAACATTGTTACCCTATATTTTTTAAAAATCAGACTACTTTGAGATTTTGAGGAGTGCTAATACCAGAAATTACATGGTATGATATTGTTGGTTGGGGATCTCCTAATTCCTCCTCTGGCTCTACCTCTTCATCTTCTTCATTTTATTCTTCTTCAGTAGGCTCCTCAATGTAGAATAACTTCTTTTCAACACACTTATGTCCTGGTACAAATTTTCTGTAACAATTAAAATGTAACCCTTTGGATCTATTATGTTCAATTTGTTGAGGTGTCAGTCTAACTGGTTGAGGGGATGATGCTGGAAAGGTGCTATGATCTCTGATGTTACTGATAGTTTGTTTCCTATTGGAAAGAAATTTTTCCTCTGCCCTATGTGCCATGATCATAGAGTCTGAAACCTTATGAGGATTAAACATACGCACCTCAGTATCGATTTGTTCTTTAAGACACCCAAGAAATAAGTCATTCTAGATTCTCTTCACGAATATTTTACACCCATAAGGAAAGTTTTTGCAATTGATGGATGTAATATTTTACTGTTCTTGTTTGTTTTAGCTTTACTAATTGATTGAAATAATTCTCTGACACACTAGAGCTATAGTGCAATTGCAATTCTTCAGTGAAGACTGTCCATGTAAGTTGAGGCCACTATTTTTCCTTTGAGCACATAACCATCGATACCAAATGAATTGGTTAGGTTCAAGATACAACAATGCCATGGTAACCTTTTGTCCCGATGGAATATGATGAAGATCAAAGAAATAATCGATCTGGTTAATCCAATTGAGTGGATCATTTCCATCAAAATTACGTATTTACACTTTTGGAATCATGTTATGGGCTTGCAGAGTATTTGTATTTAGATTGGTCATGTTTACATATCCACCCTAGCTAGTTTGTTTGTTACTTTGACCTGAAGATCCCCCCTGGTTAATATGAGTATGATTGAGTTGTGGTTGATTAGGAAGGATATGATGACCCATGATATTATAACTAATTTTCTTAATGAAATCCTCTAATAATTTTCTAATCTTTTATACATCTTCTTTATTGGTAACTCTACCCTCAAGGTTTCATAACTCTAACTTAAGATAGCTGACCTTATGGTCTGTTGAAAAAACCTTAACCCTGAGGAATTTGTAGATACCCCTTCTGACTCTAACTCTTCAACTATTATCTCATACTTATCAAGGGTTTTGCTCAGAGTGATGGGATTCTTTTTACATCTTTTCAAAGGCCTAGCCGTGATGCCCCAAAATGGTAGGATTTTAGGATCAAGGTCAAAATTTAGGGTTTGGGATTTAAATAGGAATTCGGCTAAATTTTATAAAACTCAAAGAACAAACTAAAAATAATTTGTAATCCTATTTCAGGAAATGTAAATACCTTTGAAAAATTCCACAAATTGCACCTTAGGTAGCTGAATTATGAAAAAACATAAAACTACTGTAAATTTTGCAAATGAAGTCAAAAATTCTTACAATTTGGAGGGCAGCTTACTTGACTGATTTCTCCAACACCAAAAAATTAATTGAAAAATAAATATCTACGGATTTTGAGATATGGTTGAACCTTCACAATTAGGGTTTGATACAGTGTTGGCCGAGATCAAGATTTGATACCACTTGTAATGGTCTAATTACTCATATAAATCTGATTATTAGCAGCAATATAACACCAATTGACACAATATTTCAGATAAATTATCTCAATGTGCAATTAGAATAGCTTAGCCACTTCGAGGGGGCAACCTCCAAACCAAATAATAAGACTCAAATGTTGAATATGATGATCACCTACTACCTAATAACCCCTATTTATAATATTCCTATTCTATGGACAACACCAAGGCCGAACCACTTATGATAATATAACATATACGAAAGAGATACATAATGATCAATTTGTTGAGTCTAACATGTAGTCTCCCACGGAAATCTTGATACTATGGCACTTTCCTATGCACTTGACTGTCCCACCATCTGCAATCATAACTTACATTTATGGAGCTATGTAACCAAAACAATTGAGGTGGGTAGCTAACTTACTACTTATGAAGTTATGAGTACTCCCCGAGTCAATCAAAACCGTCACCTTATATTTTTTGAGATAGCCAATAACCTTGAGTGTTTGAGGATTACTAATACTTGACAATGCATGGCAAGAAATTGTAGGTTGGTGATCCTCTACTTCATCATCTACTAGTTCCTCAGCCTATCCTATAAGTTCAGCTTCCTCATCATCCTCATTACCTCCATCAATATAGAACAACTTCTTCTTAGCACATTTGTGTCCCAGTCCATAGTTGCTATCATAGTTAAAACATAATCCTTTTGCTCTCTTTTCTTCCATTTTTTGAGGAGTCAGTCTAATTGGCATAGGAAATGAAGGGGAAGAGATACTACAATCTTTGATGTTAATGAAATTCAGCCTCCTACTACAAAGAACGTTTTTCCTCTATTCGATGTGCCATGATTATAGAATAAGAAATCTTGAGTGGATTAAACATACGTACCTCATGCTCAATGTGGTCCTTAAGAGCCCCAAGAAACAGGTCATTTAGATTCTCTTCTGGAATATTCTCCACCCTTAAAGATAGGTTCTAGAATTGATGCACATAATCTTTGACTGATCCTATTTTCCATAACTTTGTTAATTGACTAAAGTAATTCTCTGAAACACTGGAACTATAGTGCAATTACAAATTCTCGATAAAAACTATCCAAGTGACACTGAGACCATTCTTTTGCCTCTGAGAACATAACCATTGATACCAAAAAAATTGGTCCGGTTTAAGATACAAGGATTCCAATGTCACCTTTTATCCTGATGGTGTTTGATGTAACTCAAATAAGTTCTCCATTTGATTTATCCAATTCAGGGGATCCTTACCATCAAATTTGCACATATCCACTTTCGACATCATGTTCTGTGGTTGCGAATAAGTTGGATTTTGATTGGGCTGGAAAAGCGATCCAACATGCTTATTTTGTCCATGATTTTGAATTGAATATCATCCTTGGTTGATATGGGGTGGATTTGGGCCATACTGTTTACCCTTTACATGTTACATGATATCATTCAACCGCTGATTGATTTTTCCTATGTCTCCTTTAGAGGCCATCTCAGATTGTACATTTCATAGCTCATACTCAAGTTGGCTCACCTTATGATCAACTGAGGTAAAACCTAGTGCTGAGGAATTTGTATTTACCATTTCTGACTCTATCTCTTCAATCACTACCCCATCTTTATATGGGGTTTTACCTAGAGTAACTGGATTCTTTTTTGCTCTTGTGGAAGGCCCCGCCATGATGTCAAACCTTAGGGTTTAGGTTTTCAATACAAATTCAGATGAACAAGAATAAACATAGAGAATATACTAATACTATGTTTTTGAGAGATTTCTGAAAATGTAAAGAATGTGAAAACATTCCACAATTTGCACCCTAGGGAGCGATTTTATGAAAAAACCTAAATTTGTAATAACTTTTACAAAATAAATCAAAAAAGTCTGAAAGTTTTAGGGAACCTTACTTGAAATTTTTCACAACTCTGGTAAAAATATATCCCACCAATTCACTTTGGTTCACAATATATGTCGGGGAAACAAAAAAATTAGGGCTTTTGCCGTAATTTTGGCCTAGATCGCAAGTTTGATACCACTTGTAATGAAATTACTTGTATAATTTAGATTATGAGAAACAATAGAACACCAAATAACACAATATTTTAGAATAATGATCTCCATATGCAATTATAATAACTTATCCACTTCGAGGGGGAAACCTCCAAACCATATAATAAGACTGAAATGCTCAAATGATAATGAAATACTACCTAAAATCCCATATATATAGTATTCATATGCTATGGCCATCACCAAGGCCGACCTAATAAGCATGAGAAAGTATAAATTATATAATAAAATGATATGGTAAGCCATAAGTTGGCTACTCATATCCTAATACAAGCAATAGGTTAAGGGCGTAGCAAAATGATTGCTTGTTATAGCACTTCGTAGTGTCCCTTTTTAATTTAAAGATGCTGTAATTGTCATGAAACAAGAGATGCATGAATAGTCATCAATAATTGGGTTCTTGCAATGGTAGTCCAAACATGTATGGTGTGAAAATGTTGTATATTGAGACTCCATTAATCACGTGAGTGCAATTTGAGCCTATAGTGCCGAAAATTAAAAAATGACGAAAATTCAATATGTTAGAAGGTCAAAACCCAACCACATTGCTCTTTTCATTAAAACTTTGTAGTCAAGATTTCTTTAGTTCTAATCCTGAGTAAATACAAGTCTAATTGTAGGAAAATAGGCAATGCATGAAGAAGCATTAATAATTGAACCCCTCCAGTGACTAGTCATATGAGTGGCAGGTATATGTTATTTCCTAGTTGAGCTTGACAAACCTAATTGAAATGTTTTTTCTTAGCCTCAATATGTGCCACACAATCCGATCCTTTTAGATCCATGGAAATCTCAAAGAGATACCACCACCAATTATATGTATTATGGAGTTTTCTATTATAAATTGTTAATGCATGAACAATCATTAATAATTGAGCCCCTCTAGTGAATAGTCATAAGAGCACAAAATATATTTTATCTCCTAATGGAGCTCAGCTATTTTCTAATTTTATTTTTGTACACCATTAAGGTTCTGGAATGAATGGTGTTTGAACTGTTAGAAAACACCAAGACATAAATTGAAAGATGGAAATGAAATAGTGAAAATTAACGACATGCATGAATCGCACATTTTCCACATGTCAAAATTGTAAGACCCTAATAATATCAGTTATCTTTGATTAGTCATACAAGCAACAACATATATTTTATCTCCATAGTCAAGCTCGGATCTTTTATTAATTTTATTTTTTTACACCATTAATGTTTTTTAATGGACAATGTTTGAACTGTTAGAATACACAAAGAAATCAATGGAACGATGGAAATGAAATAGTGAAAATTATAACCATGCATGTATCGCACCTTCTCTACTGATCAAATTGTAAGACCCTACCAATATCATTTATCTATGTTCCATTTTAGTGTCTCAATATCACTTGTATTATTCACATGAGTGCAATTTGTAATTATAGGGGCCAAAAAAATGGTGAAAATCCAACATGCTTAAACGTCAAAACCCTAATGTGAATGTTGTCAAAGTTTTCATTAAGATAATGTATGATTTTCTAGATCAGACATAAACATTAATGGGAAGTTGGAAATAAAAAAGTGAGAAATAAATACATGCATGTTCTGCATCTTTTCCATGGTTTAAATTGTAGCACTTAAATAATTTATGTTATTAGGAGGGAATACCATCCCTAAACATCTTCATTTTAACACCGAGAAATCATCTCTTCAATTGGGTATTACCAAAATCTAGGAGGCATGCATGAACTAAAAATTGCATACCATCGAATCTCTCAAATAAAATTCCAATAGACTCATCTTTTATTCACATTAACAGGGTAGTATGCATTATTTATATACACAATGAGGAGGGTGGAATGAGCCCATCACTGATTTGGCCAACCCAAATCTCAAAAATGGACAAGGCTTCTTCACTGCCGAGAAAATATTAATGCATGGTGAGTTTTGTATGAAAAAATTCTAACCACTGACAATATCCTGAAAGAGTGTCCTGAATATTTGTCCCAGCTATTTCTGGGACGTGAAAAATATTCCCAACCCATTTTTCACCTATTATTTTTCTCAATCTATTTGAAAGGAGTGAAATTGGCTCTGCTTTTTTGCCATTTGCCACCAATCCTAGAACAGGTCACCGAAAAGGTAAACAATGGGAAATGATTAAAATCTAATAAAGAATATGCATGATTTGGCCCCCAGGTTTCACACAGGGGCATGTATGAAATTACATTGACTTCAGACACATCCTAGCTTACAAATTCAAGCTCAATTGTAGGTAATGACTCTCTCAATAAACCCAATCAACCCAATGTAACTCAGAAGACCTGATTTATTGCTAGCTAGCACATACCTGTTACATTCCTTTCAGTACACCCCACTATATGCTCCAAATATTAAAATTACACCCCAAAAAATGCCTCTAAACATAGACCCTGAAAATATAAAACTTTTAAAAAAGTACCCAACGAAAATCTAGACTCCTCTTATCCTTGGTTGATCCGATATGATATGCTCCTCTCCTTGGTTGTTTTTTCTCCATCAAGGAGAAAATTAAAAAGTAAATGAAAATCTAAAAAACAAAAAAGAGAACCAATCAAAAAAACATACATACAAACCCAAAATACCATGAAACACATACAACCAATAGACCAAAAACAGAGCATTCAAAAAATATGTAGGACCTCGCAAAGAGAGTCCTCAATCATGAAATATGTAACATAAAGTGACACATAAGACCAACTTAATTTAACAAAATGAAAACAAGAGCACCATATCCCTAACATTGATAACCACAAAGAATCCTCCATGTGAGATGGGGTTTATGGTTTTTCTATACCAATTACCATCAGACGTGTCACTCTATTTCTCCATTATGCCCACCATTTCTGTCTAGCACAAATTTATTTAATGTCTTCATTCTTTTTGTATGTAAGAAAAATCCTCCGTAATACATAACAAAAATGTGCATAAAATTTCCCTCCATGGGCACACTACGACAACATGCAGTATGACTATTTTTTCCCAATCAAACCCTTCACTACTAAATATGTAAAAAAGGAAGTTTGATTTGAAATGTTAAGGAGGTTGGATAGTCTTGAGTCCGGATGGTACACAAACAATAAAGTATTTCAAAATCCCAAATCCTCTGAGAAAATAAAACAAGAATGACAATTGGAAGCCTTGTTTATTGTGAAAATGAAAGAACATAAAGATTCTACTATAAAATCCCTCACGAATTCAACCTTTCACAACTAAATTACATCATGTAATGGTCCCATAAAATTCATGAGGTCATCACTAAAGTGAAATAAAATTATTTTTTTAAGATACACTTGCGTCTTATATAGCTTCGTTAACATTTGTCATAGAGATGCCCAAAAATAGATTCGTTGATAACTCAAGGTCTTTTACATAATATTTATACATATTTGATGAACTAAAAATGAAATAATGAGTCTAGCATTTTAACAATGGGCATTAGTTGAAAGTACATTTCTATCCAAAAAATAATTGTGTGGGCCACTTGTCATCTTTGTTCAATCTAAAATTTGAAAAATTCAATTAATTTGCAAGTATCGTATGACAAAATATTCAGGCGTAAGATTTTACAACTTGTGAGGTGTAGAAATTAGGCACATAAAATAACAACTAACAGACATACAATAAAGAATTGTAAATAAAACATATTATTGCAAATTTGGATCAAACACTTTTGTGAATATATTTCTTTTTCCTTGTTAGAGAGTTTCGGCTCAATACATTATCTCTCTGAATGTTTTATATAAAAACACTTACAATCGCCTCTAATAAATAGATGGATTTCATCTAACAATAAAACACTCCACTCTCCTAAAATTAGCACATGCTTTTGTGCAATACAAATCTTTTGATTTATTTTCTTTATTAGCTTTTCCTAAAAGTAGGAATCTAAAAGAGAACTATCTAAAAATTAAAAACATGTAAAAAAAAATTGCTTTTTACTTTTCTAAGGAAAAATTAAACTTTTTTTTCTAACAATTCCCCTTAATTTTGACCTTCAAAATTTTATTCTTCTTGAGCTGAGTGTGCACTTACAGATCTGACATATTTCTGATTACAAACTCCCAAAGAACTTCTCAAATTCTCAAAAACTTCATTTCCCAAATATTTCGTAACAATATCAACAAACTAATCTTCGGATCTATAAAATTGAAGAAAAATTTCCTTGTTGTTAACCAACTCCATGATGAAGTGATACCTCGTGTCTATGTACTTGCTCTTCTTGTGAAAAACATGATTTTTGGATAATGTTATTGTTGACTTGTTGTCACAAAAATTTTGTGTAGCGTACTCTTGATTATGCCTCAAATATTTCAATACTCTTCTCATCCAAACAACCTAACATGCTGCTACATACTCTGCTTCTGCTGAAGATAGTGTGACTATGGGCTTCTTCTTCGATCTCCATGAAATTACACCTATTACAAAGTGAAAAGACTAGCCGGATGTACTCTTTATTTTATCAATACATCTGACACTGGTCACTGTCTGTGTAACCTATGATTTTGAACTCATATGATGTTGAATACAAAATTTCATGATTCTTAGTTCCATATACATACCTCAAAATCCTTTTTCCAGGTTGCTAATGTGAATCATTTTGGAGATTCCATGAACCTTGAGATGAGGCTCACACCATGCATAATATCAAGCCTTATGACCATCAAATACATGAGACTTCCAACTAGCCTTTTGAACAATGTTGAATCTACAAATGATTCGTTGTCATATTTTCTTAACTTCAAACCTACTACAACAGGTGTTGGCATCGTCTTGTAATTCAACATGTTAAATATCTTCAAAACATCATTAGCATACCTTGCTTGTGAAATAAAAAACTCCATCTTCTGATTGTTGAACTTCAATGCCCAAAAAGTAGTGCATGAGGCCTAGATCTGTCATCTCAAATTATTTCTTCATAGCTGATTTGAATGAATCTGTAGATAGATTTCCAGTGATGATTAAATCATTCACATATAAATAAACAATCAAAATTTTACCTTTCTCATTGATCTTGATGCATAAGGTAGGCTCATTGCTGCTCCTACTGAAATCATTATGTATCAAATAAGAATCAATCATGTTGTACCAAGCTCTAGTGCTTGCTTGAGACCATAGAGTGTTTTTTTCAACCTGTATACCTTTCCTTCATGACCTTCAATCTCATAACCTTCTAGCTGATTCACATAAAGTTCTTCTTCAAGAAAAACATTCAAGAATGCTGATTTTACATCCATATGATAAATAGGCCATTTATTTTGAGATGCAATTGCTAAAACCATTCTTCCATGTCTAAATGTGCTACAGGTGCAAATGTCTCGTTGTAATGTACTCCATATTGCTATGAAAAACCTCTTGCAACAAACCTTGCTTTCTGTTTCTGTACTTTACCATCAGAAGTATATTTGGTCTTGTAGACCCACTTCACTCCTATCACGTCCTTTCCTTCTGGAAGATCTACCAATTCCCATGTTTGATTCTTCTCTATGGCGTCTATCTCATCATCCATGGCTTGAACCTAGACTTCATTATTTATAGCCTCTTCAAAGTATATTGGATTTGCAGCTTGAGAAAAAAATGCCAAAACTAAAAAAGTGTTAGATGTATCAACATTATAAATCTCACTAAGACTCCTTATTTTCCGTTGCAAAGGGGTATCTATTGATGGAAAATTTTGTATTAAAGGAGATGCTTCTGGTGTTCTTTGTGGTGTCTGTTGCATGGTTGAAGATGACTGAAATCTTGGAGATATCCTAGATGTAGATGGAGGTGTAGCTTGTGCTAGAACTTGTGGTGCATGTCCAAGATTCGAAGAAGATACAATACCTTACTGCTCTATGATTTTTTCTGTCATATCATCATAAGGAATAATTGCTGTTACACTGATGGATTTTTAAATACTTCCATCTCATGCCTCATTTTCAACAAACTATACATCTATGTTGATTATGACCTTTCTGGTAACTGGCTTAAAAAAATTGTAAGCTTTTGTATTCTCTGAATATCGAATAAATATGCACTTTTCTCCTTTGTTGTCTAACTTATTCCTTAGCTTATCAAGCACACGTGCGTATGCCACACAAACAAAGATTATAAAATGAGAAACATCGTGTTTCCTCTTAGTCCAAGCTTGTTGAGGAACCATGTTTCGAAACAATTTTTGTTGGACACTTGTTTATGATGTAAACAATAGTTGTTACTTCTTCCTGCCCAATACTCATTTGAAAGATTATTTTCCTTCATCATAATTCTCGCCATCTCCATGATGGTTCTATTCTTTCTCTCTGCCACACCATTCTGTTGCGGTGTATACCTAGAAGTAAACTGCTTGTGTATACCATGATATTTGCAAAAATTCATAAAAGCAATGGAAACATACTCACCTCCTTTGTATGTCCTCAAAACTTTGATGTAGTACCCACTTTACTTTTCCAATAAAGCCTTGAACTTCTGAAATATATCAAAAGCATCTGATTTGTGTCTCAAAAAGGTCATCAATGAATGTCATAAAATATGAGAAACCTCCAATAGAATTTGTTTGCATCAGTTCCACATAAATCTAAATGAACAATTTCAAGTGGTGCACTTGATTTTTTGTTTTGCCAACTGGGAAGGACTCTCTATGTTGCTTCCCCTAAATACAACCTTCACAAACTCTATCTGGTTTCTGAATCAAAGGAAAACCTTTCACCATATTTTTTCTGTGTAATAGAATTCAACCAACCACCAAAGTTTAAATGACCAAACCTGAGATGCCATAGCCACGATTCATCTTTTTCAACTGACTGAAAAGCTGATTCAATCTTCGTAGCTCCTGACTGATCTATAGCATGAACTCCGGATGTGGATGGTATAATCTTCAAAGGAAACATTTTTTTGGTTTTCATCTTCACTTTAGTAATCGCATGGGTACTTTGAGATTTATCCATGATCACACATTCGTTGTATTAAATGTAAACTTTGTATCCCTTTTGTACCAATTGACCAATGCTCATAAGATTGTGCTTCAAACCTACAACATAATAAACATCATGCATAATATTTTCTCCCCCTTTTTAGTTAGAATGTTGATTGTTCCTTTGCCTTTTACAATCAATGTATTATTATTCCCAAGGGTAACTTCTATCTTTACTGACTCATCCAAATTAGAAAATAAATCTAAGTTACCTGACATGTGATTACTACAACCAGAATCCAAATACCACACATCACTAGGACTCCCTTGTGATATTTTACACTCAATAGGTGATGCTTTGGAAATATTTGTGCATGCAATAAACATGGAGCTTGAAGTAGAGCTCCTAACCTGATTTTGATTATGCTTGTTTTGATCATACTAATTTTTCTTACATTCATAAGCATGGTGCCCATATCTCTTGCAATAGTGACACTGCACATGTGACTTATCCTGTCTCTGACTTGAAAAATGATTATGATTTTTCTCTTGACTATGTCCTCTTGCACTTGATTTTGATGGACCCTTGTTGTGTCCTCTAGATGAACTTCTTCCTCTGCCTCTAACGCTGAAATTTCCTCTTCCTCTTCCATGATTTCTTGATACCTGTGATGAAAAAGCTTGATCTACAACTACATGTGATCTATTCAACCTCTATTCATGATTTATTAGTGATGCATGCAACTCATCAATTTGAAACTGACTTAGATCCTTAGTTTCTTCAATAACAACTACCAAAGGATCAAATTTTACAGGAAAAATTCTAACCAATTTTTGCAATAATCATTTTGTCCTCAATAGTTTCACCATGAGATTTGATTTGATTGACTCTATGGAA
The DNA here is from genome assembly GCA_019776745.2 of Taxus chinensis. Classification (NCBI taxonomy): domain Eukaryota; kingdom Viridiplantae; phylum Streptophyta; class Pinopsida; order Cupressales; family Taxaceae; genus Taxus; species Taxus chinensis. The sequence continues at coordinate 883,998,103 of CM034151.1, forward strand.
TCTGAATCTTTCATTGATATATTTTCAAAATATCTATGAAGTAACTGTAGCTTAGCTGTTTTTACTTTCTCTTTACATTCATACGTAACTTGGAGAGTTTCCCACACAATTTGTGCTTTATTGGTTTGCTGCCACTTTGGGTAGGATGCTTTCATGCATGGCTTGATGAAGTGAAGAAAAGAGCTTTTCCGTCTTTCTTTCTTAATTCCTTCAAAGTGTCTTTCTCTGCCTATTAGAGTGTGTTATATGTTGTTGCATCTACGGGCTTTGTGTACCCATTCTCTACAATTTCCCACACATCTTGGGATCTAAATAGTACCTTAATGGTTAATGACCAATACTCATAATTCTTTCCTATAAATTATGGTGTCTGCAGACCGGATATAGAAGCCATAACCTATTGTCAATTAGAAACCTGCTGAAAAAAAATCCACGCTTTGATACCAATTTGTAGAAATTAGGCACATAAAATAACAACTAACACAAATAAAATAAAAAATTACAAATAAAACATATTATTGCAAATTCAGATTAGCACTTTTGTGCATATATTGTTTATTCCTTGTCAGAGCTTCGGCTCAATACAATCTCTCTGAATGTGTTATATAAAAACACTTACAATTGCCTCTAATAAATAGATGGCTTTCATCTAACAATAAAACACTCCACTCTCCTAAAATTAGCACATGCTTAAATGTGTAATACAAATCTTTTGATTTATTTGCTTTATCATCTTTTCCTAAAAGTAGGAATCTAAAAGCGAACTATCTAAAATTTAAAAGCATGTAAAAAACAAACTATTTTTTATTTTTCTAGGGGAAAAATTAAACTCTTTTTTCTAACATATAAATCCCCGTGAATTCAACCTTTCAGAACTAAAGTACATCACATAATGGCCCCATAAACTTCATACGGCCACCACTAAAGTGAAAGAAAATTATTGTTTCAAGATACACTCGTGTTGTATATAGCTACGTTAACATTTGTCACAATGATGCCCAAAAAGAGAGTCATTGATAACTCAAGGTCTTTTACATAATATTCAAACAAAATTGATGAACTGAAAATGAAATAATGAGTCTGGCATTATAACAAATGGGCATTGGTTGAAAGTCCATTTCCATCCAAAAAATAATTGTGTAGGCCACATGAAATCTGTATTCAATCTAAATTTTGAAAAGTTCAATTAATTTGCAAGTATCATATGACAAAATAGTCAGACCATAAGATTCCACGAGTTTGCAACTTTACAAAGGGAAAGAGAAGATTGAGTTAGGTTTAAGGAAATATAAAGAAAATCCTTTTTGCAATAAAAATAACAGAACCCGTATTCTTAAATATATATAAAATTTGTTTGAATAGTTGAAACTAAGGATAATTATTCATTGTATTGAAACATGGAATCATAAAAAAGTGTGAAACATAATTTTACTGGTTAATATAATATAAGATCTTATTCATTAAAAAAAATATTGAGCCAAGAATGCACTGAAATAGATTACATAAACATCAATCTAAGTGAGAATTTTAGCTTTAAACACAAAAAACAATGTATTCAAGTAAAATCTATGTTTTTACGCAAGATTTAAAAGAAGTCGCATTTTTTGTAATATTTAAGATGACGATGTTGAGACTGATTCGAAACTTACCATACAACATAGTTTCCAAAACACTTTCCCAGTTGGAGCTAGCAGAGAACGTGCAGGCCACCAGCCGGATAGACCTCCATTACCGGACACGAATGTTGGGATGTGTAAGATGGGCGTAGAGTGTAGGAAGAAAGCAATGGTCCAACATTTCCAAAATAGCTCTCCATCTTCACTCTATGCAGCTAGACAACCCCATTTTATTCATGACCTTCAACACAAAACAACACCCTCAATATCAATAAGTTTTTAAATACTCTCTCAGGTTGCCCAAGTTCACACTGTTTCCGGTTGCTCCTATGTTTTGACCCCTCCGTTGAGGAGTCAATTTCCCCTTAGATATCCCTGCCGAATCCCAAAACCATACCATGAAAAAAACTCTGGATAACGACGAAGAAGATGAAGATTGCGCATATTACATCCCTGTCAAGAGACGCGGGGTTAATGGAAACTCAAAAAATCTTATAGAGAAAAGGCAAGGATTCTCTAGACGTAGAGCAACAAAACAAGGCAGCCGACACAAAGCCTAGCTTGCTTGTTAAAGCCTCACAACTCAAAAAAGATTTGCTCCAAATAAGCCCCACAGAGAAACTTTTACAACAGGAAAAATAAATCATAGAAAGGCTTTTTGACTGTAAAACCTTAATGTCAGTTAGGGAACTCACCAAGGAAATTCAACATCACGAGCCCATAGTGACCGCTTGGAAACTGCCTACAACAATCCGTCGCATGACAGAGATAGAATGTGATGCCGTCAGAAAACAACGACATATTCTGGTTGAAGGTGAGCAGCTTCCTAAATGCATTTTGTAGCCAACGTCTATACAAAAGAAGCATAAGGCAAAAAGGATTGTGCAACCGACGCTTATATTGAAGAAGTTTAAGGTGAAAGGGATTGTGCAACCGATGCCTATATAGGTTCAGGAATTGCTGGTGATACTTGCTAGGCGTGATATGACAAAGATCGTTGTTATCATTTTTTTTAATTCTAGAGTCCTCGTAAATCAACAGATGGAGGTTCACCCACATGGGCGTTGACGTATGGCGTATTGTGGGCCATCGATGCCCTGCCACTTGTTAGAGACCCCAAGGTCTTTCCCATTGTAACAAACGCTTTTCATAATTATTTAAGATAGAATATTTTAATTCTATAATGAATTGGGTCACTTTATTAAAAATAATAAAGTCAAAGTTGAACGGTATTTACGCCAAAAGACGTTTTTCAAACCAGACCAAGTGTTTGTAGCTGACACACGCTACCAAATGGAGAGTACCATTTAAAATGGTCGTTGATGTCCAAAATAACCTGAAAAACATGAAGGAAAATTAAAATGTGAATATAGCATGTGAAGCAGGGAAGAACAGGGAAAATACTAAAAAATCTCCAAACTCCACAATTCTGCGTAATGTACCTAAACAGTGGGCTTCCAGATCCAATTCATAATTTCATTCAAATCTTCACAATTTTTCCTCTAATTAAATTCGATAGCCAACACGCTGTAGAAGCTATTCCTCCACCAATACCTCTGTATTTTAGAGGATAAAATTCAGATTTTAAAATTACAAAAACTTAATTCAAATTTTAAAATTGCACAATTTTTTCCTCTAATTAAATTCGACCTAATTTTCATTCTATTATTTCGTGGTCCTCGTAATTATGCCGTAAGGCGTTCTTGTAGTGACGTTGAACCCTTTTATTCTGACAAATGTCAGAAATCGAATGGATAACATTAATCCTTAGAGCGTCGTTGAAATCCAACAGAGGAAGTAGATAGTTTATGGTTAGGTGACACGTCCACCACATGCGGTCGTGGTGTCTTTCCCTGCTCAGCGTGTAGTAATCTACTGTTCTGGTTTAAGATGTCGAGCATAATTGATATTTTGATTTGTTGAATTTTGAGCTTCGAGGATTTGCGTTTAAATCCGGGCTTTTGTTTTTACTTGACTCGGAGCTAAATTTTCCGGTGAGTTTGTAACCCTGACGCAATATGAAGTGTCAAAAGTCTCGGAGGCTCGGATTTGAAGCTCTTTTTCTGTAATTTTAGCGCTGGAGCGGCTTATTTGAAGATTTTTGTTGGCTGTGAAAGTTTCTGATTGCTTTTCTGAACAAATTAGTACCGTTCAACAGTCTAACGGGAATTCCCGTAGCTTCGGAGTTTTGGAGTGCATCATTTTAGGCTATTGTCGGGTTTCCGGAGGTTCAGAATTGTATTTTCTGCGGCATTTTAGGTTATTTTCTGGTCTTCGGAGGTTCAAATTTGTATTTACGGTTGCATTTTAAGTCTTTTTTGATATTTAAGGGGTTGATACGGCATTATTGATTGTGCTTGACGGTTCAGTCGGGAGGGTAATTTGGAAATTTGTGTCCTTCAGGCTGGGCTGCGAGCGATTGATTTTGTATTCAGTGCTTTTCTGTTTTGGATTTGAAAAATTGGGGCTTAAAGGTGAGAAGGTTCATGGTTATTATCGTTGCAGCTGCTCTAGAGGTTATGCTACGTACATTTTACGGGTCAGAATTTATCTATTTTGGTCCCAAGGTCTGAGGCATTGAATCTTATTCTGCTGATTAAAAAGGTAAGAAAATATCCAGACCTAATTTTTTTTGTTTCATATCTTTGCAGCCTGATTGGTTTGGGTGAAAGAATATGGCCTGTTGCACCTGAATTTGATGGAAAAAAGGATATGAGCTAGAGTGTTTATTAGCATTTCATGTTAATAAGTGGAGGGTAGAAGAAGATTATGCGGCACATTGCAATTTCTAGCAATTTTTTATTAGCTGTTTGAGGCCTTGGGATCAAACATACCGGTGCGTTTCTAGATTTTAAGCTATTGAGACGAAGGGATCAAACGCATGTGGGTGCTTGTTAGCTTCCGGGCCCTGAAAAAGATCTCCTACAGTGCATACACATCGTTCGGCTGTTGGGAGGTGATCCTGATCAACATGACGTAAAACCGTTACAGAAATTTTGGGTACAAAAAATACAGTCAAAATCAATCAAGTCTTTGTATGGGTTTGTAAATCTCAGGCCGAGGGGACAGTAATTTAGAAAAGCATTGGGCAGAATTTGTGAGTTCGCAGCATAGAGTTCTATCTTATTGCTGGTGTAGTTGACACTTGAATCCCCTGCATTTCAAATAAATAGAAATTGGTCAGAGGTTTTGGTTCAGATCCTTGTTTATTCAGGGTTAATGAAGCAGACCAATCCGGTAAGCTGAATAGTTTGTTGGAAACATTAAAAATTCTAAAAAGGAGTTTTCCGCAATTCTGCGTTTTGTCGTCAGGTTATACATTTTGTTGTTTTTCATCAGGTTGGGTTCATTTTCTGATAAGTGTAAGTAGCTAGCATGTTGACCCATTGTCAAGATCTATTTTCCTAGCTTCAGGAATGTCTAACTCAGGTCTTATTGTACCCCGCTTTGGGAAGATTGATAAACAGCTTGCATCGGGAAAGTGGCATCACAAGCAATGGAATTCAAAAACAAGTCTGTGAGGTGTGCTCTCGTTACGCCGTAAGGCGTTCTTGTAGTGAAGTTGAACCCTTTTATTCTGACAAATGTCAGAAATCGAATGGATAACATTAATCCTTAGAGCATCGTTGAAATCCAACGGAGGAAGTAGATAGTTTATGGTTAGGTGACACGTCCACCACATGCGGTCGTGGTGTCTTTCCCTGCTCAGGGTCGTGTCAGTCCTCTCATGCATTTCGGTGAAGTGTACGAATGGGTTGAGAGTTCAAAGCTCCAAAACTTCATCAATCTGGAAAAACAGCGCATGGAATTCATGAGGGAAATGGAGATTCAGAGAATGCAGCTCTTCATGCAGACGCAGCTGGAGCTGGCGAAAATGAAACACAGGAAGCACGGAAACAATACCGGTAAGTAATCCAATCGATTCACATTTGAATTCCAGCAGAAATCTCAATGGGTGTTAGCCCTAATTAATGTCCATTTTTCTCAATTAATCCTACAAATTCCAATTTTAACCATTAATCTGACAAATCGGATTTGCCTCTGTACTACAGAGCATTATTTGTGAGGGCGCCATGATACTCTGGTCCTCAACATGAACTCTTTACTGGCAACTGTCGGTTCCAAAAATTGATCCAACCACGGTTCAGCGCTTAACCATGGTTGCCTCACGGGTTACGCGGTTGTAAGGTGATTCGTGCGGCAATTGAATTGGATTGCTGCGTACATGGGGCCCATGGAATCTCGTGGGAGCCGGCTCATCCTGTACAGTTCCTTCAAATTCATTTCATAATCGTCCTGCATTGGTGATTTTGTATTTGGGATCTTTTCTTCTCGCCCTCAATTGAAGCATACAGACATTATGTAAACGTTTCAAATCTTTCTTCTCAAGGTTGGTTGTATCATAGTTATTTCTATACTTGAATTGCCATGAAATGTGGAACACGTTTCAAATTTTATCTTCATCTGTTATTTATTATGAACGGAAGCCCATTCTGAGCTTTTTGAGTGGCAATGAGAACAACCTTCAGGTCATTTTTCATTTCCCACAGTTTCTATTTATTTGAAGTTTTGTGTTTGTATTTATGATTTCACATTCTTTTTTATAAGGTTCGTGTTTATATTTGTGATTTTTTCCGTGGATAAGCACTTTTGATAGAAGAATCAATATTCATTCCATTCACTTCTTTTTTCCTGTTTTATCCTAAAAAGAGGGGAAAATCAATCTCATATTCCAACGGATCACACGTAGAGATATAGATAACACAGATAAAGCTAAAGGAAACAGTGCCAAATGTAAGTTGCATGTAACTTGTCCTCAATCCTGCAGTTTGATTCAAAACATTCAACTGTAAACATTGATGTAGATTCAAAAATTCCATGACAGAGATAAAAAATATAATTTAGCACGGGAAGATACAAATACAGTGTAGTTATTGTTTCCATCTTAGCAATGACATTGTTAGTTGTTAGCTCAAAATTCTCAAATGCGCAAATTTACCACCCTCCCTAAGCTAATTATTTTCTGGGGCTTGTTTACTTGAACAGGTGCAATTGGACTGAATTTCAGAAAGATCCTACAACAGATCAAGCCAACTTTATCAGAGTTGTTATCATGTTGTGTGGGCATCATGCATGTTGAATTGAACCATGAGGAATTTGAGCCTATGAAAATCAAGAACCAATTGCAACATTGCATTTTGCATCACCTGAGCCTGTCGCTGAAGGAGCTTGATCTATTCAACTTCCTCGTCTAGCATGTCTGCAGTGTTTGTTTGCTGCATGTGGTAAACATTGTAGGACCAAAAAAAGGTCAGTGCAACTTGTTGGAATATAAAATCAAGCATTATTAACCAGAGATCCTGAAAACCTCGTTAAGCAAGAGGTCTGTTTTATACCACTTGATGACAATAACGTTTCTCATAAGGGACAAAATAACATACAGTGGTATCAGATATCAGAAAAAAGAGAAACAATATCCATCCTTTATTGTTAATAGAGAAACAACATAAAGCATTAGTAACCAGAGAGCCTTTATTGAATATAAATTTCTCAAATCCTATGTCTTAACACATCTTTAAAATATTTGAAAATTATCTACCTTGTCCATGTTGAGCACAAGTTCCTGCAATTTTCTCATTCTTTCAGTATTCTGCATCCTTCGAACCTAAAGTGACATGAATCAAAAATCAAAATATTTAGTATAGCTTCGACAAAGCTCTCAGAAATGATTGTTGCTTCGTCCCAGGACCCAACTTGAAAATCTGGGATATAAGGATGGACTCCACTCCCGTTGCCTAAATTACCATCATCTGAGCTACTCCTACCCAATCTCTCAGCCGAAGATCCCGCAGGCATTCTGAGCTTGTCAACAACTTCTGGCATGCTCATATCACCCAGCTGAGATGTAAGCCCTGCAGTAGAACTACCTTGCTTCATAAAACTCTTCTGAGTTGTCAGCCTACTTGGGGAGACCATATCACCAGATGACCTATATTAAGAGGAAAGGTTGGTCATATTCCTTACTGCCCCTATGAAATCTGAAAGAAATAGATTCAGTAGGTGAATAAGGAAACCAAAACAGACCAAGGTCAGCGCAAAGATATAAGACATGTAAAAAAAAAGAAAAATGTAAGCCTATTATTTACTAATATATTTGCTGCATTGTTATTACATAAGAGATCTTTTACAATTATAGATGTTGGGGCACAACAACATTGCATAATAATTCAATTAACTCATTTCTATTTCGAACTGTCAAAGGTAAACATCACTACTTTTATTTATTAAGTTTTTCCTTTACATGCATTCTTTTCACATACTAGCCCTTATTGAATTCTAACTATCTTTCATATCAGCTTTGTATTATTAACGAACTAACACAAGTTTCTAACTTCATAGATAGAAACTCTAGAATAGAGGATGATCTAAGCTTTTCCATGTTCCAAGAGTTTGTTGACTCTTTGAGTTCTAAGAGTTTGTTGACAATTTTTTTTTTGAATTTTTGTTAATATGCTTCAATGGCTTTTTGGTGCCTTGTTTTTCTTTGTGACGGTAGAACCAGGCGACACAAGGTTAGTACTTTTGCTCCTCGGTGGAAACTCTTGGTCTTGACTGTATTGTCCCATTATCCCTCGGATGTTGGTTGGGGTTTTTATTTCACGTTATTCCTCTTGTTGTGCTTTCATGCATGTAAGTATTCCTTGAGAAAAAATTGCTTGAATGAGATTTGCAAAATACATAAAGATGCAATAAAATATATCAGAGTTTTATTAACATGTTTTAGTCACATCTTGGAGACGCTAGAGACTATGGAGAAGTCACTTGTAAGACTTGACAACAACGAAATTTGGAAACTTTTTTACAAAATTGTTATTTAGATTGTATTTTGCAATGCCCAAACTTCTCTTTCATATTTCATTGTTGCTTATATCCTGTATCAACAATGTAGTAGTAGCTTTTGGCATGCCCAATATTCATAGTGAAGTGCTTATATATACAATTGCTTAAACATATCCTATTTATGTTTTGTTTTTCTTCACATGTAAATGTAAAGCAAATAGAAACAAACCAATTACAAACCAATTACTTAACATTGTAAATAGAAACAACACAAAAAAACATCTACAACAACGTATACTTCAGAACTAAAGGATTTTCAATACATTCGTAGAAAACAACATGCACATTAATCAACCCAAAAACCAACTGCATACACTTAATACTGCACTTCCTAGCTGCATCATACTACACACCCGACCCAATAATAACCCTCATTTTGAAATAAAACACCCACCCATCCCTTGCGGCGTCAACATTGCACGCTTCATCGTGCGATTGCTAGTCAATAGAAATAACAATACTTGTCCCTATCATTTTTCGAAATGGATCTGTCGGCAGACCGACTAGGTGGGCACGTGTCAGCTGAAGAATGGATCTGTCGGCATACCGCAGCAGCGTCTCATCCCTATAAATTCACGTTCCCATCGTCCCATTTTCATCGAACTGTTTCGTCTGCAATCTCACAGTCATTTGTAATTACGTTCTTCATTTGTGAAGCTCCATATAATGGCGGACTCGAATGCACCAGAGCATCAGGATCGTGCGCTGTTTGGTCTGTTTGGGAAGAAGAAAGAAGAGGAGCCACATCAGCAGCATCCCGCTGGCCACGTAGGCGATGTTCACCACGCTGCCCCTGTTTCTCAGGTCCACGTGGACGAACCCAAACACCATGGCAAAGAAGAAAAGAAACCCCACGAAGGGGGTTTGATGGGAAAAACTCCATCGTACAAACAGCTCGTCTTCCAGCTCTGTAAGTTAATATAAATCTCATTGCACATCTTCTTTTCTGTAAGTTTATTTCATTTGTATAGATCTGATGACAGCATTTATGAATGGGATCATGCACAGTCAAGCGATGAGGAAGGAGGAGAAAAGGGGGAGAAGAAGAAGAAAAAGAAGGGAGGGCTGAAGGAGAAGCTTGGTGGAGGGCACAAGAAAGAAGGGGAAGAACATGCGCAGGGCGAGAAGAAAGAGGGGCTGCTGGACAAGATAAAAGATAAGCTTCCAGGGCACCATAACAAGGAGGAACAGAAGGGGCATTAACGATCATCTCTTATGTCCACTTTCTATGTTTACTGTGTTCTTCTGTGTGTTTGGGTGTATGCTGATCTTACTGTATTTACACTTCCACCAGACTAAATAATAACACAGTGTTTATGTTTCCTTCTTCGTTATTGTTTTTCAATTTTCTGAGCACGAATTGATCCAAGTTTTAAATAGAGAATAAGAAAACAATAAAATGTTATTCAAGATCCAACAATACAATTAATCCAATGAGTGAAACTATCAATGAGAATGGGCCAATTATAATGATGGTCGGTTCCAATGTTGTTGACTGGTAGCAGTAATGAGCATTTTCACTTTATTTGTGGGCCTATCTTATCTTTTTCATCAGTTATGCATTCTCAGTTTTAATTTAATTCAGGCATTAATGCGCGGTAAATTGCCCAAAGGAAAATTTCAACGATTGCTATGGTAACTCGATAAGGGATGCGAGACATGTGAGGGTGGTTTGTTTTTTATTCAAATTTAAAATGGTTCTATTAATAATAAAAGAATATTCGAGTAAAAATTTTAAAGAATAATTATGAGAACTCCGGCAATGGACACGTTAAGATCATAATAGTTATACAAAAAAATTATAAAAGAAAGAGAAAACTAAGAATTATTGTTGATAATAATGGCCATTGGCATAAACTAGCAATCTCGTGTAGGACCGTGCGATGTGGATGCCAAAAGGGATCAGAGGGGAAGAGTTATGGCAATAAGCAAAAGAGCGAGGAAGGATGGATGATTGATATTTGTGAAGATGAATGATGAAGATAAAGAAATCGAGTGACAAGGGATGAATGTCCATGTAATTCCCAAGGTGCATTGTATCAACATTGTAATCTAAGTTGTTTCGTTTGCAGGCATGTATGTTTAGAGCATTTGTTGCGTCTTTGTACATGATTTAAAACATCTTCCAAGTCTAGAAGAGGGCCGACTGTAGGAAAAATGTGGTGTATTTAATAAGCAAGGATCATTATAGATTAGACGATGAATATATTATGCCCAGTAAGAAATGGCACGTGGGTTCCATGCAGAAACAAATTTGTCAAAGTAGTCTCTAACTTGGTTGACAACAAATATGCCACTCCATTCAATGTCTCTACATTTGGGGCGTGTGGAAGCCATAGGAAACCATGAACATGAGTGGATCCTCGATGTTGCCACTCGTACCTGAAAATAGATGGATAAGTATGAGGAAGGTTCATGAAAGGGAAAAAAAGAAAGAGACAAGTTTTATCTATGCTAGTAGTTTGTTGCTCCCAACCATTTGTGCAAGACTTCTTCACGAAATACCATGAATCTTCAGTGTAAGTATGTAGAAACATAATGAGGGTTGCAAACAATGTTATGGTTCCTCCACTTTTGTGCTTCCCAAGGATCTACAAGGCTAGTGTTAGGCATTACACTATGGAGGTTTGACCATTTAGTGTCAGTATCACTTAAAGTAAAGAACAATGTGGATGTCCCAAGTTGTTCAATCATGTCGAAAACCTCACCTCTACTTTTTGACCAAAACGACCTTGTTACTCGAAGAGTGGTTCCAAACTGTATTAGGTTTTCGTGAAGGCAATCATTTGGATTTTCTTTAAGGCATTGCCAAAATGCTTCTTTAGTTTCTGGAATGTTTTGAATAATATCTTGTCTCATGAAAATATAAGTTGTTACTTAGCTTCAGTTGCACATGATGAGGTTTAGAAAATAATGTCTAAACCTGGGGTGGCTACCAAACCGGTTGTCATATTAATGGATCAAATACAACACATATTCATGAAGTTCAACCTCTTTAATACAAGGCTCAGGGAGATCATTGTTGCAGTTCATATCAAGTCACGTGGATCAAATTTGTGGAAATGAATCAAATGATGTGCCAAAAACTTTACATCTAAGTGAGAAGCATGAGCCTGGGGGGGGGGTGCTCCTTAAGATGGCTCTTTGTCATCGATGTCAAAGGGGAGAATGTGAAATTAGAAACCAGATTGAAAATATTTTTTCATCAAGGGTTCATTGTTTCTGAGAAAAATTACAATCAATAATAAAGGGGGAGTTTGTTGGACCTTTGTCATTGTCATGTGTGTTGTCATTGATGTCAAGCTACATTAATGGAAAAATGTATGGTGGAGGTATTGTGTAGGTGTCTCAAGGTCAACCATGTAGGGAAAAGGTGTTAACAATTCTGTAACAAGCTTCAAGAAGTAGTTCAAGAAAGACTTTGTAAGAGAAATGGGTAAGTGCACAAAATTGGGGGGGCCAAAAAGTGGACAAGAATGTGAAAAAAAGAAAAACGTGTACGCGTTTTTGTTAAAACCCCGCTCACATTTTAGTTTGTTTTGCTCGGGAATCACCAAAGCATAACGCGTATGCGTTACATAACGTGTATGCGTTATGTAGACTATAAACAAAAATAAGAGTCCTGAGCCTATATCATTTTTCCTCCCTCAAATGCGAGTTTTAGAGCTTGTTCATCGCCCTCGCATTTTTCCATTTAGTTGGATCTCAAGCTCAAATGATCATTTCTGGATCGCCAGGAAGATCTGAATTGATGATGGCGCCACGGAGAAGAGGTAAATACAGTTATTTTCTCAAAATTGCATTGAAGTATGATAATTATAGATTAAAATTTGAATTGAGTACATATTCTTTTATTGTTACAGTTAGAGGTCAAGGGAATCAACCACAACCAAACCCTGTTATTCCTGACATCCCTCCCGACACTCCCCACAATTGCTCAACATCCCTCGGGTAGTCAAGAAGATTTAGCAGCCCAAATAGTTGAAAACAAAATTGAAATTGAGGATTTAATCAAAACAATGAGGGATGCACAATCTATAAACCCCCACCGTGCCTCTCTTGTAAACACATTGGAGGCATTACTTGTTACAATTGACACAACGACAGGGCAAATTGATCATTTGACAACTTCTAGAGAGGGTTGTAGGGTTTATTATTCCAACAATGTCGGGGTGGCCTGGTGAACGCTAGTGGAGGCTTCATTTTAGTTCCCTACGCTCCCCATGTTTTTGGGCTACCTCGTCTGGGCGTAGTCACTTAAGAGCCATGAGGCCCAAACACGCCATATCTTCGACATGTGATTTCTCAGACTCCATGGCACCTAGAGATGTCTCATTAGATCCAAGAGCTCCATGTCGGGGCCCTATACAAACGCCTCTCGTGGTTTTCTCCATCTCCATCTAGTTCTCTCGTTTTCCTATTGTTTACAAACACGAGAAATAGTGCAGTCTGAGTCAGTGTAGGGTTGCTAGAGGCTGTAGTTTGCAAATGAAAGTTTTTGGGACTGAATCAACTACGCCAACACTGTGAGGTGGCCTAGTGAATGCTAGTGGAGGCTTCATTTTTGTTACCTACGCTCCCCGTGCTTTCGGGCTACCCCGTATGGGCGTAGTCCTTTAAGAGCCCTGAGGTCCAAACATGCCATATCTTCGACATGTGATTTCTCAGACTCTGTGGCACCTAGAGACGTCTTGTTAGATTGGAGAGCTCCATGTCAGGGCCCTCTACGAAAGCCTCTCACAGTTATCTCCATCTCCATCCAGTTCTCTCGCTGTCCTATTCTTTGTAAACGTGAGAAATAGTGCAGTCTGAGTCAGTGTAGGGTTGCCAAAGGCTGTAGTTTTGCAAACGGAAGCTCGTGGGACCGAACCAACTACACCAACACATTAGGGTGGCTTGGTGAATGCTAGTGGAGGCTTCGTTTTGGTTCCCTACACTCCTCGTGCTTTCGGGCTACCCCGTCTGGGCGTAGTCGCTTAAGAGCCCTGAGACCTAAACACGCCATATCTTCAACATGTGATTTCTCGGACTCCGTGGCACCTAGAGATGTCTCATCAGATCTTAGAGCTCCATGTTAGGAGCCCTCTATGAAATAATCCCACGGTTTTATCCATCTCCATCTGGTTCTCCTCGCTGTCCTATTGTTTTTAAACGCACGAAATAGTGCAATCTAAGTTAGTGTAGGGCTACCAAAGGCTATAGTTTGCAAACGGAAGCTTGTGGGACCGAACCAAATACGCCAACACATCAGGGTGTTCTAGTGAATGCTAGTGGAGGATTTTTTTTGGTCCCCTGCACTACATGTGTTTTTCGGGCTATCTCGTCCGTAGCGTAGTCCCTTAAGAGCCCTGAGGCCCAAACATGCCATATCTTTGACATGTGATTTCTCGGACTCCGTAGCACCTAGAGATGTCTCGTCAGATCTGAGAACTTCATGTCAAGTCCCTATACAAAATAATCTTATGGTTTTCTCCGTCCCCATCTAGTTATCTCGTTGTGCTATTGTTTGCAAACACGAGAAATAGTGCAGTCTGAGTTAGTGTAGGGCTGCCAGAGGCTGTAGTTTGCAAACAGAAGTTCGTGGGACCAAACCAACTACGTCAACATGTTGGGGTGGCCTAGTGTATGCTAGTGGAGGTTTTTTTTGGTTCCCTACGCTCCCAGTGCTTTCAGGCTACCTCGTTCGAGCGTAGTCGCTTAAGAGCCCTGAGGCCCAAACACGCCATATATTCGACATGTGATTTCTTAAACTCTGTGGCACCTAGAGATGTCTCATCAGATCCAAGAACTCCATGTCAGAGCCCTCTAAAAAATACTCTCATGGTTTTCTCCATCTCCATCTGGTTCTCTCACTGTCCTATTGTTTGTAAACACGCGAAATAGTGCAGTCTGAGTCAGGGTAGTCTACTAGATGTTGTATTTTGCAAACAAAAATTCGTGGGACCAAACCAACTACGCCAACATGTTGGGGTGGCCTGGTGAATGCTAATGGAGGATTTTTTTAGTTCCCTATCTCCCCGTACTTTCGGGCTACCCCGTCTGGGCATAGTCGCTTAAGAGCCTTAAGGCCCAAACATGCCATATCTTCGACATGTGATTTCTCGGACTTCGTGGCACCTAGAGACATCTCGTCAGATATGAGAGCTCCATATCGGGGCCCTCTATGAAATATCTTATGGTTTTCTCTATCTCCATCCGGTTCTCTCACTGTGCTATTGTTTGTAAACACACCAAATAGTGTAGTCTGAGTCAGTGTAGGGCTGCTAGATGTTGTATTTTGCAAACAGAAGTTTGTGGGAATGAACCAACTACGCCAACACGTCAGGGTGGTCTGGTGAACGCTAGTGGAGGATTTGTTTTGGTTCCCTACACTCCCCCATGCTTTAGGGCTACCCAATATGGGAGTAGTCAATTAAGAGCCCTGAGGCCCAAACACGCCATATCTTCAACATGTGATTTCTCGGACTCCGTGGCACCTAGAGACGTCTCCTTAGATCTAAGATCTCTGCATCAGGGCCCTCTACGTAATCCTCTTGTGGTTTTCTACGTAATCCGGTTCTCTCGCTGTCCTATTGTTTGTAAACACGTGAAATAGTGCAGTCTGAGTCAGTGTAGGGCCGCTAGATGTTGTATTTTTCAAACGGAAGTTCATGGGACCAAACCAACTACACCAACACATTGGGGTGGCCTAGTGAACGCTAGTGGAGGATTTTTTTTGGTTCCCTACGCTCCCCGTGCTTTCAGGCTACCCTGTCCAGGCATAGTCGCTTAGTAGCCCTGAGGCCCAAACACGCCATATCTTCGACATGTGATTTCTCGGACTCCGTGGCACCTAGAGACGTCTCGTCAAATCTAAGATCTCCACGTCAGGGCCCTCTACGAAATTCTCTCAAAATTTTCTCCATCTCCATCTGGTTCTCTCACTGTCCTATTGTTTGTAAAAGTGAGAAATAGTGCAGTCTTAGTCAGTGTAGGGCTACCAAAGGCCGTAGTTTGTAAATGGAAGCTTGTGGCACCAAACCAACTATGCCAACACATCGGGGTGGCTTGGTGAACACTAGTGGAGGCTTCATTTTAGTTCCCTACGCTCCCCGTGCTTTCAAGCTACCTCATCTAGGCTACGAAAGCCTCTCGCAATTTTCTCCATCTCCATTCAAACTGAGTCAGTGTAAGGTTGTCCATTGCAAATCACTTGAATAATATAGGTGGTTCATACAATATAGGTGGTGAAATGATAATTTTAATAAGATATTTTTATAATATATGTGGTGAAATGAGAATTTATGTTTGTTGTTCCTTTCTAATATTTTATTTTTCTTAGTTTCACTTGGCTTCGAGAATAATAAATTCTCTATTGACAGTGCTAACCACGTGAAGGTGGAAGATTTTTTGGCACCACTAACCTACATAAACATGTTAGTAAGCAATTAAATAGAATTTTAAATCATATAAAATTAAAAAAAAATCATTTAAGTAAATATTCAAATTAAATTCATGAATAATATACCTTTGCAAATTTAATCCAATGAACCACAAGGATCAACTCTATTCTTGACAGTAGCAAGAATTGCTTCATGATCTGATTCATGAACCTTCCACAGATTTTTTGTTTGATGGCTGATCTCGATATTTGATCAATTTAATATTTGTTGTAAGGACCAAATGTGAATAGTGAAGTATCTTCTGATGTACTTCATAGTCTTCAAACAACCAAATGTTTGATTTTTTGATAGGATATCATCGAAGCCAAGTTCCAGTGACTACCACTAATCCAGTGGGATACTCAAGGTCTTCACCATCAATGACTATGGAAGTCAATTTTTTTTCATCAATTTTAATTAAGTGAATTGGTTTTCTTCACAAAATGGAAGGAGGTGTTCTTAGAGGTAAATATTCAGTTACAAGGTTACTTTCTTCATTTAGTGTTTTCATACAAATTTCGTGGTTAACATTTTTATTCTCAAGTAAGGGTTCAACAATTGGATTCATATCAATTTATTCATCCATACCAACATTATCATTCAATTTAATATCATTGTTCATTGCAAAATCATTATTCTCTACATTTTCATTATATATTTCATCCCAATTTTCTAATACATTGGCTACATTTGATATAGTGGATGTACCTTGCCCTGCTCAAATTTTTTGCATTCTTTTCAATTTCTTTATTCTCTTCTCTTCCAATTGCTCTGGTGTATTATTCTTTACTTTCCTCTTGTCATTAGCTCGACATTTATCCCCCATGATTATAAAAAATCGACTAGTGGGGTAGGGGACAAAATGAAATACTAAAAAATCATGCAAGAATGTAGAGAATATTGCAGACAAAATAAAATGTTAGTAGAATTCCCGTGAAAGAGATGAAAGGGATGTTGGGGGGCCACAAGATATAAAAAAAATCAAAACGTGTACGCGTTATGTAGCACGTACGCATTATATAACGCATACGCATTTTTTGTTTTCTCTTTTCCCAAGCCATACCTCAAGGCTTGGAATCCGGTTTGGATCCCCAAGCCTGAGGCATGGACCTGCACAAACACAACAAACATCGAGTTTTTACAAGAAAATGTAAAAATGACACTTCCTCTATGATAAATCAAAATAAAACAATCGATTCATTTTAAATATGAGTTTGCTAAATATAAGTTTGCTAAATAGCAGGAATAGTGCCATTTCTTAATGTACAATTGTTGGCAGTAATTTTTTTTCAAATATGAAAGAGGATATTCAATCGATAAGCATTCCAAATGATATTGAGTGTGGAGTAGGAGAGATTTCCATGCAAAACATTTTTTTATTGAAATTGTTGGGAAAATTTTCCAGATGAGAGGTGCAGAGGGAAGACTAGACCTGAGAGGAGGAAGGGAAATGCCAGAAGATATGAGCGATAAATTCAAGAGTAGAAAAGAAGGGGAATTCGTTGGAATTAAGACCAAGTTAGGATAAAGTGAGGGCAACTAGAAGTTTCATATGCATAATTCACCATCCCAAATGTTGACAATTAGCCTCAGCAAGATAATGTCCAATTTATTGAATAACCCATTGTAGGTCATTTGTTTTCGTTGAGATTAGATAAGGACATAGACCATTTGGTATTAAGAGAGTCTTCAGGCAGGAGATGGTGTTGAATCAGTACATACAAAACCCTTGGCATGGCCGTGTTGATGGTAACTTGGTTTGGTTAGCACCAATCCTTCCAAGGGGTTGAAGGGTTGTTTTCAATTTTAAGGAAAATCTTAGGAGGAATCAGCGGTATAAGTGTGGTATAGACATGTTTTAAGTATTGTGGAAAAATTAAACATATGGCACAATAGGTTCCAAGTGAACCAATTGTTAGTATTTTGATCCCAAATGTCTTTAACTTTGTTAATGTCTTTCTTTGCAAAGGATTTTATTTGAATTCAAGTTGGACAACAAGGGGACAATTATTAGATTGAATTATCTTTCTCTACCAAATATTGGAATTGGAAATACTCAATCCATGTTGAAGAGATTGATGGTGCCATTGAAGAAAAGGGGTCAATTCCTGCCAAGCTATCCAATTATGCCTAAGAGAAAGGGACATAAAGATATCAAAAAAAGGTGCTCTTAGGATTTATCTTTCCATGGAGTGGAAGTCCAAACACCTTTATATGAAGCTTCTTGGATTCATTCCCTGACAAGGATCTTCTAAGGATGTGATTCTTAAGTGTCCCTCGCAACCCATTGGGACGTAAAACATTTCCCTTTTTGTAATGGATAAATAATTCCAATCCCACCAACAATTTTAGGTTCGGTGCAAAATTCCTAAGAGAATATTGCCATCCGTTTCTTACAAAAAAAATTTCTCCGAAGAAAGCCCCAGACTAGGTGTGAGCTTTCCATAAGCGGATTTTGAAGGGAACCAATAAGAAGAGTAGTACACATGAATGGGTAGAAAAATGTGATAATGACTAGTATCCTAGTAGCTATGGAGAGGAATTTACAAGATTGGTTTTCAACCTTTTCTTAATTTAATTGAGCGCCCAATCCCAAATGTCCCAACAAGAAAGCTGAATACCAAACATGATACCAAAGTATGTGGGAATCTTCCCATGGGGGATGGTGCTCCAAGATGGAGGAATACATGATAGATTTAGATGAATTTTAATGAATATGACTTCTATTTTGTAGCTACACAACTTAGATTTGAAAATGTAACAATAAACATCAAGAATTTCATGTGCATTTTCAATCTCTTGTTCATATTTCTACAAAAAAGAGGAAAGAGACATTGAAAAAATGAAAATTAAGAGCATATGAATACTTTAGAAGAGTATTTCCTTCTAGATATTTTGGATAATGAGTTCGTTGGAGCACATAAATTAGGGCATTAACAACTAGGACATACAAGAAGGGTGTGAGTGGACAAATTTGTTGAATGGAGCATTGAAGGTCAAAATAAGATGTTGTGAGACTGCCATTAACCATGGTCCGAGCTTGCCTTTTGGTGAAGAGCATTTGAATGTGTCATCTAAAGAGGGGACCAATTCTCAACCACTCAAGCATTTTGAGAATAAACTATGTGTACATCGTACTATGTGGTTAGAGTTTCAATTTCCAAGGGTGGCCAAGTTATTTTAGGTTGAGCGGGTTTCATGGTAATTTGGCATGGCCCACGATGTGCCCCCAGAGCCATATGTATGGGTTAGAGCTATTATGGCACTAAAGAGGGTTGGAGTGAGACTAGGGCCCACAATAGGACATATAGTACCTCCAGGGCTAGACAAGGAAGATTTGGTGATAAATACGATAGATGTAGACAATGTAGGGTATATAGAGGCATACCATGCATGATGGAACTCACATCAATGGGTATTTATTTCCTATTTTAGTGGATGTGGCAGGGTTATAACAAGGAGGAGGAGTAGAGGCACAAGCACCTGCTCTCGATGGAGTAGTGGTAGAAATAGCGGAGCGTGAATATTTTTATAGTTAAGTTGTATGATTTTTTAGTTGGTCATGTAATGGCCATTGCTATCTAATGTGTTGTTCTTATGGTTATATGTGATGTATATTGGTCATTAATTGTGAAAACATCTATCTGCACATTGACGCAGAATGTGCCCACCGACATACTCGCAGGTGGAGGCATGTTAGAGCATGTAAATGATATTGCAGGAAAACATTCTCATTTGTTTGATCCACTTGCAATATCAGTAACAATGTGTACCATGCTGCTGGATGAGAGGGATGAAGCACGAGAGGACAAATGATGAGATATAGAGGCGGTGGGTGGCGGTGTTCTACCATAGGATGCATTTTTTTCATTTTGTTGAGTTACAAAGTCAGTTTATAGAGTATATGACAGAGAATACCCTATTGTGGAGATAGATATAGAGATATAGGGGCCATGATCAATGATGTAGGGTGAGTGGTGAGGCTTCTAGTTCAAGAGCTCTTTCATTGACAAATAGTAATAAGGATGATGAGATTTTATATATTTTGATGTGTTGAGGTAGGGGAGTTTCCCCTAGTGATAGGGTTTATTGTAACTATGATTTTGACCGATATATATATATATATATATATATATATATATATATATATATATATATATATATATGGAGCATTGGAATTTGTTGTTATATTTTTTGTTTATTGACTATGCAATGTGATGATTGTGTGTGCATATGTTAATGTATGATATGTCGATTATTATTATTATATTCGATGTGTGATATTGTGATGATTAGGATTCATATTTTTATATATGATGTGTTGATGATTGTTATTATATTGGATGTTTTGATGTGGTGAATATTGTCATGATGATTTGATTTAATAATGTATAGTTGTTGATGATGAGTAATGATAGTATAATGATTATGTGCCGAGTAATATGTATGTAATATAATTGGGATGTGTGATAGATAAAAGAGTACATTGTATGTATGAATAACATTGTGATGAATGGTAAAGTAAAAATGAATAATGTGAAATAGTATATGAATAAGATGATCACAAGAGTGTAGTGAAGCATGTGTTATTATGATAAAGAGGGGGGGAGGAAAATAACAATGCCCCCCAGCGTATAGATGAGAAGGTTCATTTATATAAGACCCCTTAGCAATAAATAATGAACCATGAAGTAAGAGTACACCATTAGGAAGTGAAATGATTTGGTGCACTAGATGAATCAATAAAGCATGTGAAGAGAGGTTCTTATTATAGCATACACTTGAAAAGTCATGTCATAACTATAAGAACACAAGTGCATCATTGGGGGGTAAGGTGACAAAAATCACCTACCAAAAACAAAGCCGACGAGAAGCAATGGAGGCATGTGGAATTAAAGTAGCATAAGTGTATGATCCAAACTAAATGTCATGTGGATTGACACTAATGATGGGTGAAGAGGTGATGGGAAGCTTAAATACCGAGGGTTGTGGAACCCAATGTGTAGTCATAACATGATGCAGTAGATGAGATGGTGCAACAATAGATGGATGAGATTGAGAGTGCACATGTGTAATAACCTATGGTGGTGGATGGAAAATGACCTTAGAAATAGATGAAGGAGATAACTCAACCGGAGTAGCAGCATGCATACGAGGGAGTTAAGATATAGACCACTCATGTGAGTGAGATCTAAAGGAAATGATTCCCTTATTTTCTAATTATTGCAAGTGATTATGAAGGGCATAATAGTTGTTATCACTATGGTGATTGATACGATGGTAGTTGCACTAAGGTTTATTACGTTGGCATTGCAAGCGATGTGGTGGATTGTGTTGATTAGAAGGTAAGCTGATTAAATGTTTGTTAAGAAAAGCATGCAGCACATCATGGGGTCTAGCATGATGTAAAAAATGTAATGGTCCTCACGAAATAGGTGAAGTCTGTGGTGTATCTTGATGCAGAGTAGGAGATGGAGGATGTGTAGGTAATGGAGTAGACTGAAATTTTTTATGAGGTGGAGGAGATGGAGACTATGTAGGATGCTCAACATATGGGAGAAGAGAAGAACTGGATGATGTAACCATATTAATAATAGGAGGATGATTGATAACATATGTAGTAATGAGATCTTGTTATAAATCAATGACCCTATATCATAAAAGTGTGAATGATTCACATGTTTCATATTGCAATCTTTTTGTTAAGGGGGGAATCAAACCGTGAAAAATGATAAACTACTTCTCTAAGTCAATAGGATGAAATACTAATTGGTGCATACAAGTATTGAACTGTAAAATGTAATCAATGATAGGTTCGATTTTTCTTTGATGTAAACTATGTAGATGATCATACGTGACTTTAGGGCCATTGTTGAATATGAATCAATGAATAAAAACTTCTTCCATATCACAATAGGTACTAATAGATCTAAAAGGAAGATGTGTGTACCATTGGAGAGCATCATCTATGAGACTATGGAGAAAGGATTTAAGTAATAATCGATCATTAGAATATGAAGCCATAGCCATACAATAGTGTTTGATATGCAAGTAGGGATTTCAAAAACCATCAAGACCTAAAAAATGTAGGCATAACAAAATCCTTAGGAAATGCTGAGATGTTAATATTTTTTAGAATAGGATTTCCATGCAAGGAATTATTATCAATGGAAGCGTAATAGTCCTTGATTTCTAATGTGAGATATTGGACCTGAGACTTTAAGTGACCAACAACATGCATGAGGGAAAAAATATCCTATGAAGGGATAACAGAGGATGGCAATAATGTGTTAAAAAATTGGAATTTTCCTTTATGAGTAATCATAGGAATATCAAGAGGAGATATAGGAGATTTCAATGCTAAGGGAACACTAGATGTTGGTGCCGAAGAGGTAATAGGTGGTGAATGACATGGGACATCCATAGAAATAGTAGGACTAGCATCAGAAACATCCGTAGGAGATGGGGATGAAGTGGTAGGACGAGGTGAACTAATAGGAGGAGATGAACTAATAGACGGAGATGAAGTGAAAGGAGGAGATGAAATTATATAAGGAGATGACTCATGCATGTTATTATATACACTCGTAGAAGAATATAATAGCAGAATGGGGGATTCACAATTATTAGTATACAAAGAAGTGGAATCATGACTATTAAGCGTTTCATTGAAATCAAACAAAGATTCATATAGAAGGATATCATTAAGCATGTCATCAACATAGAATTAAGGATAGGGATAAATAGTATGTGATGTGTTAATGATGTGAAATATTTTTATAAGTGTGAGAAGAAACTATAGAATCATCTGAACTAGTACGAGTAACATAAGTATGCACATGTTTATTATCATCAAGACCAAACATGCAATTAATAATAGCATCATCTAAGTTTTCATTAGAAATTTCATAAGGAGGGGTGTAGGTAACTATATAATAAGGTGTACAATGAGTAAAGCTCATCAGATCAGAAAAAATTCCAATGGTAGAATTTTCAAAGATAGTAGGCATATTACATTCGTTAGCTAAGAGTTGTTGCTGAGTATCATCCGAAAGAGTAACATCACAATATAGTGTAGTGAGCTCAACAATAGTTTCTTCATCATAAATGGGGTTTATAATCACATGAGGCATGACTAGAAAAAAAGGAGAAGAGCTATCCTTATCCATTAGGGTTTTATTGGATCTTAGGGAAAATAGTTCTAAGCTACGGGTTCACCAAAATGATTCAATAAAATCTAAATATTTTATTTAAATCTAAATGTAAAACTATGATATAAATGATATGTAATAAAATATGAATTCTAATCAATTTATTTTATTTTATTAATGAAAGGAAATGATAGTGATAATGTACTTACCCTGACCTTTCTTACCTCACAATGACCTAGGAATGAGTAGTTTTATGAAACAAAATAACAGACTGTCATAATGAACCACAAAAATGCTACAAACATGGAACTAGCTAGACAAAGGTGACTGGAGAGGGATGGGATTTCTTGTGGTGCCATGGTCTACAAAAAGGTTATAACCTAATTCTGATATGGTTGCTAGGGCTTCACACTTATTCATCTTTGGTTGTGTGTATGTCTCACTTAGGTCGCCGAGATACCTATAAACTTACAACGAAGAAAGTGCCTGCAAAACCCTCCTAAAAACTAAAGATGCAAAATGTGGGGTTGGATTGTCCTCACCCTTCATAATGGTGGACTTATAACTGAGTGTTGCACTACATCTCAGACCCAATGTAGTTCTATGTGCTTATGTGTGTAATAGTGCTCGTAGGTTGTGCTCGCGCCAATGACGCTAAGATAGCATGTAATAACTAAATAAAAATGCAAATGTGTGGATGTAATATAATATACTCCCCTTCTTATGCAGTGTGAATGAAAAATAATGGCCCAAATGTAGTCCCTTGCTCTATGTAGATAGTTAGTGCTTGATAAGAATATTTCTCCCATATAATGGTATATATGATGTGTTTATATAGGGATCTCTTATTCAAATTTCGACACTAATGACCCGACATGCCGACTAGTACCTCGTGACGTGAGAGGGAAAACCAAAAATACTGAC
Organism: Taxus chinensis; assembly: GCA_019776745.2. NCBI lineage: Eukaryota > Viridiplantae > Streptophyta > Pinopsida > Cupressales > Taxaceae > Taxus > Taxus chinensis. Next base: position 884,022,115 of record CM034151.1, read on the forward strand.
CTTAAATGTCAAAACTAATATCAAACATAAAGAGGATAGGGGTGCCTAGGATGGAAAAAAGTGTCTGATGCTACAATCTATCCCTAGGCGCTAGTGTTCAGAGACAAGTGACATAAAATGAGTGATAACTGATAGATAAGGATCCCTAAGGCCTGACTAGAAATGTGTGTATGAGTGACTAGCATGCAAGAAAAAGAACAATAAATACCAACAAGACAATGGATGGACTATGGAATGGGCCATCATTGAATACTTTAGTTGCTTAAGATCCATATATAAAACAACATACTTGACGTATAATAATATTAGTAAGTGTGTGATTTTGTGTCTACAGTGACTCAACAAAGAAATGATAATAAGGAATTGATTAAATGGGATGTTGAAAAGGGTTCCAAAAAAAATAATATTAAAAAAAAATCGGATGATGGTTTGAAAAAATCACATCTAACCATAATGTGATAGGGGAGAAGCAATACATGTAAAAATTAAAAATAAGCTCCTGAGAGAGAAGTACATGATCAAAAATTTTAAATACCCAATCACATCCTTCTTGAATATTGGTCAAAGTATACCAAGTTTGATCCTTAAATTCCTACCATCATCTGAGCAAAGGATCAGAAAGCCCCTAATAGATTTTAAAGAAATACCAAGCCGCACGCTCGGCGATAAACTAGTGCATTGGGAGGGCGTTGAATTTATCATCCAAAATTTCTCTCATATTAAAGTCACCACACACCATGCAGTAAGTTAATGGTAAGTTGTCACCTAACCATTTCCATAATGGTGTTCTTTTAGAGCCATCATTAGGATCATAAATATTAAGAATACCAAATAAAATATCATTAATGGTCATTATCACCCATACGACCCGATTTGAAGGATCTTGGCCCAAGGAGGTGATTAAGGCCAATAATTTTGAGGCTATGGAAATAATAGCACAATATTTTCCATCAATGTACTAAGTATGAAAATGCGAAAAACCTGGAGCAATACAAGTTAGCTTATTCTGAAGAAAAAAATCCACAAATTATAATTTCGTGTGGATAAATAATATCAAGGAAGCTGAAATGTTGGCAAAATAATTAAATAGAATATTTTTGAGAGGTCTCTGTAATGCCTCTAACAATCTACAAGATAAAATTATTGAAAAATAAGCCATATCAAACTACGTCTATGTGTCTGGTGCCATCCTCTGAGCCAAGAATGGAAAAATTATTATTAAGTGAGATCTAGTCTTAATTATAAATCTCAACATAAATGGAGTGGCATTTGACTCAATTATCTCCTTGCACCCCATGGGACACCTCTTGAGGTGGAATGCGAGAGTGTCACAGAGGAAGAGATGTTTAAGTGAGATTCTTAGTATTCTATGACCGTGACGAAAAAAATAAGCTCTACGATGGTTTGGAAGGAATCAAAACCGACGAGTGGCATGGATCCAATCCTGAATCATCCTTAGAAAGAGGTGGGGGGGTGAGAGGGGGTAGGTTTCACCAAAATATTTGGTTTCACACCAGATTTCTTATTATTCCAAACTTTATTCCAACCATCAGTTGACACATCACTTTTGGGCTTGGAAACTAAGGGTTGTGTTACTAATGGCTTGGAAGGAAATACTAGAGGAATGTCACGAATGTGGTTTTCTAGGTCTTGATAGTGAAAGCATGTTTTGGGGTGGTTGAAATAAACCACCTTTTGAGAAATCTGTAAAGACCCAATTTGAATATCTGGGTGGTACCGTAGATCTTTCGCGAGGTCAACTTCGACACTAACTCACTTATTGAGACGACCGTAAAAAATTCTCTTTCTCATGGAATATCACCCTACTAATGAGTTTCAGTATCACTGGAAGGAAATACTAGAGATGAATGGGAAGTACAAGAAATTCAATCTAAACTATAATTTTAAAAGAAACCTGGTTAGTGGGGATAAAATCAAGAGTCTAATTAGAAAGAACTAATATAGTATTTCCTAAATACCAAAAATCTAAATTAAGGAGGAGGGCTTGGAAATGAGAAGGCTTGCGAAATTAAAAGAGATAAAACCCTTTGATGATGTTAGAGATACCTAAAACTAGGATACCATTGGAATCCCAATGGTTCTTTATCTAATTCGGAAGATAGAATTTTGAGGGAATGCAGCCAAAGAAATAAGCAATAAGGAAATTGTTATGATACCATTTGACCACAAAGTCTAAACATTCATCATAAATAACAACTTCTGATGATGATTCAGAATGCATACCTCATGGTAGAATTTTGGCACAAACTTCCAAGAGTGTTTGGGAGCCATTTTCACCACCAATTGCAACATTCATTTCAATGGAAGGAGATTTGGTCATTTATAGGCAACTCACTACCTTAGCGGTGGGAAAATAATCAATTTAATCTATGATATGAATGAAGGGATAATCCTAGAAAGGATAAATGGGAATAGTTCAAGAAATGGCATATATCAAACATATGTATAAAACCATACCAGATCTGAAGTCATTCTCCGATGAGTAGAGCCCAGATGGCTAATACATACTCTATTTTCATAAATAAGGTTTTTAATTTTTTTGTTATTCTAATAATTCATCCCCCCATGGTCCATAGAAACAATAATATGGTCAATTATATCATATCATTTTTCAAAATCTATATCACAAGTTAGGTGGCCACATGTCAGCTCAAGAATAGATTTGACAACATCATGAAACAATGTCCCATCCCTATAAAATCACATCCACATCCTCCCATTTTCATCAAACTATTTCATATAGAATCTATGACTCATTTTTTCTTTTGTTATTGCATTTAGAATATAATGGAAGACTCGAATGCACTAGAGCATGAAGATTGTGTATTGTTTGGTCTTCTTGGGAAGAATAAAGAAGAGGAGACACATTGGCAACATCGCATTGGCCATGTAGGTGATGTTCACCATGTTTCCCCTATTTCTCAGGTCTACATGGAGGATCCCCAACAACATTGATAAGGGAAAAAGAAACCCCACCAAGGAGGTTTATGGGAAAAATCCATCACTCAAACAGATCCTAAGAAAGTGAGGAAATTCATCCCGAAGGTATTCTATGAGGTAATCATTCTAACTCTGAGACTCCTTTTCCTGATGTTGTGCCTAATTTACAAGCATTTCTTAAATATGGTCACTAGTTCAAATCATTTACCCTAGTTTGGTACTTTGTTTGCTGAGTCTTCCCTAAAATCCTATTGAAATAATGGGTTCATAACCATTGGCAACATCATGGAGTCAAGCTCGAGGAAGTGCAAGACCTTACTAAGGGATTTTCCTTGTTCCATTTCAACAATGATGAGCATTACAAAGCCATTGTTAACTATGGTGCTTTGTTTATTTGAAACAAACTAGTTGTTTTTTCTCATTACAAGGGAATCCCAAGTTTCAAAAAAATCCAAGTATAAAATCCCAGTTTGAGTGGAATTTCTTGGGCTCCCTCTCCCTTTGTGGAGATTGGTTGAAAATTTAATCAAACCTTTGGATTGACTTATTTGTTTAGAACTGTCCAATTTTTTCAACGCTCGCCCTAAAAAGCATGTTTGTGTTGAAGTGGATTTATCCAAAGACCTAAAAGACACCATTGAAATACAAGTTGGGGAACTCATTTTTCTCAAGAAGTGCTTTACATTAACTTACCTAATGCTTGCTTTTGTTATCAAGCATCTGATTTCTAGAAAAAGTCATAAAATAAATGAGAGAGGTGTGGTTCTACTAGCTCTATGGGTGATTGACTGGAGCAGTCCAAAACTCAGCAACCTTTTAAGATTCTTTGTCAAGAATGTTGAGCTGTCTAATAATGTCTAGAGGAAGTAGGGATGTACTAAATACTAGTGAATGTAATCCAATGTCAAGATCTAATTGGTCTTCAGGCCCATTTGGTTGGGGAAACCATAGATCACAACCGTAAACTCTTGGTGATTGTGGTCCTTGAATGGTCATATGTGAATCCTAGACTCTATTGTTGGGGGCATTCTAATATTCATAAGCCTTGTCAGCATTGAAGTGTAAAGCATTGAGTTGTACAATACGATTATATTATTGTGATGTTGTTTTGAGGAAAAACACATGATGTCTATTATTTATGTTCGTGAGAAGTTTGGGCATGTGCGGTAGGGGGGCCCTTGGATCACAAACGTATGTTATTTCTTGCTATGGTTTAGGCATGGTCATGTTTTTATTTTTGCAATTTTAATCTACAAAGGTAAATAACAACCTAATCTAAGTAAATAAAAGATACACTATATTTTTGTATTTTCCAGTATAGAAGAAATAAAGCAATAAACAACAATCTAATCTAGTTTAAACTAATATTTTGTATTTTCTCGAACTTTATGGTTGTTGTGGAAATTGTTAAGAGGGAAAGTGGGTATGAATGGGTTGAAACTGTTGTCAGAAAGGGTTAGATACTGAGTAATGTAAATCACCCGTGAAAGGGAGTTGGGAAGTATTGATAGGAATGCTAGATGTGAGAAGGTCATACCGTCCATATAGGGGGTATGATGTTTGGGCATATTGGCTAGGGAAACTAGTGGCAATAGTGATCGAAGAGGTGAGGGGAAGATTAGTATTGATTTTTGTGTTGATTGGTGGAATATTGTGAGGAATAGGAGTGAATATCTAGGTAGTTTGATGAGATGAAGGATTGGTGGAAGAGAAAGAAATATGGGCTATGAAAAGTTCATTTACTTCCAATTGGGTGGTTTGGGGAATGGTCTGGTAAGGATAAACTTACTAGAGTGGTGGACCATCTAAGGGAATTTGATTTGATCTCCTAAGGAGATAATCTTGGAGTGATATGGGATTGGCATCAAGAATCTCTTAGAACATAGTATCACTGAGAGAAACCTTAGAAGGTTCGATGGGTTCCGATCTAATATAAGATTGGGTAGCAGGCCTAGACAGGAACAATTGATAATGTAAGAATGGATTGGTCTCTTCTACGGTTATAGTGTGAACAAGGGGTCCTTGGTGAGACATATTAATGAGAGGCTGAGTATCCATGAGAGAAGGATTCAAGAGCACAGATGAGGTAACTATTGTTGTAAATATTTGAGATGAGGAACTATTTGAAGAAATACTTTGTTCCATTTTCTTTGTTGTAGATCAAGTGATTATGAGCATGAAATAGGAGAAAGTTTTATGTTAAATAAACCAAGGAAGTTAAGAAGATGGTTATATTTATGTCTTTTGATTATTAAAATGTGAAAAAGAAAATAGGATGGATAACGAGGTACTTAGGGAAAAGTAATCTATATTTGGTTTCAAGTTTTGTTATGGCTTGGAAAGTCTTAGGTGGATTCCTGTCGGGTGATGAAATCCCAATCACTTAACTGGGTGATGGGATGTTTTGATGTGTTATTTTAGATGTGTGAGGTTTGGTTGTGTTTGATAAAGTGTGAGATGCAAAAGGTAAACCCCTACTTAAACTATGTGAAAAAGCAGGATGCAAAAAAGAAAGGTTCTTTTTAAACCAAAATGAAGTGTGATATTTAATGAGGAAATAGATAAGAATAAAAAAATGTGATACAAAAAGAAGAAAATAGGGAAAAAGATAGAAATACTTGGATAGTGTTTTTCCTATTTTTCTGAACTCTTGAGTGATGAGCGATCCAAGCCACAAACCCAACATGAGCAAACAATAAAGTGGAAGCTTGCACTGCATTGCAAGCAAAAGATAGAAAAAGAAAATACAATAGAAATAAATGCAAGAGATCAACTAATGGATTGTCCCACCGGGCGTGCCTGGAATTTTTTAGTATTTTCTCATTCATTTCAAATTAATGAGTTAGCTACTAAAGAAAGTACACAACTTAGAAATGTTAGAGGGTTTATGTTACCTTAGATGCAAGATAGATGTACAGGCACACAATGGCTGAATCAAATACTTATTATGTGCAAATAAGATGAACTCAATACAAGATCGATTAGATAGATTTATGCGGGGGTTTCTTGACCAAAGTCAGATGTAAGAAGTGAATAAATTCCTTTTACAGATGTCAACCCCTGTTTGTTTAGAAAGGGTGAAATAAAACAAATACAACAGAAATTATGAAAAGAAAAGAATATATTGAATCTGATAATAATTAAAATCTGATCTGAGATTTGATTTGATTGAAACAACAATAAGTTAATGATTACCTAGTTTGGGTCGACAATGACCTGGGAAAAAGGATCTGGAACAACAAGTAAAATATGCATACCTTACAAGATCTGGAAGTAATCTGGATACAACAAGGTCTTGTGTAGGTTGGAATCAACCTATAGGAGAAACGTGAGGGAGTAGAAACGAGAAGATAACATAAAATAGAAATTAGAAAGGTGGATTGGAAATAAATACCCCTAGTCGAAGGTGACCAAGGGTGCAAATAAGCTAGCTCTGATGCAATAGAGGGACATGATGGTGGTCTTAGTAGACTGAATAAGGTATAAAATACATGCAAAGAATGGAAATGGATCTGGAAGTAAAATAAACATTTGTAGAATGGCCGAGCCAGTGGACCTGATTTGGGAAACGATGATTGTAGCTAAGCAGACATGACCAAGAAAAGGTAAAGTAGAAAATTAACCTACAAGAAAAGGAGCTGAAATAGAAGGATGCAGAGTGATCCTTAGATGTTACATAAACTTCTATGTACCTAAAAAAATGTTATCCGCAAGAAAAGAAATGACAATATGATAAAAATATGATTAAAAAAATACAAAAACAATGATAGTGTCACAAAATATGGTCGCAAGTGATGTAAACATGTCTGATGGAGTTATGAAAGGTCTGTGGCTTCTTCAACAATGCTCAAGCATGTGATAGAGATTCCATAGGTCACATGGAATCTTGGATGTTCGTATGCATCTGTTGATTGTTGTCTCTTATTATGGAAAGGAAGGATTCAGTTTTATAGGGTTGATGATGACTTGGCTATTGTTTGGTTAAGTGAGAGGCATATTTATGGGTTTTATCTTGCCATTGTGAGTGATCATGGAAACATTAGAAGGATAATTATATGTGGAAGGAGGAGAATGAGGTGGAGGAGGATAAGAGGAACATTGATGTTCTATGGGAATACTAGATGTAGGCTTAGGAGACACAATAAGAGGTGTACTAGTGGTAGGAGTTGAATCATCATGAGAAACAACTTCAAAAGTATAATAAAGAGGAGTAGTAAATTCATAGTTAGCAGTCTTAGGAAGTAACATCATCAATAACATGTTCATGATCAAAAGCATAATCAACATCACTATCAGTCATATTTTCACAAGCATCTCCTCAAGACTATCATCAACATAAAGAGAAGTATTAGGAGTACTAATATAAGATTTATCACTGCAATCATTAGAAACATTTTCAAAAGTATGAAGAGTAGGAGATATAGCTTTACATTCATCTCAAATACTAATTAGAAGAGGCATCATGCATATTTACATTTTCAACATAAGAAATTTAATTATTGATATCCATATTGTCACAAACAAGAACATGATCAAGCAAAGAATCTAAAGCAATATTATCATGTGCTATAAGATAAGGATAAGAAGGTGCAACAACATGGGTGAATATGGAAGATGAGGGAGAACATAGAGTAAATATTTGGTATAGAGATACTATGCAAATGTTAGGGGTGTCTCTAGACACAAAATTAAGCAATTTGGGTAATTATCTAATCTTGATTACATACTACTATTCATATGATTCCTAAGTAAGAAAATTACTAATCAACCCATGTATTTGGCCACATTGCTTTGGCTTCTGTTTCCACTTTTAGTATTACACCATTACTTTCTCAGTATTCCTTTCTACTCTTCAGTATTTCTCATCCTGGACACCAATGCCTACCCTAGACACTAGCGCCAAGTGCCCTTGTTCCTTTTGGGAACCCCTGACCCCCTTTCTACTTTAGTCACTCTTTTTGGGTCCTTTCTAGTCGTTTGACTATCTTATCTTTTTTTTAGTTGGAATTTAAGGGGTTAATTATGAAATTCAAGAAAGAGAATCATATAAATATAAATTTATGTGATCATAATAAAGGACCAACTACTAAGCACTATCTATCACCACATAAGGTCACATCTATCAAGGCATATGAGATCTCCATTGCATCCACCTAGGACCATCACAAGGGACACAAGGGATGGTTTTCTGTAGACACTTCATAGGAGGGAAGTTCATTATATTCCATGGATACATTTATTACATTCTACATCTAATGACTTTCTCGCTATCCAAGCGCGAAACACACAAGAGAAACCTAGGGCACAATTATGCACAAACACAAAAATAATTACATAGGGTATGAGATGTAGTATAGTGCTCTACTGTACGTTCAATATTATGACAGTTGAGGATAATATGACCCCTCTTTTTGCATCTTTCTCTTTTTCGGATTTGATGTCTATTTGAGGGTTTCATAGGTTCATTCTTCATTGCAGGTTTTCAACGACCTCAGGTATCTTGGTGTGATCTTATATCGATCAAAAGATACTAAATAAGAACAACTTGTGATGCATCAAAGGAGGTTTTATTAGCATTTTCACAGAATTGGGTGCCCATAATAAGGACCAGGGTGCCCACGGGCGCCTCTATCCCTCTCTAGGTGCTGCAGTCTATCATGTTCCTCCAATTTTTTCATTTTTTAAAGCTTTGGTAGGATGATTAATTCTTTGTATTTTCTAGTTTTCCAACTCTGTGCATTCTCTAGAACTATGTGAATTAGCTCAATCTTTCTACCCTCTCCTTATAATTAGGGTTTTCAATTTATTACTTAGTTTCTTTGGGTGTAATCTTTGTATTTTATTTTTATTCATTTACCGTGTCTATATATATATATATTATCTTAATCAGTGTCATGGCCAATATGAATGGTGTTTTGGAAAGAAAGAAGTTTTTTTATGATTGAGGGATCACAATGAGGATTGCGGGTAGAGACCTTGGAATTCATATTCTATAGAGGTATCATCAAAAATAGGTTACAATCATGTATCGAACATATTATGTTTCGGATATGAAGACCTATTTTTAGCCACGAGGGTTTTTGGGATCCTAGGACAAGGAATTCGAATAAGGGAGGTTTCACCACTTGATTTAATAAAAATTGTATTCAATATAATTTTAGAGTAACTAATATGATAAAATACAATAAAAATACAAATGCTAAGCACTCAATAAATACAAAAGTATAAGAAAATAGGAGAGATAAAATAATTGATTGATTTCCTGTGTGATCTAGAAATGAGCCGGGAAATGTAAAATGTTAGAAAAGATCCAAAAAAATCACAACTACTCCCTATGAATTTTAGGAACTGAGAATGATTCTAGATAGGGGCTCTAGATATGTGATAGAGGTGCCTTGGTGCTAGTGACTTCTTCTAGGCGTTGGTGACTATGCAGAGACTCAGGATCTGCTTTCTTCTATGTCACTACCTGATTTCACTACTAATTCTTGTTAGTTACTTGATATTCAATATTTGATCATCGAAGGTACCTGTAACCTAAAAAAAACCATATCTACCTACACAAGATCACAAACACATCAAATGTGAATGAAATATGTAAAATGTGAAGTCAAAATGACCCCGATGGTCACCCGAAGAGTGAAATTATTATCGAGTGTTGCACTACATTCTAGACTTCATGTATTTCTATGTTCTTATTTGTGAAATAGTTTCCTTAGGTTTCCATTACACTAATGACATTGAGATAACATGATGTAGCTAGATAAAATGCAAATGTGTGATATGGAATTCAACACTTCCCATTACTATGCAGTGTATGCATCCCAAAACTATAGTCCCTTTGATGGTAGTGATAGTATGTAGATGTGATTTCCCCTTAGAATTTCCATCCAAAATAATAGTGTGTATGTTGTGTATATAAATGGATATCTTGTTTGAATTTTGACACTAGTGAAAAAAGGATGACTATGCACACATGATGAGGATAATAAAAACAAAAAGGACAACTAAAAATGTCAAAATATGTAAAAAAGAATAAAAAGGACATGAATGCTTAGAATGGAAATAGGTGCTTATGTGCTAGTGTCCAGAATGGGTTATGGTGTCATGGGATAAATGATGATGGATGTGAAAAGACACATAGACAGGGATCACTATGACCTGAGTAGAAGTATATACAAAAATGACATATGTAAGGGAGAATCACAATAAAAATCAATCTAAGAGTATGGATGGAAAAAGTATTGTGTCACTAGTGAATACTTTTCTTACTTAAGATCTATGTATATAATAACATACTTGACGACATAGTAAAATAGTAGTATGTGTGTAATTTTGTGTCTACAAAAGGTGCCAAAAATATTGATAGGTACCTTGGTGATAATTAAGGTATGTTCTAAATGGGTTGTGAGATGCCTTTCAAAAGTCATATTCAGAAAGGGTCAAAAAGGAGTCATCAACAAAATGACCATTAATAAGATGAATCGCATGATCAGGTTAAAAAATTCCCTGAATGTGGCCTTGACCAACACATCGAGCAATAAGATAGCCTAAGACATCGATGGCTAAGACAAACAAGGAATGCACTAGAGGGCACCCATGTCCAAGAGATCAAAAGAATCCAATCAAGGAGGACTTATGTCTATTGATGGTAAGGAAAAGATATGCATTTGAGAACAGAGTTCAAACCACCTAGGTGAAAAATTACCCAAATACTAAGGGTTGTGAGTATAAACAAAATAAATGACTATTCGATACTATCATAAGCCTTTTCAAAGTTTGATTTTGAGAAACAAAAATAATCATAGAGATAACTGACCCCATTCCATTCCTTCCTAGTCTACTATAAGATTATCAAAAATTTAGTGGCCTTTGACAAATCCCATCTACTTAGTACATGCAATCTTGGGTAGAAGATCAACAATACGAAGAGCCAGGGACTTAGCAATTTTTTTTCTAAAAAATGTTCAATAAGGTGACAGGCCTCAAACTAGTAATTTTCTTTGGATTATGAGCCTTAGGAATGAATTTAATGTTTCCTTGATTGATGAAAATGCCAAGAGAATTGGAGTGGAGAGCTTCATTATAGACCTGGAGTAAGTTGGGACTAAATAACAACCATGTCACTTTGTAGAATTCACAATGAAAGAAATCCAATCCCAAAGACTTATCATCAACTAGGAATAACATAACTAAATATTGCTCATCTAAAGAAAGAGGAACATTACATCAGTCATGATCCTTGGGAAAAAAAATTTACTAGAACCACCTTGATATATTGTTACAAGGTGTCAACTCACTTGTTTGCAACCTTTTCAACTTAGAAAACTAACCGATAATGCTCAACAAAGGCGTTTGAGATCTTAGGAAAATCCATGAGTTGTTGTTGAGTAACATGAATATATTTGATCTACTGAAAAGCATGCTTGGTCTAAAGGGATTTGAAAATTTTCTTTGACGCTTTCTCTCCCACCTTGAGCCAATACATCTTTGAATGGATCTACACACCACGACTTGAGTGAGATTCCATGAGTTAAGCTTGTGTTGAGTATCAATAGCCCATAACTAAAGAGTTATATAGAAAGGATTGGACTCAATAAGAATATATATCCTTATGAATTCTTTATGTAGAGCCAAGTCAGCCCATTTATGCACTTGAAAAACCTACTTACCAAACCTTAGGAGGAAATAGGTAGTGCACTGAATTACTGCTTCCCACAACTTGTTTCAGGTGGTAGCAAAAGGGGGAGGTGGTGCCATGTTCCAAACTCTAGAAAAAATCAAGACCACACCTAGGTGAATCAACAAGGAAACATTAAGAAGTAATTGATTAGATGGGAATTTGAAATTGGCCCCATGCCAAATAATCTTAAAAGAAATCAAATGATGATCTAACAAAACACATCTGACCACACCATGATAGGGAAGAAACCTTGCATGTCAAAATACAAAATAGTCTACTGAGATAGAAGTGTGTGATCAAACCATTTAAATACTCAATCAAATACTTCTCAAAGATCGGTCCAAGTATACCAAGATTGAGACTTAAATTCCTACTCTCGTCTGAGAAAAGGATCAAAAAGTCCCCAACGAATTTTAAAGAAATACCAATTCGCATGCTCACCGACACATGAATGCATAGGGAGGGTGCTGAATTTATCATCTAGATGTTCTATCATATTAAAGTCGCCACACACTAGCCACTAAGCTAAGGGTAATTTCTCACCTAACCATTTCCATAATTTTTTTCTTTCAGAGCCATCACTAGGAGCATAAATATTAAGAATACCAAATGAAAGATCATTAATTATCATTATCACCCACATAGCCTGATTTGAAAGATCTTGGCCCAAGGAGGTGATTAAAGCCAAGAATTTAAGGGATATGAGAATGATACCACCATCTTTGCCATCAATGTGTTGAGTATGAAAATGCTAAAAATATGGGAGCAATACAAGTTAGTGTATTCTGAAGCAAAAAACTATAAATTTTAATTTCATGTAGACAAACAATATCAAGGAAGCTAAAATGATGGCAAGATAATTAAACAAAATATTTGCAAGAGGGATCTGTAAGGTCCATAACATTCCATGAGATAAAATTCATGAAAAATAAGACATATCAAACCTTCCCTGCCCATCTAGTACATAATTCTCTGAGCCAAAAATGGTAAAATTTTTCACAACTGGGATCTAGTCTAAATTAGAAAGTTCAACATGAATGGAGCTGAGTTGGAACTGATTATCTCATTGCACACTATGGGAAACCTATCAATGTGGACTATGAGAGAATCATAGGGGAAGATATTTTAAAGTGAGATTCCCATTATTCATTGCTCGTGAAGGAAAAACCTAGCTTTGTGATGGTTTGGAAGGAATGGAAACTAATAAGCGGGGTGGATCCGATCCCGAATCATCCTTATACAGAGGGGGTAGGTGTCATCATTGGAGTGAGTTTCACACCAAATCCCTTATTATTCCCCACTGTAGTCCAACCGTCAATCAGAGGATCACATTTGGGCTTGAAAACTGAGGTTTGCATCACTACTAGCTTGGAACAAGCTAATAGAGGAAAGTCACGAATGTGATGTTCCAGGGCCTGATAGCGAAATAATTTGTCGGGGAGATTGAAGTAAACCACATTTTAAGAGATACCTATGGACCTAAATTTATTATCAACATGGTCCTGCAGATCTTTCACGAAGTCAACTTCAACACAAACTCGCTTGTTAGGATGAGTGTAAAAAAATCTCTTGATCATGGCATATCACCCTCCCAATGGGTTTCACCATCTATGGAATTAAATACCAAATATGAATGATAAGTCCAAGAAGTTTCATCCAAACTAGAATGTTCAACAAAACCTAGCTAGTGAGGCTAAAATTGGGAGTCCACTAAGAAAGCACTAAAAGGGTATTTCCTAAATACCAACAATATACCTTAAGAAGGAGGGCTTGGATCAGAGAAGGATTGTGAAATGGAAAGAGATAAAACCATTTGGTGAGGGTAAGAATACCTGAAACTAGGATACCGTTGGAATCCCAATGGTTCTTTATCTAGTTCTAAAGGTAGGATTCTGAGGGAATGAGGCAACAGAAATAAACATTAAGGAAATTGTTACGATACCATTTGACCATAGGGTCTAAACATTCATCAGAAATAACAACATCCAGGGATGATTTAAAATGCATACCTCATCATATACTTTTGGAAAAAACTTCCAAGCATGTTTGGGAGCCATTTTCACCACCAGTTGCAACAGTCATTGTAATGGAAGGAGATTTGGCCATTTATAGGAAACTCACCACCTTAGCAATAGGAAAATAGCCCATTTACAATATGATAGGAACAACGGGAGAAACCTAGAAAGGGTAAAGGGGAACAGTTCAAGAATCGGTGTATCTTAAATGTATGCATAAAAACCTAGTAGATCCAAAGTTGTCTAAGTTAATGTTTTATTTATTTATTCAATAATAGTTAATAGTAGTATTGTTTCATTTATTTATTCAATAATGTCTAATAGCAGTATTTAATTATATTAATTTTTTTAATTTAAATCAATATTATGATAAATACATTTTTAAGCGAGATTTATTAGTGGTGTTCAATTTATATTAGATTTTCATTTTTGTAGACATAAAATCATACCAAGAGTTACATCATTCATAAGTGAGAAAACTATTAATTGTGAGCGATATTTGGACTCTTGTCTTTGTTTCTTATTTTCTATTTGAAATTAGACACCCTACAACCCAGTCGGAACTTTACTTTCTTATCTTTTATGACTTCAGACACCAGTGCCCAACTAGGACGCCAGCGCCTAGACGCCCTTGACCTATTTCCACTTTTCTCTCTCTTTTCGGCCTCTTTTTATATTTTGGGCATCCTATTTTCTTATGGGTCAGCCTTCCAGTTGTCAATTATGAAATTAAACCAAGGGAAACATATAAATACATAACTATGTGATCAAAATGAAGGACCAAGCTTTAAACATATTGTCTTTTACCAAAGCTTACATCCAAAGGTATCCAGAGCACTCAAAGGCATCCATCAAACATCAATACAAGCAATAAGGGACTGCATTTTATGCATACATAGCATTGGAAGGGGAATTTCATTCTATTCCATACACACATTTACGTCTTTTAGAAAGCTTTCTATCTAGTGCATATTGCACAAGGGCATCCTAGGGTATAATTTTCACACACTCACAAGAACTACATAACATATGAGATATAGTGTAGTACTTGTTATCCAAAATTTGCCCCCCAGAGTAAATTTTGATAACATGCATTAAATTCTCAAGTCCCAGGAAATTATATTGATTCAGGGAAAAAAGTCACGTTTCTAGGGTCCCCTCAGATTTTTTCTAACTCCCCTGTCCAAGTAGGAGAGAGCAAGTTCTGAGAAAAGGTAAAAATTTTGCAAAAAACAAGCTTGGGCCAGAAAAAGTCATTAAAAATGGCTAAGTCCTAGTCCTCGCAACAGTTGGGACATGAGGGACATCTGGGTGCGAACCGGCCGAAAGGCCGCCAAGCGGTCTGCGCAACATTTGGGACAAGTGGGACGTCGGGACACGCGGGATGCAGAAATCCGAACTGGCCGAAAAATGGAAAAAATTGACTAACTATTGAAACAGGCAGTCTGGGACATCTGGGCAGTTAGTACGCAGAGGACGTGAGTCAGACAAAAGGACTTAAGGCATCCCGGAATAGTTGGGCTGAAGGTACGCGAAGTACGTGAACCGGCTGGATCGGCCGAAATGAGAACTTTCATACCGGGACAGTTGGGACAAAAGTATGCGAACCGGCTGAACCGGGCGAATCGGAAGAATTTGTCCCAAGCAGTTCGGGACAAGTGGGACAAGAGTACGCGGTGGACGCGAACGAACCGGCCGGTTCGGCCGAAACAGAGGACTTTCGTATTGGGACATCCGGGCCAAAGGGACGCGTGGGACGCGGAAAGCCGAAGCGGCCGACAGCAAGGAAGAAAAGTCAACGTTTGGTCTGGAAACTTCAAACAGCCATAAATTTTGACTCCGAGCTCTGATTTTCATAAAAGAGAAATATATTCAGCTCCAGTCAGTTAATGCTCATTCCCGTCAAATGACAGAAAACGCCTTCCAGACCCAAAATAGCTGCCCGCACTCAGAAGGCCATAACTTTTGCATTTCTCAACGAAATCGCACAAAATTGGTACCGTTGGAATCATGGCTCCAAGCCCGACACAAAGTAATAAAGAAATTCCAGATTTGATGAGAAATTTATTGAGATTTTTAAGAAAACGTGGCCGGGTTCATAACAGTGTTTTATTTGGTAGTTGAGAGTGCAATTAAGAGGCATGGTCATCATTCTTTCTCTGCTGCAGCACATGGGACAGTATGGGGAGCCTTTTGCAAGTAATGTACAATAATTTCACTCCATTTAATACCTCTTATAGGTGGTTGAAGGACAGATTTCGGGATTTCCATTTTCCCTTCTCTTTTCCTTCTCATTTTTCTATAAATTGGAGTGTTGGGCTCATTGTAAAAGAGAGAGTTTTTGGGTAGCAAAGCTCTGCCAAAATTGCTTTGTGAATCCATTGTGTTGCAGGCTCTTGTAGTGGACTCCTTGCATGGTGATCCAGGCCCTTATCTTGTAATAGACTGAACTGTGCATATCATGAAGCAATAAAATATCAGTTTGTGGATGTATCTTCCCCTGCTGTGTTTTCTTGCATTCTTCTTGCCCCTTTAATATTTCTACAATAATATTGTGTCTATTATTATGTTCTTGCAGGGATCCATTATCATTGTGTATGCTTGGAATATTGTTGTGAATGCATTTTGCTAGATTATGGAGAACTGCCATCACCTCTTCTAGTGTGTACTTTGCTTCTGTATTTCACACATTTGGAGACTACTCTCACACCCTCCTTTTCTGGTGTATCACCGCTTTAGTGTAGGCTTTCATTTTATGCATTCTCTCTCCCTGGTCCCTTGGAAATTTAGATTAGAATAGTTAGCTTATCCTGCATTAGAATAGATTGTGGCAGGTAGTTTAGGAGCAAGAACCAGCTTTCTCTGGAGGTCTATCTCAAGTAGCAAGTCCCACAACTTAGAGATAGTACCCATGTTATCCAATCACACCGTGAGTTTCAAGTATATGCACTTGTATAAACACAAGGGTGCTGTGATTTAGTGATAACAGTACTCATTCGTAAGTTTACTCAGTTGGTGACCGTTGGTGTCAGTATGAATTCCCATATTGCATCTTTTTTTTTTGGATTTGATGCGGTTTTGTGGGTTTACAGGTGAACATCTATTTTGCAGGTTATAGGTACATCTAGTGATCAAAGTGCGGTATATAAATGACCAATAATGAATATCAATGACACTATTGTAACACTCTAGAAATTAGATTTTGAGCTCCTGCGCAGTCACAAGAACCTAGTAGAGGTCTTTGGTAACTAGACGCCATCACCCTAACCTAGGCACCCTAGTTTGGATTTGTTTCGAATGTCCCAAATTTTACAGTGCATAGTTATGACGGGTCTCTGGTATGTAGACACCCTCACCCTAACCTAGGCACCCTAGTTTGGATTTTTTCGACTGTCCCAAATTTTACAGTGCATAGTTATGACGATTTGACCTCTCTGTTCATTACTTTTCCAGCCGAGATCAGTTTGGGGAGAAGCACAAATAAGCTATGTCCTTTCCTCTCTCTCTCTTACATTTAGGGCTTCACGTGTACTTACTTATTGATTGTGTCAAATTATATCTAGCAATTGTATATCATAGTGTACATTCAGTTACTATGTAATTAGGGTTTTACAAATAGTTTATTTTTGTTAAATCTTTTTAGTGAACCCATCGCTCAAATCCCACCTCCTTTCTAGGGATTTATTCTTATACCTGTTACTCGTAGTGGTCGGTATAGGTATTTTTAGCATATAAATCTTCCTCCATTTACTCATAGGGTTTCTAAATCAATGGTTGAATCTAATAACCCATTTGCTAACTCAAGGTATGTTTGTCTCGAAGAAATTAAAGCATCTCATAGCTAAAAATCATATGATGAGAATACCAATGTTGATCAAGAATAATTAGACATGCTTACAAATCTTTTGTCAATCTTTGCACGTAAATCCTACGTATCTTTTGCATATCCCCCATGCTTTGCTAACTACTAAAAAAATCTCGATATGTCACTTCTATACCTCTTGTAGGTTTCTCCTCGGCTGTCATGGCCTCTACACAACCCCTTCACATTCATATCCTCCATTGCTATTACTACCGCTCCACTCATTCAAACCAATGCTTCTAATACACAACCTGGATATTCTTTAAATACTCTTGATGTAGACATAAAATTAGGCACTTGGGCACATTTCTAGGTCCTAATCACATACCACTATTCATATGATTCATAAGTGAGAAAACTAGTAATTGACATGTATCTTTGGCCTCTTTTCCATCTTTCTTGTCTCATATTTGGTATTGCACACCCCACAACCCATTCTGATATTCATTTCTTTATCTTTATTGACTCTAGACACCAAGTCCGAGCCAAGACGCCAATGCCTAGGTGCCCTCATCCTCTTTGGGCACCGCCGACCTCTTTGTATCTTACTCACCCCTTTTGGGCCCCTTTTATCTTTTGTGCATCTTTTTTTCTTATGGGTCGGCATTTTATTTGTACATTATGAAATTCAAACAAGGGAATCATATAAATACAAATCTATGTGACCATAATAGAGGACCCAAGCTCTAAGAATCTATTATCACCACTTAAGGGCACATCTAAAGGAATTCTAAGAGTATCAAGGAATCCATCTAGTATTCACTCAAGGGAAAAGGGAATGCATTCTCTGCATACATACATAGGAAGGATAAGTTCATTTTGACATCCACACATCTATCTAGATTGATACACCTAGCTACTGATCACTATCAAGTGAATCTTACAAAAGAGCTTCCTAGGTCATGATTTATACACACACACACACACACACACACAAGAACTACATGGAGTCTGAGATGTAGTGTAACATTTGGTCATAAGTTCACTTTGTTGGGTGACCATCTGGGGTTAGTCGGACTCCCCATTGGCATCTTTATTTTTTAGGATTTGATGTAGTTTGGGGTTTTAGAGGATATCATTTGTTTTACAGGTTACACGAAAATTATGTGATCATGTAATGACATACAGGTGACCAAAAAAATGAAGGTTAGTGATCACCTTGCAACACAAAAAATATATATTAGTGAACTCTTGCACAGTCATAGGAACGTAGCAGTGGTCTCTAGTGCCTAGATGCCCTCGCCCCAATCTAGGTGCCCTAGTACTAGGATCATCCAGGAAATTACACATTTTTTTGAGTGAGGTTGTGAAAGTATCCTCCTCCTAGTCATCGGTTTTCCAGTCTAGAACACTTTAGGATTTATTGCAAAATCAGCTAATTCTTTGTATTCCCTCTCTTGCACTTAGGGTTTAAATTTTCCTTTTCCTTATTGCTTTTGTCAAATTAGTGCTTTAGCATTTATTTATCATATGTGACTCTACAATATCTAGGGTTTAGTATTAATATAATATTTGTTAAATCACCTGATTTAACTTCTTTATATCAAGATCTACATAATTAAGTTCGTCAACTTCAAATGGCTACTTCTTGTGCATATCCATCTCTTAATTCCACCTTACTCATTCAAAATCATTTTGCAAACTCGCCATTTCCACTTATGTTCTTCCTCCAAACTTCGTCACTCCCAAGCTTCCCACTTTTAATGGCCATGGTGACCCTCTAGAGCATCTTAGATATTTTTATGTGGGCATGTCTTGATTATGCAGATGATCATACTTTGCTAGCTAATCTATTTCCTATGAGCTTACAAGATTACACCATGCATTGGTTTTACAATCTACCTATTAATTTGGTAACATCATTTACCAATTTATTCAACACTTTTCTCGCACATTTTTGAATCAATATCGGTTCTAAAATATCATATGCTCAACTTTCACAAATAAAAAAAGGATCTAATGAGCATCTAGATGAATATGTATTACACTATGAAAATAATCTAGCTAAGATGGCCAATGTACTCTACTATGTACCTTGGGATATGATAATATAATGTATATGAATTGATGAAGATTTTGACACGTGGCACACATCCCCTTAGTTAGTTATATGGGGTCACATAGGAATTAGTTATACTGGGTAATGAGTCGACCTACATTGAGATTAGGTGTTACCCATCCATTAAGAGTAATGCATGTCTATATAAGGGAGGTGAGTATCATTTCATGGGGTATGAGTTGAGTATTCTACTTGGTATAGGTATATTGGAGGTTTCCCCACCTCGAAGTGTATTCCAATCTTGGGATATTTTGGAGTTACTCCTTCCTTAAGGAGTATTGTATGGTGTTTCCCTACCTTAAGCATATTATTTTGTCATATACTAAATATTTGGGAATCTTGGCCCACCCATATCTCTTGTTTTGTTGTTATCTTCAACAAATTATTCATTTTCTATATGAAAAGATCTTATCAAGTGGTATCAAAGTGTCGATTTTGGCAAAAATTGGGTCCAAACCCTAATTTCAGAGATTCATCTATATTTTGAAATCAGAAGTGAATCTTTTTCTCATTTTTTTTACCACACTTGCAGAAAGGGTCTCAGAAAGCTACAATCCAAATTTCAAAAAACTTCAAGGTTTTTTTGTGAAAGTTATTGCATTCTTAAGGTTTTGCCAAAATTTGTTTCATAGGCTGATTTTTTTAGAATTAATTTTCTAAAGTTTTACCAGCATTGCAACTCTCCTTCAGGAAGCTATGGTAAAAATGTCAGAATTTTTTTGATCTAGTTTGAAGAAGATATTGAGAGTTTTAAATTTTTTAAATAAAATTTAGCCTACATGATTGCAAATTTCCGTCTTTCTTTTATTATTTTACATATTCAGAAAGATCTCACAATTTTAGCAGAGGCTACTTCTTTGTGGTTTCAGATTGGAGGCCTAATTATATGCGAAATCATCAGGTCAAATATTGGTCAAAGGAGCAAGGTTGTGAAAAATGAAACCCTAATTTCTGTGCATTATGGATATACCAATTTTCTATGGCAATGGGGAAATTGATGCAAAAAAATGGTCGTTAAAATTTAAGAAAATGTATTTTGAAACATTTTCTAGTATGGGTTATTTTTTATCTTCATCTTGATGGGAAAACACGACATTGGTATTATTATTTGGATATAGATCTGTTGGATTGCGATAGGTCAGGAAATAAAAAATATTTTCCTAGCTAGATGGGAAACAAAAAAGAAACATACTTTTTTTCAAGAAGAAGAAGAAGAAGAATAAGAAGAAGAAGAAGAAGAAGAAGAAGAAGAGGAGGAGGATGAGGAAAAATTTGATGATGAAGAGGCTACGCATGATTTAGAAGGAGAGACAACAGATCAAGGTACGAGCTCAAATAGTGCTTCTCGAAGGAAGGAAGCTTCAATATTTCAGTTTGAAGGGTGCATTCAAAGAGAAAAGGTAATTATTTTCATAAACCCCAGAAACAAATATAACTTCATAAATATGGATGTAGCTCAACATCTACATGTTCAAACAAAGCATATCAAGGAATCTCAAATGGATGGTAAGAAAATTCAATTTTTTGAAGATTTAAATCTTTCTATGGATAAATATGTTTTACATTCAGATTTTTATGCTTTAGATATGGATGGTATGGATATTGTTCTTGGATATCCTTGGTTAGAGACATTGGGAACAATCAATATTAATGTGGAAAGGAAATTCATGAAATTATGGTACAAGAGAAAGAAAATTACATTGCAAGATATCACACTTAGCAAAGAAAAAATTAATTTAAAATTGGATCATGAAGATGAAGTTGAAGATGGAGAAGAAGGGAATAAGGATGAATTAGAAGGAGAGGATGAATAACATGATGAAAAAATCAAAAATAATTTTTCTACTCAAGAGAAAAAAGAAATGGAAAACAAGTTGGAAGAAGAAAAGAAAGTGGAGGAAAAGATTGATAAGGTTGAGCATACTAAGGTTGTACCATATAGACACCCACATAATCGCTGAGAGGAAAAAAGCATGGAGAAATGCTAGGACACACAAGGGCAACAATCTATATGGATATATAGGGAATCCGAGGAGTAATAATTTTGGCTATACATGGAATCAATGGAATAGTAATTATATGACATGGAATCACATGAATAATAATTATGGATATGTATGGATGCCGAGGAGGAACACATATGGACCAAGATGGAATCAGATGAGCACAATGGAATATGGAATTAGGTTTGGAGCAAACATCACCCACTAGGATTTCATATGGGTGGTTGGATGATCGAGCATGGCAACAAATGTGCAATAATTTAAAGCACACTCATTATATGGCTTTTTTCTTATGTTTCGAGCATGAAACATGTCATAGAGGGAGGAAATGCTATGTACCTTGGGATATGATAATATAATGTATATGGGTTGATGGAGATGCCATGAAATTTGGCACACACCCCCTTAGTTAGTTATATGGGGTCACATAGGAATTAGTTATATTGGGTAATGTGTCAGCCTACATTGGGATTAGGTGGAACCCATCGTATTAAGAGTAATGTATATCTATATAAGGGAGGTTAGTATCATGTCATGGGGTATGAGTTGAGTATTCTACTTGGTAGAGGTATATTGGAGGTGTCCCCCTCAAAGTGGATTCCCATCTTGGAATATTGTGGAGTTACTCCTTCCTGAAGGAGCGTTGTATGGTGTTGCCCTACCTTAAGGGTAATATTTTTCATATACCAAATATTTGGGAATCTTGGCCCACCCATATCTCTTTTTTTGTGTTATCTTCTAAGAATTATTCATTTTCTATAAGCAAAGATCTTATCATACTTGCAAATTCTTATTTATAATATATTTTTGTTTAAAGTCTCTTATCTCCTCTCCAAGAGAGTGTCATCTTTGAGACCTCTCCATCATTTGATAAACTATGCCATACTCTTAAATTACATGAAATAAAACTCCTCTCTATGGGAAAGTGTAAATATCATGATCATGTTTCATCATCTTCTAACCAGTTTCAAGGAAAATCTACTTTCAAGCCATCTCCTAAGCCCGCTGAAGAGAAAAACTACTATTAATATTGTCTTTAGTCCTAAAAAGCTTCAATGGCAATGTCCAAAGTGTACCTTCAAAAAGTTACCTTAATCCTCTTAATTTCTTATTGCCACAACTTATAAAAATCAATCTTATTCTGCTTCCACCAATATTGAAACTTGATCCATCTCACCCTAAAGGTTGCAATTATGACATCTTATTCAATATCTTATTAAAAAAAATGCAATCGAACTCCCTGTAGCCTTTGACATCTAAGTTGGTCAATGAAAACCAAAAGCTCAAAATATTCAAAGATCCATTTCATAAGCATGATAAACAAGCTATGTAGATTCTTCTTCTAATTATATATATTGTGCTATGCATCCTCATTCTTTAGGGCCTCTTTATTTTCTAGTTGCTAATACAGATGCATATCCACCACTTATTACCTTATTTGATCACAATTATCATGCTACATTTTATTATAATACACTGCACATCAATGCTTCTATTGGACCTCATATTGTTAATAGCACCAAGATCAATACATCAACTCCTATTGGTGTGTGCTCTATTGCACTCCTTGTTTCCATCAACTATCCACTCTCTAAAATTTCATATCCTATTCCCAAATTTTATGGTTACATCAAACTTCTAGTTACAGTTAAGCCTCTCACCATGCTTGGGCCATTCACTGTGACACCTTCAATAGAAGGTTGTGACATTCTCTTAAGTCTTCCTTGGCTCCTCTCCACTCAAGCTATCTTTTCTATGAAATAATTGTGTCTCATATTCATTCACAATAGGAAATTTGTCACTCTCAAAGGTGTTCCACCATCCACACCATTGCCCTAGCCTCCTCTTGAGGATGTCCTTTCACTAATTAAGAGTATGTAGGGCCCTTTAGGCCTCTCAAATCTAAGGAAAATTTTACACCTAGCTCTCTTATTCACACATGGCCTACTCATTCTCATCGGTCCACTAGTCCACCTCGTCGGCCTAAGTCCGCTACACGGGAAACCCCCTCATATAGGAGTTTATAACGTCTATCACCTCCTATGGCTACTTCTCATAGGATTCCATCACCTCCTAGGTCTCCTACACATTGGTTCTCATCACCTCCTAGGTATCCTACACATCGGTGCTCATCACTTCCTAGGTATTCTTCACATAGGTGTTAACCACCTTGGCTTCCATTGCATGTACATCATCGGTCTTGTGCACTACTGATCTTAGAGCATGGTCACGCATATTTACCTCCTTATGCATCAGGTGGAGGACCCTTTCCCTTCACTTTCATCAGATAACTTACTCATCATAATACACTTGGGGTGCACCACACTTACTTTCCCCCATTGTAGCATCATTAGTTGTCTATCATTTCTACTATTATGCTCCATGCTTCATACTTCTTGTCTTTAAACATCATTTCAAAACTTGATACACATATTGTATCATCACTATGCTATGACACACTCTTTTGTTAAGGTTCACACTTTCCTGTTGAGGGAATAATACATCCATGAACCACACACACTACATATTTAACATTATGTGATTCACGATAAATATTTATAGAATTCCATTCTCAAACATCATACTATCCTATGACGCACTCTATTTCCACGGTTCATACTCGAAAACTGAGGGTCTAAATTTGAAATGAACCTCATGCCTTTCACTTTTCACACTTTGTGGTTCTTGATTTATCTTTCCATCATATCTCTTTCAAACCATTTCCCAATGACACACTCTTGTTATATGGTTCATTCTTTACTATTGAGGGGTCTTATATAAATGAACTTCATCTCATACATACAACTCCGCTAGGGGCACACTAATCCTATCACATTCACATCTTACATATCACCACATCACTCATACATCATTTGCATATCTTGGTTGCACATACTCTTTCTTTTTTATACTTACATGTACACTTTATTTTCCATGATAGAAGGATAATTAGTATGTCAATATATTTTCTATATACACATGCACATTCACTTGGTCTTTAGTTGTGAATGAGGAATTTTGATAGATATTTCCACGTAGCATGATGTTTGGCATTGTACCTCTTATTAGTCCCACCTTTGCTTCAGGGGCATCTATATTTACTAATCTTACATAATCACATGTACTATTATTTTATTATATGGTACTTCCTACTCTTAATAACACGTTACTTATTTTATCGATACATACACGTCTTAACATACTTTCTATCTTTCTAATATGTTAATGGGTGCTTCATGTACAACATTTGATTTGCACGAATATATGCCACCATGATTTTCTGTTACACTTTGCTTGTCATTGTTTTCATTATATGTTATTGTTTGCAGGGCATGCCCTTTGTCTTATATGCACACTATATGATTTTTTCCGCATCGTCGTTGATTGTCTTGTCGATAGTTCTGAGCAATGTCCCTTGTTTGAAACATCACTTTTCATGGTTTATCTTGTCTTCTTAAATTCTTGATTGCAAATTGTCTTCTACTTTAATATTACCTTTGATTACACTAACACATGTTACTAGCCTTATTTTTTTGCATGTGCCTTAGTTTCTACTATGCACATCCCCTCCCCTTATATGGTATCCATTTCAACATAGTTTCAGGTCATCTCCTTTGGACCACATGGTCCTATCAATGTCACATGAACCCAGAAACTAGGGGGGCATACATTGGGTTAATCAGTAACCCTTACAACAGATTAGAGCTACAATACATAACATACATAGTATAAGAACAAAAGTAGTCATACAGTTACAGAACATGGCCCAGAATCTAACTTGGATCCTCAGCACAACACATAGACCAACACCCAAAATAAGACAAAATATCCTATGAACTTGTGTCCTCCCCTAGAAACCTATTACCTGGGGGTACATAAAATATTTTTCTCAGAGAAGCAAAATCTAAAAAAATCTACAAAGCAATTTTTCATTTATAGGCATAATCCTCTAGCAGCAGAATGCATTCTATCTCCATTTCAATCGGTACAATTAAGAAAAAATCAGGGACACACCATCTACAGTGGTGTTTACCAGGAAGTAGTCATGGAAGGAGAGTAACACTAGACCTCTCTCCCAAAAAAAATTCTATTATGGCATTAGATCACCCAAAAAAACTCATGTTTCACATGAAATTTTCCAGAAAAACTCACACTTGGCATGAGATAGCCACAAAAAAATCATTCTTGGCATGATATTTCCCAAAAAAATCACTTTTTCCATGATATTTCCCAAAAAAATCACTCTACACAGTATTTTAAGGACATTTTCTATCCTTTACACTTCTATACGTCAGGTGCACACTTTCCTTTTACACACTTTTACATAAATTTACAAAGTTTTCATAATACATGACTTTGACTACTCTTTTGATCTTATTTTGTAGGTTCATCCTTAATACGCATCACGAATCATACCTACATCAAAATTTCAAGCATAAAAAGGTACAAATTAGTGCATAATCTTCACCCCTAAGGTCACTTAATATTTCTTACTTTCCACACTTCATTTTTATCACTTCACACTCCACTCGTCTCTTCGGCACACTCTCACCACCACTCTCTATAGGAATAAATGGTATGCATCTTATAACTACTTTATGTTATTAATTATTCACTAAACAACATAAAGTGGGGGAAAATGTAGACAAAAAATCATGCACTTGGGTACATTTCTAGGTCCTAAAAGCATACTAGCATTTACATGATTCCTAAGTGAGAAAAATAGTGATTGAAAACTATATTTGGCCTCTTGTCTGTGTTTCTTATATTCTATTTGGTCTTACACACCCTACAACCCCTAGTCATAACTTTACTTTCTTATCTTTTATGACTTTTAACACCAGTGTCTAGCCAAAACATCAGTTCCCAGGTGCCATCATCCCCTATGGGTGCCCTTTACCTCTTTCTACATTAATCCCTCTTTTTTTGCCTCTTTTATCTTTTGGGAATCTTATTTTCTTATGGGTCTACCTTCTAGTTGTAAATTATGAAATTAAACCAATGGAAACATATAAATACATATGTATGTGATAAAAATAAAGGTAAAATCTATAAACATACTATCTATCACCTAAGCTTATATCTAAGGATGAGAGAAATATAGCAATGCAAGAATGGGACATGAACTCATCACCCCCTTGTAGTGATCAAAATCCTATTATGCTAATTCTGAAAAAGAAAAATCCCCCTTCTTGGTCAAATCCATCAATGGTACATTCAAACGAGAGAATTTATTCACAAACCTCACGTAGTATGTGCATAGCCCCAAGAACCCTTTCAACTGTGTCAATGTCCTAGGCAGTGGCAAATCCAATACCTCTTGAATATTTTCCCTGTCAACCTTGACTACATATCCACTAATCATATATCCCAAATACAATAACTTTGTCTTACCAAAATAACACTTAGAGTTTTTCACATATATCGAATTCACTTATAATATACCAAATAACTCATCAAGGTGCGTAATGTGATCCTCCCAAGTCCTGATGTAGACCAATATGTCGTCAAAGAAGACCAATACAAACTTCTGTAAATGGCAGTTTAACATGTGGTTCATACAAGACTGAAAAGTGGTTAGTGCATTAGACAAAATAAATGGCATCACTAGAAAATAAAAGTGACCATATTGACATCTGAAAGTCATCTTATGCACATCCTTCTCTCAGACTTTAATCTGGTGATATCCATATCACACATATATTTTTAAAAAATACATTTCACCTTATAGCTCATATAATAAATCATCAATGCATGGCACTGGATATTTATTCTTGATTGTCTTCTTATTCAATACACAGTAGCCTATGCACATCCACATGGTCTTGTCCTTCTTCTTAACTAACTGTAGTAAAGAGGAAAAGGGAATGGAACTTGGTCTAATATCTCACATATATATGAGATCATGTATAGTCCTATCAATATCATCCTTAAACCCTTTGGGATGATGATAAGGAGTAGTAACCATAGGTTTGTTTTCCTCAAGCTCAATGACATGCTCAAATCCCCTGTATGGAGGCACACCTGGAGGTATATCACCAAAAAATTCACTATGTTTTTCCAATAAGCCCTTGACATCTACGTGATACTCTGGTTGTCCATGCTTTGTCTCCTTGGTCATAACAAAACACTATACTACCAAATCCACTTTGTTGTTCCTATAAATATTATGGATCTGTTTGGCCATGACGACCCTAGGTGTATCCGTAATTAATCCCCTAAATATCATGTTCTTCCCTTTATATCTAAACCTTAGGTCCATAGTTTGAAAGTTAGTCCAGAACTCTCTAAGAGAGTGGATCCACTGCACCCCCAATACAAGGTTGGTCTCTTCAATACCAACAATATAAAATTCATCATTAACTATATGGTTACCCATCGTAATTCTCAAATGTGGGACTTGTTGTGTGCACCTCATAGACTCTATGTTGGCTACAACCACATTGAAGCCCTCAAAATCATGTATTTACAACCCTCATCTCTCCACTAACGATGCATTAATAAATTTGTGGGTAGCCTCAATTTCCATGAGAACCACTAATCATTGACCTTGAAAAACTCCTCTAACATTGAATTCCTTATACCTTAGTGTTCTAGACAAAGTGCCACTAGTCTCCTAAGGGAAAGCCTCATTCTCCTGTTCAACACCAAAACTACCCCAAGCATCTCCATCCTCCTCATCCAATCTCTGAATCTCATGCTCCTCCTCTTCGTCACCATCACTCTCCTTAAAGACCTCAATAAATTGAGCCTTTCATTTCCCCGTGCAATCATGTCTTGGAGCCAAAGGTGTGTGAAAATCAAAACATAGTTTATTTTTCCTCACCTCATCTCTACCTCCCAAGATATGAATGGTCTCTTAGTCATATCCTTCCTGGGCGGAGGTAACTTCTGCTAAGAACCATCTAGTCTAGATGGAGGTACCCTCTACTGAACTTGATGTGGAAACTTGAAATTTAGAGTAGATAACTCCAAATCTCGTCCTCTCCTAAAATCATCATGTAATGACGAAGGCTCAGATGTCTTGAAAAGTAATTCTATTGCATCTGTCAACCCTGCTATGAAAAGTGAAGTCAATATCATCACTAAAACATCAAGAACCATGACTAACAACCTTTAAAAATATGCAATGTATAACTATAAATAACTTGTCTATCTCAAACGAGTCAATTCTATGAAATTCCTATCAGGATCCCTCCTGTAAAACCTTCTCATCAACCTCTGTGTGAAATCCACATAGGTTCTAATATGCACGTTCCCTTGTGTAATAAGACCATGATGCCACTAGTCATGTACAAATCCCTCAAGTTGTAAGATCATTAACTTAATTGCATCCTCTTCGAGAACAAGATTCAAGTAAAAGTATGTCTTCAAATTCTGAATCTAGGATTGTTTTATACACTTCTTAGACCCATCAAAGTGTGGAGTAAAAATCTGCCCAAATATCCTTTGTAACTCTGGAACCTATGTAGTGTGATATACCTTGTGCCTACTACCGATATTCATCTTATAGTACTTAGTAAAAGGCACGTTATCTTTAAATCCTTCACTCAAGAATTGATATTTCAGCCAACAAGTCTCCTCATCAAAAATTTCTGATTGTTCTCCCATTTGTGTATTTTCTGGATCTTTCAAAAATGTGGGATCATGCATACTCAAATGTGTATTATGGGAATAGGGAGTGTGCTGCCTTGAATTACTATTTTCATCTCTTCAACCCAGATGCCTTGTATTACTATTTTTTCCATTTTCCACATGATTATGCACTCATTCCTGCACTAATATTTGAGATGGCTCAAATAAAGATTAGTGGTATCCTTTCGTTTAACCATATTGATAATTTTTTTTTATCATCTCTTCATTCAACTCATCATTGTCATCCATTTTATATGCTTCTTTTTGTGGTGTCTTTCTCTTGGAATAAAATTTCATTCACACCCAGTAGGCTAGAGGAAATTCGACTCTAATACCACTAAAATACCCCTTGTGGGATATCACTTAAAAATCCACAAAATATATAAAAAAATTGCAGTAAATAAAAATTCTAATTTTTATAGAATTAAACCTAGTGGGGAAACGAACTGGATGTTTAAGATAACTTGTAAAATACTTGTCCAAAACACATGAAATTTTACAAAGATCTTGCTAAGATGGAAAAAAATACTATATATATTTTTTATTTTCTTGAGTAATATATGACTACCATTAATTTTTAGAATGCCCTAGCTGCTGGAAAAAATTCAAAAGTTCATAGTTATGTGAATTCATAACTATGTGAACCCAACCTCCAGATCTGAAAATGAACACTGGACAAACCCTCGAAATACCTTCTAAAAATCCCTAGGGATGATTTCACCCTTTTGAAGGGGCTGGAAAAAGACCAAAATGGCTCCAAAAGCTACACCCAAATCTACCTTAAATGTTGATAATTATATGATATGCAAACCCTTGAAATTTCCTTTGAAAATAGCCTCTAAAACCCTCTTAAAACTCTTCCTGAAACCTATGTAAAATCTACCTAAATATCTTATCTGAATAATCTCCAAAACATAAAACTAGGGTGGATCTTCACCACCGAAGAGTTCACTACTAGCTAGAAGTGAAACTCTCACCACTTAAGGGATTATATGGGACTTTACTCCAGAAGTAATAAGAATGCAAGCAATACTTGCTCAATGCCAAAATATGTGTGAGTGTAAGAATGGTCTCTATCATTGCCCCAAACCTCCTTTTATAAATTTTGATTACCTTTTCCCAAGTTGGGAGCTCCATGTGGGACTAAAAGTGAGATAAGTTACCCCAACAAAGAAATAAAATAATAAAGTACCATGATCCCTCCTTGAACGAAAAAATATAACAATTATTCCCACCAAGTTCCTTAATACTAATTCCAATGGAAAAATATAACAAATAAGCAAGGAGGTAATTAGTCATCCATACCCAATGGCCTTTAGTGCCGTAAGCCCCTCGAGTATGACTAAGGCTAAGACTAAAAATTGCCCTTAGAACCTCGGTGAAGCAATGGGGACATTACAATTTTATACTATATTTTTATTGCACAAATTATATTTTGTTCAAATGTCTAGCCATGACATTGAATCACTTGAGAAGATACGATCTTTGATAATGATACATTTCTTAAAAATTCAATGATTTTTGATGCAAGGTTTTTCAACCAAAGGAATGCAAATTTATGACAACTTTTTGATACCACCAAATATTTTTCTCTATAAATGAAAAAATATTCCTTAATCCACTACCTTCCCATATCAATTAAGGATTAAGAACATCATAATATTTCTATATAATTTAGGCAAAAAGGAGCCCTCACAAAATTCATAAGGATTTGGTGACAGGAAATGTTCTTCTATCATGTATAGAGATACAATATCTCAACATGGAAATTTGAGATTCTCCAAATTTAGGTTCATGAAGAAATGATTCGACACACATAAGTATAATTTTCATGTAGACATTAATAATTCCCATGACACATAAATATCTCAAGGAAATCATTTCACATCTTCGGCTACTTTTTAGAATCCTTCAGTCTATATAGCATTGTTCCAAAGAAAGTGTTTAAGAAGTTTGAATAATCTATCATAGGATTCTTTAAATATGCCCTAAAATAAAATTAGTAAACATGAGTAGTAGAAATATTTTTTGGTACAAACCTTAACTTTTCATGCCACAGAAAAAGGTTTATTGAGCGAGTACATAATTTTATTCTCAATTATCTTAAGAACATATTTCAAGAATTTAGTGGATGTGTAATAAAAGGTAAATTCCTTTTTTTAAAAAAATAATCCCGTACTAGGATCTTCTTCTAAGGATAATATTTCAGCAAATCCAGCAAGGGCACCATACACTTCTTTAAGTATCGATTCTTTTCCAACTAAAAATTGAACCCTAGTGTTTCGAAAAACATATAAATAAATTGAAGAGATTTATAGAATGAAGATTCGCTCTTAACAATAATAAAAAAAAAAATTATCAATAAAGTGACCAATGATAAGCTGAAATTTCCAATATCGATGTATGATAACTCAAAACGTTTCTCTCTTATCTTTGTAAGAAAGAAGATAACAAAAAGCTACAAAAAATATCATGTTAGGAAATAAGGGATAAAATATGCGGAATAATCCCTCACATAATTGCAACAGTAGAAACTAATATCCTAAAAATATTACAGATCTCAATCTAAAAGTGCATGATAAAAAAAACATAACAAAGAGGCAGTACTTCACGTGGTTCACCCAATTTGGGAAAATTCCAGCAAGAATCACTTGCTCAGATTTTATTAAAATCCACCACTCTCTCAATACAATACCTAGATCTATTTGGAGGTATGCTCAACAAACTCTACAAAATTCACACCCGAATTCAAAAAACATCTGCAATGTTACATAATACCTACCATATACATAAAACCATATAAGTAGACAACTTCTTAAGTAGTTTTTACAAAACCGTGGGTATTAAAACCATGGGCCATAAACCATCTCATAAACCTATGGGTCAAAATCCTACTTATGCCCAAACTCCTCAAGAAATTATTGTAACCGAATCATTTCTTTGCTTGCCTATGTGGCAGCAACATACTCAGCCTCCGCGGTCGACAAAGCCACTAGCTTCAGTAGTTGTGAAATCCAACTTACTTTTGTCCCACCTACAGTGTAAACATAACCTGTCGTGATCCTCCTACTGTCTACATCTCTAGCCATATCTGAATCTACATAACCACACAAAGTGGTGTCTAATCCACTGTAGCACAAAATTGTCCCCATGGTCCCTCTCAAATACTGAAGGATCCACTTTACTTCTTGTCAGTTATCTCTACCTGGATCAATCATAAATCTACTCATTGCTCCCAATACATGGAAAATATCAAGCCTAGTGCACATCGTGGCATACATCAAACTGCCAACCATTGATGAGTAAGGTACCTTGGACATATGGTTTATGTCCTGCTCTATCTTGGGACACTACTCCTTTGATAACTTGAAATGGCCTACTAAAGGAGTCTTAACCGGCTTAGCATCTTACATATTAACCTCTCCAAAACTTTCTTAATGTACTCTTCCTGAGATAAATTCAGATTATGTTCCTTCCTATCTCAATATATCCTCATACCAAGGATTTGTTTGGCTGCCCCCAAATCCTTCATAGCAAAGGATTCACTTAGTTGCTTCTTGATTATTTTTATTTCTTGCATGTTTTAACCTGCAACCAACATGTCATCCACATATAGACAAAGGATAATATAACTGCCATCCTTAAATTTCTTTGTATACATGTAATGGTTAGTATGACATCTAATATAACCTTGCTCTATCATGAAGCTATCAAATTTCTTATACCATTTACATGGAGCTTGTTTCAAGCCATACAAGCTCTTCTTTAGTTTACACACCATCTCCTCTTAACCTTTGACCTCATAGCCCTCTAGTTGCTACATTTATAGTTCCTCCTCCAAATCACCATGGAGAAATATAATCTTTACATCAAGCTGATCTAAGTGCAAGTATTCTGCTACAACTATTCCAAGAATAGTTCTAATACAAGTCATTTTTACTACAGGAGAAAAAATATCATCATAATATGTACCTTTTTTCTGTGTAAACCCCTTGACCACAAACCATGCCCTGTATCTTTTCTTTCCTCTTCTTCCTCTTTGAATCTGAACAACCATTTATTCTGTAATGCTCTTTTTCCTTTGGGTAGCTTCACCAAATCCCATGTTTAGTTCTCCATGAGATCCTAATGCTCCTCGTCCATGGCTTGCTCCCACTTCTTCCTAGAATCTACCTACATTACTTCATCAAATATCTTTGGCTCTCCACTATCAGTGAGTAAAAAATAATAAAGAGAAGGAGGAAAACATTCAAGTTCTCTTCTTACCGTAGAAGACCTCCTCAATATAGGAGTTTGGGGTTCCCATTGAGGAGGTTCCTGAACTGATTCATGTGTAGCTTTTCCATCCTGAAGATCCTCTACCGCTGCATATTCTTTCTTGGATTCTTCCCTATTTTCCTGCAACTACTACTTATACATGACTTTCTCATTAGATACCACATCCCTAGATCGAATGATTTTCCTGTCCTTAATACTCCAACATTTATATCCAAAGTCATCACCACCATAACCAATGAAAGTACATTTTTTTTTATTTAGCCTCTAGTTTGGTCCTATCATGCTTGTCTATATGGACAAACACCTCACATCCAAAGACTCTAAGAAAATAATAATCAAATATCTTACCATACCAAGCCTCCTAAGGTATGCCTACATCCAAGAAACTTGAGCGTCCTTTATTTATCAAGTACACAGTTGTCCTCACTGCTTTTTCCCAAAAAGAAAGAGGCAGTCATGCATGCAACCTCATGTTCCTAGCACGTTCCATTATTGTTCTGTTCATACTTTCTGACACCCCATTCTGCTGCGGAGTTATTGGAATCATATTTTTCTTGTGGATTCCATTCTTAGAATAATAATCATGAAATTCATTGATGCAATAATCCCCTCCATTATCTGACCTAAGATATTTTACCTTAAGATCTGTTTCATTCTCTACCAAGGCTTTCCATTTAAAAAAAGTCTCAAATACATTGAATATTTTTTTTTAATACAATAAACCTAAACTTTCCTTATTACATCATCAATAAAATTTACATAATAACTTGAACCCCCAAGAGATGATACCTTATCCGGCCCCCACACATCAGAATGCACCAGTTCTAACTTACACTCTTTCTTATAGGTCTAACATTGAGAAACCTTACTCGTTGTTGTTTCCCATATATATAGTCCTCAAAGAAATCCAAACTTGTTTATGTATATCTAGGAAAATCCTTCTTTATGATCTCCATGCCCTTATGGCTCATATGACCGAGCCTATAGTGCCACAATGTTGTATCTACTTCTTAAGCCACAAGATTACAAAAATTAGTGCTATAAGTGGTTAAATACAAGGTTCCAACCTTCTTACCTCTTTCCACCACAAGATCACCCTCGGTAACCTTCCAAGAGTCCACTGTAAATATCACAGTACAACCATCACTTCCCAACTTCCCTTCCGATATCAAATTTCATCTTAATGTAGGCACATGTCTGACATCCTTCAATAGACAAGTATTTCCATTTTGCATCTTAACCTAAATAGAATCTTTTCTAACTGTGCTGCAAGGCTCATCATCACTAAGAACAACATGCCCAAAATCTCCTTGAACATAATCAACAAAATAATTCCTATGTGGAGTAGCATGGAAAGAATCCCCCAAATCTAAAACCCAAGATTTAGAAATATTGTGCAAAGAAAGAATCAAAGCATCCTAACATACATTACCCGTTACCAAGTTTTCCTCCTTGTTTTCTTCATGTTATTTATTCATGTCCCGAAGCTCCCAATAGTCCTTCTTTGCATGCCCAGACTTTCCACAATGCTACCATACTATCTTGCTTTTGGATTTTGACCTTTCCCGATCCTTTGATTTTCCATGGCTTCCTCTATTCTTCTGTGTCCCTCTATTTTCCATTGTCGAAGCATTCCCTGAAGTAGAAGATTCACTAGATATTTTTCTTCGCATTTTCTCTCTTAGAATCATCCCTACAACATCCTCAAACTTAAACTTTGAGTTAGTTGGAACCGAGTTTCTTACCAACATTACCAAGCTATTCCAGCTCGCAGGTAAAGACCATAAAACTAATAAAGCCCTAACTTCTTCATCAAGTTTTATCGTAACCGAAGCTAGCATATTTACAACCATATTAATATAATTTAAATGATTTGCTAATGAACCATTCTCAGAAATCTTCATATTAAAAAAAAATTTCATTAAAAATATCTTATGCAAGACACAGTCGGATTGTCCCAAGTTCCTTCCTATCCAATAAATCCCATTTCGAATCCATCATACTTGAGGGTTTGTTCACCTTCTTAAACAATGGAATATAAAGAGGCTTCTGATAAAGGCAATCTTCCATCTGCATCTTCCAAAGACTGAAATTATGCCCATTAAATTTATCAACCCTAGATATTCTGTCATCTTCTATAGCTCCCACTCAAGTTAAAGCTTTCCCTATGATTCAACACTTCAGTAAACCAAACCAGGATCTGATAGCAATTGTTAGGAAATAAGGGATAAAATATGTGGAATAATCTCTCACAGAATCGCATTAATAGAAACTAATATGTAGAAAATATTACAGATCTCAATCTAAAAGTGAATACTAAAATAACACAACACAAAGAGATAGTACTTAACGTGGTTCACCCAATTTGTGCTACATCCACTAAGAATCACTTGATCAGATTTTATTACAAGCCACCACTCTCTCAATATAGTACCTAGATTGTTTGGAGCTATGCTAAACAAACTCTACAGAATTCACACCCGAATTCAAAAAACATCTACAATGTTACATATTACCTACCATATGCATAAAACCATATAAGTAGACAACTTCTTAAGTAGTTTTTACAAAACCGTGGGTATTAAAACCATGGGCCAAAACCGTCCCATAAACGTATGGGTCAAAATCCTGTCCATATGAGAAAATCACGTTTCCCAATATATCGGGCACGTTTTAAGGCCAAAAAGAAAAGATACAACCCCAACGAGACAGTTGTGGAAAGTGTACAATAGTCTTAGTGTACAGTCTTCAACACTTTCACACATGAAAAAGGCTCCACAACCTAACATATCACATAAATCAAATATTAGGATGAAAAACCTATGATAAATATTTTCCTCTTTTATATTTATGAAAATTTATAGTTAAACAAGTTGAGGAATTCAAAAAGAGATTTCATACATTTGAGTGAGAAAAATCTGAAAACTATTTATCCTTTAACATGGAGAGGATGAAGGGATATTATATACGATCATGTCTAAATTTCCAAAATTTAATTTTATAAAAATATGTAATTTTAAAAAGACATGATCTCATACCACACCTTCCCATAATGCTATAATGTTGTCAAGGATATGTTGAATTTAAATCAAACCTATTTATTTTGGTATGATGAATGTATGTAGGATATGATGAGGAAAAGGTTTAAGATCCTTGGAAAGGATATTATAGTTAATATTCAAAATTTTAATGGGCCTCAAAATAGTAACTGCAAGCTTAGGAAATATTTTCTTATAGATATATTTGATGTTAATTTTGTTTATGATTTTCCCTAAGGATTTATTACAAAAGGATTTCTTGTATACCTAAATTAAGCCACATCCCAAAAATGACCATTTAAATTTTAATAATTCACAAGGAAATCCATTAACACATGGTGCTTTCTCATTATCCATAAATTTCTCCACCATGTAGAGATCTTATAATGTGAGTGGGCTTCACATTGATTTCAAAAAGAAGGATTTTAATGTATAAGGAACTGCATATAAGCATTATTGTAGGGTTTGTTCCCTCTCTGTTTCCATATAATAGGATTATAACAATAATTTATAGTAGTACAAGAATGCTGATGAGATTTCAAGTAATTATATTGGATGATTGTTTTTATTCTATACATATTTTGTTTTCTTTCTAGATTTCTTAGCTCAAAGAGATTAAAAAAACTATTTTAAAGCTTAATCTTAGACCTAGAGCCAATGCAATCAAGCATGGATGTGACAACCTATAGCTATTTTTAATTATAAAAGTTTGATATTTTTTTAAAACATGGAAACCATGGATTATAGTTGAAAATCAAAGGGGTTTATATCTTGCTAAATATAGATTTACATAATTCATACTCTGCACATAGTTGGTCTTAGTATAATCAAGGAGAAAAATGCTAAAAACATTATGAATGTGGAACATTTTTCCATCCACCTTGCTAAATTTAGATGGAAAGTGATAAAATTGTTATATAAAAGAAAAATATCTTGATGGATGGTGATAACTTGGTCATCATGAAGAAAATAATATCATGTGTTGATTACAAAGCATAATGTAATAAATCATTTTGAGAACATGTTTTTCACTATATAAAAAAATCTTACCACCTAAACCAATGTTGGAAAGTTAAGAATCACTACTAGTAAAGAGATTTCAACAAGCCCTAATGGTTTAAAAAAAAAACAAGCTTTACATTCACACACACACCTTCACATAGGCATCAAACTCTCTTATTCCTTGGGTGACTCAATCATATTAAACTCACCATAAACAAGATAATATGCTAGAGGGATATTATTTTCAAACGATCGCCATGGTGTTTATCTTTTAGGTCATCATTAGGGGCATAGAAATTTACAAAGCCAAAAAAGTGGCCATAAATGTCAAGGGTAACCAAACTAACACAAGGTCACAAATATTTTATGGATGCAATAGCTACAAGGATTATTTGGGGAAGTTAAAATATTGGCTCGATTAGGGCCATCTCCATGAGAGGTGAAGTAATTTTGGCATGAAAAGAAATACGGTTTAGGGTATTTTGCAAAAAAGCTACAAATCTTACTTTATTACAAATAAAAAAATAAAAACCTTCAAGTCCTTGATAAGTGGAACACAACAAAATTATGATGACCATGTGAGATCTTTTACATTTTATTATATAAAATTCATGAAGAAAAATGTAATAAATAATTCAAAATCAACTACTAAAATATTGAATCATAAGTAAATAAAATATAGTGAAATTAATGGAAGCATAAAACATACCATAAAATATTTGAGACCATATTTTTCAAGTGGGGAAACCGGTACACCGGAAGAAAAACTCATGTTTTATTGAAAGATGGCTAAGATAATTTAAAAGATAGAACAATGTGCATAAAATTTTTCTTTTAAGAAAGAATAAAATGGAGAGAGGGAGAGGGAGAGAGTAAAAAATCCTTAAGAAACTCTCTGAAAGAAAGTATTGAACAAGTATGAAGGAAGAGAACCAAACACTCTTAAAATAGAGTGAAGAGAGCACAAGGAGATAAAAATTAACTCCACTCATTACATTAAGCAATCTTCTAAGTGTGTTCCTAGTGTCACTATTTTGCAAAAAGTGAAGGGAGGTGGGTGCAAAAAGGTAAAGGAATTAAAATTGAAATATAAATCCAATATTCCTTATAATAAGGAATATATTTAATAAGATAAAAGAGGAAAAGGCTACATGCCAATCACATTATCTGGATTATGTGAATTAATACTTCACATTATATTAATAATACACAATAGCGAGACATTAAATATACCCAAATAAAGATTAAACTCCAACATTCCCCCTTAAGATTTCTTGGGGGGTTACAAAATAGGAGAATAACCTAAACAAATAATGAATGTGTCATTACAAAACATTCCCCTTGATGAACAAATAATGAGAATATTTTAATTTATTAGACAAAAACAAAGCAAATTATTCATAAATATTAATGAGAATATTTCAATAAGTTTATTAGATAAAAATGACTTTATTAGAGGTGAAATCATCAAAAATATTGCAATAATGATATTTGGATGGGAATATCAGTAAACTTTAAAATAATGACCAACAAGAAGAATATGGTGAGAAACGTTCCACCTAACCTATAAAACTATAAAAAAATCACTCCCAATATTTAGTTTTGATAAATATTATTTTATAAAAGTAAGTTCTCTATATAGTTTAAAGTAATAAAAGTATTTGGACTATAATATATAAGGAACAAATATATAACTTCAAAAAATAAAATGTTAATCCTATTATGGATAGTGTATGGTCAAAAATAAGTTGGATAGAATAAAGAGATACTATATGCAAATCTTACCTTGTAAAGATTTATAAATCGCCACGAAAGGTAGAAGGTAATATAAGATTATGCAAACAACTTATTCTTTAAAAATCTAGCTCAAAAAACAATATTTTTCCTCAACAACTTAAAATTAAAATAAGTAAGCATAAAAACAAGGGAGACATGGTTATAGCCATGTATCAAAAGGTCCAAATAATTAAGAAATGAGGAGTTTATAAAACATCATATAATATATATTTAAAAACGTGATTAAGGTTATTTTACAAAAATGTAAAAATATAATGCATATATAACCAATAAAATTAGATAGATATGGTGTTTGACATTTCACCAAAAATGTCTTATGTATTTTACTTGAATACTTAGAGAAAAAATTAACATCATTGTCATTTGAAGATACACAAACTTTATAGGTCCATATTTGTTTAATAATGAGTTTGGTGGGTTTAGTTTTATTCCAAAAATGAAATAAGTCATAATTTTTTCAATCATTAGTTTTACAAGGATAAAATTCCCAACATTTAGCAATATTATGCTCATATGTACCACATTGTTCACATTTTTTAATGTTTTAAACCAATGTAGTG
This sequence comes from Taxus chinensis, assembly GCA_019776745.2. Taxonomy (NCBI): domain Eukaryota; kingdom Viridiplantae; phylum Streptophyta; class Pinopsida; order Cupressales; family Taxaceae; genus Taxus; species Taxus chinensis. The sequence continues at coordinate 884,062,008 of CM034151.1, forward strand.
TCAAAATAAATTTCATATTGACTTTTAGATCTAAAAGAATCAAAGTATAAAATTTCTACGATGAGGAGGGAAATAAGAATTAATATTAGTTTCAGGTTCATTAAAACCAAACCATTTAAATTTGGAAGTAGATTTAAAATAAATAGGCTCAACAATTCCATTTTCATCTTTACCAAGACTACCTATATTATAACCCATTGATTTCAATATTTTAAAATCAAAGTTAAAATTATGAATTTGCATAGATACACATACATTATTTTAAAGAAAAGAAATATTGCTATCAATGTCAACATTAGAAACAGGTTTTTTCCGAAGATGCAATCTTAATGATTAGTTTTCATCAAAATTATGCATGTCCACTAATTTCATATCAAAAATAGTTTTGTAATGCATTAATATAAGTCTTATTTTGACATTCAAGTTGACATTTAAGAGCAGTAATTTCATTATCTCATGACAAAATTTGTTGCTTCATGTTTTTAGAAGCTTAAATTAAAGCCAATTTAAAAGTCATAGCAACAAAAAAACATAACAAATAATGACCATTAATAAATAATATCAAATGAAAAATGACACTAAAAAATGATTGTGAAGGGGATAATATTTTAATAATGCATATTTATGAAAAAACGTAAGAAGATATTCAAGAAAAAAACAAAATAATTTATTCTTAAAGATAATGAAGCTAAATTTTTTAAATTAAAACCATGAATAAAAGTGTTTTTAATGATTTTTCAGATAATTTATTTTATAAACCATAACCTAGGTTATGTTAAAATTTTAACAGAATTTTCCCAACACAAAAATAACAAAACCCATCAAAACACTAAGAAATATATAATTTTAATCAAATATTATTACCTAAAGAAAACAAATAAAGCTAACCAAAAAATAAGAGATTCAAGGAGCTCTCAAATAGTAATAAAAAGAAGAATCATTAATTAAAAAAAACATTTATATATTTAGTTTTTACAAATAAACATAAAAATAAATGAAATTTTTTGTAGAAGAGTTGATTTACTTAAAAGAGCTTCCAACAAACTTGAATAATGATGCAAATCTTGCAAAATGTTGGATTGCAAAGAAAAAAAGATAATAATACTAATAAATAGTTATAAAAAATAACAAAATATATTTGCAAGTGTATGAGCCCTTGAAAAAAATGTGTCAAACAAACCAATAAATCTACATAATTTCTACCTAAAAATTTGTACATTTAGAATTTTTATAGTAGTATAGCTCTGATACCATGTAAGAAACAATTCAAATATCAACTATTAAAATATTGAATCAGAAGTAAATTAAATTAAATTAAATTAATGGAAGTATAAAATATATAATAAAAGAGTTGAGACATGATTTGTGAAGAGGAGAAGCTATTGCATCAGAAGAAAACCTTACGTGTTATTGAAATATAACTCAAAATATTTACAAGATAAAACAATGTGCATATAAGTTCTTATAAGAAAACAATTCAAAGAAAGACTAAAGATGTTTTAAAAGCTCTCTAAAAGAAGAGATTGAACAAATGAAGAAGTATTAAAGAAGAGACCCAAACACTCTCAAAATAGAGTGAAGAGAGAATAAGAAGATATAAAGCAACTCCAATAATTCCATTAGCCAACCTTCTCAAGTATTTTCATGGTGTCACTCTAAAGTAAAGAAAAGTGTGTGCATAGTGTCAAATGAGTGTCATTTGGAATATAAATCCAATATTCCTTATAATAAGAAATATTTATAATAAGATAATAGAGGAAAAGGCTACATACTGCCTCACATTATCTAGATAACATGAATTAATAATTCACATGATATTAATAATACAAAATAATGAGATATTTAATATACCTAAGTAAAGGTAAAATCAAACAAATAAATCCTCCATGTGAGTTTACCCTACTCGTCTTCATATCCTACATCGGATTCCAAAAAAATAATAATCTTAGAAGTAGTTTCTAGTTTTCAAAAATGATGTCTTTGAGAAAAATGAAACGATGTTTATCCAGATGTCTCTCTATAATGATGCATTACCATTGCAAGATAAATAAGAGGTTGGAGTAGGTGCCAAATATGTCCCAATGTTGGAGATAATAATTTTCATTGAATTTTCTTCATAAATTTAGACTTGAGTGGTGACATAAGGGTTTTGAGAATGGAATAGAAATATGGGAGCGAGGAGAATGTTATCTAATTTAATCACAATTTTTTTAGGTTTATCATTTTAGAATACATGGACCAATTAAGGTTATTGGTTCCTAGTGGTGGACCTATTGTTATCCATTTTGGGCATTGTGTCTTAGTTTTTGTCATTAATGTCATGTGTCACATTGATGTCAAAGGGTGTTGTTCTCACAAAAAATTAGAACCTTGAGATTTAGCAATGCAGATCTCTACTTTTTTCTAAAATGGGTACCACCTCTAAAGCTATGGGACTTGCGTGCTTGAGGTGGACCTCTGGAGAAGGCCAAATTCCTCTTCCTAATCCTATTGCTATAACTACTCCTGATGCAAGAAAGACACCTAGCTACACATATTCTAACAATTCTAAGGAGACATGGAGAAATAAAGTGCATGAAAATGGAAATCATACACTAAGGGATAGTGATAACACCAATAAAGGGATGTGTTCTAGAAAATATTGCCATCCTATAAAATAGTGAAAGAAATGAACCTAGACATGGTGGTCCTACACCACAGAATAGATTACATCCAATACACCATGGAGAGGGTAGACATCAATACCACAAAGCACAATACAACATTCACCATTCATGTATAAGAACAAAACACTAAAACTGTAATGAACAAGAAATTTGCATAGAACCCTAATTTTCAATGAGAGGTAAGAGAGAACATTAAAATCATGTAGAGGATAGAAAATTTAACACAGAGCACAATTTTATTGCTCCTTGAAATATACATAGTACATTAGATGTAGGGAGAGGCAAGATTCCATTACAAATTTTAGGAAAAAGGCTTGAAGCCCCAGAAGAAGATGGGTGCATGGGGGGAGAAAAATGACCAACAACTTTATAATGATGCATCCCCTTATACTTATAGAAGTTTGAGAAGAGAGAGAAACTTGGAAGACCCGAATGCACGCCTTGCTTGATACTCAAAACATAATTACTAATGTGAAGGAAACATGGGTGACCTGTATAGCCCATGCCTTATGTACTATTTCCTGGAGAAGAAAGAAATGACCTCCATGATGCATTAATGGTGGTAGTTGGTTGTATAGTGCATTTGCATGAAGGAGAAGAAATTCCATTTTTGAACTTCTTTCCAACACAAAATCAAAAATATGAAGCTTCTTTTACGTAGAGGACTCCGAGACCTTTTTGAAAAGTACAAGTTTGCATGAAACGGAGCTCCCAAGTGAAATTTTTGGAGTTTTGAAATTTTCAATTCAATGGGAAAACCAGGGGTCATTACTATTGTTTCTCCTTACCTGTGGGAAAACGATCTTCAATTACTGCTTCTACCATCAGTCTTCTCCATTTTTTTACTTTTCTTATCCTATGGGAAGTAAAGTAGTTCATGTTCACCACAAGACTCTAATTCATCATTTTCCTTCTTTGTGTTGTTCTGAAGTTGCATTACTGCATCCTTACCCTTAGTTCATCAGTTTTTTAACATTACTTTACTTCTCTTATTTTAGGGAAGTAAAATAGTTTCACTTCACGTCATAACTTCATTTTTTCATTGGATTTCTATGGGAAACTTAAGATGCATTACTTCCACTTTGGGTGGCAATCCATCTTGCCACCCATCTCACCTTCTAGCTCGATTTTGTACTTGTCAGATAGCTCATTCTCTGACTTGGTTAACGTCTTGGTCTGTGACTCGCTCCATAACTCGGTCACTAGACAACTCATTTATGGATCATTCTTTACATTACTTTTCTTGGAAACTTGAGCTCACCATACATTGTGGATTTTTGAACCTCTTTTCCTCATCCCAAGGCTTTCTTTATGTAAGACTTCATCCTCTTCTTTTCCGCAATACACAACAACTCTCCCTAACTCATTGCATCAATTTTGGATGCTCTTTCTTTTATTTTATTTTTATGGTAAGCACTTTGCTTTTTCTTCCATTAACTCGCGAGCCCCTTGGCAAGACTTAACTCATGCTATATCTCGCCATACATTGCAGCCCTTTTGCATTAGGTTAGTGATATCGAATGATTTTTATTTTGTATGGGCCTCACCTTAACCAAAGACATCGCCCAACGTTTCACTGCATAACTCGATCATTTGTTCTTCCATTCATTGTGGTGATTTTGAATGATTTTGCTTCAGTGGGAAAGTCAAGCAAACTAACACCCACCATTTACCTTCCCTGGCTCAGTCACCCCTCTTTGTTGTAGTGAATTGGACCCCTTCTTCTTGATTTGTTGTGATTTGGATCTACTTTTCTTCACAATGAGATTGCTTGACCAATAATTACTCCCCCTCACTTCAACGCTTTACACATTGCACCAAGTTGGCCCATTCATTATGGTGAACTCATTTACTTTTTCTTCTCTTAACTCGGGGCTTCATCCCATTGAAGTGAAAGCTCTTCCATTCAACGCAATGAGCCAACAAATCATCAGTCCATGCTCCTTCTTTGTGTTAAATCTGACACCTCCTATTTACCTTATGTCATTTTAGGGGTGGATTATTTGAATTAATCTGCCTCGAAATCACCGCATAATGTCTTTCCCATCCATTGACTCGTCTCGATCAGCTTGGCTCCTTGCTAAGCTCGTATTGAGCTCGGTCCTAATTCTCGTGGACTTGAATCATTTTAGCTCCCTCTAGCCACTCCTCCATTACTACAACCTTGGCCCACCATGGATCCATTTTTAATTCACTTATATTACTATGATTTTATCGCTAGCCACTTCATCCATGCCCCAGCTTGATGTCCGAGCTAAATCCTTATGTCTCCAGGCTTATCCTTTCCATCTCTGAGCCTGAGCTCTCCCTCCTTTTCACTTTGTGTGAGCTTAGCTAATCCCTACGACCTTTGGGGTGATTCTCAGCCAACTCGCTATGGCAAGTTCCTCCTTCTCGCATGCCTGCAATCCCCTTGCCCATTCCATGGGCTTGTTCCCCACACTGAACTCCTCATCACCGGTAAATTTACTTGTCGTCCTACCATTTAAACTTTCACTGTAATCTTGGCCATCTCGGCTGAGCCACCAAATATTTCCCATGACTCCATGAGCTATCCTCTTGCCACATGGGTTATTTCAGAAACTCCATAGTATTTTTGGGCATGTTTTTTTAGGAGATGATGAACCATGTAATATTACTCATAGAGGTTAAGTTCATCTTAAATTACAGAATGGAAATACATGGATATTAAAAGATGTGAGGCATGTTCGAAGCCTCAAAATTAATCTAATTTTTGTAGGAAAATTGTGTGAACTAGTTACATGGTTACACTCATAGCCGAATCTTGGAAATTTACCAAGGGATATCTTGTTGTAGTGAGTGGAAAGAAGGTGGGATAATTGTATTTGTATACATGTATTACTTATTCTTTTTCTATTCTATCTACTTTCGATTCAGATACAAGCATGTGGCACAATCAGCTAGGCGATATGAGTTAAAAGGGAATGAAGATCTTAAAGGAAAAGGGTAAGGTATTAGATCTGAAACGTATAGATCTTGATTTTTGTGAGCATTGTATTTTTGGAAAGAAGAAGAGAGTGAGATTTCTCAAATTTGGGGCAACAAATAAGAAACATAAATTGGATCTTGTACACTCAGATGTGAGGGGACCAACCCAGGTATCTTCTCATGGAGGATCCCAATACTATGTTAATTTCATTGATGATGCCACAAGAAAGGTATGGGTTTATTGTATAAATCATAAATATGATGTTTTTAAAACTTTTCAAATATGGAAATCCCTTATGGAAAATAAATCACATTCAAAGTTAAAGTTCCTTAGATCTAACAATGGTGGTGAGTATTGTAGTAAGGATTTCAATGATTATTGTTTATTAAATGGAACATGAAGAGAAAGGATGGTTCCTAGAACACCAAAGGAGAATGGTGTTACAGAGAGAATAAATAGGAAAATCATGGAATGTGCTAGAAGCATGAGGATACATGTTGGATTTCCCTGATAGTTTTGGGAGGAAGAACTAGGCACAACAGTTTATTTGATTAACCATAGACCTTCAAGTGCATTGAATGGTGGAATAACATAAGAATATTAGACAGTAAAGAGGTAGATATTTATTTTCTTAGAGTATTTGGCTTAGAATATTTTGTGCATATTGATAAAGAAAATATAAATAAATTGAATGCTAAATCCAAAATATGTAGTTTCATTGGTTATGGCTCTGGCGATTTTGGATTCCGGTTTTGGGATTTAGAAGGTTCTAAGATAATTAGGAGTCGTGAAATTGATTGAGATGAAAAGAGAATGTACAGGGATCAAGGTTTGGTACCCAAAGGTGAACCGGTGGAGAATTTTATGGATGAAAATGAACTCTCGGATTTAAAATTAACATGTGTAGGTTTATATAGTAACCGAGATCAGTTTAGCTCGACTGGCATCAGTCCCCTATACCGGAATTGGTTATAGAAGAGATAGACCGATGACGGTTAGCTAAAATAGCGTCGACAGAAGGTGACTGACATCAGTCACTGTTAGATGTAGATACAAATCTACAAGATGAGAAAATTGAGCCCCTAGCACCCCAAATCTCAATGAGAAGGTCATAAAGGGCAAGTAGACCTCCAAGAATATTTTCACCTTCCTTGTCTTATTTATTATTCACTGATAGTGGTGAACCAGAAAACTTTAAAGAAGTAATGCATGATAATTCCCAGAAGCAGTGAGGGCATGACATGGATGAGGAGATGGAATCCTTATAAAAGAACAAGACATGGAATTTGGTCAACTTTCCAGGAGGTAAAATAGCATTGTAGAAAAAGTGGGTTTATATGATCAAGGAAGAAGAGGGTGGATAGAAGAGATAAAAGGCAAGGCTTGTAGTAAAGGGATTTACACAGAAAACATGTATTGAATTTTGTGACAAAATTTCTCCTGTTGTTAAGATTGCTTCTATTCGTACTGTATTGAGTTTAGTTGCAGTAGAGGATTTGTATTTAGAGAAACTTGATGTCAAGACAACATTTCTTCATGGTGATTTAAAGGAAGAGATTTATATGAATCTGCCACTTGGGTATGAAGTCGAGGGTAACAAGAAGTTTGTGTGTAGATTGAAAAAGAGCCTATATGGGCTTAAGCAAGCTCCAAGACAATGGTATATAAGGTTTTATAGTTTCATGCATGAGCATGGTTATTTTATATGTGAATCTAACCATTGTGTTTATTTCAAGATGCTTGGAAATGGGAGCTATATTATTTTGTTATTATATGTTGATGATATATTTATTGCAAGATCTAGTATGCATGAAATTGATGAGCTTAAAGAAAAACTAGCTCACACATTTTCAATAAAGGATGTAGGAGATGCAAAGAGAATCCTTGGCATGCAAATTCATAGAGACAAGAAAAAGGGGAAGTTGTATTTGTTTCAAGAGCATTATATCAATAAGGTGTTGGAAAGGTTTAATTTTTAAAATTCAAAACCTGTAAGTCCACCTATTGGTGGAAATTTCAAATTGATAAAATGTCAGTGTGTTGAGTACATGACAAGAGTTTTGTATGCTTTAGCAGTTGAGAGATTGATGTATGTTATGGTTTGTACCATAATAAACATTGCACAGGAAATGGGATTTTTGAGCAGATTTATGGCTAATCCAGGTAAAGAGCATTGGAAATCAATCCAACGGAGTCTCAGGTATTTGAGAGGGATATTCGACATGTAGTTATGTTATGGAGGGTCAAATACTTCTTTACGTGGCTATGTAGATTTAGACATGGCTGGTTATTTGGATGGCAATAGAAGCACCACTGGATATGTTTTCATAGTTAGTGGCATGACAGTTAGCAGGATTTCTAGATTGTAGAAGGTTGTGGCATTTTCTACTATAGAGGTTGAGTATGTTGCATCTATAGAAGCTAGTAAGGATATTATATGGATGAGAAAGTTCATGGAAGAGTTAGGAAAGGAGCAAGATGATTGCAGATTGTATAGTAATAGTAAAAGTGTGACTCATCTGACAAACAACTCAATGTTTCATTCTAGAAAAAAACATTTAGTTAAGATATCACTTCATATGGAAGGTATTGGAGGATCAGCAGCTGAAGTCGTCAAAAATTCATACAAAGGAGAACCCTACGGATATGCTAACGAATTCATTGGAAAAGGAGAAGTTGGAGATACACTCCACTTTTGTTGGTCTTTAAGTTTGAGACTTGAGGAGGGAGAAATATACCAATAAAAGGAGTAGAGGAAGGATTTGTAAATTCATACAAAGGAGAACCCTACAAATATACTAACGAATCCGTTAACAAAGGAGAAGTTGGAGCTACACTCCACTTCTGTTGGTCTTCAAGTTTGAGACTTGAGGAGGGAGAAATAGACCAAGAAAAGGATCAGAGGAAGGATTTGTATGGTACAATGTAACAATCTATCTCCAAGTGGGATATTGTTGAGTTGTGGAGATTAATTGCTTCACTGGCATGATTTTACAGACTTACTGGAATACATAGTAATCGACATCAGTTAGGGCTAACTGACATTGGTTACAACTAACCGATATCAATTGCATCTATGTGACTAATATAATTAAGTTGTGGGAATTAGATCTATCTTTAGTTGTAAAGTGAATCTAATGGTTGTAATTACATAGCTAAAGTTCCTAAATATTTTAAATGCATATATAAGCATATAGCTAGGGTTTAGAAGAGTGTATTCAATTGAGAAAGAAGAGAAATTTATAGAGAAGAAAGTACATGACATCCAAGAAGGTGTAGAAGATTACAAATCTTCATTGTATTTCCTCTGTGATAATAAATTGGCTATTTCTTAGTGGACATAGCCCACATTGGGTGAACCACATTAAATCTTGTGTATTGTTTCTTCTTGTTTATTTCCGTATCGATTTATTTTATGCTTAGATTTGATTAATATATTTATACAACTGGTGTGCTAACCCTAAAAACATCTTCTAAATATTCCACTTCCAATGCTCTATTTGGAATGTTACCAAAGGATGGAGATTGAATAAATTTGGGAAGGTCACTCTCTACGAATCATTTTCCTATTTCTTGCAAGGCACTAGAAGCTTAGTTGTAGTTCATCTTGAGTGAAAAAGAATTGAGAACACTGATAACTTTCCCTTAACTAAATTTTAGTTCCTTCAAATTTGAATAACCTAGAAGATTACAAATTCTTCATGCAACTATGATCCGCTTGCTGCAACTACTTATGAGGACATGATGCACTTGCATTGCTTGGATCAACAATGAACAAATCTATATACAAAAGAGAAAAATCATACATGCCTCAAATAAGACATGCAGAGTGTGCACTAGAAATTCTTTGGCTGAAAGAAAACCTATTCCTACCCTACTCTAACTAGAAAAATTAGAAACTTCAAATAAAACCTACAACTAATGATGATAAGTAACTCCTCTTCCTCACAATAGGCAGCCATGTAGATGATTTGGCACTAGACACAATTGTGGATAAGAGTGGAAGGATGAATGCAAGCTTATTTTCCACTCTACTCATCATGGTATCAACTATGAAGAAGACAAATACCTCCTCTAGATGCTCTTCATTTGATTTTGAGAGTCATTGTAGATGATCCTTGGAACTTTGAGACTCATTCTCATGCTTAGAAGCAAGCATGACTAGCTGTGGTTCCTCCTTTGGCTCAAATGAAGCCAAATACCTGATTGGGAAAGGTATGATCTGCTAGATTTTCCCGATGCTCTGAATTTTAACTTCAATAAGGAATTCTTCTTACAAACCTTTCTAGAAAAGGTGACTATCTGTGAGTTGATCTTCTTGTTGTTGCTCATATACAAACAACTTATGTTTTTCCTTGATGATTGGTATGAAAATGGTGTCACCCTCACTTTTCTCTTCCCTCTTAATCGCATGGAGCTCCTCTTCAACAAGTAACTCACTTTGATTTCTTTCATCCTTGAATGGAATCACTTGTGGATCATTGCAACCAGCTGCAACATGTTTCTCACCTAGGATTTTTTCTTCCTTCGCTTGAATACCACCTTGATTTTGCATGACTTCCTCTTTTAACATAAAGTTTGATCAATCAATCTCTTCAATTTTCTACTCTTGAGGAATGTTCTAGACAAAAAATCCTTCTTGGATGATCTCCTCTACCATGGACGCATTAACCAAATCAGATCCTCTAAATGAAATTAAAAAAATATCAATGATATCATCTTCATTCAATTTTTCCAAATCTGATTTGTTTTCCTCCATGTGCTCCTTTTCAATTAGACTTGGAGCTGATTCCTTTTTCTCCTTTGTGATGGGTTATTTAGTTGGTTGTGGATCATCAACCTCTGTAAAGATGGTACCATCATGCACAGTACATTCAAATCACACTTATTTTTTATCTTCATCAACTTGTTTTTCCTCTACTTCAGTTGCAACCTCAGTCTTCACCACTTGCTCTTGAATCTCGACCTTCACTAGAGGTTTAACTATTAAGGGAATTTGCTTGATATCAAACATGGAAGCCCACTCTTTTAATTTTCTTGCCAATTATTCTTGTTTAAGCTCTTCCTATTTCTCCTCTCATCTATTGATTTTCTGATTTTGTTCCCCCCAAACTGGGTTTGGGACTACAAAAGGAGGAGTGGTTCAGGATTCAACTAGTGTTGATACTTCTTAAGGTGGTGACAGAGGGACAACATATTGTTTCTGAGTAGGGGATGGTTTGTTGGAAGGGAAAATGGAAGAATAATTAAGGTAGGAAGAATTAAGGTAGAAAATGGATAAGGGGATTCCAAACTAGGGGCAAGATGCAAGAAACTAGACTCGTGATACTGGTGAAATGATGTAGGTTGGGAAGGAGGAAAAGAAATAATATAAGTTGGTAGTGTAGGACTTACCCATTGATAAGGTTACCTTGCACTAATCTCATGAGCCTCTATCTCCTCAGCACATTTTGCAAGTTAGGGAAACATTTCAACCATGAAGTCAAGTTGTTAAAGTTTGTAATGTCCTGGAAAAGGGCCCACCCATGGACAAGGTGCCCTGAAGCCAATCCTAAATGATTTTATTTGAGCTGTATCCCTTGACTACACCATATCTGCCTCCATGCTTAGAATTTTATCTTGCAAATCAGTTTTCTCCATATAAATTTTATCACCATCTGCTTATCCCTCCTCTTAATATTCTTTATAGAAAGACTAATTATGATACCGCTCACATGGATAAGCGTAGTGATCCTGAAATTGATCATAAAAATGATTTGGAGGAGTTGAGAAATGCATTGGAGGTGGGTTGTATTACTACTACAAGTTTGAATTCCATCTAGGGAATGGAGCCATGATTTCACAGCTTCATGAATGGAAGAAAGTGAAAAGATATGGAAGAAAAAATGGATGGAAATAGATGAAAAATTGATTGAAATGGATGGAAAGAAAATTTTCAACTCAGAGAGTGGGTTTTTTGGATCAATGGAGTTGCAAAATGTTTTTGGGTTTTGGAGATTTGACTACTTAGTTCTTTAAATTAATGGATCTTAAAGTTACCAACCTGCTTGAAGTAATCAACTTGCATGAAGTAATGAAACAACTTGAAGTAACACAACTTAATTCTCCTTCTTCTTCTTATCATTGTTCTTGACCTGCATTACTTCCCTTTTTTCATCATAGTTCCAAAACTTGATTACTACAACTTTATTCTTCTTAGTTCATCGTTTTTTAGAACCTGCATTACTTCCCCTTCTTTGCGTTATTTGGAGATGCACTTACTTCTTCTTCTTATCAGACCTTGGAATGACAATTACTTAAGTCTTTCAAGTAGAAGTAATTGGATTACTTGAAGTAGTGAAACTTGGAGGTGCAACTACTTAAGTATTTCACTTTGAAGTAATGGGAAAGCTTGAAGTAAACAACTTACTTGAAATAATGGAGTTTGGAAGTCCAATTAATTAAGTCTTTCCATTTGAAGTAGTCAACTTACTTCCTTCTCTTCTTCTTATCGGTGATTGGAAATGAAATTATTTACTCCATATCTACATTGTTTTGACTACTAATTACTTGGCAGTAATGCAAGATGGGATCATTGATTACCTCTTCTTCTCTGCATCGATTACCTTTTCTTCTCTGCGGCGATATAGGACCTCACGACTTCAATTTCTCTTTGTTGCAAAGGCTTCCAAAGCTGCAATTTATTATTCCAAGAACACATTAACTCAGCAAAATGGAAATTCTTTAACTACACTCCAACTAAAGATCTAACTTTAAATGTTCTCCCATCGGGCATTCCAAAACTGTTATCACAAAAAGTATCACCTTGAGATTTGGAAATGTAGATCTCTACTTTTTGCTAGCATGGGTACCATCTCTCAAGTTGTGGGACTTCCATGATTGAGGCGGACCTCTAGAGAAGGTTGGCTTACTCTTCCTAATGCTATTGCTACAACTAATCCTGATGCAAGAAAGACATCTAACTACACCTAGTATAAAAATTCGAAGGAGACAAGGAAAAATAAAGTAAATGAAAATAAAAATCCTACACTAAGGGGTGGTGATAACAACAAGAAAATGGATGTGTGCTGGAAAATATTCCTAACACGTAAAATAGTGAAAGAAATGAACCTAGAGAGGGTGGTCATGCACCACATACTAGATTACATACAATGCACCATGGAGAGGGAAAACACCAGTACCATAGACCACAATACAACATTCACCATTCCTATATAAACACAAAACACCAAATCTACAATGAACAAGAAATTTGCACAGAACCCTGACTTGCAATGAGAGGTAAGAGAGAACACTAAAATCATGTAAAGGCTAGAAAATTTATCCCACAAAACACAATTTTATTTCTCCTTGAAATATACAAGGTATATTACATGTAGGGAGAGGGAAGATTCCATTACAGATTTTAGGAGAAAGGCTTGAAGCTCCAAAAGAAGAGGGGTGCATGGGGGGAGAAAAATGACCGACAAATTTATAATGATGCATCCGCTTACAATTATAGAATTTTGAGAAGAGAGAAAGAAACTTGGAAAACCTGAATGCATGCATTTCTTATCACTCAAAACTCAATTATTGATGTGAAGGAAGCATGGGTGACTTGTTTATCCCATGTCTCATGTACTCTTTCCGGTAAAATAAATAAATGGCATCCATGCATCATTAATGATGGTAGCTAGTTGTACACTACATTTGAGGGGAACAGAAGAAACACCATTTTGACCTTATTTCCATCATTAAATCTTAAATCTGAAGATGTTGGTGCCTAAACGACTATGAGACATTTATGGAAAGTCCAAGTTTGCACGAAATGGATCTCCCAACTGAAAGTTATGACTTTTTAAAGTTTGTAGTTCAGTGGGATAACCAAGTGGCATTACTGTTGTTTCTCGTTACCTGCGGGAAAATGACCGTCGATTACTGCCTATCCCATCAGTCTTCTTCATTTACTTTAATTTTATTATCCTATCGGAAGTAAAGTAGTTCATGTTCACCACATGATTGTAATTCATCATTTTATTTCTCTGCGGTGTTCTATAGTTGCATTACTACCACCGTACCCTTAGTTCGTCGGCTTTTTCACATTACTTTACTTCTCTTATTTTAGGGAATTAAAGTAGTTTCACTTCACCTCATAACTTCCTTTTTACATAGAATTTGTGTGAGAAACTAGAGATTCATTACTTCTGCTTTGGGTGGCGAGCCAGCTCGCCTTATAGCTCATTTTTCTACTCACCAAATAGCTTTTTCTATGACTTGGTTGGCAGTTTGGTCTGTGAGTCATTCCATAACCGAGTCACTAGACAACTCGTTTATGGCTCGGTCTTTGCATTAATTTTCTTAGCAACTCGAGCTCACCATACATTGTGGCTTTTTCAACTTCTTTTTCTTATCCCAAGACTCGTTTTACGCAGGAATTCATCCTCTCATTCTCTGCAATACATAACAACTCTCCCTAGCTCATTGCGTCGATCTCAGATTCTCTTAATTATACTTGTTCTGCGGTAAATGGATTTGCTTCTGCTTGCCTTAACCAAGGAGCCCTTCGGAAAGACTTAGCTCATTATTTCGTTTCGTAACTCATGCTATAACTCATCATACATTGCGGCCCGTTTGCATTACTTACCTCAGTGATCTCGAATGCGTTTAGTTTTTCATGGGACTCATCTTAAGCATAGAATTCTTCCAACATTTCACCGTAGAACTCGATCATTATCTCGATCATTCATTGTGGTGATTTCAAATTATTTTTCTTCAACGTGTGATTCAGCTCATTAACACCAACCATACCAACCATTTACCTTCGTTGGCTCGGTCACCCCTTTTTGTTGCAGTAAATTGGACCGCTTCTGCTTGATTCACGGTGATTTCGATCTACTTTGCTTCGCAATGGGCTCACTTGACCAATACTTACTTCTGCACTTCATTGCTTAACACATTGCACCAAGTTGGTCCATTCATTGCGGTGAACTCATTTAATTTTACTTCGTTTAACTCGGTGCTTCATCACATGGAAGTAAAAGCTCTTCCGTTCAACGCAATGAATCAATAACTCACCGACTCATGCTCCTTTTTTCCGTCAAATCCGATGCCTCTTACTTTCCTTACATCATTAATCCCCGTGATCACCGCAAAATGCATTTCTCATCAATCGACCCGCATGGGTCGGCTTGGCTCTACGCTGAGCTCGTATCGAGTTCAGCCTAAATTCTCACGAGCTTGACTCATTTTATCTCCCTGTGGCTGCTCCTCCATTACCGCAACCTTGGCCCACAACTTCACTTAGCTCTCTCTGATTTTATCGCTGACCACTCCATCCACGCCCCAACTCGATGGTCGAGCTCAATCCTTTCCAGGCTTATCCTTTCCATCACCAGGCTTATCCTTTCCATCTCCAGGCTTATCCTTTCCATCACCAGGCTTGAGCTTGCCATCCTTTTCTCTCTCTGTGAACTCAACTCGCCGCTACGACCTCTAGGCTAAGTCTCAGCCAACTCACTATGGCGAGTTCCTCCTTCTTGCATGCCTGCAATCCCCTTGGCCAATAGACGGACTTGTCCCCCACACTGTGCTCCTCATCACCGGTGAATTGACTCGCCACCCTGTCATTCACACTTTCGTTGTGAGCCGCCCAATATTTCCCATGACCCCGCAAGCTATCCTCCTAGCGCGTGGGTTCCACATGTCCTTCTCTAACCATCTCGCATAGCTCGATCATGAGCTAAGCTCACCGACTCGAACCCCAACACAAATGTGAGACCTTCAACTCGACCATCTCACTAAGTAGCTCAGCGAGCTCACCTCCTTCTCGCAACCGTCGAGCGATACACATCTCTCGCTAGCGTGCCCACAATCTCGATCGAGCTGGTTGGGCTTTGAGACAACATGACCCCCGTACACACAACTTTAGCCGATTTTTGAATTTCTGGTGAACTTTCAGAACGAGAGGGACATGAAAATTACATTGTGCTACTATAAGGCCATTTTTCAATTTTTGCCCGTCTCAGCTACATGTGAAGTTGTGCAACCCACTCTTCTTCTTTCCAACTGAGCTCTTGAGCTTGAAAACCCAGAAGAGGAAAAAATCCTCTTATGTCCTCAACACTTCAAAAACATTAAAATTACTCCCGAAACCACTTAAACTTCCTGCAAGATGGGTGATTGCACTTAGAGGTATGAAAAGTGCTATAATGAAGGCCTCTTTGTTGTCCATTCCCCCATGGGTGTGAAAATTGATAACATGTGTCTAGGAGGCATATGTGACTATATGAGGTGTCATTCATAATAAATCGTGAAGCTTAACTAGTATTATCTAGTATTGGTGCCTCCAAGAGGTGTTTAGGTGTAGTTGGTATTTTCTATTGGTGGAATAACATGTTATTGGTACATATTCATGTTGGTATGGTCATGATATAAATATCCAAAGTTAGTAATATGATCTTGTGATGTCTAACATGTCTTAAAAGGTGAGTCTAAAGTGCCATAGTATCTGCAAAGTGGTAACAAGGTCAGTCTCAGTTAGTCATGTAGTGAAGTGGATCATTTTAGACCTAATCCTAGTCCTATGTTAAGAAGGATGAGAAGATAAAATGAGAAATGGAGTATGCCAGTATGATATGATAATGTATGAGGTGTTCTGAGGTTACCTAACATGTGTGGAAGGAATATCAAGTCACAATTCAGATGTGTGATGCATGTTAAGGTCCTTTCAAGAAAAAAATGAGGACAAGGCTAAAAATCAAGGGTAAGTATTAGTGTCAGGAGAGTTTCAGATATGTGCAGGTAAAAAAGAGAGTTGCACATCATTAACTAGGTTTTTTTAGTGCTTTGAGAAAGCTTTCAAGTCAAGGTATTGAAGAAAAATAAAGATAAGCCATTTTTAATCATATCGAGCTCTTATAAAGGAAAAAACAAGCTCGATAGGAAAGTTCTTAAGCTCACCCACACATGTGTGTTCTGCATGGGGTCATGAGACTTTGGTAGATGTTAAGGAATCAAGAGTTACGATCATTTTGTAAAAATAATGAATCAATTTGGTCGTAAAATATTTATGAACCCTTGTTAAAGAGTTAGACATGTCAAAACCATCCTAAAACCCTAGTAGAAGAGTGATAGGGAAAATTTGATTGCTATGGTATCTAAATGGTCTATGAAAGAAAGTTTTACGCTTTATTGATGTAGATAATTATTAAGGACTCTTGATGGTGGTGGTTTCATGCTCCAGTTATTTTAGCAAATTGAAGAAAAACCCTATTTTTGTTGAGATTTACAGGTAAAGAATTGAGATGGAAGTTTCATGAAGCAAAATTAATTATTCCAGGAATATTGGGATGTATTCTAAGTGGCCATGAAAATATCTAAGCAAGTTATGAGGAGGAAATTTAAGAAACAAGTCCTCCTATGCGCCCTACCACTTTTGGCCTAGAAGGCTAAAACTATTCTTATGGTTTGAAGTGTGATTTAAAGTTTTGCACAATGTAGCAATGCTATATGTGCATGGAGAGATTTTAGGGTTCTTATACGATGTGTTGAATCCTTTGGTTTGATCCATTAAGGTGATTTTCATGTTAAGTCATAATAGCCTAATTGGCCCTATTAGGCTTTCCAAGAAGGCATGATGGAATAGGGATGGTAGTGATGTTTTCTCCATGTAACCTACGCTTGTGAATTCTTGGAGAGATGTATAATATTTCCCTTGATAAGTTCCAGGTGGTGGAATAGTATGGAAGTTTCATTGGAGGTGTTAGAGCATGTTTTTCTCTAGACTGGTTCTTGAGTCCTTGTAGCATGTTTGATAAGTTTTGGAGATATAGTTGTTTGAATGCTTTGTATCATTTTTTGGAGATTAAATTGAGTTTTTTCAGTTAGTATATATTGATATATTTCCATCCATATGTCATTTATGTCATGGTGATTGGTTTTTGTATTCAAATTCATTCACTTTTGGAGGATATTTTTGGTCACGTTTAAGTCCTAGTTGGAGGTGCTTACTTCTTGGTGTGCTTCATGGGAATGATGGTTGGTGCATAGATTCTTGATCTTGCTAAAGGTTGTGAGAGGTTTTCCTTGAGTTTTGTGGATTCTATGCAATCATAATGATGATGTAGTTTGCCCTTGGATTTCATATTCCATTCGTTGGAGATAAAGACCTTGTTCTAAGCCTAATTGAGATGCCTTGTGCAAGTTTGAATTGTTTGAGCTAATGCTGACCTACATGCTCTTTTGAGATGATTTATATGAGATGGTAGTTCTACTTTAATATTTTCATGACTGACCTTAATGGTCTTTTCTGACATGTGGTTTTTTGTTATGATGAATCATTTATATAAATTGAATGTATTTTCTCATTTGAAGAAGTTGAGATGATGTGGATGTGAGCGAGATAGAGAAGGTGAAAAAAGAGGTTAGAGGGTCAAGGGAAAATCTAAGAAGAGAAATGGAGAGCTGACAATATTAGAGGAGAATGTGTTCAATGTCCATTATACCTAAATCAACATTATATGAAGCAAGTTTGAGTGAAATAGGAGAAGAGCTTGTGTGAGAGCGGTTTTAAGGGCATGGAGTTGAACTAGTGATCAAAAATCAGTTGTTAGAGAAAAAAAAATATCAATTAGTGATCTTCATCTTCAGGTGGATTATTTTTTGTCTTGGTCATCTTAGGGGGTTGCAGTCTCTTTGTAGGTGGTTGGAATCCTCACTAAATTAGGGGGTTTTTGATCCTTGTTAGGATTGGTTGTCCTCACTAAACTAATATTTTGGTGCTTTTTACGAAGTTGGTGCTTCAAATAAGTATTCCTTATATTGAGTAATATATATATGCAAAGGTTTGAGTGGGTTTTTCTTCCCCTTGAGGGTTTACCACATTCATACCTGTTGTGTTCATGTGTCTATCTCTTGTCTCTCATGCAGTTGTAGATGGTTGTAACAACACTTAATAAGCTCACATATTGATTATGCATGTTGAATGGTCGTATTTTAATGATGAATGTATGTCATGGTAAATGAAGTAATTTTTTTGTGCATGATCTTATTCACTCCCCTAAGTCTTTATTCTTCTAAAATATTTAGTATTAGAGCAAGGTCCTTTTGAAGAAAATTTTAATCTACTTGGAGGAGATCCTCTTACAGAAAAAATTTGTTTGATCCAATGGAAGAAGATCATTTGATGTTGATAACAACATTGCATGTGGTCAAGGGAACCAATTATTCCTTTTGGAAAATAAATTTTTTAGAGGTCCTTGTTCATATAGTTATGTTAGATCATGATCAGTTGATGTGGAGGTTGAGCATTAATTCATCCAACCCCATAGAATAGAATAGGTAATAATTCAAGTCTATGAGTTGTGACATGGAGGAACCCTATAGATGTCATGGTAATGGATTGTGATTTGAAGCAAATACTTATGAAGATGATTTTGAGATTCTTAATAGTAAAGTTAGATATTGCAGTATTTATAATAGGTTAAATAAATATGATATAGGTAGTAGTGTAAGAGAGGAAAGGACCAGGTAGGTGGATATGTTTTACAATCAGAGAAGAGGAAGCTAGTAATTTCTTGAAGCTAAACTTTATAGTTCCCTAGAAGACCTAATATGCACATGAGGCGTCATGTAAAATTACAAGGCAGGATGTTGAACCCATGAATACAGGAAGTGTGAAGACAAAGAAAGAATAAATGTACTCAGATAGGTATAACCCTAGGTTGGGATACTCAATACAATTCTTAAGGCTGAGTTATGGTAGCTCTTTTAATGGTTGTTGAGTCCTTAATATGTAGATCTATAACTATATGGTTTAGAAAGCTAGATATATATAATAAACTTGAGAATATCTCTTCAAAGCAATCTTGATGCATGGCTATTGAACAGTCAAAGACATTTTAGTTTCACATCTGGATTGTGCTTCATGCATGAAATGAAGAATGGTCACAATCAGCCAAGTCATTGTGACCTACTAAATATCATCTCAGGATCAGTCAAAAGTCACAAGAATATTGTCTAGTGTTATAACTATACCCAAAACAGATCATAGGTATCAAGAAAATTTTTTCATGTTTGAGTCCTCCATACAATATTTTTTGTCATAGAAGTCTGATGCATCTAAAAGATATGAGTTATTGAAGCCTATCCATGGACTAATAAGGGATTTTATTCATATCAGGTCAAGCCAAAGAAGGACCTGCAAGAACTACTACAAGGAAATGTCATATTGCTAGACAATGTCATAATGAACCTACATACACATAAGTTGGAGAGATGAATCTCCTATATAGGTAAGAATCCTATTATTTGCTTCAAGGAGATGTAAACAATGTTAGTCATAATGCAAGATCATTTTAGAAGGAAGATGAATCTAATTCTAGAGGAAGGCAAGATGTCAAGTTAAGATTCTGATGAGACAAAAAGAATGAACCTGAGCATGAAGAAAATAAATAATATCCAGATTCCAGTCATAAAGGATCAAGAATCAAAGAAAAAAGTCCTATGAAATGCAAAGTTCAGATTCCAGCTACCAGAAAAAGTAAAGTGTTTGTCATATATTGTGTCCAAATCCATTGACAAAGTTAAAAAAGGAGGAAATCAAAACTGTTAATCCTAAATATGATATAAGGAAAAGGTGACATAGTAGAGCTAATTGAGGATGAATTTATGGTTGAAGTAAATCATACATGTTTGGACAGGTCTCCAAATATGTAGAAGAAGAAACTAATGATGATGTTATCATGCTCTGAAAAATCCGTCTAAGAATAACATAGATGACATCAAAGGCTAATTGCAAGATAAATCAAAATAATGCTGAGTCTTTAAGCTCTTTTGATGATTTCATACTATTCTAGTGTCCCTAAGATGCAAGAAGTCTCTTCACAAGGATTCTTGCATACATTCATATGTTAAGGAAGCAATTGAGTTAAATTCCTCACTATTATGAAGTTGTATGAGGTTGTATGGGTAGGAAGCACATTGATTTCCTGTAACTTGGAGGTATGAGATTATGGTTTTTAGACCTAATATTTTCTTATTTATCAAGCTATGCTCCTGTAGAAGGGTATGAGGTATTTAGAAGCTGGATTCAATTATATTTGAATGTGTAAAATGACCTAGGTCTTAAAGTCTTACAAGGTCAAAAGGAAGTTATCAAGCATCATGAGAGTCAATCAGGTATGTGATAGTGTTTATATCAAGGTTCAAAGCCTATGAAGTTAGAAACAATATAGTTTTAAGAGTGGCACCACAGTT
Organism: Taxus chinensis; assembly: GCA_019776745.2. Taxonomy (NCBI): domain Eukaryota; kingdom Viridiplantae; phylum Streptophyta; class Pinopsida; order Cupressales; family Taxaceae; genus Taxus; species Taxus chinensis. Next base: position 884,082,858 of record CM034151.1, read on the forward strand.
AAATCCCATGAAGGGTGTTTTAAGTCATAAACAATAATATTGCCATAGTGAAGAACCAAAACTACTGGGTGAGTCATGAGATTTTAGTGGTTTTTGAACATATTGAATGTAATGAGCTTGTCCCAGGTGGAGTCTGTGGTTTAGTCTAAGAAGGTGTGGCTAAGGTAATCCAAGTTCAAAGGTTAAGTCCACAAATGTTATTGATACATAATGATTACAAGTAATTGTCAAATAAGGATTATATTTGATCTCATTAACATTGCACAGGGGTATGATATTTCTCAGGAAGGTTCTTGAAGATATGTTTATGGTAGAGACTTCAAAGGTATATCTTGTGGTTTGGTACATCTTGAGAATATTATCATTTCACATGATAACATGGTGCAACATGAAGTGGGATGTTTTTGGTGCTCTGAAATGGTCTTGAAAGGATTGAGGTGGCTTGACTAAGTCAAGATTATGATGTGTGCAAGTACATGAATCTTATGTCCTAGTCTGGTATGAAGTCCTTGTTTTCATTCAATGATCCTATCATGATTATATTGCAAAGAACTTTATGAATGGGTTTCTTTCAGGAATATGAGACAGCCTATGAATGGTCTGATACAATAGAATGCTTGAAAATCTCATATAAGAGCATCAAGAACTCTATGTGATTGTTTAGGGTCTGCAATTAGTCGTTCAAATTTAAGTGATTTTATGGTACTGTAATCTTTTCTATGTAAGTGTCTTAATTATGGAGTCTTAGATCTGTAATAACCTAGTTTTTCCAGTTCCATGTTGCTCAAGGTTGTAGTTTCAATAAGAATCTTTGAAGTCTTCAGTCTGATTTATAGTAGATGTGATAGGTGATACTATTAAGCAATGTATAGTTCCATATGTGTACTCTTGGGACAAATGTATCTAAAAAAGATTGAGTTTTGAGATATAGTTAGTATCATTGAAGGACTCTAAGAAATGAACAGAGATAGTGAGTATCAATTAATAAAAAGAGCTTCAAGATAATTTGGTAGTCAATGCATTTGAGAAGAAGGAAGTATTAGTGATGCTCTAAAGGTGTATATCCCAATGTTGTAAGTATTACTTGATGATGAGAAGACCTCATGAAATAAAGAATATATGAGTGTTATATGCTTGGGTATTTCCTTGAAGCTAGTGAAAACTATGATTCTTAAGGCTATTTGAAGAGGTTGATTTGAATGAGATACTATGCAAAGAGGTGAGAAGACCCTTGAATACTTAATCATGATACAATAGGTATGATCAAAGTTGTAAATGGTTTGAGGTTGCATTTAGAATAATGTAGTATGAGGCCAATCATAGAAGGTTGTAGTGTACAAATGGAATGGTGTGAATCAGGCCAAGGGGGAGTTGTGTGTAGTATTGAGGGTACCTATTGTCCAGTTGTTTCTATTGAGCTATAAAGGTGTGTTTAAGGACTACTATGAGATTTGTTCAAGGTTTGAAATAGAGTTATGAAGATGCATGAAAGAAGGACTGACATGTGGATTGCTAGAAGATGCATCTGATGTTTATCATCAGTTAAGAAAATATACATGACTCAAGGGGGTGATATTTATGATCAAAATTGAGAAAGATATAGGTATGCTCAAATCAAAATATGAGCAGGAGTCAAGGGGAGCTAGTTAAGCAATACCAAGAATGTAGATCAAAATGAAGAATGTACACTATCCACATGTGAAGTTGAGTTGAATCCAAGAAGATGTCTCCAATAGAGACAAAATGATAAGTGTGTCATTTTTAGGGTAATTAATTTTTTTTTGTTTCATACCAATCCGTAAATAAGGCAGCATTTGAGGTCAGAAAAGAGCCAAGAAGTGAGTACAAACTAAAGTGAAGCAAAGAAAGTAAGCCAATATTGATTGTTGTCATTTTTTTTCATGTAGCATTTTTCATTAGATTCCAAAGGGGGGGAGTATGCTCAAAAACATGAAAAGATAGTATTTTAGGTGTATGTGTGTATGTTTTCCATCAATGTTTATGAACATGGTTTCCATCAATGACAAAGGGGGAGATTGTTAGACATTGTGTCTTAGTTTTTTTCATTGATGTCAAGTGTCACATTAATTTCAAAGGGTATATAAGAGGCATATGTGAGTGGATGATGTGTCATTCATAATCAATATTGAAGGTTGACTAGTAATGTCTTGTCTCGGTGTCTTTGAGAAGTGATTTAGTGTAGTTGTTAAGTTGAATTGGTGGAATAACATGTCCATGGTGCATATTCAAACTGGTATTGTCATGGTATGAAGTTCTAAAGTTATTTATAGGTTCTCATGAGTTTTAAAATGTCTTGAAAGGTGTGTCTAAAGTGTCACAATGTTTGTAAAATGGCAACAAGGTTACTTTCAGTTAGTCATGTAGTGAAGCAGGTCATTCTAGGTCTAATCTTAGTCCTAAGTCAAGCAGGATGAGATGATAACATGAGAAATGGAGTAGGTAAGTATGATATGATCATGCATGAGGTTTTTTTAGGTTTCATATCAGCTGTCAAAGGAATTTCATGTCACAATTCAGATGTATGATGCATGTTAAGGTCTTTTGAAGCAAGAAAAATGAAGACAAGGATAACAAACATGGGTAAGTATTATTGTTTGGAAAGTTCTAGATGTGTGAAGGTAAAAATGATAGCTGGAAATAATAAAGGACGATATTCTAGTCCTTTGAGAAAATTTTCAGGTCAAGGCATTGAATAAAAAGTAAGATAAGCCATTTTTAGTCATATCAAGCTCTTAGAAAGGCAAACACTAGCTCGATAAGAAAGTTCTTAAGCTCATCCACATGTGTGTGTTCTGTATGGGGTCCGTAAAAATCATGGGATGTTAAGTCATTGAGCTATGATCATTTTTAAGAAATAATGAATCAATTTGGTTTTCAAATATTTATGAATCATTGTTAACAAGTTAGAAATGTCAAAACCCTCCTAAAACGATAAAAACCGAGAGAAAGGGGATATTTGATTAGTATGGTCTCCAAATAGTCTAGGAAATAAATTTTAATGCTTTAGGGTTGTAGATAATTATTCATGGTTCCTGATGGTGGTTATTTCATGGTCTAGTGGTTTCAATAATTTGAATAAAAACCATAGTTTTGTGGAGATTTGCAGGTACATAGATGAGATAAAAGTTTCATAAAGCAAAATGAATAATTCCAGGAATCTTGGGATGTCTTATAAGTTTCCATGAAAATATATGAACAATTTTTGTGGAGAAAATTGAATAAATATGTCCTCCTATGTGCCCTACCACTTTTTTCCTAGAAGGCTAAAACTAGTCTTATGGTTTGAAGTGTGATTTGAAATTTTGAATAGTGTAGTAGTGGTTTATTTGCATGGAATGAATTTAGTAGTCTAATTTGATGTTTCAAAGCATTGATTTGATCTGGTAAGGTTCTTTTCATGTTAATTCCTAATGGACGAATCAACTGTATTGCGTTTGCTAAGAAGGTGTGATGGAACAGGGATGTTAGTGATAATTTCTCCATGTAACCTATGTTTGTGAATACTTGTAGAGATGTAGAACGTTTCCCTTGATGTGTTCTAGGTGGTGGAAGATTATTGAAGCTTCCTTATAGGTTTTACAACATGTTTCTCTAAATATAGGTTCTTGAGTCCTTGTATCATGTTTGAGTAGTTTTGGAGATAGAGTTGTTTGAATGCCTTATGTCATACTTTTGACATTGAAGTGAGTTGTTTCAATTAGTATACCTTGATATATTTCTATCCATTTTTATTTTTTCATGATTATGAGTTTTGGTATGGCAAGTCATTCACCATTGGAGGATGTTTTTCAGGTGCTTAAGACCTAGTTGGAGGTGCTTGCTTCTTGGTGTGCTTCATGGGAATGATGGTTAGTATAGATGTGCTTGGGATTGTTGAAGGTTATGAGAGGTTATTTGTGAGTTGTTTGGATCTGATGGAGTCATAATGATGATGTAGTTCTCCCTTGGAGTTCATAGTGCATTTGTTGGAGATGAAGACCTTGTTCTAAGCCTAATTGAGATGCCTTGTGCAAGTTTGAAGTGTTTGAGTTAATGCATACCTATATGGTCCTTTGAGATGATTTATATGAGATAGTAGTTTTTAATGTTGTCATGAATGAAATTAATTGTATTTTCTGACATGTGGTTGTTGTTATGATGAATCATCTATACAAATTAAATGTATTTTTTCATTTGAGATAGTTGTGATGATGGGGATGTGAGCAAGATATAGAAGGTGAAAGAATAGGTTAGAGGGGTCAAGGGCACAACTGAGAAGAGGTAGTTGATAAAATTAGAGGAACATATGTTCAAGATCATTAGACCTAATCAACATGATATGATGCAATTTTGAGCAAAGTAGGAGAAGAGTTTGTTTGAGAGGGTTTTGAGTGCATGTAGTTGAACTAGTGATCACAATAAGTTTTTGGATAAACAAGTCATCAATGATCTTCTTCTTTAGGTGGTTGAGTAGGTGTTTTATAATTTTAGGTGGTTGTATCCTCCTTATATGATTTGCATCCTACTAAACTAGGGGTTGGTGCTTCTTGTGGATTTGGTGCCTCACTAAAGAAATCTTATGTGATGATTCATATGCACATATGTATTTTTTATTGAGTAATGTATATATATATATATATATATATATATATATATAGAGAGAGAGAGAGAGAGAGAGAGGGAGAGAGAGAGAAGTTTAGGTGGGTTTTCTTCCTCTTGAGGTTTTCCCTCATTATATGTTGTGTACTTGTTCTCTCTCTTGTTTCATGTACTTGTGAATAGATGTTACACACTTAATAAGAATATGTATATTGAATGGTTGATTTGAATGATGTATATAAGCTATTATAAGTGAAGGAAAAGTATTTTAAGACTGATTCACGCCCCCCCCAGTCTTTGTGCTTCTAACAGACCATTATTGTCTCTAACCATTATTATTTTAGATCATCATTTTAGTTTTAGTGGGATGTCTTCCAATGGATGACTTGGAGTAGAATATTAGGGGTAAATGACTTATCCTATAGTTGGTGGCTTGACAAAAAAAATGAATATGTTTGTAAGGTTTATATAGGTTACCTATTTTTTAGAACATTAGGTTCTTATTTATATATCGATAACCTTTTTGAGGTCTTTTATTAGTTTAATCTCAACACAATCTCGTTTATCTGGTCAGGGTTTGTAAAAATGATCAAATTGCTTACACATCACTTTCCCAATTAGTTTTACTTTATCGGTTATGGGAAAACATAAATCAATTAGTTCACAAAGCAACTTGACCAACACAATGACTTTGAGGGACAATTTCTTAATAATTATGAAGTCACAAGTCAAGTGAAAAAAATAAACAATGTATTCTCCTATAACTAGCATTGAACTTGGTGAGTAAAGATTTTTCTTTAAAGGGTTCCATAAAGGAAAGTAAGGAAAAATCCATTAGTGAAGTTTTAGAACCCATTAACAAATTTTCCCTTGGGATACCAACAATGTGAAAACTAATTATGAATATATTTTTTACAAGGTATACGATCATCGTAATAAGAATTAAGACAATTATTCTTGTATTATTTAAACATTCATTTATCTATTAAAAATTCAACAACACATCAACATACTAAGGAGTTACAAACTTGTTACCTCATTGTAGAAATTTCATACAAGTTTCTGAGGTCAGCTGGGTGACATTTTCCTTGATTTATACAACCAAATTTTTGATTCGCTGGTTGGGGGAAATATTATATACCTAAACAACCAAAGGGGTGATGTTAGTGTTGAGGTCAATAAAATAAAAGTGTTAAAAATCTTGTAATGATAGTAAACATAAGTGAGGAGGATTAACCAGACACGTAGATGAAAATGGTAGCTTGTAAAATTTCACAAATAATGTTTCTCTAATACAATCCTAATGTATTTCCAACTCATGAATGAAAATGAATATAATGTGTTTCATAATTATCTGATTATAGGATATATAATGTGAGAAAGGAACCTCCCATATTGTCAAAAAACTTATCTCACTCTGGAAACTCAACAGGCAGTGCCTAAATAAAATCCCACTAAGATAAACTAGGCCCATAGAGAGGAGTGTGAAGATGTAAAACGATGAAGGGATTTCCCTAATGGTGATAGTAATATAATTGGGAAACCACCATATTACTCACATAAGCACATGGTGGGAAAGCCACATGAAACTTCTCTTTAAGATGGCCAAAGAAGGATTAAAATCTTCAACAATTATTAACACCCCTCATTTATTTTGAGAGTATCTCTAGATATCTTGAAACATGTTTTCCCCTCTACCTAGACCAAATAACACATTTCACTAGAATGTTATGTAAATTTTTAGTCATTGGAGATGTTAAACCTCGTTAGTTTTAATGTTTTGCTTTTTCTGATGTTTTGTGTTCTTATTTTTTTAATTAATGAATCCTAATTTACGATGTATTTTATTGGTGGGGAATTCATTAGTGTATTAATTTTTAAATATATTCAGGGTGAAAGATACTTTATCATCACAACTCCAGACCACATTTAGTATTAACATCTGTTTACATGTCCTAATGTGTTTTTAACATAATTTCAATGCTTTATTTATAAGTTTATTATTGATAGGTGAGAGATGGTGTCAAAAAAATTTAAACATGGTCATAGTTTATCGTGGATCTTATGACAATAAGGGATATGCTACAATGGAGGTGGCCCTCTCACTAATTTATGGTATACCAATAATGGTGACACCCCAACCTTTGTCTCAAAAAATGTCGGTTGTGGACATACTTGGTTCTATGAGCTTAGTGCACCTTGGAATTTATTTTATGAAATTGAAAACCTTACTCGCGTTTCTATGAAAATAAAACATACCTTTTGAATACGTATCAAAATTACTTCAACAACACTTATTACACCGAAGGCGTTTACAAGTTGGGTTGAGCCCTCCCCGCTCTGAAATCCGAACATGACATAGAAGACGCAGATTCACAACTTTGTATCCATGCATGGTCGACATATTCATATTTTAATTTTATCGCATTCCCCTTTTTTGAATTCCCTCATCTACTACAGGAATGATGTTACAAAGGTTACAATGCATGTAGCATAGGTGTTCAGATGCAAAATAAGAAAAATCCAATACATCTCTATACATTACACTTGAATGAAACACCTTGTAATGCTCAATCTCCTTCTTCTTCTACATACAACAAAAAAATAGTGACAAACACAATTGAACAAATATATCCATTCTCCATCCAACTAATCCTCAGTACACACACAAGTTATGGTGGGGTTGTGCATGCTTCCATGCTATGTTGAGGTGGACGTGCACTATTTGAAGCAAGATGTGTAGGATATGTGAAGGGATCTGATTGAGTGTTACCTAGAGGCGGAGGGGCGTTTGGAGTGTCACCATGCAAGGGTGTTGGAAAAATTTCAGCCCTTTTGTTTAAGCATCTTCCCCTACTACGATAATTACAAAAAACTGGAAGCGCTTGAGTATATGTTGTTGTGAGAGGGAATGGTAATGGGAAACAAGATGTAGGTGGTGAAAAGAGTTGGTTTCGTTGGGTCGAGGGTGTTTCCTTTGACGAGAAAAGTGTTGGGAATGTGTCATCTCATGGCTGCCACCTTCAAAAACTATAACATTGATCATAACTCATGTTACTTATCTCATCACCAGACCTTAGGTTGAGGGATAACCCAAGCCTACTTGGTATAAGGATTATACTTATTGTGATTTTCATTGAATTGATGGTCACCCGACTGATCGATGCTTTTGTTTATGTCACTTTGTCTAAGACATCATTGATAGTGGAGATATAACTATTGAATAACCTCACCAAATAGAACACCTAACAAAAATCTTAAGGTGTACTCAAACCCATTTCCTGAACATGGCGGGTGACAATAAAAATGATGACAAACGTCCCTTTTCCAATAACATTGATTTTATTTCAATAATCTCATTTATTGAGGAAGTACTATCTACAATGGTGACCATTAAATACACACCCTCAAATAATGTTGTGACCACATGCAAAAAAAGGATATGGGTTCCTACGGAAGACCAACCTTCTACGTCTTTTGCAGAACCTCAAACGTCCAAACCAACAACTCCTTCAAATCAAAAATTCAAATTCTAATTCCAAATCTTCCACTCTGGGTCAGTATCACTTCATCAAATAATTAGCAATGACACCAGCACATATCTCTCTCATGGAATAGCTGAAAAAGTCACTTGGCTTTCACGATATTCTCACTCGTTCTCTAACTGAATCGTGTGTTCCTCATACTCTCAATGTTCAACAGTTTCATGCTATGATCATGAATCTTATGCCTAAAACTCATATCCTATATTTTGGCCTCAAGATATGTTGAACCCAAATCTTATTAACAACAAACTCCTTGTACATCGAATCCTATGTTACTGATCATAAAGTCAAGAGAGTTATTATCGATAATGGAGTGGCTCTTAACATCTATTCTATAAAAATGCTCTGTGGCCTTGGTCATATAATAGATGAATTATATGTTAATATCATTACCATTTATAGTTATGATAATACTGAGTGCCAGTCATGTGGTGCCATCACTATTCCCATAGAAGTAGGCCCCCATCTCCTTGAAACTATGTGTCATATAGTTGACACAAAACACATCATATAACCTTCTTTTAGGTAGACCTTGGATACATGCAATACACGTAGTACCTTCAAATTTCCATCAATGCATAAAGTTTTCACATAATGGTAGAGAGTTCACCTTGTCTAGCGACACTAACCCCTTTGAATATTGTAATTTTTTCGAAGCAAGGTACAAACAGGAAAACTAGTGTCCATCTACTGATAGCACAACTGGATCTAGCACAACTTCTATTGTTACCAACCATATTGATCCTGATGTAATATTGCACCCTCATCCTTCTGCTTCTTCTTCTTAAGAATCTACATCTAAAGCATCACCTAAGGATATTTCTCACACTTCATCATCTTCCTTTAGAGCATTTACATCTAAGGTGTCAACTGAAGTTAAATTATCTCATAAAGGCTAAGGATTACACACTTGACAATACATTTCTTGTTGGCGAACTCCCATTGTCGCTTTGTAGCTATGGGCATCCTAACACTCCTAATTTACAAGAACCTCCATCTTACTATCTTGGAAACACTATTTGGATATGACATGGATATCTAGAAGATGAAAATATTCCAATCTTTGATGAATCTTGGCTATACGATGACAAGATGGAAGAATTCTACGAATCCACTGATTACACCAAGGGTCATAAAATGGTGAAAAACATGAACTAGAAAGGAAAAGGCCTTAGCTCGCAAGGGCATGGTGTTATTGAACCTATGAATATCAAGTCTAACCTTTACACATATGGTCTAGGATATGAGACATATGAGAAGAGGCCTATAGTATTTGATGTGTTACCTAGCGATGAGTACTCAGATTTTGAAATTGAGACCAATTCCACAAATAACATCTTCTAAGACCTAGCCGACACTACACTTTTCCTAGACTACTTATCTATTCAAACCCTTAATTTTGTTTATCCTTCCCTCATTGATCTGGACCAACAGTGTCATATTTCCATGGATCTCTTTCAAAACGATGAGGCCATCTAGGAGTTCGTCGGGACTTGGGACCCTTTTCCCTTGTCGGATCACAAGAAAGGTTTTGATATAAACCTTAATGCTACCATTTACTTCGGTGAAGAAATTACAATCTCTAGTCCTAAAGAAAAATAAATTAAACACATAAAAAAGAAAAATTCTATCTCGCATAGTGAAAACCTTACTGAGGCATTATACGAGAAGAAAAAAATGAAAAAGAAAAAGAAAGAAAAGGATGCATCTCCTAGTGAAAACCTTTCAGAGGCACTAGAGAGGATATTTGGATCTATAAATATCTGACAATCTACACAAACCTCCAACATCATTTCAAGATAATGTCACTTCTAATATGTTGGTAGAATAGACGGCAACATTAACATTGGAACTGAAGACCAACCAAAATTGTTACAACTAGGTGCCAATTTATCAGAAACTGAATTCAAAGCCTTCACAACACTTCTAACTGAGTTTCAAGATGTATTCACTTGGTCTTACAAAGATATTCCTGTTTTTTATCCTTCTCTTATGGTTCAACCCAGATGTTAAACCTGTCAAGCAAATACTACATAAAATGCATCCCAAGGTTGCAATTCTTTTTAAGGTCAAACTACAAAAATTATTGGATTGCAAGCTTCATATGATGCATTTAATACTCAAAGAGGATATCTAATATGGTACCAGTTGCGAAGAAGACCCCCAGAATCCATATTTGTACAAATATCTGTGACGTTAACAAGGCATGTCCTAAGGATGATTTCCCTTTACCTAATATTGACATGATTGTCGATTATACTGCGAGTCATGAGATGTTATCGCTTATGGATGGATTTTATAGGTATAACCAATTTCAAATTGCTAAATAAGACCAACATAAAAAAACTTCTACAACCCAATGGGGGATATTTTGTTACAAGGTCATGCCTTTTGGATTTAAAAATGTTGGTGCAACTTATCAATGTGTCATGACTATTATTTTCCATGACCTTCTTCACAAAATAATGGGAGATTATGTCAATGATATTCTTGCTAAATCAAAGACTAGGGTGGATCATCTAGTAGTTATTAGGTGTATATTTGAGTTGTTAAGGGAGTACAAGGTTCACCTTAATCCAAAAAATGTGTCTTTGGTGTCACATCAGGGAAAATTCTAGTATTCATTATCTCACGAAGATGAATTGAAGTGGATCCTACCAAGGTCAAAGATATAATAGATATGCCACCTCCTCATAACCTTTGACAACTAAGAGGCCTACAAGGAAAAATACATTCTATTCATTGCTTCATCTCTCAATTTGCAGATAAGTGCCATCATTTCAACCAGCTGCTTAAAAAGGATGTCCAGTTCAAATGGACACCAAACTGTCAAGATGCCTTTACAAAATTGAAATAATAGATGGCATCTCCGATGGTACTCATGCCACATATATAGGATAAGCCTATGTTTTCGTATACATCTACAACACAATATTCCATTAGGGCATTATTGGTGTAACACAATGATAAGGGTCATGAACAAGTTGTCTATTACTTGAGCAGAACTCTTCTTGAGCATGAGATTAAGTAATCGTAGGTTGAAAAGGATTGTTTAGTAGTTAATTATAATTCGGAAAGCTATGAAACTATCTCCTAAATCATACCACCAAGCTAATTTCATGATTTGATCCTCTTAATTACCAACTTTTGAGACCATTCATAACAAGACACATGTCTAGCTAGATTGCGCTACTTAGTGAATTTGACATTGAAATTATCAATCAAAAGGCTATCAAAGGTCAAGAAATAGTAGATCAACTGGCCACAACACCACTACCAAGTTCACAACTACTAAATTTTGAATTTCCAGATGAATACTTGTTGTACATAAAAGCAACACCCTTATGGACATTATTCTTTGATGGATCTTGCAATATCCATGGTTTTGGAGTAGGAATTGTCTTGCATACACCGGATGGAGACATCTATGACCTAAATATTATCATATCAACTTCCCTTGCACAAATAACATACCAGAGTATGAAGCATTTATAACAAGCTTAGGGTTTTTTATCTCATGGCACCTACAAGAATTGATAGTTCTTGGTGATTCTCTTCTAGTCATTAATCAAGTTAACAAAGAATATGAGGTAAAATATGAAAATATCTCACCTTATAAAAGAATGTTTGATAGCCTTAGAGGGTATCTCTAGATTATAAATTTTTACCAAGTTCATCACATATAAAACAATGTAGTGAATTCCATGGAAACTATCTCTTCCCTTATTTCATTTTACACTAATCAACTCATAACGAGCTCCTTGTTGAACATCTTTTGGTGCCCGCATATTAGTTGTTGGATTCCACCATGGTTTTTGATCTTTTTGGTCCTGATCATCACTGGTACCAAAATATATACACCTTCATTTAAACTAAATCCTATCCTCCTTTTAATTCAACTAATAAAAGAGCCTTAGTACAACGTGCTTCGTGCTACACCCTTCTTGTTGACACCTTGTATCAAAGAGGCTATGATGGGAATATATTAAGATGTCTCAATCAAGATGAAGCTAATCAAATGCTATTTGAAGTACATTCAGGTATTTGTGGTGCCCATACCAATGGAATAGTCCTTGCAAATAATATTTTATGCATTAGATACTACTGGCCCATAATGGAGGAAGATGCATGTAACTTTGTGAAGAAATGTCAGGCTTGCCAAAAACATGGTAATCTCATTCATGTGCCATCCCAAGCCTTACATCCTATTACTTCACCTTGGCCCTTTTCAAAATGACAGCTCGATTTAATTGAAAAAATAAATCTCACATCTTCTGATGGCCACACTTTTATTATAACCCCCACTGAGTATTTTAGCAAGTGGGTTGAGGCTATGCCTCTTACTAACATTATTGGGTGAAATATTTCTAAATTCATCTTAAACCATACTATTTATCAGTTTTGCATCCCCATTGTTATTGTCACTGACAATGGTGGTTCTTTCAATAATAAGGATCTCAAAGCCCTAGCTAAGAAATATAATATCCACCTAAAATGGGCTACACCGTATTATCCGCAATGCAATTTCCAATCCAAAGCATCAAACAACACTATCAAGTCCATTCTGGAAAAGAGAGTCAATAAACATAGACGTAACTGGCATACACAGTTATATCCTACTCTTTGGGCCTACCGCACTTCCTTCCGCACACCTATAGGAGCTACTCCCTTTTCCCTAGCATATGGCTCTCAAGCCATATTACCTATCAAAATTGAACTTCCTTCACTTTGTGTCTCCCTCCAACATCTCACTCATGAAGAGGATTATCATGTTGCACACCTTGTAGAGCTAAAATTACTGAAAGAGAGACATATTCGTGCCTTAGACCATATACAAATATATCATAATAGACTGCATCATAATTATAATCGCAAGATCAAACCTTGATAGTTTGAAATCAGTGATTTGGTCCTAAAGGAAAATAAAAAGAAAACAACTAAACCACGAGAAAAACATGGCAAATTTGAGCCTAATTGGTCGGTTCCTTATGTTATAATTGCTAAATTTGGATCTAGCGCATACAAATTGTCTACTGAGGATGGAAAAGAGTTCAAGGAGCCAATGAATTCCATTCATCTGAAGAGGTTCTACTCCTGAGCCTTCGAAGAGTAACCCCTTTATCAGGGACATATCAGTCCATCCACATGTTTTGTCATTTCACTTTGTTTCTTGCTTTGTACTTTTCACCTTGTCATGTGTCACATGTTTTCCTCTTTCGGTTGTCATGCCCATTGTTTACCACCATTGTTCAACTTCAATTTAGCATGTCAGTTTTGACTTGGGAATTTTCTTTCCCTCTTCTTTGCCGTGTGGCTCAAAATTCCAAAAAAAAAACCAAAAACATCTCACAAACAAACTACAAAAATAATATAAAATTGTTCAAAATCCAAAAAAAACATACAAAATGTTTCGAAAATGCTTTTAAAAAAAACTTGCAACTATGTAATTTCGTTCACCATTTTCTTCATTTGATTGTTCTCAATCATCTTTTACAATCAATCAAACCACTCTTTGCAATGTAACTTTGCATAGGGACATCACTTGGCTTTGGATTTCTCTTGGGGACAACTTGACATCTGTATATATTCGCTTCTTTATTAGAATTTCTACATTAGTGTGTTTTTGTTTACTAGCTTGTTTTCTTGTTTAACATTTGTACATATAGAATTTTGTATTTTATATTCTTAGCTTAGATTCTTAAGTTTGATAGTTAGAATAACCGGTACTCTATGTATCTGGAATGTGCTTATGGACCGATTGCAAGAAATTTATTTACATCTTAATTCACATAAAACTTTGGTGTGGATCCTTCTTTTTCATATTGGGTTTGTTTCTATTGCTTGTTTTGTATCTTTTTTTCATTTACATGTGTTGTGTTTTTCTCCTAGTTTATTTAAGCTATGGAGTATTTTCGTTTTTGTTGTGTATTCATGTTTTCTTTGCATTTTTCTTTTAAATTCGTTCCAAAAATCGCAAAATCCACAAAAAAATCAAATATTTCATAAATCCAAAAAATTAAAAAATAAAACATCAAAAAACTTTCAGACAAACATTCACTTATCATAGAAATCCTACAATTGGAAACACTTAAAGTGAATCATTCAACATCTAATTACAATCTTGACAAATGTTATACTTTTATCTATTACCCTAGTGCTCATGCCAATATTACAACTATCACTTTATTCCCTTTGCATGATATACTAAATCTGCTTGGGGAAAGTCACACAATTGTTTTTCCTTCTTGATATAACTTCATCTAGGGAAATTTGAACTTTGATCATTTACACAATGGATTTAGCAAGAGTTTCATAAGGAGTCGCTTTAACTTCACTCTTCCAGTCTAATCTTATTCCCACTTGGGAGAATTTGTATATACTTAATCATCATTGTGGCACGCATTAGGGGCATGGCTGATTGTCTTAATTTTTTTGGCTTTGTGTTGCATTGTTGATGTTTACTCATTTTGGACCACATACAAGTACTGTGATTACATCTTCATTCCTTTATAACCTTGATGTCAGCACCTACTTTGTATATTGGGTTTGTTTTCCTTTTTATCCTTTATTTGTTTTGTGTGTTTGTTTGCATGTATTTGGGTTAGCCATCTTGATTCTTTCATAATCATGGTGACAAATCTATTGTGTAACATCAAAAATTAGGTTGCTCTAATAAATTACTCTCCAAATAAAAATCATGCTACGAGGACAGTCCTTTCCCATTTTTGTTCTACTCCCTTATTTTCCTTCCTATCAAGCAGTTTTCAGCCACCTTGTTGCATCATCCACCCACTTGAGGGGGCATTCCTCTATCATTCTGCTTGTCGGGGCATCCCAATGCTTCACATTTTTCCACTCACCAATTTACATGCGTAGAATATATTTAAAGTACTATTACTTTTCAATAGCACTTTAAAGAGGGGAAAAATGTAGACACTCCAAAATTACACTCTTGTTTCCACTTGTTCCCAGTGTTATCCTAGTATGCCATGTTATTCACCCATTTTTGATTAATTGATTAAATGAATGAATTAATACACATTGTACCTCTTTGGATTAATTAAATTACTCATATGTATCCTTTGTACCTCTTTAGCTAAGTTAATTATTATTCATTAATTAAATAATTAATTAATTAAGTGTGTGCACATCCTAGTCATCTTCCACTTGCTCAAACTCCACCTAGACTCAACTTATACTCCACTTGGACTCCCTATCCTTATCTTAGTTAACTGCATTTCTAGAATCCTAGAAAGGTGGGGGAAATTAAATTTCACGTACAACCACCTTTCTAGATGCAACTTTTTCCAATTAATTCATTTACTGCCCCCGACAGTATTGTAACTTCCCACAAGGTTATTTTTAGCATATTCATTTATCCGTGTATAACAAACTTTAACTGATTTTACCTCTATAAATTGCAAGCTTACCTTCCTTACAAATCCTCTTGAATCTGACATACAAAAACTCTATTGAATTATCTATGTTGGTAAAATTTTCATTCAAATTTTGGAGAGCACTCAAGAGCATCCACAATCATCTCTGATATTCCTTTACAAGGTTTCATAGGAGACCCTTATTTGAGGTTTGCACAGAAGGTTGTTGAAAGGTTTGCATTGTTTTTTTATCTTTCATTCTCGGGTAATTTTTTTTGTTTACAATGCCAATGCGTTTGCCTCAAAATTTCTATGCTCCCACCGCAATCTCTCGTTGTCACTATCACACAATATGATGAATTTCATTACCCGTGACATTCTTCACATTAGCGGTGACCAACAAGAGTGTTACAATGTCGTATTCCTGGCTAAATTGGTTGAAAGAGCAGCAAGAGATTGATAGAGGAAAAATGGATTTTTTCTACTCATGTTAATATCATGTACAAATATATAGGAGAGATTCTACTACCTATAATATCTGCCAATAATCTCTCTAACAATATCAACCTTTCAACAACCCTATATTTATAGTATTGTTGTAACTTACAACAATGTACGTAACAAATATAATATTATAACTACTAACCCAAATATTTATTCACTCACACATGTAAGCACTAACATTTAATTTGTAACATTCCCACCGTTAGTGCTAACATGGGAAGAAAGTACATCTCAAGAACTTGAAACATAATCGTATGCCTCTGCATACTTTTAGGAATGCATACTACTGGCTTGGATCTTGCTATCTAGATCTTGCTGCACATGACCAATCCTCTTCACCACAATGAATCCCATACCAGATGATCACACTTCCATCGATTCACCTACATACACGAACTCAACAGTTCTAACTTTCACTTCTAGTGAATGCTCTATCACCAGCAGATCAATGTTAGAAGTATGACAGTTGAAGAATCTCAGTAGTTAGAGGATCACTCCAGTTCATCATCCCTCCTATACAATTGTTCTCAACATCCGCAATGCGCATGATCCTCATTTCAATCAAAATAGGGGAAGGAAACCACACACCATTTTATTCTGCACACACCACACAACTGAAATAATATATGAAAAGGTGTCACTAGTGTTGTACATGACCCTGTCATTGGTGACTGACGAGAGGCGTTAATCACTGTCCATCCTCCATTGCTTCCGACCTCTAGTAGATTTACTTCTTAACTCAGTTGAATTTGATCATGGAGCTCAATTTGAAATGCCCCCACTCGATTTGAACTTGAACATCGGGTAACACCAAAAATGTGTTCATGAGGAATTTATTTATTTATTTATGGAATTTTTACAATGACACTGGACAATGACTATGAAGATGCGACAGTTTTTGAATCAACACATTTGATAGACTTGAACAATTATAATAATAGAACTTTTAATGTTGACAAGAAAATGACATAACTTTATACTTTGACAACAAAATGATAATGGCCACACTTTTAACCATACAAACATTTACCAATTAAAATAAAACTTATTGGCGATTAATGACTCTTTTTAGGATTGATAACTTTAACAATAACAAAAAAAAAACTACTTTAATGACATGCCGGAATTTATGGATAAAAAAACATATTTTGGAAAAAATAATATAACTAAACTATTTATTTTGACACTAAAAAAAAAAACTTTTGAACACAAATGGATATACATCAATGTTAAAATACTTAGCTTTTAAAGAGAAGACTTTTCAAAATAGACCTACTCGAACTATTAGAGGAAGAATTAAAGACTATGATTAAAACATTTACTAAATATTTACTTGAAGGATACGTAGAGAATTAAAACGTAGCTTTGCTTTTAACACCTATGTAGCCAATGATGCCCGACCATGAGTATGCATGGAGAGAATATGTTACTAGGAATTGATAACAAAGTGCACTTGTTTGGGATGGTGTAGGAGTGGCGAGTTAAAGAGTGTGAAGCCCTGATTCAATGTTTGTGAAAGAGCTCGAGAATCAAACTTCAAATAAAATTCAGGTTGGCTATTTCTAACAATCAAATCTCCTAATGCTTTGAATGTTTATTTGAATCTAACAAATTTATGTGTAGGGGAGAGGACCCTATAACTGAGCGGGTACCAAAACATGTACATCTCATTTCATCATAGGTTGTTGACAAAAGCACCAATAGTTGTTCGCTTTTTGGTTAATTACACTTTTTAAGAGTTAATGAGAATGTGACACATAGGGCGCTCGGTCATTGGTCCCTCTTTCAAATGCTTTATATTGATTTTCTTCATATTAAATCAATTCAAAAACTACTTTTCCCTCCAAATTAACACGCGAAACGAAAATGTCAATATGGCATGATCATACGCTACACGATGATATAATTTTTTTACACTACCGACATACCTACATATATTCGTGTGCCCCTAAAGTTAAGTGCACGGTTATAGGGTCCTCTCCCCTAGTGGTATGTTCATAAGGACTTCAGCGAACGTAGGTGAATCTGAGCAGATTCGAGGCGCATATAAGGTCGTCACAATTAATCCATCATTTAAGCGTTGCAGAAGCTCATATAACAATAAGGATGTGTTTATTTATAACATCAACTCGTGCTCTTCTACAGATCTGATAGATGCTTTCTGACTAAATACTACTGTCCAATACAATGATGTATCGTTGGAGAGAGATTCGTTATTGAACAGAGCGGACGCCTTGGAAGGATACAATTTGCTGGTAACAAGAATGTCAAAACAATTCTTAGCAAACTAAACCCGCCATCATTTGAGGCAATATACCGGAGAACCACCCCTTCAAATTTAACACTCCATATTAGTAATTAGAGGATTCACCTGCTCTAATACCAGATGAAAGAGCAGCACCAAATTGATAGAGAAAAAAATTTTACTTTCTACTCACGTAGGAGATATTATTCCTATTTTCTAGGAGATTCTAGTACCTATAATATCTCCCAAATAATCTCGCTAACAATATCAACCTCCCAACAACCCTATATTCCTAGTATTGTTGTAACTTACTACAATACATGTAACAAATATAATATTATAACTCCTAACCCAAATATTTATTCGTTCACACATGTAAGCGCTAACATTTAATTCCTAACACTGGTGGGAGTGGAGAGAGAGAAGAGAAATCGAATATTGTGAAGCACATAGCAAGCCATATGAAATCCAAAGGTAGTTTGATCATACAAAGAGCCAAGGGAGCGATGGATTTCTTGTATCTAATTGTGGAAGAGGAAGACATTGTGGCACATTCGGCATTGAAGATCATCTCTGTTCTCCATCCAACTAATCCTCAGTGTTATTTTCCTCTAGAAGATAATTGAACCTGCTTCAGATGCAAATATAGATCAAGATTGATGAATTAGTATATAGTAAAATGAGGAGATATTAGGGTTACATATTTCTTTCTATGTGCAAGTCTTATTTAACCCATAATGGTGATGAATTTATGATGGTTATTAGCGAGATATCCATTACGCATACTTCCCTGTAATGTTATGTTTATTTATTTAATTTAATTATCGTTGCAACTATACAATTATTGCTAAATTTACAATGTCAACTTAGGTTTATGCATGGTTAACACATCTAGATCTCAAATAATAAGAAAATGACAAGTCTGAAAGGTCATTTAGGATGTTTCACTCTCCATGTTCTGCTTTGGGTTTTAAAGAGTGCTTAACCTGGTTAGTGGGTTTGTTTGACATGGGTCAACTTTTCCCTTGTTAAATACATGGAGAAACAAACATATACGGTACTTTTGAAGCTATATGATTCATATAATATCTTTTCAATTAGAATCTTATAACTTTAAGGAATATCTATATCGTATGCCCTTAAAAACAAATATTAAATGTGTCCAAATTACTCTACAAATCCTAAATTTCCTACGTTAAACTTGTCTTATTAAGAAAATATTGATAATGGTGTACTGGATGAGGATAACCCAAATATTTATTCGCTCACACATGTAAGCACTAAAATTTAATTCCTAACACTGGTGGAAGTGGAGAGAGAGGAGAAATTGAATATTGTGAGGCACATAGCAAGCCATATGAAATCCAAAGGTAGTTTGATCATACAAAGAGCCAAGGGAGCGATGGATTTTTTGTATCTAATTGTGGAAGAGGAAGACATTGTGGTGCATTCGGAATTGAAGATAATCTCGATTCTCCATCCAACTAATCCTCAGTGTTAGTTTCCTCTTAAAGATAATTGAACCTACTTCAGATGCAAATACAGGTCAAGATCAATCAATTAGTATAAAGTAAAATGAGGAGATATTAGGGTTACAAATTTATTTCCATGTTCAAGTCTTATTTAACCCATAATGGCAATGAATTTAGGACAACTATTAGCAATATTTCCATTAAGCATAGTTCCCCATTACGTTATGTTTATTTATTTAATTTAATTATCGTTGCAACTACACAATTACTGCCAAATTTACAACGTCAACTTAGGTTTCTGCATGGTTAACACATCTAGATCTCAATTAATAGGAAAATGACAAGTCTGAAAGGTTGTTTAGGATGTTTCACTCTCCATGTTCTACTTTGGATTTTGAAGAGTTCTTAACCCGGTTGGTGGGTTTGTTTGACATGGGTCAACTTTTCTCATGTTAAATACATGGAGAAACAAACATATACGATAATTTTGAAGCTATACGATTCATATAATATCTTTTCAACTAGAATCTTATAAATTTAAGGAATATCTATATCATATGCCCTTAAAAACAAATATAAAATGTGTCCAAACTCTGCAAATCCTAAATTTCCTCTGTTAAACTAGTCTTATTAAGAAAATATTGATAATGGCGTACTGGGATGAGGATAACCCAAATATTTATTCGCTCACACATGTAAGCACTAACATTTAATTCTTAACACTGGTGGGAGTGGAGAGAGAGGAGAAATTGAATATTGTGAAGCACATAGCAAGCCATATGAAATCCAAAAGTAGTTTGATCATACAAAGAGCCAAGGGATGTGATGGATTTCTCGTATCTGATTGTAGAAGAGGAAGACATTGTGGCACATTCGGCATTGAAGATCATCTTCGTTCTCCATCCAACTAATCCTCAGTGTTAGTTTCCTCTCAGAGATAAATTGAGCCTGCTTCAGATGCAAATACAGATCAAGATCTATCAATTAGTATATAATAAAATGAGGAGATATTAGGGTTACAGATTTATTTCCATATGTAAGTCTTATCTAACCCATAATGGTGATGAATTTAGGATGGGTATTAGCGAGATATCCATTAAGCATAGTTCCTCGTAATGTTATGTTTATTTATTTAATTTAATTATCACTACAACTATAAAATTACTGCTAAATTTACAACGCCAACTTAGGTTTCTGCATGGGGTCGTTAACAAATCTAGATCTCAAATAATAGGAAAATGACAAGTCTAAAAGGTTGTTTAGGATGTTTTGCTCTCCATGTTCTGCTTTGTGTTTTGAAGAGTGCTTAACTCGGTTGGTGGGTTTGTTTGACATGTGTCAAATTTTTCCATGTTAAATACATGGAGAAACAAACATATACGGTACTTTTGAAGGTATACAATTCATATAATATCTTTTCAACTAGAATATTATAACTTTTATGGAATATCTATATCGTATTCCCTTAAAAACAAATATAAAATGTGTCCAAACTCGGTAAATCCTAAATTTCCTACGTTAAACTTGTCTTATTAAGAAAATATTGATAATGGCGTACTGGATGAGGATAAATATAAAATATATATAACCTGCAAACCTTAAAATTTCTTTGTTATACTTTATCATATCAAGGAAATATTGATAAAAATGCATACAACATGACAATTTTCCTGATACTTTTTTTAAAAACTGATGTTAGTTTTTACCCTCTCGGTCGACTTGGGTTCCAAACGCAAATAAACATGCACCCCCTCATCTATGTGTCTCACTTCAAATGCATATCATGCCTTGCTGTAATGGGCTCCACATTTTCTGGAAAAAAACATTGGTAGGAAGTTTCTATGTTGGTCGCCAGTATCTCCATTCTAAATGACATGATTAGTGTCTTTCTTCCAAACAAAGAGCCCAAGTGAATGTTATCATATTTCCTCGGATCTATTGAACACACATATATATTCACCATTTCCTTCAAATGTAAGATTTTATTACCAGTTTCCCATGCCATATTGAGGTCTTTCATATATGCCAATGTTGTTTCATTGAATTTGAATATGTATAGCTTGAAATAATAATGTTTTAGTTGTTGGCGTATTATTATCCCAGAGACATTATAACTAAGGGAAAGACCTTGTTAGCAACTAACATGTGCAAAAAATTCAAGGGTGAAGATATCTTCTGTTGTTGTTGTCCGTACATGGACATTGAACATAAAAAATCTCAGCCTTCCATTTCACTACCGCTTGCTCCGCTGACGTCACCTTCGTGAAACACATTTTGTTGCATTTGCCATGTATGAACCCCACAAGTGTCCAAGTAGTTCTTTGTTGTGCCATCCCTATTTTTTTCCAGCATTTTTCGCAATTGCAGTTTCTTTCAGAAAGGATCAACATCTACCAAAAACAATTTAATTTCAAGATGAAAGGCTCGTCTAGGGCATCTCACAGGGATGCTGGCAAAAATGTTGCGAGCGCATTGAGGGCCGTCCATGGACTAGCCCTCTAAGTAGGATATTCCTAATTGCATTGCCCAGGTGGTCACTTGTTTGAGTCCCTTTTGGACACTAGGTGCTAGGTACATTTTTGTCATATCAGGGACTTATTCTAATTTTATTTAACGAATAGAGTTGCCACGTATATGGATTTATAAAACATTTAAAATTAATGTGAAGGTATGAATATGTGGAATGCTCATCAATATTGTGACTGGCCCATTGTGTGTCATGACGGGGTAAAATGCACTACCGTATGTCTCTAGCCACACATCGCCGAACACTTGCACATATACATGCTCATGATGCAATGGGCGTATCATTTACCAATATGTCAAAGCTAGAACTCTCTCTTCTCTTTCCAAATGGAACTCGATGTGACCATCATAGTCTGAATTCAGCTATGTGTATCTAAAAATGTCTACAATGCTTGATTAAATTTTTCCTTCGATCGAATTCTTAGATCAAGGACCTTCAGGAAAAGTTACTAAAATTCTTCTTACAAAGGTGAAAAAATGTCGAAGCCCTTATTTCCCCCTTCCCTTCTAACCTGGTACATGCTTAGTCCCCCCCAAACACCCTCCCCCCAACCTTTTGATGCTCTTGTGTTACCTAATATATCTTCTTCCCCCACTTGTTTTTAGAGTCCTGGCATTTTCACAACTTAATACAATAGTTTATTCGTGGGAACCTTAACTCATGGCTTCCCATTCAACAACTAAAGTGCAGACCAATATCGTACATGAACAATGGTTTTCTGTCACCATAATGATCCCTTAATGACCACTTTGCATTTTGAGCCTAGGACAATAGTATGGCCTCCCCAATTGGATTCTGTAAAATGACGAGTAAACGTTTGAGCTATTAAGTAACAGACACCATAAATATTGTTACAGACCTCTTCTACAAATAGAAAACTCCTCTCTTTTACACAATTCTCTACTTGTCGTTTGCTCTTTATCTTCTCCTTTGAAGCTTGATTATTATATTCTCTCACCCTGATACTTATCTTCCTCCTCCAAAGCTTGATTCATATTTAGCTTGAGTCTAATTATTTTTCCCCAAAGCCCTGAACATTATCCTCTCCCAGAGCTCCTTTTTCTCCTATCTCTCCAAACCACCACATCTTCTACAACTTTTTATTCCTCTTATGTTTCGCTCTGTTAAACCTTAATATATCTCTTACCTCGAACTAAATTTCACCATAATCTTCCCCCTTCGAAATGTTCACATCGCTTAATTCACATATGTTTTCTAGTATCCTAACTATGCAGTACCCTGTCACCCATTACCAGTACAACTTTTGGTCTACAAGCAACAATTTAAAATTTAATAATGTCACCCTCTATCATACACATTTTTCTAATTATCCGGATGTACTGATTTGTAATGATGTAAGGTATGAAGCCAATTCCTTCACGTTTTTATCTCCAAACGCTACGAGAATTCTTGTTGCAAAATAAACCTTACATGGGGAAACCATGATAATTACATAAGTTTGTAAGGAATCGAAGCGTTATTCTAATATTTAATTACGCCGATAGGGATTCATCTTTTATACGCGTGTCCCAACCTAGATGTGACATCTGAGCATCTAGACGTGTAGACACCTATAATTATACGCCCAAGCAATTTAAATACTTAAATTGTGCTAATTATCCCCCTTTCTCGCAAATCAACGACATATCGTCAAAAGGGCACTCATTTTCCCTCATATCATCATTAATTAATTACACTAAGCTAATTAATTAAGTTGCCTATCCAACAAATACCCTAATTAACGACCTTCCGTTAATAAATCACCCCTTCTACCTAGACTAATTAATTATTATTAATTAATTAGCTTTCCCGTCCATTTAACCAATAAATCAATATTTAATTGATTTAATCCCCTTCTAATAGCTTAAATCACACTAATATTCCTCTACATTGGCTTCTATAAGCTTACACCTACCTATTAATTAATCACCTTTGATTAATTAAAATACCCCCCCAACTCCCATGACTTGCTAAACATGTATTAAACCCTTTTAAAGTAAGGTTACCCTTTAATAAAGCAACCTTATCCATTCCTAATCATGTTTTACCTTTATCCCACATTCATGAGAATGTGTTGAATCCTTTATCCTTTGGGCTATATAAAGAGCCCTCCACCTACCTTTTTACTTACACCTAAACTTTCTAAGAGAGCAAATGCAAAGCATATAGCAAAGAGACTAAGAGCTTGCACCTTGCCCTTTTGAGAGTTCATCATACTTGAAGAGTTAAGACCTCTTCTTAAAGTGCTTGGGTCATATGGGAGGGTGGCAAAAGGGTCTTGTAGCCCAACTTTGATTAGCCCCCATTCCTAGGTTCTTGGAGCATTAAGGACAACTATTTTGATAGCCATGGAGCTTACTTAGGTCCATTCATTTTATTTGTTGTTAGAGAATAGAGGAGTTTAGATATTTAGCAATTGTTAGTTTCAAAGTTTGTATTGATGAATGCTAGCATCTAACCCTTGTTTAATTCTTATCATGATGGTGTTTATGCTTTGTTTTACGCTAAATTGTAGAACTAATTTAGGTGGTAGTTCTTGCTTCATTTGATTTAGCATTAAGCAAAAGTATACATGCACACATTTGGAGCACGCCCGGTGGGACTTACTCCATTTTCCTTTGCACTTAATTTCAAGTTTTTGTAGTTAAGTTTTATTTTTGGTTACTAACCCTCTTTTACACATGTTGATCTAACTTGTTTTTTTTAACATGTTTTTGTTGAGTTTGCATGTGTTGGGTCTTCCTTGTAGGTATGAAGGAGGTGAAGTGCTGTCAAAATTGGAAATTGAGGGGGAAAAATTTCAAGATTTCTCCATGTTTTCATTTTTAGAGCTTACTTTTTCAACATTCTACATGCTAGTTTTGTCAATTTCTTGAAGATTTTAAATTCTTGAGCATGTAGGGTTAGTGTTTGATAGTGCTGAGTCTTCTATTTACATATTAATGTGGTGGGTTGCTGTCAAAATTTATATCTTGGTGAGAAAATTTCAAGATTTCATCATGTTTTCATTTTTTAGAGCTTACTTTTTTCAACATTTTACATGCTAGTTTTGTCAATTTCTTGAAAATTTTCAATTCTTGAGCATGTAGGTTTAGTGGTTTGATAGTGCTGAGTCTTATATTTACATATTAATGTGGTGGGTTGCTGTCAAAATTTAAATGTTGGTGAGAAAATTTCAAGATTTCATCATGTTTTCATTTTAGAGAGCTTACTTTTTCATCATTCTACATGCTAATTTTTGTCAATTTCTTGAAAAATCTTAAATTCTTGAGCATGTATGTTAATGTTTGATAGCGTTGAGTCTTCTATTCATATATTAATGTGATGGGTTGTTGTCAAAATTGAATCTTGGTTATGGAAAGATTTGCCCATTTTGCATATTAAGGGACGTATTTTTTGACATTTTTTAAGTGCATGTCAAGTGCACTACCCCATAGAGCATAAGAGCATATGCGTAACCCATCTTCCGAAGGCCATAACTTTTGCTCCCCGACCTCGAAATGACTCCATTATTTTTGCGTTTGGAAAGGTATTGAAGTTAACTAAGCAATGAAAACCATAAATTCGGGAGTTAAAATTACAGAAGTTGCAGGTTTTTTCTGTTATTTTGAAACTGGTCATTTTCTTAACATGACTAATGTTTTGATGAATGTTGTATTTCCATGCTTACTCGATTTAGATCAAAGCGTGTGTATGCTCTTCTCTTGCACCTTTTGGTGATCTTGAGAATCAAAAACAACTTTGATCTATATCTTTTTAACATTGGGATTAAACTTAGAAATTTAATTATTCATTTTGCTTAAGGGAATGAACCTTTTACAAAGCATTTTTCAATGGTCCTTTGATTTGAAGTTTTCCATTTCTATATAGTTGGGATAAAGTTTGTGTATGCTCTTTCCGGTAGGTGTGCGGTAAGATGTACGGTAAGCCTAAAGAGCGGGGTAAATTTGAGTATGCCAATTACGTCCATGGGTGTTGACAATCTTTTCCATAATGGATTTTAAGGTCTTATTGTTTGCTTCTGCTTGACCATTGCCCTGAGGGTAGTATGGAGTAGACCATTTAAGTTTGATGTGAAAACGTTTGGCTAGGTCTTTTACATCCTAGTTTTTAAATGATTTGCCATTATCTGCAACTAGAGCGGATGAAATACCCAATCAACATATGAGATTATTGAAAATAAATTTTGATATTTGGCTACTGGTAACATAAGTGAGAGGCATAGCCTCTACTCATTTAGTGAAGTAATCGGTAGCGGTAATGATGAACTTATGTCCATCGGAAGATGTTGGTCTGATTTTACCAATGAGGTCAAGTCCCCATTGAGAGAAGCGCCATGGTGTGGTTATCAATTGTAATGCCTGGGAAGGTGTGTGGATAAGATTTCCATGCTTTTGACATGTTTGACAACATTTGACAAAATGACATGCATCACTTTCCATGGTGGGCCAATAATATCCAACTCGCAGGATTTTCTTGGCTAAGGCGATACCATTCATGTGTGCTCCACAGATACCAGAATGGACTTCAGCTAAGACACTCGAGGATTATTCCTAATTAAGACATCGGGAGGCAGGGTGCCATCATGATCCTCATTTATAAAGATTTCTGCTAAAAACGGTGTACACGAAGCACGTTGTGCTAAAGCACGTTTATGCATTGGTTTCATGTCGGCAGGAAAATTTTTATCATGAATGAAGGTATAAATATCGTGGTACCAAGGGTTATTCAGACCCATGATCTCACATACCATAGTGTTTTCAGGAAGATCATAGGCAGGCATTAAGAGATGTTTAATGAGAAAATGTGCCTGGGGTTAACTAGATGCAATTTCTAATAGGGATCCGATAGTTGCCATAACATCGGTAGATTTATTATGAATTCTGGGAATTTGATCAAAGCTAATTAATCGAAAATAGCTTCAAAGACTATCCACCATGCGTTTATATGGGATAAGTTTTTCATCGTTGACCTGGTATTCATCGGTAACTTGCTTGATGATAAGTAAAGAATCACCAAATACAGCTAATTCTGTAAGATTCCAAGATATAGCTAGTTTTAACCATGCGATGAGAGCTTCATATTCTGCGATATTGTTGGTACATGGGAATGCTAAGTGAAATGATTTTGGGATAACATGTCTTCTGGGTGTGATAAGCAAAATACCAGCCCCTGAGCCATGGAGATTACAAGATCCATCAAAAAATAGAGTCCAAGCTGGCGCGATGTCTATGTGTAGAATATCTTCATCAGGAAAAGAAAACTGAAGTGGTTCTCTGCCAGGAAGGGGTGCCTCGGTAAGTTGGTCGGCAAGGGCTTGTCCTTTAATTGCTTTTTGCGGAACAAACTCGACATCGAATTCACTAAGTAATACGACCCAACTAGGCATTCTTCCCGTGAGAATGGGTCTGGACAACAAATACTTGAGAGGATCAATTTTGGCAATCAACTTAGTTGTGTGATTAAGCAAGTAATGACGTAACTTATGGAATGAAAAGGCGACCGCTAAGCATATTTTTTTGATTTGGGAATAACGTATTTCGTGCTCAATAAGTGTTCGACTAAGGTAATATACAGCCTGTTCTTTTCCTTGATCGTTATGTTGTGCTAGTAGAGCTCCTATGGCATGTTCAGTGGCAGATGTATAAAGCAACATAGGTTTATCGGCAACCGGTGACATAAGAACAAGTGGACTAGAGAGGTATTCTTTTAACTTAGCAAAAGAGTCTTGGCAATCATGGTTCCAGTGAAAGTGTGCATCTTTCTTGAGCAACTGATTAAAGTGATGGCACTTGTCAGCCAACTGTGATATGAAACGCCGAATAGATTGTATCTTTCCCTGAAGACTGTGTAATTGTTTTAGGTTTTGAGGAGGAGGCATTTCCATAATGGCCTTGACTTTGGCAGGATCCACTTCTATGCCCCTTCGTGAGACAATAAACCCTAATAATTTACCAGAGGTTACTCCAAACACACATTTCTTTGGGTTAAGACGAACCTTATACTCACGTAATCTATCGAAAATGAATCTCAACACACTTGGATGCCCTATTCGTGTTTTAAATTTTGCTAATATATCATCAACATAATCTTCCATGATATCATGTAACATGTCATGGAAGATAACAGTCATTGCTCGTTGATAGGTGGCACTAGCATTTTTCAAACCAAAAGGCATGACCTTATAACAGAAGGTGCCCCATGGTATAGTAAATGCCATTTTATGTTGATTTCCTTCAGCAATACGTATTTGATTGTAACCAGAGAATCCATCCATTAAGGAGAGCATTTCATGGCCTGCCGTAGAATCAACAATCATGTCTATATTTGGCAAGGGAAAGTCATCTTTGGGACAAGCCTTGTTGATGTCACGGAAGTCTGTGCATATTCTGATGCCATGAGTTTTCTTGGCAACGGGAACTATGTTAGATATCCATGCTGAATAATCAATAGGTTTGATAAAGTCAGCGTCCAAAAGTTTCTCGAGTTCGGCTTTGACAAGCAATGTAACTTGGGGATGCATTTTGCGTAGTTTTTGCTTTACAGGTTTTGCATCTGGATGTACCACAAGATGGTGTACTACAAGAGATGGGTCCAAGCCTGGCATGTCGTTATACGTCCATGCGAATATATCTTGGAATTCAATAAGGAGTGTTGTGAATTCCATGCATTCTTGGTCAGACAGACTAATGCCAAGTTGTAAAATTTTTGGTTGTTTAGTGGTGCCAATGTTTATGTCTTTTGTTTCTTCTACAAGCATTTTAGATGTATCCTTTTCGGAGGACGATGCTAATGGTTGATGTAGGTCATCAGTGTCAGGTGTTTGTTGGAATTTTTTGACATGTTTATTGGATAAGGTGGTGGTGAGGTTTTGACTATGGGAAATCCTCTGTTTGCGCCTTTGATCCAAATTTTCTGATGGTGAAGGATCTAAATATTTTATCTCTTCGCCAAAATAGGCCGATGCATTTAGATTGATTTCAAATCCTTTTCTATGGTCTGAAGTAGGTATTTGGTCGCGAGTTCCAAGGAATTCTTCGATGGCTTCATCATTTTGGAACATGTCCATGGCTGCATGATGTGGTTGGCCATGGTCTATGAGACTCGGATGTGTAGGCTTAAAATTGATGACATTAATAGAAAAATGTTCAAAGGCAAGATGTGTTTCAGTGAGGTCTTCAAAAAGACTACATGGAGATCTAATGTCATTATCAGAACTGGTGTCATCATTGTCACTCGAAATTATTATGGGAGCGACATCAAACACCTTGAAACCTAGACCATGTTTACCGTGATGTTGTGTGCAATTTATAGGGTCTAAATGACCTTGTTCATTTGGACCGAGTCCTTTACCCTGCCATCGCATGTTTTTCATTATTCGGTGAGCTTTGGTAAATTGAGGGGAATCATAACATGGAGCAAAGTTGTCATTATATAACCAAGATCCTGAAGAACTTGGAATATGTTCGCTGTCAAGATGACCAAACTTTTTCCAAACTGACTGACCCATTTGGTAATTGGGATGGATTTTCAAATGTGAAGCGTTAGGTTTGCCATAGCTATGTGGGGATTTGGTGATATAAAAAGAGTCTGCCATATTTTGAAATTGATATTCACCGCATCTCGTGTCAATGATTTTAAATGTGTGAGATGGGGGACCAATAGGTACCTCATGTGGTGGGGAAGTTAGTTTGGTAGTATTAAAAGATGAAAAAAATGGGTTATAAGAAGAAGGGGGTGGATTGAAGGATGAAGGTTGGTTATTCACAGGAGGAGGTATCTTAATAGAGGAGGTGTGGTTGGATGAAGAAGATTGGCTAGGTGAAGAAGAAGGTGGTTTGGTGGAAGAATAATTGTTGCTGGAAGAAGAAGCTTGATTAGTGGAAGAAGATGATTGATTAGTGGGAGGAGGACTGGTGGAAGGTGGTTGACTAGCGGATGATAATGGATCGGAAAATGTGTTTTGGTTATGAGATAATGGTTTCGGATTATTGTTAGGGAGTGTATCAGGATTAATGCGTGTTTCATTAGGGATTATCCGAGGTGAAGCGCATTTATCTGTGGATGGACAATAGTGATCATGTCGATACCATCCTTCGAGGAATCTACAATACTCAAAAGGTTGGGGATCTGCACGTACTGTAAATTCCTTGTCCAAATGAGGAAACTTAATGCATTGGTGGAATGTTGATGGGACGGCGTTCATGGCATGAATCCATGGTCGGCCGATAAGAATGTTATAGGCAACTTATATATCTACACATGACAAATCGTGTCTAAGGTGATGGGTCCAACTTGGAGAGGCAACGCGATTGTGCCTTCAGACTTTATTTCACTATTATCATACCCACGAATGGTTATGATATTGTTTTGCAAATCATTTTTAGTGTAACCTAGACAACGTAAAAGTTTCATAGAACAAATATTCAATGCTAATCCGTTGTCGATTAAGACGCGCTTGATTTTACGATGAGTTACATAACCCTCGACGTATAAAGAATGATTATTAGTGATATTGGGATTAAGCATGTCATCGGGACCAAAAGATAAAATAGGATTGGGGACTGTAAGATGTGCAATTAAGCCTGGAATTGTTGTGAATTGATGTTCTCAGGGACACGAGCATTATTCAATGTTTGCATAAGGATGCGTTGTAGTGCGGGAGAAGAATTAAGTAGTTCCATGATTGAAATTTGTGTGGGAGTCTTCTCTAATTGTTTGACAATATTAAATGACGGTGTAGGTTGTGGAGAGGAATTGGCGGCGGAATTAAATGGTGGATTAGGAGGTGATGCCGGGGACGAAGTGGCAGATTTTTTTGTTGTAGGGACCCATATTTTTTTCTGTCTAGTGGTGATCGTGCAGTCAGTTCTGATCTTTATAGTTGCCACTAAGTCTTGGTCATAATCTATGGTCGAGATGACTGAGTCATACTCGACATTGCTTGATGATTGACCCTTATCTTTTGAATTGTTATCATGGTTAGGGAATGGATTTTTGAACATGTGAAGTTTTTCATTAGGTGTTTTTGTCTCAGAAGTATTTTCAACTTCTATGTCTCCACGTTCAATCAGGTCTTGGACGTAATGGCGGAGTTGCATGCATCGATATTTGGAGTGCCCTTTTATGCGATGGTAATCACAATATTTGTTGTCTTTATACCAATTTGGTTTAGGTTGTCCTTCTTCGAAGGGTCTGAAAATGGGATATGTAATCATATTAGCATTTTCCAAATGACGAAAGACACTAGATAGACTTTCTCCCAGAGGAGTGAACTCTCTTCGTCGATCCCGAGAAGGAACTTCCTTTCTAGGGATAATGATTGGTTGTTTAGATTTTAACGTGGTGGTGGGATGGTTTTGGACATTTCAGACATGGTGGGAATCAGTAACACCATCATTGACGATATTTCAATTCCAGTTAAAGAATTTAGATTTGTCCTGGTTTGGAGGAGTGTCTCGATAAGGTTGATCTCTAAAGGGTGCTTTAAGTAAGCCCTTAGAAATGAGGGATTTTTTTATTTGTGTCCCCTTTTCGATGAATTCTTCAAAACTATTCAGACAATGCATTTTCATGTGGAATAATAATTTGGTATTGAGATTAGGGACAAAAATGCTAACTAGTTGTCTCTCGGGTACTGAGTAGGGAAATCGGCTTGCAATTCCGCGCCATCATTGTAAAAAGGAAGAAAATTTTTTGTTTGGCCTTTGCCTAGTGTTGCAGAGATCAAGCATAGTTATTTCTGAGTCTAGGTTATAAGAAAAATGTTTGACAAATTTCTCCGATAAGTCTGCAAATGTCGTGAACGACCCTTTCAGTAGATGGAAAAACCAGTCTAAAGCTTGTCCTCCTAAACTTTGGGGAAATAATCGTAAAAGGTACGTGTCTCGATAGGCAACTTCTTGACATTGCATGTAAAATTCCTTGACATGTTCACGGGGGTCACCTTTGCTTTTGTATTTATCAAACTTAGGGATTTCAAAGGATGGTGGAAATGGTAATCGTGATATTTCTGTATCAAATGGATAAGGACACAATTCTTCAAAGTTGAATTGTTTCGATTGTTTTTGCAGTCCTTGAATGGTGTCTTTCATAAGTTTCCATTCTTGTGCAAATGGAGAAGCGGGGGACGGTTTATCAAACATGTCATGAGTATTGGAATCTAGATTGAGGTCTTTTAATCTTTCATCTCTAGTCATTGTTTCCTCAAGTTTCTTTGTTAAATCTTGGATTTTAGTGAATAATTCTTCGGCCAAAGAACCATTTGGATTGTTTGGTATTTCATTGTGATAACTGGATTCACCATTGTCGATGAGTTTGTTTAAATTTTCGGTCCCGAAGTCAGGGGGTAGTTTTGCCCCCATGGCTAGGATGCGTAACAGATATTCATTTTTGTTTTGTTCTATCACCCTATTGACTTGTTCTTGTTCTTCAGTGGTGAGTTCTAGTTGTGTGACTTCTTCGTCGTCATTTTCACGATTGTGACTGCGAGTGAATACCATGATGACTTTGATTACTTTAGATTTATCGTGAATAAGCTTGTGATGACTGATACGGAGAGTAACTCAAACAAGTTATCTCAATATGATGATTATGTAACTCGAGACGAGTTATTAGATGATTTGTTGCATGTTGTGTAGATTTGACTTAAATAAGCTCTAGACTATTGACGGGGAGAGTAACCTAAATAGGTTAATCACAATATGGTTGTGAAAGGATTTGTGTTGGCTATGATTTGGATAAATGCGATGGTGGATAGAATAATGAGTGAACTCAAACAAGTCACCCAATATTAGTTTGATATAGTTGGAAACAAGCTATGAAGGATGTTTTGACAATTGACAATATGGGGAGTGAATGCTAGTCACTCAATATCAGTTGGATATAGCCGAAGACAAGCTATGAAAAATGTATTGTTGGATGAGGTAAGCTAATGAAATTGGTGTGATGGTTTGATCTGTGTTGTTGGATTGTTTGGATGTTTTCGCTTGGTATTGAATTGGTCGAGAACTGATTTTTTTGTGGAACACAACTAGGGTCTTAACTTTTACAATGAACACATTGATATCAGCGAAGTTTTATGATAAAAAAAAATGCTAAACTATTGTGTTTTCAAATAGCAAGCAGTCATGTGGATTCAATTATTTTGGCTTATGAGGTAACTTCTTCAGGAATGATCATTGTTTCATGCAATCATACAAGTATGCTGTGAAATGGTGGATGCAGGCTCTTATTACTCCAAGAAGATGCGTCCTCTGATATACCCTAGTCTTGATATACCTAATTCTGTACGGGGACAAAATTGGTACGGGGAACCCTTAGAGCACTGGAGGAGACTCACCAATTCTTACTTTCCTGTTTTGGAGTGAATCACCACGTCCAGAACAGGTTTTGTGAAAAGGTGGAAGGTGATGGAGGGATGAATGTGTATGGTGTCCTTATAACTCCCCGAAGATTTACAGGGACGATGCCTAGGCTTCATTGTTACAGCTATTTAGGCGTGACTTGCATGCACTGCACGACAACATTACCTGTAAGTGAAGAGAAACGGCGAGGTAAATACCAAACGCTATGATGAGACTAGGTCTCAAAGTGCAATGCAGATGCAAATGCTGTTGGTGCGTGGTAGTCAAGTCCACGTCACCGGTGTAGCTTTAGTGGTGATGAAATCTACCTTGTCTACGTGCAAAAACAATATGATAAAGTGATTAAAAGCAGGGTTCTTTCCAACTTGAAATAAATCACTAGCAGAAAATAATTGTGTACCTGAGCGTACTTTTTTTTAAAGTTTCAGCAATTGTCTTTAAATGGTGGTATTTTTACGGGATTTTTGTTGTTTTTGACAATATTCCAGCAACGCGGTTCTACAGAAAACAAATTAGTAGTTATCCTACAAATGAAATGTTAGAAAAGTGATCGTGGTTGTTTTTGATTTGCCAGATCACTCAAAGGCGTAGAAAAAGAGCATACACAACCAACGACCAAACAAATATTAAGAATATGAAAAAGGAAAATAATTATTAAAATGACAGTTGAAAAACAAAGCTAGAGGATCCTGCAATGTTAGAACAAGAAACTAAAAAATTGTGACCGTTTCTGATTTTCTAGATCACTTGAAGGCGCAAGAAAAGAGCATACGCGGATACAATTGAAATAGTTCTTTTTTAAAAATATTAATAATTATTGCAATTAATCATGATTGCGAAATAGTGATAATGATTATTTTCACAAAAAATAAAAATGATGAAAGAAGAGGGTGAAAACGTTACCTAGAAGTGTTTTCATGGAAAATTTAAATGTAAGGCAAAAAATTAAAAATAAAAATTATTTTCTAGAGCTCGAGTGGCCTCACGTTTCTGATTTCCAAGATCACTTTTGAAGTGCAAGGAAAGAGCATACGTGTGAGGATGTTTCGTGAAATAAAAATAAAAAAATAAAAAATAAAAATAAATAAAACTATAATTTTGTTGTTTTTTTTGTTAAAAAAACAGGTGTTAGAAGAAATGAAACCAAAATTTTTCTGTAAGTCTAAATCCAGAAATTATTTTTGCATTGCATATAT
Organism: Taxus chinensis; assembly: GCA_019776745.2. Taxonomy (NCBI): domain Eukaryota; kingdom Viridiplantae; phylum Streptophyta; class Pinopsida; order Cupressales; family Taxaceae; genus Taxus; species Taxus chinensis. Next base: position 884,117,688 of record CM034151.1, read on the forward strand.
CTTTTAAATACCTTTCCGTTAAAAAAAAAATGAAGTCATTCCGAGTTCGGGAGAAAAAGTTATGGCTTCCGGAAGATGGGCTACGAGAACGCTCTGAATGAAAATTTTAAACGTGAGAAAAACGTCTCGGGAGCTGGGTTTTTTAATTTTCTGACTTCTATACTTCACCTGAGAAGCTAAAATTTTGACAGCAAGGTTAAAAAAAGAAAAATAAACAGAAAGAAAGAGTTAGATCACAAAATGATTGATTAAAATAAAAGAAAATAAAAATGATTAACTTCCTACAAAGCAGTTATTTTAGCAAAAGTAAATAAATAAAAGCATTTTCCGGATTGGTTGTCCCATGACAGTAAGATAATAAACTAATGGCTAGTTCACGTGTTTCTATAGATGATGAGTAAATAACAAAATCAAAACTAGGAACTAAGCACCAAGCACCGAGGATATCAAAGATAGAATGAGCTTCAGAGTTTCATTGTTGCTATAACCTGCAAATACACCACAAGACACCACACAACAAAAACACTACCCAAAGCGTGATGGTTAACCAAATAAGACCATAAGGAATATGAGAGGAAATAATAATGAACAATAATAAACAAAGAACAGATAAAACCACTAATTGGGAAATTAATGGTAATAGATCGAAAGTAACCGGGTGTGCCAGAATGTAAGCTATGAAAAATACACTACTAACAAGGAAGTAAAATACCAATAATCATACCTCCTCCTTCGCGTTCCGTAGCAAACCTCAGAATGGGCTAGGAAACTTGTATTGAGCCCTGATTTTGTGATATGTAGGTGCTTTTCTTCAAGACGGAGCAAGACCTTCCTGCAACAACGATCCTCTTACTTTGCACTGGATGGGAAAAAGGATTATGAAGCTATTTTGGCATTAAGATGAGGCAAAAAGATGTTCTTTTCTCATAGGATGCAAGAACTTAGATATGGCATGTAAACTTATTCTCCGTGTGTTTTAGAGGGGAGGGTAAGGTTGTATTTATAGCCTGGGGGAATGATTAACTTAGATTAATTTAAGTAATCATAGTTCGAAAATGTGGGCAAGATTAAGTGGGTGGTTTGAAAATGTGGGCAAGATTAGGTGAGTGGTTTGAAAATGTGGGCAAGATTAGATGAGTGGTTTGAAAATGTGTGCAAGATTAGGTGAGTGGGGGCCACGAAGAATGGGTGAGGATTTGAATTATATTTTTAATTCATAAGTGGAGGATTTTAGGTGAGTGGGGACCATGAAGAATGGGTGAGGATTTGAATTTGAATTTTTAATTCAATAGTGGAAAAACATGGAGAATAATGACATGTGGTGAGGATTAGATTATTTTTAAATTTTGAAATGGATAATTAATCAAATTATATTTGATTAATTCGAAGTGTATTTTTGTGGGAAATGAGGAAGGGGAATTACATGATTTAGGATAGCTGTGAAATTGGGGTGTCTACAATATGTATGATATGTATAGTCAAAGTCTCTTGATAAAACCACAATTCCAAGATTATCACTATTAAATTGCTCGCTCAATTTAGACAACTCTTTTCTCAATAGCCAAAAGATCATTATGAAGCAATTTTCTTCCAAAAAATAAAAGCGATCTATTTGTTAACATTCGGTGAGAACAAGTCACCCACTAATGAATGGAAAGATTAAAGTATGCTAAGAAACAAAATCTTCGACTTCAAACAATAAAAAATTGGCATAAAAGTGACCTTTGGATGCATTTTGGTGAGGGTTTAAAAGAGGAAGTTTTCTCGAAGGCATCTTCTAGAAAATTTTAAGATGCCATTAACTAGAGAGAATGAGAAAGAAACACCCAAAACTCTGTTACGAAAATATCTAGAAAACCTATTCTAACTCAAATCTTTCTGAAGACCTTTCTAATGACATATGTTGCAGATGACTTCAAACCCCCAATCAAAAGATATGAGAAAACACCAAAACTCTATCACGCCTCCATTGACATCTTCGAGATCTATATATAACTTAGCTAGACTCTCATATTTAATCTCATGAAAATGATAGGACAGACTTTTATCAATCATTAACCACCACATATGTAACTTTATCCGTTCCTCAAACCTTACCCCCCTCGATATGCGACACATGGCCTTTCGTCATGTGTTAATGCTCTCTGAATTGTTATCCATTTTGCCCCTTCGGGAAAAATGAACAGTAGGGAGATGTTGAACCTAATCACCGAAAGGGACCTCACATGTGTGATAGGAAATTAAGCGTAGCGGAACAACTTCCTACACTAATCTTGAGGAGAGATATTATGCAAAACTTTCAACATAGTTTAATAGTTATAGAAAACTCAGCAACACATTCATAACAAGAACACAAGCACCAAATATATGTGGGAAAAATCCTTTCGGATAAAAAACCCCACACTCCAAAAGCCCACTCAATGTATTTCAAATCTAATAACAAGATTACATACACTTGCAGAGCAAGTTTCTTACATGAGCATCACCAGAAACAATTCTAGGAGGATTACAACTCACTACTCCAATTGTTTCTCCAAGCCTTCAATTTATAGACCTCCGGTTATACAAGAAACTATCTATAGTATACAAAACCATGTGCCAAACCTCTCATGAAGTGGATAGCATTAAAGAGCAAGATTTCAATCTGAAATTAGGCTCCCACGTCCACAATATTCTCCCCTATTTTTGACCCTTACAGATGTCATAATATCTCTAAAAATAGTCCTTCCATGATATACTATCATATGGGAATCTTTTGACAACTCCTATTTCTAATTTTAGAGCATAGACAATGTGAAACGGTTGTAGGAAAATCTTAAACGAATAAATCAAACAAAGTTGAGACACCTTATTTCCAACAATGTGAACCTGGGCTTACAGAAAAAATCAGGGGTTTTGGGAACATTTGGGAAGGATTCAGGAGTTGGAAACTCATTTGAGGAATTCAGCTTGAGAATGTCATCAACATCCCTAATTATTTCTCAATTTTAGTATATTCCTTTGCATTTCTTATTTTACACTATACCACTTCCACCTACACTACCTCCCGTACATTCAAACATGATAATTTCTCTTCTTGAGTGCCAATGCCACTGGGCATCATCCTCAGCTTTTTGTTTTCTTTATTATTATCTGAGTATTCTCACTTATGTGTTCCTCATGCATTGGAATCCCCATGGGTTCTTTTGATGTTGCCATGACCTCTTGTAAAAGCATAACAATTTCTCAATACCCTTCCCAAGGTCATTCTCAGCTTATACTCTACGCTACCCTTCGTCAATATGAGTACTTTTGCCTAGATATTATGCTAGTTCCTGCAGTTATTTCACATACTCCCAGAGCTCTGCATTTGTGTTTTAGCCAGGATATCCAGTGGCATCTCACTCCAATTTCGCTATTATCAGTCCTCATACCATCTTTGGAATCTTTGGAATCCATTGCTAGAGCCTTACAGGCAGAAGTGCTGGAAAAAACGCAAGACCGATGATCAATCAGATAAAACGCTGCTTCTAGATCCCATAAAAGCTTTTGCATTTTGACCTGTTGCTCAACAGGCTAATCCAATGATGCAGTCTCATCCCTCCCTTCTACAGAAGCAACAAAACCATTGTCACCCACCTTCCCCATCTTAAGCTGCTGAAAAATGGAGGCCTTTGCTGAAGTGATTTCTCATATTGTGCATCTCTTTCTTCAGACATTACGCTCTCTGAAAGTTTGGATTATGCAGCAGTATTACCAGATCATTACCCAGAATGCACAGATGATTGATCTTGTGACAGCAATTTCAGAGGGGCTGAGGAAGAAGTTTCAGAGTCCACAGGACTATTGGACAAAGAGAAACAGTCAATGGAATCCTATGGTGTTATAGTATGACACAGCCTATACCTGCCCCCGGCCCATGAACCCTCCCCCCTCCCCCCAAAAAAAAAAAAAGTCTTCCCATTTCAATTTCTGGCATTTCATCAAGTAGCCATCCAGTTGCACGTACGGATATCAAATGAGAACCTTCTGATTCCCCTCCTGCCAATGTGAAGATGGTGGATGATGTATCTTGGCTGTTGAGTGACTAATTTATCTGTACTTCTTTACAAAGAAAACTGACTGATGTCTTCTGACTATGGGGTTCGGCTAATACATAGTTTATGTCATGAAATTTCGTTTTGTACTACAGTTTTGTCTTCAAATGTACAGTTTATTTTCAGCGAGCTTCTGTTTATAGTCGTATAAATAAATCTGTGACTCGGTAATGCTGTGATTCTCTCAGAACAGTTGTTTTAGCTTTTGCAAAATCTGACCATGTACATCTTATGATATAACTGCTTTTTACTTATTAAAAAAAGTGCATATTTTGACCAAGTAAAAGTAACCATTCCCAACCATTCCCGAACTCATTTAAAAAATCCTCAACCAAGAACAAGTGGAAGTCTATCCTACACAATGCTGTCTGAGTCATCAATATCAGATGTTGAATTTTACTGTGAGCATGCAGATCCAATCTATGAGGTTTCCTGTCCTCCACCTAGGCTGCAACCTTATGCACGGAATTATTTCTTCCATGTTCTCTCTGTACTCCCTTTTAAGGTCAGAAAGAGTTGGTTTCTTGCTTGAGGTTTTAGCTTTTGTCAATTCATCAACCTGGGAGTCGTTGATTTTTGTCTCTATGCTCCTTATCAATGCTTTCACCATAATATTTAGGAATAATATCCAGCGGAGAGTGTACTAGAAGAGAGAGGGTATTATATCATATTCAAGTTAAATAAATGAACCCAATGGACAAGATAGTGTAAAGCTGCATGCTTAGCTACTCCTGGACTGCCATCACAAAGGAGCTATCACGGAAAAAGCTCTCATGGGTGCAAACTTTAAATCCTACAAAAACAATAAAACTCAAAAGACGAAAAGATAGCTTGGTGATGAGACGGTCACCTTTCACTTAAAAGTTGATATAGAACACTAATGAAACCCATCAAAGGTAGGGCCTTCTAAAAAAGCCCATACTAAAAAAGCCATAGTATCATAAACCACAAGATGAATTCAATAGAGGTGGTAGGCTAGATTTATTAATTAGAGTAATGTTTGTTAGGCCATCAAAATAATCATTCTTTTGGGTCAGGTTTCTCAAAGTTCCTTGTACCTGTATATCTGACTAACCCCACACCTTTGTAGTTTGTTCTCTAGCAAAATCTGCAGCTCTGTTAAAAGTTCTGTAGCAATGATTAATGTGAATGGTTATCAATTACAACCCATGAGCCCTTTAGAGAGGTTCAGTGCCCGCTTGGAAAGATATGCGAGCTTCAACCTGCAGAAAATCTTACTTCATTATTTTAATAACTATTTTAGATCACCATCAACGACCAAATGGGCAATACATAATTTTTTTAATCTATCTTTAAACTCAAATTAGGACATCTATGAGATCAAAGGCATATATACAATTACAAATAATATGCCCACCAGCATTTCATTAGTACACCACAACCAAAATTTAAATTTAATTTGCTACTCTTGGGAAATATTTTTTATTATTATAATATTTGTATTCTTAGTAATCTGAAATAGGGAAATGGTAATAGTATCCGAAATGGGATGAGGCAAGGAACACGACCTCCACAAAAATAGGACATAACAAAATAGGGATTAAAAAAACCCATACATGATATTTTGAAAAAGTGGCAAGCTACCAACAACAATAAGAAAACCATCAAAATTTACTCTTATTTATCAAGCCTCATATAGTATTTCATTGCATGCCAATGACGTGATTGTAAACCAATCATTATTTATCTTATCTTATTTCTATGGCAATCGAGGGCCGGCTTGACCAACGGGTCCTCGAAATATATCTAGTTGGGGGATTGAGAGTATCAATACCCTACCCATGAAAATTGTAAGTGATTAATCAGTCATTCTTTTTCCAATTCGTCCCAGAATGGGCGTTAGGGAAAAGAACAAGAAGAGAGCTACTAGAGGGCTTTGTCCAATAGTCACATATGGTGCCTCCATGCGTTCATATCTAATCCAACCTGATGGTAAGCAATCCAGCAGGAAAAACTAAAATATTTTCTGGTAGATCGGGTGAAAACTTGAGCTACGAACATACAAAATTTTCATAAAAGGTAGAGCTAATAGAGATGGAAAAACGAGTGCTATTGTAGCTACACCTCCTGATTTGTCGGGGTATACTATGAGGAATGGCATGGATTGGTGGGGAATACCATTACGGCACAATATGAGGTGGGGTGGGCCATCAGATTAGTAGGTATATAATCTTTAGATAGGTGATGGGTTTCCGCCTTTCTCATTCATCCTTTAAATAGATATCTGAGAAAGGGTAGGTGGTGCACACTTGGGGGTGCCTCCCCTATATGCATTGCTTGCCTCAGAGTGCCTCCCTGATATATATATATATATATATATATATATATATATATATCTATTGAGAGGGGTGCCGACCTCCCCTATATGCCTTTCCTCCCCTCTGATTAGAGTCAGTCTTGTTCTGGGGTTGGTGTGAGGAAGGTTCCCCATATTTATAGTTTGAGAAGGTAGGTGGGGGACCCCCCTCTCTCTCTATAGATCTTATCTCTCTCTTGAATCCTAAGACCGGCCCCCATATATGGATAGGGACCCCCCTCCATATAGTTAGTTATAGATAGGGAGACCCTTCTAAACCCAAGGCACCTGCCTGATGAGCCATTCGAACCCAACCCATATCTAGATAGTAGGTTGAGTGCCCTAGATAAGATCTATATAGAGGGTAGGGGGAACTCCTTCAGAATTGACTTACCATAGATAGATTTATGGTCCCCCTATCTATCTCCCTCAACCTATCGGTTCATGTGTTCCCTATATATATCTCTTCCCTATCTATAGATCTCCCAGTGGTCGAGTTGGGTCGATCTCCTTCTATTGGTTGAGTGCATAAATGCCAGGGTAGGGGGCTAGATAAGATATATAGGGCCCTCACCCCTCACTATTAGATGGGGATGGGGATGGGGATGGGAAGAGGGCCTCTGTAAAATCAATCTATGGCTGGTTATGTAGGTAGGGTGCCATCCAATTCTAGATGGAGATAGAGCCTACTATGAATTCTAGCATATTATTCCTCTAGCCACGTGGAAGGGACTCAGAGCCCCCTACTCTCTTGGATTCCACCCCATCCAGGGTTTTTGATCGGAGATCTATGAATCGTAGGTGGTATTGACCAAACCATACTTCCATGGTTTACTTCTAGATCAAGTGTAGTTGGATGGCCAGATCCGGGTCCAGGTCAAGTCTATATATCTATATCTCTAGAGAAAGCTCTTGTAGAGGGAGAAGCTCCCAGTGGGTCTCCATGCCCTATCTATATCTTATCTCTGATACACCAACCATGAATGAAATGGTGAAGGACCCAGACACCCTATATATCATATATTTGGGATTGGGCACGGCCACAGATCTAGTTAGCATTAATACATTGTTTCATGCGTTAACTGGGAAATAGAAATATATAGGGTGGGGGGTAGGAATGGACTGTATCACTTCAATATAGTATGGCAGTATGGCATCACTATGGTATAGGACCAATCTATATATTTTAAGGATGGGAAAGTGTCTAGAACTCCTTTTCTTGGTGTATCACTACTTCGAGTGTAGCTTTTATTCCATGCAATCTCTCTCCTCGTCTCCTTGGAATGTTAGAATAGGTTTAGATAGGTATATTCTTGCATTAGGAGTAGTTGTGGCAGGTATGATTATGAAGAGGATCCTTCCTTCTTCTTAGATTTATCTGGTTTGTAAGGTCCCACACTTCAAGATAACTCCATGTTACATAATCACACTTGATGCTCTAGTTCCACAAGCTAACCATTCCGAGGGTGCTATGATTTTGTGATAACACGAATCTTTAAGTTTCTCCTCATACCTTAGAATTTACTTTTTTATAATTTCAGAAGTAGCGAGAATCCAAGGTGAACATACGTGTGTCAATCCTTAAATATAAGAAGGTTGGCTTCCTCTTCCTAAACTAAGTGATGTACTACTCCTAGTGCAATAAAATGGTTATCTAGACCTATGCTAACATTTTCATGGGTTTTAGGGAAATATATTTCATAAAGAATAAAAATATACTAGGAATGGTGATGCACCAAATAAAGGGTTTGGATAAACTAAGAAAGGGCTGGCTTGAAGAGGATGTTATGCACCACAGTACAATCTCACCTATTGCAACCTGGAAAGGGTAAGTAACTACCATAGACTAAGAAGCAAGTATACCCTTTGTCATCCTTGGTTTCTATAAAAAAATCTTTTGATCTTCTGGTGAAGAAGAATGAAATTGATAAGGTTGAACGGACACCACAACTCAAGTGCATGCAAGAACCCCACCACTTGATAATCACAAAACTTCAAGAACATACAATGTAAACTCTGAACTTGCATACTACACCTGTATACGTATGAGAAAGGCACAAAGAAATATAAAATGATAGAAGGACTAAGATTAGTCCCAAAGCACACACTTTATTACTTTAATAACATGCACAATGCTTCATTAGATTTGGAAAAGGAAAAGGTTGCGATTACAATATTTAAAGAAGGTTTGAAAGTTACCTCAACATACAAGAACAAATTGTAGAAGAAGGATGACTCTTTGAAAGATATGTCAAATGTCTAACCAATATGTAGAAATCTCTATTTTATCGCCCCTTGGATTGAACATCCAACTTACATTTAAAGAAGAATATGTGAGGGAAGAGAGAAGTAATAAATTCCTTCCTTAATTGAAAGTACATGATGGTTCATTTACTACAAAGTTGGTTAAACCACTTAAGAAGCTTCCATCATGTGTCATTAATGGCCCGTTGGCTTAATCTTCTCAATTAATTAAAGGAATATTTAAATAAAATATTTTAATAATAATAATAAATATTATCATTAAAATATTTAAATAAAAATATTAATTTAATTACTATTTTTAAAATAATAATAATAATTTAATGACAACTTCAGGTGGGACCCCCTTAGGATTGGTTTGCATTGAGAGAGAAAGGCCAACTCAGTGGTTAGCTCCACGAGCTACCTTAAACTCATCCCATCAACTTGCTTTGAGCTCCCCCAATGTCGCAACATCAATGTTGAGTTCACCAAGCTTAACTCCATGCATAGAGAGTTCCTTCATGTTCGAGTGAGCCTTTGTGAGCTCACCTTGTCAGATGTGTCAAACCCCCAAGTTTTGTGAGCTCATCGTTTCACAATGTGAGTAACTCAGTTAGTCTTAGCTCACTCTTATAGCTGTTTGTTGTTAAGATATTGTTTGGCCAAGTTATTCAGGTAAATTGATCTCCTTTGTGTAACTCAGTGGTTAGCTCCACGAGCTACCTTAAACTCATCCCATCAACTTGCTTTGAGCTCCCCCAATGTCGCAACATCAATGTTGAGTTCACCAAGCTTAACTCCATTAGAGAGTTCCTTCATGTTCGGGTGAGCCTTTGTGAGCTCACCATGTGTCAAACCCCCAAGTTTTGTGAGTCATCTTCCAAGCTCACTCTTATCATGTTAAGCTTTGGCTCAGAGCTCCTTTGAGCTCCTTTGTGTATTCTGTCGAGCTCCAAGTTCATCCATTTGTTTAACAAGGAGCCATTTCTATGACTCGTCAAGACAACATCGAGTTGGTCTCCACCCAGATTGATCAAAATCCACACACCATCCCATTCTATAATGACTTGGATTGGATTTTCTTTGGAAAAATTATCCATATAAACAAAACTATCTCCATTTTGAATCAACCTTGTATCTTTCCAAATCCTTCAAATTGAGCATGTCTTTATATTTGTCATGCAACATACGGGATTTTGCAGGGTGTTTCCCTGACACCTGAACTCCCAACACTTTACAAGATAGAATTGCATTGTGTATTATCCAATTGTACCCAATTTCCTCATACAAACTCACATACGAGCAAATCGGCCTCATTCTAATTTATTTTTTCTGACCATTATGGGCTTTTTTGATGCCATGAATTCTCCACCAATTTGGATATCATTTAACATCATTGTTGACTCAAAAATGACTTGGTTATGTGAAAATTTCTTGAGCTCCATCGGTCCTTGAGTTATTTTACCTCGGGTGAAATCATCTTTTCAATTCCAAAAACTCCCAAGTTTCACAAGCTCAATGCTTCAACGAGCTAAACTCAGTTGTCCGAGTCATTACAATGGTTGGTACGATCTCTCCTTTATGAACATGCTGATTTCTATGAGCTCGTTTCAATGGTCGAGTCAATTTCTATGAGCCAATCTTGTTGACCAACTTGTTTCCAACTTGTGCTTGTCCAACACGTCTCGGGGTTATACAGAGCTTACAAAAATTGTCACGTGTTTTCTAGGAAATCCTCAACATCATATTTCATCACTAACTCCCATTACTGAGCCCATCATGTATTGACCAAACTCACTCGGTCTCAACTCAGTCCATTGAGCTCCATGTTGACTCAAGTTTATGACACTCTCCTCCTACAAGCCATTGCCATCTAATCACTATCCAAACACTCTTCTCACTCGGCCATTCGATGGATTGACTTAGATTCACCTCTAAATGAATCATCTTATACTGAGCTCACTATTGTAAATTTGATCTCACGCTCATCTTTCCTATTCACAGAGTTCAATCTCTATGATTCACCAAGAATTATCTCTCCATGAAGTCTTCCGCTTGATAGATGATTTCTTTTCTGCTATCCATTCAAATGTATCATATCCTTGTGTTCTCAACTTATAATGACCTAGTTGATGATTCAACAGCGGACCCACTCAACACGTCTTGCTAGAATGGTCTCCCATGATCTCTGATTCATCTGTGGAGTAGTTTGAGGTCACCACTTAACTCAAATTGAGTGGTTCTCCACTTGTCATGTTTCGGTCTCTTGTGGGAAATAGCTATTGAGTAATCTTGGCTTAAACTTATTGAATCTCCAAATCCGTCACAAATTCCCCATATTTCCATGTCATTCCTTAGCATGAGGTTTATGCATTCTTTCCACCCACTTGAGTGGTAATGGGATAAAAATTCCCCAAATTTTCCTTGGACACGTCGATACCAAATCGGCCAAGCCAACTTCACGAGTCTCCTAAAATTGATCCTCCATCTCCATCAATCTAGCATTCATCCATACCTATCAAGCTAGCACACATCAGGCCTCTTCACATCCTACGATGTTCTCCTTATTATGTCTAATCGATGCTTACCCTCAGGCACAAAAATTCTCCATGGCTCGCCATCTTCATGTTGGGGTGTGGAGCCTAATTTTGGTCTTCTCGAATCAGTGCTAAAGTTCTGGAGCTCAAATGGTTAAGTTTGGAGACTTCAGGAGCATTCTATAGTCGTTTGATGTGACGTTGTTGTGTAGTCGCTATGTGGTTGCTACGACGTTGCTGTTAACAAGCTGTTAATTGGCTGTTAATGTTGGGACTATTTTTCCAACTGTGGGAAGTTGAAAGATCACGACTTTCAAACTTCTAGGGTTAGCTTTAAGACTTCTTAAGAGGATTTTAATCCTATAAATAGAGGTGTTAGGGTATCTTAAAGATATCTTGAGTGTTCAAGAGGTCTTGAGTCTTAATGATCAAGAGGTGATCAAGAGTGATCAAGATTATGCAATTGGGTTTCAATTGTGGTTTAGATGTGGTTTAGCATCTTTGGAATTCTATTGTGATTTCATAACTGAGAGAAGATTGTGAGAGTTTTTTTACTCTTGTTGATAATTAAATATGAGAATGTTCTTAGTGGACATAGCCCACATTGGGTGAACCATGTTAAATCTTGTCTTATATTCTTTTGTGTATTATTTATTTATGTTGTTATATTTCTACAAGTATAATTCTGCTATATAGTTTCCTACTGCTATTGTTTGAGGAATTATTTCCATATATTTGTTCTCTAATTCCTAACAATTGGTATCAGAGCTTTGGTGGTTTTTCTTGATGAAGTTGTAAATCATAGGTAAATTTAATCTTGAGTGGGAGCTATGGCAGATGAGGGTAGATCGAGGGTTGAGAAGTTCAATGGGAAGAACTTTGGTTTGTGGAATATGCAAATGGAGGATTACTTATATCAGAAGGACCTCCATGTTCCTTTGGCCGGAAAAGAAAAGAAACCTACAACCATGTTGGATGAGGATTGGGAGTTTTTGGATAGAAAGGCACTCAGGGAAATTCGTTTATGCCTTGCATCTTCAGTTGTCTTTCAACATATTGTAGGAAAATACCACGGAAGGTCTCACGAGTGCGTTGGGGAAGTTATATGAAAACCCTCTGCCTCTAATAAAACATTTTTAATGAAAAATTTATATAATATGAAGATGTATGAGAATGGTTCTGTTGCTAATCATTTGAATGAATTTAATACAGTCGTGAGTATGTTAAACTTGGTAAAAATTGACTTTGATGATGAGGTCAGGGCTTTGTTTTTTTTGTGCTCCTTACCAAATAGCTGTGACAGCTTGGTTATGGTTGTAAGTAATTCAGTCTCTAATAACTCAAAGTTGAAGTTTGAGGATGTAATAGGTGTGATCCTAAGTGAGGAAATGTGAAGGAAGAGCACTAGAAATTATTCTACTTCTGGAAATGCTTTGACGGTGGAGAGCGGAGGGAGAAAAAAGAACATAGAGAAAGGTAACAGTGGGAAGTAAAATGATCATGGAAGGTCAAATTCCAAGAGTAAGTTAGAATGTTGGCACTATGGGAAGGTTGTTCATGCTAAGAAAGATTACTGGGCTCTTCGGGATAAGAAGAACAAGGAGGAAACTAAAGAGGTAAATTTGACAACAGGTGATGTTTGTCAAGATGCCTTAATTATTTATTTAGATAATCTTGTTGAATCTTGGGTGTTAGATTCAGGGGCTTCTTTCCATGCCACCCCACACAGACATTACTTTACTGATTTTGTTCAAGGTGATTTTGGACATGTATATCTTGGTGATGATGAACCATGCAACATAGTAGGGAAAGGTTGTGTTCAAGCAAAAATGTAGAATGGGAACACATGGCTACTTAAGAACGTCAGGCATGTGCCTAAGTTGAGGTGGAATTTGATATTAGTGGGAAAACTACGTAGTGATGGCTATATAGTTACTTTTACAGTAGATTCTTGGAAGGATACCAAGGGAGCTCTTATGGTTGCAAGAGGTAAGAAAAATGGTACTTTATATTTAACTAGTGGTGCTGATTATTGCAATTTAGTTGCTGCAGATGGAGATGCAACGTTGTGGCACTAGAGAATTAGTCATATGAGTCATAAGGGCATACATATTATAAAGGGAAGGTTACCCAGATTAAAGGAGTTAGATTTGGACTTCTGTGAGGACTGTGTTTATGGGAAACAGAAGCGAATGAGATTCCTCAAGGTTGGACCTACCAGGAAGGAGGGTAAGTTGGAGTTAGTGCATACAGATGTATGGGGGCCAGCTAAGGTAAACTCTATTGGTGGTTCATGTTATTACGTCACTTTCATTGATGATGCAACTAGAAAATTTTGGGTATATTGCATTAGAAATAAATCTGATGTGTTTGAAACTTTCAAAAGATGGAAAGCCTTGGTTGAGAATGAAATAGGTCTCAAGTTGAAATTTCTTAGGTCGGATAATGGAAGGGAATATTACAACAATGAATTTCTTGATTATTGTTTGGTAAATGGGATCCACAGGAAAAGAATAGTTCCAAATACTCCACAGGAAAATGGAGTTTCAGAGAGAATGAACAAGACAATCATGGAACGTGCTAGGTGTATGAGGTTACATGCGGGGTTGTCACTCATGTTTTGGGTGGAAGCAGTAAGCACAACTATTTATCTGATTAACAGAGGACCCTCTATGGCCTTGGATGGAGGTATACTTGAGGAGGCTTGGTCTGGTAAGAAAATTGATTACTCATTTCTTAGAGTATTTGGATTTTAGGTATTTGTTCACATTGATAAATATGATAGGACCAAGTTAGATGCTAAGTTTGAGAAATGCACCTTTTTTGGATATGGTGAAGATGATTTTGGTTTCCGTGTTTGGAGTCTTAAAGACAAGAAAATATTTTGGTCTAGAGATATTATCTTTAATGAAAAAATCATGTATAAAGATCAGTTGTAGGAATAGAAAGAGAAATAAAAAAAAAATACACGGTGTTAGAGGACATTGTGGACATCAAGGTGTCCAAGGGGCCGGTTCAGTTACAACATGTTTTGGCACAACCAGTTCAGGTACCTACTCATTAGGAACCCCAAACTCTTGAGGTGAGAAGGTCTTGTAGGGTAATAAGGGAACCTAAATGATTTACTCCATCTTTGAATTATTTATTGGTCATTGACAGTGGAGAGCCAGGGTGCTTTGAGGAAGTAGTGCAGGTGGATGCCAAGAAGAAGTGGGAGTAGGTCATGGATGAAGAGCATAGATCTCTTATGGAAAACCTGACTTGGGATTTGGTGAAGCTATCCAAGGGTAAGAGAGCATTGTAGAAAATGTGGGTGTATAGAATCAAAGAGGAAGATGGAGGAAGGAAACGATGCAAGGCCTAGTTGGTGGTCAAAGGATTTGCATAGAAGAAAGGTATAGATTTTGATGAATTTTTTTCTCCAGTTGTTAAAATGACTTCTATTAGGACTATTCTTGGTTTAGTTGCAGTAGAAGACCTACACTTAGAACAGTTGGATGTGAATACTACATTCCTTCATGATGGGTTGGAGGAGGAATTGTACATGTAGCAGCCATAGGGTTATGAGGTCAAAGGGAAGGAGAGGTTAGTGTGCAAATTGAAGAAGAGCTTATATGTTCTAAAACAAGCTCCACGATAGTGGTACATGAAGTTTGACAGTTTTATGCATGAGCAAGGTTACTCCAGGTGTCACTCAGACCACTGCATGTACATCAAGAAGTTTCTTGATGGTAGGTATATTATTCTATGCCTATATGTAGATGATATACTTGTTACAGGGAAGAACATGCAGGAAATAAAGGTACTCAAGAAGCAGCTAGGTGACTCCTTTGCTATGAAGGATTTGGGGGGTAGCAAAACAAATCCTTGGTATGAGAATAACTTAGGATAGGAAGGAGAGGAACCTAGTATTATCTCAAGAAGAGTACATAAAGAAGGTCTTGGAGAGGTTTAGTATGTAGGATGCTAAACCAGTTGGTACTCCTTTGGCAGGTCACTTTAAATTATCAAAGGAGCAGAGTCCCAAGATTGCGGAGGACATAATACAAATGTCTAGGGTAACATACTCATCAGCAGTTGGAAGCTTGATTTATGTTATGGTGTGCACTAGGTCTGACATTTCCCATGTAGTGGGAGTAGTGAGTAGGTTTATGAGTGATCCAGGTAGAGAGTACTGATAGGCAGTAAAGTGGATCCTTTGGTATTTGAGAGGGACCATGGGAGCATCATTGTGTTTCAGTGGATCAGACACTACATTACGTGGATATGTAGATTCAGACATGGCATGATATTTGGATAGTAGGAGGAGCACAACAGGTTATGTATTTACGGTTGATGATACACCAGTGAGTTAGATTTCATAGTTACAAAAGGTTGTGGCTTTGTTAACCATAGAGGTTGAGTATGTTACTGCCACAGAGGCAAGCAAGGAGATGATTTGGCTACAACAGTTCCTTGATGAGTTGGGTCATGAGCAAGAAGTTGGGAGACTACACAGTGATAGTCAGAGCATTATTCATTTGGCGAAGAACTCCACTTTCCACTCTAGGACAAAGCACATTCAGCTAAGATATCATTTCATCAGGACAGCTTTGGAAGAAGATAAGTTGAAGATGGGAAAGATTCATACCAGTTAGAATCCTATGGATATGATGACCAAGGTGGTCACAAGGGAGAAGTTGAAGTTGTGTTTAACTTTGATTGGCCTTCATGGTTGATAATGAAGGGTTAAGAACTTTACTCAGTGGAAATAATCTTCAAGTGAGAGATTGTTGGGGTGTGGAGCCTATTTTTGGTCTCTTGAATTAGTGTTGAAGTGTTGGAGCTCAAATGGTTAAGTTTGGA
The DNA here is from genome assembly GCA_019776745.2 of Taxus chinensis. Taxonomy (NCBI): domain Eukaryota; kingdom Viridiplantae; phylum Streptophyta; class Pinopsida; order Cupressales; family Taxaceae; genus Taxus; species Taxus chinensis. The sequence goes on from CM034151.1 coordinate 884,133,707, forward strand.
GACTTCAGGAGCATTTTGCAGTTGTTTGTTGTGACGTTGCTATGCAGTCGCTATGCCATTGCTATGACGTTGTTGTTAATTGGTTGTTAATGTCGAGATTGTTTTTCCAGCCGTGGGAAGTTGAAAGATCATGACTTTCAAACTTCTAGGGTCAGCTTTAAGACTTATTAAGAGGATTTTAATCCTATAAATAGAGGTGTTAGGGTATCTTGAAGATATCTTGAGTGTTCAAGACGTCTTGAGTCTTAATGATCAAGAGGTGATCAAGAGTGATCAAGGTTATGCAATTAGGTGTCAATTGTGGTTTAGCATCTTTGGAATTTTGTTGTGAGTTCATAACTGAGAGAAGATTGTGAGATTTTTTTTACTCTTGTTGATAATAAAATCTGAGAAAGTTCTTGGTGGACGTAGCCCACATTGGGTGAGCCATGTTAAATCTTGTCTTATCTTCTTTTGGGGATTATTTATTTATGATGTTATATTTCTGCAAGTATAATTCTGCTATATAGTTTCCTACTATTGTGGTTTGAGGAATTATTTCCACATATATGTTCTCTAATTCATAACACTTCATAACCTTGAATTGTCTTTGATTTGGAATTTTCCCACAAGGCCATCCACTTTTGGCCAATTTAGATGAATCTCATTAACAAGCCCCTGTGAGTTACACTACCATCTCACAAATGTTGAGGTTGCCCCAAACCTCGTCAAGCCCAACTCGATCATGCCAAGGTCAAGTCACATGTTCCTCTTTGGAATTCCATTCATCAAGTCAGTTTTGAGATCAATCCTAAGTTCCTTACCAATTCGTCTATGACAATTGAGCGATCTTACACCAATGTCTAGAGTCGTGAGATTTTCTTACCTAGTCTGTGTTTGTGCTTGGAACTCCACTAAAATACAACTGAGGTTCGATATTATTATTGTAATGATGTCCATTTCCCAAATGCAACTCGGACTATCCTTCGTGTACCAAGTTTAACTCGCTGTATCAAGCTGGTATTTTCAGTACGAGTTCACCCTGCATGAGATCTATGCCTTCTCTCAAATTTATCGATGTCGTAATGTCTCGATATTTAACTCAACTCAGTTGAGTGAATTACGATCCCATGTTTATCCTTGAAAAGCACTGAGTCACCATGAGCTTTCCTTGTACCACTGAATTAGCTTGTGCAATCCCTATGAGCTCATCTGTAAGCTCGTGTAAATGGACTTCTCTACGATGTTACTTCCAACTTGGTTGAGCTTAAACATGGGTTATTATTTCTTGAGACCAGAGATTTGAACTCCTTAAGCTCCTATTCATAAATGGACTGCTTCCACTCCAAGCAACATCTTGTTGACTTCTTCAGTCTTGACACCGAGCTCCTCCCCGAACTCTTCACCAATGCATTGGCTCATCGGATTTACAAAACATTGTTAATCTCAATTGAGATTTTCCCTGTATGCTAACGTGAACTCCCTTTCCCACAGTGAGCTCAACCCATATGAAATTTCCCCTGTTGAGATCCTTGGTCATTTCCACACAAATATCGCATATATCTCTTCATGCCATAGTTCTTTGAGTCCACCTTCGCTACCCTATCATGATCAAGATGCTCGATGATTCATCCTCAGCGATAACACAACCTGTACCATTTTCTTAAGCACAAACAAAGATCCCTTTGGCAAATTATCACCCAAATGTGTAGTTAATATTTCAAGCATAGTCACAACTTCAAAATGAAGCCCTTTCTTATCATTCTAAAAAATAACTAGACCGAGCTATCGTACACCCAATAACCTCTTGTAATCACATTATCTCACTGAGTGGATTCGTGAGCTATCTTGTAGTTTAATTCCATTTATGCCCCATACAAAAGATCTTGATCCAAATTTTGATTTTCCTAGGCTATGCCTTAAACCAGAGATTCATGGAACATATTAAGACCTCCTAGAGTTAATTTATTGATTTGACAATTTTTTATCTTGTTGGATAGATGCAGTCCCGTCAAAGCTGATTTCTGCACTCTGAGAATATTTTGAACCTCTAAGACCTATAATGTCTTGGAGTGTCTTTGTGAAGTTATTTTTTCAATCCAAAGTCCACTAGGCTCCCATTGTCCAATTTCTCTAAAGTGTGCAAAACTGGATAACAGTTTTGGCAACCTCTTGGGGATATTTTCCTACTAAGCATGATACTAGTAGCCTTAATTTATCTATTTGGCATGGAATCAATGGTGGAATCCTGAAAATGACCCGATCTTCTGTGATACATGATCTTGAACTTTTTAGCAATGGTAGGAAAGAAAAGTACTAAATCTGAAAAAATGTTTGACACCTACAGAGTACTATGGAATTTGAATAAACATTTGAGGAATTGAGAAATCTTGAAACTATTTTTAAAATTGAACCTTCTTCTCATTGAAAACCTCCAATGATGATACAATTTGTAAAAACACAAAAACAAAACAATAAGGAAAGCAAAAGAACAACAACATATAATAATGTGTAAAAGCACTTGGAGGAAAAACGCCTAACTTAATTGTACAAGAGGTGAAATGATCTCAAAAGCAAGTTCTGAGATGTATCCCATTCACATGAATGTGCAGTTCTTATCCATTGAGACTAGAATGACAAAATGAATTCACCTCTTTGTAGCTCGTGATAATGTATAGACCACTCTAGAGAGCTTCGAAATTGGCGTGCTTGCCTGATTTGGCTCTATCTTCATCCCATTTTAGAACAAAATCTGCGCCTTGAAAATGTCTATCAGACGCCTTCTTGTCAAAATATTTCTTAACCTGAGCCTGATGTTGCTCCAAAGTCTTCATAGCCTTGTTTCATACTTCATCCAACTCCATGTGTTTAGGAAAATTGACTGTCAGAGGATCATTCTCCATAACTTCAAGATGATGAGCTAACTCGAAAGAAGGTAACTCTAAGAGAGTAGAAGTTTTTCTTCTCTTCCATATACAAGAATGAAAGGATAATTTCTGATGGCCATTTTAGGTGTGATGCGATCCGCCCATAAAGTATTTTTAAGCTGTGTGTTCCAAGTCCTCTTGTTAGTTTCCATTGTGCGCTTGATAATCCTTGTGAGTTTTTTTTGCGAGACTCATCCAATCCGTTTCCTTACATATAGTAATTAGATGAAGTCTTGAGGTAGACCACATTCTTAACATCCCATTCACTCAACTTCAGACCAAGAAAATCCATTGCATTCTCTGAAATAATTGTAAATAAAACACCGAACCTTATCATTATACCTTCTAAGAAATCAAGAATGGCCTTCTCATTGCTCTCCTTCAATGTTACTACCTTTGTCCATCAAGTAAAATAGTCTGTTGTAGTAAGGACCCATTTATGTTCACCACTGAATGAGGAATAGTTAATCCAATAAAATCCAATCCTCATTGAACAAAGGGTTGGTCCACTTGAATTGGATGTAGTGAAAGAGCCACCAACTTCTGATTCTCGATGAAAAAGGAACATTCCTTACACTTCCTTACCCTGAGATGGGCATCTTTGAACAAATATGACCAATAGTAACCGACATATATGTGTGTATACATATATGTTTGTGTGTGTGTGTGTGTACTAATATATTCAATACGTGCATAAACCCTATGCCCATGGTTGGAGGGACTACGTAGGAGGCAACTATGTGTAATGGGGATGGCTGACTATGCAGGGGAGCTGGTGGTTTCTTTTTTTTTTGTGTGTGTGTGTGTTTGTGGCCACGACTACACCACAGGTTCTATGTTGTGGTAGCGGCCACACCACACCTGATTACAAGCAGGAAAGTAGTGGGTCAGGCCATTCCCCACATATTATATATGCAATGATATAAACAAATCTGATTTCATTGCATATATATGAGGGCTTCTTTTATAAAACAATATATACATACACACACATTAAAAATGAAATATAAAACATTTTTGTATATATTTAATAGATATATATGCATATAAAATCTTTAAGGGTAACCATTATTTTATAGGGAAATTTAAATCATTTTATCTTCCTCATGTATAAGTATAGATATGTACATATTGACATGTTTTAACTTAGATTTAACACCATTTCATTTCACATTATCATGTAAATATCACCCCCATATTTATATATTTATATGTCCCAAACCACTAACAAGAAGATTAATTAACATAAAATATGTCCAATGGATGTAGGGACCATTAGGTCCATAAACTAGCTTATCACAAGGCTTAAACAAATTAATATTAACATAGATAAATTAAGAATCACCAATGGTGTGCAATCATGAATATGCCACATATACACAAGGCTACACAAAAATCAAGCATCACTAATGGACTCAGACCAGTTAGCCACTTGTTTAACTTGAGGTGCAACTCTAAAACTCATGTTTTCCTGTGTGACCTATCATCTGCACACTCAATTCATACATTAAACATACTTTATTGATAAATAATAAATCAGAGAAATAATCTAGTATAATGAAAACCAAATCAATCATGGATGTATATTCCAACTATACAACAATTGATAATGATTTCACTTATGATTGACAATCCACATCCAGAAAGTAACCAACATTCAAATGAGATAACTATCCAACATGTCACATACGTTTCTATAGTAGATCAAAACATATAATTCATCCAAGTTATTCCATGATAACATCCAAAGCAAAATCATCATAATTAATGGTCACAATATGAAATAGATTTGTCATTCATCCATCATATATCTAGTAAAATCCATATAAGTTACATCCTGTTAGTATCCATAATAGTGTGGGTACAAGAAACTAGCTATATGTATCAAAATAATTTATTGGCACAACTTACCTCGAATGCCACCTATGTCATAAGAGTAATTTACAAAAATAACATATAATGATTAAATAACATTATATCACTGTCAATAATCCGGTCAATAAAAAAATGCAGGAGGATGGTGGGCACTACAATACTTGGATAGGACCATAAAACTTTTATAAGCTCAAAGATGGAATTCTATGGTCCTGACTTGGAGATGTATTGTTTTAGACCTTTTCATAGTTTGCATCTACAAATTTCTACGTGCTTCATTTTTTTTTGAAATGATACTCTCTTTATTTATCTCTTGTTCACATAGCTTTAGGATTACCTGTGATAACCTACAACAAATTACAAACCCTAGTAACCTACATAATCCTTTATCATAACATTAGCAAACTAAAAGGACAAAATATGTGCCTGTGTTTTGAGGTGAGACTACCCTTGGTGGAAAGAGTCCCATCTTCCAAACCAATCAAATTATTTCACTATATGAACTTGTTATGGGATCAAGATTCATGTAGTTATTCTATGTGCTTTTATAATTGTGAATATATAATCAACCCCTAACCGGTTCCCTCGCATCTCTTGACACCAAGATGGTGGGATAACTATGTAATATAGAATGTGATTAATATGGTAGTAGTGAGATGTGGTGTTCCTTAGTTGTGTGATACAACCTGTTGGTATCCAAATTGATTCTCCCACGAGGGCCGAGTAGCATCACGAAACTAGTAGGATGCTTAGAGACAGATGAATCATGATATGAGTCATTTTGTAGCCAGGGATGGGATTTGGCTGACTCTTTGTCACTCAGGCATTGGAGAAATGGATAGCACCTCACTGAGGGTTTGATCTACCCTCACTACTTTAGGTTGTGCCTTCAACCAGGGTGAGAGGACCTGTTCTGTAACCCGTGTTGGTGAAGGACATCAAGAGATCCTTCTTTGCACAATTTTAATGAGAACCTTGAGGAAATATGATCAATACAACACAATCTAACTCTCACGAGTTGTCACACTAGAGAGTGGAGATGTTTCCTAGACAAGGTTCAGGTTACTAAAGACAATAATTGAATCTTGATTGTCCCTGCATACTTTGGCAATGGAATTTGTTCATTTGTGGATACACAGTACAAATAGGGGTGGTTCGTGTAGGATTCATCATTTGAGAAATTTTTTGGTGGGAAGTTTAAGCAAGATAAAGTTGATTATACCAAATCTTTGAGAGCCTTTACAAATATTGGAAAACTCACAGACATAATGCTTCAAACAGCCAAAATATTCCTTCAACTAGAAGGTGTGCATCAATGGAGGCCCAGAGATGCACGGTTTCACACACTCTTCAAGAATTCAACACAAAGGCTCATGTTAAAGACTCAATTAAATGTTAGAAATCCCTGGTTCGTCATGCCTAAGATACACTCATAGGCTTACAAACAATATTTATCAACATAGTGAGAGTAAAGTGATTTTAAATTGTTTATTTCATTACCAGATGAAAACTCTTCTCATAATGAAATTGAAAATGCCACAATACTAACACATGGATGAGATCTTGTGTGACTCAGAGAGATTTTAACATAAGATTGCAATAGGAACAAGAAAAACTATTTGAAAACATTCTGAAATAATAGCAAACACAATAATGCTCATGATCAACACATAGAGTCATTCAAGGTTCATTAGATTCATCAACAGGGGAAAGTTTCTTGAACAATCTCAGAGCTTGTCAATGGTTGTACACTTGCAACCACCTTGACGTGATTGAATCCAAAAACACAGGAAAATTAACTGGTCTCTCAGAATGGCCTCTAAAAAAAAATGGTTTCTCTCAAACTTTCTCAGAAAAGTTAACCCCTGACCATTTGCAAGAGTATTCTCATTACATTTATACAATTTCACTCACTCACTCATCCCAAATTTCCCCCCAAAAGAAGAATATTCGAGGAATCCTTTGTTTGTTACAAGTTTGTTCCAGAAAGTGATGTTTAACAAATTTACACCCAAAAGCTGCCAGGTGGATAAATCATGAAACTGATCACGTTTCTCAGACCCTCAACTATGACTGGGATGCCATATCATAAATTTTTTGACAGTATTTTAATCATTCTTTTATTCTATCATGCAAGAAATCCCCTTTTTAATAATTCTCAGGTGGCTCCATATGGCTTGATCTGACAAGCAATCCTTTTCACCCTCGAGAATACACCTTGAGAAATGAGTTCCCTCGCATGGATACCTACATTCGTGCCTCTCAGAAATGAGTGTCCTCACATGGATTATACCACATACCTGTGCTTGTGAAGTCTGAGTCAGCCAAGTGCAAAGAGGAGCCAATGGAAACCTCCACGTGTCTCCTTGGCAACTGCAAAGGTGAAGTCCAGAGGTAGGTTCCCAAATGAGTGTGGGCCCTCCACATGTTAGAACCCTAGAGAGTTGCACTGGTTGCTGAAAATTCAGAGTATGGGAAGGTCCAGCGGAAGCTTCCATGTGTCTATTCAACGTAACTTCAAAGATGAAGTCTAGAGGTGGGACCTCAAATGAGCGCAGGCTCTCCACATGCCCTGGGCCCAAGAAATTTGCCTCGGCCATTGAAAAAGTCTCAATATAAAGAGGAGCCAGTGGAAGCCTCCACATGTCTCTTGGCATGCACTTTTGATATGGTGCCCAAAAGTAGAGACCCCAAACAAGCATGGGCTCTCCACGTGTCTCAGTCTAGAAAAGTTGTTGAAAGATTTTAAGGACCAGTGAAGGTGCCACGTGCCTAGGGTCCAAGAAAGTTTCCTTGACCATTGAAAATTCTAAGTATGGGCAGGGCCAGCAGAATCTTCCACGTGTCTCTTTGGCACTTTTTTGGTATGAAGCTCAAAATAAGGACTCCCAAACAAGCGTGGGCCTTCCACATGTCTAGGGTCTAACAAAGTTACACAGGACACTTGAAAAAAGTCTAAGTATGGGAAGATCCAGTGGAAACCTCCAGTGTCTCCTTGGCACTCTTTCAAAAGTAAAATTTAGGGGCAAGTCCCCAAATAGGTGCGGGCCCTCCACGTGTCCCAGGCCTAAGAAAGTTACATTGGGAACTTGAAAATTCTAAGTATAAAGAGGAAGAGCCAGCGGAAACCTCCACGTGTCTCCTTGGCATGCAACTCCAAAGGTAAGACCCAGAGGTGGATCCTCAAATGAGCGTAGGCCCTCCACATGGAAAATATTTGAGTTGAAGCAGGCCTGAGAATCTCAAAATGTCCTGGTGACCCGCCTCTCTGCTTCTAACTTTTGATGTGGGCCCCAGCGGAGTCGCGTGGAAAATATTTGAGTTGAAGCGGGACTCACTTTTATACTTTTTCTTCATTTCAAAACAAAGCTTAAAAACTCCAAAGTGCTTCAACCCACCTCCCCACTTTGAATTTTCAATGCTGACTCAAACATGTGACATTAATTTGTCCCCTGTGGAGTCACGGATCATTTTATAACTTTTCTCCTTTTCACAAAAAGGCAAAAATCTTCAAAATGCTCTGACGATCTACCTCTCTGCCTTTGACCTTTCAAACCATGCCATGTGTCCTTCTTCAGGGTCAAAGTAAGAAATTTTATCTGCCACTTCATATTGTTGAATAGCCAATTATATACTATCGGGGCCGCGGGACCAATTTGGCATTTTTTACAAATGTAACAAAAGTGACAAGTTTCACCAAAAAGACCCATCTGGGCTGCATCCAATCAGAAAGGACCACATATCCATGGATGTTGGGATAGGATTTACAAAGGAGACATAGTCATGGAAGACACCCAACAACAAAAAATTTCCCACATGGAGATGAAGATTGTAAGTAAAACCAAGACTCAATGTGATCCACGACCCAAGGAAAGGACCAACAATGGAAACCAAATGAAGGAGAAATATTTCATGCATCCATACAGGGAGACAGAGAAACTTCAAACCATGTGGACTGAGAAATTTTGAACAAACAGGGTGAGATTAAATTGAGCACCAACATCGGCTCCGACTTCAGGGATGGGCACTCCCTACGAGTGCCACAAGAACAACAGACCATGTGCCAAAAAATCCATTGGGAAATGGAGTCAAGAACAATCTTGCAAAGTAGAAAAACAATAACCAACCCTCCCAAGATGAACTGAGAAACCAACAAGAACTAGTCACTAAGGACCAGGAGAAACTGAAATAGAAAAAATGTGAAAACAGAACAAAAACAAAAGACTATACACTGTACAATGATGCATGCCTTGATTCTAAGAAATCAGTCAAGGAAATGTTTCAAGTGCCTACCATTCTGAGTATGACCAAGCTAAGAAGTCTTGATACTTTTTAACAACTGGACATATGCTTGTTTTTCTTCTCTATCCAAGTTGCTACCTAGCCATATTTTCTGAGGTTTATCTTTTGTGCCTTTACCAGATCTAGAACAAATCCCATCAAACATCAGAGTCCAGGGAGAACCAATCTGCTCAGGATACTTACACTCATCAATTTTATGCTCCTTAAAATCAGCATAACCCACAAAGTTTTCGACATCGATGTCTGCATACAATACTTCATAAGAAGCATTGTTAGGGTCCTCAATGAGATATAACATTTTCTTCTCACCGTACAACTTCACAAGGTTCCCCTCAATTGGTATGGTTGCATAAGACATGTCCATTTGCACACTTCCACCCACACTAGCTACCCATTTTCTAGATAATAACATCCCCCATTTGGTAGGACAAGTCCACAATAACCACATTCATGGTTAAGCACTTTCCTGGAAAAGCTCTTCCAACTGCACTACTAATCCCTTGACATACCCAACTACTGGCACTTCTCTTGAATCCATAGCAGTACATTTCCCAAAACTTTTTGTTACCTTGATATTTAACTCATTCATGACCTCAAGAGGCATTACATTACATGAGGCTCCTGAATCAAACATGTAGTTATGTACCAGCCTATCTTTAATAATCAAAGTGGTAAAAAATGGATCCACATTAAGCTGAGATTCAACTAGAGAAGTTCCCAAATATACCTCAGATGATTCACCCAGTTCCTCCAATGCTTGTGGTATTTCTGATTCTGCAATAATGGGAGGAACCTCTATATTATTAACACTTTTTCCCTGAGTAATCTTTTCTTCCTTAAATCCCAAATATTTGAATGCCCTTTTCCTATGCTCAGGGATTCTGAGTAATTCAACAATGGGAACAATGACCTTGATCTGACTCAAGATTTGGGCTATGTCACAAGGAACATATTTGGGTAGGGCAGTATTAGAAGGGAGATTCACAACTTCATCTGATAATATAGGAGTTTTCAGAGTCTGGGCATGGGCAGGAGCACAAGTTTTATTTGGGGTAATTAGGCCTTTGCCAGATGTATCTTTCTTAGGGATCTCCTTAGGGATACTGGTAAGGATTGGAACTTTGGCTTGGCTTGTGGCCCTCCCCCTTTGACAACCTTACTTCTGGTGTTATATTCTTTCTCTTGAGAAACTACTGCATTCATCAACAGTTCCTGTCCTCTTCGGAAGGGATCCCTCCATCATACTTTTTAATCATCAAAGCCCTTAAGTATTCAAAATCATGATTAGGCAGATCAAATTCTTGCACCATATCAATTTCAAAAGTATTAATAGGAGGAAGAGGTAATACCCGGTGGACACAATCCCATAAATCTTCAGCAGTTCTGGCACTTATCAATTCAGTTGAGGTTTCCCCCTGCCATGTGAGTTGTAGGGAGTTCCATCATGCACACATCATCATACATATCTCATCATCATCTACTTCCTCAACTTATTGATCTACATCACATGGGGAGTGTGGTAATAAACACCTATCACACCACTCGATAACATTGGCCTCCTCCACAGTAGCAACCCTGGACAGTCAAAGGATCAGGAACCAATCTATTCTCCCTAGGTTGAGGTATTTATTTCCTGATCCCATGAGCCCTTTCCCTCTATCATCTAGTCTATGATCACCTCTAGGATGATTTCCAAATCTCTCCTGACCATGTGGCTTGTGATGACCCTAGGAACTTTGTCCTATCCCTTTTTCTGCTCTGGCCAGTTTATAGGATATCTCTTTAACTGCTCCAGCCAAAGTTTTTACAACCTCTTCCAGATCCACAACCTTTCTTGACTGAGGCTTTTTAGGATTGATCAACTTAACACCTTCCCTCTTAGGAGGCTTTCCAACTGCTTTGATGTTATTTTCTATTTGTAAGGCCATGGTGAAATCCTTGCCTCAATGTTCCTGGGTTCTTATCTCTCAAGTAATAAGCAACCTTTTTATCAAAAGCATCAGAATATTTTATCAAACAGGACACATCACTTGGCCTTAGGATTACAGGTAGCCTATTCAAGGTCTTATTGAACTGAGTATTGAAATCATGGATAGATTCATTTGGATTTTTCTTTATATTTTCAAATTCAGATAAAAGGAACCTGGGATCTGTCTTATCCCCATATTGCAATCTAAAGGCATTTTTCATCTCGGTCCATGAATCTATTGAATTATCTGGTAAAGACTTGTACCAGTCATGTGCATCTTCCTCAAGAGTATGAATAAACAACTTTACATACACGTCTTCAAACTCAATTTCAAAATCTTCCATCATATTGACAAAGAGTTTTAAATGGTGGTCACTAGTGATGGCATTATTTCCTTGAAATTTTGGCAACCTATTTCTGACATCTTGTGGCACCATATTAGGATATCCATCCATACCTCTGAAATCTATAGGTCCAAAAGTGTTGACAACAAAAGGAGGTCTAGGTGGAGGTTGGGCCATATTTCCTTGAGGAGGTGATCTTACAGGAGAAACAAAATGATAAGGGAATGAGGGGTCTTTGGGGCACAGGAGTATAACTCTCAAAATAGATATTCTCTAATGACTCAGTTTCTTAGAAAACCCTATCAACCTTGGAAGAAATAGGGGAAAACTGAGAGGCACACTTTTTAGACACAAATGATGGCCCCTCTCTAGTTGGAGAACTCAAATTTATATAAAAGATTACCTGGTTCAAAATCACTTGAAGACGTATGGTAATCTTCAACCACAGATTGATCACCCTTCAGGAATGATATCTCCTTTTTTTATTCTTGATTTCCAACAACTTTCTAGACTTGTCTTCCTTCTAAATTTTCTTTTCCTAGTTCTGGAAATAACTTTCTAGTAGGATCCCTAGTGAAGAAAGATCTTCTTCCCTCCAGCTTTGCACAGATTAATGAAAAATTTCACTTGACACAGGTTAAGACACTGGTAATCATCAAAATTTCAATTCAACATGGAGTCGCCACTAAGGATTTTCACCTTAGTTGTGTAGATGCACTATAAGTAACTTGCCAAGTGTCTATCAATGCTTAATTTATGCAAAGCTTAACAGATCTCGACCTTCCTTTACCCACATTTATCACTATTGATGCAAATTTAGTGCAATAACCACTAGAAACTAGAAATACTACACAATGGACTTGTAATCTTACACAAATCTTATAGATCTTAACAAAGGATGACGTTTAAACAATGTATTTGCACTTAAATCATGTAAGAAACATTACCGAGGGTTGTATGTGTATGCATTTGTAAAAATAGTCCCCAGCAATACACCACTTCAGGTGTTGTTGCCACATAAATAGGTTCTTGGTGTTCAAATAATAGTCCTTCAAATAATCCCTTAAATAATCCGGAAATGGTGCCACTTTGGTGTTTTGCCACACAAATAGGTTTGTTCAAATAGTCCCAAATAATCCCATGGTGCCACTTTGGTGTTGTGCCTATGAATTTAAATAATTCATAGTGTTGTTGCACACAAATAGGTCCCAGAGTTCAAATAATCCCTGGAAACTGGTGCCATGGTTTGGTGTTGGTATCCAAATTAATTCTCCCGCAAGGGCCGAGAAGCATCACAAAACCCACAGGATGCTTAGAGACAGACGAATCATGATATGAGTTGTTTTGTAGTCATGGGGATGGGATTTAGCTGACTCTCTTTGTCACTTGGGCATTGGAGAAGTGGATAGCACCTCACTGAGGGTTTGATCTACCCTCACTACTTTAGGTTGTGCCTTCAACCAGGGTGAGAGGACCTGTTCTGTAACCCGTGTTGGTGAAGGACATCAAGAGATCCTTCTTTGCACAATTTTAATGAGAACCTTGAGGAAATATGATCAATGCAGCACAATCTAACTCTCACGAGTTGTCACACTAGAGAGTGGAGATGTTTCCTAGACAAAGGTTTGGGTTACTAAAGACAATAAATGAATCCTGATTGTCCCTGCATACTTTGGCAATGGAATTTTTTCATTTGTTGGATACACAGTACAAACAAGGGTAGTTCGTGTAGGATTCATCATTTGAGAAATTTTTGGTGGGAAGTTTAAGCAAGATAAAATTTGATTATACCAGATCTTTGAGAGCCTTTACAAATATTGGAAAACTCACAGACAAAATGCTTCAAACAACAAAATATTCCTTCAACCAGAAGGTGTGTATCAATGGAGGCCCAGAGATGCATGGTTTCACACATTCTTCGAGAATTCAACACAAAGGCTCATGTTAAAGACTCAATTAAATGTTAGAAATCCTTGGTTCGTCACACCTAAGATACACTCATAGGCTTACAAACAATCTTTATCAACATAGTGATAGAAAAGTGATTTTAAATTGTTTATTTCATTACTAGATGAAATCTCTTCTCATAATGAAATTGCAAATGCCAAAATACTAACACACGGATGAGATCTTGTGTGACTCAGAGAGATTTTAACATAAGATTGCAATAGGAACAAGAAAAACTATTGAAAACATTCTGAAATAACAACAAACACAATAATGCTCATGATCAACACAGAGTCATTCAAGGTTCATTAGATTCATCAGTAGGGGAAAGTTTCTTGAACAATCTCAGAGCTTGTCAATGGTTGTACACTTGCAACCACCTTGACATGATTGAATCCAAAAACATAGGAAAATGAACTGGTCTCTCAGATGGTCTCTCAGGAAAAATGGTTTCTCTCAAACTTTCTCAGAAAATTTAACCCCTAACCATTTGCAAGAGTATTCTCATTGCATTTATACAATTTCACTCACTCACTCATCCCAAATTTTCCCCCCAAAAGAAGAATATTCAAGGAATCCTTTGTTTGTTACAAGTTTGTTCCAGAAAGTGATGTTTAACAAATTTACACCCAAAAGTTGTCAGGTGGATAAATCATGAACTGATCACATTTCTCAGACCCTCAACTATGAATGGGATGCCATATCATAATTTTTTGTCTTTTTAATCATTCTTTTATTATGTCGTGCAGGAAATCCCCTTTTTAATAATTCTCAGGTGGCTCCATATGGCTTGATCTAACAAGCAATCCTTTTCACCCTTGAGAATACACCTTGAGAAATGAGTGCCCTCGCATGGATACCTACATTCATGCCTCTCAGAAATGAGTGTCCTCACATGGATTATACCACATTCCTGCACTGTGAGTCCGAGTCGGCCAAGTGCAAAGAGGAGCCAGTGGAAACCTCCATGTGTCTCCTTGGTGCAACTGTAAAGGTGAAGTCTAGAGGTAGGTTCCCAAATGAGCGTGGCCCTCCACGTGTTTAGAACCCTAGAGAGTTGCACCGATTGCTGAAAATTTAGAGTATGGGAAGGTCCAACGAGAAGCTTCCACGTGTCTATTTCGGCACAACTTCAAAGATGAAGTCTAGAGGTGGGACCTCAAATGAGCACAAGCTCTCCACATGCCTTGGGCCCCTCAGCCATTGAAAAAGTCTCAGTATAAAGAGGAGCCAGTGGAAGCCTCCACGTGTCTCTTCAGCGCACTTTTGATATGGTGCCCAAAAGTGGAGACCCCAAACAAGCGCGGGCTCTCCACGTGTCTCATTTGGACAAAGTTGTTGAAAGATTTTAAGGACCAGTGGAAGGTGCCATGTGCCTAGGGTCTGAGAAAGTTTCCTCAGCCATTGAAAATTCTAAGTATGGGCAGGAGCCAGTGGAATCTTCCACATGTCTCTTCGGCACTTTTTTGGTATGAAGCTCAAAATAAGGACTCCCAAACAAGCGTGGGCCTTCCATGTGTCTAGGGTCTGAAAAGTTACACCAGACACTTGAAAAAAGTCTAAGTATGGGAAGATCCAATGAAACATCCACGTGTCTCCTTGGTGCTCTTTCAAAAGTAAAATTTAGGGCAAGTCCCTAAATAGGCGCGGGACCTCCATGAAAAGCCTAAGAAAGTTACATCAAGTACTTGAAAAGTCTAAGTATAAAGAGAAACCTCCACTGTGTCTCCTTGGTGTAACTCCAAAGGTAAGACCTAGAGGTGAGATCCTCAAATGAGTGCAGGCCCTCCACATGGAAAAGATTTGAGTTGAAGCGGGCCTGAGAATCTCAAAATTCCCTGGCGACCCACCTCTCTGCTTCTAACTTTTGATGTGGGCCCCAGCAGAGTCACGACTCACTTTTATACTTTTTCTTCATTTCAAAATAGAGCTTAAAAACTCCAAATTGCTCCAGTGACCCACCTCCCTACTTTGACTTTTCAATGCTGACTCAAACATGTGACATTAATTTGTCCCCCGTGGAGTCACGGATCATTTTATAACTTTTCTCCTTTCACAAAAAGGAAAAAATCTTCAAAATCCTTGACGATCCACCTCCTACCTTTGACCTTTCAAACCACCATGTGTCCTTCTTTGGGGTCAAAGTAAGAAATTTTCCCTACTGCTTCATATTGTTGAATAGCCAATTATATACTATCGGGGGCCCGGGACCAATTTGGAATTTTTTACAAATGTAACAAAAGTGACAAGTTTCACCAAAAAGACCCACCGGGCTGTGTCCAATCAGAAAGGACCACGTATCCATGGATGTTGGGACATGATTTACAAAGGAGACACAGTCGTGGAAGATGCCCAACAACAAAAATTTTCCCCACGGAGATGAAGACTGTTAAGTAAAACCAAGACTCAATGTGATCCATGACCCAAGGAAAGGACTGATAATGGCAACCAAATGAAGGAGAAAGCTTTCATTCATCCATACAGGGAGACAGAGAAAACTTCAAACCATGTGGACTGAGAAATTTTTAATAAACATGGTGAGATTAAATTAAGCAGTAAGACAATTCTTTGCTGATTGATTTCATTTGTATGAATTCATAGAATTATTTTTAAGCTTTTGAACACTAAAAATATATTTTCTTTACCTTCTTCAATTTCATGTTGCTTGATTCTTGAACCTAAATTGAATTTTACTTTCAAACATGTAGTAGGGGATATCGAAAAAATGATACCTCTCTCTTAGACTGTGAATTAACATTTAGGAAGCCCTTTGAGTTATTTTTGAAAGTTCTTGACAATAGTATCATTATTGAAGAATGTGGTGTGTAAGTAACAAATTTGTAAAGGCTCTATTTATATAGCTCTATTACATTGGTGAAATATTCTAGTAACAAGGTATGTAGATCCATAGGATATCCAATGTAATCACCTTTAAACATATTTCAAATTTCTGAGTGTGAGAGTCCCTAGTTGTCAAGAGGCACAGACCGTATCAATTCCTTCTTCATGACTCAAACCCTACATTCCTGAAACTTCCACTACTATTTCAAGACCATGGAAATTTAATTTCACTGCAACACTAATACTTGTGTAATGACATCACCAAGATTTGGAAAGCTATCATACATTAAATAATATTTGTACAAGTTAATCATAAAGCAACCATTACTTTATTTACCAAGTAGGATATCATTATAGTGAATTATTTCAGAGATTTCAAGACCTCTTTCAGCCCTTCTTAATGTGAGCATTTCTCTTAGCCAGGATACCTGGTCACCTCCTTGAAATTTTCACTAGGAATTACCTGACAAAATTCTGTCATCCATATCGAAATCATCTTCCTTTTATGACGAAGATAGGTATGTTGAACCTCTAGTCTCTAAAAGATGACCAAGTAGGTCTTAGAAGGTGAGTCAAATGTTTTCATATTTAACAACCTTCACATAGGATCTTTATATAACATACTTATTACACCCTTATAAGGTCTTTAATATGACCCTTATCACTAATTGATTACAACCTTTACATAGCACTATTAGGCCAGTAATGGAATCTTAGACTCTGAAATTTCAACATTTTGAATACTCCATTTTGGAGGGAAGCTACATTATAGAGGATCAAGACCACCTATGAAGTACTCTAGGAAGCTAGAGATGGATACAGTAAACACACCTAAAGAACTATTACAAACTAATAATAGATATGCAAGAAAAAAGTCACTAAAATGCACCAAGATGATGTATCTTGCTAATTTTATTTTTATATGAAACACACACATAAGAGACCATGATGTAACTAAGCCATCTAAGAGATAGGAGTCCCCAACCCAGTAACAAGTCTTTGAAATAGTTACATTCATGTATACCACAAGTATTGCCATATGACAATTTCCTAGGCACAATGGTAACATATGAAGTAAGTTGTGTGAGACCAACTAATCAAATAGAAAACATTGAGGCTGTAACTTGCATGATAAGGTCGAGCATGGTTAGGCACCATTCCAGTTAGTAACTAGGTAACATTCGATACGCTGGTCAGGGGAACCCTGACATATTTTCACCTAAAACCTGTCATGGAATCCCAACTTCGAAGAATTGAAGGAGATATAAGATAAGTGATAAATAATGTCTTATGTCTGTACGAGACAACAATATTTTAGGTGGAATACAAATTTGAGATATTCCTATTTGCAAATGCTCTAAAGAAGTGAGAATTGCCTTTTATTTTACCAATTTTGAAGGAGCATGTGCACCTGCGTCAGAATATGCAAATTTCATGGGAAGTGGCCATTCCTCGCATCACATCTGGGATTGTGATATATTTTGGATGGAGGGGTCGGAGGCCTTGCCACCATCACTCTGCGGTACATAAGCTAGCAATCTACTTGCCAGGGAATAATTTGTTTGACACAGTGTGCATGGTATGTGAGATGATAGAGTTGAATAGGAGAAATAATGTTGCATTGGTAGGAAATTAGATTCCTTAGGTATGATTCATACTAGTTATATTATTTTTCTACTACATACATCCTATCAGATGAAGCAACCCTGCAGATTATGAAGTTCCTTACTTTGATGGGATAATATTGAAGAGTTGAGGAACTTTTGATAGAGATGTCCTGATCAAAGATGGATACAAGACCCTTCTTCTTGTATTGATGCTTAAACAAAAGTTGTACATAATGTGAAGAATGGAAGAGGGTCCACACTTGAGGAAAGTAAAAGGAAAATGGCTAAACTGGTATGCTTTCTCTAAGTACAATGCACTTGAGCGATGATGAGGAAAATAACCTAGATGTTAGCCAACCCTTAAGGTACACATGAGCGGGATGGACAGCAATAGGTGAAAATATCTTGCATACATATCATGAGCCTATGACAAATTAAATAAGGTTAGCATTGGAATAGTTTACAAAGAGCTTAAGGAGGCCATTCACGTCCGGTCAGATTACTTGGTTCGTGAAGAAACACCAATGGCGGGAAAAACCAGATTTATTGAACTCCTGCGTGACTTTCAGGACTTATTTTCATGGGGCTATCATGAGTTAAAATGAGTACACCCTTGCTTTAGGTGAGATGAGAATAAAAATTAAACTAGGCAGTCATACCTGATTAGGAGATATGCCTTACTGGGGTGGGAATGGAGGATCCTAATATTTGTGATAAGGTAAAGGAGGAAATTTACAGAAATGCTCAAGTCATGGTATACATTTTTGAGTCCGCCATTAAGGAATCTGATATGGGTTATGCCCCATGGCTTCACTTAATATTGTAGAAGGAATCGCGGATAGGATCAAGAATTTGTAGCCATTTATACAAAAGGTCTTAAAACCTACAAATTTGTCCATTAACCCACTTTTCCCACATTTGACTTTCACATGAGGAGATCAACATTGGAAGGGGTTGTTAATGCATAGGATGCACTCGGGGCTACCGATGCACTTTATGACTTTTATCCCTTTATACATCAAGTGCTGCATACCTAAAGGAAGTCTCTGCTGAAAAGACATCCCCACTCTCACCACTAGATATGGGCTTAATTTTTGACTATATAGTTAGCATGGCGAGGAAATTTATCGGATGGACTTTTTAACTTGTGGAGCCCCTTTAATGAAAACAACGCTCTGTAATTATCTAATCTCCCTAACGGCCTACTTAACCGGTACAACTGTTGACTGTATGCTATGCGTGAGAAAGCGTGGATTTTTGACTGGTCTCCCTTTCGTTTAGGGATCCAAAAGGGGCACTCCATCTGACCCTAGACACGTGAAAATGCTTGGTAGTTATCTGCAACTAGGGATAATTTTCTATGAAGGTGGGAAAGGGAGTGAGTAAAAGAGGTAGGAGATATTCTAATGTTGACAGGTATGAGAAGGCATATTCTTGCATGGCGCATAGTTAGAAACCTATTCACCTAACACATGCATTTTTATGAGAAGAAATGACTTTGCCTATAAATGGAAACAAGACGAGATATAGATCCTAGCATTACTCACCAGTTTCTGAACATCTCCTAGATCAAATATGCTATGAAATCCATCTTCTTGTATATGTATGCTTAAGTACAGTAAATTGTACATACAGGATGGGCATTGGCTATAAATGCGTGAGAGGAGGGAGGAAAGCTAGAAGATGAATGGCAATCTCCTTTGTTTTCTCTAAGTACAATGGAGAGTTCGTTAAAGTGTTACACGGAGAGTAAATTGCCAGCCCCATATAATGAGTGTGAAGAATCCATTAAATATCTTGTAAGAAATAGTTACCACTTCTTCTTTGTTAGAAAGAAATGGCTTACAATATTTTCAGTCATTCACGTCCATTCAGATTCTTGATTCGCGAAGAAATGCCAATGGTGGAAAAACTAGACTTTTCATAATGCAGCCATTACACTCATTTTGTAACTTTGAATTTGAACGATTAATCTTGCATTTGAAACTTTAAACCAAGCCATCCATGTGGGAGAAATTTACTGGAGCAGGCATGGAGGACGCCTTTTACATTTTGTGTCTTTTGGAGAAATGGCATTTTGGAACATTTTGGCCCACTCACCCGCTTTTGATATGGTCTTGACATGTGGCCTCATTCGAGTGGATACAAATTCGCGGGCCACTTTTATAATTTTACCATTTTTCAATGCGGGCTCAAAAACACAAATTACTTCGCCGACCCGCCCTACTTGATTTGACCTTCGATACGGGCTTAATATTTGACTTTTTCCTTTGCATGGGTGGGGCTGTGGGTCACTTAATGACTTTTAGCCCCTTTTTAAAAAAGGCTCAAAAACACAAATTGCTCCATTGACCCGCTCCCCCTCTTTGAATTTCCAACGGCGGGCTCAATATTTGACTTTTTCCTTTGTGTTTGGTGGAGCTGCGGGTCACTTTTTAACTTTAAGCCCCTGTAATGAAAACATTAGGCTCAAATTCTCAACGTCTGAGGCACGTCGATGCTTCCACCTAGCCCTACTCATGACTCTAGTCAATTATACAGGCTCAACATTCAAATTTTTCCCTCTTAGTTTGGATCATGGGACTATGTGGAGGATTGGCACAAGTTATGATTTTTATCCCTAGCTTACAAAAACCCCTCAAATTACATCGATGAATTGCATGTGGTACCATCCACTAAACCTTCCCTGCTTTGAATTTCCAACAGTGGGCTCAAGATTTGAATTCAATTTCAACTTTGTGTTTTGGTGGAAATCTTGTGGGTCACTTTATGAATTTGTATCCCTTGGAATTTTACTATTTGAACATGTGGAGGCTTCCGTTGTTTCTTGACAACATGACCATGCCGCCACCCCACTTCCAATTAGATGTCCACGTACTACTCGTGGATAATGGGGCCAAAATGTGATAGGGAATAAAACGCCCATCATTCACGACTATGGAAAAATGTAGAGAAGAAGAAAAACTCCACCATTTTGTGCCCGATTTTAAAATTTATTTCGCCAACCAAGGGATTGAAAAAAATACAATGGTTCGAAAAACCATGGCCATAAAAATATTTACAATTTCATTCAAATGAGGAAAACAATAGAATTTTCACATGTCCAGATGGGGAAACATGGAAAATCTATCAAACCGTGTAGACTGGAGAGTTTAAACAACTTCAAAGCATGAATTTCTCTATCTTTTTAGACTTCCAACTTTACTTAAACACTTCTAGAGGGCGTGAGCTCAAAATTTTTGAATTTAACTTAAAAAATGAGGGGGGGGATTTTGAGGGTGAAAACAGCTGGCTCTAGCTTGGGGAAATGACATGGACTGGGCAAAGTGAAGACATGACATGGGAATCCAAAATCTCAATCTCTAGGCCCTATAATTCATTTGACCAGTGCCTTTTTCCATTGGGCCTTGCAGAGTCATGTACAAATTTTAGAAATAAAGATCAGAAGAAGGAAACAAAAAAACACATAACAAGAAGGAAACACACGACACACAACACAAGGGGAAACAAAACCACATAACAGAAAGAGAAACACACCTATGGTACAAGGCGAGGGAATAAACCGCTTTCACTGATGATACAATTTCAAGTATTTCCTACTCCGAGGTGATTCTAATGGCGTTCCATCCAAATATGATAGAAGAAAAGCATTCTTGTTGCAAGCTTCACAAATCTAGAATGGGTCGAGCCATAATGAATCGAAATTTCCATGGCTTCCTTTTGGTTCTCTTCTCTTGTCCAATAGTGAGGATGAAGTCTCCAACTTTGAATTATCTTGACTTGGCCTTCTTATCAAAAATATTCTTTACTTTCAATTGGTGCTCCTTAATGTGATCAACCACTTGGAGTCTATTTTCTTCCAGCTTCTCAAGAAAGAGGATCCTCTTGTCAATGGAATCCTTGTACTGACCATCTTCTATTTCCTATAACAACTTGAGAGTTGGCATCTTGATCGTGAGAGGAATTTCTAATTCGACTCCATACAGCAGTTGGAATGGTGACATACCTATTGCATTCTTAGGAGTGATCCTATCTGCCCACAATGCGCCGTATCAAATTTTTGTGCCAATTCCTTTGATTCTCGTTTACAAGCTTGTGGAAAATGGTCATAATGTTCTTATTTCTTGATATCAGTCTGTCCGTTTCCTTGTGGATAGTAGTCAAAAGAATGAGATAAGGAGATTATGTAGCTATAGGAAAACTCATTCATCTCTCTTGAAGAGAAATAGGTAGCATTATCTACTACAATCTTATGTGGCACTCTGAAACGGACTATGATATTCTCCTTGATGAAGCTGAATATTGTTTTAGTGTTGTCTTGTTTGGATCGGAATGGATTTAACCCATTAACTGAAGTAGTCTTTTTGTTGTGAGTACATAGGTGTGCCTTACACTTGAGTGAGGGTTCAGAATACCAGTGAAGTCTAGCACCTCACTTTTGAAACGGTTCTTCAATAACCACAAGCTTGAGTGGTAATGCAACGATTTGTGGTCTTCCAATGAATTGTTGGCATGATTTTCATTTTGAAACCCAATCTTGAGTGTCTGCAAAGACAGTGGGCCAATAATACATTCCTCATGGAGGATCTTGTGTACAGTGACCATTGCTGAAAAATGTCCACCACATGCTCAGTCATGGTATGCTTTAAGCAACTTTTCTTGTTATTATTTATCTACGCACCTAAGGAAACAACTATCTAGGCCTCTTTTGTAAAGCACATGATTCTAGATTACAAATTTTGCTTCCTTCATCTTGAGTGTTCTCCTTTGCTTGTAATTAAGATGGGGGGGGTGGAATTCTCGATAAGTCAGGGAATAGACAATATCAGCATACCACTAATCAATAGTGGTGACAAAGAGAACCTATGGGTTGTCTTTTGAACAAGTTGACCCAAGCACAGTTTTCTTCACCATGTTGAACTTTGAGTGTTTCATCTTCAACAATCAACTTGCACAAGCCATTTCCCCTTACCAGATTGGAGGGTCGAATCTCCAAGTCATATTATTGAGTCTTTGCAATCTAATTTCCTCATTTAGCTTCGGGATCCTTCTATGTCAAGATGGGTTTGATTGCACTACCAAGGACCATCACCACCGTATGGGAATTGAGGATGTAAAACTTGAAGTTTTTTACAGCCTTGACCACTGCATAGGCATGCTTCTCTAATTGGCTGTATTTTAGCTCATTATTTTTCAAAGAACAACTCATAAAAGCAATAGGTGCTTCTAAGCCTTCATCTTTTTTCTAAATGAGAATGACAAAGAGTGTATTTTCTGATGCATAACAATATATGATGAATTCTTTGTTAAGATCTAAAGATACAAGAGTTAGAGCCTTGGAAATGGATTTCTTGATCTCTTCAAATGTTGCCTTCCCTTCATTGTTATATTTGAAGTTTTCTTGTGGTTTCATCATGGAAGTGATGTGCTTCATCAACTCAGGAAACTGAGGCACAAAACGACAAAGAAAGTTCACCTTTCTGAAGAATGGATGAACTCCTTTCTTGCTTATGGGCAGGGCTAATGCTTGAATGGATCTAATCCTCTTAGGATCAATGTGTACTCCATGTTTTTTCACAATGTGCCCCAATAAATTGCCTTCTGTGACTCCAAAAATACACTTTTTTAGATTTAGTGATATGCCATGTTTCCTACACCTTGCAAGTACCTATTCCAAGTGATAGATATGATCTCCCATCTTCTTTGAAAATATTGTGAGATCATTAAGATAAATGACAATGTAATGATTCATATATTTTGAAGGACAAATCCATTACCCTTTGGAATGTAGCTCCTACATTGATTAGGCCAAAAGGCATTCTGTTGTAGGTAAAAGTGCCCCAAGGTGTTGTAAATGTTGTCTTGGTGCAGTCCTCCTCTACCACTTTTATTTTATTATATCCTGAGAATCCATCAAGTAATGAAAGAATTTCAGATCTAGTGACTACTTGTAGGATATGGTCCATGATAGGAAGAGGATAATTGTCCTTTAGTGATGCTTGGTTCAGGTTGTGAAAATCTACACATATCCTTATTTCACCATTCTTCCTCCGCACTGGCACAATGTTAGCCACCCACATTGAATGGTGTATGGGAACGATGATCCTCACATTAAGCATCTTCATTACCTCCTCCTTGACGGTATTAACAACATTTGGGTTTTATAGCCTTTGTTTCTGCCTGAAGGGCTTAACACCTTGCTTCAAAGGAATTTAGTGATGAAATTCCTTTAGCTGGAAGTATTTAAGTTCATCATAAGAGTAAGACAAGACATCTGAGTATTTCTTGAGTAATGCAACAAACCTTCTTTTTTCTTCAGGCGAGCAACATTTTCCAATATTGACCATCCTTGGCTCCTTTGGAGTACTAATTTTTTATTTATAAAAATCAGCTGGGCACTGAGAAGATTGCTTTTCCTTCTCTTGAATGAATCTGTCATGTTTGTCAAAGAGGTCTTCTAAAGAGACTATAAATTTGGGAATATTGTTCCCTTTCAATTTTATTACTCCCTCATCATCAATCACTTCTTTCTCTTCTTTGGGGACTACTTCTTAGTGTGGATTTTCACCTCATACAAAGAAGAGATTATTGAAATTATCTCTTTTCTCTAAAAATGATAGAATTTGGTTATCATCAATGAAGACTTGCCAATGATTTGCATTGTCTGGTACACTAGGCTTGAATACCATTTCAATGGTCACTTTGTCTTTACGAAAAGAAGGATGAGGTGTAACTAGGGAAGATGACACTGCAAGAGAATCAACCTTTTCATTCTTTTCCCTTGGAATAGCTTCAATGGAAAATGCATCAAAAGATTCAATGCAGTCTCACACTCTATTTTTGTAATGTTGGAGTCTTGGATTTTTCATCTGATATTGTTAGTGGACCTGCTTTACTACAACCTCTACATCACCTCAGTATCTCATTTTCTTGATTCCCATGTCCTCTGCTGCACTCATTCCTAAGAGTAGTGTTTCATACTCTGCATTGTGATTTGTATTATCAAATTGCAACTTGTAGGCAAATGGGTACAACTCATTAGAAGGAGAGTACAATACTACACTAGCTCCTGAGCCCACACTAGAATGACTACCATCAAATTCCATTATCCAAATTTGATCTTCCTCTTCCTCCATGAGAAGTGGCATGTTCTCCTCTTTTTTGATGTGAGGAAGTAGTTTCCTAGCCCACATTCTTGAAAGATAATGTTTTCTTTTAGATCATCAGACTTTCGTATTGTGAACTTCATCTTTCTTACTACTAGCAACTTCTTCATCTTACCTTTTACTAGGATAGTTATAGATGACCAATCCATTTTTATCTCTCGACCCAGATCTCTGTAGAAACTCCTACTCAATAGCATACCAAAGGATGTTGGGATGTCTACTACCAGTGTGGTTAAGAGCACCTTCTTCTCTGGGAAATCAGCTAGTGCTACCTCTCCATCTTTGATTCTTCCTACCAATGGAACTTGTTTGGATTCCTTTGAGTAGAAGGTGCCATTTACCCGAGTCAAGGAAATGTCTAGAGCATTTTTAACTTTGGCTGGCATCACATTGTCTAAGACTCCAGAATCTATGACACAATTATTTAGCTAGAATCCTTTAATGAAGAGTGACATGTAGAAAGGTTCAACCCTGTTGGTTTTGATGAGGGCTAGCATGTTTTAGGAAGGTGGTGTGGATGGTGTGGGTAGTAAGCCTTTAGAATTATGAGTCAAGCATACAATGTTACCACCACGAACTCCATTAATGAACCTGTCAAACTGGGTAGGGTGTGTTTGTAGGTATTCTATTTTTGAGAGCTACACTTTGGTTTTACTTGCATGTTCCACAAAGTCAAATGGGGTTATGGTGAGCGAGGAAGAGGTTACAGAAATGGAGGAAGATTTACATGGTAGAGGATTTTCTACTTTTGGTGTTGAATTCCCCTTTTCGGGTGTAGCAATTGGCTTGGAAGGGGGTGAGGCTGTAGCTTTTGATTGAACCTTAGATGTTTTTGTAGGAACAAAATTTAAAGGAGTATTGTTCTTAGCAACTTTTAAGTTGGGAGAAGAATTAGATGATTTACTTGGCATAGTAACATGATCATTGACAACCAGTGAGTCTGTTTTTATTTGGCTAACTCCATAGAAGGTGGTAATGGTGATCCTTTGCTGATGATTTTATTTTGTGTGACCTCTGGAGGAGAATATTCTTTATTCTTTTTATCCTTTACCGCATACATTGAGGATGAAGCTCCTTACTTGGATTGTGCACGAGTGAAAAAAACACATGTGAAACTTGGAGCTTCTTCATCATCGTCAGCTTAATCATTAAAGTACTCAATTAAGCCATTGTACATATCAACTTCCTCGACCTCAAGATAATTTTCATAGTCTTCCATATTTTCTTCTTCAGTATCATTAATTTTTTCTTCCTTCTCCAACTCTTTTGTGTCACAGATGGCATTGACGGGTGGTGCTTCAAGAGCAAGAAGACGAGGAGGTAGAGAAATCCTTGGCCTATCTAGAGGGTTTGGTTTCTTTGAATCATTACGCATTGTGATCTGAGATAGCTGCTTCTTCAAGGCAACCAAGTCATTTACCATTTTTTTAAACATTGGATATGTGGTGAAAGAGTTTGAATTCTAACCCTTTTCCTTTCCACTGGGGCCTTTCACCTTTCCAGAAAGGATTAGATCATCATCAGTTTCTATTGCATAGTCCTGGGCTTCCCTAAATGTTCTTGGTTGGGATATTCTAAGGAAGAAACCTACTTCTGATGGCAAAGAACTGATGAAAAACCTCTTCAAATTATTTTCAGGAGGCACCACATCTTCAGGGATCCTTCTTATCACTCTATCATATCTTTTTAATAAGTCCCTCATTGACTCGAAGGTTTCTTTCTTCATTTGTACCAATTATACCAAAAGATCCTAACAATCTTCTATGCTCTTGAACCTTTGTTTGAACGCACTTCTTATACCCTCCCAATAGGTGACGGACCACGGGGGTAGCATGTAGAACCATTCGGCAACTTTCTCTTGAAGTGAATCCATAAAGAGTTGGATTGACACATCTTCATCCTCAACACCCAACACACCGCAAGTAGTGATAAATGCTACAACATGCTCTTCAGGGAGTTGAGAACCATCCCCTTTGAATTTTGGGAAGTTTTTCCTCGAGCTTCTCGGTAGCTTATGGAGTGGTTGAGCAAGAGCTAAAGGACCGGTGTTTCCTCCCCGTGGTGTATTAAGCCTATGGGCCTCATGCTCATGATAAAAATCCCCCATTCTATTTTTTTTTCTAGCTTCCAACCTTTCTAAGGTTGTAGATTCTATTGTTGCTCTTTCGTCTGTCTTGGCTTGAAGTCTCTCAATTTCTTCGAGTTGAGCTCTTATTTCTTCTTCGAATCTCACCTCTCTTTCTCTGCCTTCTTCTTTGGTCTCCACGTTAGTGAAGTCTACAAGGTTCTCATTGATGTATGGAAATTCACCATCTAAAGGATTAGCAACACTCAGGTTCCCATCATGACAGGTTTCTTGAAAAGGAAGCCTTTGGATTCTGAGTAGCTCTTATCTCCTTTGAAGTTCCTAAAAAATGGGATCAGTTTGTCCTACTTGTATCTATTTCTGGGTGTATCTTCTATCCGAAAGATTGAAAATCTATGCTCTTATTTGCGGTGCTGCAATCTATCTTTGCCTCTCCAATTTAGCAGTGCATTCTTCTTCAAGGTCCATAATTCTTGTGGCAATTAAGTAGTGATTAGCATTTTGTCTATTATGCCAGATAACTTCCCTCAAATCTGAAGCAATGTCTTCTTATATGTGGAAGAGAAATTTGGGTCTTTTAATAGGAGGTTTCTTGCAATAACCATGATTTGAATCCATGTGGCTCATATAGACATTCAAATTCTAGAAATTTTTCTTTTTTTTGAACTTTGAATTTTCTGACTTTGTGGTCGCATTTAGGTGTAGATGCTGCTAAATTTGCCCCACAATGGATGCCAAAAAATGTTTATGAGGAAATTTTTTGGGTGGAAAAAATTGTGAATTCCTTGCCAACGCTTTAGGAATCTAAGTCCCTCTACTTAATTGGTGCAGCTACCCTATGCTCATGTATGAGAAATTGTGGATTTATGTGGTGGTGTTTCGACCGGGGATCCAACAGGGGCACTCCACTGATCCTGCGACAAAGCTAGCAATCTCTTCCTAGGGAAGACGTTGTCTAAAAGTGGGAAAGTGAGTGAGAATAGAGGTAGGAGAACTAATGTTCTAGGAGAAAATCATATTCCTGTACACACACTAGTTAGAAATTTCAACCCATGCATTTATGAGAAGAAACAACCCTGCAAATGGCAACAAGATGAGATAATATTGTGAACTCAAAGTTTCTAAAATCTCTTGATTAAAGAGGCTACAAAATCCTTCTTCTTATATTGATGCTTAAACAGAAGTTGCACATAATGTGGGAATGGAAGAAATTTGAGAATGGAGGAAATTAGAAGAAAATCGCTATCTCCTTTGCTTTCTCTAAGTACAATGTACTCATGAGTTTACAATATTAATTGTCAACCCTTTACAATGTCGTGAAGAAGCCATTAAATATCTTGTAAGAAACGGTTACAACTTATTTTTCATTAGCAAGAAACGGATTAGAATATTTTCAATCATTCACGTCCGTTCAAATTCTTAATTCACGAAGAAACACCAATGGTGGGAAAAACCAAACTTTTCATAATGTAGCCATTATACTTGGTTTATAACTTTGAATTTGAATCGTTCATCTTTCCTTTGAAACATTAAACCGGATTCGTGCACGTGGGAGGAATTTATTGGAGCGGGCATGGAGGATGCCTTTTGCATTTTGTGAATTTATAGAGATTTGGCATTTTTACATTTTTGGTCTGCCCTTCCATTTTTGATACAAGCCTGACATGTGGCTTCACTTGATTGGTGAAGGAATCACGGCTCGCATTATGAATTTTAGACCTTTTTACAAAAAGGCTTAAAACCTCAAATGTCTCTACCGAACTGCTTCCCCGCTTTGACTTTCAATGCGGGCTCAAGATTTGAAATTTTCCTCATAACATGATCAGGGTTGCGGGTCACTTTATGACTTTTAGCCCTTTTTACAAAAAGGCTCAAAACCTCAAATTTCTCTGCTGGCTCGCCTCCCACTTTGACCTTCGATGTGGGCTTAATATTTGAATATTTCCTTAGTGTGGGCGGGGTTGCGGGTCACTTTTTAACTGTAAGCCCCTTTAATGAAAATAAGGCTCAAATTCTCAAATCTCCCTAACGGCCCACTTCCCTACCTTTAATTTCTATTTGGGCTTAATATTTGACTTTCTCCCTTTTTTCTGGTGGGGTTGTAATCTGACCCTAGACACGTGGACAGCTGGCACTCATTTGGAACCTACCTTTGGATTTTTCCTTTGAAGTTGCACCAGAATGACATGTGGAGAGATTCGTTGGTTCTTTTATACTTAGTCGATTCGGGATTACTTCCCACTTGACTTATGGTAACCTCTAGACATGTGGAGAACTGGTGCTCATTTGAGTTTCCACTTTATATACACTTCCTTAAATTACGTTGAGCTAATGTGTGGCTCCTTCTGCCGGTCCTATACTTTTTTAGTGACCAACTCTGTCTCTCTATTGACTCTAACAACATGGCAAGTTGATGCTCATTTAAAGATTGGCCCTTTGGTTTCATTACTAAAATTACGTCGTTGAGGCACATGGAGGCTTCCGCCAACCCGCTCATACTTAATCAATTCAAGCAATCGAATATGTCCCATTTTTTAGACCTAGGACACATGGAGGATTGGCGTAAGTTTGAGAACTACCCCTAGCTTCGACCCTTGAAATTACACTGATGAAGCACATGGTATCATCCACTGAACCTTCCATACTTAGCTGATTTTGACTTGTTTTGTCTTCATTTTGGACCCTAGACATGTGGAAAGCATGCACTTATTTGTGAATTGTCACTTGGAGTTGTCTTTTTTGGACATGTGGAGGCTTCCACTATTTCTTGAAGCATGGTCATGCCTCATCCAATTTGAGATATCCACATACTAATCGTGGATGCTGGGAAAAAAATTAATGGGGAAGAAAATGCCCGTCATTCACGACTGTGGAAAAATGCAGAGAAGAAGAAAAACTCCACCATTTCGTGCCCAATTTTCAAATTTCTTTCGCAAACCAAGGAATTGAAAACAAGACAAGGTTTGATGATCTATGGCCATAGAAAGATTGATAATTTTATTCATATGAGGACAACAATAAAATTTTCACACGTCTAGACAGGAAAATGGAAAATTTATCAAAACATGTAGACTAGAGAGTTTAAACAACTTCAAAGCATGAATTTATCTATCTTTTCAGACTTCCAACTTTACTTGAATGCTTTTGGAGGGTGTGAGATCAATTTTTTTGAATTTGACGTAAAAATGAGGGGGGGATTTTGAGGGTAACAACAATTTCACATATAATATCAATATAACTCTATCAAAATAAGAATAAAAAGAAAGAGTTAAAGAGAATTGTGAATTACAGATGGTTGTTCATGGACCTGGCGGCAAAGGAGATGATGTAGGTGGTAAAGATGGATTTGGCAGAGCTATTCTAGAGGGACAAATGGCTGGACATGGAGGAGGTAGTGGTGGAGGAGGTCCTTGATATGGAGGACTTGGTGGAGGGCCTGGCTGAGGCGTTGGTTGCATAGGTGGTCTTGGATTTTGTAGCGGAGGAGGTAAACATGGCAGAGGTGGTCCTGGCTTTGGATTTGGCATTGGTGGAGGAGGACATAGCTTTAGCGGGGGCAATGGCAGTGGCACTGGTGGAGGTTTCCCTGGTGGTGAAGGTGGTGAAGGTGGTCAGGAAGGAGGCGATGGCCAGGGAGGATGGCATTAATGTGTTTTCTATAAATGGTATCATAACAGAATATATATTTGTGAATACGCACTTAATCTCTGTTAGGGTATCATACTTATAGTGTATCTCTTAGAGTTTTATGTTTTTATAATTGTTAGTTTTAATAAATATGACAATTTATTGAATGGTGCTTAATGGTGGTACAGAAATATAACTTGGTCTTGATTGAGAGGTTTTTTCTGTAGTTTTATTTTTATCTTTTTTCTTTTTATTTCTTGTTTGTTTGGGGTTTAGTTGTGATCTATAGCTGCATCAATGTATTTTGGATTTTGAGAATATTTTTTATTTTTTAATGTTTGATAAAAAATTGTATTATATAGATTAAATAGATATTACATTTAATATTATTAATTAATTGTTTATCAATAAAAAATTTATTTTTAAATTATTATAAGCCAATTATATATTCACATAATAAAATTAAAATGTATAAATTATTACATTATTTATAAATTAAAAAAGAATATTTATTTTTTTCCAATGTAATTATATATTTTAAAAATTAATATCCAAAAATATTATATATATATATATATATATATATATATATATATATATATATATATATATATATATATATATATATATATATATAGTTTTAAAATATTTTATTACATAAATTTAGATATACATCTATTAATATAGTTTGGAATTGCTTCTACAACTTTAAGATGATAGTTGAGATTAATTTCGTAGAATGCTTCTAAAGTACTATACAATAACTAATCATTTATGTTTAAATGACTATTATATTAGCACACATATATGTTAGACATTACCTAGATCTCAAATGCATAAGAAAGTTAATCATTTCCTTGAATTGTAGGCTTGGTATATAGAAACATATAAACCTAATATATCATGATCTTTATATTGACAGGATAACCACATAATGAAAGTAGACATCCTAATGATTGATTGGAACTTTCAAACAATCTTAGAATTTATATAACATCACAAAAATATACTAATACATCATAATCTTTATGCCATAAAGGATAACACCACAATTAGTATCTTATTGAAAATGGAAAAAACAAATCCTGGAAGGGACACTTCTCCTCTAAAATACTTATAAGTTTTTTCATATATAAATAATGATTATATTGCTAGAAGTAAAATAATTTAACTATTCACCAAAATAGCTATAACAATTGAGTTACATAGTCCAAACCAATTTGCACGCACGATAACTTTCAAAATTTTCAAATGACAATTTATTTTTCTAAATGCAATTAGATATATTTTTTTGTGGTAGAGGACTGTTATCCCTATTTTGAGTTAACGACGAAATGGTTGGATAACCCCTACAAAATTTTCTTAACACTTTTGAGTTATGACCTCTTTATGAGTAAATCGGGTTTTCGGATATCTCATGCATCGGAATATTCATGAGTTAAAACATGCTTTGTGTTGCTTGTTCTCCGATTCCCGAATCCCGCTTTATATTGAGCAAGTCCTTTCAAATCGGGTTTTCGGAAGCTTAAGGCATCGGAACATTCGTGTTACAAAACATGTTTTATATGGCATGTTCTCCGATTCCCGAAACCCGCCAAGTATTAAGAAAATCCTTTGTAAATCGGGTTTTCGGAAGTTTAACACATCGGAACATTCGTGTTTCTAGACATGTTTTGTGTTCCATGTTTTCCGACGCTCAAAACCCGAAATACACCAAATCTTTTCCCATCGGGTTTCCGAACTCCTCCAACATGCTGACGTGGCACATGCTAAGCGGTCGGTGCGTTGGCACGTGCGGAGCTGATGTGTATTTATTATTGGTTTTCTTATAAATATGCGGTTTTTACACGTCATTTTCACCGTTCTTAATTTTACACCGTGGATTTTTGCGCATGTTCTCCTGCTCCCAAAACCCGCAAGCTCGCGTTATCATACTGGATCGATTGTTTTCATTTTCACCTGTCTCGATTGGAAGGTATTAATCGTTCCTCCTTTGTTCTTGATTTAAGAAACATTTTCCGTGTACTTCCTTGCCGATTGTTGAAGATTTTTCTTCCTTATTTCCTCTGAATCGTTTTCGAAAGCGTTTTGGGGTTTTCTAGGGTTTATTTTCTTCTTGCAAATATCAGTTGGTACTGTTCCTTTTGAATTACAATTGTTTGCATGATATTTGGAATATTATCAAAGAAAAAAGGTTTTATATGCAAAAACTCAAAGGAGAAATTCTTTTTGTGCTACCCGGACTTCGGAAGCTATTTTGCAGGCTTTCCTTAATCTGCCCAAAGTACAGAGAGAGCTCGAAGTTCGGGGTTCCTCAATATTCCGATCTCAACAGTGGGTACCGGGTTCTCAAAAGGTTCCGCCAGTAACACTAAGTGTCGGGTTCCGTCGAAGTTCTGTCAAAGGCAGTGCGTGTCGGGTTCCTCCAAAGTTCCGACACCTTCAGCCTGTCGGGTTCTTTTTATCTTCCGTCACATACCTTCAATCGGGTATTTCAGCGTGCATAGCATCACCAGGGTTTTCCGAGCATCTCTTCATCCAATTTTCTTCATGACAGACCCCCGTCCATCACAAGAGAAGACCGAGAAATCAAGCAGGATGAAATATAAGTTTAAGAAACCAGAATCCCCGTCATATGTTGACTGTAATTACGATATTCGGGATACCGAATTCGGTAATGTTGACATGGACGATTTCTGGAACAGGGTGAAAAGTCCCAGTCAAACTGAATGGATGACCTCTTTAGCAAACAGTGGCTTACCTTTGGCAGCAGGCTTTCCTCTATCGGCCCAATGTCCAGAGTTCATTCTGGCCTGTGCCTCTAACTACGACTCTGCTTCTCGTTCCGTTAGGAACCCAGCAGGAGAAGTAGTGATCAAGCTAGATGGGATTTATCTTGATGACCTCCTGAAATTACCCAATTTCGAGGAGTATGGGAATTTGAATATGAAGTCAGCCCAGAAAACCTGGGACACTAACCAGGAGAATTGTATAAGAGATGTTAACAAGAAGTTCCTGGCTAAAGCTAAGCCAGCGGTATCCCGATTTCCTAGGACTATTCCTAGGTGTGACTTTATACAAGAGATAAATGATATCATCACACTTCTTAGCCGGGCATTTGGTTTACCAGAGTCAAATCTATTTCACGGATGGATGTACCAGTTCATGGTCACCATCAAGAAGAATAAGCAAGGGATTGACTGGGGAACCTTGATCAGTGATGAGATTGATGCCCAAATGACGACGGTCTTGTCAACGGGAAAATTTTACATGTTCTCGTATGTGGCCTATGCGGCAGCCGGGATGAGGAACTATCCCGGGCTCGATACAAAAGGCAGCAGGATCACAAACCCAATCTACAAGCATTTTCCGCAAATAACGAAGAAGGGGTCTAAGGATCAGTTTAGAAGGGTTAATGATGCCTTTTTCTATGAGAACATCTGTAGACTGAACCTGGGATTGAGAAAAACAA
This sequence comes from Taxus chinensis, assembly GCA_019776745.2. Lineage (NCBI taxonomy): Eukaryota > Viridiplantae > Streptophyta > Pinopsida > Cupressales > Taxaceae > Taxus > Taxus chinensis. Next base: position 884,167,849 of record CM034151.1, read on the forward strand.
GAGTCTCCGATGAGGCTTGGGCCGAGGTATCTAAATGGGGATGTATCTTCCTACAGTTTAGGAAGTTTACATACATTCGAACAGTGATGTATGTAGGAGAGCCTTTCCGTCTGCCTCGCTATCCTGGGGATAGATTAATTTTGTTGGAATTGGTCAGACAATTGTTGGATTTCCACAAGTTCCAACAGAGCAAGCACAAGGCAGCAGTATCCTTCCCAATTTCTATTGGAAGGTATACCTGCTCAACGGTGGCTAAAAGCCAAGAATGTCGAGTGTCACGAGCTTCAGGAGACAAGTTAAAGAAGCACATGAAGCCCAGAGATGGGTTTGACTTTCGAGGAGTTCTTAAGTCATATGGAACCCTGTACATCTGCACAGTGCCTAGCATATTGAAGACATTTGGGTTGATCTTCGTGATGAAGTCACTGTCGATACGCAGAAAGGATCTTAGCAGGATTAACTACTTCAAGAAATTCAGACACTCTAGCTCGCTGACATCCCAGAAGGTATTGGTGAAAATGAAAGTGTGTATAGATCCTGTCATATGACGGACTGAATGAGGATCAATACATTTTCCCAACTATTAATTGGTCCAGTTACGGTGAAAAAGCTTCTATTACTGATAGATCAGCTCCTAATTCTCACACGCACTAAGGCATGGCTCACCTCTTAGGGAATGAGTTACAAAGAAGACAAGTTTTTTAAAGTTGGTTGATTTGGAAGCGGGACCCTCCAAAAAGGAAAAAGACAAGAGAATCTTCTAAGAGGCCTATAAAGGTCAGGATTTGTCAAGAAGGGAGGAAAGAACAGAGAAGCCCCTTCAATTGCCACTCCAGTTGAAATGGTGAACATACCAGAATCACCAACACCACCAGAAATTGGGGAAATCTAATGTGGAAGAGGTAGAGGTGACTCAACCTCTTAATTTCACCATTTGTCGATTACCCAGACCAGAAGTAAGTTTATCCCTCGCTTCCCAGGCTTTGGAGCTTCAGGAGCTGCACCTGCCTCCTTCAACAACCACTTCCAACCTCCTCTTTCTCCATTCACTTCTTCATCAGCCATGGCCAGGACATTTTCTCCAAACTCTCACCTCTCTCTACTGGAACCCAAAGTAACTACCAGACATCGCCTCCTCCTGTGCTACTCCTCTTTCCACTTGCATCCTACTACCACACTTGACTGGTTGTTCCTCACTCCACCAGTAGAGTCTTCCTCCACCTGCAGAGTGCGATTACCAGTTACCCTTGCAATAGTCAGCACTTCCTTCTGGCACTGCCTCAATGGTTGACTTGATCAAACTCGCAAGGAAAAGGAAGGTGGTAGTTCCCATACCAGCCTTTGATTTTAGTTCACTCAAGGCTTCTACTGCTAAATCAACCAAGAAACCCAAAACAGTTTCAAGGGCTTTAGTGGATACTTCAGGGGCACAAGTTTTCAGAGATCGCCACTCCTTGCATCCGACAAGACCAAAGAGGATGATAGTGGCAGCTGCTGACTATCAGATAACCAGGGTCGATCTAAGGAAAGGTAACAACAGAAGGAGTGCAACAAGATGCACGAGATGCTATGAGACGTTTTATGTCAGAAGTTGAAAGGAAACAAAGGATCAGCAAGAGATGAGCTTAAAGAAGAAAGTGGAGCAGTTGACTGAAATATTGACTTAAGCTCTCAACAGCCTCTTGAGTCAATACCATCATGCCTCTACTCCTATCGGGTTCGATTTCTCATCGGTACCCCATGATTAAAAAGATTAACAGAAAAGGGGAGAGTGGTCGATGAATGGACCCAAAGGTTGCTCCAAGTGGGGAAAAGAAGTAATCCAAGATACGTGGTGGAAGTCTCATCAATCTTTGGCAGAGATATAAAAAAAGATGGAGAAAAAATGGATGATGAGTTTTCTTCAGAAATCAGGACAATTTGGAGTTGACTTGTCGAAGCTCTCCAAACACTGAAACAAATTCCATCCCATCATCTTGGTCTAAGAGGGCAATTCATCCCGCATGTGGATAAACACTTTCTAGCTGAACAAAGGCTTCAGATTCAGAATAAAGATTCTCAACGAAGCTTGCAACAAACTGAGAGGAATCAAGAGACCAATTGGTTGATGGCAAGAACGTGATCTGGAAAAAGAGCTGGTCAAGATCTGTGTCCAAAGATGTTGAGTTGAAGGAAATCAAGTGCCCTATCCTGCCTATCGATGATCTCTTCATGAATAGAGTCCAAGAGATCAATTCAGCATGAGCCAACTGTAGACGGATTCGGCATGGGAAGTCATTGGACAGGTTTGTAAAAATCGAGCATTCTTTGGAGACCCTAAGGAAAGCTCAACAAGAAATTGAAAAAGCTTCCCGGCAACGCTAGCGATACTCCAGGAAACATGTGAAGTTTTGAGTGATCATTCCACTGCACGCTAGATGAGAATGAAATGCAAGGTATAATCTCGGAAATTCCAAGAATTTTGGAACAAGCAGGCTTTGTTGGAAGAAGAGAAAGGAGAAGAATCAAAAGATGATGACTCAGACTGAGCTCACAATGTCAACATGTCATTTCAATCTTGAGAATCGACATGTCATATTTTCATTTCCATGTTTCATCACATTAGGAATTCAAATTTTGACTTGGTCTCCTGCGTGAGAGTCAAGCAAAGCTAGAAACTCTTAGTTAGCAAGACTACTTTCCTAGGGTCTGTATCCAATGTTTAAACTCTAGCTTCTTTTATTATAAATAAGGGATGCTTATGCATTCCAAAGGGTCGAGAATTATTGGAATATTGAGAGGCTATTGTGAAAGGAGAAGAACTTTGTGTTTTCTTTCAATCATTTTCAAGAATAGAAATTGATGTTATTTCTGCAAACTTTCTGTTGTGAGATATCATCCCTATTTAAGATATTGTTCTTATGTTCAGGATCTTAAAGCTATTCTTTGTTTAGCATTCTCAATCATTTCTAATGGTATCTCAAACATTACATTACATTTTTTATCTAGAACTCGTATGATTATTTCATGATTTTTGTTTGCTCGAAATAAAATACGTTTCTCCCATTTCTTTTCTACCGTGCTTCTTTCATTGTGTATTCTTTCTAATCCTATTTTACGTTCGAAAGCAGCAATATCCTTTCATCTACTATGGATATGGATTCTCGGGATTTCTATCTCCAACCCCCAATGGTTAGATTAGTGTGAATATTGTACATATCATTTCTGCTGTGTTTTAGATTAGTAATAAAATAGGCAGCCTCACCTGTCTATGAGGAGGGATTTTATCCCATGTACTATGGTTGAACCTCATATTTTGGTCTTGACAAAATATCCAACCAACAGAACCAACCTTGTTTATAGAGGCATTGATCGTCCCTTCATCATACCATAATAATTCACATCATGTCAAAACATTCACATTTGACTTCTCATTCTTACAAAATATATCGTTCGAAAGGAAAAAATATGGTATAAGTTGCTAGATTAAACTCGTAAGCTTAACTAGATAATGAAAGGGATTTAAAATGAGAAAATGGAAGATTTTTTTAAAATGTAATTTGGTTGGAGATGGAAAATCATTTGTAAGGCTCTCCTCACATACTTGGATGCTAATTCAAAGTCATTTATTTTGCTTTAGTGACTCACACATAAATGTGTAGATACAAAATCATGCACTATAGACACTATTTAGCCGCAGTTTAATACTACTATTTAGAAGGTTTTTGAGTGAAGAAAGTACTAATTAATCCCTGTCTTTTGGCCATATTACTTTGTTTTCTTTCTCTCATTCCCAACCTCTTGCACCCACATGCCTAGTTAGATTTCTTTATATTGCATCATTTTAGCTTTGACTAGGGAATCTATGGGCACTCTGGTCCCACTAGGGGTGCACCGATCCTTTTTGAACTTTCCCACTAATTTTTGGGGACTTTCTAGCTGTTTTAGCTTCTTATCTTTTTGGTAATCAACCATTTCAATGTTAATTATGAAATTAGATCAAGATAATCCTATAAAAATAAAGTTATGAGACCATAATGAGGGACCAATCACTAGTCGCTACTATCATCCACCTAGATTTGCATCCATTAGGAGATCATTTACATCCATTAGCTCCATCACATAGGACGAGGATGGTTCATCTGCATCACACAAGCATAGGAGGGGATTCTATTCTATTACATTGACCATTCTACTACATTTTTACATCTAGTTATTACTCGCTACTTCACAAAGTGCGACTGACATAAGAACACCTAGGGCACATGATGTACACACACATATCAGAACTACATTTGGGTGTGAAATGTAGTGCAATTTTCAATTAGTAAGCCCACTTTGGTGGAAACTAAGGTTATTCTGACACATTCATTTGAATTCTTTTTTTTTTAGGGTTTTGATACTTGTTTTGGTGTCTTACAGGTCTTTCCTTTATCTTGGATTATCAGTGACACCTGGAACATTGCAGCAAACCTGATCTGACATGTAGCGAGAGTTTTAGACCATCTACCAAACATGTGAAATTCAGTTTTGAACCTGTTACACAAACTAAGGCACCCATTCTGTAGACCAGATCACCCATAGGTGCCCCATTCACTCTTCAGGCACTCCAGTCCAACTAGATGGCTAGGACCCATCCTTTTTAAGGCCTCCACATAGTTGTTCCTATTTCTTATTTCTTTGGTCACTTCTACGACACAGTTCCACAATTTCATCAAATCAACTAAGTCACTTCAATACTTCTTTTGCAGATTAGGTTATCTACTTTCACTAAATTAGTTTCTTGGGTCATTTTCCACATTTATTTACTACATTTACCTACTATTAATAGTATTTACATGTTGTTCTAGATTAGATTAACATCTATTATACCACATTTTCCCCATTTTTAGTTAATCATTTTGTTGAACCCAACCTCTTTCATGCTTAGGATCCTTGTTTTTCCTCTCTCATGGCTCCCAAAGTTCCTCATGTTTATTTATCTAAATTACTTAAGAGATATTCCAATTCATCAAGAAGCTCTTCAAAAATCCCTCAACTCCATGTATCATCCTCAAAACACATTGCTACATGAGACAAGTCCTATATTCGATAGTTTATCTGACAAACCTAGTCCTAGTAATCCTTCATCTAATCAACACCTATTGGAATCAATTCAAGATGGACATTCTTTACTTCAAGACAAATTTCAGGCCCTGGAATCCATGATTACATCTCTCAAATCTGGAATTCAACAGCATAAGGATGCCTCTCAAGTGCATGTTTGTGCTCCTTCTACATCTTATATTTAATCTATGGATAGTACATGTCATATAACTAAACCTCAAGTCATGCCATTTCCAAAACCACTCATATTTGATTGCAATACTAAGCCACATGACCTATATATTGAACTCCTTATTCTTAAATTGGTCACTTTACTATCTGCTCATCACTATCCTCCTTATCAGCCAGCAAAGTATCAAGGTCATCCATTTTACAATTATCATCGAATCAATGGACATAATGATAATGATTGTTATGTTATATAAGGTAGAATCAAACATCTTGAGCGTAACAGATTTATCTAATTCGTTATATAACATTTCATTACATGACAATCTATAAATGTTACATCCGAATGGGCTCCAAAAACTACTCCTACATCTATTGAGCATCATGCCACTATTTCTATTCTTCCTTCTTTGGTGAGGCAACATCCACCTAAGAAACCACCTATGACATGAACAAGTCAACATAAGCAACAAAATCTCCAAATTATCTCACCACCTCCTCCTACTTAGTTGCTTATGACATTACCAAGTCAAAACAAGCAATCACTTCTCAAGTTTTTCTCTAAATCATGTCCTCATACTAAGTCATCTATTACATTATCAAAAAAAAATAAACAACCTCCTCTTTAAGGATAATCTCACTCATGCTACATCAAAGGTATTTTCCACATCACCAAGTCAGACACAACACTCACCTCATAGGGTTAAAATTGCAATTCAAACATCTACTATAGACCCTACTAATGTTGACGACTTGGACCCGAATGAAGCTTACTATGATGATTGTGCTCATGTTTTATTAACTAAGATATAAATTGAAACTAATATCTACATAGCTTCAAAATCAAATTAAACAATGAACCACCAAAATAAGAGCTTAAAGAAAATGCTTCTTCAATGCATAAATGAAACTACATGCTAAGCTATTTCCTACTCTCTATGATTGCTAACTTAAACTATGAACCTATGAAGAACATAAGCAATCAAAGTGGATTATTGGTTAATGTCAAGGATTGAGAATGGAATCTCACCAAGAATGGATACAAGGCCATTTTGGATCTTCCCATATTACTCAATTTTGAGTGAAAGGATGAAATATGGAGAAGCTATTTCCAATAATGAAGAATGGCTTAAGATCAAAATGCTTATAGTATTTCACTATTCAAAGCATGGTGTAAGAAGAAAGGTAAGAATGAGGGCTCTTTATATAGCTTGTATGAAGAGGCAAGGCTAGCAAATTGATGAATGTGGGATACTAGTAAAAAAAGATTAGGAATGGATAAGGTTGCTTTATAAAAGGTAATCTTGATTTAAAAGAGTTTAATTTGTCATTAGTAAGTCATGGGAGTTGGGGAATGTTTTAATTAATCAAAAGTGATTAATTAATAGGTAGAGGTAAGCTTATATAATCTAATTAGAGAAAAATTAGTATGATTTACAGGATATAAGAGAGGAATTTGATCAAATAAATGATAATTTATTGATATAGAGTTGTGAGTGTAATTAATTAATAATAATTAATTAACCCAAGTAGAAGTGGATATTAATTAATGAAAGCTCGTTAATTGACATATTTAATGATAGGAAGACTGATTAATTAGTAAAAGGTCATTAATTAATGAATATGAAGAGGAATGTTAGCTAATTAGCATAAAAGCACTAATTATTATAGAAATGACGAGAAAGAGGATAATTAGTACAATCTTAGCATTAAAGGTTGTGTAAGCGGATTTTAGGTGTCTATATTTTCCCCTCTTTGGGGTGGCATAAGTGATGCCACTTCAAAGATAACAGACAAGTACAAACAAATAATTTTTTTGAAGAGATAAAAGAAAAAATTAAGAGAATGAAGGATGTCCCCTCGAGTGTCGATGGGGTGATGAAAGAGGGCGATTAACAATTAAAAAGATGAAAGAATATAATAGAAGTAGAAGAATTGATCCCTATTTCTCCAAGTTACTTTTGAAGAAAAGTGTTGATAGAAGGAGAGTGATATGGAAGAAAAATGAAGATGAAAAGAGATGGATATAGATATTATCTTGCCGATGTAAAAACGAAATTTATTTCATCATTTTGCTTGTGATCAACATCATTGGTCCTTATTAAAAATAATGAACAGAAGTGTAGTTTGACATGAAAATCCATATACAAACAAATTTCCATAGCTAAAAACAACTCCATGCAACATACAAAATGCAATGCAATACGAGAAAGTAAAAGATGCCTAACTCCCTATAACATACATAATGTAATGCAATAAGAGAAAGTAAACAAGATAACCTAACAGAGAAACATAGTACAATGTTTTTGTTATCAAGCTTTGATTCCGAACTGTGTGAATTAATGACAAGGGTTAAAATATGGTGCCCTAAGCAAGGATACATACAAGGAGTATAATTAAGGACACTTGGGTCCTATGATAAGCAATTGTGCACTATGAAATAATACCAAGCAACTCATTATGCCCTAGAGTACATACATAGTAAGCAAACCAACAAGCTTAGGTGAGAACCAAAGAGTGATGTTTTGTAGGATGATTTATATTATTTTTAATTTTTCTTGAAACATATTTGAATGTTTTTGTAATTTTCTATAACTATTCCGAAGCTATGTATAGGAACACAAAGAAGCGTGGATGCCCCAAGCAATAGATGGGATGTACAAGGGAAAAATGCCATGCATACGAGAAAGTGAAGATGCGATATGCCCCAACGATTAGGTGGGAGTATTCAAAGACAAAATTTTCACAGATAGAAGGGGTATCAAGGCCAATATATAAAATAGGTTCAATCATGAGGGAGAAAGGATGCCTCCAATATAATTTGGCCAAGAAACACATGATAGAAAGGAAGTGGGTGATTAATTTATTAAAGGGGGACAAAGGTGTCCAAAAACATAGCAACAAGGCCATCCTATACACATGGATGTTCTAAATGATTTCTAAAGAACAACAGATGCTATGAAAAGATTTAGAAGTCGGTTGATGAAAAAGTGATTAGCCCAAGGTACAAATATTGAGACAAGACATGCGTTAAAGCAAGAGTTTAAACAAGGTCCAAAAAGTGACACTTGGTAACATACTAATCTTGCTTACTCATCAAGATCCCGTGTGTGCACGTGGAAATGAATTAAATCTTGAAGGAAAGATTTGATAGATAGTAATTGAAGACACTACCCAATGTGTAGGAATGATTTAGTTTGAAAGGTGATTTATGAATGAATTGTGGAAGGAGAGTCGTACATTGCTTCACTGCCAGCCAGGCATCTATATCCCCGACGAAGATGTATTTGATTCTAATCACAACATTGCTCTATTGTTAGGAAGGCATCTAAAGCCCTAGTAGAGATTATTAGAAATAACCCAAGAGAGAGTTATATATCAATTTTCTTTTGCTTTTAGCTTTTTCTTTTTGATTGATTGATTTTGATTCTTGTGCTTCCTGAAAACTTATTTCAACTCTCTTATTTAACAAGGGGTTAAGAACCACTAATGTCTTGATGGAAGGATGTGGAGGTGATTACAATGATGACATTGGCTAGTGTCAAAAAATAAGTTCAAAATTTATTCACAACAAGTTTATTAGATGAGAATTGTGATAGGATCTATAAGAGGTCAGTCATTCTTTGATTTACCAAGGTTATGAAAGACCAAGGTCAAAAAGATACCATAGATATAAATGTCATGAAATGTGTGTAAAATAAGCTAACAAAAATATCATTGAAGGGATGAAAATGGTGGATGACTTATAGAGGAATATGAAAGAAAGAGAATAAATAACATACATGTGTATGCAGTACCTGATTACGATGTTTGATCTTTTTACCTTTGATTTTATTTTTTTAATGTTTTAATGTTTTCACATTTTTTTGTATTTTTGAATTGTTTTATGATTTTTTTAATTTTTGAACTGTTTTATGATTTTTGTTGATTTTTTGGAATTTGGGACCAAAAATATCAATCTACATGATAGGATCCAACAACAATGTGTGTGAACTCCTTGATAAGGGAGACTAAGTGTGTTTGTTTATCAAGAGTGATATTATCCCTGATCTCGATGATCATGGTGAGTTCACACTCAACAAATGACTGTGATTTATTTTGAAACATGTGTTATTTATCTGGGAGCTTAAGTTCCTTATCCATAGGTTTCAACACTTTGCACCATACTTGATGGGTGCGTTGGTGTGCACTTTGGAATCGTGTTCAATTTTGGATTTTATGATCATTTGATTTGCTGGGAGATTTGGAGCTCTTCATATTTTTTTATCTTGGCTTTATAAATAACATGTCTGGGTTATTTATAAGCTAATGTGTGACTTGTCTGATCTTGATAAGTGGGAGAAGAATGTGGATGTTTAGAATTAATGTGATAAATGATGGTGGGCTTGCCACAATCTTTGGTAGAAGAATAATGTGATGGATGAAAAGGATATGGTCCACGAATTGAAGAAGATGGGCTACCGAGAGGTGAGACATAGACAAAAGATGAAAGGCTACTAGGATGTGGCCCAAGAATAAAAGAATAAGGGCTAATAGGGTGTGACCCATAAATGTAATATGATGGGATAATAGGATGTGGCCCAAGAAGAGAAGATGATGGGCTACCCGAGGATGATCCATACATAGAAAACAAGGGGCTAGCTGGACATGTCCAAAGAACATAAGATAGTGGACTACTTGAAAATGTCCCACAAATAACAGAGGGAGGGCTACTAGAAGGTGATCCACACCTAGATGAATATGAAGGGCTACCTAGCATTGACCTCATAAGAGATTTTGATTGAGAAATTATGATAGATTAAGAGTGATTGGGTGATGAGAAGAGAGGCCATGGATCAATGCAAGACCAAGGAGCTTCATCACATAATAAAGAATGTGAAGATGCAAGAATAAGAGGAGTATCAAGTTACATGATTTGAGGCTCTTCCTCTATTTATTGATAAAAGGAATAAACCTTTTCTTCACAATATGTGGGTGCATCGAAGTCTAAAGAGAATCCTTATTTGTAATCTGCTAAAGGAATATATTCGTGTGCCCCTATAAATGCCCTGATTGTTTCTTCATTTTGAAAGAGATCAATTGGTATGAGTTGTTGATCGACCACTAGGGGTTGATTGGAAGAAAGAGATTCAATTGGTGTGGAATACTTAGAATATGTTTGATGATGATTGATAGAAGAAGATGATGTGGGGGATGAAGAAGATGTGTAGCTAGATGTCTCAGGAGTACAAGAAGGTGGTGATAAACCTACCTATACAATGTTATATCATCTGTAATCTAGTAGGATTAAGTCCAAATTCTATAGATTAAGATGCTTGGGTCGATTTAGAAGTTTGAATAGAAGAAATTTGAGTCACATGAATTTTCAAAGAAGGAATAATTTATGGGGCTGATTAATGAAGAAGGTCCTGTGAAGAAGGGGAGGACCATGATTCAAGAATAGTATTGGATGAATAATAACAAGGGTCCTGCAAAGAGAGAGGACCGTGATTCATGACTTGTATCAGATTTTTTATTGGAGGGATTTGGAATCGTTTGTATCTTCAAATGAAGAAGACGTCATTGAGGTGATTGATAAAAGGGGTCTTGAGAAGAAAGGGAGGACCGCCACGTAGGAGTCACATTAGATGAATGATGAAGATAATATGTGGCAACACAAATATTTAGAGGAGAAAATTGTTTACATGAATGATAATAGAGGTCTTGTGAAGAAGGGGAGGACCGTGACTTAGGAGTCAAATTAGATGTATCTGAATAGTAGTTTGGATCCGAATAGTAGTTTGGATCTAAATCATTAGAAGAGTCATAGGAAATATTTGGATTGGAATCCTCAGAAGAAGAGGAAATGTTTGGATTAGATTCAGAAGAAGGGTGGGGGGAACTAAAATGATAATTTGGATCTGAAGTGTACAAACCATACTACTAACTATGAGATGAAGGTGGGGAACGGGTTACCTGAATGGGTTCTCTAGCATGAATAATCAAATGAGGTTTGGTCATGGTGGGTGTATTTTGATGTGAACTCTGAAACTTTTGTTCCTTACTATTGTATGCATAAGGGACCCTACGATAATTAGTCATTTTTGGCGTGTGTTGGGTTCAAATGTCTAAACCTATATTGTACTATCAAAATTTTAAAAGTGAAGAAGGTTTCATGTTGATGTGGGTAGCATAATGACAACCAACTAGACATTTCATAAATATGGGGATGCTTGTATGATTTTCCCAAAGGGAAGCTAAGGAAAACATACATCATGATGAATCAAGACTGATAATCCAATAAGGGATGGAGACATAAATGTCAAAGGATTGATCAAAATTTTAGCAACATAAAGGATACAAAGGGGAGATTTCCACTATTCGATTGGTGTAAAAGTTTCTTGATAGGAATTTTTTTGCTAAGGTTTGAAAGATATGTTCAAAAATGACCATAGACTTAGGCAAAAACAAGAAGTTCAAGAGGATCAAAGACCCAAAGGATTATCCTAAAAACAAGTTTATAAGATGGATAAACATAAGGAACAATCACACAATTTGAAAACACAGCCAAATTAATGACCAAAGAAAAATGAATGATAAAGAAACAATGGATCAAAGTGATTGTCCTAAATGGGTAAGTCAATATGACGAATGAGACACAACCACACAAAGTTGTTTGTTTTAAACCAATCAATAATCAAATCACTTCTCAAGTTTGTTTCCAAATGATATTTGGTGTTGTATGATGATTAACGAAATGTCCCTACTTATGTTGAGTTCAAATAAATAAACAAGGCGCAAGTAATAACAAGAAGTTAATGTGATCTCTGAAAAAATTATACTCGAAGTAATCACAAATTCAATTAAGACCTATATTGCAAAAAGTGTTGCTTACGATTGTGAGTGACCACAACAATTTCACCAAGATATGTCAACCAAACTTTGCAATAAAGTAAGGTATTGATATCAAGATGATATTGATATAACACGCACAAGTGGTAACACTCAACACTTGTAAAAATTGTTGTAATAATTGAAATCAAACTAAAGCTATAGTATACCTTGGAATTGTTAAAGTGTATATAGCATAACCTTACAATATAGGTATTTAGGTCAAGTTTACAAGAAATAAGATGTAAATACCAAAATTGTAGTGGCACAATATAAACAAGATAACCATTCAAAGGAGAATCAAAGTGATGAACCAAGCCTAACTACGATGACAATATTGACTTGGGTATCAAGATAAAAAAGGCTACCAATGATGTAAAAACGTCTCCACATACTTTACATGTTTAACATCCCAGCTGAAAACATGAATAGATGTAAACGAACACAAAAGTGGTGAAAACAATCAATTGATAACGCAAAGGTAGTCACTCTTATTTTGATCAACAAATTGTCAAAAGAAAGTGAAGGAAGTAGATCAATTGGGGTTGAAAAATTTTGGTCTCACGTAGGAAAAGTTTTACCTCACCTTAGGGCAAGTGAAAAACTAAGAAAAAGTAACACTTTACATGTTTCATGAAGAACAATAGCTCTTCACTCAAAATTTTCTTTGATGTGGTCCAAGTGGGCTCTTGGTCAAAGATATCTTCCTAGGTGGTTCTCTCAACTAGGTGTTATAAATCTATCTTAAGCAATCTTGATTTACCCAAAAAGTCACAATGCCTAATTTGGGAGTATCTTGGCTTTACTTTACCCCCTTCAAGCATAGTGGGCAACTACTGCATCCATGTGTACTATTATTGGAGTCACCATACAGACAAGTGATAACGTTAACTCACAAGGAACAACTAGTCAAGTAGGTTGTGCGGATAACTTCCCATTTCATCCACAAGGTTCCCTCTTGCATGGACTACTTTTGGGTTCCTAGGACCACCCCAATTGTTATAGCTTAAGGCTTATGCCAAAGGGGTTATGTCCTAGTTTTAAGCGGATGGGACATACCCTTATCTGAACTTGCAAATACAGTGTTTTGAATGTGGTGTGATTTTTATCTTGTTTAATTTGATATGGTTTTCTTGAACACCTTTTGGCAACCTGCACGAAAACTGTATTAGTAGTTTACTTTTTTTTTGAGATTCTTTCTTTGACAAGCATTCTTAAGTCTTGCACTCAAGCGTTACTAGTTCTCCAAACAAATCATATTATTTAAAAGAGGATTAAGAGTTGTTTTTGATTCTCAAGATCATCGAAGGATGCAAGAGAAGATCATACACAACAAATAATCTAACTAAAAAGTAAAGAAAATATTTGCAATCAATGAACCATTCAAAAAGCTTGATAAATGTTCATTCCCTTAAACCAAAGTGAAAGATGAAGTTTCTAATTTACCAAATGTTATAAAATGAAGACTAAAGTTGCTTTTGATTCTCAAGATCACCCTAAGGTGTAAAAGAAGAGCATACAAAAAATTTAGCCCAACTATATAGAAATGGAAAACTTCAAATCAAAGGACCATTGAAGAATGCTTTGTAAAAGGTTCATTCTCTTAAGCAAAATGAATAATCAAATTTCCAAGTTTAATCCCAATGTTAAAAAGATAGAGATCAAAGTTGTTTTTAATTCTCAAGATCACCAAAAGGTGCAAGATAAGAGCATACACACGCTTTGGTATAAATCAAGTAAAGCATGGAAATACAACATTCATCAAAACATTAGACATGTTAGAAAATGACCAGTTTTAAACTAATAGAAAAACTTGCAATTTCTGTATGTATAAATCCAGAATTTATGTTTTCATTACATATTTAACTTTAATACCTTTCCAACGCAAAAAAATAGAGTCATTTTTAGTTCGGGAGTAAAATTTAAGGCCTTCGGAAGATGGGTTACACATATGCTCTTATGCACACAGGTATGCACTTGACATGCACTCAAAAAATGTCAAAAAAATGTCCCTTAATATAGAAAATGGTCAAATTTTTCCATCCAAGATTCAATTTTGACAACAACCCATCACATTAATATATTAATAGAAGACTCAACGCTATCAAACATTGACATACATGCTCAAGAATTTAAGATTTTTAAGAAATTGGCATAACTAGCATGTAGAATGATGAAAAAGTAAGCTCTAAAAATGAAAACATGATGAAATATTGAAATTTTCTCACCAATATTTAATTTTGACAGCAACCCACCACATTAATATGTAAATAGAAGACTCATCACTATCAAACACTAACCTACATGCTCAAGAAAAAAATATTTTCAAGAAATTGACAAAACTAGCATGTAGAATGTTGAAAAAGTAAGCTCTAAAAATGAAAACATGAAGAAATCTTGAAATTTTCCCATCAATTCCAATTTTGACAGCACTTCACCTCTTTTATACCTACAAAAAAGACTCAACACATGCAAACTCAACAAAACAAGTTAGGAAAAAAAAAGTTAGATCAACATGTGTAAAAGAGGGTCAGAAACAAAAAATGAAACTTAACTACAAAAACTTGAAATTAAGTGAAAAGTACAATGGAGTAAGTCCCAACGGGCATGCCAAATGTGCTCATGTTTTATCAACTAATCTATAAATTGAAACTAATATCTACATATCTTCAAAATCAAATGTTAATTAAATAATGAACCATCAAGATAAGAGTTTAAAGGAAATGCTTCTTCAATGCATAAATGAAACTACATGCTAAGATATTTCCTACTCTCTATGATTGCTAATGTTAACTTAAACTATGAACCTATGAAGAACATAAGCAATCAAAGTGGACTATTGCTTGATCTCAAGGATTGAGAATGAAATCTCACCAAGAATGGCTACAAGGCCATTTTGGATCTTCCCATATTACTCAATTTTGAGTGAAAGGATGCAAGATGGAGAAGCTATTTCCGACAATGGAGAATGGCTCAAGATCAAAATGCTTATAGTATTTCACTATTCAAATCATGGTGTAAGAAGAAAGGTAAGGAGGGTTCTTTATATAGCTTGTATGAAGAGGCAAGGCTAGAAAATTGATGAATGTGGGATAAAGGTAAAAAAAGATTAGGAATGGATAAGGTTGCTTTATAAAAGGTAATCTTGATTTAGAAGAGTTTAATTTGTCATTAGTAAGTCATGGGAGTTGGGGGATGTTTTAATTAATCAAAGTTGATTAATTAATAGGTAGAGGTAAGCTTATAGAAGCTAATTAGAGGAAAATTAGTATGATTTATGTGATATAAGAGAGGAGTTTGATCTAATAAATGATAATTTACTGATCTAGAGTTACGAGTGTAATTGATTAATAATAATTAATAAACCCAAGTAGAAGTGGATATTAATTAAAGAAAGGTCATTAATTGACATCTTTAATGATAGGAAGACTGATTAATTAAGGAAAGCTCGCTGATTAATGAATATGAAGAGGAATGTTAGCTAATTAGTAGAAAAGTGTTAATTATTATAGAAATGACAAGAAAGAGGATAATTAGTGCAATCTTAGCATTAAAGGTTGAGTAAGTGGATTTTAGGTATCTCCAATGATGAACCATTAGATGGTCATACTCCTCTATCACTTCAGTCTACCATAATTTTTGTTAAAGTAACTACTCCTTACATTATCCTTCACCAGATTCTTAGAAAATTAATGAAACAGATAAGGGGTGATAGGCCAAAGAGGAATACATTTTATGATGTCAGTTGAAGGTTGTGCATGCATTCTGATTTCCTGATCCAAGTTGACTGCAAGAACTCCCTTTTTTCTAGGAGGAACTACCTTAAATGCAAAGCAAGACCACAAAACATAGTTAATAGCAAAAGGTTAGTGGATTGCCTAGCACGAGCTAGATCCAGGAAGTATGACACTTCCTTGATGGTTTGTCAATCCACTGATATATACATATATATATATATATATAATATACAAATGAACATGATCACGTAGATAAATGAATCTAGTGCTAGTATTATGATTTAGGTATCTCATATTACTTATCATTTTTAATCCACTTAAATGCTTTGATATTAAACTGTCAAAGGTCACGGGTCAGGTCACAGGCTGGGCAGGTGGTATGGAAGTCATAGACAAGGTCAGGGTAAGGCTTGGTACAATTTGGGGCTGATTTGGGTGATTAGGGTGCTTGCTAGTCTGAGGCAATTTTCTAGACATAGAGACCGATGACAATTAGGTGTGACAACGATGCCGTTTAGATATGATTAATACTGATTAGGGATAACCGATAACAATTGGTTTCTGTGGGAATGGTAAAGTATTAGAAATAGGTGTGCTAGGTTCTTTATGTGTCTACACAGAGAGATGGGAGGTTCTGTGGAGAGGCTTCAGGTAGGGTATATAGCTTGGGTGAGATTTTTGTGAGGCCTTTTGGGGTGTTAAGGTCAATTTAGAAAAAGTATGGCAGGAGATACAGTAATCGACGTCAGTCTGGTGACTGATGCTGGTGAAGGGGAAACTGATGGTGGTTAAGGTAACCAGCGTCAAGTAGGGGAAATTTGGTGAAGGTTGATTAACATGTGGTTTTGGGTCTTCTCTGTGATTGCACAGAGAATAAAGGGGAAAATGGTTGGGTTCGTGATAAGGTGATAAAAAATCAGAAGTGTGTAAAAGGTTAGGAATAAAGATCCAGAAGGTTATGGTGGCTAGATAAGGATATGGGATGGAAAATGGAGATGGCAGAATACAGGGAATAACAAGTTCCAATAACCAAGGGATAAAGAACTTAATGAATAAGTACAAGAACGATACAAAATCAGATGCACTTACTTGTTCTTGTAAGATTGGTGAGTGAAGGAAGGTGATGGTTGATCTGTGAACCTGGTGGTTAGTGCCATGAAAGTGCTTCCCGGAGTGTCACTGTGAATTCCAATGCCTTCATATCAGCCCTGGTACTTTCTTGGACCTCTAGCTGGATGTATTTTGTCATCTTAATGTTGAAAAAACTCTGGTTTGTGCTTGAATTCAGATATCTCTCTCCCAAAACTCGAAGTGACCAACCTGGTAAAAGGTTGGTAAATTATATATATGGTGACCGGATGAAATTCAAGGTGACCGACATTGGTTGCGGATTAATTGGCATCGAATCTCGGTTAAGGAAAGATATCCTAGGTTTACCAAAAATAGCAAATCTTGGCTATTTTTGGTGAGCTCTACCTGTTGCTATGGGTCTAAAGTGGTGGTTAATGCTTAGATAAGCGGGCATGCTATTGGAGAAAGAATAAGAATTTAATGTTAGGGTTAGACTAAGTCTCAGGTGGTTAGGATAAGTGGAGACTGAGTCTTAGTTAATTAATAGGCTAAGAAAAATTCCATGGTGAGGTGTCTCTAGGTGATGTGGCTAGGTGAGGTGTAAATTAATTTAATTAAAGTAATTAAATTAATAAATTATGTGAGGATGGGTATTAATTCAATTTTAAGTAACTAAATTAATATAAATATGTGGTAAAGGGGTCATGGTTAGGTTAACACGCTAGGCTGACTACTCGAAAGAGGACACAAGTGAGTGTGACCCAAATTTGGTGTCTACATTTACCCCTTTTTGTCATGTAGTTTGTATTGATAAATGATGCTAAAAAAAATAGGAAGTGGTTTCCCCAAATATAAGTGAGAGTGGGATTACCACAAATTAAATCTAAATGTGAGGTTACCCCAAGTGTGGGTGAAGGTGATCCCCTCAAACCAAGAACTGATGAGGTGTTATACAGAGTCGGTGAGTGGTTTGATAAATGTGTAGTTGGTGAAAGTTAAGGTAGGTGGGGAAAGGTATGGGTACGTTTGGTAAAGGGTAATGGTCAAATCAGGTAATAGGTAATGGGCTAGGGTCAAATTGGGTAATGGGTAATGGAAATCAAATGCACACACATGTATAGACTGAAAAACGGTATAAGGTTGTAGAGCTTGAAAAGTGTACATCATCCAAGGTCGATATGTTTATCCAAACAAGGATGAAGTGATTCAGGTATCCAGGGTATAGGATATGGTCTAGAAACACAATGTAGGTTAGGTGCAAGAATTTTTAGGTATGATCTGGTACACCATGGGTTTGGTCAGGATAAATAGCACGGAAATAGGCAAGGTATGGTTGTTAGGCTAAAACAACATAGGTAACAATATCACAAGCTATAACAAGGACACAAGTTCAAAGGTCACAAAAGGTGGTTCCAGGTCAAGATATATAGGTCATGGCATTCGTAAGGCCAAGGTATAGGTAAAATAATAGGTCCCTAAATGTAATTAAGGAAATGTATGGGTAATTTAGGCTTGGGGGTAGGGTCTATTAAGTGTTGGTAAGGCCAAACGGTATGTGACAGTAATGATTTTAGATCAAAATAGGAAAAATGTAGAGGAAATGGTACTAGCAGGTGACCGATGCTAGTTATAAGGTAACCGACGTAGGTTTTGGGTGATCGACATCGGTCATGCTAGGTTAGGGTTATAAGGTTGAAATTCCATATTTTACGGAATCATTGTTGTCTTTTGAATTTGATAAAATGACAGAGCTGAGTGACTTGTGCGTTTAGTGGGGAGGAAAAGACAACGCATTGTACCATACTGAGGTGGAGGTGACTAAGTAGTGAGAGGAGACAGGTAGATGAGTCCATAAGAGCAGTTGGGGACATGTGATTGGTGGAGAGATTTGAGGTAGATTTTGGCATGACAGAGGTGGGAGATGGGTTGGGTGGACCACCGACACAACTTCCAGATGTACCACCACATAGATGCCATCTGGATGAGGTAGGAGGTGATCTAAATATATTATTTGATTAAAGATGGTAGTGATGAAATTATTTCGGTTAAAAATTCAGGTGGGTTTTTAATTTCAAGTGTTGTGGCTGAAAAATTAATGAAATCAGGGGGAAAAGGTACAATATAGGTGAAGTAGGGTGAGGAAATAAATGTGGGGTAGATGTGGGTGGGATTAAGTAGGTTGGTAAGTTGTTTTTTACCAATTTTTAAGAAATGAGGGAGGGGGTTTTTGATTTTGGTTTTCGTGAAAGAGACCAACATCAGTCTAGGTTTAACCGACGTCAATCTAGGTTTAGCTAACATCAGTCAGTTTTGGCTGATAGCAGTCAAGACTGAGGTGAATGAACTAGTTAAATGGAACCGACATCATTCACAAAAAATTGGTGACAGTCAAGGCAACTAGAGCCAGTTAGGAGTGAAGGAGGAATAGGGGTAAGAAGGGCTAGGTATGAAAATAAAATAGGTGAGAAGGGGTAAATGAAGAGTGCTTGAAGAGGGATAAGGGTAAAAATGTAATATTTGACGATATAGAATAGGTGAGTAGGTGAAATAATGTGAAGGTGATGAGTCATGATTGTAAAGGGTAGGAGGTTTGTAAGGTGGATTAGGTAAATGGGGTAATCATGATTGGTGTGATTGGGTATGGTGTCGGGGTTAATAGGTAATTGGAGGTAGTCATATATTTTAACAATGTTGTGTTTTGTTGGATGTAGACTAGGGACCCAACTACGTATGCGAGACAAAGTACCACCTCTTTTTGTAGAGATACGGTCGAGTGTGACTGCAAAGGAGTGGGAGCATATGACTGATGTTGGATTGATTGGGATCTGATGCTATAGGTGCATGTAGCTTGAGATCCTAATTTGATAATTACACTCATTGATAGATGGGATTCAATGACCAACACTTTTCATTTACCGATGGGTGAGATTACTGTCACCCTGGAGGATGTATATAGGATCATGCGGCTACTGATTTTTGGGTGAGTTGTGTTGTGGAGGATAGTGGATGTATTTGGGGAGGCGATGTGTGAGATGAGGTACCATAGCATGAGCCTTAGCTACGGAGAGATGTATATAGCCCATCCTTAGGAGAGGAGGTTGGTTGTTTTGATGATGGAGGTGGTATGTTGTTTCACCTTAGAAGATACTGAGGGTGGGAGATTCCCATGATCATTGATGGGAGTGCTCCAGGATATGGTGGAGGATGGATCTTTTTTGCATGGGCACCAATATTCCTGGTACAGCTGTATAGGGAGTTGTGGGCCTATGGGAGATTTTGGAGGTTTAGTTTGTGTTGTACTTTTCTTCTACATTGCTAGGCATATGAGCACATTATATGTGTATGTCCAGTTGGTTTTCCCTGAGTTGATTGGTTCAGGGGTGGCTTGGTCAGAGTCGGATATAGATGGCGGGTACTAGTTGGTGGATAGAACAGGATGTCTAGGGCCACACATGATGTTACATATTACAGGAAGATGTTGGAGGGATTGACTGGTGTGGATATTGTTTGGAGGCCATATGTTTGTTATCCCTCATATAGGGACATGGTGGAGGAGTTAGAGGAGTTACAACTACTGAGGTGGATTCAGGGGCATCGTGTTGGCAAGCACGAGATGATATCTGTAGACAGGGTCAGATGGCATTTTGGGCTGCCATAGGACATGCCTCCACCCTTCCCACAGTGTAGGAGAGATGACATGGAGAGACCTATGTCTTCACCATGACCGAGTGTGCCTATAAGGTAGGAGGAGTAGGTAGTGGACAGGTAGATCGACGATGTTGGGGTCACCGATATATATAGGTAATGGTGGGTGTCATAACTATGAGCGACACCATCTAGGGCCAAGGAAGTTGGACTTAGCTACCATCACAGTACAAAGGGATACCTTGCAGGGTCAGGTGGTTGCGCTTCAGGCACAAATTACAACTTTATAGGGGTAACTTACTGGGTCAAAGGCACATGTAGTGGTCTTACAAGCCCTGGTAGCATAGGGATAAGCACCCACATAGGGTGGAGATGGAGATGGGGGATAGGTCAGTACTTTACAGGCACATGTAAAGGTTTTTCAAGGCCATTTGGACCACTATACAAGCTTCAGGTTTTGGCCTTATAGACCTAGGTTACAACACATACATCTCCACAGACTCAAGGAATAAGGTCCCACACTACAGGAAACTATGGTGGGACAGGGAGAAGGTCCCATGGTATAGGGAGGAGGAAAAAAATCACTGGTACATGGTCTGAGGCCAACATTAGCAGGTCAGAGCTCACAGGTTACTATGAGACCTATGACACCACCTTAGACAATGTTGATGGTGAGGTTCAGGGATGCCTTGAATGAGGCACGGTATTACCAGGATCATCTGACTACCACTGGGATAGATGTCCCTTCGTATGCTGAGTATAGGGCACACCAAAGAGTGAGTGAGAGGACTAGATCTCGCACTCATAGTTCTAAGAGCACAGGGGAGCCAATGAGCCCAGAGGTAGGATCAGGGTGAGGCGACGAGTTCACGGATGCCAGTCCTAGGTGAGGGGTAGGAAAAGATTAGGCCGAGACCCATGCTAGGTGGAGAGGTGCAGGAAGGTTTTCTGGCTGGAGGTGAGGAGGAGGAGACAAATGAGACATGCATGGATATCAGGTGGAGTGACGACTAGTCACCTGATATGATCGGTGTATCAATTTTTGGTATATACTGGCCTACATGTGTCGATGATAGTGATGGTTTACATGAGAAGTTTTGTGATTTTATTATTATACCATCATGTGTGCCGAAGATAGTGAGATTGTATCTGAGCATCTTGAGATACTTGTATTTATTTGTAGCTATGTACATATGTATTGATACACATACCTTTTCATTGATATAGATGGTGATGTGTATGAATTAATGATGCACTTGGTTTTAATTTCCATTGTTATTGTGTATGTGATGGAAACTAGGTGAATTAGGCATGTTTGAGTCGAGGTCATGTAGGCATGGTTTATTTAGGTTTAGTTAGGCATGGTGGAGTTTAGGTTTGTTACGCATGGTTGAGTTTAGGTCAGTTAGGAATGGTGAGTGAGGTATAGGCATTATTGAGTCTAGGTGAGTTAGGCATGGTTGAGTCAAGTCAGTTAGGCATGGTGGAGTTAAGGTTTGTAAGTTTTGATTTAATTTCCAAGTTATTGGTAACATGGGAAATAAATGATGATGTATATGTATGTTATGGTGTAGATTTTCAAAATATTTGATATCATGGAAATGTGAAATGATGGATGTATGATATGATGTTGTAAGAAAATGGTAGGTATTTATGTTTGTTAATTGTTTAATTTCTAAGTGTTGTGAAAAATGGAAACTAAGTAAGGTGAAATTTTAATTAAAAACATGGGGGGGATAAATTGGTTAGGGTAAAGAGTGTCTGAGCTAACCTCTAAGGGCCCTCATGCCCTCAGAGTGCTTCCTACATAGACCTGATGAAAAGGGGCCCTCAAGCCGATGTAGTTCTCCCATAAGCTAGGGAAGAATATGATGAGGTAGAGAAATGGGTTAACAAGTTTTAGGCATGGTTGAGTCTAGGTTATTTGGGTATGATTGATTTTAGGTCACTTAGGCATGATTGAGTCGGAGGTCACTTAGGCATGATTGAGTTTAGGTCACTTAGACATGATTGAGTCTAGGTCATGAAGGCATGGGTGAATTGAGGTCTTGAAGGTGTGGTTAATTTGAGGTGTCAAGGGCTTGGTCCTGTATGTGATAATCAACAAGTAATGATGAAGGTGAGTGGTAAGAGGTGACATAAGAGCCTCCTAATTAGTAAGAACCAAAACATATCTACCATACCAAAGATGGGCTTATGAACGTAAGACCCTGAAAGGTGTTTGTATGATTGACTATTCTAAGGGTGAAGAAAGTCCTCATCATTATGAAATGTCACATTTGTCAGCACATCCCTTGAGCGTGTGGGAAATTAGGGTGAAAACGTGATAGGTGAAAGTATTGGTTTTAGTGTAACCTAGTGTGAGATAGTATGCCAAATTAGCAAGAGACCCAAGATCATAATAGGAAAGTCCATGACGAAAAATTTAATATTTTTCTTTTTTCTTTTGTTTTTTATAGACTGATCGATGCGAGAAGTCTATGTGGGATGAGTATATTATCTCCTTGAGGTCTTCGTGAAGATGATCGATGTGGGAAGCTTCAGAATATTTTTATTTTAGTTTTTTCAAGAATAGTCTTCTTTTGATGATAGACTAAGTACAATACAACTAGCTTCATATAGTTTTCCTTTGCAGGAGAATTCTATTTATAGCCATGAGATAGAAAGTGTAGATGTCATTTTTGAGGGATTCATATTTTTTCTAGAATTTTGACTCAAGGAGTGGAATCCCATTTTAATTTTGAAATTGTTTTACTGTTTGGACTTTTAAGTCATGGACAAGACTATAGAGGAAAATAGGATCTTGTTTTTGAAGAAAAAACTATAGCACACAGAGGTTAACTGTGATGGAGAGGTTTTAAGTGATGAATGACCAAGGGATTCCATCATGAAAAAGATGAAAAGTATCCATGAGAATCATGCCATAAATAGATCCCTAGTACTCATATTGAAGACAAGGTTGAGAGGTTATGGGTAATCACAATGATTTTGTTTTAGTCATTGATCCTTTAAATAGGTAGAATGGAAGGTGAATGATGCTCAAGGGATGGGAATTGAATAGACAAATGGTGGTATAGGACTTAATTCAATAGTAGAATGGTCTAAGATGCAAGGCATTGAGGGGTTCAGGTTTTGGTTTACCTTCAACTGAGGACAAATGATAAGCACCTGATCCATAGGTATGAGTAACGATATAAGGTCCAAGATAATTAGGAGAAAATTTACCCAATTTAATTTTTTCCTATCTTGTTACATATTGATTTTCTTTCAATACGAGGTCACAAAATTTGAAGGTTTTTTCATGGACACATTTTTCATAGGCAAGTTTGATAGATTTTTTGTAGATTTTAAGGCGATCAAGAGTGTTAAGATGACGTTTGTCTAAAAATTGAGTTGTGCCAAATGGTCTTGGCAAAATTCATCATCATTGAGCATCTCTTTGAGTGAGATATAAAGAGATGGAATCTAGACTTCAAGATGCAAGATAGCCTCTGTACCTTAAACCATAGTTAAAGGTGTAGCTGCAGTTGAGGTATGAATACTAGATACGGTAAGCGCATAAGACAAAATGAATGTGCGTGTGCCAATCCTTTCCAATATCATCCAAAAATTTCATAAGAACGTTTTTTAAGGTTTTTTTGGTGGATTCATCTTGGCCGTTTGTTTGAGGGTAGTAGGGTGAAGAAAAACTGAGTTCAATGTCAAAGGCATCACAAAGCTTCCATATATTTTTGTTTTTGAATTATTTTCCATTATCAGTGATGAGACAATGGGGAACACCAAAGAGACAAATGATATGATGGTTGATGAATTCACATATTTTCTCAACTTTTGTTGAAATAATAGGTATGGTTTCTACCCATTTAGTGTTGTATTCAGTAGTGGTAATAATCCATTGATGGTGTTGTGAAGAATGGGGATTGATTTCTCCACCAAGATCCAAACCCCATTAAGAGAAAGGACATTGTGATGAAGATTAGTGTGTTTTTGAAATTTCACATAATGTTTAACATAATCACAACAATTTTGGTTTAAGGTTTGACAATAATAGCCTATGCGGAGAATGTGTTTAATGACAACTAAACTAATGAAGTGACATCCAAAAGTTCTGTCATGAACTTCCTTGATGGTGTAGGGAATTTCAGAACTTGTAAGGCATCACAATAGGATACCATCAAAGCCACGTTTATAAATAAGGCCTCCCATGATGACATAATAAGAGAAAATTTTGAGAAAAGAGTGTTATCTATTACGAGTAAGGTCTAGAGGTAGAACTGAAAGGGAAAGGTATTTAGCAAACTCATTCTACTAAAGGTCACGTGGGTCAGGTTGAACGGTTCGAACAAGGTTAATGTCTTGAAATAGATAGGAAGGTGATTGCATCCTTTCTACTATGACAAATATTTTCAAGTCAGAGGGCGAGGCAGGTATCTATAAATTTGTTAATGAAATGTTGAGTGGTTTGAAGTTCATGACAATCAAAGGTAGTCAAAAGTATGTCTACATGATTCTTATACTTTTGAAGTATTTCATTACGACACTAGTATATACTATTGACTTAATTTACAATAAATTGAGAGTCACCAAATATATTAATTGATTTTATGTCTAAGGCGATGGCGGTTTGAAGGCCTAATACGAGTGCTTCATATTCGTTGATATTGTTAGTACATTCAAAATCTAGTTTGAAAGATAATGACATAGGCTCACCATTGAGAGGAATGAAGATAACTCCAGCACCACCGCCACATTGACATTTGAGACCGTCAAAGAATAAGGTCAACGGGTAAATGGTATCATCCAACAAGAGGGTAGCAATATATTCGTCTAGGAAATCAAATTTAGAGGGCTGATTTCTAGAGAGAGGTGTGTCTGCAAGTTGTTCAGTAAATAGTTTAGCCTTTGATAGATATTTCATGAATGAATTCGAGGTCTACATCTGAAATAAGTATGAGTAA
Organism: Taxus chinensis; assembly: GCA_019776745.2. Taxonomy (NCBI): domain Eukaryota; kingdom Viridiplantae; phylum Streptophyta; class Pinopsida; order Cupressales; family Taxaceae; genus Taxus; species Taxus chinensis. The sequence goes on from CM034151.1 coordinate 884,193,383, forward strand.
ATGTGAAACATGCTGATGTTTATAGGGCTTAGTGTACATGTAATGTAAGGGGTCTATATTGGTGATAACAAAAATTTTATGGTTAAGTAGGTAATGGTGAAGTTTAGTAGCGACAAAAACTAAATCTAGGCAGAGTTTTTTGGCATGGGTGTATCAAGTTTCATAATCCAAAGGCATACAAATTATATAATAAATCACTTTCTCCCTATGTTGGTCATCGCGATGAGTGAGCATGAATCCTAAGGAGTGATGCGTAGCAAAAATGTAAAGGTAAAATGGTTGTTCATCCTTAGTTACAATGAGTACAGGTGGTTGGATGAGGTACTATTATAAGGATTGAAATAATTTGTGGCATTCATTGTCCCATTTGAAGGAGACATCCTTTTTTAGGAGATGATGAAAGGGGTGGAAACATTCTAAAATCTATGAAACAAAATGATGAATATAATGGAACTTGCCTTGCAAACTACGTAGTTAACGAAGGTTAGTAGTGGAGGAATTTCAAGAATCACCTTGATTTTAGTGGGATTGAATTCTATGCCACACAAAGAAACAATAAAACCAAGGAGTTTCCATAATAGGATAATGAAGAAACACTTCTTAGACTGAAGGTAAACACAATACTTGATGAGACAGTAAAAAATGACCTTAAGGACTGTAAGGTGTTCAGCTTGATATTTGGATTTGGAAATATGGTTGTTAACATAATCATCCAATATGTGATGCATTATATCATAAAATATATAAGTCATAGCCTGCTGATATGTAGCACCAGAAGTTTTAAGGTGAAATGGCATGATTCGATAACAGAAGGTCCCCCCAGGGAGTGATGAAGGTGGTTTTGTGTTGATCTTCTAGGGAAAGTAATATTTGGTTATAACTCAAGAATCCATCCATGAGTGATAACATCTCATGGCCGGGGAGTGAGATCACCTAGTTGGTCTATACTAGGTAAGGGAAACTTGTTTGTAGGGTAGACTAAATTAAGGTTATGGAAATCCGTACATATTTGGAGTCCTCCTGTTGCTTTTGTGACAGGAATGATTTTAGAGATCCATCGAGGATAATCAGTGGGTATGATGAAGGAAACTAAGAGAAGGATCTGAAAGTTCTTCTTTCACAAGATTGAAAATGTGAGGATCAATTTTTCACAACTTCTATTTCATGGGTTTGGCTTCAGGAATAGTTACAATATTGTAGACCATAGTTTTGGGGTCAATACCAGGCATATCAGCATAGCATTGAGAAAAAAACATTGCTATGATCTTAGAAGATTGAGGTAAAAGTTTCTTGTTTGGAAGCATCTAAATATTGGCCATCTTTAGAATGTGCAAGTCATCTTGAGTGTTAATATTGATTTTGATGGTCAATTCATTTAACATGGTTTACATCTTAGAAGGAAATGACCAGTGAATATAAGAATATTCCACACCAAGGTAGGTGAGAATAGACTCATCATCCTAACATTGAACAACATTAATAGAATGTGTATCATCATCAATCATGTTAGGATATAGGAAGGGAACGGAAGAGGGAGCCTCGCTATCACGTTGATAAGTAAGAGGTCCTAAGGAAATGGTGTTTATGAAAAAAAATAAAATTAGGAGGAATGGATTTTGGATCCATAGACTTTATGGGTGAAGGTGGGAAAGTTAGTAGATGGGGTGAAGAAGGTTTTTCATCCTCAATGAGTTCAACGCGGGCTTTCTTGAAAGATGGTTCAGCAAAGTCAATACCAGCGTGGTCGATGTGTTTACGTGTGGTACATGAGATGATAGTGTGGAAGCCCATTTCATAAAACCCAAAGCCAAATCCTTTCCATGTATAGAGGTGGAGGAAATTATGGGTGAAACGATGGGTGGTGATGGATTTAAGGCCAGAAGAAAATGGTTCCATTTGGGAAGGTGGTTCAAGTGAGTATGTAGAAGTATCAAGTTACCCATAGATTAAGTTTATATGAAGGTGAGGAGGACCATAAGAGAAAACCTCCCCTACGTGGTGATCATAGCGAGGATGTTGGCAAAGGTGACCATACTCTTAAGGAGTAAAGAATGTGTTGATGTTGTACAGGTGGTACTCCCCCAGAGTGAGACATTGAAAAACACCTACTAAGGGATCAGTAGTTGTTATATGTGTGGCAGGAATAGATGAATCACTAGGTGATTGGGAGGAAGAAGCATTGGTTAGTTGAGAAGTATAAGGATTAGCAAATGGATTAGTTGTTGAAGCTATTTTGGCAATGGGAATAGAGGAGGTAGGTGCAGAAAAGGTAGAAGAAACATCAATGGATGAGGCTATGAGTGAATAAGAAGTAGTGACAGTGGTAGATTCCTTATCTAGTATAAGAACATCATTAGGTCAGTATAACATGTTACAGGTTTTGAATGGAAAAGGGTCAGTGGGGATGGTATAATTATGTCCTTCATGTTCAAATTTTACACATCAATGTAAGGTTGAAGGAACACAACCCATAACATGGATCCAAGGTCAGCCAAACAACAGGTTGTATTAGAAATTCCCCTCTAAGACAAAGAATAGTTCTGAAATGGTATGGGGGCCCACATGAATGTGGAGGATTGATGGTGCTAAGAGTGGAAATGATGGCATCATTGAATGAATGTAAAATAATTGGGTTATTATGTATGTAATTTGGAGGGATACACATTTGAATGTACATGTGTGAGGAGATGATGTTGATGTTGGCACCGCCATCGATCATAATGCGTCGAACATGAATATTATCAATATAAATGGAAATGAAAAGGGAGGGATCAGGATCATCTGATTAGAGAGATATAATCTCATTTTCAAAAAAACTAAGGGAAGATATTTGGTGAGTAGTGCTAGATTTAGAGGAACGGGATGAATTATGAGAGAAGTTACATGGTGGGGGGTAAGAATGGAGGCCACAGGTGTTGGGTTGTTAGGTAAAACCTTGATGGATATAAGAACCTCCATGAGGACTTGTTGATCAGATTCAGAACTTTGCATGAGGTTGTATAAGGAAATTTTAGAGGGGATTTATGCAATTGTTTTATCATTTTATGATGGGCGACACCATCAAAAATAGGATATGTGGGTCCTTGAATGAAGATTTTTGGTGAAGGTGTAGATGGTATGTTGGGCACAGAATTGGCAGATGAAGTAGTTACTTTCTCCTTTCCTTTTTGTTTCTTGGTGCGAGTGACAACTTGAATCATGTTAATCTAAGGAAGAGAGGTGGATGGAGAAGGTGTGTCAAAAAAATTATAATGACATGATGGAAAAAAACCTAGTGCGGAGTAAGAAATTTGCAAAATGAGTAGGGTGAATTGGAATTTTTGTGGGGTTTTGGCTAGTTCTTCTATACGGACCATATTGATCTCAAATTTTGGAGGTGGATGAAATGGTTATGGAGGAGGTGGTTCAGGTATCTGAATAGGTAGTGAGTGAGGATGTGTAGTGATAGGTGGAGGTTGAATTGGGTCCTTGTCTAGAAGATCATTATCATCAAATTTTTGTTTTAGGAGGACAAAGTTGGAGAAGAATGGTTTTTAAAGTCTTACAATTTTCTACATCATGTCCTGGCACACGATAGTAGGTGTAAATTTTAGTATCTTCAAACCCTTTTGGTTTGCACTTGAGTGGGTCATAAGGTATAAGGGGAAGGGTAATGTTATGAAAGTGGCCTCTAAAAGGTTGGATAGAATGTTGGCGTAAGACCCTCCTAATGGATCACAATGTGAGGTGAGTGTGCGTATGGATTGAAGTGTAGGTGATTGTGATGCATGAGTTAGTATATGAGGTGGAATTGGAGATGGGATAGGTTTTACCACCGATTTGGTAGGTGATACTATTTTAGGCTTGGGTTATAACTTCCTGGGTAAGGGCATGGTAGATGAACTAGTGATGGAAGGCATTGTAGGCTTGACTAACTCTTTGGAGAGTAGTGGGTTTTTCATTTTTGGTTACACCTTCTTGGGTAAAGGTGAAGGAGGAGTACATGATGTAAAAGGGAAAGCGGATGACAGAAGAGGATGGGTTAGCCATGGTGATAATGGAGGTGCAGTAAAGGTTACTGGAGGAGGAAAGGTGGAAGGTACATGTTGAAGAGAAGGATGTATCATAGGTAGTGATGAGGTTATTGTAGTTGGTGGGGGTATAGGTGCTAAGAAAGATGTGGGTAATGGTGAAGGTGTACAATGCCCTAATAGGTTGACTGTAATAAAGGATTTCGATGAAGAGGAAGGTTACAACAATTTTGATTTGTCTTGGATAGGTGGTTTCTTGGCCAAGGTTGATAGGTGAGGCCCTAGGATAGATAGAAGGGGTGAAGGTGACGAAGGCATGGTGGGTGAAACTCATGTGTGCAGTCTATTGGTCGTCAGATAGGACTTTATGAAGAGCAAGAGTCAGGGGACAAGAAGTCCCTCCTCTTTAACGGGAGAGGTTCCCTTATTCAGAAACGAACCTATTTACAAATATACAAAACATGATTTTCTGGTTAAACTTGGATATTACGAAAGTGTTTTCTATAAAGATCATCAATTACAAAAGGACTGAGGAATGAGAGTACGGGAATGAGCAGAAAGGCAACATGCAGAATTATAGATAACAGAGTAATCCTTTATGTATGCGAAGTTACAGTGAATTGAAACAAGATCATTTGTATCGTATAAATAAGATGGAATTCAAAGACACAAAGTTCTGTAAATAACATCTGCTAGAACACAAAGTTTCTTAGCATAACACAGATTCATTAATCAAGGACACAAAGTTCCTTCTTGGTTATACAAGATCACCATGCTTGCAAAGTTGAAGAGTATGCAATCGAGCAAGACTAACAAACTAGAGAAAAATGATCTTCACAAAAAAAATTAAATGAAAGCTTAGGAATAACAGAGATCAGATAAAGAAAGAATGGAAAGACCTTCTGTATTGATTTCTTTATGATCTATTTACACTTTCGGAAAATAAGCCAAGTTCTTCCTTCTTCAAAATGGTGTGGAGAGGCCATTATATAGCTTACAAAATCAGTTACTCTTTGTAACTACTTCTTGTAACTAAAGATTAGTTAAGGATTGCCAATCGCAATACCTCAACTTATTACAATGAATCCGAGAAAAAGAATTAGAAAAGAAGAGAAGAATAAGGAGAAGGAGACAGGTGGTTATGACTGAGAGGGGCCCACCGATTTCAAAATTCGCTGCCTGAATCTCTTCAATGCCTCGGCTATGTCTCTGCCACGAGGGACTGACGTGTTGGCTGTAGACTGACCCCAAAATCTGAGACACTTCTCCATTTCTTTATCAAACTCGACATGAGTATGATAATATTTATTTGCTTCTTCAATGGCAGATTGAAGAGAGCAGACCTCCTTCATTTTCTCTTTGGAGATGGAGCTTTCCTTGAATAGATTATCTTTGACATAAGCTCTGAATTGAGCTTTGATTTCTTGCAAGGAAACGGAGCACACCAGAAATTTCATCCTGAAGATGACAATGTATATCTTTGAAAGCAGATATAACCAACGATCTTGAAAGCTTCACCCTTCTGCCAGCTATTCTTCAGCTCTCCCAAAGCCTCCTCCAAGACTTTGATCTTCCACTCCACACTGTAAACCCAGGACTTTGACAGATTATCCTTTGCGTCATCAAAAACCTTATTTGCGAATAAAATGTTCTCACCTGTCTGTCCTATGAGACGGAGGTCTACTATGCAACTGCTCCAGAGTTTGAGCTCTTTATCTATGACCCCGATAGTGGAGGAGAACTTCTGTTGTAAATTGTTCACCTTCCCGTGGAGTTTGAAAGCTTCATCGATGAAGTTCAATCCTGCAACAAGCATATCTTCTACCATGGCTTCCATAGCTCTGCCATAGACAGAATACTTGTGCATGTCTTTGATACTCTGCACTTCATCTTGGCTCAAAATTACAGGTGGTGGAAGAGTAGTCAATGGGGTAGGGTCCAAAACTTTGTCCTTAGTCAAAAGAGATTTGATGAAACCTGTGAGAATCTGGGCTTGTTCCTCCAACTGTTCAATAGTTTGCTGCCCTTTCTCTACCCTCCCAATGACTCTTGTGACTGTTTCCTGGAGGTTGTGGATCTCACCTTCAGGAGTAGACTCTCCCATTGGAATTCTTGAGAGTTCTAAGTCAGATACCTGCAAGTCTTGCTCTGATTTTTCCACTGTAGGCTTAGCAATCTCTAGGAATTGCTGACCTTGAGCATCAGACACTATTCTGGAGGTGATTTTGGCTTTCTTGGCACGAGAAGGAGTAGTGCCCAACAAGGCTGCGATAGCATCAAAATTTGGCCCTGAGCTCCGAGAGGAAGATTTTCTCTTTCTACCGTCAACAAAAGGCTGGACCCATGCAAAAGAGGAAGAGGAAGCAGCAGGAGGGGCAAGAGGACCAAGAGACAGAGAGCTCATGACGCTCAAGGTTTGCACAGCTGTCGTCTCAAATTGAGATGTGAGTGGGGCGCTAGAGACAATTACTGCAGAAGGAATCAATAGCACTTGGAAGTTCAGTGCTCTGGACTTCCTTATCTTTATCTGTCGGATCTTCAGGAGCATTTGCAGGGGCTGGCACTTCACTCTCTTCACTTTCACTAAGAAAAATGATGTTCTCTGGTCCCAAAGGCACTTCTACCTACTTTCTTGGAGAATATTTTTCCACAGGCTCCTTCTTAACCTCCTTGAGTTTCTTCTGGTACACTTGAGTAGATGAAGAAGGAGTGGAAGCTGCAGGTCCTTGCGTTGATGAGGCAGGAGGGGTTTGCACAGGTGTGTCTGATATGGGGGTCGATGCTTCCCTCCTTGGTGTCGAAACATCCTTAGAAGAGGATTCTCCTGAATGCCTTCTGAGCTCTCGAACTTTCTTGTCAAACCAGACCCTAGTCCTGACTAAGACTGGAGAAAGGATCTCAGCCAGATCATCTTTCTCTTTTCTATTCCAATCCAAGTCCTCCAAGGGAGTGTGCTTAACCACATTGTCATACTCGTATGAGTATAGATCAGAGTTGTCATCCTGGAGTCCTTCAGGAACTTGGTACAAGCCGAGTTCTTGGATCAATTGCAGAGAGAACCTGCCATAGTGCCTCCTTCTAGCTTCAAAATCGTCTGCACAGTTAGCCCAATAGTCCTCTGTATCTGCCCTATGATGATAGATTATCTTGATGTTCTGCTCAATGAAATTCTTCAAGTCGAAGCAAGTTCTTGGCTTGAAGAAATGGATACGGTGATAGGAACCAGGGCTCTTTCTATGTTCTGCACGTGTCCAGGGCTGTTTTACAAGTGTAGTTTCCCAAAGAGATGGGAAAGTGCAAACCAGAAATCTTCTTGTCTCTGCAGGTTCTGTGCAATTTGTCTAACTGCCTGCATACTTCTATCAAGGCCATCTTATCATTGCAGAACATGGGAAGCCTCAAAGGGGTGCTCTCATATCCAGCAAGCCTGATATAAGAGAATTTTCTGAATTGGATAAAATAAGCACCGTAGTGCGATATCAGTTTCATGGCTTCATCCGAAAACCTTCTAGCAGTATCACCTTTAAGTAGCCTGACCACGTACATGGTGAAAGCATCGTTTACTCTTCTGAAATTGTGATTGCTGGTCTCTAGGGTGAACTGCGGGCAGTAGGCGTATACAGGATCATCCTTTTGGGCATCAATGTAAGAAAAACCAAACCATTGTCTTGATGCCGCCAGAGTATACATCAGGTACAAAGTCATATAAAAATTCTTCTTTTGCTGTACATTGGACAGCTGCTCCGCCAAATTCATGCTGATGATTTCCACCCAGTTGATATTTTGAGTTCCCTCGCACACCATGCTGATGAGCGGGCACATCCAGAAATGGAACTCGTTAGTAGAAGGTAAGCCCATAACCCGAGCCAGTAGGATTACGAAATCTGACAACTCTTCATTGAAATCTTCTAGGAAGAGAGTCTTGGATAGACGAGACGCTCCCTTCCTAGGGTTTTTAAGCCATGACTTCGCCACCCGCGCCTTGAATTTGTCGCTGTCTTGATTAAACAGGGCCTGTGCTTGATCCTGGGAAACAACAATGGCATTATCCATCTCTGGGATCCTCAGTGCAGTGATAATGGCGGCAGCATCTATCCTGGCGATAAGTTCCCCATGTACATTGGTTAATTCACTCAAATCAGGGTCGAAGTGAGCTTCGCATGAAAGCACTGTATCAGCACATTGCATCGAGATTAGGAAACCTCCAGCAAAATCCAAACCGCTATCGTGAATCATCTGCGCCATTGGAGTAGGGTTTGCGTCTGCCATCCTTGCCCAAAAATCGCTGAAATCAAGATGACGAGCTTCACTGTCCCCAATATTGTGAACGACAGACTCAAGTGGCGAGATTTGTTCCTGTCCCTGAAACTTGATCTTCATATTGATAGTAACTAGGAGGACAGTGCCGCAAACCAGTCTCGGGAAGGAATTACAGAGGGAGGGGATACACGCACAGGTTTTCAAATTGCAAGGGTTCGAGCAAAAGATAGCATGGAAGCAATGTGAAAAATGCAAAGGGGGTATGCTCGTTATATAGCCGATTAGGAGAGAGAGAGAGACAATGAATGCGCATTTAATACATACCTACCAATTTGAATAAGCATGATATTCGGGTAGAGAGGGAAAAATAAGCACGAATGGCACTTGGTTCATTTGGGACATGTGAGACGTGAATGCGCGAAACACGCGGCTCGGCCGATTCAGGCGAAAAGCAGGGAAAAGATGCACAAATTCCTTTTGGGACATTTGGGACGTGAATGCGCGAAACACGCGACTCGGCCGGATCGTGCGAAAAGATGACAATGGGTCCAGAAGAGTTTGGGACATTTGGGACGCAAGTACGTGAAGTACGTGATTCAGGTGATTCGGCCGAAAATGGAACAACTTGTACAACTTGACTTGGGACATTTGGAACTTGAAAGTGTGAAGTACGCGATTCGGGTGTTTCGGCCGAAAATGGAACAACTTGCACAATTCCTTTTGGGACATTTGGGACAAAAGGGCACGAAAAAACGTGACTTGGCCGGATCGTGCGAAAAGGTGACAATGGGTCCGGAAGAGTTTGGGACATTTGGGACAAAAAGTTCCGATGGGCCCGGAAAAGACAAACTTCGGGGAAATCGGCCGATCGGGGAACAGAACGCACTTTTGAACTTGGGACACGCGGAACAAAAATGTCTGACAGGCCCGAAAAACACACAAAAAGACCCAAAAACACAGATTTTCTCAAATGCACGACTTCGGTACATTAGAGAAGACACTTAAACTCAAAATTTTGAATTTTTTACTTTCATAAGAGCAGGGACTTTTGAGTGGACAACAGCTGGCTCCTTCTGGGGATGACTTGGCATAAATTCAAGGAATGAGACAAGGTAAGAACTTAGACAAACTCAGGGAAGTAGACCAGTACCTTATCCCTTGGGCCACGGAGTCAAAAAGCAGATCAATACAGAGGACAACACACCAAAACAAAAAGGAAAGAAAAACAAAAACGCTGTACAGAATATACAAAGGACTCCCTAATCACCTATGACTTGAACAACTTGAGATACTGCCCACTATAAGGAAGTGGGAGAGAAGAACCATCCATGTAATCAAGATAAAAGGAATTCTCACCAACAAAGTGTCTGATCTTGAAAGGTCCTGAGCCACAGGGAATCAAACTTGCCATGGCTGCCACGAGGTTCATGCCTTTTATCCCATAACAACACAGTGTCTCCAACTTGGAAATCTCTGAACCTGGCTTTCTTATCAAACAGGACCTTTACCTTCTGCTGGTGAATAGATATCCTATCAGCAACCTCCAATCTGTCCTCATTCAGTTTGTGAAGGTACATAATTCTCTTATCCAGAGCATCACTGAAACTAGTATCCTCAACGGCCTTCATTAGATGCAAGGTTGGCAGTTCCACTGTAACTGGTAATTGGGCTTCTACTCCATATACCACTTGAAAATGAGACATTCCAATAGCTCTCTTTGGTGTGATCCTGTCTGCCCAAAGAGCATCATAGAGCCTCTTGTGCCAGTTTTGTTGAGACTCATTGACTAATTTCCTTATAATAGTCACCAAATTTTTATTAGTGGATTCTGCTTGCCCATTTCCCTGAGGGTAGTAATCTGAAGAGTGAGCCAAAGAAATTCCATACCCATAGCAAAAATCCATTATCTCAGTTGAATAGAAATTCAAAGCATTATCTGTTACAATCTTGTTAGGTACACCATACCTTACTAAGATGTTCTCTTTGATGAAGCTGCACACCACTTCAGAAGTAGTGCTCTTTGCTGGAATAACTTCCACCTATTTGGTGAAATAGTCTGTGGCAGTTAGTACATGAGTATGACCAGCACTAGAAGCAAGATTAAGTGTTCCAATGAAGTCCAAACCCCACTGTTGAAAATGTTCTTCAATTACAACTGGTTTAAGAGGCAAAGAAGCCAATTTAGGTCTTCCCACGAAGGTCTGACAAGCCTCACATTTATCAACCCACTTGGACACATCTCTGAACAGGGAAGGCCAGTAATATCCTCCACGAAGTATCTTGTGAGCAGTGACCGTTGATGAATAGTGCCCTCCACATGCATGATCATGAAAAGCTGAGAGAAACTTTCTCTGCTGTTCCTTGTCCACACATTTCAAAAATCTCCCATCTATGCCACATTTGAACAAAGCATTTTCCCACAATACATATTGCACTGACCTCAATTTAACAGTCCTCTTTTCTTTGGCAGTTAAATGAGAGGGGCATTCCCCATAGGTGAGGAAATGGGCTATATCAGCATACCATTCATCAACTGAGCTAAGGAATAGAACGGTAGGAAAGCCAACTTTGTTCTCCAGTAATTCATGCTTAGCTCCTTCAGCAATGAGCTCACAAAGACCTTTTCCACGAACCAGCTTGGTCGGTTTGATGTCAATGTCATATTCTTGAACCTTAGCAACCCAATTCCCTCTCTTGGATCCAAATTCTTGTTGTGTGAGAATTGACTTAACAGTTGTATCTGGAACCAACACCATGGAATGAGAATTGAGAATGTAGAAACGAAACTGCTTAACAGCTTTGACCACTGCAAAAGCATGTTTCTCCATCATGGCGTATTTTAACTCATGATATTTCAGAATATAGCTCATGAACACAATTGGGAGTTCATGCTCATTAGAGTCTTCTTGAGTCAAAACAGCAGCCAAGGTATTATCTGTGGCATAGCAATAGATAATAAAATCTTTACTAAAATCAGGACAGGCTAAAACAAGAGTTTTAGCGATAGCTCTCTTAATACCTTCAAAGGATTCCTTTCCTTCAAAAGACCAACCAAATGTTTGTTTCCCTTTCATCATCTGAGAAATATTCAAAGTTAACTCTGCAAAATCAGGGATGAACCTTCTTAAAAAATTGATCTTACCAAAGAAGGAGTGTACGCCCTTTTTACTGGTTGGGAGAGGAATTTGCTGGATAGCTTGTACTCGCTTCAGGATCAATCTTAATACCATCTTTAGAGACAATATGCCCTAATAATTTTCCCTCTGTGACACAAAAAACAGATTTTTTAGGATTCAAAGAAATCCCATGCTCTCTACATCTTAGCAGAACTGTCTCCAGGTGATCAAAGTGATCCGCCCTTGTTTTAGAAAACACTGTCAAGTCGTCAAGGTATATGACAATACACTTCCCTTTCAAACTTCCAAAAGCCAGATCCATAGCTCTCTGAAAAGTGGCACCAGCATTAATGAGCCCAAAAGGCATTCTCTTGTAAGCAAAGGTACCCCAAGGAGTAGTGAAAGCTGTTTTGTGTTGATCTGCAGTGTCAACCTCTACTTGATTATATCCCGAGAATCCATCAAGCATAAATAACATTTCAGATCCTGTCACTACTTGCAAGACCTGATCCATCATAGGCAAAGGATAATTATCTTTCAAAGAAGCCTGATTCAGGTTCCTGAAATCAACACAGATGTGGATCTCACCATTTTTCTTCCTAACAGGTACAATATTTGCAATCCATGTTGAATGGTGAATGGGAAAAATGATTTTAGCCTTCAACAACTTCTGAATTTACTGAAAGATGGTGTCAGCTATTTTGGGGTTGTATTGCCTCTGTTTCTACTTGAAAGGCTTAATTCTAGGCTTAAGAGGAATAGAGTGCTGCATATCTTTTGGTTTGAAAGCTTTCAAATCTTCATAAGAGTAAGCAAGAACATCCTTATACCTCTTTAAAAGAGCAATTGCTTTCTTCCTCTCATCTGCTGTGCAACATTTTCCAATGTTCACGAGCTTAGGATCAGTAGAACTCCCAATATCAATCTTGTCATACTCAGCTGATTGTTGAGGTTCAGTGGAAGCTCTAGATTTCACATACCTGTCATGTTTATCAAATAGTTCCTCCAAACTCACCAATCCTTTAGGAATCTTGTTTCCTTTGAGATTGATGCATCCATCCTGATCCGTTTCTTCTCCTTGGGTGACTGCTTTGTCAAAGGGCACACTTTCACGAGGCAGGTTATCACTTCCTTCAAAATACAGCTGTTCGAAATTACCCTTGAGTTCAAGGAAAGAAAGAAAGCGTTGATCATCATTGAAAACTTGCCAGTTATTGGTATTATCAGGTACACTAGGCCGATGGACCATCTCAATGGTGAACTTATCCTGAGAAAAGTCAGGATGAGGAATTAGTAGCGACCCTGAGATTTCCAGCGAATCAGCCCTGCTGTTCTTCTCCCTAGGCATTACTTCAATGGAGAAAGCATCAAGAAATTCAATGGAATCCCAAACCTGATTCCGGTAATGTTTTAACCTTCCATTTTTTACCTGGAAAAGACTTCTCACTTGCTTTACAATCAATTCTGCATCACCACGAGCCAGAAGATTCTTTATACCTTGTTCTTTGGCCACTTGCAGTCAAAGAATGAGAACCTCATACTCTGCTATATTATTAGTATTTTCTAACTGCAACTTAAATAAAAAAGGATGAAGGCTACCTTCAGGTGACACCAGTAGGACACCAGCTCCAGAACCAGCTGAGGAACAACTTCCATCAAACTCTAAAATCCAAACACCATTAGGATCTTTAGGTGACATTTTGGGGAGTTGGATTTCATCAGGGGACATAATCATGTAGTTGCCATGACCCATATCTTCATAGAGTATTTGTGCTTTAGGATCATCCGTTTTTTGTACAATATACTCAGATTGCTTCTCAGGCATCAACTTCTTCATTTGTCCATTAACAGGTACGAGTGCATGTGACCAATCCATTTGAATTTCTCCACCCACATCCTTACAGAAATTCCTACTTAGCAACATCCCGTATGAAGGAGGAATATCTGCTACTAAGATGGTAGCCAAAACTCTCTTTTCAGGCAAAGCAACAAAAGCCACTTGTGCATCTTTAATTCTTCCAACCAGGGGCACTTCCTTACTCTCCATGGAGTAACAAGATCCATAAGTGTGTGTGAGGGTCAAGCCTAAGGCATGAGCTACTTTAGCAGGCATCACATTGGTCTGAGGCTCCTGAGTCTATGACACAATTACTGAGCCTATGGCCAGCTATAAGAAGTGTTACATAAAATGGTTTAATTTTGTCATTGGGTGAGGTGACAACAACTACCAGACTAGGCTGTGGTGCGGAAGAAGGAGTAGGTAAAAGGCCTTTAGAGGTGGTTTTAGAATGGGAATTAACAAATTGAATCATTTTGGCAAAAGCTTTGGGATGGGTTTGATAATACTCAGCCTCTGAAATTTGAACCTTAGTCTTTTTCAGATGATCAATAATATCAAAAGACCCAGAAGTAGACGGGCCATCATCACTTGAGATCTTAGGTTTATCAACTTTAGGAGAAAAAGAAGTAACTTTACTAGAAGGATTGACAGGACTCACCTTTGGTGTAGATGAAACGGGGATAGGAGATCCTCTTTTTGCAATTACAGGGATAGTTGATCGGCTGCTCCTTGGATTTCTTGAGGGGCTGCGTCACTTTTTCCCTCTGATGTGTCTGCTCTCGAGTCATGACAGCGAATGATTCGCTATTCATGTCTGCTACTACCTCATCATAATCATCTCCATCATCAATGCCCTCAGTGGTGAAGAAATTAACTCGAGATCCCTCAAGTTCATCTGCTTCATCGTCAACTTCTTCCACCAATTCCTCACAAGCTTCATTATCCTCATCATCCTCTGGTTCCTCAACTTCACAGGTAGCATTGACAGGAACTTTAACAGGAGGTCCTTTAAGCACTAATCTTGTTTGAGAAGTAGGCAAACGATTTCTGGGCTGAAAATTTCTCCTTGGAACGTCTGCATAAGGAGCATGCTGAGCCAATTGTTTCTTTATGGCAATGAGATCATTTGCAAGTTTTTGAACTAATGGATCAGTATTAGGTCTAGGGGTGGAAGAGGAGGAAGCAACAAACTTAGATTTGGAAGGATCTCTCCTTAGCTTCCCTGACATGATTAAATCATCTTCAACACTAACAACAAGAGTTTGATCTTCAGTCAATGTTGCGAGATTAGCCCTTCTTAGTGCATAACTAACTTCAGGCGATTGGGCATTTAGGAAGAAACATTTTTGGATTTGATCAACAGGTCAAGTATTTGTCTGGAATTTTATTAATTAACCTGTTAAATCGGGCCACAAATTCTCTCATGGGCTCTGATGAATCTTTCTTTATCTGAGAGATTTGGGCTAGCAAGGCATGCACATCTTCTGCTGGTTTGAAACGGTTTTCAAACCTAGTTCTCATGGTGTCCCAGCTAGTGATAGCACCAGCCGGAAGGTGATAGAACCAATCAGCAACATTATCTTGTAAAGTCTCAACGAACAGTCTCACGGAGACGTCTTCATGTTCAACTCCCAGAACTCCACATGCAACTATGAAGGCTGCGATGTGTTCATCAGGATGCACTTTACCATCGCCTTTGAATTTAGGGAATTTATTCCGGTTACCTCTGGGTAACTCATGCAATGGCTGAGGAAGGGCAAGGGGCCCGACACGATGACCCCAGGGAAATGGTACCCGCCATTCTTGGAAAAACGGCTTGGAGAGGAACTGCAACACCAACAAGAATCAAAGCTCGAAGATTAGGACTAGCTGGCTCAGAAGGAATACCACCCGTAGGACTTCTATCTTGAACAGGTGGAGTGCTTGTCGAACGAGTCCTTCTATTTCTCGTTGAAGGGAAAGGAAAACCCTGCTGCTCCAAAAGCTGAAACTGAGAGTCTTTAATACCGAGGGCCCTTCTCCCTCGAGTAAAATGCGGAGTCGCCAGATCAAAGGATGATCAAAAATTACAGAACTGGAATATGATTTTCCCCAGTAGAGTCGCCAAAAACTGTTGGTCGTCAGATAGGAATTTACGAAGAGCAACAGTCAGGGGATAAGAAGTCCCTCCTCTTTAATGGGAGAGGTTCCCTTATTCAGAAACGAACCTATTTACAAATATACAAAACATGATTTTCTGGTTAAACTTGGATATTACGAAAGTGTTTTCTATAAAGATCATCAATTACAAAAGGACTGAGGAATGAGAGTACGGGAATGAGCAGAAAGGCAACATGCAGAATTATAGATAACAGAGTAATCCTTTATGTATGTGAAGTTACAGTGAATTAAAACAAGATCATTTGTATCGTATAAATAAGATGGAATTCAAAGACACAAAGTTCTGTAAATAACATCTGCTAGAACACAAAGTTTTTTAGCATAACACAGATTCATTAATCAAGGACACAAAGTTCCTTCTTGGTTATACAAGATCACCATGCTTGAAAAGTTGAAGAGTATGCAATCGGCAAGACTGAACAAACTAGAGACAAATGATCTTCACAAAAAAAATTAAATGAAAGCTTAGGAATAACAGAGATCAGATAGACAAAGAATGGAAAGCTCTTCTGTATTGATTTCTTTATGATCTATTTACACTTTCGGAAAATAAGCCAAGTTCTTCCTTCTTCAAAATGGCGTGGAGAGGCTATTATATAGCTTACAAAATCAGTTACTCTTTGTAACTACTTCTTGTAACTAAAGATTAGTTAAGGATTGCCAATCGCAATACCTCAACTTATTACAATGAATCCGAGAAAAAGAATTAGAAAAGAAGAGAAGAATAAGGAGAAGGAGACAGGTGGTTATGACTGAGAGGGGCCCACCGACTTCAAAATGTCGTTTCCTGAATCTCTTCAATGCCTCAGTTATGTCTCTGCCACGAGGGACTGACGTGTTGGCTGTAGACTGACCCCAAAATCTGAGACACTTCTCCATTTCTTTATCAAACTCGACATGAGTATGATAATCTTTATTTGCTTCTTCAATGGCAGATTGAAGAGAGCAGACCTCCTTCATTTTCTCTTTGGAGATGGAGCTTTCCTTGAATAGATTATCTTTGACATAAGCTCTGAATTGAGCTTTGATTTCTTGCAAGGAAAGGGGCACTCCAGAAATTTCATCCTGAAGATGACAATGTATATCTTTGAAAGCAGATATAACCAGCGTCTTGAAAGCTTCACCCTTCTGCCAGCTATTCTTCAGTTCTCCCAAAGCCTCCTCCAAGACTTTGATCTTCCACTCCACACTGTAAACCCAGGACTTTGACAGATTATCCTTTGCGTCATCAAAAAACTTATTTGCGAATAAAATGTTCTCATCTGTCTGTCCTATGAGACGGAGGTCTACTATGCAACTGCTCCAGAGTTTGAGCTCTTTATCTATGACCCTGATAGTGGAGGAGAACTTCTGTTGTAAATTGTTCACCTTCCCGTGGAGTTTGAAAGCTTCATCGATGAAGTTCAATCCTGCAACAAGCATATCTTCTACCATGGCTTCCATAGCTCTGCCATAGACAGAATACTTGTGCATGTCTTTGATACTCTGCACTTCATCTTGGCTCAAAATTACAGGTGGTGGAAGAGTAGTCAATGGGGTAGGGTCCAAAACTTTGTCCTTAGAAAAAAGAGATTTGATGAAACCTGTGAGAATCTGGGCTTGTTCCTCCAACTGTTCAATAGTTTGCTGCCCTTTCTCTACCCTCCCAATGACTCTTGTGACTGTTTCCTAGAGGTTGTGGATCTCACCTTCAGGAGTAGACTCTCCCATTGGAATTCTTGAGAGTTCCAAATCAGATGCCTGCAAGTCTTGCTATTATTTGTCCACTGTAGGCTTAGTAATCTCAAGGAATTGCTGACCTTGAGCATCAGACACTATTCTGGAGGTGATTTTGGCTTTCTTGGCACGAGAAGGAGTAGTGCCCAACAAGGCTGCGACAACATCAAAATTTGGCCCTGAGCTCCGAGAGGAAGATTTTCTCTTTCTACCATCAACAAAAGGTTGAACCCATGCAAAAGAGGAAGAGGAAGCAACAGGAGGGGCAAGAGGACCAAGAGACAGAGAGCTCATGACGCTCAAGGTTTGCACAGCTGTTGTCTCAAGTTGAGATGTGAGTGGGGCACTGGAGACAATCACTGCAGAAGAATCAATAGCACTTGGAAGTTTAGTGCTTTGGACTTCCTTATCTTTATCTGTTGGATCTTCAGGAGCATTTGTAGGGGCTGGTACTTCACTTTCTTCACTTTCACTGAGAACAATGATGTTCTCTGGTCCTAAAGGCACTTCTACCTGCTTTCTCGGAGAATCTTTTTCCAAAGGCTCCTTCTTAATCTCTTTGAGTTTCTTCTGGTACACTTGAGTAGAGGAAGAAGGAGTGGAAGCTGCAGGTCCTTGCGTTGATGAGGCATGAGGGGTCTTCACAGGTGTGTCTGATATGGGGGTTGATGCTGTAGACACCAAATTTGTGTCTTATGACCCCCCTGTGCCCTGCATCTCCTTTCGCAACCTAACCTCATCACCTAAACCTTACACAATTATTTATTAATTACCTTATAATTAATAAATCCACATCACCATACCTGCCACCCTCATGTCGCCACCTCATCATGACCTAGTCTTAACCCTAAAAATAACCTAATTAAGACCTATAACTTGGTCCAATTCCACACCTATGACTAATTACTCCTCATCCGCACCTAAAACCAACTTCATAATGACTTGACTAAGCTCGCTACCAATCCCTCTAGAAGAAAAGGAGGTAAAGCTGGCTATTTTACCAGAAAATAGCCTGCTTTGACCTGACTGATACCGGTTCCTACTCGACCGCCGTCGGTTGTGTAACTGCCATCGGTTCCCCATAAATGACCACTTCCAACCAAAAACAAAGGAAAGGGATTTTTCATTTGAAAAAAAAAATAAAAAAGAGAAATCATCGAAAGGATCCGGATTTGCTTGGCCGAGAAGAGACAAGTGAAGAAACAGGAAGAGCTTGTAGAGAAGGACATCAAGCCCAAAATTGCAAACGGCACAACCAGAGCCCAGTAACACTCATCCGAGCATCAGAAGAGAAGACTGCATCCAACTTGGGTCCTGTCTTCACCATCACAGTCCTGAAACCTGCACCTGCATCAGGGACGAGTAAGTAGTGTTTCATATGTTTCTAAGCACCATTTTCTTGAACCTGTTGCTTAATAGTAATCATAAGTTTATTCCTAGATCTACTACCAGCAACATACTGCACTTAACCTTCACCCATACATCCTGATATTTCCCAGAAGGCCATTTTACCACACTCTGAGTCTTCCCTATCCTCCCATCATTCCCCTCAGCCATCCCCCAATCCTAATAACCCCATAATCACCTTGCAACCAACCTCTATCCAAAAGCACTTAGATTGCTGACCCTACCGGTATCATTTATCCCCTACCGGCAGCGGTTCTCTAACCGCGGGTCAGTTACCCAGTGACCGGTGTCGGTCACTGTGACTTATACCCCAAAACCCTTTTCTCACCTATTTGCCACCTAACAACCTCAGATCCAGTCTGGTTTATCCCTATAACTCAACCTGAACGTACCAACGACCAGTAACCGAACAAACAACGTGACGCTTTATTATTGATAATTTAGTTTCTATTGCTTTGTAGCGAGATACCTAAATCGTGATTTTGCAATAGCTTTCTTTGTTATCATTTGTGTTAAATCGTATTAAAAAGGGAACTGACCACCTTCGAAAGGAAGTTTTATATTTCCTGGGCCTAAGGCAGATCCCTCATTTATTGTCTAATTAAAATCTGGTGGTCTTGTATTCTTACTTGCAGGTAGTCCTTCCAAGACAAAAAGGAGTTCTTCGCAGTCGATCTGATCTTTCTCTACGGTACACGCACACCATCTCAACATTTAACAGGTATTCCTCCTAGCCCTAACCCTTATCTGTTTCTCAAAGGAATGATAGGATAGAAGCAAGTCTATTCTGCAGAGCCGAAAACCATTCCGTGCGAAACATTTTGGCACGCCCGGTGGGACCCATTTTGGGTTTCTTTCTTTCTTGCTTGCTTTCATATAGGGAGCATATCTGCTGTTTTCTTCTTCTAAAAGATATTCACAAGGTATTTTGTTATTTTGATAAAAGAACTTGCTTTACTTTTACATCTTGCATTAGTGAAAGTCATCTCTTTTGCTTCATCGAATATCATTTTCGATTTGGGTTTTAAAACACGTGCATCACATTCTTGCTTGCTGTTTTCAATTCTAGTGAACATAGATTAAGTAACAGGTCATACACGTGGGGGTGATTTCCATGGTATTGACAGGAAATTAATCTTACTTTCACTGCACAACACATACCAAATCACTTCATAATTAACACAACAGCTCAAAACATCCCCCCTTTTCTGCGGTATTCCTCCGCCCGATTGAGGTAACCTTATAAGCCAAAACAAACTTGACATTTCCCCTAAGTCTTTTGTTTAGGATTCTGACATCATTCTACGTCTAAAGGCATAAGCCCACGATAATTTAAATTAACCCTAGGGTTAGTCTCTGGATTTGCGTGTGCATCTTGCTTGTTTTCAGTTCTATTTTCTCTGTCATACTCTGTCTTCTGTGAACACCTCAGAACTATTTGATAAGTGTACTAAACATTGTTTAAAATCAAATCAGCAGCTTCTCATATTTTTTCTTATACCAGTCTTATTACACCGACATCGGTTAACTGACCGACGTCGGCTAAACTCTAACTGACATCGGCTATTAGACCGATATCGGTTACTGTCTTTTACAGTTACCTGACAAACCAGCAACTTGCCAATTTCACCATTCTGAGTCTGTTTCTGTTCTTGATAGATTGAAACCCTACTGTGTACTCCTGTCCATGGTTGTTATCACTCGGAAGCAAGCCACCGCCATGGTTTCACATGCCTGCTCTGTGCCTTTACCTGAATCACCCCCTTCACATTCTATAGGGAACCCTACGGACACCAGTGAGATCCCCAAAATTCCTGTAGGAGATAAGGAATTTGCCAAATTTCTGGATGCTAATCCTAGTGCTGTACAATACTATTTGTCTCATGCCCTTGACCGTACGCCCGATGGTCAACTCCTTGTTGGCATGCCTATTAGTATAGCTGCTCATTTAGCTCCCACTCCGCCTGATAACACCACATTGCTTCCTGCATCTTTAGCCCCGTCTCCCAATTCGATGGCTTCAGAGGTTCATACGACACAGATTGGCTTTCCTTTGGTTAATCTTGGACCCCACATATCATTACCGCCGACTGCTCCTACCTCATCTCTCTTGCAGACTGCTCCGTTCATGACTTGCTCTCTTCCACCTATCCACACTAGCTTTCCTTCTCAAGCTCCGCCTACCTTTTCATTCCCATACACGTATCCAGTGACCTCAACATCTTATATAGGACATCCCTATTCGGTTGCCTCAACACATTCGTCCTCCATACCTTATCAACATTTAACCCCACCATTGTCTAGCGGTGGCCCTTGGCCCAATTTTCCTCCGTTTACCACAACCACACCATCATCTCATCCAACTTCTGATTTAATTAAACAAATGATGGACAAAATGCAAAATCTGGAGGCTTCTGTTTCAGGAAGTCGTAGCGCCTTGACATACGAGCAAGTTTGTTCGGGAGCCTATTCACCCTTCTGTCCCCCTTCATTCATATCCTCCTCAATGGGAATTGCCGAAATTTACTCGTTTTAATAGTAAAGAGGATCCTCAACAACACTTGCGATCATTTAGACATGCTTGTTATTTGATTGCTCATGATGATGCCTTGTTACTCCGCACTTTTCCCATGTCCTTATCAGGACCCGCCTTAGAGTGGTACAGTGCTTTAACCCAGCACTCAATCTTCTCTTTTAACCAACTAGCCCAATCTTTCTTAGATCATTTCTCCATTAACATTGCCAAGAAAGTATCTATCACTGACCTTTATGCCATCCGACAATTCGAAGACGAATCTATCGTAGATTTCGTTGGACGATGGCGTGGCCTTATCAACCAACTTACATATGCCTTGCCTCAGGCTGAACTTATCGAACTTTTTACGCGGGCATGTGCTAAGCACATTTCTCCTACTCTTCAAATTCAAACTTTCCACACATTTGACGAGGCCTTTACTATGGCTCGAAACTAGAGATTCGAGCCTTAGAGGAAGAGAAATTGCGGTTGCGCAACAAAAACCCCAATTTCCGAACTCCAGATTCTACCAATAAACCAAACACCACCACTCCTCATGCATCCACTTCTTCTAAATCAAAAGGAGCTGTCCACGCGGTGATGGTCAAATCTCAAGCACTCGTCTAATACTCCACCAAAAACCACCTATAAGTATAAAGCTGAGCCCATCAACTACACTCCCTTGGGAGAAACATATGGTGTGATATTGGAAAAATTGCTCAAAGTAGGAGCCATTACCTTACCTCCTGTTAAACCTCATTCCGGGTTCGATTCCACTCGCGCCATACCTTCTTGGTACAAAGAAAATGACTTCTGTAACTTCCACCGCGTGAAGGGACACAGTCATGAGAACTGCAAGATGTTGAAAAACATAGTGCAGGAAATGGTTGATGCGGGGGATATAGCCCTCGATAATCCTAACGCCCCTGCTAATCGAAATTTGAAAATATTCAACAAACCATTCCCGAATCATTCTTCTAACAGTAAACTAAACCAAGATATCTTAGCCGAGGAGAGTGTTCATGAGATCCATGCAGTCTTCGATTCCCAGCCAAAGACCTCTATCGAACAAATTCTGAATCAAACCTCTTCACTAACGCAGGAAACCGAACCCCCTTCCTCGCCATCAAGACAAACTGAAATCCTTGCCGTTCCTTTATCCATCAAGGAATTAACTGCCCAGAGTTCCCTTCTCACAAATGAGCCTTCTTATACCACATCCTTGCAAGACTGTGAGTGGATGTTATCTAATTTATCTATTTCCCAAACGTCTCCTTCTACCATTCTTGCTGCACAAGAGGAAGGCTCGCCACTTCTTTTGTTCATCCTTAGACGAGAAACCTCTTGAACCGACATCACCACATTCTTTAAACATGACAGATCCTCTCAAACACGCCCTCCTACCTATTAGTCCTTCATCACCTAAATCTTTTCAGCAACCGGTGGACCTCTTAACGCCCATTGATACAGTGCCTCACATACCCCTTGTATCACACCCACAGTGGACCGGAATCACAACCCACCTTTCTTCCATACAAAAGTTCCTATTCACACGTGAGGACTGTCATTCCCCAGAAGATAGACAGGTCCTATGGGAACGTTTGAGTACGCCATATTCTACTCAAATGCAAATGACCGATCCTGATGCCTCTACCATATACCCGAAGTGTTTACAGAAGCTTAAAATGCCTATGTCCTCATCTTCACCCCCCTCATCTCTACCAAATACCTCATCCACTTCTATTAACCTAACCAAATCTTCCCCTACGCTTGGGACCTCACCCATACCTAGTCTAACACATCCACCTAAGTGGCTTGATTTATCTAAAAATAAAGCCGTCCATCCCATTAGGAGACAGACTCTATCTCCTCCATCTAGGCCGTTAACACAACTAAAACCCTCGTCGTCACACCTACCTTCCATATTGGGACCCCCATCCCTCTACCTTACATCAATATATCATACCTCCTACGTTTTCTTTTAAGCGACCTACGCCTTCTGTACCCATACAGAAATCCAAAGGTATAGCAACGCCGTCACCCCGCGTATCCTGTCCACCTATCAACCCTAAACAAATTCCATCATCAAAAGATTTGTTTTCTGTCACTCCTATTTCTCCGTGGTTGTTTTCTGATACCACATCATCTATGGCCTCATCATCCAACCTAGCTTCTGCGTCAAAGAAGCCACGTTTAGTTAAAACCCATTATCAAAACTCCTTGGCTAAAACAACCCCCATACGAACCAACCCCACCACATCATCACCAGAATCGACCCATTCAATAGCCTCATTTTCCTCTGACTTTGACCCACTCAAAGGGTCTTACGCCAAAATCCTTGCTATGTTGGTAGAGAATGCGACCATTTCCCTACCCCCACTTAGACCTTATGATCCATCTAAACCTCGACCTATAGGTTACGATGAGTCTAAAATCTGTGCTTACCACCACACACCAGGACATGACGTAGAGGGATGCAAAGCGTTGAAATCCATACTTCGTCCGTCACCTCTCTCAGATAGAAAAGTTAAGAAAGACAACTTCTGAAGAGAGAGACCTTTAGCTTCAATTACCTCTCCTATACCACCTGTCCCCGCCTCACCAAGATCTATCATTATTACAGCCCCACCTCTCGAAAACCATAACCTATCCCTACCATCTTCCTCCTCTCGTATTCACGAGATCAATATGATTAGTGTTGCTACTCGAGGGCAAAAAAACAATGGGAAAGCGAAAGAAAACACACCTGCGGCATCTCTTTCTCCGTCCACCATCCCAATTGCACCACCACCTAAAGTGGTTATTCGTGGACCCCCCTATCCCATCTCTAATGGCATTGCCCACCGAACTATGATCAAACAGCTTCACCAATCGCCTGTAAAAATGACACTGTATGATCTCATTCAGACTTCTGAATCTCATTGACAAGCTCTCGTTGAAATCCTTCAAGGGATAGAAGTTTTACCTAATGAAACCTTGCCCGTTACCTCTATTCAACACCCAATCACGTTGCTTCGCTCACCAAACAATATATCTCCCCAACCACATCTGTCTCTGTACAGCAAGCCGCTGCTGTCAGTTTCTCCGAAGATGAAATTATTGACTTCGGTGCCAAAGATCCTGACCCTACTCTTTTCATCTCAGCGTACGTTCGGGATATTTGGGTACGTCATGTTATGATTGACGGGGGCGCTAGCCTAAACATCATCTCTTCAAAAGCCTTCCAACAAATGAATATCCCTTCTAGTTGCATGTGTGCCAACCCCATCATGTTGCGATCGTTCAATGATGCTATTACTTCTACTTTAGGCACCATGATCCTCAACATTCGTGTAGGACCACGCACTTTACCTGAACTCTTCTATGTCCTTGAGGGAGAGTTCCAATACAATATGTTGTTAGGTCACCCTTGGATCCGGGCTATGGGATGCGTTCCCTCCACTTTACATAGATGCATAAAATTTGAGTACGAGGGGAAGTCCTACACCGTAAAAGCTGATCCTCCCCCCTTCAAAACTTGCAATATGTTGTATCACCCTAATGATGTGCTTGTACCAGTCAAGACACCCATTCATCCAACCTAGCCATCCACTTCCAACACACCTACACCTTCAACCAATGAAACTGTTGTTACAAATATTACTTCCTTTCCCGCAGATAACATCCCAACCTCCGACCCCTTAGTAGATGTTTTTCAACACCTTACGCTGGGGGAGTATCACCTATATAATGTTAGTTCTTTCCATACCCCGCAGGAGTACAGACAGGTACATGCACATCCTACCTATGACCGTCGTGTGGGGGAAGTAATCCCCTATGGACCACCTCATTGCCGCACTAACCTAACATATGGGGGTGTTGATGCATCTTCCTTAACCCCTGAACCTCCTCTTGGTGTGGTTCCCTTCCAATCTGATTTTCAATACCTGACAAATCATCGTTTTGCCCTTACCTTCTTGACTCGCTGTGCTTGGAAAGGCTTTGGTTTTGGTCTTTATGAACAAGGCCGACATACAATCATTCCTGTAACTACTCACAAACATAATGATCGTAGTGGTCTCGGATTTCTGGGAACACTTACACTGAAGGAACCTCGTGTCAGTTTTCTTCTGGAAGATGACAACGTCACCCCTACCGAACCATCATCACCCATTTTACCTTCGTCACCCACAGAGTCGATAGATCCTGAATCTATCCCTCCTAACTTTTTTTTTTCATAAATGCTATCTTCCTAGGTCCTCTCACTTATCAACGTGATAATGAGGACCCCTCTTCTATTCCCCTTTTATATCCAGATATGATTGAAGAGGACTCACCTTCAATTAACGTTGTTGAGTGCCAGGATGATGACTCCATCCTCACTTACCTTAGTGCGGATGACTCTTATATTCAACGCGCCTTAGCATTTGAAACTCAAACCATGCTGAACGAGTCTACTATAGAAATCAACATCCACACAGAGGAAAATCCTCACATTGTAAAGATTAGACAATCCATTAACGCATCAGAACAAGCCGCCTTTACTACCTTTCTCAGTATCCGCAACCAAGCTTTCGCTTGGTCCTACGCTGACATGCCAGGAATTGATCCTACCATTGCTGTCCATAACATCACCCTAAACCATGATTCCAAACTAGTCAAACAAAAACTGAGAAAAATGCATCCACGCATTACCCTCTTGGTCAAAGAAGAGATTCAACGACTTCTTTTTGTTTCCTTCATCATGCCTATTGACTATCCTCAATGCATTTCTAACATCGTACCTGTCACTAAAGCGACGAGAGGGACTTCGGATATGCATGGATTTCCGAGACCTTAACCTCACTTGCCCCAAGGATGACTTCCCCCTCCCAAGTATTGATCAACTTGTTGATCTCACTGCGGGCCATGAAATGCTTTCTCTCATGGATGGCTTTTCGGGATACAATCAAATTTTGGTAGCCCCGACCGATCAACATAAAACTACCTTCATAACTCCTTGGGGAACCTTCTGTTATCGTGTCATGCCATTTGGCCTTAAGAATGCTGGTGTGACCTATCAGCGGGCTATGACTTACATTTTTCATGATATTATGCACACTATCCTTGAGGATTATGTCGATGATCTTCTTGGAAAATCTAAACATCGCAGTGAACATCTCGATGTTTTAACCATTATTTTCGATCGCTTGTTACAATATTCAGTCTGGCTTCAACCAAAGAAATGTGTCTTTGGTGTTCTTTTGGGAAAAATTCTTGGCTTTATTGTCTCTTTGCGTGGCATTGAGGTCGATCCATCTAAAGTAAAAGCTATCCTAGAAATGCCCCCACCCAAAAACCTCAAACAATTGTGTAGTTTGCAGGGTAAACTTCAATCCATCCGGCGTTTCATCTCCCAACTCTCGGATTGATGTCAACCTTTCCATCACCTTCTTAAAAAGGACATTTCCTTTCAATGGAGTGATGAGTGTCACCAAGCCTTTGAAGCTCTCAAATCCTATCTCTTGCAGCCACTTGTGCTTATTCTACCGCATGATGATCACCCTTTCTACCTTTACCTTTCTGCCACTGACCATGCTATAGGAGCCATGCTCGCACATCGGGACTCGGCACGTCGAGAACAAGCCGTTTATTGTATAAGTCGTACTTTCATGGATTACGAGACTAGGTATACACATGTAGAAAAATTGTGCCTAGCCCTATCATTCGTAGCCACCAAACTCCGACATTACCTCCTGAATCACAAAACTTTTGTCATCACCAACACGGACCCCATTCATTATATGTATGCCAAACCACATCTAAACCAATGCATCGCCCAATGGCTTATGCTCCTCGCTGACCTCGACCTTGAGTTTGTACAACAGAAGTCAATCAAAGGACAAACTATTGCGGACCAACTTGTGGAGGCCCCTTTACCTGGGGAAAAATTCACCAATTTTAATTTCCCCGACAAACTCAATGCCACTCTTTCACTCAGGGAAGAGTCGTATCAAATGACCCTCTTCTTTGATGGATCTAAATGCCAGCACGGCGGAGGAGCTGGCATTGTTCTCATTCCTCTTGACTCTGAACCTATGCCTCTTTCATTCTGGCTCGATTTCCCCTGCACTAATAATACAGCGGAATACGAGGCCCTTGTTTTGGGTCTCCAAGTTGCGTTACACTTAGGTGTCAAATCCATTAATATTTTTGGCGACTCTCAATTGGTAGTCAATCAAGTTATGAGCATCTACCAATGTAAGAATGAGGAACTTCAAAAGTACAAACATTACGTGGATTCACTTTTGACCTCATTTACTCGTTATTCTATCCAAACCGTTCCCCGCTCCACTAACAAATTTGTGGATACTATAGCTTGCTTAGCCTCACAAATTCCTGCCTCACCAACTGACTCTGACATATTCGTCTTAGTCCAACAATTTTTTGCCCCATCCTACTCAGCCCCGGTTGTTTGTATGATAAATAACGTGTCTGCTAATTCGTAGGATACCTGGTACTACCAATTTCATGACTACCTTACAACCTCTATTCTCCCACCTGACCTTACTAGTAACGGAAAACGTGCTTTTCTTAAAAGTGTTTCTCATTATGTCATCATGGGGGGACTCCTCTATAAACGTGGCTTTGATGGCATCCTTCTTCGATGTCTAACCGGTGCGGAGGTCACCTATACCATCCAACAAGTCCATGACGGCATTTGTGGTAGACATTTTAGTGGCCTTGCTGTGGCCAAACGAATCCTTCGCCTAGGTTATTATTGGCCTACTCTTAATAACGACTGCTACGAATATGTTAAGCGTTGTGTTATGTGTCAACAACATGCCAACCTTCAACATACTCCTAGCCATCCGCTACAGGTCGCACGAGATCTTTGGCCTTTCTCACAATGGGGTTTAGACCTTATTGGTGAGATTCACCCACCTTCTTCACAATGTCACCGTTGGATAATCACAGCAACCGAATACTACACAAAATGGGTGGAGGCCATTCCACTCATTTCAATCAAAAAATAAAAAATTGTCGAATTCGTTAACCATCACATTATCTGTTGTTTTGGTATTCCTCATCGCCTAATAACAGATAATGGTAAATCTTTTAAAAATAAGTTGTTACAAGACCTTTGTGACAACTTTGGTATCAAACTTAGTTTCTCATCACCCTATTATCCACAAGCAAATGGACAAGCTGAATCTTCTAATAAAACCCTGACCAAAATCCTTATGAAAGTTGTCAATGAGTCCAGAAGAAATTGGCTCGATCACATCCCCTTTGCCCTTTGGGCTTATCATACTAGCATTCGTACCTCCACTAATGCCACACCTTTTTCTTTGGTATATGGTACTGAGGCTATCTTTCCTCTCGAAATACAAATACCCTCCCTCATAATATCTCTTCAGGATATTCTTACCAACGATGATTTCCGCCAAGAGCGGTTAGCCCAATTGGAGCTTCTTGACGAGCGTCGTCTTACAGCTCTTGATCACCTTCAAATCTACTAGAAACGCATCAAACGTGCTTATGATAAGCGACTTCATGAGCGTACCTTTAAGGTTGGTGAACTTGTCCTCAAAGAGAATCAACATGTAACCAAACTAGAAAAGAGTAAACGTAGAAAATTTGCTCCTAATTGGATTGGGACTTACATTATCACTCACACTTACGGATTAGGCACTTATCGTTTAGCTTCGCTTAATGGTAAACCTGAGCTTGAGCCCCTTAATGCCTTGCATCTTTGACCATTCTACTGTTGAAATTAGTGTTATATCACTTCTTATCTACCTTACGCTCATCCCTTGAGCTCATTTACCACCGCATACACTTTGTTTCTTACGTTTCAAAATCCAATCAAGCTCATATGATTTGATTATCACCTCCCCTTAAAAGATTCCTTCCCCTTTTTAGTCTAGTCCATGACTTCAAAGTATCAAAATGACACATTCTTAATTAAAACACTTATGGGATTTTCTTGAGTCAAACTTCCTACAAAAACTAGATGCTTTATGCCCAACGAACATCTAGACCTCTAAATTATACAATAGACTACTCCCTTGAAGGACAGCTATATGCCAAACTATTTCTACTATTATATATAGACTGCTCCCCCAAAGGACAGCTATACATGAACACCGCATCTGCTACTATGAATAAACTGCTCCCTTGAAGGACAGCTATACATAGTCAGCCTTTATCTGAAGCTTCTCGCATTGATCAGCTTCGTGAAGACCTCAAGAACAACAAAATACATATCCCATGTAGACTTCCCGCATCGATCAGTCTATATGCAGCAAAAAAAAATAAAAATAAAAGTAGTACTTCAAAGAACTTTTGAGTCATGGACTTGTTTATTTAGGTTTGGTTTTATTTTTTCAGAATAATCATCTTATAATAAGTTCTCTGCACCCTTGCCCACATCAACCACTTCACCTCACCATTTGTTAAAGCAACAAAACTCAAGGGAAGTGACGTATATCTGATATATTTTGATTATACCACTCTTTTCAACTATCGACTTCTCGCCTATGCAAGGTACCTAGGGATTCAAGCTCATTCTACATTAATATGTGGTTTGTTTAGCTCTTCTCAATTACGGGACACTCTTGTCTCTTTTTCTCGGCTCTAAGATTGTGTGTTGACCTTAATCAGGACACGATTCCCTATTCCTTGGGAATGCTAACTTTCGCTTTACCCTACCAACACCAACAACATTACCCTACCATCATCAAATTTTTACCAACCAACAAATTGCCTAACCTTACCTAAATTGCCTGAATTCACCTCTCCCTGGTCTTCAGGGAGAACTACATCGTTCTGAGTCCCCTCCTTGCTTTGTGCAATGGGCTATGTAGGCAGCACTTCGGAGACATGGCGTCTCCCAATGTTAGCTCGACAATCCCCTACCAAACCCTATCATGTGTTGTAAATATAATTTTTTTTTTTTTGTATTTCTATTTGCCAACATTCATCTTTATCCTTTTATTTTTCAAAACAAACAAAAACAACATTTTCTTATTATTATCATCACTTAAAATAACATACATCTTTAGTTTTATTTTAGATGTTAAACAAATACATCTTCTCTATCATCGACTCGCAGGTCGGCATCTTTATTTATTCTTCTATTCCTATGAAATTCACTTAGATCCTTACACCTCCTCCTGAATCAGGTGGTGATCGTGATCGTCGATGCCCCTCCGTGGGCCTCTCCATCCTCAAAGGTGCCACTGCCATTGGTTCTGTCGACACTAAAATTTTCCTCCATAATTTCTATTTCATTAATGTATGTATTAGGAATAGGATGTTGTTAAGTGTAATTAGTAGTAGTGTCTGATAGAAGATAACGGCGCCATCAGTATGGTGCCACCAATAATGTGGAGTACGGTAACAGTCAAAGTACAATAGGAATGTTGTAAAAAGTAAATATTTGTCGTAAGTGGTCCGGTAATGTTAAAATGTCAAAGTTTGGGTAATTAGAGAAGTAGGGTCTACATGATTAGGAATTAGAAATATTATATTGGTAATAAGGACAAGGAGTGAGGTCATAAATATTTTGTGTATTTAATTTGTAAAAAGTCTAAAAATGTGGAACCCATGTAAAATGATAAGGTTTATCTTATCTTAACAGATAAGCTTACATGTACAGATAAGAGTTAAGGTATGGAATATGATTCGTCAGAGTGGATTTCTTATCCTATCTTAGAGATAGGATGGATAAGCCTGGAAGTTCTATAAATAGAGAGGCCACCCCCCTCATTTAGCATAGAAAGAAGTAGTGAGAAATATTGTAGGAAGTGTGCAAAGGAAGCCATCAGTAAAAGGTGTGTTGAAGAAGCCATCGAGAGGTGTAATTGTAAAGTTTCTCCCATAGTCTTGTTGAAGTACCTCATGGGTGAGATTGTAACAATTTCATGTTAATATTATAATTTACTTTGATATTTCAGATTTGTCATCATTCCGTCTTATCATAGTCGATGGTATTCTTGTGTTCGGTTGTTGTTTTGTTTTCAGATTACGTCCACCAAACTAAAGGCTGTGCATTAGTAAATAATCATAGCACGAGGAGTTCCCGGTGAAGAATTATCATAGTGCCGGATTGGTGATGACATTTTGGTTCCGTTGCCAGGACCATTCCTCGTTGGTGGATTTTCTGGAGAGATATTCCCACTTAGGCAAAAATTAATTGGAGGGTAACCTTGTTTTTACTGTGCATAGTAGTTACCATGGTAAAGTCATTTTTACCGTGAATAGTAGTTACCATGTTAAAGTCATTTTTGCCATGAATAGTAGTTAGTCCCTGGTAAATTCACTTTTTACCGTGAATAGTATTTACCGCAGTAACTTCACTTTTTATCGTGAATAGTGTTTACCACAGTAAAGTCAGTTTTTACCGTAGTAAGTCAAGTTTTACCATAGTTTACCGTGGTCATTTCTATAGTAATTCCAATTATTTTTGCACATAAGTCTTGTTGATTGTACTTGTGGGTTGGTATTTCACAGTGGTTACTTTTGAAAATGGGAAAGATTCCTGTTTTTTCAGCTCAATCTAATGAAGATGCTTCTTCTTTCATTCAAGAGTTTAAACGATCTTGTATTTGTAATGGCCTCATAAGAAGGGAACAATGGACTGAATTTTTTCCTACCTTTTTGGATGGTTCAACACTTAGGTGGTTTGAAACACTAGGTGATAATGTGAAAAATTCATGGGATTTATTAACCGAAAGTTTTCTTGAAGAATTTGGTGAACAACAGAAATATGCAGATCTCATGATCGAGATCACAAAGCTATCCCAAGGAGAGAAGGAGAAGATAAGGGATTATCATGCTCGTGTTCTAGAGCTAAGGAGGAAGCTCGATGCCCAGATCCGGAAGGAAGGACTAGCGGATGGGTTGATGAATGGCATGGATAATCTCCTCTGTAAGCACTTCATTCTTGGGATGAAGCCGGAGATCAGACAACGAGTGAAGTATGACCGCCCAGCTACCATTGAACAAGCAAAGGAGATTGCAAGAAGGCAAGAAGAAAGCATGGAAGAGGAGCCCAAAGAAATTGTTGCTAAAGTAGAGCCTACACCAGCACCTTTGGTCCTGAATCCACAACCACTCCCGGTGAGCACAAATATTTCTCCTAATACATCTACTGAGTATGAAGATCTGCTAAAAAAGATGGGTCAGTTAACTATTAATCTTCTTCAAGGAAAGGAATTTAGTTCTCAGGGAGGAGATAGAGGTCCAAAGAGAAATATTTCTGAAGTTGTTTGTTATGGTTGTTATAAAAAGGGTCATTATAAGTATAATTGTCCAGATAGAGCTTCTACATCTGGTAAGGGAGATAACGATAAAGGAAAAGCACCTGTGAATTCTTTTGATGTAGTAGATAAGAGTAGAAATAATGAAGTAGATGTGTTTGTAACAAAAAGAAAGAAAGAAAGATAATCAAGATGGAAATGATCCTAAGAAGATGAAAGAAGAAACTAGTAAGAAACATAGGAGAAGAAAGTTGGGTGTGCAGGATTTTCTAATTTCATAGGGGCAAGGACCATACTCCATCTTGGAAGATCTGTCCAAAAGGCCTGCAAATATTACATATGGTCAACTCTTGGCTATGTCTTCTGAGAAGAGGCGGGAGTTGCGAGGTGGACTCAATGCTCGAAGAAGGAAGGAGGTTGAGGTCCCTGTTTTGGAGGCAGAGGCAGATCCCTATGCTCCACAAGCTGAGGTATTATGTAATGGTATTTCAATTCATGATGTCTTAGTTGATGGAGGTGCTGCAGTTAATGTAATGACCGAGTCTGTAATGAATATGTTGGGTTTAAAAATTGATCGCCCTTCAACACTTATGTTAAGGTCATTAAATAAGGGAAAAACTAAACCAGAAGGTGTAATTTCAAATGTGGCAATATCTGTTATGGGTGTTGTATGTGTGGTAGACTTTCAGGTGATGAAAAATGGTACTGTTGCGTACCCAATGCTGCTGGGAAGACCATGGCTAAGGAGAGTTCATGCAAGAAACTACTGGAATGAAGGTTTCATGACACTTGGATGTGGTAGAGAGAGGGTGAAGATAAACGTGATCCCTCGACATCATAAAGTAGAACCTGTGGATTCAAGTGATGAAACTGATGATTGGACATCCTCTGATTACTCTAGTACCAGTGAAGTGGACACTGAAGATGAAGAAAGCGAGGTGGATGTTTCAGTCATGGATATCCTGCCAGTCACACCAACTCATGACCCCATAAAATTATCTGAAGAAGAAGTTGATGATCGTCTCCAACAAATAAAGATTGGTGATGCTGTGATGGAGAGTGAGAAGGAATCCTACCTCCAGCTCTTTCGAAGGTACATACACCTATTCACTTTTGATTATAAGGAACTCCGTCAAGTAAGTTGGGTAGAACATTGTATTGAGCTGGTAGATGGTGCTAAGCCTATAAAGCAAATGCCATATAGAATGAATCCTAATTTTTCCAAGACTGTAAAAGAAGAAATAGATAAGTTGCTTGATGCAGGATTCATATTTGTTGTGGAGAATTCAGAATGGGTTTCTCCCATTGTGATCTCAATAAAAAAGAATGGGAAGCTACGCATTTGTGTTGATTACAGGAAGCTCAATAAGGCAACAAAGAAGGATCATTACCCTCTTCCATTTTCAGATCAGATCTTGGACGAAGTAGCTGGCCAGGAGTGCTATAGTTTTGCTGATGGATATAGCGGCTACAACCAAGTTCGTATAGCAGAGAAAGATCAGCTGAAGACCACGTTCACCACTCCTTGGGGAACGTTTGCTTATAGAGTTATGCCTTTTGGGTTGTGTAATGCTCCAGCAACATTCCAGCGTTTGATGAATAGGGTGTTCGAACCCTACATTGGGACCTTCATCAGAGTATTTCTGGATGATTTTTGCATCTATGGGAGCAAGTTGGACCACCTGCACCAAATGGGGACAACATTTCAAAGGTTAGATGAAGCACAAGCCTCACTAAACCCTACAAAGTGTGTCTTTGGATGTTCTAAAGGCGTTTTGTTAGGGCATGTTGTATCCAGAGATGGTATTGGTACTGATCCTGATAAAGTTTCAAAA
This sequence comes from Taxus chinensis, assembly GCA_019776745.2. Lineage (NCBI taxonomy): Eukaryota > Viridiplantae > Streptophyta > Pinopsida > Cupressales > Taxaceae > Taxus > Taxus chinensis. The sequence continues at coordinate 884,227,467 of CM034151.1, forward strand.
ATCAAAGATTTACCATTTCCTATTAATAGAAGTAAATTGAGATCATTTTTAGGCCATGTGGGTTACTATAGAAGGTTCATCAAGAATTTCTCAAAGATTGCACAGCCACTAACCCAGTTCTTGAAGAAGGATGTTACTTATGAACCAGGAAATAAGGCACATGAAGCTTTTGGACAACTGAAGGAAGCCCTGGTGTCTTCACCTGTTTTGAAGAATCCAGATTAGAGCAAGCCATTCATTGTGTACACTGATGCCTCAGATGCAGCACTAGGTAGTACTTTGAGCCAAAAGGATGAAAATGGGAATGAACATCCAATTTACTTTGGGAGCAGACAAATGAGCAGTGCTGAGGTAAACTATACTGTAACTGAAAAAGAGGCTCTGGCTATCATTTTTGCTGTAAAGAAGTTTAGAAATTACTTGCTAGGGCAGAAATTTATAGTTGTAACGGATCATCAGGCTCTGAAATATATTGTCAATAAGCCTAACCCATCAGGGAGGATAGCAAGATGGATAATTTTGCTACAAGAATTTGAATTTGATATTATAGATAGGCCAGGAAAGAAGCATGTCAATGCAGATGCACTCTCTCGAGCCTATGATGGTTTAGGATCATCTTGTGATGATGATGATTTTCCCGATGCAGCATTGTTCTCCCTTGACACAATCCCTAGTGAATACATAGATATTTGGAATTATCTGAATGAATTCAAGTTTCTGATGGTGCCAATGCAAAGACTAAGAGAAAGATTACTCAAGCCAGTCGTCCATATTCTATTCTGCATGGAGCATTATTTCGAATAGGACCTGATGGACAGTACAAGAGGGCAGTTGGACGTGATCAAGGAAAGGAGCTGCTAGAAGAATTCCACAATGGTACATGTGGAGGGCACTTCTCTGGACAACTTACAACAAGAAGGATCTTGGATGCAGGTTATCACTGGCCCACTCTTTTTATTATTGTTATAATTATTGTAAGACATGTGATATTTGTCAAACACATGGTAACCGTAAGACTTCATCAGCTCCATTATGTCCTATTCTTCCCCTTGGTCCCTTTGAAAAATGGGGAATAGACATTGTAGGCCCACTTCCAACTACATCACGTCAAAATAAGTATATTGTAGTTGCCACAGATTATTTAACCAAGTGGGTTGAAGCTAGGCCATTGAAAACAGCTTCCATGGATGAAGTGGCAAGGTTCATATATGAACGCATTGTCACCAGATTTGGTTGTCCATTAGAAATTGTAACAGATCAAGGAAGCCACTTCATTAATGAGGTGGTAGAAGCCCTAGTCAATAAGTTTTCTATTAAGCACAGGAAGGCAACAACATACAAGCCAAGCACAAATGGACAGGTGGAACGAACAAATTTTGTGCTGTGTCAAATTCTAGCAAAAGATGCAGCCTTGCAGGTACATAAATGGGATAAAAGGATTCATGCAGCATTGTGGGCATATAGGGCAACATCAAAGTCAGCAACAGGATACTCCCCATTTCAGTTGGCCTATGGCATTGATCCAGTTCTTCCTATTGAGTTTGATATTCCCACTGTGAGAGTTATGAAAAATGAAAGGATGGATGAAAGTGATTCAGTAAAAGAAAGGTTGGTACATCTTCATTTGCTAGAGGAAATGAGGGAAATAGCAAAGGATACAAGCCATAAGAAGAAAATGAAGTAGAAGGAATACTTTGATCAAAAGATCCGATGGTCTCCATTTCATGTGAATGACTTGGTCCTAGTATATGATTCCAGATACAAAAAAAGAAGACAGAGAAAATTTCTTCCAAAATGGATGGGGCCCTACAAAATAGCAGCTGTGCATGAAAATGGTACGTACCGACTGGAGGAATTGGATGGCACTCCCATTACGAAATGGGTCAACCACGACAAGTTGAAGATTTTCCAAGCACCAGAATAGTCTACTCCGAGGACGGAGTAGAAGCTAGGAAGGGGGAAGATGTCGACACTAAAATTTTCCTCCATAATTTCTATTTCATTAATGTATGTATTAGGAATAGGATGTTGTTAAGTGTAATTAGTAGTAGCGTCCGATAGAAGATAACGGCGTCGTCAGTACGGTGCCGCCAATAATGTGGAGTACGGTAACAGTCAAAGTACAATAGGAATGTTGTAAAAAGTAAATATTTGTCGTAAGTGGTCCGGTAATGTTAAAATGTCAAAGTTTGGGTAATTAGAGAAGTAGGGTCTACATGATTAGGAATTAGAAATATTATATTGGTAATAAGGACAAGGAGTGAGGTCATAAATATTTTGTGTATTTAATTTGTAAAAAGTCTAAAAATGTGGAACCCATGTAAAATGATAAGGTTTATCTTATCTTAACAGATAAGCTTACATGTACAGATAAGAGTTAAGGTATGGAATATGATTCGTCAGAGTGGATTTCTTATCCTATCTTAGAGATAGGATGGATAAGCCTGGAAGTTCTATAAATAGAGAGGCCACCCCCCTCATTTAGCATAGAAAGAAGTAGTGAGAAATATTGTAGGAAGTGTGCAAAGGAAGCCATCAGTAAAAGGTGTGTTGAAGAAGCCATCGAGAGGTGTAATTGTAAAGTTTCTCCCATAGTCTTGTTGAAGTACCTCATGGGTGAGATTGTAACAATTTCATGTTAATATTATAATTTACTTTGATATTTCAGATTTGTCATCATTCTGTCTTATCATAGTCGATGGTATTCTTGTGTTCGGTTGTTGTTTTGTTTCCAGATTACGTCCACCAAACTAAAGGCTGTGCATTAGTAAATAATCATAGCACGAGGAGTTCCCGGTGAAGAATTATCATAGTGCCGGATTGGTGGTGACAGTCACCATGGATATTAGTCTCCGCCCACTGAACCAATATCTCCTATAACATACAAATACGCTCCTCTTGCATGGAGGTATCTTGCCTCTAGTCCCTCGATGCTTTGAGCTTTGCAAGCCACTAACAATCCTCTTGCCTCATTCACCTGTGTTTGGAGCTGATTGAACTAAATCTTGTAGATGATTTCTCTCCTCTGTAATCATAGCTATGTTAGGATGCACCTATCATGTACACCTCGCAGTTCTGTTACGCACCATTTATCTATATGTTCTCTGTCATTCCTACATCCATTACCCCTGCGATCAGCTGCTATCTCTTCTGGTATCCTTCTGTAGGTGTCAGGCCAGGGAGGTGAGAATGCTTCCTCGGCGTCGATCCTCATAGAAAATATGGTCTATATGCCATTGGTATATCAAACTAGAAAACATACAATCCAAACTATTCTTCAACCGCACAATTCGATCTAGAGGAATCCTCTCATAGTCACATGTCCTGTGCCCCGCGATCCATCCTGTTTATCTACACCCCTCAACTCCTACACTGATATTCTCTGTTGCCACATAGTTCCCGTAATGGTACTTCCAACTTGATATCCACGGTTTAATCCATACCTACCTTGGAAGTACTCAAAATACGGCCTGGGATCTAACAATCTTGTTCTGTCTAGACCCATTTATTGAATCACCTCTGCACTCCTTGTCTCTCCTGACTGGAGGGGTCGGCCTATTGGTCGCACACAAAAAAATCTGCTCATAGCCCCAACAATGTATAAAAATAAACATATTTTCTGTGATTTTTTCAACATCTCTAAACCCCTGTAATAGGTACTCGCACAACATATGCATGGTGCCCATGCAAAAGCTCACGATTCATTTCCCAAATAACACACATATGCTTTGGGAAATCTTCCACTCATAACCCTCGGGAAAGCATGATACACTACCGCTATCATTAATATCACTTCTAATTCCTCAGGCTGTGCTGCATACATTATACGCATACGTGAATGTCAAGCCTCGCTGTGTCAGAATCTCATGCTGGACCAAATACTATTGTATCCACTCCCCGTCATGCGCTTAATGCCCTTGCTTCTTCCTGTTATTACATCAAAATACGGAACACATCCAATATTACTGTCAAGTAAGAAAAAGGTATTCCTCTACTGGATTTTCATCTCTCAATCCAACTCTGTATTCATAGGTCCATTGTTACAGTGATTCTTTGAATAGTTATCTAGATTCCACTTAACCATAACCGATTTATCAAGCCCATTCAGCTAAGTGTTACACTCGGATTCGTGACAATTAACGCTAGTACCAGTATCATTCTATTCTCTAAGTATATCTACCGCATGCACACATTCAAATGAACATACAGCCCTTCAATAAATCAAATATTTTTCTGACCTGGAAATTCCTACAGCAACCTCCATCGGTTTTATAACCGGTACCGGTTCAAAACATACCGGTTATCTAAGCCGATATCCTGTAAATTTACAGATACCTGAAGGAAAGAATAAAGAATCACTTTGTACATATGGGAAGCATGCCCGAAAACCCCTAGAAATTCCTACCCCATCACCTTTTTTCTCAAATCAATTTACCCACTTACTACTTCTTTCATCCTATTTGCAAAACATGCAAGAATCAAATTACAACCAAACAGTTTACCTCTCGGGATGCAGCAGCTTGGGGCGATTAACATGTCTTCCCCCTCGTCCCTGCCTGCTGGATGCTTCTCCTCGTTCTACCATATTCACCACCCTCTTCCAATATAACTTGTCTTTTTATCTTCTGAATCTCAGCTCACGCTCACTTCACCTGTACTCTTTTCTCCTTATCACTCAAATTCTTTCATGCAATTACCTGTAGCAATTGTTAAACAGCGTCGCATTCACATATTTAACGTGTTTGCATGACTCTAAAAATAAGAATGCTAAAAATAAGAACTTAAGTTGCCAACCCAGCAGTTCTATTTTTAGGAAAATAATTCTAAAGCATAACCGGTATCAAGGTTATCTAACCGATATATATACTACCGACATCGAGTTACCGTAATCCACAAACATATTCTTGTGTAAGTAAGTTCTTGACTATAATTACCTAAGCCGTTTCTTCATTTTTACACATTTTTGTGGCGCCCGTCCCTTTTTCCTACATGAACAACACCATTATCCATATTTTTCATTAAATCCATATCTCATCACAATTTCATCAACATCATCTATCTATCTTACAAAAACAGCCACAGCCATCAACAAACGATATCAAAAACCATCCATCTAACACCATTTGAATCCAAATCAACAGCTACATATATTCAATTTCACAAAACCAGCGAAACTAAAACATCATACAACAAGTCAATTAAACTCATCATTTATAGTGTACATACATACATCCCATCAACAAAAGACATCAACATCATTAATATATAACACCATGTAAATCAAACTCATCATACATTAAATATCACAAACCATTTTCAAAACACTTAAACACATTTTTACACACAACATGTGGGTCAAATCATCATATCTATATATATACAAAGTTTCAAATATACAATGTGCCCTGCATCGGGGCCTCTGTGATCTCATAATACAACAAAGCCGGCACGCAGGCCGCAATAACTGTCAATAATCTCGACTCGGCTCGCAGGCCGGTCTCTCATATAGAGAAAAAACATACTCGGCTCGCAGGTCGGTATCCACTGTACAACCCATACTTGGCTCGCAGGCCGGTATATACAATAAATGAATGAATGAATAAATGAATACATAATATGTAGGCACGCAAGCCTCTATAAACATAGCCGGTTCACAGACCGGTGCCCATATCCAATGAACCAATCCAAAACTATGCAGGGACCCCCTCAGCTCTCTCCACCGCCCTCTGCCTGTCTGCCTGCTGGTCCCTGTGTTGCCTCTCGCCTCCTACCTGTAACAGACCCACTTGCTATGGCTTGCACCTCCCTGAGATCTTTGGCTCCGAGAGGTCTCTGCTCTATGTGCCGCATATGGCTGATAATCAGCCCCGGTACCATCAAGAATATCCTGATAGTACCGGGCCTCCTCTCTAGCCTCCATATAACGATCACAAGCCACCGTAGGTGCTGGGGCTGGTCCCCTGACTCCTAATACCAGTGCCCCCTGTGCCTGTGCTGGTGCCGCTGGTGGTGCCTGTGGCTGTGGTGGTACCTGTACCTATCGGCTGTGCCGGTGCCGCTGGTGGTGCTGCTGCTGTGCCTGTATGCCTGTACCTGAGCCTGGGCTAGCTGCCCCTGTAAGACACCTATCTGTGCCTGTGCGGCAGCAAGCTGCCCCTGTAATAACTGTACCTAGCCCTCTGAGCTGGTCCCTCTTTGCTCTCACAGCCGCTAAGTCTGGCTCTGCGGGCTGTGCTATCCTCGCAGCTCTCTCTCCAGCCCACCAAACCAAAAATGCTCCTGTGCAGCCATGCATCATCTACGGTATCATCTTTCTCCGGCCTCTCAGCTACCCAATCTGGGTCCACGGGCTATGGTGCAGGCAGTGGAGCCTCTACATCATCCCTCCGGTACTGAGGGAAGCGAGGGGGCTCATCCTGTCGTAGCCCCATCTGCCTGCGTACCCTCTCCAGGGGTATCCTCTCATACTCTCCCGGCCTCCGTCCCACTATCCAGAATGTATACTGGATCCACCTGCAACTGTGATCGGGCTCCTCCGTGAGGGTGATGACCTCTATACGGTCTCCATATAATATCTAACATTGTCAAGCCCTCTAATTTATATGTTTGTAATAAGTAACATCCCGCCCTGCAAGCACTGCTCGTGGCTGGCCCATGACCCCCAACCACCTCTGAAAAGCCATATCTATAGATGACCTGTGGCCCTGGCTGCTGGGGCAGCCCTACTGGTCTAATGCATACGATATGCTCATACGCCCAACAGTGTAGTAAAAACGTCGAGCAAATCCCGAATCGCCTCATCCGGCGATAGCCCCACAGCTCTCAGTATAATTGCACCAGGTATACTGGTGCCCAAGCATAACATGTATGCTCCTCCACCATCTCATGTAGCACCCCCATAAGTGCCTGTGGAAAGCGGCCTCCCTCTGAGTCTGGGAGGGCGAAGCAGGTGATCCCGATCATCATCAGCACGGCAAGCCATGTCTTATGGCGGTGGGCTCGGTACATATCCCCATACGCGATACTCGCGCTGTGATATGTCAGTAGCGCAGATGCATCCCCGAATACATGTAGGATGTTGTCCATGGCTGTCTCAGCGTCAACCTGAAAGACTGCCTCTCCATCAATCGGTAATCTTTTAAGGATGCGATACACATCCTCCAATGTGATGGTCATCTCTCCAGTCGGGAGATGGAACACATTGGTCACCGGATCCCATCTCTCGATGAGGGCGACCATCAAACTGTGATCTCTCTCTATGGCCCTATAACGCTGGACTCCGCCAAGTCCCACCTCGCGCATAATGGCCCACTGCGCTGCGGACACGTGTGGCCACATCCGTCTCAACAGCGGGGGCATCCTGTCCCGCATCGTCAGCTGCTGACGTGCCTGCAAAACCAACTCACTACATTAGCCCTACTCTTTACAACAACAACTACTTTACCCCTCTCTATCCCCTTTCTTATCCACCTAACCACACCACTGACTCCATAACGCACATCTACGCCCACCTATCTTACCCTAAAAACCTCTACGATATCCCCCTCCATCTTCACACCCAACACATAAAACCCAATCATACACAACAACAAACAACCTAACATGCCATCCCCAACGAGAACTTCACACCCAAAACCACCACCGAATGATGCAACAAAAATAGAAAATCCTGTCTAAGGACCGGTACCGGTCACCCATAACCGACCCCGGTCCCCTTCCCACCGACACCGGTTAAAGACCGACCGACACCGGTCGCCGACAAAGCCAACTTTTCCCTGAAATTTCGTGACCGATGCCGGTCGCTTAGTGACCGGCATCGGTTACTGTAAATTTCCGGAGCCGAACCCCGCGCGCCCCCCCCCAACTACATTTTTTTCCTATTTCTACCAATTTACCCACCCACATACCCTAAAAACCTACCCACCCTGCCGCCTTGACCTATTTAACCCATCTACCCTCTCCCTTTTTCAAATCATTTCCATTTCTTCATTATTTTCTACAAAATGTACATTCCTACCCAAAATCCCAAATATAGCATAATGCAATAAAATGAAACAATGAGGGGTTTCGAACCTACCCGTACGACGACACGTCGTCGTGGTGGGATGGGTGGTGGTGGTCCAGCTGGTCCAGCCCCTCCTGCTCCTCCTGGCTGTGCCATGGCTCTAACTGTCCTCTTCTGAGTCCTCCACCAATCAACTGCTGCCTCCTCCTCACTCGGGCCCACTAACAACTCACTCCACTAAAATAGCTCCACCTCAATCAACAAATGCTCCAATCTCAACTCTCCACGTCAGACAACTCAAATTAGTTTTCAAATTGCAAATGTGACAATGACTGGCCGTATTTTTCTTTTTATAGGTTTTTGACCTGTAACCGATATCGGTTTTATTGTGCCCTAAGGAACCGGTATCGGTTTCCTAACCGATATCGGTCATAGACAATCGACATCGGTTTTTCTCCAACCCTTCCCCCAACTTCTGCCCCTATTTACTAATCGCCCTTTCTCATAACATCGCCTATATCAACCTTTGCTGCAACCCCCTTTGTTAATCTATTCGGCCTGACCCAAGGCCGCAACCACCTAATCCGGCCCGACCCAAGGCCTCCCTCTACCCATCCGGCCTGACCTACGGCCCTCACCCAACCCATTTGGCCCGACCCCAGGCCGCAACCTACCCATCCGGCCTGACCAAAGGCCTCACCCTACCCATCCAGCCCGACCCAAGGCCTCACCCTACCCATCCGACCCGACCCAAGGCCTCACCCTACCCATCTGGCCCGACCATAGGCCTCACCATCACCCTAACCCATCCGGCATCCGGCCCTACCCATCCGGCCCAACCCAAGGCCTCCCCCTACCCATCCGGCCTGACCCAAGGCCTCACCCTAACCATTTGGCCTGACCCAAGGCCTCACCCCAACCATTTGGCCCGACCCAAGGCCGCAACCCAACAACTTGGCCCGACCCAAGGCCTCACCCTACCCATCCGGCCCGACCCAAGGCCGCACCCCAACCATTTGGCCCGACCCACGGCCCTCACTCATCAATCAGCCTGACCCAAGGCCGTACCACTTAAATACCCCGCCCAACATCAACAACATACACTTTTATCCACCCATCATATAGCTTTTTGTTCAATCGAGCTCACCTGTTCGTGTTTTAGCATGATTAGGGTCCTTGACTTGATCTGTCGACCAACTTTGCCTAGACTTAGACCGTGACGTTTATCTCAACCAAACCAACCATTTGGTACTGCCGAACATGCCTAAACATTCCTGTACCTTACCCGTTATATCCCCTGGAGCTACTTCCTATGCCTTGGATACCAGGATTATATCACCCTTGTTTGGATAAACTATCGACCTTTGCCTATGAATTGCTTGTTTGCTCTTCAAATCATATACCCTGGTCACACTACTGCATTTCAACGTGCGTCTGCTTCCTTGGACCTACCCCACCCTCTTACCGTTATCTCAACACCATTTACCCTTTATCAACCCTATCCCTGCTTTCACGCTACCTCAATCTGTGATAGATTTGAGGGGGATTACCTATACCCTTAACAGGGGTAACCACTTCTTATTATTGTTCGTGCAGCTTTACAAAACAAACTACACGACAATAAGGGGCTAATGTAGACACCAAATTTGTGTCTTACGACCCCCTGTGCCCCGCATCTCATTTCGCAACCTAACCTCATCACCTAAACCTTACACAATTATTTATTAATTACCTTATAATTAATAAATCCACATCACCATACCTGCCACCTCATGTCGCCACCTCATCATGACCTAGTCTTAACCCTAAACTAACCTAATTAAGACCTATAACTTGGTCCAATTCCACACCTATGACTAATTACTCCTCATCCGCACCTAAAACCAACTTCATAATGACTTGACCAAGCCCGCTACCAATCCCTCGGAAGAAAAGGAGGGAAAGCTGGCTATTTTACCAAAAATAACCCGCTTTGACCTGACCGATACCGGTTCCTACTCGACCGCCGTCGGTTGCGTAACCACCATCGGTTCCCCGTAAATGACCACTTCCAACCAAAAACAAAGGATCAGGGATTTTTCATTTTGATCGAGAAGAAAGAGAAATCATCGAAAGGATCCGGATTTGCTTGGCCGAGCAGAGACAAGTGAAGAAACAGGAAGAGCTTGCAGAGAAGGACATCAAGCCCAAAATTGCAAACGGCACAACCAGAGCCTAGTAACACTCATCTGAGCATCAGAAGAGAAGACATGCATCCAACTTGGGTCCTGTCTTCACCATCACAGTCTTGAAACCTGCACCTGCATCAAGGGACGAGTAAGTAGTGTTTCATATGTTTCTAAGCACCATTTTCTTGAACCTGTTGCTTAATAGTAATCATAAGTTTATTCCTAGATCTACTACCAGCAATATACTGCACTTAACCTTCACCCATACATCCTGATATTGCCCAGAAGGCCATTTTACCACACTCTGAGTCTTCCCTATCCTCCCATCATTCCCCTCAGCCATCCCCCAATCCTAATAACCCCACAATCACCTTGCAACCAACCTCTATCCAAAAGCACTTAGATTGCTGACCTTACCGGTATCGTTTATCCCCTACCGGCAGCGGTTCTCTAACCGCGGTCGGTTACCCAGTGACCGGCGTCGGTCACTGTGACTTATACCCCAAAACCCTTTTCTCGCCTATTTGCCACCTAACAACCTCAGATCCAGTCTGGTTTATCCCTATAACTCAACCTGAACGTACCAACGACCAGTAACCGAACAAACAACGTGACGCTTTATTATTGATAATTTAGTTTCTATTGCTTTGTAGCGAGATACCTAAATCGTGATTTTGCAATAGCTTTCTTTGTTATCATTTGTGTTAAATCGTATTAAAAAGGGAACTGACCACCTTCGAAAGGAAGTTTTATATTTCCTGGGCCTAAGGCAGATCCCTCATTTATTGTCTAATTAAAATCTGGTGGTCTTGTATTCTTACTTGCAGGTAGTCCTTCCAAGACAAAAAGGAGTTCTTCGCAGTCGATCTGATCTTTCTCTACGGTACGTGCACACCATCTCAACATTTAACAGGTATTCCTCCTAGCCCTAACCCTTATCTGTTTCTCAAAGGAATGATAGGATAGAAGCAAGTCTATTCTGTAGAGCCGAAACCATTCCATGCGAAACAGATGCTTCCCTCCTTGGTGTCGAAACATCCTTAGAAGAGGATTCTCCTGAGTGCCTTTTGAGCTCTCAAACTTTCCTGTCAAACCAGACCCTAGTCCTGACTAAGACTGGAGAAAGGATCTTAGCCAGATCATCTTTCTCTTTTTTGTTCCAATCCAAGTCCTCCATGGGAGTGTTCTTAACCACATTGTCATACTCGTATGAGTAAAGATTAGAGTTATCATCCTGGAGTCCTTAAGGAACTTGGTACAAGCCGAGTTCTTGGATCAATTACAGAGAGAACCTGCCATAGTGCCTCCTTCTAGCTTCAAAATCGTCTGCACAGTCAGCCCAATAGTCCTCTGTATCTGCCCTATGATGATAGATTATTTTGATGTTCTGTTCAATGAACTTCTTCAAGTCGAAGCAAGTTCTTGGCTTGAAGAAATGGACAGTGATAGGAACCAGGGCTCTTTCTATGTTCTGCGCGTCCAGGGCTGTTTTACAAGTGTAATTTCCCAAAGAGATGGTAAAACGCAAACCAGAAATCTTCTTGTCTTTGCAGGTTCTGTGCAATTTGTCTAATTTCCTGCATACTTCTATCAAGGCCATCTTATCATTGTAGAACATGGGAAGCCTCAAAGGGGTGCTCTCATATCCAGCAAGCCTGATATGAGAGAATTTTTAGAATTAGATGAAATAAGCACCGTAGTGTGATATCAGATTCATGGCTTCATCAAAAAACCTTCTAGCAGTATCACCTTCAAGCAGCCTGACCACGTACATGGTGAAAGCATCATTTACTCTTCTGAAATTCTGATTACTAGTCTTTAGGGTGAACTGCGGGCAGTAGGCATATACAGGATCATCCTTGTGGGCATCAATGTAAGAAAAAATAAACCATTGTCTTGATGCCACCAGAGTATACATCAGGTATGAAGTCATGTAGAACTTCTTCTTTTGATGTACATTGGACAGCTGCTCCGCCAAATTCATGGTGATGATTTCCACTCAGTTGATATTTTGAGTTCCCTCACACACCATGCTGATGAGCGGGCACATCCAGAAATGGAACTCATTAGTAGAAGGTAAGCCCATAACCCGAGCCAGTAGGATATGAAATCTGACAACTCTTCATTGAAATCTGCTCGGAAAAGAGTCTTGGATAGACAAGATGCTCCCTTCCTAGGGTTTTTAAGCCATGACATCGCCACCCGCACCTTGAATTTGTCGCTGTATTGATTAAACAGGGCCTGTACTTGATCCTGGGAAACAATAATGGAATTATCCATCTCTGGGATCCTCAGTGCAGTGCTAATGGCGGCAACATCTATCCTGGCGATAAGTTCCCCGTGTACATTGGTTAATTCACTCAAATCAGGGTCGAAGTGAGCTCTGCATGAAAGCACTATATCAGCACATTGCACTGAGATTGGGAAACCTCCAAAAAAATCCAAACCGCTATCATGAATCATCTGCACCATTGGTGTAGGGTTTGCGTCTGCCATCCTTGCCCAAAAATTGCTGAAATCAAGATGATAGGCGTCACTGTCCCCAATATTGTGAACGGCAGACTCAAGTGGCGAGATTTGTTCTTGTCCCTAAAATTTGATCTTCATATTAATAGTAACTCGGAGGACAGAGCCGTAAACCAGACTTGAGAAGGAATTAGGGGATACACACGTAGGTTTTCAAATTGCAAGGGTTCGAGCAAAAGATAGCATGGAAGTAATGTGAAAAATGCAAAGGGGGTATGCTTGTTATGTAGCCGATTAGGAGAGAGAGAGACAATAAATGCGCATTTGATACATACCTTCCAATTTGAATAAGCATGATATTCGGGTAGAGCGGGAAAAATAAGCACGAATGGCACTTGGTTCATTTGGGACATGTGAGACGCGAATGTGTGAAACACGCGGCTCGGCTGATTCGGGAAAAGCGGGGAAAATATGCACAAATTCCTTTTGGGACATAAGGGCGCGAAACACGCGACTCGGCCGGATTGTGCAAAAAGGTGACAATGGGTCCCGAAGAGTTTGGGACATTTGGGACGTAAGTACGTGAAGTACACGGTTCGGGTGATTCGGCCGAAAATGGAACAACTTGTACAACTTGACTTAGGACATTTGGAACATGAAAGTGTGAAGTACACGATTCAGGTGTTTCAGCCGAAAATGGAACAACTTGCACAATTCCATTTGGGACATTTTGGACAAAAAGTTTCGACGGGCCCGGAAAAGACAAACTTCGGGGAAATCGGCTGATCGGGGAACAGAATGCACTTTTGAACTTGGGACACGTGGAACAAAAATGTCTAACAGGCCCGAAAAACACACAGAGACCCAAAAACACAGAGTTTCTCAATTTCACGACTTCGGTACATTAGAGAAGACACTTCAACTCAAAATTTTGAATTTTTTACTTTCATAAGAACAGGGAATTTTGAGTGGACAACACAGTCTAAAAAGTTGTGTCTTTTTTTTAGGTGGAAAATTGGTTTTTGTACGAGCTTGGGAAGATGTGGCTAATTCCAATTTAATGGGTGGATGGACAAGGCTTGATGTTGGCATGACACATAGGGTAGTGATAGCTCTAGATATGGGAGAATATTTAGGTGCAGGTAGGTCGTTAGGCATAGGAATGGGTTTGGCTATGGGTAAAGGTTCAAATGTAGGAAAGGGTGATGGAAAAGAAACCATTTCAATAGGTATGGTCATGGTTGATTTGGTCACTTGAATACCTTTGGATAGATCATGGAGGTATTAGTAAGTGACATTTATATTTGGGTTGAAAAGGGTAACCGAAGCCATCCCCAAAGCATGGAATTATCAACGTAATCCAAGCAGTCGGCTAGGTGAGAAAAAAATACTATTGTAAGAGGATATGTCATTGGTTTAGTGGCAATCCATGTTAAATATGTATGTGAGAAATGGAAATTATTAGCCTCAGACTGTGTGGGTAAAAGATTCAAGAGAAGATCAATGAGATCCTAGAATGTTAATGGGGAATTGTCACAAATAGGAACTGGCATGTCTACAGGATCACCCATGGGTAGGAGAGATGGTAGGTGGGCTGAGGTAGATGATTATTTCAGTGGAGAATAAATTGAGGATGATTCTCCCATGGGTAGGAGAATTAATACTATTAATTTTTCATTAGGTTGCGAGGTACATGATGAAATGGCATTGGAAAAAATTGTGGACTCCTCCACGGGTGAAGGGGGAGATGAAGGGAAATCCTCTATGGGTGAAGGAGTAGAATAGGTAGGATCCTTTGTGGGTAGAGGATATCATGCTAGAATCTCCTCAATAGAGGGGATAGGAGAAAAATGAGGTATGGTTCGCACGACTTCAAAAATAGTGTGAACTTCATGGACATTGTTGTCATTGGTTGAATGTTCACCATTTTTATTAGATGATGGTGTATGGTTAGGTAACGACTTCTTAAAGATATAGAATTTTTGATTTTTTGGTGCATTTAGGTTGTCCAAGAAGAGATCTCCATTATCTAACATTTCCTGGACAATGTTTTTGAAGGTTATGCAATTACCATCACTATGGCCTTTGACGCGATGATAGTTACAATAATCATGTTCCTTATACCATGCAGGCATAGGATGAGTGGGGTCAAAACCAGTATGTGGTTTTATTGGTGGAAGTGCAATGGCTCCGGCCTTAAGAATATTTTTTAAGACTAAAGAATAGTGATCTCCAATTGGAGTGTACTTTCGTTGCTCCCTTCAGAACTAAAAATTTTGAATGAGAGAAATATTAGAGGAAGGTTTTTATAAGGATATTACTTGTATAAATAAGAACACATACAACAGAATAACATGAGAGAACACCAAAATATAGATAGATTATGACAATATGCTCATATAATATCTTTGCCACTTTGAGGGGGCAACCTCCAATACCACTTCAAGGGGGTAACCTCCAAACCATACAATAACACTCCAATACTCAATATGATGAATAACTACAACCTTCTAACCCCTATATATACCATTCTAACCTATGGCCAATACTGAGGCCGACCTCCTAAGCATAATAAATCATAAATGAATGATATAATAAGATAAGGGGATGTGTGCCACATGTCGGCATCTCCATCAACCCATATACATTATAATATTATATCCCAAGGTACATAGCATTTCCTCCCTCTTTGACATGTTTCGTCCCCGAAACATAAGAAGAAGCCATATAATGAGTGTGCTTTAAATTATTGCACACTTGTTTCCAAGCTCGATCATCCAACCACCATATGAAATCATATCCTGTGTAGCAGTTTCATCATCAACATCTTCTTGTTCTTCTTTTTATTCTTCTTCTGATGTTGCTTTTGCTTCTGATTCTTCTTCTTCTAATTCTTTTTATTTTTCTTTTTCTTCTTCTTCTTCTTCTTCTACTTCGTCTTCTTCTTCTTTTGTTGCCCATCTGTCCATGAAAACTTGTTCCAGTTCCTGCAAAGACCAATTAGACTTTTCCTTTTCTAAATTAGAAAAGAGAATTTGTGTAGGGCCACTAATCCACAACTTGAATAACCAAATATCTGATGGTTTAGAGAATTTATCCCTGGATTAATGACACCGTACAGGTTAGCTTGACAATCGAATTAATGAGGTATGGCACCCCTGTTCATCGTGTAAGAAAAGTACCATTGGAAAGTGAACCAGCGATGGATCACCCATACCTCCATGCAGATAACCCTAACTGAAGGATGTGTAAGAGATGGTGGCTCCTTTTCACTATATATTATGCTAAAAAATTCCACAATTCTCATTCTTAGGGAGAGATATTTATGAAAAAAACCTAAAGGACCACTAACATCCGTAAAACAGATCTAATGGAGTTGAATTTGTGAGATATGCATTATTCAGAGTGTATCAAAATTTTGATGAAAAAATTGGGAATTATTTCCTTTTTCCTATTCAGTAGATGGATTGTGCATGGATTTTAAGCAATAAAATTATTGGTTTTGTTTCTCTAATCTCTCCCTAGCTTGATTTATATTACATTTCTTTGCTTCTGATTACCACTTATCTAGGATATTACTTGTGCATAATTTTGTTCATTTGTAGCAGCTTAACATTTGTTGTGAACAACATGAGATATAGATAGGTGATGACAATGTGTTCATATAGGAGCTATGGTACTTCGAGGGGGCAACCTCTTCAATACCACTTCGAGGGGGTTCCCTCCAAACCTTTCACTAACACTAGGAATACTCTCTAGTTTTGTTTTGGTGCTATCAACCTCTCTTACCCCTATGATTTACCATTCTATGTATCTCTCTGGCGAATACCAAGGTCAACCTCTCGAGCATTGAAAGTTTTTGAGTGAATGATATAGCATTAGAATAAGGTTATGTGAACCAACCTTCTCTGGCAGGTTTTTCATCAATGCATTTAAAGGTCCCACACATCCTGAGACAATCCCATGTTAGTCATAAGTTTTAGGTACATGTTTTGGTATGTATGTGAAAACTTTGAGTACTAGATGTGGCATATCCTTTGGCATTTATGACATAATTGTTAGGGGGCATTTGAAGATTCAAAGATGACATCATTTGATTTGAATGTGGTGCAGAATTTTTGTTTCACAATTGAATTTTCTTCTCTTCAAATGGCATGAATTTCTAGTTTGCGTGCACCATGGTAAATTCTTTGTTGAAGGTATGGAAGGTTTTTACTTGATATAATCATTGGTGAAATGTTCCTGACACAATCTCTAGTGAACAACTCTATAATCTCAGTTTGAGGTAACTATGTGATTCTATTGGATTGGTTGATAAAGGCTAATGACACCCGAGTACAAAATCTAGTGATAGACTCATTCATCCCACTGTATTGTCGATAGTTGGAGTACAAGTCAGTCATGGTTACTTTTTTGACAATATTGATTGAGAAATGGTCCATGAATGCTTGATACCCACTTGATTAAATGAGTAAATGGAATGTTGAGGTGAAACCAAATACCTAGTCTAATGTAGGTCCTATTAAGGACATGGGGAATGTCTCATACAATCTAAAGCATTGTCATTGGGAAATTAGATAACATTCCCATGTTTGAATGACCACAAGTGTTGCTATGGGTATTCTTTACTGTTGAATTAGTTAAATTCGGGAATTTCCAATGTACGTGGGGTATGGATAAATGGGGATAAATGGATGAATAGGTCTCATTATAGATTTCATCATTTTATTAAGGACATTGACAAAGTTAAAACTCTGATGCTTCTAATGTGAGTTTACCATCATCATTGTAATGAGGATTAGGTTTTGACATGGGTGCCCCATGCAGTAATAAAGACGTTAATGATGAATGTATGATGTCGACGACAATCCCAGTATATGGTGGTTTTAAGTATGAGAATCATTGTAAAGGGGGAATACATGCAAGTGCAAGGTATCCCAAATAAGTGTAGACACCGATGATTGCTGGTGATTGGTGCACTATAATAAGTAGGTGGGGTAGTCATGTAACTTGAATCTTGTAATAATTGGGGGTAGAGACTACAGGATGGAAAGGATGAGGTTTTAGAATGGGGTAGTGGGTCCTCGACATCATGGGTGGTAGCGATGCAACTTCTACATATCACTGCTAAAGGGTGTACATATATGCCCATAGGCAGTGAAAAAGGAGTAGTTTATTACATGGGTGTGACAGATGCACATAGGTGAAAAATAGTTATAGAGGATTGCTGGGGTCTATTTGGGATACCACAAGTGGTAAGGTGGATGAAGGTAATTCCAAGCTAGTGGTAGCTCCCGTAGAAAGTGGGGGCAAGGGCATGGGAGGAATAGACATGCAGCATGTTGTATACCAAATGGGTTCTAAGTATATCCTGGGTAGATGAGTGGGTGAGATGTATATTGTATTGGAAATGATATTCTATCAAGGAGTCTTGTGAAATCCTCATTCACTCAGTACTAATGGTGATGGGACCTTGAATTTGATCCATAGGAAACTCGGATATAAGGTGAGTGATGGGCTAACGGTGGGATTCGGTAAAGGCTAGCAGTGAAACACAATTGATGCTTGGCTAATATTGCGAGTCAAAACCATATGAATTAGCATAGACCTAGTAAAGTGTTGAAGCTCTGTAAATGAAACAAAGAACAAAAACAATCAAGATGGAAAATGATAGATTCAGAGAGGTGAAACTAGGTCAATGTTCTAATTTAAAATTATCAAACATCAAGGAAACCGACGATAGTTAGGATTAACCGATGATAATGGTTATAAGGTGACCGATGATAGTCAGGGAAACTGATACCATGTTAATGTGAGGAAATCAACATAGTTTTGCAAATGAGGCAAAAACTGATGAAAATGAAACTAAAAAAGTTGTATTTGATTGTGATTTTAAAATTCTTGGGGTACAATGATGTAAGGTGAGCTAACTTTCAAAAGTTTTCAAAAGATGTGATGAATGACCTTATTTTGGTAGAATGACCAAAAAGAGATAGTAAACCGACAATGGTTAGGTAAAATAGATGATCACTCAGATGTAAACCGATGACAGTCAAATGGACCGACGCTCGGTCACTGTGAAATTTAGAAATAGTGAAGAAAATTTGATTTTTGTGAATTAAGTCAGATGAAATATCAACCTATTTCTAACTGAGTATGATAATAATGGACATCCGAACACAGTTTCAAGAACATTTCGAAATAAACCAAATATGATGATAAAGTGTGAAAGGAAGAAGAAAATGAAGAACGTAACCTCACAACTCAAAATTTCTCAAGATTTAAATGCTAAGAAAAATATGTAAATCCTATAAGTGAATTTTATGTTTTTTAGCTTATGCTATTTAAGACTAGACTTTGTCAATTAAACAGATGTTTTTGGCATTGAGAAGGTTCCCTATGAAGAGGTTAAATCTGACGGGTGGTTTCAGGTTATGTTTTGGTGGGGGCTAGTCCTTTCTCTGAGTTAATGAATTGACAAAAACCGAGCTGGGCACCCAATATCAATCCTTTGATTGTGTGATCGTTGACAAACTTCTTCACATGTAAGGTGTTGTTTAAGAAGATGTGTGAATTTATGTTTTTGAAGTTTGGCAAAGAGAGAGAAGAGAAAGTGCTCTACAGTTCAATTATGTCAACCATTAGATGAGCATGACTTCCAGTGTATAGGTTGCCCTTTATTTTAATAGGTGAGCATAAAAATGCAAGCATAGAAGTATGAAATTCAATTTTTTAAAAACCAAATCGAAATGTGATATTCAATGTAAACAGAGAGGGAATATGAAAGACAATCCCTTTCACTAATCACAACATGCAAGAAGAAAAATAATTATTCTTATTTTCCTGGAAATAATGAATGTCACTTAGATAAATAGAA